>JARFIX010000052.1:6228469-7656938 GCA_036346125.1 Lycocerus yunnanus
CGCTGAGAAATAAAAAACTAAATTTTAGCTAAATACGTAACGCAACAAACATTACCCGATTCAACTCGAAATATTTTACAGCAGAATTAGGAAATAAAACCAGCATATTTTCATATCAGAAGGCTTTAGGTTTCAAGGCACTGCACTTCCAAAGAATTTTCTTAGGTGAATTTCGGGAATTGATTCTCACGCTCACAAAAATTCCTTCACTTTAAAAGATACGTTTCACTATAAAAAAACACGTCAAATCACTCGTTAGTAGCGTAACTTACAGGTTATTTTTCTTCTGTGTTCAGTGTATATTGCTATGGTCCTTTTATTGTTACTGTATTTGTTGTCCTAATTTTGGTTTGCTCTTCGTTATCAATCGCTTGACCCACGACCATCACGGATTGCATTAAATTCACTCAAATATTTTAGAAATGTCTGATTAAATGCAGTTTATATACGAAGATCTATGTCAAAACTTATATAGACGAAAAAGGATCAAGTTTCCTTTTTTAATAAATTATTGTTTGTTTTTTCTTCTCGACTTCTGTTCCCTCCACCTGTCACCTGCTACTTCCCATTAATCTCCACCAAGTCAGAAAATCACAAGCAGTGGTCACACCAAAAATATTTATGAATTCTAATTTAATGGATCATTTAATCTGTTTTTACTTACAATGCCAACCAAAACATAGAAATAAAATTTTATATTATTGACTTTTAATAATAAGGTTAAAGATTATGATGGTTTAAAATTTAATAAAATTACTATAACATCTTTTGCTATCGTCTTGAAAAGAAATTGAAGTTGTCTTACACGAGGTTCTTAAATACAGTAACAGTTGTCGACGAGGGTGCGGTATATTAAAAGTGCACTGTGCTTTATTGAGTCACATTTAAAAAAATTTGGGTAAGTACATATTTTAATTACCATCTCTTCACAAGTGAAAATAGTCTTACAAACATAAATTGTAATTTACTTATTAGGTAAGTACAGTTTTATATGTATGCTGCCGAACTTTATTGTGCCGTGGTTTAAATTCCACGTCAAACAATAGCTTCAATGTGGAAATAAATTTTATTTTATTTTTTAACCAATATTTTTGAAATTTTAGTGTGGCAATGTCCGTTCAACTTGGATTCAAAGCTAAAGATATAATCGCAGAAGGTCGCGTTACCAACGACGACATCAAAAAAATCAAAATTTGGCTCAGGGAACAAAAAACTCTTCCGCCTATATCAAACGAAGAAATGGTAAATTTTTTGTTATCAAACGACAACGATCAAGAGAAAACCAAAAATACAATCAACGCTTTTTTCAAAATACGAAACGAGGGACCCGATATATTTAACAACCGGGTTTTCCCAAAAGAAAATTCTGAGTCAGCACAAACCTTTGCAGTTACCTTTGCGTAAGTTTTCATTTTTAATTTAAAAATTATTTTACTTTAATTACATTATATTAAGATTTTTTATTTTTTTTTTAGCTATTTTGGTGTGGCACCAAAGAGAACGAACGATAACTCCGCAGTGATCCTCGGATGTCTACACGATTCATCATTTCAAAGTTTCAATTTAATAAAGTTTTGTAAATTTTTATTTATGACCTTAGACGCTGCAGTATACTCCAGTCCACCTAGCGGATTAATTATTGTTTTAGATATGGATGGTGTAAGTTTTCCAATTTTCTTAATAGACTGTATTTTAGCTACAAACTTTTGCTTTCAGTTTGGACTGATGCATTTAACGAAATTAAAAGTCCACACCTTAAGTATATTTTTTCGCTACCTTCAGGAGGCTTTACCAGTAAAATTGAAAAACATTCATGTACTTAACACGCCTTATTTTATCAACAAACTTTTAGCTATTATAAGACCTCTCATGAATGATCACCTAACTGAACTGGTAAACCTCATTTTTATATAAATGAAAATATTTGGTAACTTTTGTTTTAGATAATCTTTCACAAAAGTGACTGTAGTATGGTTGATTTTTTTTCGAAGTGTGTTGCTCAAGAATTTCTGCCCAAAGACTTTGGTGGCAAATTGCCGTGCATGAAGGATTTGACCGATCAGTTGATTGAAAAGTTGAAAGATATGGAACCATATTTTGTAGCTGAAGAAGATCGGAGATCATTACAATCGCTGCAATTGTAATTTTACCTAACTGTTGGTTAATATTACCGGAACCTTGGTGTTAGCAATTGATAGCGAGATAATATTGTATTAATAATTTATATTTATTTCATGATAATAATTATACAATAATTCTAAAAATTTTGCCGATTTTGCACGTTACCAAACTTATCAGTTTTGCGTAGATTAATATTTTCGACCAATTAGGCAATGCAAAATATTTAACGACATGAGATACCAAATTTTGGCAAATCCTCATTACTGAGACTTTGAAAAATATACCGCGGTTTTTTCCATTTTAAACGCATGCCGTTCGGTTTACATAACACTCCTGCTACTTGCAGCCGTTTAATGGAAAAGGTTATATATTAGTCTCGACTTGAAACCTTATGCGTTTAGATACTTAGACGACATAACTATTGTAGCACCTATGTTTGAAAAGCTAGTAGAAGTTTCGAGACAGATTTTTAAGAAACTTAAAGCTTAATTGTGATAAAGTCTCTTCTGTAAGCCAGAACTTTGCTATTTAGGGTATATTGTCAATGCAAACGGTTTTCCATAAACTCTGAGAAGGTTGAGGCTATCTTGCCGATTCCTCTTCCTTCAAACATCCAAGATGTTTGGCGAATTATCGGTATGGCATCATGGTACAACTGGTTTCTACCAAATTTTTCGACTCTTATTACGTCTTTGACAAATATACAATTAAAATTATATAAACTTGTACGTCGGAAAAACACAAACTTGACTAACGGTCAAAATCATTGGAAAGAAGTCGTTCTCAAAGAGAATTGCACCTGTATCTCTGCCAACGCACCCCGGATATGCGAGATCATGAATTATCATAATTAAAATTCGCGAATTAAATTTAATTAAATTTTCTGATAAATCATAAATTTTAATTTTCAAATCTCAGTATTAATTTATTCAATTTACGCGGTTTCCGCGGAAAGATTAATTTAATCAAATTAATTCGCCGATTCATTCGCAGGTTAGTTAAAATCGAATTTTTTGTTTTCCAAAAGTTTGTTTTTATTACTCAAAAGAGTCCCAATTCCGACAAAATATATTTAATTTTTTTAACATTTTTATTAAACTACAACAGGTAATTTTTGTTTAGTAATTGAATATTAATATTAATTTTACAGATTAAATATTTACTAGGCTGTCATTTCCCATCTTTTTATTTAAAAAATTAATAAAATTGTTGAAATTTTGTCTACATTATACGTAAAAACAACCAAGTTATCATCAAAGCGCCAAAAAATTGTAATTTTTTTAAATTTAATTTTTTTGTTGTAAAAAAATGTATTTTATTATGAAAAAAATATGTGATAGTAATGTTGTAGATTCAGATATTTAATTTAAATCGTTGATATTTAATTACAATTGAAAAGTTTTGATCATTATTAAATTCTTAGGATTAACATCCTAATACAGATTTATGTAAACGATTGCTTCGTTCTTAAAATTAAAAAAAAAGCCTGCTTTTGTATTTTCTAGGCTTCCCGTGTTTATCCACTTTATTTATTCGCCTTTAAATTATTTCACATTATGAAAAAATTGTTATTTACAAATTCTGACTTTAATTTTTTCAACAATTTATTCTTTGCGATTATAAATATTTTAATGAATTTGAATTTATTTTAATGGCTTAATCGGCTTTCAACCTATTATTAATAATCTGAATTCTTGAAAATTTCAACTTGTTTTAATCTATTTATTACATTTTCTTTCTTTTTTTGCTTTTACATACAAAGTCATTCCGTTGCGACGTAAATACACTGAACAAAGACCAACAAGGTTCTATGCACATTTGAAACCCATTTATATTTCATCTCACTTAATAGAGTACTTTACATAACCGAGGGGGGTTCAGCGTTATTGTATTGTCTACGTCCCCCACCCCCGCATGCAATTTGTTACTTAAACCTGAATTATTTTTGATTTTGTAACAATTTATTCAGCTTTAAACTTCAACAGGTATTTCAGTAGATATACAATTTAACCACTGCAGACCGGGGGGTCTGGGGGGTGTGGAGCACCCCAGGCACACTAAAATTGTGTTAGATAAATTTATGAACTTATGACTTTCGGTATTAAGTGATCAATACAGAAACTTTTTAAAACTACATAAAATGCAAGATACAATTTTTGTGTACCTGGGGTGCTCAGACACCCCAGACCCCGGTCACAAAATTAGGTACAGTTTGGCGCAGCCGTTTTAGTGCGAGTACAGTTTGGCGCAGACCTTATTTGGTGCAAGTACGGTTTGGCGCAAATCCGATTAGGCGCGAGTACAGTTAGATACAGGCCTGATATGATGCAACTACTGTTCGGCGTGCCTGGTTTTTAATATTTTCAAGTTAGTTTTGCTCCTGTCCAGATGCCAGTTGTTCTTTGGCAGGCCTTTTGATTTACTACAAAAGCAGCTGTTCCTTATTTTTTTTACCTCCGTTTGAAGTTGGACGAAGCGTTTGTAACGAGCCATTGCTATGAATTTATGTAGTTTGTTAATCATTTTCAACATTGATAGTTGACGTTGTCAACCTGAAGTTATGTTTAACCCATTCTTGTGTTCTTTATGTAATTTTAGTAAACGTCCGGAGATAACCTGATGTGGGACGATGACATGATTTACTCTGAAATTGAAGGTGTGGAGGATGGGTATGTGTATCCTCACACGTTAATATTTGAAGGTTACGACGGTGTTGGAATAACTATTTATTTTATTTAAAATATTATATTACAAAATTAATAACTGGTTTTGTTTCGAACAAAATATGATTACAAATCACCACTCGATATCGTATCGTTGTTTTTCGTACCGTCTGATATAATAAACAATAACCTCATGGTTACTGGTTACCATATCAATTTGTGTACCTTCTTTAGAGCTCCCTGATCTCTACATTTATTCTTAAACAGGCTGTGGCGTTGGCCGCCACACTACTCCCCCTTTCGGTAAAAGCGTGGTAAGGAAAGCAGAAAATGAAGAGAATAAATTCGAAATTAAAGGAAAGCTAAAGAGTGGTGAGTAAGGTGTTGGGAGAAATTTAAAATTTAAACTTTTAGATTTTTAAAAATTAAGTTTAAAATCTAAGAGTTGAAATGGTTTAAATGAAAATGAAAATGAAAAAGTTAGCAAGAAACGTAGGCTGGTTTTAAGCGGTCGATTGAAATTGATTTTCTTTGTTTTTATTAACAAAACAAAATATTTATCATTCTTGTGACCACTGAAAAGGGTCCTAAATAGGCTGGTTTCAAAGAACTTTTCACAGAGTCGTCTCTGATAAACACGTGAGAACAAGATTGAAGATCTTTAAAAATAAAAATGGAACGGTTTTCGCGGTTTTGTGGTTGAACCGGGCGAATATTTTCAAAGAATAGTTGAAGGGCTTGTACAAAATCGTGAGTGTTAGCAGAGTTTTTATTCTCAATAAAAAAAATCTGCTGGTACTCGGATTGTTGTGCCATAAACTAACTGCGAAATGGTGCATTTCAAATCGTCTTTAAAAACAGTTCTAAAACCTAATAAAATTAGAGGCAACACGGAGACCCAATTGCTACTCTGATAGCAATTGATTGCATTTTTTAACGATCGATGTAATCGTTCGATCATTCCGTTGCATGCAGGGTGATATGGGGTTGTCCGGCTGTGCTTAATACCTAATAAAATTGAAAATTGTTGGAACAGTGCAGATTCAAATTGTCGGCCTTGATCTGTTGTGATCTTAAGAGGAATGCCAAATCTTGCTATCCAACAAGAAAGGAAAGTTGTTGCAACAGTTTCGGCAGTGGCATCTGGTATCGGAATGACTTCCATCCATCTTGTATATCGGTCGATGCAAGTTAAGACATAATTAAAACCTTGACAAGATGGAAGTGGACCAACTAAATCTATGTGCACATGTGTGAAGCGTTCGGATGGGGGCAAAAATGGTTGCAATGGTGTTCGAACATGCTTCGTAATTTTTGATTTTTGGCAGTGTATACAGGTTTTAGCCCATAATGAGCAATCCTTGTTAATTGCTGGCCAAATATAATTTTTTGCGCATTAAGTTAACAGTTGATCTTATTCCCGGATGTGACAAGTTGTGTGTTACGTTGAAGATTTCTTTCCGCCAAGGGCGTGGAATGAAAGGTCTGCAAATGTCTGTTGATGTGTCACAAAACAGTTGCTTGTCGGTGCCGAAAATTGGAAATAGTTTAAGTTTAATGTTAGGTAGTGCTTGTAAAATTTTGAGGTCAGGATCTTGCAATTGATCTACAGCTATGGATTCAAAATCGATTGCTGTAGGAAAAGAAATTGTTTGGATTCGTGAAAAAGTATCCGCGACAATATTTTCTGGACCTGAAATGTGTGCGATGTCCGTTGTGAATTGACTAATAAAATCAAATTGTCTTGATTGTCGTGGTGACAGATTATCTGACTTTTGATTGAAAGCAAATATCAACGGTTTGTGGTCAGTAAAAATAGTAAAAATTCTTCCTTCTAGGAAATGACGATGGTGCTTTATAGCTAAATAAATTCCTAATAGTTCTCTGTCATATGTGCTGTACTTCATTTGGGCGGGAGATAGTTTTTTAGAAAAGAAATGCAATGGTTGCCAAATTGAATTATTTAATTGTTGTAGAACAGCACCTACTGCTGTGCTAGAAGCGTCAACCATCAATGATAGAGGTAAATCATTTGATGGGTGAACTAAAATAATTGCTTCAGCTAACGCGTGTTTGCACGATTCGAATGCTTTTATTAAATTGGTATCCCAAGAAATGACGGATTTGTCCTTTTTTTTATTTCCATGATGCACTTGGTGTAAAGGTGCCTGAATGGAAGCTATGTTGGGAAGAAATCTGTGATAAAAGTTTAACATGCCTAAGAAACGACGCAATTGAAGTACGGTTTCAGGCCGCGGAAATTCTAAAATTTGCTTTGTTTTAGATGGTAAAGCTTGAATACCTTTTTCTGAAATTAAATGGCCTAAAAATTCCACTGAAGATTGTGCAAAAGTAGATTTGTCTACGTTTAATACTAAACCGAATTCACGTAAACGAGTAAAAACTAATTCTAAATGCTGTAAATGCTCTTCTAAATTATGTGATGAAATTAAAATATCGTCGATGTAAATGAAACAAAAGTCAAATTTGCCTAAGACGGTGTTAATAAAACGTTGAAACGACTGAGCAGCGTTCCGGAGTCCAAAGGTCATTGTTGGAAACTCAAATAAACCAAATGGGGTTGTTATCGCTGTCTTGCTGATGTCGTTTGTGTTGGAGAATTCATTTAAATTTAAAATATATTTGTATGATGTGCATGCAGATGGCGTGCAAGTTTATTTAGTTAATATTGTTGTAACATGTAGTAGGCGAATAATAATGTGTGTATAATAAATGAATGTAAAAAGTAAAACGTGGTTTTGTGCTGAGTTTTGTCTTCGGAGCGGTAAACAATCATAAATCGATTATTTTTCCAAGAGGTTACGGGCCCAGTATAGAAAACAGAACATAAGGTCACAGTACAAAATTCGTTTTAAAATGGCAGAAGGTAAATACACATCGGTCGTAAAGTTGAACAATGAAAATTACTCCGTATGGAAATTTAAAATGGAGATGATTTTAATAAAGGAAGGTTTGTGGAAAACAATAATTAATTCGGCTCCAACGGATGATGCGGCATTGCAAAGTTGGAATACAGAAAATGATATGGCAAGGGCTTCAATCGGTTTGGCTATAGAAGATTCACAATTGCATCATATAAGAAAATGTAAAACTTCAAAAGAAGCGTGGGATGCATTACAGAAATACCATGAGAAGGACACGTTTGCAAATCGGGTAAGCCTTATGGGAAAAATTTGTTCAATGAAGCTCGATGAAGGTGGAAATGTCGAGATGCATATAAATAAAATGGTAAGCTTATTACAAAAGTTAACAGATATGGGAGAAGAACAATTATCCGATAAGTGGTGTGCTGCAATGCTCATGCGTAGCTTACCTCAAGTTACGATACAATGGTAATGGCTTTGGAAGCACGTCCAGATGAAGATATTACATTCAGTTTAGTGCAGTCAAAGTTAATCGATGCTTATAATCGAAGAAATGACAGCATTATGGACAAAGTGAGTGAATCGGTATTACAAGTGACTCGTAAGAATAAAGTGCACAATAATAGTGGAAGTGTAAGGACATGTTTTTTCTGTAAAAAGGCCGGACATTTAAAAATTAATTGTGCTAAATATTTAGAATGGAAGAATAAGAAAAGTAATGCTATAAATACGGTTCAAGGTAATTCGGAATATCTTTTCTTAATGTCATCATCAGGTTCGGGATGGATAATCGATTCAGGTGCTACTTGTCATATCACAGGTAACAAAACAAAATTTATAAAGTACAATGACCAACATAAAGAAAATGTACAAATGGCAAATGGTACAACCGCAAAAGCGTTAGGAAAAGGGGAGTGTGTTGTGCAAGTTGTAAATAACAATGAACAGAAATCATCAATAAACCTTAAGGAAGTTTTATATGTGCCATCAGTTCAAGGCAGCGTGTTGTCAGTTAAAAAAACTATTAAAGGACGGTTTTAAGGTGAACTTTTACAAAAAGGGCATTGTAAATTATTGTGAAATAAGCAGAAGTAACAAACAAATAGCAATCGGTAAAAGTGAAAATGACAATTCAGGTTTATTTGTTTTACAAGAAACAAGTAATGTTTATGCTGCGATTACCAAAGAACATTATAAGTGTATACATTATTGGCATCGTGTTTTTTGGTCATCGTGATCCAGAGGCAATAAGGACAATGCATTCGGATGGTTTGATTAATGTCGTTGATTGTGGAATGAAGATCCAATGTGAAGTATGCTTGCAAGCAAAATTGACACGATTACCATTTCCAAAGAAGTCATTAACGAAGACCCATGCTCCACTCGACTTAATTCATTCAGATGTTTGCGGGCCAATGCAAACAGTTTCAAAAGGTGGAAAACGATACATTGTAACGTTTATCGATGACTTCACGAGGTTTACAGTAATTTATTTCCTAACACATAAGTCTGAAGTGGAAAATAAATTCAAGGAATACGTTGCAATGGTAAAGACAAAATTTTCAAGGAAACCTAAAGTATTGCGATCAGATCGAGGAGGAGAATATATGGGAAACTCCATGAAGGAATTTATGAAAAGTGAAGGCATTCAAGCTCAGTACACGACAGCATTTACACCTCAACAAAATGGTGTAGCAGAAAGAAAAAATCGATCATTGGTAGAAATGGCTCGATGTATGTTACTCGACGCAAAATTAAGTAAGGAATTTTGGGCAGAAGCAGTGTCAACCGCTAATTACATCCAAAATCGGTTACCAACTAAAGGAGCAACGATACCCACCCCTCACGAAGGATGGAATGGCTCAAAACCAGATGTGAGTAACTTTAAATTATTTGGTAATAAATGTTTCGTGCATGTTGCAGCCGAAAAAAGAAGGAAATTAGATCCAACAGGAGTATGCATGAAATTCATTGGATATGATGAACTTTCAAAAGGCTACAGATGCTTGGATCCGATATCAGGAAAGGTGGTAATTAGCAGAGATGTAAGATTGATTGATGAGGGAAATCGTGAAGAATTTGATGTGGAATATCCAAACGACTCATCCAGTAAGGTAAACGATGAAATGGATGTTGTGGATACGGATTTGGATAAGGGAACCAAACCACAGGTTCATGAAGTTGAAGAAGTCCCAAATATAAGGAAATCTCAAAGACACAATAAAGGAACACCACCAGTTAGACTGATCGAAGAAGTGAACATGATTGAGGAAAATAAAGCATCTGAACCAAAATCGTTCCATGAAGCAATAACAAGTAAACGAAAGAATGATTGGATTAAAGCCATGAAGGAAGAGGAAATGATTCGGTCAACTGAGAAAGAATTGAATTCAAAATTTAATATTCAAAATTTGGGGAATATTAAAGTTTACTTGGGAATTGAAGTGATGAAAGATGATCGTGGAATATATCAATTGAACCAAGAAAGCTACATCAAGCAAATTGCAAGAGAATTTGGATTGAGCTATGCAAAGCCATCCAGGGTTCCAATTGATCCTGGATACAGTAAAGAAAGTAATTCAGAAATTTTGATGTGCAATAAAAACTATCAAAAACTTATAGGATGCCTATTATACGTGTCGGTTAACACAAGACCGGATATATCGGCAGCAGTTTCTATACTGGCGCAAAAGGTTAATGCACCGAAACAAGAAGATTGGAACGAGTTAAAACGAGTTGTTAAATACTTGAATGGAACGGCACATTTGAAATTAAAATTGAACAGTGAAGACGAAAACTTGACGTTGTATGGATATGCTGATGCAAGTTGGGCAGATAGCAAGATAGATAGAAAATCGAGCAGTGGATATTTATTCAAAGTCAACGGGGGAGTTGTTAGTTGGTGTTGTCGTAAGCAGACATGTGTGGCATTATCATCTACTGAAGCAGAATTCATAGCACTATCGGATGCTTGTAAGGAAGTCGTATGGATTCGTAGATTACTTAAGATATGAACCAGGATGTAAACGGGCCAACAACTGTTTATGAAGATAATCAGAGCTGTTTGAAGATTATCGCAGATGAAAAATTATCAAATCGTACAAAGCACATTGATACGAAGCTGCATTTTGTTAAGGACTACGTTGTGAATAAAATAGTTGTGTGTGTATTGTCCAACAAGCGATATGCTGGCAGACTTGTTGACGAAGCCATTGGCAGCATACAAGCATGAATCGTTGCGCGAACGTATAGGACTTATTTAAATGAGGAGGAGTGTTGGAGAATTCATTTAAATTTAAATATATTTGTATGATGTGCATGCAGATGGCGTGCAAGTTTATTTAGTTAATATTGTTGTAACATGCAGTAGGCGAATAATAATGTGTGTATAATAAATGAATGTAAAAAGTAAAACGTGGTTTTGTGCTGAGTTTTGTTTTCGGAGCGGTAAACAATCATAAATCGATTATTTTCCAAGAGTTTGGGTTCATGGGGATCTGATGGTATGCTCTGACTCCATATCAGAAGGTTGCGTGTTCAAATCACGTCGGGTCACCAATTGTGGAGGATGGGTATGTGTATCCTCACGTTAATATTTGAAGGTTACGACGGTGTTGGAATAACTATTTATTTTAT
This sequence comes from Lycocerus yunnanus, assembly GCA_036346125.1. Classification (NCBI taxonomy): domain Eukaryota; kingdom Metazoa; phylum Arthropoda; class Insecta; order Coleoptera; family Cantharidae; genus Lycocerus; species Lycocerus yunnanus. Next base: position 6,239,775 of record JARFIX010000052.1, read on the forward strand.
TTAAAATATTATATTACAAAATTAATAACTGGTTTTGTTTCGAACAAAATATGATTACAAATCACCACTCGATATCGTATCGTTGTTTTTCGTACCGTCTGATATAATAAACAATAACCTCATGGTTACTGGTTACCATATCAATTTGTGTACCTTCTTTAGAGCTCCCTGATCTCTACATTTATTCTTAAACAGGCTGTGGCGTTGGCCGCCACAAAGGTAACCCAAAATGGAAGGTATTTTAAAGAATCGATCCATCATTTTGGAAAATCTCTAGGTAAGTGAGCTATGTCAGTGAAGATGCAGGGGTGCGTGTTTCAACTGCGCTTCAGGTGGGACTTTTGCTTTAACGTCAACGATTTTCTCAACAAGAATTCAATTGTTAAACAATTCATAGTAATGGGGAGTCGACTTGAACCATCATTTAGCCATCAGCTAGTGTGGTTGTATTTTGCTCTAAGAAGTTTACCCCTCAGATAAACTTACTTATTTGACACTTGTTTTTTTATTATTTTAGCCTGTAGCCTTCAGCTACTTGCTAATGTTACTTGCTTGGTTTTTTTAATTTTTTATAATGTGTTTGTTCTGATAAGGAATTGAGAATAAATGTCACAACAACTGTTTACTATCTTTGTTTTTGTTAAAATAAACAATTTCTTCTTTCTTATACGTTTTATTTACCTTAGCTGGCGCCCCATTTACAGCATTTTCCTCATACTGAGCAATGCATTTTAATTACAAATCCACGACGGTTTTCGAACCACCCCCTCGCACTTCGACTAAATACTTAAATGTATAAGAGTTAGCCGATCGTGTAATAACATCTACGATCAAGCAAGCGGCTAGCGTGGCAAAATTAATATTTGTGCAATTATTGCTACACACAACGATGACATAATATGTCATCGTTTTCAAGAAAACCAAACCAAAGCGTAAACCCTACTCATAATCTGTAAATATTGAATGTTTTGCCTTGTGAGGCACTGGAGGGTGTTCCACGCTCCCACCGACTCCCGGTTTGCGCAATTTATTTTTTATTAGAAAGCAATTGAAGATATCTGCATAACCAAGCTAGAAAAAAGAAGTAATTCTAATTTTAACAAGTCATACTCAAGTAACTAATATCATAATTAGCCCAAATTAGAAACAAAAGTTTCAGAGACCGGGGGGTCTGGGGGGTGTGGAGCACCCCCCAGGTACACTCAAACTGTGATAGATAAATTTGCAAACTTATCGGTATTAAGCAATTAATAGTAAAATTTTTTAGCACAAGAAATATAAAGCAGTGACCCAGAATCTGGGGGGAGAGAGGATTATGAATTCCCCCCAGTATAATATGTCATCGTTCTCAAGAAAACCAAAGTGTTATAATAAACCCTACTCATAAGCTGTAAACATTGAATGTTTTGCTTTTCAACAGTGAGGCACTGGAGGGTGTTCCACACCCCCCAGATCCCCCGGTTTGTGCAGTTTATTTTTTATTAGAAATAAATTAAAGATCACGACATAAACAAGCTACTAAAAATCTCTAGGAAGCCTAATTAATCATAACTTTAACAAGTCACACTCATGAAAATTAATATCCCAATTATCCCAATATATAAACCACAGTTTTAGAAACCGGGGAGTCGTTATTAATTTCCCTTGTCCACCTGCCTTTCCCAAAGTTTTTCCATTTGTGGTAGTTTTTCTCTGGTTTGTTTTTTTCTGTGTTTTTTATTTTCATAGATGATATTGTAATAGTGTAAACATGTTTGTATATTATAGCGACCCTGTACGGAATGCAACCTGTGTTACACCGTTAAAAGGCAACAAACTTTATTGGTTATTACCTGTGAGGTATGCAACCTGTGATACACCGTCAAAAGGAAAACAAACTTTGTTTATGGTATTGTTTGCTTCACATCAAATGGGTGTATGTCGTTTCTATTTAATAAAAGATCAATGGGGCTAATAACCTGTTTGTGAACCATTTTAATAATTTTTCACTCCATCTGTAATATTCTTTGTCAAGTATTTTTTTACAATAAATTAATTAATTTATGTTCTTATGGTCTTTATTTATGATGAAATGGCCAAATCGCTTCTAAATCTATTATCAATCTGGATCTTAAACTAAACTTTTAAATTAAATTTCCTTCTTTCAGTTTCAATGTTGTTTACTCGTCGGTGAAAAACCTTTTATTTTTGCTTTTATAAATTTGTATTTATTCTGGTTCAAATAAACCATAACAATATATTTTATTCATGAATTTTGTTGTGTTGGAATGCTGATCGACCCTGCAGGCTTAAAATAAAAAATGTTACTAACGCAGGTAATGAAATACTCTAATTACATTTAAATACAGTTTAGTAATAAAATTATAGTATTTAACTCGTTTTATATATATTTTTTATTATTTGTCTCAATTGAAAATTAATTGCAGATAAAACGACATTGTTTAATGAATACAATGTTGATCTAATATAGTAATTGATTTGATTTATATGCCATGATATCTGACATTTGTTTTGACACATCCTTTAATTTTTAAATTAACCTAATTATTACGAATTTTAACTACTTTTATTCTAATTTAATCTAAAACAAAGCCTAGGCTATAACCATCACACAATTTAGACGAATCGATAGACTCATACATTAATAAAAGAAATAAACTTTGCAAAACTTAGAAGGAAAACCACTACGACTGTCTACTTTAGTGTATTAACTTTACACACTTCATATAAATTATATAGTTAATTTCTTGCTTATTTTATACTATAAAACTTTGTTTCAATACAAAGTAATTACAATTAAACCAATTCTTATTGAATAATTTATTAACAATGTAGTTATTTGTTATTTTCATAACCTTGGCGATGAAACGTATTACCTTCTGACTTCTGATTTAAGAAAACTTGTATGTATTATTTTAAGCTATATCTAAAATCTACTGTCATGTTGGCAACTTAAAACTAAGATAAATAACCTCAATAAAGAAAATAGCATCCTCAGATGAAAGCCAGCGGCTACGGTAGATAAAGTTGTAACCTCGGATGGAAATTTTTGTGTAACGGGTTGATAATATTTGGCATGTAGCAGTTATAATAGGTTCATGGAATGCCATTAGAGCCATTTTAAATACAAAATTTCATTTCATAAGCTGTCGAGAGCAGTTAGCATTCTAAAAATTAAATTTCATCCTACGGGTATCACAAATCAAAGTTGGAATTGTTTTGCATATCCAATAGCAGCGTCCACATTTCTTGGCACTTTTGCAAATGAATCCAAAATCCAAAAGATTCAAATAAGGCTAAAATGAGCAAAAGAAAATTTCATCCTTCGGAAAACCTAAAAAAGAGAGATTTAGGTCACATAAAAAATTGTATTTGGATCATGAGGCATACCAAAAGATGCGTATTAATTTGTAGAACGATTTGCTATCCAAGTGAGGATGGTAGATGCAAAATTGAATCTTCTACATTGAAAAATGTGAAATTGTAACCTGCAAATATGTCAGATTTTTAGATTTAGTAATAAAATTGTTAATAGGATAAGGATTTGAGTGAGATTAGTATTGAGGGATGAGGAATTAAAAACTAAGTGTTACGCAAGTGGTTAGGATAAACAAAGTGTGTGGAAATTAACATGAAGTGTAAAGAAAGAATTCGTACTTTGACGGACGATTGTAGAACGACCGGTGTAATTAGAATTTTTCTACTAATTTTGTGCGGGACGGCTTTGAAGACTTTAATTTTTGTGAAAGTTTCATGGACTTCCGTTAGATAAGTTTACCCAGCCAATCACATTCAAGCATTTGTGGAAAAACCCATAATAAAAAGTTGGAATTTCCAGTTTTATGAGCCTCGCGATGCGAAAAATACGTTTAGTCGACCCATTTCACTAGTCCAGTGAACATGTAAAAATTTCGTTCCTGAAAAATTTATAAAATGAACGATAACCTATAAAATAATTTTGTCGACATGCAATGTACAACTATTAGTGACGCCATGGATATTTAATGTAATAAAAGTGAATTTCAAGAAAGTGCATTGGAGAAAAGGAAATAAAATAAAATTTTCATATTTACCTGCGTAAATGATACACAAAAACTACAACGTCCCGAAGTTTTGTGCCACTGGATATCGAAGAGGATTGATGACCTACTTTAATCAGCTGCTTGTGCACCGGTTAGTTGTCCTTTAATTTAAACTCGTACCATAAACGATTTTGCACCACTTAAATTTAATTAGTTTTAAGTAATTTTAATTTTGAATGATCACTTGTCTTCTTAGTTTAATCACAAACACTTCACACCTCTACACATTAGGTTAATAAAGAAAGTTGTACCAAGAAAGAGGCTATGTTGGAGACATCTATAGTCATTTGTAAAAATTTATTCAATTTAATACAAAGTTTAATACTAAAGGTCAAGATTTGTGGCGGTTTATTTAAAGATTTCAAAACAATTTATTCACATTAACAGGAGCAAAGTTTTATTTCAAGATTGCAGCTAGAGCAGTAAAAGTAAGTACATCCCAGGTAACATTTTATCTACCATTAGCAATTTTATATTCAATTACAAGTTTATTTGTCTTACAAATTATTTACAAATTATTAATTATTATTTACGTCGAGCAGTTTCACTACACTACATATGGAAATCCATGCGGAATAATGACTATCGGGTTCGTCAACTTCTCGGAAAGTAATTGAAAAATTACTCAAAATTTTGTGATATTTTTAAGCCAAAGTTTCTAAATATTTTAAATAATTTGAATGGTTAATGAGTAAGTGACCTGTAAAGAATTCGCGGTTCAAATCCTGCTATCGTTAGATACACTGCTGTGATTAAAAGTTCAATATCGATCAAAAGTCAACTGAAAACCAGTTCATGAATTATGTTTCCTAGTAAATTCATCTTAGCTTCGGTTATGTTGCTTAATAAATTTCAAACAAAGTAATTTTAGGGTTCCGGTGCCTCTGTAGTTGTATGCATGATGTCTTGATTTATTCAAGATCTGCGTACTTTGATTTCATAGATTAATAAAATGCACATTTGATCTATTAATTATCAGTAATTAACGGTTTTAATACAAAAATATACTCCTCGATGTTAATCGAGCAACAGGAAAAACAGTTCAAGCTTAGGTGTTCGCCGAAACACAGAAACCTAGATTTCTACCTTAGTTAATTCCATAAAACTTTTTTTAGGGTAAGTAATTCATTTGAATAAAAATAATTAAATACAAAAAATAATTTAAAAGCTACCTAGGTTTTTACAATACTTCAGAATTCAGATAATTTTAGTTTCATCATTGCAATGTCCGTTCGACTTGGATTCAAAGCTGAGGATATAATCGCGGAAGGTCGCGTTACGAACGACGACATCAGGAAAATCAAAATTTGGCTCAGGGAACAAGAACTTCTTCCGGTTATATCGGACGAAGAAATGGTAAATTTTTGTTATCGAACGACAACGATCAAGAGAAAACCAAAAAAACAATCAACGCTTTTTTCAAAATACGAAACGAAGGACCCGATATATTTAACAACCGGGTTTTCCCAAAAGAAAATTCTGAGTCAGCACAAACCTTTGCAGTTACCTTTGCGTAAGTTTTCTTTTTTAATTTAAAAATGATTTTATTTTAATTTAGCGCAACGTCACTTCATTATTATTACATTAAGATTTTTTATTTTTTTTTTAGCTATTTTGGTGTGGCACCAAAGAGAACGAACGATAACTCCGCAGTGATCCTCGGATGTCTACACGATACATCATTTCAAAGTTTCAATTTAATAAAGTTTTGTAAATTTTTATTTATGACCTTAGACGCTGCAGTATACTCCAGTCCACCTAGCGGATTAATTATTGTTATAGATTTCGATGGTGTAAGTTTTCCAATTTTCTTAATAGACTGTCTTTTAGCTACAAACTTTTGCTTTCAGTTTGGACTGATGCATTTAACGAAATTAAAAGTCCACGCCTTAAGTATATTTTTTCGCTACCTTCAGGAGGCTTTACCAGTAAAATTGAAAAACATTCATGTACTTAACACGCCTTATTTTATCAACAAACTTTTAGCTATTATAAGACCTCTCATGAATGATTACCTAACTGAACTGGTAAATCTCATTTTATATAAATGAAAATATTTGGTAACTTTTGTTTTAGATAATCTTTCACAAAAGTGACTGTAGTATGGTTGATTTTTTTTCGAAGTGTGTTGCTCAAGAATTTCTGCCCAAAGACTTTGGTGGCAAATTGCCGTGCATGAAGGATTTGACCGATCAGTTGATTGAAAAGTTGAAAGATATGGAACCATATTTTGTAGCTGAAGAAGATCGGAGATCATTACAATCGCAGCAATTATAATTTTATCTAACTATTGGTTAATATTACCGGAACCTTGATGTTAGCAATTGATAGCGAGATAATATTGTATTAATAATTTATATTTATTTCATGGTAATAATTATACAATAATACTAAAAATTTTGCCGATTTTGCTCGATACCAAACTTATCAGTTTTGCGTAGATTAATATTTTCGACCAATTAGGCAATGCAAAATATTTAACGACATGAGATACAGATCCTCATTGCTGAGCCTTAGAGAAAATATACCGTGGTCTTTTCCATTTTAAACGCATGCCGTTTGGTTTACATAACACTCCTGCTACTTGCAGCCGTTTAATACAAAAGGTTATTTATTAGTCTCGACTTGAAACCTTATGCGTTTAGATACTTAGACGACATAACTATTGTGGCACCTATGTTTGAAAAGCTAGTAGAAGTTTCGAGACAGATTTTTAAGAAACTTAAAGCTTAATCGTGATAAAGTCTCTTCTGTAAGCCAGAACTTTGCTATTTAGGGCATATTGCGAATGCAAACGGTTTTCCATAAACTCTGAGAAGGTTGAGGCTATCTTGCCGATTCCTCTTCCTTCAAACATCCAAGATGTTTGGCGAATTATCGGTATGGCATCATGGTACAACTGGTTTCTACCAAATTTTTCGACTCTTATTACGTCTTTGACAAATATAAAATTATTATTATATAAACTTGTACGTCGGAAAAACACAAACTTGACTAACGGTTAAAATCATTGGAAAGAAGTCGTTCTCGAAGAGAATTGCACCTGTATCTCTGCCAACGCACCCCGGATATGCGAGATCATGAATTATCATAATTGAAATTCGCGAATTAAATTTAATTAAATTTTCTGATAAATCATAAATTTCAATTTTCAAATCTCAGTATTAATTTATTCAATTTACGCGGTTTCCGCGGAAAGATTAATTTAATCAAATTAATTCGCCGATTCATTTGCAGGTTAGTTAAAATTGGATTTTTGGTTTTCCAAAAGATAGTTTTTATTACTCAAAAGAGTCCCATTTCCGACAAAATATATTTAATTTTTTTAACATTTTTTATTAAACTACAACAGGTAATTTTTGATTAGTAATTGAATATTAATATTAATTACAAATTAATTATTTACTAAGCTGTTATTTCACATCTTTTTATTTAAAAAAATTACTATATTAAATTAAAAAAAATTAATGAAATTGTTGAAATTTCGTCAACATTATACGTAGTTATCATCAAAGCACTAAAATTTAGTTGTAATTTTTTTAACAATTCCTTACGTTTACAAATATCATTTTTAATAAATTTGAATTTATTTCAATGGCTCAATCAGCTTGTTTTAATCTATTTATTACACTTTCTTTCTTTTTCTGCTTTTAGATACAAAGTCTTTCTGTTACGAGCCTCTAAATACACTGAATAAGGACCAACAAGGTTCTATGCACATTTGAAGCCTATTTATCTTTCACCACACTTAATAGAGTACTTTACTTAACAGAAGAGGGAGGAATCAGTGTTATTGTATTGTTCATGCCCTTTCCCCCGCAAGTAATTTGTTACTTAAACGTGAAATTATTTTCGATTTTATAATAATTTATTCAGCTTTAAACTTCAGCAGGTATTTCGGTAAGTATACAATTTAACCACTGCAGACCGGGGGTCTGGGTGTGGAGCATCCCCAGGCACACTAAAATTGTGTTAGATAAATTAATGAATATATGACTTTTGGTATTAAGTGTTCAAAAACTTTTTCAAACTACATAAAATTCAAGATACAATTTTGTACCTGGGGTGCTCCACACCCCAGACCCCCGGTCTCAAAGTTAGGTACAGTTTGGCGCAGCCGTTTTGGTGCGAGTACAGTTCGGCGCAGACCTTATTTGGTGCGAGTACAGCTCGGCGCAAACCTCATTTGATGCGAGTACGGTTTGGCGCAAATTCGATTAGGCGCGAGTATAGTTAGACACAGGCCCGATTTAATGCAAGTACAGTTCGGCGTGCCTGGTTTTTAATATTTTCAAGTTAATATTTTTCAAAACATACACTTTTAGGGCGAATCCGAGATTTGGCCTAGTTGCGTTTCTCAAAATCGACTTTCCGCAACTTCCGTTTTGCTCCGGCGGCTACAAGCCGTTTTAACAATTGCTTGACTCATTAAAAATATCTGCCGATCCAACTCGGCAAAGTGTTGATGTTGACCCGACAGATATCAGGGAGCAACTGGTAGCTCCTCACCACTTGTGTACAGCTCACGAACTGGTTATAGAATGTATTCTATATTTGGCATAATATTACACGTATGTACATTAAATTTAAATATTTAGGTTTTTTCTATATACCCTGTGTATTCTTCTCTGTATATAATTGGGTCTGCGCCAAACCGTACTAATGTCGAAATTGGGTTTGCGCCAAACTAGGCCATTTGCTCGGTCTCATAACTTCCTTTTTAGTTCGGACTTTAATTGGGATTTGTTATTTTTGACTTGTTAAATTTCGGGTAACAAAACGTATTAAGAGAGGTAACAGGTAGAAAACAAAAACTGCAGAGAACTCAAAATATTGTTGTTACTATACCGTGCAGGCTGCACAACCTTAACAATCAAACGTTCAATCAAAATTACATTGTTTAATTTCACTGTTACAAAATTTTTATGTAAATTTACCAGGGGTTGACCACCTAATATATTTGGTCCGTGCTGAAAATATTTCAACTAAAGGCTTGGAAAAAGTACTTCAAATACTCAAAAGTAATTGAAATACTTTAGTTAAAGTATGTACTTTTGAAACCAGCGTAAAATACTTGGTATTTGAAATATTTTCATAAAGTATTTAGTATTTGGTACTTGGGTTTAAAAATTTGAGTACTTAAAGTACTTTTCAAGTGCTTGAAGTACTTTTAAAGTACTTGAATTAGTTTCAAAATACTTGAATTACTATTAAAGTACTTGAATTATTTTCAAAATACTGAAATTACTTTTAATTACTTTTAATTAATTTGAACTATTTTTGAATTCAAATCTATGGGTAATTCTTTAATTCCATATAAAATAGGCTTATTTTCCACTCATTTTCACTCATTCCTGTAAATGTGTGTAAATTTTTACAAATATTTGTGTAAATTTTTGCAAATGTTTGTGTAAATTTTTGTAAATGTGTGTAAATTTTTGCAAAAGTGTGTACATTTTTCACATGCCTGTAAATTTTGTAAATGCCTGTACATATTTGCAAATGACTGTAAATGTGTGTAAATTTTTGCAATTGTTTGCAAATTTCAATGTTTGCAAATTTTGCAAATGTGTAAATTTTGCAAATGTGTGTAAATTTTGTAAATATCTATGTAAATTTTGCAATTATATGAATTTCGCAATTGTTTGCAAATTTTGCAAATGTGTGTAAATTTTTGCAAATGTGTGTACATTTTTGCACATGTCTGTAAATTTTTGTAAATGACTGTAAATGTGTGTAAATTGTTGCAAATATCTGTGTAAATTTTTGCGCAATTGTTTGCAAATTTTGCAAATGTGTGTAAATTTTTGCAAATGTGTGTACATTTTGCAAATGTGTGTTTTGCACATGCCTGTAAATTTTGTAAATGCCTGTACATATTTGCAAATGACTGTAAATGTGTGTAAATTTTTGCAAATATCTGTGTAAATTTTTGCAATTGTTTGCAAATTTTGCAAATGTTTGCAAATTTTGCAAATGTGTAAATTTTTGCAAATGTGTGTACATTTTTGCACAGGCCTGTAAATGTGTGTAAATTTTTGTAAATATCTATGTAAATCTTTGCAATTGTATGCAAATTTCGCAAATGTTTGCAAATTTTGCAAATGTGTGTAAATTTTTGCAAATGTGGGTACGCTTTTGCACATGCCTGCAAATTTTTGTAAATGCCTGTAAATCTTTGCAAATATCTGAAATTGTTTGAAAATATCTGTGTAAATTTTTGGAAATGTTTGCAAATTTTGCAAATATGTGTAAATTTTTGCAAATGTGTGTAAATTTTTAAAAATCCCTGTAAATTTTGTAAATCCTTGTAAATGTCTGAAAATATCTGTGTAAACTTTTGCAAATGTTTGCAAATTTTAAAATTATTTGCAAATTTTGAAATTATTTGCAAATTTTTGCAATTGTTTGCAAATTATTGCAAATGCAAATTTGGTGTACACATTTTTGGTCAGTGGTTAACCTCCCGAAATTTACATTATAAAACTCACTGACCGCAAAAATCAGTCACTGTGTCTGTAACGCACATGTAATAAGAATTGAAAATAAATTCTCCAATTGCGGCCTTCAGGCGGTACAACCTTTTTTAACCTAAAAAATCACACTATAATAAAATCAATGTAAGTTTACAGAGTTTTATTATGCAAATTATTAATGTGATAAATTTATAAATTCAGTTGTTTTACATATAGATCTGACGCCATCTTATATTATAAAATATTCTGTAAATTTACACAGATCGAATTAAATTTATTTTCCTTTAGAGCGACCTATAGGTTGTAAAACTTCGCAACTTACCCTGTTAAAAACCAATGTAAGTTAACAGCATGTGAATGTAAATTTACACAGTAAAGTTTTGTAAAGAACTTGAGCTAAATTTAACGTTTGAATTTATATTATAAAACGTTCTAAACAGGGTTACATCAATGTCTGTTTATAGTTTTTTTATTGTAAATTACAATCATGTAAATTTACATTAACAATATCTATAAATTTACTCAGATTTTTAATTGGACTACACAATTAGGGCAATTTAAGCTGTTAAAGAAATATAAGTTAGCAATTTGTAAATATATATTTACAACATAAATCTATGTAACGTTACGTAACTTTACATAGATTTACTACTAAAGTAAATTTACATTATAAATTTCTATTAATAATTAGTGCAATTTTAAGAATTTAACTGACTTGGTAGCTTTACATAGATTTAACGTGTAAAATTATATTATAAAACAAAAATACGCATGCGTTGTGCCAAAAGTGGTAACCAAACTTCGCAAATTCTTCTAAATAGACAGATTTATACATTGTGAAAAAGTTAACTTTCCAGTGGCGTAGACAAATATTTTTAAAATATAAATAGTACAATTTTAGGCTTTTACGAGCATTTCATTAGATTATAAACCTGGTAAAATAACCTTCTGGTATAACTTCCAAAGTATATTTCTTGATGAATTCCGGGAATTGATTTTACAGCGCAGTGTTAGTGCTTTCATGACAAAATCTATGGTGAGACTCCTACTCTCGACATCTCCCACTCACCCAAACTCCTTCACTCTTTTGCTTCAGAGGAAAGCGTCAGCTCTCTAAAGCATCCATTAGCACAAAAGTCGCGCTAATTGCATAACTCACAGGGTTATTTTTCTTTACAACGTTGTCTTAGCAAAATATTTTTGTTATTCTAACAAAAACCACCTTAGTAAAGAATATTATTTGATTTAGGGAAAAACTAGTTACTTAAAGAATATTTTAGTTTGTAGCACTAAAAAAAAATCAGCAACGAAATTCTATTGAGGTTATCTTATATATTTACGAGGTATGAGTATGTTTATTTGATGATCCCAAATGAGATTCTGGGTTAGCGAGTAAATATTATTATAAGTGCTTGAGTTTAGTAAGTAAAATATTACAAAAAACCAAAACAAACGGGAATCTCGGTTTGGCATAATCACCATTCGCTGTTTTTCGTCTTAAAACTCTTTTGTTATTAAACAATTGCTTGTTTTCTTTTTCTTAACTTTTGCTTCCGTTCGTTGTAGAGCAAAAATAAGCAAATCCAGCCAAGTTATAGAGTTACAAACAAAGGTCACATAAAACCATTACTGTAATTAGGGATATTTATAAATTTTAATTTAATTGACCGTTAAAATTATTATTGCTTAGATTAAAACCAAAACATAGCAATAAAATATTACATTACTATAAAATCAATATAATGCAACAAAAACATACTTTGCTATCGTCCGGAAAAAGGTTGTTCAGCATGATAACTGTTGCAAAGGGTACAGTAGACTAAAAGTTCCCATTGCTTTACTTTTTCGCGTAAATACATATTTTTAATCACCATTTCTTTGCAAGTGAAGAGTAATTTATTACAGAAGTTAGTTTTACTGATAACAGGTAAGTACATTTATGTACGTATTACTTTGTAACAAAAGTCCGGCGTCTTCATGACCGAAACCCAGAAGGGACGGTCGACTTTCTTGTACCACAGTTTGGAAGTTTTAATTATGATAAATTTTATTTTACTATTAACTTACGTTTTGGAAGTTTTAGTTTTGACATCACAATGTCCGTTCAACTTGGATTCAAAGCTAATGACATCATTGCAGAAGGTCGCGTCACCAACGACGACATCGAGCAAATCAACGTTTGGCTGAGAGAACAAAAAAATCTTCCGGTTATATCGAAAGAAGAAATTGTAAGTTTTTTGTTATCGAATGATAACGATCAAGAGAAAACCAAAAATACAATCAACGCTTTCTTCAAAATACGGAACGAGGGACCCGAGATATTTAACAATCGGCTTTTTCGCAAGAAAATTCTGAGACACCACAAACCTTTGCGAATACCTTTGCGTAAGATATCTTTAATAATAATTTAAAATTATTAGTTTTTATTTGCATCCACCTACAGAGGTGGAAAACCATAACGTCGAAACCCAAAGCACAAAATCATCAATAATTGTGAGAAAGCCGTAACGTAGCTTTTACGGGGAATTTACGCTATTTTTACTTTAATAATTATTTAGTTTACTATCGGTTGGATTGGATGGAGCAGACGAATTTTCTGTTTAATAATTTAAAACAACCTAAAGTCTAAAATACGTCTATCGCATCCGGTCTGTCCGCCTAAGTGAGCGCGTACCTTAAAACACACAATTATAACTAACAGTGACGGCGGTAGGCTTTTTAGAGGGTGGGCAGACAGAGAAAAGGGGGTTTTTACTACTTTAACATTTTTAATTTTTAGCTACTATGGCGTGGCACCAAAGAGAACAAACGATAACTGTGCAGTCATTTTCGTACGTTTACATGATCCCGCATTTCAAAACTTCAATATTACAAAATTTTACAAATTTTTATTTATGACCTTGGACGCTGCAATATACACTAATCCACCTAGCGGATTAATTATTGTTTTCGATTTGGATGGCGTAAGTTATCCAGTTTTCTTAAGTGACTGTATTTCAGCTACGAAGTTTTACTTTCAGTTTGCACTTACACATTTATCGAAATTGAAAGTCCGGCCGTTAAGTATATGTTTTCGTTACCTCCAGGAGGCTTTACCAGTAAAATTGAAAAACATTCACTTACTGAACACGCCTTATTTTATCGACAAATTTTTAGCTATTGTAAAACCTCTTATGAACAATCACATAAATAAACTGGTAAATTTTTTTTGTAGAAATGAAAATCTTTGGTAACTTCTATGTTTTAGATGATTTTTCACACAAGTGACTGTAATATGGATGATTTCTTTGAGAAGTGTGTTGCCAAGGAATTTTACCCGAAGAGTATGGTGGCGATTTACCGTGCATGAAAGATTTGACGGAACAATTGATTGAGAACTTAAAAGATATGGGATCATATTTTACAGCCGAAGAAGATCGAAGAAGATCTATGTTATAGAATCACAGCAATTAATTATTTAAAATATACATAGGATGAAACAACTTTAGACAAGGACCTCGTATAGTTACAAGGAGCAGGGCCGGCGCCAGCCTTTCTGCTGCTACAAGCATGATTGAAAAATTTTGCCTTCCCCCTTGTTCGAGTAGATAACACGCTTGAACCTTTTTTAACTTTCACAGTATTTGTTCTTTCGTTTACAACATTTCACTTTGTCCAACAATAAACCACCAAATCTACAGATGTGTAAAAAAAGTACTTTTGCTCCTGCCATTTTTTCTTCAAATGTAAGAAATGATTTAAATCTAATATGGCGGTCGGCACTGAAGCATTTTTGTACAAAATAATATTAATATAATTTTTTGTAGAATTTCATATTTTGGATCGATTTTTAATTTTGATTGATAATTCTGACGGTTGTCCCTGGCTCCGGCCCTGTATACGATTATCTACAACGATTTTGTATAGTATTAGCGGAACCTTTAGCATTAGCGATTGATAGCGGGTTAATATTTGTTTCATGATAATAATTGCAATAATAAAATTCCACCATGAAGCCCACCTCTGTTTGGTGAATTTCTTTTATTATAAAATCCTTTTTCGAAATTTGAATTTTTTGGTTGTATTTTTAAACAAATTTAAGGCTGTTAACGATTTTGTACAAAAAAATATATATAGGTCACTGAATGGGTAATGAACCGCAATAAGCTCTTTTATCACTTTGCTCCAATAAAATTAATTGAAATTAAAACGACATTTCTTGTTAACTTCAATGTCAGTACAGTAATATTTTAGTTTGATAACTTTTGTGATAAATTTGTAAATTTAATTTTTGTCAAGATTGTTTTGTCAAAAAAGAAATTAATTTAATTGCCGATTCATTCGCAGGTTAGTTAAAATCGAATTTTTGGTTTTCTAAAAGTTTGTTTTTATTACTCAAAAGAGTCTTAGTTTCGACAAAATATATTTAATTATTTTAACATCTTTTTATTAAACTACAACAGGTAATTTTTGTTTAGTAATTGAATATTAATATTAATTTTACAGATTAAATATTTACTAGGCTGTCATTTCCCATCTTTTTATTTAAAAAATTATCATCAAAAGTTATCATCAAAGCGCCAAAATTAATTGTAATTTTTAAATTTAATTTTTTTGTTGTAAAAAAATGTATTTTATTATGAAATAAATATGTGATAGTAATGTTGTAGATTCAGATATTTAATTTAAATCGTTGATATTTAATTACAATTGAAAAGTTTTGATCATTAATAAATTGTTAGGGTTAGCATCTTAATAGAGATTTATGTAAACAATTGCTTTGTTCTCAAAATTAAAAATAACTTGCTTCTGTATTTTCTAGGCTTCCCGTGTTTATCCACTTTATTTATTCGCCTTTAAATTATTTCACATTATGAAAAAATTGTTATTAACAAAATCTGACTTTAATTTTTTAACAATTCTTGACGTTTACAAATAATATTTTAATGAATTTGAATTTATTTCAATGGCTTAATCGACTTCCAACCTATTATTAATAATCTGAATCTTTGAAAATTTCAACTTGTTTTAATCTATTTATTACACTTTCTTTTTTCTGCTTTTAGATACAAAATCATTCTGTTGCGAGCCTCTAAATACACTGAACAAGGACCAACAAGGTTCTATGCACATTTGAAGCCCATTTATCTTTCACCACACTTAATAGAGTACTTTACTTAACAGAAGAGGAGGAATCAGTGTTATTGTATTGTTCATGCCCCCCCGCAAATAATTTGTTACTTAAACGTGAAATTATTTTCGATTTTATAATAATTTATTCAGCTTTAAACTTCAACAGGTATTTCGGTAAGTATACAATTTAACCACTGCAGACCGGGGATCTGGGGTGTGGAGCACCCCAGGCACACTAAAATTGTGTTAGATAAATTTATGAACTTATGACTTTCGGTATTAAGTGATCAATACAGGAACTTTTAAAACTACATAAAATGCAAAATACAATTTTGTGTACCTGGGGTGCTCCACACCCCCAGACCCCGGTCTTAAAGTTAAGTACAGTTTGGCGCAGCCGTTTTGGTGCGAGTACGGTTTGGCGCAAAACCGATTAGGTGCAAGTACAGTTCGACGTGCCTGGTTTTAATATTTTCAAGTTAGTATTTTCAAAACATACACTTTTAGAGTAAATCCGAGATTTGGCGTGGTTGCGTTTGTCAAAATCGTCTTTTCGCAGCTTCCATTTTGCTACGGCCGCTACAAGCCGTTTCGACAATTGCTTTACTTATTAAAAATATCTCCCTAGAACGATCTAACTCGGCAAAGTGTAGATGCTGACTCGACAGATATTATGGAGCAACTGGTAGCTCTCCACCACTTGTGTACAGCGGACGGACTGGTGATAGAGTGTATTTCATATTTGGCATAATATTACACGTATTTACATGTATTTCTTATGAAATACTCGTGATTTTCAAATTTAAATTGTGGGTTTATTAAAGGACCCTCCAAATTAATCCTCACATTAAAAAAACTTCTAAAAAACCCTCATTCGTTTGATGAAGCTATTTCTATTGGAAAAAGTGTATTTTCGAGTTTGGTAATCTTAGCTCTAGCCATTTTAATTAGTAATAAATTTAAATATTTAGGTTTTTTTCTATATACCCTGTGTATTCTTCTCTGAATATATGTAATTGGATCTGCACCAAACTGTACTAACGCCGAAATTGGGTTTGCGCCAAACTGGGTCATTCGCTCGGTCTCATAACCTACGTTTTTTTAGTTCGGACTTTAATTGGGATTTATTATTTTTTGACTTGTTAAATTTCGGGCAACAAATTGTATTAAGAGAGGTAACAGGTAGAAAACAAAAAACTGCAGAGAATCCAAAATATTGTTGTTATACCGTGCAGGCTGCACAACCTTAGCAATCAAACGTTCAATCAAAATTACACTGTTTAATTTCACTGTTACAAAATTTTTATGTAAATTTACCAGGGGTTGACCACCTAGTATATTTGGTCAGAGTTAAAAGTATTTCAACTAAAGGGCTTGGAAAAAGTACTTCAAATACTCAAAAGTAATTGAAATACTTTAATTGAAGTACTTTAAAACCAGCGTAAAGTACTTGGTATTTGAAATACTTTCATAAAATATTTGGTATTTGGTACTTGGGTTTAAAAAATTTGAGTACTTGAAGTACTTTTCAATGCTTGAAGTACTTTTCAAGTACTTAAGTTAGTTTCAAAGTACTTGAATTCGTTTCAAAATGCTTGAATTACTATTAAAGTACTTGAATTATTTTCAAAGTACTTAAATTACTTTTAATTACTTTTAATTAATTTGAACTATTTTTGGAATTCAAATCTATGGGTAATTCTTTAATTCAATATAATAGGCTTATTTTCCACTCATTCCTGTAAATGTGCGCAAATTTTGCAAATATTTGTGTAAATTTTTGCAAATATTTGTGTAAATCAACCTCCCGAAATTTACATTATAAAACTCACTGACCGCAAAAATCAGTCACTGTGTCTGTAACGCACATGTAATGAGAATTGAAAATAAATTCTCCAATTGCGGCCTTCAGGCTGTACAACCTTTTTTAACCTAAAAAATTACACTATAATAAAATTAATGTAAGTTTACAGAGTTTTATTATGCAAATTATTAATGTGATAAATTTATAAATTCAGTTGTTTTACATAGATCTGGTGCCATCTTACATTATAAAATATTCTGTAAATTTACACAGATCGAATTAAATTTATTTTCCCTTAGGGCGACCTATAGGTTGTAAAACTTCGCAACTTACCCTGTTAAAAACCAATGTAAGTTAACAGCATGTGAATGTAAATTTACACAGTAAAATTTTGTAAAAAACTAAATTTAACGTTTGAATTTATATTATAAAACTTTCTAAACAGGGTTACATCAATGTCTGTTTATAAAGTTTTTATTGTAAATTACAATCATGTAAATTTACATTAACAATATCTATAAATTTACTCAGATTTTTAATTGGACTACACAATTAAGGCAATTTAAGCTGTTAAAGAAATATAAGTTAGCAATTTGTAAATATATATTTACAACGGAAATCTATGTAACGTTACGTAACTTTACATAGATTTACTACTAAAGTAAATTTACATTATAAATTTCTATTAATAATAATTAGTGCAATTTTAAGAATTCAACTGACTTTGTAGCTTTACATATATTTAACGTGTAAAATTACATTATAAAACAAAAATACGCATGCGTTGTGCGAAAAGTGGTAACCAAACTTCGCAAATTCTTCTAAATAGACAGATTTATACATCGTGAAAAAGTTAACCTTCCAGTGGCGTAGACAAAGCTTTCTTAAAATATAAATAATACAATTTTAGGCTTTTACGAGCATTTCATTAGATTATAAACCTGGTAAAATAACCTTCTGGTATAACTTCCAAAGTATATTCTTTGGTGAATTCCGGGAATTGATTTAACAGCGCTGTGTTAGTGCTTTCATGACAAAATCTATGGTGAGACTCCTACTCTCGACATCTCCCACTCACAAAAATTCCTTCACTTTTTTGCTTCAGAGGAAAGCGTCAGCCCTCTAGAGCATCCATTAGCACAAAAGTCGCGCTAGTTGCATAACTCACAGGGTTATTTTTCTTTACAAAGTTGTCTTAGCAAAATATTGTTGTTCTTCTAACAAAAACCACCTTAGTAAAGAATATTATTTGATTTAGGGGAAAACTAGTTACTTAAAGAAGATTTTAGTTTGTAGCACTAAAAAAATCAGCAACAAAATTCTATTGAGGTTATCTTATATATTTACAAGGTATGGCTATGTTTATTTGATGATCCCAAATGAGATTTTGAGTTAGGGAGTAAATATTATTATAAGTGCTTGAGTTTAGTAAGTAAAATATTACAAAAAACAAAAACAAACGGGAATCTCGGTTTGGCATAATCACCATTCGCTGTTTTTCGTCTTAAAATTCTTTTGTTATTAAACAATTGCTTGTTTTCTTTTTCTTGACTTCTGCTCTCGTTCGTTGTAGGGCAAAAATAACCAAATTCAGCCAAGTCAGAGAGTTACAAACAAAGGTCACATAAAACCATTACTGCAATTAGTGATATTTATAAATTTTAATTTAATTAACCGTTAAAATTATTATTGCTTAGATTAAAACCAAAACATAGCAATAAAATATTACATTACTATAAAATCAATGTAATGTAACAAAAAACATACTTTGCTATCGTCCGGAAAAAGGTTGTTAGCATGATAACTGTTGCAAAGGGTACAGTAGACTAAAAGTTTCCATTGCTTTACTTTTTCGGGTAAATATATATTTTTAATTACCATCCCTTCTCAAGTGAAGAGTAATTTATTACAGAAGTTAGTTTTACTGATAGGATAATAGGTAAGTACATTTATGTATGTATTACCGTCTTCATGACCGAATCCCAGAAGGGGCAGTCGATTTTCTTGTAACACAGTTTGAAGTTTTAATTAAGATAAATTTTATTTTACTATTTACCTACGTTTTGAAAGTTTTAGTTTTGGCATCACAATGTCCGTTCAACTTGGATTCAAAGCAAATGACATCATTGCAGAAGGTCGCGTCAGCAACGACGACATCGAGCAAATCAATATTTGGCTGAGAGAACAAAAAAATCTTCCGGTTATATCGGAAGAAGAAATTGTAAGTTTTTTGTTATCGAATGATAACGATCAAGAGAAAACCAAAAATACAATCAACGCTTTCTTCAAAATACGGAACGAGGGACCCGAGATATTTAACAATCGGCTTTTTTCGCAAGAAAATTCTGAGACACCACAAACCTTTGCGAATACCTTTGCGTAAGATATCTTTAATAATAATTTAAAAATTATTAGTTTTTATTTGCATCCACCTACAGAGGTGGAAAAACCATAACGTCGAAATCCAAAGCACAAAAATCATCAATAATTGTGAGAAAGCCGTAACGTAGCTTTTTACTGGGGAATTTACGCTATTTTTTACTTAAATTATTTAGTTTACTATTGGTTAGATTGGATGGAGCAGACGAATTTTTTATTTAATAATTTAAAACAACCTAAAGTCTAAAATACGTCTATCGCATCCGGTCTGTCCGCCTAAGTGAGCGCGTACCTTAAAACACACAATTATAACTAACAGTGACGGCGGTAGGACTTTTTAGAGGGTGGGCGGACAGAAAAAAGGGGTTATTACTACTTTAAAATTTTTTAATTTTTTTAGCTACTATGGCGTGGCACCAAAGAGAACAAACGATAACTGTGCAGTCATTTTCGTACGTTTACATGATCCCGCATTTCAAAACTTCAATATTACAAAATTTTACAAATTTTTATTTATGACCTTAGACGCTGCAATATACACTAATCCACCTAGCGGATTAATTATTGTTTTCGATTTGGATGGCGTAAGTTATCCAGTTTTCTTAAGTGACTGTATTTCAGCTACGAAGTTTTACTTTCAGTTTGCACTTACACATTTATCGAAATTGAAAGTCCGGCCGTTAAGTATATGTTTTCGTTACCTCCAGGAGGCTTTACCAGTAAAATTGAAAAACATTCACTTACTGAACACGCCTTATTTTATCGACAAATTTTTAGCTATTGTAAAACCTCTTATGAACAATCACATAAATAAACTGGTAAATTTTTTTTGTAGAAATGAAAATCTTCGGTAACTTCTATGTTTTAGATGATTTTTCACACAAGTGACTGCAATATGGATGATTTCTTTGAGCAGTGTGTTGCCAAGGAATTTTTACCTGAAGAGTATGGTGGCGAATTGCCGTGCATGAAAGATTTGACCGAACAATTGATTGAGATCTTGAAAGATATGGGATCATATTTTACAGCCGAAGAAGATCGGAGAAGATCTATGTTATAGAATCACTGCAAATAATTATTTAAAATATACATAGGATGAAACAATTTTATACAAGGACCTCGTATAGTTACAAGGAGCAGGGCCGGCGCCAGCCTTTCTGCTGCTACAAGCATGATTGAAAATTTCCCTCTCCTCTTCCGAGAGGATAACAAGCTTGAATCTTTTAAATTTTCACAGTATTTGTTCTTTCGTTTACAACATTTCACTTTGTCCAACAATAAACCATCAAATCTACAGATGTGTAAAAAAAGTACTTTTGCTCCTGCCATTTTTCTTCAAATGTAAGAAATGATTTAAATCTAATATGGCGGTCGGCACTGAAGTATTTTTGTACAAAATAATATTAATATAATTTTGAAATAAGATTAATTTGTAGAATTTCATATTTTGGATCGATTATTTTAATTTTGATTGATAATTCTGACGGTTGTCCCTGGCTCCGGCCCTGTGTATTAGCGGAACCTTTAGCATTAGCGATTGATAGCGGGTTAATATTTGTTTCATGATAATAATTGCAATAATAAAATTCCACCATGAAGCCCTCCTCTGTTTGGTGAATTTCTTTTATTATAAAATCCTTTTTCGAAATTTGAATTTTTTGGTTGTATTTTTAAACAAATTTAAGGCTGTTAACGATTTTGTACAAAAAATAAAATATAGGTCACTGCATGGGTAATGAACCGAAAACAGCTCTTTTATCACTTTGCTCCAATAAAAATTAATTGAAATTAAAACGACATTTTTTGTTAACTTCAATGTCAGTACAGTAATATTTTAGTTTGATAACTTTTGTGATAAATTTGTAAATTCAATTGTTTTGTCAAGATTGTTTTGTCAAAAAAAAAAATTAAATTTAATTGTAAAATTATAACTGCTGATTAAGGAGTGAAATTATAAAAAGTGAAAATATAAAATGTTGTTATAAGTGCAACATTATTTAAATCTAAAAACAGAGCCACAGGTTGGAACTTCCAGAAATTTAGTCAGCTCAACACCCAAATTTTCGTAGAAAGCAGTCCCATAACAACCCTCAGTGTGCGCAAACGCAAAAGTACGTAAGTGTTTTTTGGGGACACTTGTAAAAATTTTCCAATTTGAAATTACCTACACCTATTTTATTTTTTAAATTCAAATTTTTTACTTTCAAAAAGAATTTTTTTAACATTTGGGGGGGCACGTGCCCCAGGTAAACTTTGACGGTAAAATTAGATCAATTCATTGTTCGATTAATGAATTTAATACCACTAGGCTGGTCTTCTGTTATTACTTATGTTTTGTTTTTTTACATTCCAGGTAGAGTTCAGGTTTCTTAAATACAGTAAAACCATGATATAACGAACCTCTATTTAACGATCTTCGGATATAACGGACAAAAAGATTGATCTCCCCGATCGCTAGCCGAAAAAATTGTACCTTTCATCCAGTCACACACTCTATGTTTCATTTTCACAAGACGTACCTCCAGATTTTTTTGTTTTTCCTGCGGTTCTCGTTTCTCACTTTCGTAGCTTCCATTTGTTTGTTCATCTGTACCTTCGTCTGCTTGATATCCTCCTTAATCTCTATACTTTGAGTCGTAAATTGCATCTTTCATGTTTACAACATACTTTAATTACCCGTTTTTATTTTTCCTTTATGGAGCGTGTCATCCTCGATATTTCCTCTAATATCTTCTCTTTATCGCAATTCGGGATAACTGCTGTCTTGCTTTTACTTTCGTTGTTCTTCTTTGGTGTTCTCTGCATCAGTTTACTTCTCTAAAAAAGCGATTCTCCTTCTATTGATGTATTGTTTTTCTGTTTCTTTTACAGTATCTTTTTTTGGTATGCGTAGGGAGTGGGGAAACCTTACAAAGGCCCTCCCCTTATAAACGGGAAAAGTGTTAGATTTCTACTGATTAAAACCCCAAAAAGCATATGTCGTTGTCTTTTCTTGAATGTATGTAGGTAGGCTGCAAAACACTCATGCGCACTCAGTGTCAAGTAATAATCTGTCTCGCCGTGCTCTCTCATCTGGCACTCGCCAGATACACTCAAACTGTGATAGATAAATTTGCAAACTTATGGTCATCAGTATTAAGCGATTAATAGTGAAAATCTTTAGCACGAGGAATATATAGTGGAGACCGAGAATCTGGGAGGAGAAAGGATTATGAATTTTCCCAGTATAATATGTCATCGTTTCATCGTTCTCAAGAAAACCAAAGCGTTGTAATAAACCTTACTCACAGGCCCGAAGCCAGGATTTCATTGTAAAAATTTTCCAATTTGAAAATACCTACACCTATTTATTTTCAAAATTCAAATTTTTTACTTTCAAAACGAATTTTTTAACATTTGGGAAAGGGGGGTGCCGCACGTGCCCCAGGTGCGATTCCTGGCTACGGGCCTGCTTACTCATAATTTGTAAACATTAAATATTTTACCAATCAAAATAAGGCACTGGGGGGTGTTCCCCCCCCAGAGCCCCCAGTTTGTGCAGTTTATTTTTATCAGAAATGAATTAAAGATGTCAGCATAACTGCTGTCAGCTAGAAAATACTCTAGAAAAACTAATCAATCATAACTTGAACAAGTCACACTCAAGTAACTAATATCCCAATTAGCCCAAATTATAAACCAAAGTTTTAGAGACCGGGGGGTCTGGGGGGTGTGGAGCACCCCAGGTACACTCAAGCTGTGATAGGTAAATTTGCAAACTTATTATCGGTATTAAGCGATTAATAATGAAAATTTTTAGCACAAGAAATATAAATCAGAGACCCAGAATTTGGGGAGAGAGGATTATGAATTCTCCCCATTATAATATGTCATCATTTTTAAGAAAACCAAACCAAAGCGTAAACCCTACTCATAATCTGTAAATATTGAATGTTTTGCCTTTCAACAGTGAGGCACTGGAGGGTGTTCCACCCTCCCCCCGACTCCTCGGTTTGCGCAGTTTATTTTTTATTAGAAATCAATTGAAGATATCTGCATAACCAAGCTTTTTTAACAAGTCATACTCAAGTAACTAATATCCCAATTACCCCAAATTATAAACTAAAGTTTCAAAGACCGGGGGGTCTGGGGGGTGTGGAGCTTAAACTGTGATATATAAATTTGCAAGCTTATCATCGGTATTAAACAGTTAATAGTGAAAATTTTTAGGACAAGAAATATAAAGCAGAGACCCAGAATCTGGGGAAAGAGGATTATAAATTCCCCACCATAATAGTTTTGCCTTTCAACAGTGAGGCACTGGAGGGTGTTCCACCCTCCCCCCGACTCCCCGGTTTGCGCAGTTTATTTTTTATTAGAAATCAATTGAAGATATCTGCATAACCAAGCTTTTTTAACAAGTCATACTCAAGTAACTAATATCCTAATTACCCCAAATTAGAAACTAAAGTTTCAAAGACCGGGGGGTCTGGGGGGTGTGGAGCACCCCCCAGGTACACTCAAACTGTGATAGATAAATTTGCAAACTTATCATCGGTATTAACCAATTGATAGTGAAACTTTTTAGCACAAGAAATATAAAGCAGTGACCCAGAATCTGGGGGGAAAGAGGATTATAAATTCCCCCACCATAATATGTCATCGTTCTCAAAAAAACCAAAGCGCTATAATAAACCCTACTCATAACTAATCTGTAAACATTGAATGTTTTGCCTTTCAACAGTGAGGCACTGGAGGGTGTTCCACACCCCCCGGTTTGTGCAGTTTACTTTTTATTAGAACTAAATTAAAGATAACAGCATAACCGATCTAGAAAAAATCTCTAAAAAACATAATTAATCATAACTATAACTAGTCACACTCAAGTAACTAATATCCCAATTAGCCCAAATTATAAACCAAAGTCTTAGAGATCGGGGGTCGTCATCAATTTCCCTTGTCCACCTGCCTTGCCCGAAGTTATTCCATTTGTGGTAGTTTTTCTTTGGCTTTTTTTTTTCTGTGGTTTTTATTTTCATAGAGCTCTTTGCGCTTTCTCGCATTTAGGTCAATTGGGAACACTCCAGATATTACCAGTAGTACGGTTTGTAAATGTTTATTATTACTTGTTGAAAATATATGTTAAATTAAATATTTTAAAAGTTTCAAGTATAATGAAATTTGAAAAAATGTATTATTTTTTTTTTAATACAATTCTAATGAAATTTAAAAATTTTCCAACTCACATTAAAGTTTAGGACCTCCCTTTGCGTAAAAGTGGTTTCGTCTTTTCAAGATATCATCAGCTAAACTATCCTAAATGAACTAAATGGATTAAAATCCATTAAAATTAAAATCAAAAACTATATTGGAAAATTTTTATAATAAAATTAATTGACATGTGTTTTGACAAACCTATACTGACATACTAGATTGAATGTAAATTGAATGTCACTAAGTAAACAAAAATTATTAAAAAAGAAATGTTTTATATTTCAAAAACAAGATTACCTTTTTCAACGTCCATGGGTTTTGGACCTAATGAAATAATAGGTTTTCTCATGTCTTTTGAAAATCCATCAACAAAATCTAAGAACCAAAATTGTGACCCGTAGCAAAGATACACCGAAGTTCAATATGGTTTGACAAAACAATAAAAAATAATGTGAAGTTAAAATTGAAAGTGCTCAATGTAGCCTTTAACAAAGATAAAATCCATAAATTCCACTGTCTATGCGGGTTGTAGACAAGAGTGAAATCAAAAATAGATTCTAAGTTTATTTAATTTGTTATAATAAGTATAACTATATTGAAATAAATATTGTAAATGTTTATTATTACTTGTTGAAAATATATGTTAAATTAAATATTTTAAAAAGTTTCAAGTATAATGAAATTTGAAAAAATGTATTATTTTTTTTTTAATACAATTCTAATGAAATTTAAAAATTTTCCAACTCACATTAAAGTTTAGGACCTCCCTTTGCGTAAAAGTGGTTTCGTCTTTTCAAGATATCATCAGCTAAACTATCCCTAAATGAACTAAATGGATTAAAATCCATTAAAATTAAAATCAAAACTATATTGGAAAATTTTACGCAAAGGGGGGTCCTAAACTTTAATGTGAGTTGGAAAATTTTAAATTTCATTAGAATTGTATTAAAAAAAATAATACATTTTTCAAATTTCATTATACTTGAAACTTTTTAAAATATTTAATTTAACATATATTTTCAACAAGTAATAATAAACATTTACAATATTTATTTCAATATAGTTATACTTATTATAACAAATTAAATAAACTTAGAATCTATTTTTGATTTCACTCTTGTCTACAACCCGCATAGACAGTGGAATTTATGGATTTTATCTTTGTTAAAGGCTACATTGAGCACTTTCAATTTTAACTTCACATTATTTTTATTGTTTTGTCAAACCATATTGAACTTCGGTGTATCTTTGCTACGGGTCACAATTTTGGTTCTTAGATTTTGTTGATGGATTTTCAAAAGACATGAGAAACCTATTATTTCATTAGGTCCAAAACCCATGGACGTTGAAAAAGGTAATCTTGTTTTTGAAATATAAAACATTTCTTTTTGAATAATTTTGTTTACTTAGTGACAATTCAATTTACATTCAATCTAGTATGTCAGTATAGGTTTGTCAAAACACATGTCAATTAATTTTATTATAAAAATTTTCCAATATAGTTTTTGATTTTAATTTTAATGGATTTTAATCCATTTAGTTCATTTAGGGATAGTTTAGCTGATGATATCTTGAAAAGACGAAACCACTTTTACGCAAAGGGAGGTCCTAAACTTTAATGTGAGTTGGAAAATTTTTTAAATTTCATTAGAATTGTATTTAAAAAAAATAATACATTTTGTCAAATTTCATTATACTTGAAACTTTTTAAAATATTTAATTTAACATATATTTTCAACAAGTAATAATAAACATTTACAATATTTATTTCAATATAGTTATACTTATTATAACAAATTAAATAAACTTAGAATCTATTTTTGATTTCACTCTTGTCTACAACCCGCATAGACAGTGGAATTTATGGATTTTATCTTTGTTAAAGGCTACATTGAGCACTTTCAATTTTAACTTCACATTATTTTTTATTGTTTTGTCAAACCATATTGAACTTCGGTGTATCTTTGCTACGGGTCACAATTTTTGGTTCTTAGATTTTGTTGATGGATTTTCAAAAAGACATGAGAAAACCTATTATTTCATTAGGTCCAAAACCCATGGACGTTGAAAAAGGTAATCTTGTTTTTTTGAAATATAAAACATTTCTTTTTTGAATAATTTTTGTTTACTTAGTGACATTCAATTTACATTCAATCTAGTATGTCAGTATAGGTTTGTCAAAACACAACATGTCAATTAATTTTATTATAAAAATTTTCCAATATAGTTTTTGATTTTAATTTTAATGGATTTTAATCCATTTAGTTCATTTAGGGATAGTTTAGCTGATGATATCTTGAAAAGACGAAACCACTTTTACGCAAAGGAGGTCCTAAACTTTAATGTGAGTTGGAAAATTTTTAAATTTCATTAGAATTGTATTAAAAAAAAATAATACATTTTTTTAAATTTCATTATACTTGAAACTTTTAAAATATTTAATTTAACGTAGTACGGTTTGTTCTGAGATTGTACGGTTAGCTTGCGCAACTTGGATGGACAGCCTCCTTTGGCATTTTGCGATGGTATAGCTATGGCGCTCGTATCTCATGGCCTCCTGCCATATTGGGGCGGCGTACAGTGTTATTGAGTCCACCACCGATATCAGAAGTCTTATTTTTGGCACGAATGGACCCCCTATGTTTGGCGTAATGTGAGAGAGAGCTTTTCCCGCCCTTTCGGCTACCGCTCTTATGTGCTGGGCAAATGTCAATGTCTTGTCGATTCTGACCCCCCAGGTATTTAATATCTTTCTAGAGGATTAAGGTTGTATTGCCGAGTCTCATCTTTCCACCTGCCGCATAGCATGACATCCTCAGTCGTTTTTAAGATTAACGTGAGCCACGTCAGCCATTACCCGATCATTTCCAGAGCTGCAATGGTATTATCTTCCAGCGATTATAGGTTTCTGTCCGCCGCCATCACCATAAGGTCGTCGTCAAACCCAGCCACTACAACGCCTGCCCCAGAACCCCATCGTACATGATGTCTCATAGTAGGGGTCCGAGTACTGACTGCGGGGCACACCACTTGTAACTGTTCTTGTTTCTTGTAGCAGCTCTTCTTGTATTTGTATTTGCCTGTCATTTAAATAACTTTGCACCAGATTGAGGAGATATGACGGTAGTCTTCTTTTTCTCAACTCTTCAAGGATGCACCTCCATCTGGCTGAATTGAATGCGTTTTTTACATCTAAGGCCACCGCCACGCAGTACTTTCTTGTGCGCCATGTACCTGCATTTACTTCCTCCAGTTTCTTGACGGCATCAACTGTGGATCTACCCTCTCTAAAACCGAAGTGGTTGTCGGAAATATCTTTAGTGTTTTTAATTACCTCTATGATTCTCTCCAGAACTAGTTACTTTAGGAGTGTCTCAAGATGGTTAATACACAAATCGCTCTTTAAAAGTTGAGATCTTGAAGTGGGTTGTTCTTCTTTCAGACCAGTACTAGGGTAGCTTTCTTCCAAATATCTGGAAATGTTCCCTCGTGAAGGCATTCATTGTATATCTTAAGGAACACCTCCGGTCTTAGTTTTACAAGTTGTTTGATGGTTTATGTCGAGATGCCATTTAGTCCAGGTGTCTTGTCACTTTTCATTTTTTCATTTCATAGAACAAAGGTATGTTCTCAGTCGCCACTTCTTGAATTATTTGATCTTCAGAGTCGAGTTTTGGAAAAAGTTTATCTACTATCGATGTTATTCGGGGTCAAGCCTGCTATAGGAGTTCTGCCCAGCGCCTTTTTCATTACTAATCTGTAACCGAGACCCTACGTGTCTTCGACTTCTTCGATTATGTTTTGCCAATTTTGTCTTTTGCTGGTAGCTATCTCTCTTCTAAGTTCTGTATTTTGCTGTTTTAGCCTATCTAGTAGTCTACTTGTCTTTTCTATTCTTTCTCTTCTCTTTGTGCGCTTTTACCAATATACCAATTTTTTTCCATTGATGTTTAAGGAAAGTATAGTTTTTTTGCATATTTCTTTTAGTATGCTGGTAAGTTCTACAGCGTCAGTTACTTGTTTTTCTTCGATGTTTTTGCAGACCAGGACTTCGAATATTTTTACAGTATCTACTGCAATTCATTGGTGTTTTTTTCAGTGTTACGCCTCTGGAGTTTGTTTATTTTGTATGTAGGACAAGCGCCTGCGTTCTCGAAGGATATTAAATGGCTGTTGTTTTCTTTACATGTATTTCAATAAATCTGCAGAATTTCACTTGATCTGTAT
Organism: Lycocerus yunnanus; assembly: GCA_036346125.1. Taxonomy (NCBI): domain Eukaryota; kingdom Metazoa; phylum Arthropoda; class Insecta; order Coleoptera; family Cantharidae; genus Lycocerus; species Lycocerus yunnanus. Next base: position 6,269,048 of record JARFIX010000052.1, read on the forward strand.
GTACTTCTTTTTGTCCGCGTCTTCCTTCTTTATATTTTTTCGATTTCACGCACTTTCATTATTTATAATTTGCTCTATCGCACTCTTTCACTACGTTACACCTCGCTGTGTGATTGACACGTATTAATTAACACTTATCGTATCGATACAATTTTATCTAAATAGTACCTAAGTAATTATTATTTATTTAATTTACATTTATTTTGCTAATGATAAAAATATTTTAAAATACCGATTAAAATTTATTAAACTAGAGATACATAATTTTTGTTTAATTTTAACCCTTAAATACCGTCGTGCGGCCACCATGACCGCATTGAATGTTAATTTTATGTTTGTTTTCTCCAAAATTAGCGATCGGTCATAGTGACCGCACCACGGTGTTTAAGGGTAAATGTCATAAATTAAAAATTTACTAAGCAGCTTCTATTCGCATATTTTTATTTAAAAATTGCTACATTAAATTTAAAAATAAAAATTAACAAAATTGATTAAATCTCTGCCTGTGTTGCCGTTTAAAAATGTATATGCAGTGGGCTAATCATCGATTTTTTATTAAATAGTTACGACATACCTGTATCCTACAAGCAGGTTGCTTTGAAGCACAGATGTGTTGGGGGTGGGGGTGTGACTTGAATGTTTTTCTTTGGTTTGCACCTACAACAGCTGCAACTGCATAAACACGGAAGCATATTTTGTATACGCTGTTACTTTTCTAACATAAACAAAATATTCGTTTGAAACAGTAAACAAACGAAAAATTGCGTGTTATATTTAAATTTTAATAGGAATCCATTAATAATTGTAAGTTGAAGATATTGTAACAGTGTAAACATGTTTGTATATTATAGCGACCCTGCACGGAATGCAACCTGTGATACACCGTCAAAAGGAAAACAAACTTTGTTTATGTTACTGTTTGCTTTACAACAAATGGGTGTATTTCGTTTTTATTTAATAAAAGATCAATGGGCTAATAACCTTTTGTGAGGCATTTTAATAATTTTTCCTCCATCTGTAATTTTCTTTGTCAAGTATTTTTTTAGGTAAATAAATTAATTTATTTTTGTTCTTATGCACTTTATTTATGATGAAATGGCCAAATTGTTTCCAAATCTATTATCAATCTGAATTTTTAACTAAACTTTTAAATTTTGAACTTTATTTTAATCTTTTAATTAAATTTCTTTCTTTCAGTTTCAATGTTGTTTACTCGTCGGTGAAAAACCTTTTATTTTTGCTTTTATAAATGTGTATTTATTCTGGTTCAAATAAACCATAACAATATATTTTATTCATGAATTTTGTTGTGTTGGAATGATGATCGACCCTGCAGTCTTAAAATAAAAAAAAAGTTACAAACGCAGGTAATGAAATACTCTAATTACATTTAAACACAGTTTAGTAATAAAATTATAGTATTTAACTCGTTTTATATATATATTTTTATTATTTGTCTCAATTAAAAATTAATTGCAGATAAAACGACATTGTTTAATGAATACAATGTTAATCTAATATAGTAATTGATTTGATTTATATGCCTATCTATTAGTATTGAGTGAATTCAAAATTATACTTCTTAATGCGGCCTTTAGGCCGCATAACCTAATCTATCTATTCTCTCAGAATACCTCAAAACATAGTATAAAATTTCCATACAAATAATATAATATGTACCTAAATTGCTAAAATACTACAAAATATTTTATTTTATTATTTACTTGCAATTTAATTAATTTAGTTTCCCATCGCAATGCCCGTTCAACTTGGATTCAAAGCTGAGGATATAATCGCGGAAGGTCGCGTTACGAATGACGACATCAACAAAATCAAGGATTGGTTGAGCATAAATGAAAGTCTTCCAGCTATATCGGACGAAGAAATTGTAAATTTTCTGTTGTCCAACGATAACGACGAAGAAAAAACCAAAAATACAATCAAGGCTTATTTCAAAATACGAAATGAAGCCCCCGAAATGTTTAACAATCGGATCATTTCGAATGAAAATTTTCAAACAAATCAATTCGCTACGTAAGTTGCTATTTTTAATTTAAAAGATATTTTACCGTGCGTTTTACCGTAAAACCAATTTTTACGGCGTTTTTCCAATTTGGATAATTTTTGCAAAAGTTTAAAAATAATTCAAGAATTCGTTTTTTCACATTAAATTCAGAGAGCGATTGAACAGTTCTTTCTTTTCTGAAGAAAACAGTTCTTAGATGATGAAAATCAAACCAAAAATGTAAAATCGTTTTTGTGATTATGCATGGTAAAGTAGTGTGATTTTTCAGAATCACTCTGTATAATATAAATTCTAAAACTACTTATATCATTTTTCAGCTACATTAGTATAGCTCCAGAAAGAACTAAAGATAACTGCGCAGTAATTTTTGCACAGATTTATGATCCAAGATTCCAAAACTTCCATCTTGCTCAAGTTTACAAATTTGTACTTATGGCCTTAGATGCTGCAATTTACTGTAGTCCGCCAAACGGATTGATCATCGTAATCGATATAGATAAAGTTGATTTTGCCAATTTTCTGAACCAATTCATTTTAGTAACATACTTATGCTTTCAGGTTGGACTGATGCATTTAACGAAGTTGAGAATCAATGCAATCAGCATATTTTTCCGTTACCTTCAGGAGGCTTTACCAGTAAAGTTAAAAAATATTCACATACTTAACACGCCTTATTTTATTGACAAAGCTTTGGCCATTATGAAACCGTTTATGAGCGATCACATAACACAACTGGTAGGATTTTTTTCCGAAATGTAAAAATATTTGGCAACTTCCTTGTTTTAGATGATTCTTCACGAAAGAAAGTGTAATATGGATGAATTTTATGAGAAATATGTGGCTAAAGAATTTTTGCCCGATGATTTTGGCGGCGAATTGCCGTGCATGAAGGTTTTGTCAGAACAATTGACTGAAAAATTGAAAACATGGAATCATATTTTACAGCCGAAGAAGATCGAAGATCTAGATTGAAATCGACGTATTTATAATTTAAAATATTTAATTATACAAACAAAAATAAAGCAATTTGATGATTTTTATTATATTGTGTGCTCCGTCTTGTAAATCTATTTGTTTTTTCATTTCTCAGTAACCTTGGTGATCTGAAGCCACATATCAATAAAACGAGCATATTCATTGTTTTATATCTGAGGTAGTAGCGGTACTAGCGAATCAACCTTAAGGCGGGGCTAACTAGAACAGCATTAGGAAGGAGTCAGTCACTCCCTGAGTTCCGCCGCGTCAACTTCCAAACTTTTCGAGTTGCGGCCGCTTGGGGGATGTTTTTAGTAAGTAAAGCGCGTGTCAAAACCGCTCTCGCTTCCGGGTCTCGAAGGGGCTCCGAGCGGTTTTGACAGCGCAACCAAATCAGAAACGAATTCACACAAAAAGTGATTATTTTTCGAAAATTTGTTGTCCGATCACAAATTTAATTCTTTTTATTAGCTAATTATACCATTATCTATCATAATTCGTTGTAAAAACCGAGATTCTGGTATATTTACAGTCGCCACAACCTATTTCAATTTTGAGGGCGGAGTTACACTTCAAAAAAGCCAATGAGTAAATTGCATTGTTAATAAATTTTTAAAGCCGTTTTTTCAAAATTGTGTGAATAATCCGCAAATTTTATTTTTTTTATGCGCTAATTAGACCATCATCTTTCATAATCCACTTCAAAAATGGTAAAAATCGCGATCCGGGAATCTTAACCGCACCCGTTTGGTGTTGAATTATTGAAAAACAACGACAGTAAAATTGTCGAAGAAACAATTGAATTGTTGATCAAAATAGTTGAATTGAATTTTTGAAAGAAAATAAATTGTATTTTTACACTTAATGAATTATTAAACCTGAAATAATTCAATTATTGTACAGAACAGCTGAATTATCAAAGAAAGTGTTTAAATTATTTAACAAAACATTTGAATTGTTGAAAAAACAGTAAAATTGTTAAACAAATTACTTGAATTATTGATCAAGAATTGAATTATTTATTACAAAATACGGGAGTTTTAAAACCAAAACAATGGAAATATTAAATCTAAAACAGTTGAATTGTGGATGATTCAGTTGAATTGTTGTTAAATATAAATAAAAATAAATGTTAAATATAGCAATTAAATGTTAAATTTGCAACATAATAATAAATTGAATTGCCGAACAAAAAAAAATTGAATATTCGAAACAAAAATAATTGATAATTTTATACGCTTTCGTTGAGATTTCTTATAAGAATTAAAGACAGTTGATCAATTGTTGTTCAAAATAGTTGAACTGAGTTAAATTTTTGAAACAAATATAATTTTATCTTTAATTTTTAATGAATTGTTAAACCAGAATTATTGAATTGTTGAGCAAAACAGCTGAATTTATTAAACAAAATATTTGAATTGTTGAAAAACAATTAAATTGTCGAATAAACAAAACAAATGAATTACTGTAGATAAAAGCAATTGTTCTATGTTTGTTTCTGTTAAGTTTAATTCGTTCGCAGTCGATAAGTTCCGACTTCTCGCGCCATTTAGGAAATATGTCCCAACATGGTCGTTTAGAGTTTTGAGAACCAATTAGAGTCGTGTATTCACTGGCTGGTCGAGTTTGGTGCGCGTCCAGGTTGAAAGCGTGAAGCGAAACCCGATCTTAAAAGTCTACTTTTTTCTATAAAAGTGGCTTTACCAAACGAAAGAACACTAAAATACAAGACTTTTAAGGTGAGGTAGGTTTCGCTATGTCCTTTAATAAGCCCACAATTTAAATTCAAAGTTCAAAATTTTCCCATAAGAAATACATGTAAGTGTATTATTGTGTAATAAAATTCCAAATATGGAGAACATTCTGTAGACGGTACGTGTGCTGTGCCTGGGTTGACTGTGACTAGTGCTGGGGAGATACCAGTCGCTCTCTGAAATCCGTTGCGTCAACTTCCAAACTTTTTGAGCTGGGGCTACTTGAGGGATGTTTTTAGTAAGTAAAGCGCGTGTCAAAACCGCTAGGAGCCTCCGGAGCGACCCGAAGGGTCGCACAAGGTTTTGACAGCGCAACCACATCATAAACAAATTCACACAAAAAGTGATTTTTTTTTTAATTTGTTGTCCGATCACAAATTTAATTCTTTTTATTAGCTAATTACACCGTTATATATCATAATTCGTTGTGAAAACCGAGATTCTGGAATATTTACTGTCGCCATAATCTATTTTAATTTTGGTGGGCGGGGTTACAGTTCAAAAGAGCCAATGATAAAATTGTTTTCTAAATTAATTTTTAAAGCTGTTTTTTAACCAAATTTATGGACTGACCGAAATTTTTTTTTTAATGTATAGAGAACGATATTCTCTTTCATAATTCACTTTAAAAATCATGAAATTTCGAATTCGGGTTTATTGACCGTCCCTAATTGTTGAACAAAAATAATTGAATACTGAACTAAACAGTTGCACTTTTAGACAACATGGTAGTTTAGTGTTGAATTGCTGAAAGACAACAACAGTAGAATTGTTGAAGGAACAGTTGAATTGTTGATCAAAATAGTCAAATTGAATAAATAAATTGCGATTTAACTCTTAATGAATTATTAAACCATAAATAAATAATTGAATTATTGTACAGAACAGCTTAATTATCAAACAAAATGTTTAAATTAAAAAAAAACATTTGAATTGTTGAAAAACAGTTAAATTGTTGAACAACTAGTTGAATTGTTGATTAAGATTCGAATTATTGAACAAAATACTGAAATTGTTAAAATCAAAACTGTAGTAATCCGACCCCCCCTTTTTTTCTTATATGAATTTTTTTTATAAACACACACATTTTACTCGGTTTTGCAAATTCATGTTAAAATGGCAAAACAATAAATTTAATAGTTTAAAACGTCCTTAGTACGGACCTATATTCAAAATAAACAATGAACTAAACCATTTATGGATTTCACCTGAACTGTGTATAGAAGTAAGATAGACTTTGATGTGATTTTTTTCGTATTTTAACTAAATTTTTGTATTTTAAACTAAATTTAAGAAAACTTCCAAAAAGCGCAAATATTAGATAAGCTCATCGAAATGAACTTATCTAATTGATAAATAAACAACTCATTTACATCAGAAGCTAAAATTATTAATTGTTATTAGTTTTTAAACATAATTAAAAATAATCTACCATACAAAAGTAGAGTTAAGTGTGAATTTAATTCTTAAATTTTAATATGATATATGTACAGGGTGGTCAAAATTCACAAAGTATTTCTTTCAGATAAAGTAAACATTATTCTGAACTCTTGGAGTGTAAATTGGATCTATATTGAATTAACAAATATAAATTCAGTAGCTAACAAATATCAGTGGTACTCAAACTTTTATTAATTTAAATTAAAACGACATTGAACATCAATATAGTTTTAGAACCACTGACTTAGAAATTTAAATTTTGTATATCTTGAGAGTACTTTAAAACGAGACAAACAGATAAATTATTAAAATGATCGTATAAAAGGGATTATTTTGCACGGTCACGACATTTCTTATCGGCAGTCCTCATCGGGAGTTTTCTTCGTGAGTCAGGTAGTAGGTATTACTGAGACAATTGCCGGAAGTTTTGAGTGAGCGAGTACCGATCGTGACCCATTCCAATAGTTTATCTGCGATATTCAAGGTAAGAGTTTAATTGTATACCATCGAGTATATTGTACTTGGTGGTTTTTTTTTTAAATTTTATTCAACTGTTCTGTTTTTTTTTTAAATTTTGTTTTACTGGGTTATTATTATTTTTCTTGTGTGTTTGTATATTATACTCAAATAAATTCAATTACTTCTTTGTGAGTTTGAGGTACTAGTCCATTTTCCTCCTACGTCTCTGTACTTGGAACCCGGCAAGCTTAGAAACCAAACGGCCTCTACAAAGCCGATCAAAACTTGTGGTGGTGGCAGCGGCAAGAAGGACAGCTGGGAAATCTAACAATACCCCAGCTTCGGACTTCCACAAAACAATGGAAATATTAAATCTAAAACAGCTAAATTGTGGAAGAAACAGTTGAATTGTTAAATACAGCAATTGGTTTATTGAGCAAAACAGCTGAATTATTAAAAAAAAAAGTTAAATTATTCAACAAAACTGTTGTATTGTTTTCAAAACAAGTTCAGTTGAACAAAACTGTTGTATTGTTGAATAAGTAGTGGCTTCTCTGCATAAAACAGTTGATTTATTCGACATAACAATAAATTAAATTGCCCAAGAAAAAAATTTCATAATTGAATCAAAAATAATTGATCATTTTTGAAACTTTCGTTGAGATGCTCTCTTCTCTTCCTCGGCCTGCATTCGTCTACTCCTGGACATAAGCCTCTCTCAGTTTCCACCAAACCTCTCTGTAAAGATTGGTTTGGTTCTCCTGAGAGGTTCTGGCAATTAAACACGCCATGACCGCCTTTGTTGAAATTTCATATAGGAATTAAATACAGTTGACGAATTGTTGTTCAAAATAGTTGAATTGAGTTAAATTTTTGAAACAAATATAATTTTATCATTAATATTTAATGAATTGTTAAACCAGAACAATTGAATTGTTGAACAAAACAGCTGAATTTATTAAATCAAATATTTGAATTTTTGAAAACAGTTAAATTGTTGAATAAAAAAAACGAATAAATTACTGAATGAAAAACAATTGAATTGTTGAATAAACTAGTTGAAATATTGAACAAAATAACTGAATTATTAAACAAACTGTTGGAATTGTTGAAACTAAAACAATAAAATTAATAAATCTTAAACGGTTAAATTGTTAAAAAAACCATGGAATTGTTGAATATAACAATGTTGGGGGTTTTGACAATTTTTAAAGTGAATTATGAAAGATGGGGGTCTAATTACGTTATATAAAATAAAATTTGCGGACGGTTCACAAATTTTGAAAAAAAACGGCTTTAAAAATTTATTTGCAATGCAATTTTTTAATTGGCTTTTTTGAACTGTAACCCCGCCCATTGAAATTAAAATAGGTTGTGGCGACAGTTAAGATACCATAATTTCGGTTTTACAACTAATTATAAAAGATAAGGGTCTAATTAACCAATAAAAAATATAAGTTGTGGTTGGTCTACAAATTTCGGAAAAAATACACTTTTAAGGTGAATTCGAGTGTTGACGTAGTTGCGTTTGTCAAAACCCAGTTTCGGCAGCCTCCGCTCCGCTCCGACAGCTACAAGCGGTTTTAATAAGCGCTTTATTCATTAAAAACATCCATCTAAAATAGTCCAACTCCAGTGGATGTTGACCCGACGGATATCAGGAGTGACTGGAATCTCTCCACCGCTAGTCACTGTCGACCCACCTACAGTACACGGACTGGTGATAGAATGTTGGCTATAATGACGTAATACCTCGCGATAACTTACATGTATTTCTTATGAAAAAATTGTAATTTTCAAATTTGAATTGTGACCTTATTAGAAGTCCGATTAAATTCATCCTCACCTTAAATGATTCGCATTTTTGTGCTCTTTCCTTTGGTAGGGACATTTTTATAGAAAAAAGTGTACTTTTAAAGCCGATTTTTTACCTAAATCCAAAAAAGTAATTATGTTTACGATTTAAACGTCATCTAAAATTAATCAAACTACAAAAATCACCTAAGGCTCTATCAAAACTGAATCATCTAATAGCATGTTACATACTGAGATAGAAAACGCTTCATTGTAGGCATTAATAAGGATTTTTAAAACAAATGAGATTCAAAATAAAGCAATACATAAATAAAAAAAATAAACTTTTACAAAACTTAGAAGGAGAACCATTACGAATTTCTACTTTTAGTGTATTAATTTTTACACACTTCATATGAATTATGTAGCTAATTTATTGCTTATTTTATACTATAAAACTTTGTTTCAATACAAAGTAATTACAATTAAACCAATACTTATTGAATAATTCATTAACAATGTAGTTATTTGTTATTTTCATAACCTTGACGATGAAACGTATTACCTTCTGACGTCTGATTTAAGAAAAACTTGTATGTATTATTTTTAAGCTATCTCTAAAATCTACATAATATGGAAATCCTTGCGGAATAATGAATATTGGGTTCGTCACTTCTCGGGAAAGTAATTGAAAAATTACTCAAAATTTTGTGATATTTTTAAGCCAAAGTTTCTAAATATTTTAAATAATTTGAATGGCTAATGAGTAAGTGACCAGCACACGATTGGCGGTTCGAATGCTCTCGTTAGATATACTGCTGTGACTAAAAAGTTTAATATCAATCGGAAGGCAACGGAAAATTATGCTCCCAAGTAAATTCATCATAGCTTCGGTTATGTTGCTTAATAAATTTTAAACAAAGTAATTTTAGATTTCCGGTGTCTCTGTAGTTGTATGCATGATATTTTGATTTATTCAAGATCTGCGTACTTTGATTTCATAGTTTAATAAAATGCACATTTGATCTATTAATTATCAATAATTAATGGTTTTAATATAAATATACTCCTCGATGTTAATCGAGCAACAGGAAAAACAGTTCAAGCTCAGGTGTCCGCCGAAACACAAAAACCTAGATTTCTACCTTACTTAATTCCATAAAACTTTTTTTTAGGGTAAGTAATTCATTTGAATAAAGATAATTAAATAGAACAAATAATTTAAAAGCTACCTAGGTTTCAGAATATTTTATCCTATTATTATTTATCTAAATTGATCATTTTAGTTTCATCATCGCAATGTCCATTCGACTTGGATTCAAAGCTGAGGATATAATCGCGGAAGGTCGCGTTACGAAGGACGAAATCAAACAAATCCACGATTGGCTGAGAGATGATGAAAATCTTCCAATTATATCGGACGAAGAAATAATACATTTTCTGTTATCCAACGATAACGATCAAGAAAACACCAAAAATACAATTAAAGCTTTTTCAAAATACGAAATGAGGCTCCCGAAATATTTAACAATCGACTCATCTCAAAGGAAAGTTCCAAATCACTCCAAAATATTGCGTAAGTTACTGTTTTTAATTTAAAAGTTATTAATGGTTCAAGTTTTATATATTTTTTCTTACCTGCAAAGCAAACCAGTTTTCTCAATGTCCTCCAATTTAATCTTTGCATTTGAGTGGTATAAAAAAATTCAAATTTTGTTTTTATGCACGTTTTAATTTTGGAGGACGATTACACCGTCAAAAACCAATTTTAACATTAAATTCGGCTCAAAATTTGCTGTTATTGATTTTGGGCCAATATGGTAAAGGGCGATCTTTCAGCAACATCCTGTATGATACAAATTCTAAAATTATGTCATTTTTCAGTTACTTTGGTGTAGCACCAAAAAGAACAAAAGATAACTGTGCAGTAATTTTTGCACAGGTTTATAACCCAAGATTTCAAGACTTCAATCTAGGTGAACATTGCAAATTTATATTTATGACTTTGGATGCTGCAATTTACTGTAGTTCGCCAAACGGTTTGATCATACTCATCGATTTAAATCAAGTTAATTTTGTCAATTTTTTAACCAATCAATTTTAGTAACATACCTATACTTTTAGTTCGGACTGATGCATTTAACGAAGTTAAGAATCAATGTAGTCAGCATATTTTTCCGTTACCTTCAGGAGGCTTTACCAGTCAAGTTAAAAGGCATTCACATACTTAACACGCCTTATTTTATTGATAAAGTTATGGTCATTATAAAACCGTTCATGAGCGATCACATAAACCAAATGGTAAGATTTTTTTGCGAAAATGAAAATATTTGGTAACTTCCTTGTTATAGATAATTTTTCACGAAAGAGAATGTAATATAGATGAATTTTATGAGAAATATGTGGATAAAGAATTTTTGCCCGAAGATTTTGGCGGTGGATTGCCATGCATGAGGGTTCTGTCAGAACAATTAATTGAAAAATTTAAAGATATGGAACCATATTTTACAGCGGAAGAAAATCAGAGATCTATATCAAAATCAACGTATTTATAAGCATTAATTTAAAATAATAATTATACTAAGTTGTACTTGTAAATAAAAATTGTTCAACGGTGTTGCTTCGGGAGTTGAAAAATGTTTAACTTTTGTTAGGGAAAATCATAAAGGAGTACGGTTAAAGATATTAGTATTTATAGAAAAATTTTAGGTTTTTGTGTTCATTTTGGACTTATGTTTGCATATTCGTAGAAAACTACAGAGAATACGGAAGGTTTGCTCTCTTTTTCCGCTTTTCAGATTATTTAATAAATATGTACTTGTATTGCTATGATGCAAAAAGGTTTATAGAGTTACATCAATAATGATTTTTAAAATATAATTTTTAATTGCGTAGTTGTTGATGTGCCAGCTAGCTCCGATTTCCGTTTTTTCAAGAGGATCATTTTGTGGCGACCGGCGCTATAGCCTGGTTGAGGGTAAATATGGAGATCAAGAAACCTTAAGGAGGCTACACAAATTGATATGGTAACTCATTATCAGGTATCACAACGACACAGCTAGGTACTCTAATATTATTGCCAATATCATTTACTTTACTATTATTTAATGTTAACCATTAATAACCAAATTTTAAATAAAGTTTATTTAAATTTATAAATAACGAATTTATTAATTGATAACAACAACGTTATCATAAATAAGAACAACATGACATTTTTAATTGCTTTATTTTCCACAGTGTCTTTTGTATTAGCATGAAGATTATAAATAAATTGATAAAAAATTTATGTCATTTCGGATTTGAAGATCGTATTGGTTTCCAAATTCGGAATTATTTTTGATGGAACACAGCAATAAAACAACTTAAATAAAGAAAACCTGAGTTTATTTGCAAGATACTTACTACTTGAACGCTTAAAATTAACTTACAACAATAAGTTTAAACATAATGCACTTTGCAGGTGTAAGATCATATTTCAACGGCAGTTCATTCACTTACACAAGATATTCTGACAATTACATCATTTAAAGAAGAAATGACTTTAGCTAATACAATAAATATAATAATTACATATTTTATATGACAAAAACATAAAATGTTAAAAAAATGCGAGAAGTACTGCACCGTAACACACTCGTTCTACATAATAAAAGATTAATTAAAAAAGCTCCTGGCCGGTACCAACCCCAGAAACCTATGGGACCATTGGTATTTTAATATTTTGACTTAATGATTGACATGACTTAAAAGAAATCCAAATAAGAAAATTTTACATTTTTTACTGGTAAGCAAAGATATGAACAGATTATAAACAAAATTAGTTTTTCCTTTCATAAAAACTATACTACAAGCCCCAAGTAATATACACAAACTGCGGTTATTCGACTATTTTTTTTTCGTAATAAAATAATTGTTGAATAATCATTTAAGTTTTGATTACTAATGATAGCAAAACAATTGTAAAAAATGTTGTTAGGGACTGAAGATGAAGTTCAACTGTTCAACAAGGCTCAAATGAAATATCACGAGATACAATAAATAAAAATAATATGATTGAACTAATGATTTGGTAAAGTAAACAAAATAAAATGAAAACTCTTCATTTAAACCCGGAGGTGTTGAGATAGTTTATTTCTCTTAGCTTCTACTTTCCATCCATATAGATATTTAAATTGCTTAACTTGTTTTATTTGTCTTCCATCGATGTTAAATTCCTGTCCCTCTGCTCTCCTCAATTTGTTTATTTATTTATATCTGGACTCTCAGTCACTTACCATCTCTTTGCTTTTTACTTTTGTATATTTTTCAACTTTGATTATTTGGGTATATTGCATTTTATTTTTGATATCACCAAATAATGGTTACCTACTACAAATTTTAGTTCCTCTTTTATGAACTTCCTTGTGTTCAATCAATCAATCTTTCTTGCCGAACGCTTCCATTACTTTATTTGTTCTTTCTGTTTTGTCCCCTATTCAGGTATTGAAGTTTCCTGCTACATAGAATATGTCCAATGTTCCTCGTTACGAAACGCTACTAGCTTGATAGTCACTAAATTATTTTTTGGTTAGCCAGTTTTTAATCATTCAGGTCGGTTTAGACCAAGGGGTCAACCGCTAGAGGAAATCGTGTACAATTAACTTCACACTTCACGTACTTCATCATAATTCTCCATACTTCTTTGTCCTTCATATAATTCAGCAGTTCAATAATTCAGCATAATTCACATCGATACTTTCAGTATCAGAGACTTTCAATTTCTGAGACTTACAGAAATACCAAAATTTGAGCACTGGAGGGTGTTCCACACCCCCCAGACCCCCCGGATTCAGTAGATTATTTTTATCATAAGTAAACTAAAGATCTCCCGTTGCAGAGGCACTAGAGGGTGTTTCACTCCCCAGCCCCCCCGGAGCAAGTAGTTTATTTTTTATCAGAAGTAAACTGAACTCTCCTGTTGCAGAGATCTACCTCCCAGGAGTACGGAATTTATAATTAGGTAGTTTATAATTAATTGTCAGATTACGAATTAAACACATTTACTTGGCCATAGCTAATTTTAATAAACTTAAGATATGCTTAAATATTTAATTCACTTTAATAAAAATAAATTATTTAAACCGGGGGGTCTGGGGGGTGTGGAACACCCTCCAGTGCTTCTGCAACGGGAGATCTTCAGTTTACTTCTGATAAAGAGTAAACTACTCGGTCTGGGGTTCTGCATGTTCTGCAATGTTCTTCATTTCAAAATTTGTACAAAAACTTCATCAGCGGTTAACCCCTCGGTTTAGACACAGTAATTGTCCCTTTTTCCTAATGAGATGTTTATGACGTTTTAGAATATGTTGCGAAGATCTGAGATAAGAGTAAGGTTAGACGCCAACTGCAGTGAGAATTTACCAACTTCGAAGTTGCACACTTAGTCTTGCAAGTTGGCGGAGGTTTAGATTTTTGAATACTGCAAATACTGTATATGTATAACGTGGTCGCGGAACATGGGTTACACTATTTTGGAAAGAATTTTGGATTGCCTTCTTGTAGAGGAAAATCACCTATGTAGTTACATAGAGTAGAACTAGATAAAGAAGACGAATCTCTTCAGAAGACGACCATCAATCTCCCCTTAAGCCAAGGTGAACGAAGTCGTGCCGAAGGCTGCGTGGCGCCCGGGGGAAAGCGGGCGTCCCTAGCGACAACCGGGGCCGGGGGTCCCTGAACCAAACCCCCAACTAACAAACATGGAAAAAGTAAACAAAAATGAATTCAAACCTACGATGCAGGGGCTCGGAACCCCAGTATCGGTCGGTGAGAGGGGCGATGGAGCGGGCCCCCGCCGATCGTCAACCAGCGACTGCTCTGTGCTATCGGCGGCTGACCAGGCCGGGGCACAAAAATCAGATACTGGCCCAGGTGACACAGGAGGGGAAAACCAAAGGAGTAAAGGGTGGGCCGATGATGAAATCATTGCCATGCTAAACGCAGCCACAAAGAAAATCCTCCAGGAGAGCAAAACCACACAATGCAAGTCAATACCAAAGAGCTTCAAGGATCTCGTCATCGATCAACTAAAGCAGGTCCAAGACACCTACAGGCATAAACTTGAAACTTCAGAAACCAGAAGCGACGAATTTGGCCAAGTATTAAACATGCTAAGGCGCCAGCAGTCAAGCGAAAACACAACAGATATCAGTGAGATACACCAAAGCTTAACGAACCAACAAGCACTCACGGAAAAACTCATAACCAGGCTGGAATCCCAAGAGGACAAGATCGAAAACTTCAGCAACAAAACAAGATCCTTGCCGAGGAACTTACGAGAGCCAGATCGGAAGCGACCAAGAGCAAGGATGCCGCCAGGGAACTGAAGTCAGTAGTCAAAGAACAGGTTGGCGAAATAAAACAAGAGTTCGAATACTGGAAGACTATCTTCCCATCACACGAGCTACAGGCCCAGACGCAACTACTGGAAGATCTCAAAAAAACAATTGAAGATACAAAAAACGTCAGCGCCCCTCAGGAAGAGCGGCCACCAACCGCAGATCTTACCGAAGTGATGGCAGCAACCGCAACCCTCAAAGATCTCATCGAACAACAAGGAAAGCAGCAGGCGGCATTAACCAAAGAGGTCGCCACAATAATAGACGAAGCTCGCGATGAACGCAGGCGGGACGACGCACAAACGGCGGAAAAGACAAAAACAAGAAGAAAAAGAAAACGCGGACAATTGCCCAAGTAGTGGCGGAAGGTACTGTCAAGACCAAACAAACGACCAACAAGAACCTAATACCAGCAAGCGCGGAGCTCCTGACAAGCCTCGAGCAACAAGAAAGGGCCCAAAAGGCCATCATGAAAAGGCTTATGGACGATGGCTCAGAAAAACACCAAGGAGCCTACAAAACCGTAACTTACCAAAGGCAGCGCCCGAACCCAAAGCCCCAAAGCAAGGCAAGCCATAAACCACCGAAGCGACCAATTAGAAGTGACGCACTGATAATTAAATCAACCAAGGAAGAACATAACAAGACGCTGAACACACTCCGGACTGCAGTGAAAGAAGCAAGCGATGCCCTCTAATAAGCTGCATCCGAAAACTAGAAGTGGCGACATCATCGTCGAGCTAGAAAAAAACAGAAATTGGGAAGCTGCAACAGGCTCTCCAAGGAAAGATTGAAAAGAAAATGTCCAACCTAAAATAGGGCATAAAAATCTACGTGATTAAAGACATCGAAGAGCTGGCAACCATCGAGGAAGTCAAAGAGGACCTCAGGAAGCTGGCCCCCCCCGAAACCCTAATACTAACAAGCTTGAGGCCATACTATCAAGGTACGCAGATAGCTCGAGTTGAGGCGAGAGGGGAAACAACCCACATACTCGACGAACTAACCCACGTAAGAATCGGCATAGTAAATTCATGCCGAATACAAGAAGAGCCACCAATAAGCAGATGCACCAGGTGCTGGGCAACGGATCACAAGACATCCAGCTGCGAGGCGGAAGATAGAACCGAGAGGTGTCTAAAGTGTGGCAAGATTGGCCACTTTGCAAACAGCTGCACCGACCATACGCCCTTTTGCCTCACATGCCAACAAGAGGGTCACCGAACCACAAGCTACGGCTGCCCAGCAAACAGGAAAAATAAAGGTACTGCAAATAAATATGCACACAGCACGCGTCGCGCACAAACTGCTGCAAGAAACAACGATAAGGAGGAAGACGAACGTGGTCCTGGCAAGCGAGCCCAACCTCGCGACACTGGAGGCCGACAATAAGTGGTACTCAAACTCGGACAAGAGGGCGGCGATCTGGCTGGCAGAGGCGCAAACAAGCGGCGAATTCGGAAGCGGAAGCTGCTTCGTGTGGGCAGAGAGCGAAGGCATAGCCTATTACAGCTGCTACTTCTCCCAAACTCCACCATCCAAGAGTACGAGGCAGCAATAGATGAGCTCATGAACAGCGTGAGAGCAAACGCAAGCCCTGCGATTGTGGCGGGAGACTTTAATGCCAAATCTCCCGAATGGGGCAGCGAATCCAGCGACCGAAGAGGCGACATACTGGCAGAGGCCGCCGCAGCAGGAGATCTGGTAGTCGCAAATGTGGGCGACACCCCGACCTTTAGACGGGGACCATACTCATCAATATTAGATGTCACGTTGGTAACACCCAGCTTACAACCAAAAGTGCACGACTGGATGGTCCTGGAAGAAGAAACGGGGAGCGACCACTCCTACATCGAATTCGCAATCCAAACCCCCGCACGCAAACCGGACACAAAAAGGAAAAACTGGAACACAAAAAGGCTCGACATCGAAAAGGCCAAAGAAGAAATGGTGATCCAAATAAATAGAAACCGCATCGAGTCGGCCGAGCACCTGGCGGGGGCTCTTGCTAGCGCATGCCACGCCTCAATGCCAATCAGAAGCAGCACAAAAGAGCGGTCTACTGGTGGAACCAAGACATTGCAGAGCTTAGAAGAGCGTGCGTCATGTGGAGGCGCAGATACCAAAGGCATTTAACTAGGCGCAGACCAGAAATGGCGACAGAAGCATTCAAAACTATAAAAACGCAAGAAAATCCATGTACAGGGCAATTGAAAAAAGCCAGAAAAAATGCTGGGAAAACATCATTCAAGAGGTAAACCAAGACGTGTGGGGCCTTGGCTACCGCATAGTCACAAAGCGGTTGGGAAAGACACCGATCCCCGGAATGACCAGGCAGAGGATTACCCAAATAATCCAGACCCTATTTCCAGAACACGAAGAAATGAACTGGAGGCAAGAGAAGGCGCAATTCCACCGTTCACCGAGGAAGAACTCCAAGCGTCGGCCAGAGAGATGCCGTCAGGAAAGGCTCCAGGTCCGGACGGTATTCCAGTGGAAATAATAAAATCATGATCGAGGAGCACGCCCAGATGGTCCTCGACGTAATGAACCATCACGCCGAAAACGGCAACTTTCCCGAGCCTGGAAAAGAGCAAGACTGGTGCTGCTCAGAAAGGAGACAAGCCCTCGACCGACCGAACTCGTACAGACCAATATGCCTCATAGACAACTTGG
This sequence comes from Lycocerus yunnanus, assembly GCA_036346125.1. Taxonomy (NCBI): domain Eukaryota; kingdom Metazoa; phylum Arthropoda; class Insecta; order Coleoptera; family Cantharidae; genus Lycocerus; species Lycocerus yunnanus. Next base: position 6,286,552 of record JARFIX010000052.1, read on the forward strand.
GGAAACTGTACGAGAGACTTATACTAAAACGACTACAAGCCGAAATCCAAAGAACGGGTGACCTGAGTGAAAACCAGTTCGGATTCAGAAAGGAACGGTCAACAATTGACGCCCTCCTGACAACGATGACGCAAGCGAAATGGGCCCGATCAGGAACATGGCGCACAAGAGAGCTTGTGGCCCTTATCACATTCGACGTGGAGAACGCTTTCAACTCCGCGGGATGGTGCCACATAATAGAAGAACTAGAGACGACAAATAACACCAGGCCTAACAAACCTAATTAAAAGTTACTTTACTGCCAGATCCATCATTGTGGACGAGGAGTCATACAAGGGGGAAATTCCAGTAACATCCGGAGTTCCACAAGGCTCCGTCCTGGGACCAACGCTCTGGAACGTTATGTACAACGGGTACTAGATCTCGAAATGCCGGAAGGCATAAAACTCGTTGGCTTCGCGGACGACCTGTCAATGATAGCCTCGGCGAGGACCTCCGAAGAGCTAATGACAAAAGCGAACCTGGCCATCGCCCGGATCAAGGAGTGGGTCACCAGCAGGGGCCTGAAACTGGTCCCCCATAAGACAGAGTCGATCATGCTGACCGGAAGACGAATATTAGACGACATAAACTTCCAAATGGGCACACACGTAATAAATCCGCAAGAAGAGGTGAAAACTCTGGGAGTCACTTTTGACCGACACCTGAGCTTTTCACAGCACACGACAAGGACAGCAGCAGCAGCGGAGAGAAGCTGCACGGCACTATCAAGGCTGATGCCCAACATAGCGGGCCCAAGAACATCTAAAAGAAGACTACTAGCAACAGTGGTAAACTCCGTACTTCTATACGCGGCCCCGGTTTGGAGAGGAGCAATGAACGTCGATAGACACCGAAAGAAACTTGCCAGAGTACAGAGAAAGGCGGCGCTACGGGTGTGTTGCGCGTACCGCACGGTCTCGGAGAGCGCAATCCTGGTCCTAGCGAGTGTCCCACCAATAGATCTAATGGTGGCGGAAAGGACCGCAAACTACCACGACAAGACACCAGCAGGAAAAATTGCAAACAGAGAGACGACGTACCTCGCGTGGCAGGCAAGGTGGGCAGACTCCACCACTGGCACCTGGACCAAAACACTAATTCCCACAATAGAAAAATGGAAGCAAAGACCTCACGGGGAATTGAGCTAACACTTGACCCAGGTTCTAATTGGCCATGGTTGCTTCAATAGATACCTGTTCAAGATAGGCAAGGCACCATCCGAAGCGTGCAACTACTGTGAGGAAATCGACACAGCTGAACACACACTCTTCAGCTGTAAAAAATGGGACGAGATAAGAAGAGAAAAACCTCAAAGACGTACAGCCGGCCAACCTAATTGATACCATGCTCTCGAGCGAGGAGATGTGGGAAAGAATGGTCCGGGCAATAACGCAGATAATGCAACAAAAAAAAGCGACGAAAGAACTCGACAACAAGACGAAGCACAACAACACGAATAACAAATATTCAAGAGCCAGCTGATTCCGCGAAGAATTGTGCAAACATCCCAGGGTCAGTATGGCGTATGAAGTAAAACGGAGTGGGGTTTTAGTCGGTAAGAGTCCGACACTACCACCCATACCATCTGGGTGGTGTCCATGAGGATTTCCCACCCCAACGCCCACAAAAAAAAAAAAAAAAGATAAAGAACCTAGTTCATCGGGCTACTAACGGAAGATTCAATCTGACATTTTTTAAGAGAACGATCTAGATGTAAACACTTTTATAGATGTTTACAAAAGCCAAACGGGAGAATAGTCCTTCCGAGAGTGTGTTTGGTTCCTGGCTACGTTTGCCAATATTACAATTGTTTAAAAGTTTTAAAAAAAGATGATAAAAACGAGGAAAACGCCATTTTTATAAATACAAAATGCGAGGTGTCAACCGCTAGAAGAAATCGTGTACAATTAACTTCAGACTTCACTACTTCATCATAATTTTCCATACTTCTTCGTACTTTATATAATTCATCAATAATTCACGGTATTTTACCTAATTCATCGATACTTCATTGTATTTCACGTACTTCATCGGTATTTCAGAGACTTACCGAGATTCCAAAATTTGAGCACTGGAGGGTGTTCCACCCCCCGGATCGAGTAGTTTATTTTTTATCTGAAGTAAACTGAAGATTTCCCGTTGCAGAGGCACTGAAAGGTGTTCCACACCCCAGGCCCCCCGGATTGAGTAGTTTATTTTTTATCAGAGGTAAACTGAAGATCTCCCGTTGCAGAGATCTGCCTCCCAGGGGGTACGGAATTTATAATTACGCAGTTTATAATTAATTGTCAGATTACGAATTAAACACATTTACTTGGCCTAGCTAATTTTAATAAATTTGAGATATGCTTAAATATTTAATTCACTTTTAATAAAAATAAATTATTTAAACCGGGGGTCTGGAGGGTGTGGAACCCTCCAGTGCTTCTGCAACGGGAGATCTTCAGTTTACTTCTGATAAAAAATAAACTACTCAATCCGTGAGGCTTGAGGGGTTATGCATGTTCTGCAATGTTCTTCATTCCAAAATTTGTGCACTGGAGGGTGTTCCACACCCCAGACCCCCCGGATTGAGTAGTTTATTTATATCAGAAGTAAACTGAAGATCTTCCGTTGCAGAGGCACTGGAGGGTGTTCCACACCCCCCAGACCTCCCGGATCGAGCAGTTTATTTTTTATCAGAAGCAAACTGAAGATCTCCCGTTGCAGAGGCACTGGAGGGTGTTCCACATCCCTAGACCCATTGGATTGAGTAGTTTATTTTTATCAGAAGTAAACTGAAGATCACCCATTGCAGAGATCTACCTTCCAGGGGCTACGGAATTTATTATTATGCAGTTTATGATTAATTGTCAGATTATGAATTAAACACATTTACTTAGTCATAGCTAATTTTAAAAACTTGGGATATGCTTAAATATTTAATTCACTTGTAACAAAAATAAATTATTTAAACCGGGGGTCTGGGGTGTGGAAGTGCCTCTACAACGAATGATCTTCAGTTTAATTCTGATAAAAATAAACTATTCAATCCGGGGGTCTGAGGGTTATGGAACACCCTCCAGTGTGTGCTTAAATATTTAATTCACTTGTAATAAAAATAAAGTATTTAAACCGGGGGTCTGGGGTGTGGAACACCCTCCAGTGCCTCTACAACGGAGATTTTAGCCCCCAACTAATTTTCTAAATAATTTAAAACAAAAAGGTTCAACCCAAAATAATTTAGACTTTTTTGAATTAAAAATTCGCAATGGAAGGGGACTGATGATATGCACCTTATCCAATCCCATCCAATCAGACCACAACGAAATAACCAAACACAACAAAACAAAACAAATCAAATACCTCATTGGTAATTTCGTCAATTTAACTTTAATTTATTTTAACTTATAGATAACTATAGTTGAAGAAATCGGGCATAAGAAGATAGTTGAAATTGAATTATTACATTTTGGAGCCGTCTCTGTAAAACCGGGACAAGCGCTTATTTTCGCTTCAATGTAATTCACAAGTACTTTATATATTTCACAATTACTTCATGTACTTCACATGAGATGTCATGTACTTCATGAGATGTGTACAAAAAACTTCACCCTCGACAAAATGTAATACTATGTATTTTGCCGATGGCGGCGATTAAAATTCAAAAGTTATTTGTATAAAAAGATCGTCACGTATCGGTTTAATCTTGTTGAAAACTTGACTGTATAGCATAGTGTTCATAAAAATATTTTGAAGTAAATAGATCTTGTACATTGTTGCCATAAAGTGTGAATATATTTTAGAAACTTTTATTAAAATCATATTTTAAATCGGATTAAATGAAAAATTAGACAAACAAAATGGGTTCAATAATATTTCCAAAACTTTGGGTTGAGATTTTTGTCGTTATTTGTGTATTTGTCCTTACTAGTTCTATTGATATCGATAACTACCAAGGTAAGCTGGTTTTGAGTATAATCGGAATATGTATTGGATATTGGTATATTATTATTATTATTTTTAAGTTGCAAAATTTTGAGTGTTATTCCAATTGGCTGATCATGCGTCGATATGTAAAATAATATTTTTTTTTTACATTTAGGTACATCAAATTTGGTAAACTTCATTAATGGTTATAAACATAAAAATTTACATAGTAGATATACCCGTCAGATTATGTAAGTATTAAAGTGTGATCATCGCATTTTTTTTTAATATTTAAAATAAATTTTTGTTGTTATTTGCAAATTAATGAAGGTATTATGTAAAGTGAGTCAAAGTCAGTTTTATTTTATTCAAAATAGTGTCTAAAAAAACGTGTATGGTATCCATAAGCAGTAGTTTTTTCCATACCTATAATAATTAATATATTATATACAGGGTGTTCTCGCAACTGAAGAATATTTCTGAGACACTTTCTTAAAATAAATCTTTAAATAAAATTTTTCTTCAAATTCAAATCCTTGGAAGACAGCAAAATCTTAATGATATTATGAATGTATTAACAGTGCTTTGTTCATTATTTCACAGAATTTCTGTAAAATCGGTTGATTTTACAAAAAACTTTTATTTGACTAAAGTTATAACCCTGAATAAATTGTTTTTTTGTGGTTTGTCAAATATTCCTGCTTTAATTTTTTTGGTACTCAACTTAGACATTTTCGCCTTTATATATGCAAAGCATGAACCACACCTATAGCACTCCATAACGCCTAGCTTGATATGCAGTGGAGGAAAGATGATTTTCTCTCGTTCAACTAAGGGGTCGTTAACGACATTCTTTTCCCCATCGTCTATGTTTTCTTTATTGGGCCACTCTTTTCTAACCCAGTGCTGTGTTTTGTCTCTGCTATCCCAGAGGCATAAGAAGCAAGGATAATTGGTGTATCCACTTTGCTGTCCAAAGAGAAAGTTTACCATTTTTTAAGTCCACATAAATCACATATTTATGTTCATGATACTTTATCTTCTCCAAGACCAAAGCTATATTGTTATATTCTTCTTTCATTTTTGTTGAGTGAGCAATTGGTATTGAACCATATTTGTTTCCATTGTGTAGAAGGACACATTTCAAACTTCGCTTTGAGCTGTCAATAAATAGACGCCAATCATCTGGAAAATATTCCGGAAGACCCAATTTTTCCAGGAGTCCTTTAATATCGTGACAATATACAAGACTGTCTTCTTGAGAAAAGAAGGGTAGCAGATCCTTTTCCTTGCACGGTAAAAGGTAATTTTGGTTCCTTGTTCCAGTAAATTTTTCTCGTTCAATCTGGAAGCAAGTAATTCAGAAGCTTCTTTTGACAGGTTGAGATCTCTAGTGAGATCATTTAACTCGGCCTGCTTGAAACGTTTTGGAATTGATGACATCCCCTCACAAGAATCATTGTAACCTTCATCAGTATCAGAGGGACAATACTCGCTCTCACAGAGTTGTGGTAGCTGGTGAAACGTTGGAAGTGGCACTTCCTCTGAGTGAGGGACCGGGCGGCTTGCAGAAAGTAAATTAGGATAAGTGCACTTGTTACGATTGTTTCGATTGATTCCAAAAGTATTTACTAGGCAGAAATAACAGTCATCAAAGTGGTTTTGGGGTTCTCTCCAAATCATCGGTATGCCAAATTTTAGACCACTTCTTTTCCGGTAGACCACTGTCTTAAATGTTCTGTACAACTTTTACAGACTTGATTGAAGCCTAACACCAAAGTATCTAAGATAAACTCTCTTTACAAAGTCAGTAATATTTCTTCTGTTTTTTAACACGTATTCTCCGCATATGTAGCAAAAAACATTAGGATGATTAACACAACTTTTTCTATTTTGACTCATTTTGTTTTTATTCAACATGTGAAGTAATTTTTACTTATACATAATATTTATACGGCGGATTAATAGCATTATCCCTTTAACATGTAAAGTGTGAAACGGTTTTTAATAATAAGCATAAATTTATCAGCGAAAAATTTTTTTCCCTAAAAAACGACTTATCTAAAACATTAGGCCTAATAGAGAAAACCCGAGGGGTTAACCGCTGGTGAAATTTTTTGTACACATCTCATGAAGGGCATGAAATCCCACTTAAGTAAAGTATGTGAAGTACTTGTCTTCTTCTTCTTCTTTGCAACGGGAGATCTTCAGTTTACATCTGATAAAAATAAACTGCTCAATCCGAGGAGTCTGGGGGGTGTGGAACACCCTCCAGTGCACAAATTTTGGAATGAAGAACATTGCAGAACATTCAGAACCCCCAGACCGAGTAGTTTACTTTTTATCAGAAGTAAACTGAAGATCTCCCGTTGCAGAGGCACTGGAGGGTGTTCCAAACCCCCCGGTTTAAATAATTTATTTTTATTAAAAGCGAATTAAATATTTAAGCATATCTCAAGTATATTAAAATTAGCTATGGCCAAGTAAATGTGTTTAATTTATAATCTGATAATTAATCATAAACTGCATAATTATAAATTTCGTACCCTCTGGGAGGTAGATCTCTGCAACGCGAGATCTTCAGCTTACTTTTGATAAAAATGAACTACTCAATCCGGGGGGTCTGGGGGGTGTGGAACACCCTCCAGTGCACAAATTTGGAATTAAGAACATTTTAGAACATGCAAAACTACCAGACTGAGTAGTTTACTTTTTATCAGAAGTAAACTAAAGATCTCCCGTTGCAGAGGCGCTGGAGAGTGTTCCACACCCCCCGGTTTAAATAATTTATTTTTACTAAAGGTGAATGAAATATTTAAGCATATCCCAAGTTTTTTAAGATTATGCGGTGGTCAAGTAAATGTGTTTAATTCATAATCTGACAATTAATCATAAATTGCATAATTTTAAATTCCGTATTCTCTGGTAGGTAGATCTCTGCAACGGTAGATCTTTAGTTTACATCTGATAAAAATAAACTACTCAATCCGGGGGTCTGGGGGGTGTGGAACACCCTCCAGTACACAAATTTTGGAATGAAGAACATTGCAGAACATTCAGAACCCCCAGACCGAGTAGTTTACTTTTTATCAGAAGTAAACTAAAGATTTACCGTTGAAGAGGCACTGGAGGGTGTTCCACACCCCAGACCCCCCGGTTTAAATAATTTATTTTTATTAAAAGTGAATTAAATATTTAAGCATATCCCAAGTTTTTTAAAATTAGCTATGGCCAAGTAAATGTGTTTAATTCATAATTTGCATAATTATAAATTCCGTACCCCCTTGGAGGTAGATCTCTGCAACGCGAGATCTTCGGTTTACTTTTGATAAAAATAAACTACTCAATCCGGGGGTCTGGGGGGTGTGGAACACCCTCTAGTGCACAAATTTGGAATGAAGAACATTTTAGAACATGCAAAACTCCCAGACCGAGTAGTTGACTTTTTATCAGAAGTAAACTGAAGATCTACCGTTGAAGAGGCACTGTAGGGTGTTCCACACCCCCCAGACCCCCCGGTTTAAATAATTTATTTTTATTAAAAGTGAATTAAATATTTAAGCATATCCCAAGTTTTTTAAAATTAACTATGGCCAAGTAAATGTGTTTAATTCATAATTTGCATAATTATAAATTCCGTACACCCTGGGAGGTAGATATCTGCAACGGCGGGGATCTTCAGTTTACATCTGATAAAAAATAAACTACTCGATCCAGGGGTCTGGGGGGGGGGTGCAACACCCTCCAATGCTCAAATTTTCGAATCTCAGTATGTCTCTAAAATACTGATGAAGTGCCTGAAATACAATGAAGTATCGATGAATTAGGTGAAGTACCGTGAATTATTGATGAAGTACGGTGAATTACTAGTGGAGTACGTTCAGTCCCGTGATTTACTGCTGAATTATGTGAAATACGAAGAAGTATGGATAATTATCATGAAGTACGTGAAGTTAATTGTACACGATTTTTTTTAGCGGTTGACCACTCGAGAAAAACTGAAAACAATTTTATATTCAGTGACCCAAATATGCCTTAAATCAGTTCCAAAACCCTATTCACCAGAAAAAAAATTTTTTTGTTGGCCTATGTTATTTAAACTGTCAAATTTTAGACCGAGATGTCGTACTCCTCGTAATCCTCTGCACACGACATATAAAATTATTGGCGATAATGAAGCAAAGTTCGAACCTAGCGATTTTACAGCAAATTATAAAGTATTGGAGATAAGTTGTGACAATGGATATAAAATAAATCCAGTTGCCCAAAACTATTCTATCTGCTTAAATGGTAATTGGACCCCTCCGTTAACAAATTGCTTGCGTAAGTAAATTATTATCAATTAATTCTCAAATCTTATTATCAAATTAATAATTATCATACTTGTTTCCATGACGCTAAGTAATCGCTTAATCACACTTTGACAAGACGTGGCTTCGATCGTTTTAGTCACGGGGTGAAGTTAGCGACATGCAGATTACGCACGGATTGTATTTTGGTTACAAACCTAAAAGTGTAATAATTGTATTGTCAAATAAATAGTAAAAATTTTATACGGAAAACAATTGAGTTTCTTTTCAACTTGTTATAGGGAAAAAAATTGTTTTAATATAAATATATTTTTAATATAAACAACAATTTTTCGCTTGAAAAAAACTCATACATAAACAAGTAGTCACGCAAATGTCACATAAGCGACACCTGGATTTTATAATTATACCTACTTAATTAATATTATATTATAAAATATTTAATTTTTTTTTTTTTTAATTTTGAAGTTGTAGAAAAACTATAGTATGTCACTTGTTTGTAAACTCTTTAGTCACTCGTATTTTATTCACTAGTTTGTGTTAAAATACTCGTGATTAAAGAATCGTTTATAAAACATGTATCATAATATACTATTAGGAGCTTGTCCATCGTTAAATTCAATTACCTCCACGAGTGTTAAATGCAGATGGATTGATCATATGGACAATAGAATACCTTTACCAGATTGTTTAAATCCGGTAGAGGGAACTACGGCGTTTCTGTCATGTAATTCATTTTTTGAAGAATCTAACATAAAAAAACCGCGATTATGTACGGATGGCAGTTGGTATCCCTCTATATCAGAATGTTCCCCAAGTGAGTATTACATATAATATAGTGTTTCTTATTATAAACGTTCTAATTATTGTCAATCTCAGCGTGCGGTGTAAAGCGTCCTAAAGCTAAAACTAACATAATTAATGGTACACATGTAGTTCCTGGTGATTATCCTTGGCAAATTGGTATCTATAATGCCGAAAAAGAATTGATATGTGGAGGATCAATGCTAGATTATCGCGTGGTGTTATCGGGTATGTTTCCTTCGGAAAATAGTAAATTATTGAACATTGTTTAAATATTTAGCTGCCCATTGTTTCACTAATCCTAATAATGGAAATAAAAACCCAACTGCTAATTATTTTGTTGCCGCTGGAAAGTTCTATCGTAAATATGATGACCAAAGAGACAAGTTTGCACAATATTCAAAGGTAAGATCTTTACGTTTTTAATCTTAGTTTTCAGTCATTACGCCATTATACTGCGCTGTATACATTTAATGGTATTATGGTTTAAAGAAAATTATTCTAATGGTAAATACATTTTTTACATTAGAATATGTGTATTTGAAATTCGCGCCACATATTTTGAATCCACACGTAGATAAACCTGGCCTAAGATTGTGATCGTCAAAAGGAACCCCCATATTGTGTAAAATGTAACCCAACTTCTTTAAAAGACGGAAAACGAACAGTAGTTGAACTATAATATAGGAAGAACGTGAAGGATGCCAACCTAACCTCTTCTGTCAGATTACCAGTGGCGTTACAAATAGCCAAATCTCCTCACCCAATAGCGTCTCTAGTTAACTAAACAAACAAACAGAACACATAAAAACAAACTAAGATAGCTTTAGGCTTTGAATGGACCTTTCGTAAACCTGAATAAAACACAAAATAACGCAACCGGAAAATAAATCACAAGAATATTAAATTTGATTATTTATTAAATATCAACCTCACGAAAACTCGAACAAACTGTTGACAAAAGATAAACTTCAATTTTTATCTGGGAGATTGGTTCTTTCGTTAATTAAAATAGTGTCGATATTGACTTGATTTTATTATTAAATCTTCGGTACTTCAGATTATTAATCATGAGAACAAATTATCATTGTATAGTAATAATTAAATTATGAATTTCAATTGTTCAACTAGTACCTTTTGTGATAACTATCAAAAATTGACTCAAAGAAACCCTGCAAACAAAAAGAACTAGAACGGAATCTGATAATTAATTATATACCACCGCACTGAGATGGCGTAACGTAAGTTTGAAAAACGCGCTAAATTTAACTCAACTTTAAATATGTACATAGAAACCCCTCGAATAAATGAATATAAAAAATAATATTACAGCATTAATTGCATTAACACGAATATTGCGTTATAGATAAGTGAAATACACATTCCACCAAGATATAGAGGAGTAGTCAATCTGCAAGGATACGATATAGCAGTTCTGATATTGTCAAATCCTTTGGAAATATCTCTGGTTGTTCAACCTGTATGTGTTGAACTCGACAGATCATTTCGATCTTTAGAATTGTCAGTAAATAAAAACGGCACTGTAAGTTTCTACTGGTGGCTTATGAAATTATAGTAAACTGCATAATGTTTTCTAGGCTACAGGTTGGGGTTATACCCAAAGTGGAAGAGAATTATCTCCGGTATTAAAGGAGGTAGTAATTCCTTATATTCCATACGATGAGTGCTTTCAAATGATACCAGAAAGTTTTAGAAGATATATCACTCACGACAAGATATGTGGAGGATACATTAACCGAAGTTTGTTTTGAGTAAAATAATGGAGACGCAATTTTATCATGGGTTTTTAATTTTTTTAGGCACATCTGTATGCGGAGGCGATAGCGGTGGAGGTTTAGTTTTCAAAACATTTGATACTAATCGCTATTTCGTCAAAGGAATAGTTAGTGTATCTCCGTCGACCGAAGAAAGAACTTGCGACCCAAACCAATATAGCGTGTATACTTCCGTTGACGAGTACATTGAATTTATTCAACTACTTATGACATACAATTCAATGTAAGATAAAGAATTCTTAAATTTCTTCTTTGGATTTTAATTTTGTCCTGCTACCTATAATAAAACTATTTAAGATACAATCCAAATAATACTCTCAAAAATTTTATTACATTTTCAAAAATATTAGCATCGGACCGAATAACTTCTTTTGAGATGTATTCTCAAAATTTACCCCTTTCCGGAATTATTCCGAAGTAAAAATTGTTATTGACTTCATTTGTTAGAATTTATTTGTTTGGGTTACGCCCCTTTAAGGCAAATAGTCAACTTGGAGTCAGCATAGGAGATTTGCTGTATCTGAATTGCAGACACATTTGATCCGACGAAACTTACAAAAATTGACAACCACATGACATCAAACAAAATAAACAAATTTTTTTTTATTACGTAGCTGAGAACGACACAGAAATGTCGTGTTGCTTGAACCAAGCTTGTTTAGTTTAATACAAAACAATAACCATAGATATATTTTGCAATTTAAATTTATTGTACCATTTCATTTGTTATTAGACACCATGATATAGAAAAGAAACAAGATTTTTATAATTTTCACAAGATTAATGAAGAAGAGAAGAACTCCCATGAAAAACTTCAAGGTGAAAAAACTGTAGTAACAGAAACGACTTTAGCTGTAAAAATATTAACAATAAGTAAGTAACTGTAACAAGAAAATATTACAATTTTACATTATTACATTATTACAAATATTACATTAGAAATTGTACTTGACACCTTGCTTTGGGTAAAGCTTTGATTTTTCTTTTTCAACCGTAAAAAATTTTTAATATATTTATTCAAATTGCTTTTACTGCAGGTGATGGGTTGCACCAAAGCAAAACAAGTTTTCACAACAATCTTGCAGTTGAATCACACAAAATCAAACTTTTTATTTATAATACACTATATTATATTATATATTATTAGAGTTGTTGATCTTTTAGGTTAAATTGTTCTCTGCCATTTTTTCCCCCAAATGGAACATATTGGGTTGATGCAAAAACTGAACACTACAAATTTGGAGGTTATGCAGATATAAATAGTTTATTGTTTTTAACGTGCGATATCGGATTTTTATCCAAAACAAGCGGAATCAGGACGAGAACCCAATTTTATTGTTCTGAAAAAGGAGAATGGGTTCCTCCACTAAGAACATGTGCCGGTAATGTATATCTACCATTTCTGGTATTATTTTTTTGACACTGTTGAATACTTTATTGCATTAAGTATAAAGATACATTTGAAAATTTTAGATAAACCTGGATATTGCAGCTACGGTGCTCTTTACATAAAAGAAGGCGAAAGTACTCCAAGTCCATTTGGCAGTTGTGGTAAAATTGTATGCGATGATGCAAAAAATAACACTCTTTCCAGTTTAATGTAAAATAGAATTACCTTCTGTTGAATTAAATTTGCTAATATTCATTACTTTCAGTTGTCCTGAATATGCAGAAACAGATCAGTGTCGTCCTGTTGGAAGTTACGACTTCACGAAATTATATCCTGATTGCTGTCCACAAAACAATTGTTAATAATATTATAAATTGGTTGTGATAAAAAAAAAACTATAAATATTTAATTTTGTAAATCGAAAACAATTTTATATCCAACCCCTTCCTTGCTAATGAATTGTAGTTTAAAATAACAAAATTTAGGTTTGAATCTCTAGATTCAGTAATAGTAGAAAGTGGTTCAATTAATATATTAATAAAACAATTAATAAAACAAATAATAAGAAAAAGTAGATAGTATGTATATAAACAAAGTATGTATTTTACACCTCCCCCTACTTAGACTACGCCTATGTCAACAAGTCGATCACGACACAATTTTAAGATAAAATGTAGATCTTCTGTATCCAAAAGTTGGCCACCCCTGGTATACATCATATTATAACGCTTCCAATCGATAAATTACACTGATAATTACGATATTAAACACATAAGAAAAACAATAAAGAAATAAAAGCAAGAACTGTTCCTACCCTGGTAGAGAACTCAAAAACTTAAGAAATAATCTATGCGATTTCATTGAAAAGTTTAAAAAAACATTCAAAGCAAAAAACAAACATTCAATTTCAAAAAAACAACAAATCTCAAAAAACCAAAGCACAACCACATATTTTTATCCCAATTTGAGAAAAAAATTCGCAAAAAACATGCTTTTTAAGATTTGTAATAATATTTTTATATTAATATATTCGCAAGATTTAAATTTGAATTAAGCGCGTTGAAACAGATTACGCCATCTCGGAGCGGTCATCGGGAAACAGCTCGTAGCATCCTTTCCGGTAGACTTCACTTGTTGCCGGGTGGTCGAACGAAGTACGTTATTAATGGCATTAATAATTTTGCAAGTATTAAAATTTAAATACCTAATTATTATTACAATTAAACTTATGTGAATTAAAAATTACTGTCAGTAGTGACGCCACTGGGGAGCAGATTTGGGTATTCAGGATACCACTGGTTTTTGTTATGGTTCAACTACTGTTTGTTTTTCGTCTGTTTTAAAAAGTTGGGTTACGATTTACACAACGTGTGGGGGTTCTCTTGACGATCACGATGTTAAGCCAGGGTTATCTAGGTTGGGATTCGAAGTTTGTGGGACAAATTTCGAATTTAGGGGTCCAATTTTACTCTTAAACCAGAAAGAAACCATCCAATATTGCGGTTAATTTGAATATTTTTAATAATATTAAATTCAAATTTTTGGTTTTGATTAAATTTTTATCCTCACATATGATAAAAAATAAAAATAGCCATTTTCACGAACTAAAAATTGAATTTAAACTTGAATAATTAAGTTAATATTCTTAATTATATATTTATCAAACTTCTGCATTTAAAGAACAGCTTAAATACCTTTTTTTTGAAATTCTATATTTTAAATTTTTTTACAGCTTTTCACTCGTATTCTATTAACTAGCAGTACTATTTGCTTTGGCAATTGTTACAAAAATTATCTAGAAGCGAATTTCAAAAAACAAAAATTTCAAGAAAAATCAATTGATGGAAAAAAGATGCTAAAAACGAGGAAGTGACCACCTTTCGCCGATGGCGACGATTAAACTTCATAAGTTATTTGTACAAAAAGATCGTTCACGTATCAGTTTGATGTTGTTATAAACTTGATTGTATGAGAATTCATTAACATATTTTGAAGTAAATACTTAGATACTGTGGCACAGTGCAATGTTGCAATAAAGTGCGAATTTCTTTAAGATTATTTTAAATCATTGAATGGAAAACTAGACAAACAAAATGCATTCAGCAATATTTCCAAAAATTTGGGTTGAAATTATTGCCGTTGGTTTTTTATTTGACCTTACTAATTCTATTGCTATCGATAACTACCAAGGTAAGCTAGTTTTCATTGTAATGGAGATACCTATTGAAAATTACAACAAATTTAAAAGAAAACGAGTAAAAAATATCTAAGTGTGAAAATTGCAAAAATGGTTTGTACAACGTTTTACCTAATGGCGGCCAAAAAACCCAAAAAACAAATTTAAATAGTTATATAATATTTTTTTTAAAGTTTTTAAATTTAAATAAGCTAAGTGAAATTGTTAAATTTTCCAACTTACATTTTTAGTTTAGCACACCGTTGTACAGCGATGTTTCGACCTTTAAAGTTTCCTAAGTTAAACTTAGCCTAAACGATTGAATACGGATTAAAATCTACTAAAAATTAAAATTAAAAACTATGTTGGAAAATGGCGAAACTTTGGTTTTTTTTTTAAATATAATTTTTTGAATAACTTTTTGAATATTTGGTGACATTCAATAAGAGAATCTAGTGTGTCGATATTGGTTTGTCAAAATTAAATTTTCCAATATCGTTTTTGATTTCAATGTTTTGATTTTAATCCATATTTAATAAAAATTTACGGATTTTAATCCATATTCAATCGTTTAGGGCTAAGTTTACTGACAAGGAGAGACCGGCAACTTCCCCTCACTGAATTGATTCATTGTCATTGTACGTGTAGATCTTGTATTGGACTTCAACAGATGGAAGTATAAAGGCACGATTCTTTGCCAATTTTGAGAAAATTGAATTTGAATAATTATAAATTACTGATGAACTGCATAAAAATTAACATAAATTTGGCAAGTTGTTAATGGCATTGCGTAAAATGGCAAAAAAATTAAAACATATGCGAAGGGTACTGAGATCGCATCCAGCTTCTGCTAATTTGTTCTTTTATTTGTTTGATTATTAATTTCCCCCAGTATAATTTATGTCATCGTTCTCAAGAAAACCAAAAAGCCATAATAAACTCTACTCACAATCTGTAAACATTGAATGTTTTACCTTTTAGCAGTGAGGCACTAGTGGGTGTTTCACACCCCCAGACCCCCAGATCTTTACAAATTAGGCTTATTAGGATATTAGTTACTTGATTGTGACTTGTTAAAGTTAGGATTAATTAGTTTTTCTATACATTTTTTCTAGATCGGTTATACTGATGTCTTCAATTCATTACTAATAAAAAATAAACTGCCCAAACCGGGGGGTCTGGGGGGTGTGGGACACCCTCCAGTGCCTCACTGTTGACAGGCAAAACATTCAATGTTTACAGATTATGAGTACGATTTATTATATCGCTTTGGTTTTCTTGAGAACTATGACATATTATACTGAGGGGAATTCATAATCACCCCCGATTCTTGGTCACTGCTTTATATTTTTGTGCTAAATTTCTAACTAACTTGTTCTTGCAAGAACTAACTAAGTTCTTGCTAACTTTCACCATTATGGCTTAATACTGATAACCATAACTTTGCAAATTTATCTATCACAGTTTGAGTGTTTCTGGGTGCTCACATCCCCAGACCCCGGTTTCTACAACTTCGGTTTATAATTTGGCCTAATTGGAATATTAGTTACTTGAGTGTGGCTTGTTCAAGTTAAGATTAATTAGTTTTTCTAGAGATCTTTTCTAGATCGGTTATGCTGCTGTCTTCAATTTACTACTAATAAAAAATACACTGCCCAAACCGGGGGTCTGGGGGGTGTGGAACACCCTCCAGTGCCTCACTGCTGACAGGCAAAACATTCAATGTTTACAGATTATGAGGACGATTTATTATATCGCTTTGGTTTTCTTGAGAACAATGACATATTATACTGGGGGGAATTCATAATCACCCCCGATTCTTGGTCACTGCTTTATATTTTTTGTCCACACCCCCCAGACCCCCCGGTCTCTAAAACTTCGGTTTATAATTTGGGCTAATTGGAATATTAGTTACTTGAGTGTGGCTTGTTCAAATTAGGATTAATTAGTTTTTCTAGAGATTTTTTCTAGATCGGTTATGCTGATGTCTTCAATTAATTACTAATAAAAAATAAACTGCACAATCCGGGGGGTCTGGGGGGTGTGGAACACCTTCCAGTGCCTCACTGCTGACAAGCAAAACATTCAATGTTTACAGATTATAAGTACGATTTATTATATCGCTTTGGTTTTCTTGAGAACAATGACATATTATACTGGGGGGAATTTATAATCACCCCCCCCCCCGATTCTTGGTCACTGCTTTATATTTTTTGTGCTAAATACTTTCACCATTATCGCTTAATACTGTTAACCATAAGTTTGCAAATTTATCTATCACAGTTTGAGTGTTGCTGGGGGGTGCTCCACACCCCCCAGACCCCCCGGTCTAGACAACTTTGATTTATAATTTGGGTTAATTGGAATATTAGTTACTTGAGTGTGACTTGTTAAACTTAGGATTAATTAGTTTTTCTAGAGATTTTTTCTAGATCGGTTATGCTGGTGTCTTCAATTTATTACAAATAAAAAATAAACTGCACAAACCGGGGGGTCTGGGGGGTGTGAGACACTGTGCAGTGCCTCATTGCTAAAAGATTAAACATGCAATGTTTACAGATTATGAGTACGATTTATTATAGCGCTTTGGTTTTCTTGAGAACAATGGCATAAATTATACTGGGGGGAATTAATAATCTAATAAATAAAAAAACAAATTGGCTGGAGCTGGATGCAATCTCAGTATCCTTCGCATATGCTTTTAGTTTTTTCAATCTTACGCAATTCCATTAACAACTTACCAAATTTATGTTAAGTTTTAGCGGTTCATCAGTAATTTATAATTATTCAAATTCAATTTTCTCAAAATTGGCAAAGAACCGTGCCCTTATACTTGCATCTATTGAAGTCAAATACAAGACCTACACGCACAGTGAAAATGAATCAATTCAGTGAAAGAAAGTTGCCGGTTTCTCCCTTGTGAGACTTTAAAAGTCTCAGCAGTTTCATGCAAAAGTCTTAGCAAAATGTACTAAGCACACATTGTAAAATAATAATTTTTTTAATTTAGATAAATCTAATTTCGTATTCCTCACTGACGATAATAAACAGGAAAATTTACGCAGATATACGCGGCAGAATACGTAAGTAACAAAAATAGGCTTCTGGGAAATTTTTTTTTAATTTTTAAAGCAACTTTAGAAAATGAGTCAAGTCAATTTTGTTTTAGTCAAAGAAGTGCCTAAAAGCACTGTAGTTAATATTTCCAGTGTGTTTTCTTTAGTTTGTAATGAAATAAATACCCGTTAGTCCTTAAAGTGACTGCTTGGTATATTAATGAAA
This sequence comes from Lycocerus yunnanus, assembly GCA_036346125.1. Lineage (NCBI taxonomy): Eukaryota > Metazoa > Arthropoda > Insecta > Coleoptera > Cantharidae > Lycocerus > Lycocerus yunnanus. The sequence goes on from JARFIX010000052.1 coordinate 6,304,261, forward strand.
ACAGTACTATACAAAATAAACTTAAATTCAGTAGCTAATAAAAATTTTCAATTTTTAATTTAAACCCAAGGTGTAAGGGTATTTTTGTTTGACAATCACGAATTTTCAACAAGATAAAAATCATAGGTATTTGTTTTGGTGTTTGAATTTGTCTTTGAGTTTCGTTAAATTTTAGACCGGGGTGCCGTACTCCTCGTAATCCTTTGCACACGACATATAAAATTATTGGCGAAAATCAAGCCAAGTACGACCCTAGTGATTATACAGAAAATTATAAAATACTGGAAATAAGTTGTGAAAATGGATATAAAATAAATCCAATTATCCAAAACCATTCTATCTGCGTAAATGGCAATTGGATCCCTCCGTTAACAAATTGTTTGCGTAAGTAAATTATTATTATTAATTGAAAATTTTGTCAAACAAATGTTTTAATTTTCGTTAGTGTAATATTATTTTTTTTTAAATTAGAATCTAGAAAAAAATTTGATTTTAGGTGCTTGTCCATCGTTAACTTCAGTTTCTTCCACAAATGTTAGATGTAAATGGGTCAATCACATGGGCAATAGAATACCTTTACCAAACTGTATAAATCCGGTAGAGAGAACCACGGCATCTCTGTCATGCAATACATTTTTTGAAGAACCCAATATAAAAAAAATTCGAATATGTAGAGAAGGCAGTTGGTATCCCCCTATATCCCCATGTTACCCAAGTTAGTACATATCGGCACTTCTTATTAAAATAAATTCTAATTTTTTTTATTTTAGCGTGCGGTGTAAAGCGTCCTAAAGCAAAAACTAACATCATTAATGGCAAGGACGTAGAAATTGGAGACTATCCTTGGCAAATTGGTATTTATACTGCTCAAAAAGAATTTATATGTGGAGGATCGATGCTTGACTATCGCGTTATCTTATCGGGTGAGTTTCCTTTCAAAACATTCGAAATGATTGAACATTATTTAAATATTTAGCCGCCCATTGTTTTACTGATCCTGTGGATGGCCATAAAAACCCAACTGATAATTATTTAGTAGCCGCAGGGAAGTATTATCGAGAATATGATGATAAAAGGGATCAGTTTTCACAATATTCAAAGGTAGCCTTTTTAAATATAGTTGAGCGATCCAGTGATATGCCATACTATGCTGTATACTTAATTAGAATAAAAATATTACCTCGTAGATAAGTGAAATACACATTCAACCAAGATATAAAGGATTGATCAATCAGCATGGAGACGATATAGCCATTCTAATACTGTCATTTCCTTTAAAAATATCTCCAGCTGTTCAACCTGTATGTGTTGAATTAGACGAGGAATTTCAATCCTTACACTTGTCAATAAATAAATATGGCACAGTAAGTTTGTATTATTACTTTATGGAATAATTATAAGGATCTGCATAATATTTTCTAGGCTACAGGTTGGGGCTATACCCAAAGTGGAGGAGAATTGTCTTCGGTATTAAAAGAGGTAGTCATACCTTACATTCCATACGATGATTGTTATCGAATGGTGCCAGAAAGTTTTAAAAGTTATATCACTCACGACAAGATTTGTGGAGGATACATTAATAGCGGTTAGTTTAAATAAAATAATAAGGAAACAATTGAATTATGGGTTTTTGACTTTTTTTAGACACATCTATATGTGAGGGCGATAGCGGAGGAGGTTTAGTTTTTAAAACATTTGATACTGATCGTTATTACGTTAAAGGAATAGTTAGTATATCTCCGGCAACCGATCAAGGAGTTTGCGATTCCAACCAATATAGCGTGTATACTTTCGTCGACAAGTACATCGATTTTATTCAACAACATATGACATTCAACGCAATGTAAGATATTTTTTTTAAATTATTTCGATGAGGTCGGTAGCTTTACTTTAGGTAGTACAATTGCATTTTACTATACTTTTTACTAATAATCTGTCAAAAGTTGATTGTTTTGGGTCAGACCCCTTTAAGCCAAATTATCACCTCGCGGTCAGAGCAGGAGATTTGCTACATTTTTATGGAAGGCAATAAAGAGAGTTTGATCTGATATAGTTCACAAAAATATATAAGTTAAGAAAAACACTTGACACTCTAGACATCGGCAATGTAAATAAAATTGATCCTATTAGGTAGGTGAGAACGACACAAGAAAAAACTATACATACAGGTTGGTTGTAAAGTATTGAAAGCAAAAATGAAAGAATGTGAACTTTTAAATGAAATTAGTTTTTTTATTCAATATAATCTTCCTCAACTTCAATACACTTATTCCAATGATCCTGCAATAATTTTATTCCATCTCTGTAATGATTTTCTGGAAGCTCTGCAAAATACTGTTCCACGACTGAAATAGCTTCTTCATTCGATGAAAAACGCTTTTCACGAACAAATTGTTTCAAGTTTCTGAAGAGGTAGTAGTCGCTAGGAGCCAAATCTGGCGAATACGGTGGATGTTCAAGCAATTCGTACTTTAGTTCATTGAATTTTGCCATTGTTAAAACACTTTTGTGGACAGGTGCGTTGTCTTGGTGAAAGATGATTTTTTTATGTTGCAAACCGGGTCTTTTTCACGAATTTGTTCGTTCAATTGATCCAAAAGGTTACAATAATATTCAGAGTTAATTGTTTTACCTTTTCAAGATAATCAATCAATAAAATCCTTTTGCATCCCAAAAACTGATGCCATAACCTTTTTGCTGATCGTCCTGACTTCACCTGTTTTGGAGCTGAACAACCAGCCTCAGTCCACTGTAATCGTTCTTGTTTCAATTTAGGATCATGGTGGTAGATCCAAGTCTCATCCATAGTTACAAAACGACGCACAAAATCGATTTTATTCTTATTAAAAGATTCAAATGATGCTGAGAAATTTGCTTTCGTGTGAGTTTTGTTGAATTGTTAACGAATGCGGCACTAACTTTCCAAACAGCTTTTTCATACGTAATTCTTTATGTAAAATATAGAGTACTCGTTCGTCTGAGATGCCTATGGTATTAGCAATTTCACGCTTAGTCAAACTTGGATCTTCACTAACAATATTATGTACTTGTTCAATGATTTCTGGTGTTGTTGCAGTTTTGGTCGTTCACTACGTGGTTCATCTTCAACGCTTGTACGACCACGTTTAAACTCTAAAACCCATCGATGTACAGTTGGAAATGAAGGAGCAGATTTTTTTAACACGCTCACCATTTTTGTATGAATTTCTGTTGCTGATAAACCTTCCAAAACAAAGAATTTTATCACTGCACGATACTCAGTTTTTTCCATTGTTAAAAAATACACCGACACGTCGACTTCAAATGGCTTGTAAACAATGAATGAATTAACAGATTGAAATAAAATTTTTAGTAGGTTCATATGAAAGATCAAATATCAAAATGACGTATGAATTTTGATTTCTCTACTGCTTAATAGGTGTCGCTTTCAGTACTTTTCAACCAACCTGTAGAAAAGAGGTTATAGTGTTGATTTAAATCATTAAATGCAGAGAATTTGGTTTAATACGAAAACAATAAGACAAATCCAGACTAATCATAGATATATTTTTTAACTTAAATTTATATAATATAATATTTAATTTTTATTAGACGCGATAACATAGAAATTAAAGAAGATTTACATAATCTCCTCAAGATTAAGGAAGATGAGGAGAACTCCAAAAAGAACCACATAGTGGGAAAGACGATAAGTAAGTAACTTAAATTTTACTTTTTAGAAAAAATATTCTACCTGTTAACATTTCTTCAATAAATTTAAAAAACACAATCAAAAAAATTAAATTTTTAAAACAAAAAAGTTTTTCCTTTTCGCGAAAATCACTGAATTTTTGTGAAAAATAATCTAGTAATCCGATTCTAAAAACTATGGAGATCAAAAAAACCAAAGAGCAAAAACATTAAACAATCAGTTTGTGAGTTACAAAATGTCAAAAAGTCGCGCCGCAATTTTATCGTTATTTGAAGCTGGAAATCGTCAATGTGAAATAGTTCGAATGCTTAAAATTCATTGACAAACCGTTTCCGACGGCATCAAACGATTTAAAGAACTTGCTAATATGGAAGACCGCCCCGGAAGAGAAAAAAAATGTTTTGCCAACACTCGCCGGAATCGCAATATCATCAAACTTCGGATTCAGAGAAATCCGAGACTGTCGATGCGAAAAGTGGCTTGTAAAACCGGAATCACGCGAGAGTCGGCTCGACGAATAGCTAAAAATGAACTTAAGAAGAAACCTTATAAGCTGCGAAAAGCCCAAATGCTAACTGATGAAAACAAGCGAGTACGACTTCAACGATGCCGTGCTCTTCTATATCGCACCGCTGCTCAAAAATGGAAAAATTTCGTTTTTACTGATGAAAAAATTTTACTATTGAACAATTTCACAATCGTCAAAATGATAGGTATTGGTCAAAGAAGCACCCGGACCTTCTGCCATCGTTGTTCATAGCCAATACTCCAAGTCTGTCATGGTTTGGAGCGGTATTTATGCTACCGGTAAAACCGGTAAAAATTTACAAGAAAATCTACCACCGGGATATTTTAAATGCTGTAGTTTTTCTGTGGCTCCAACAGCACTTTGGTGACCAACATTGGACCTTTCAGCAAGACTCTGCACCTGCCTACAAGGCGAAAACTACGAAAGAGTGGTGCCGAATCAATTTTCCTGATTTCATCAGTTCTGTTGAATGGTTTCCATACTTATCAGATCTCAACCCAATGGATTACGTCATATGGTAAATTTTAGAGGCCAGAGCCTGTGCAAAACTCCACAAAAGTTTGGAATCGTTAAAACAATCTTTGCGTCAGAAATGGGACAAAATATCCCTAGAAGAGGTACGAAAAACAGCCGAAAATTGCATTTGACGTTTAAAGCTCTGTATTCACGCAGAAGGAAGCCACTTTAAAATTTTATAATGTATGATGTACATAAGGTTGTTGTTAATTGTTATCCATTTTTAAATTTTTAAATTGTTGCGTTTAAATTAGTTTTTTTAAACGTTTGTCCGAGTTCTTGTGGGTCACGCTGTATATTATTAAAATTGATCTTTTAGGATAAATTGTACGTTGCCAAATTCTTCAACAAATGGTACATATATCCTTAATCAAAATAAGTCATACATACCTGGAGGTTATGCAGAAATAAATAGTATATTGTCTTTAAAATGCAATACCGGATTTTTATCCAAGACAACGGGATTAAGGGCTAAAAGTGAATTTTTTTGTTCTGACAAAGGGGAATGGACCCCTTCACTAAGAACATGTACAGGTAATGTATACACAGTTTCTTAAAAAAAAAATTACAAAATTTCTTCGCATCGTTGAGTGCTTCATTGCATCATTTGTATCATTTGTATCATTTGTATCATTTGTATCATTTTATCATTTAATCATTTTTATCATTTGTATCATTTTTATCATTTGAATCATTTTTATCATTTGTATCATTTTTAACATTTGATCGTTTTTATCATTTTAATTATTTGTATAATTTTATCATTTGTATCATTTGTATAATTTTAATCATTTAATCACTTTTATCATTTGTATCATTTTATTATTTGTATCATTTTATCATTTTATTATTTGTATCATTTTTATCATTTTATCATTTGTATCACTTTTATCATTTTATCATTTGTATCATTTTTATCATTTGTATCATTTGTATCAATTTTATTATTTGTATCATTTGGATCATTTGAATCAGTTGTATCATTTTTTCATTTTTATTATTTGTATCGTTTGTACCATTTTTATCACTTAATTATTTTTATCATTTGTATCATTTGTATAATTTTTATCATTTAATCATTTGTATCATTTGTATCATTTTATTATTTGTATCATTTTATCATTTTATTATTTGTATCATTTGTATCATTTGTATCATTTGTATCATTTGTATCATTTGTATCATTTGTATCATTTTTATCATTTAATCATTTGTATCATTTGTATCATTTGTATCATTTGTATCATTTAATCATTTTTATCATTTGTATCGTTTGTACCATTTTTATCATTTTATCATTTTTATCAATTGTATTATTTTTATCACATGTATGATTTTTATCATTTGTATCAGTTGTATCATTTAATCATCTTTTATGATTTATAATGTATCATTTTAAATTATTAGATATACCTGGATATTGCAGCTATGGTCCTCTTTACATAAAAGAAGGTGAAAAGTCTCCAAGCCCTGTAGGCAGTTGTGATGAAATTACTTGTAATGATGCAAGCGATAACACTATTTATGGTTTAACGTAAGATAAAATTAATTTTTCCTGAACTTCATTTGCTGATATTTACCACTTTCAGTTGCCCAGCATATACAGCAACAAATCTGTGTCCTGTTGGAAATTACGACTACACGGAATTATATCCTGATTGTTGTCCACTGAAACTTTGTTAATAACATTATAAATTTGAGATAAAAACTAATAATAATAGTAATACATGGGAATAATACTACATTTATTGTCAATAATTATTGTTAATAAATTTAATTAATAAATCGTCAAATTTACGTGATTCGCGGCATAAAATAGACACAACTACCACGTGTTTTAAAGTCATTAATGCCCTCACTATTTAAGAAAAACTTAAATTTAAGAAAATCTCTCATGTCAAATTTTATATTATAAAAATTTAAAAGCTTTTAATTAATTTGCCCGTTTGTATCACACTACTTTAGAAAAGTTGAAGTTTCACAAAGTCGCACCGCTAATAAAAATGTTTGAATTATACAACATAAAAGCAAAAAATTAATTATTTGGTATCATTAATTTATAATTCTCACGTCAAAACAATACTCGTATTCGTTCGTAAACACGAACAACATATGATCGCTAAAAAATCTTAGATTTAAGGATTTTTTTCAAGTTTGTTCCGCATGCAACTTAAGTATTGTGCTTAAATATAAGATTTTTAGCGCTCGCATTTTGTTCGACTTTACGAACGACTACGAGTATATTTTATTAATTTTTAAGAATAATTAATTTTTTTCTTTTATATTGTATAATTCAAATGTTTTTATTAGCGGGTGCGACTTTGTAAAACTTTAGTTAGTTAGTTAGTTAGTTGAGTCTGATCAGGATGCAACTAAAATCCTCGATCTTTTCAAATATCCCTTTTGAAATATGGCACACACTCTAGACATACTACCGTGTCCCTGTCGCTGCACTGCTATATTTAAGGTTATATTGATTTTTTTTTTAGAAAACACCTCCATCCATACTGCTGCAAAAGCGTTTTCAATTATTTTGCTTAGTGCCATGATGGCCGACCTCTTCTTTCTGAAGCCAAACTGGTTCCGCCACTGTCTTAGATTTCTTCTTATAGAAATCTGACAATCACCTTGAAAAAAAATTGGTCTGTACAAAGTAGTGCTTTGCTTCTCTTTCGTATGGACACCAGAGTAGTTTATTTTTAAAAGTGTGCGGTTGGTGCTGAGGTAAAAAACTTCGATGCACATGTCCTGCGTACAGAAAAGTTTCTGACTTAGCTCAGCACGGGGAGGAGGGTTGTTTAAATACAATTCAATTGCAACCAAATAAATTAATTAATAAAATTAATATACAAACAAAATGTTGATTCAGATTTCAGACAATATCCTTGTATCAGGACTACCACCCCACCATATTTCAAATAAATGTTTTAAAATTTTTAATTGCTACGATTGCAATAAAGATCTCCGATTTTCTTCGGCTGTAAAATAGGATTCCATACCTTCCCAATTTTCAATCAACTGTTGTGCCAAATCCTTCATGCATGGTAATTCGCCACCAAAATTTTCGGGCATTAATTCTTTAGCCACATATTTTTCGAAAAATTCATCCATATTACACTCTCTTTTGTGAAAAATCATCTAAAATAAAGAAGTTATTTAAAATTTTACTTATCCAAATAAGTCTTACCAGTTCTTTAATGTGTTCACTCATAAATGGTTTTGCAATCGCCAAAACTTTGTCCATAAAATACGGCGTGTTAAGATAGTGAATAATTTTTAATTTTACTGGTAAGGCCTCCTGGAGGTAACGAAACAGTGTGTTTAGCGTACCGAGTCTTAATTTAGTTAAATGCATTATTCCATACTGAAAAAAGGTTTATTACTAAAATGGTTCCAGTTAGGAAGCTGGAATAACTTACGCCCTCCATATCGAGCACAATAATTAATCCATTTAGCGAACTGGAGTACACTGCAGCATCCAATGTCATAATAAAATATTTACAAAACTGGGTTAGATTGAGGTTCCTAAATTTTGTGTCATGTAGCCGGGCAAAAATAACTGCGCAGTTATCGTTGGTTCTTTTTGGTGCTATAGCGAAGTGGCTAAAATAAAAGAAATGTAATAATTTCGTTGTATATTATTTAATCCAGATTGTTTCAAGTTCCATCGTTATTCAATAAAAATCGCTGGAGCTAGCGATATAACTTTTTGACATTTTGTAACTCACAAACTGATACTAAATTATTTTTCAGAAAAATTTAGTGATTTTCACGAAAAGTGAAAACATGTTTGTGCGGGGTCTTGTGGGTCACGCTATATAAGTGGGAAATCCATTTTCAAAAAATTCTGTCACTTTTCAACAGAAAACAAGCATGCATGTATAATAAGTTTGTTTCAGAGTCGAAAAGTAAAAAAATAGTGAACTTACCTAACAAGTTTTAACCCAGAACTTTCATTTGGTATAATCCGGTTGTTAAATATCTCGGGCGCACCATTTCGTATATGGAAAAAAGCGTTAATTGTCAGTTTGGTTTTCTCTTGATCGTTATCGTTCGATAACAAAAAATTTATGATTTCTTCGTCTGATATAATCGGAAGATTTGCTTGTTCGCTTATCCAAGTGTTGATTGATTTTATGTTATCGCTCGTTACACGTCCTTTTGCAATTATTTTTTTAGCTTTGAATCCAAGTTGAACGGACATTGCAATACCCAAACTAAAATTTCCAAATTATAGTTAAAAAATAATGTTTTTTACAGTGTCTTGTCATCTTAGACAGTCCTTGGAATTCCTACTTCATAAATATCCAATTTATTGATTTTATTTTTATAGAAACTTGATAATCTAATATTATTTACATTATTTTGAAAGCTGTTTTTTAATAAAATTCAATAAAGTATCTCTTAACTTTTGGTGTTCTGTTCTAAAGTAGGCAATTTTCTCACTTTTCTTTTTTATTATGTACACTGCATGTGTTACATTAAGAAAAAATGAGTTCTAGAAGAAAAGAAAAAGAAACAGTGTTTTGTAAATGTATATCAAGTCTCTAGAGTTTTCCGTACGGGAGATTTCAATGAGATGCACTCACGTACATACAAACTTTGTGTTTCGTAATAGTGAGTGAATGACTTGGAAAACCCTTTCTACGCAAGATTATTGACTTTGTTAATTAAATATATTTTAAATAAAGTTTAAGTTTCTAATTTTTGCAAGTTTTAGAATTTAATGTTCAGTGAACACTCAGTGCGTTCTAAATTTACCAACTAAAAATAGTATGCACTCCCAGTGCAAACAAATCATCTTTTTTGATTGGTTTGTACATGTCTGTGCATCTGAGGTACAAATAAAAATAATAAATATGCACAAAAATTATGTGCAAACGAATCACATACAATCAAGATCAAAATTCGAAATGACAGAGAGGGGTTGGCGAAATGCATCTAAATTTACCCAGAAATAAAGTAGTAGTCAGCATAAAATGAATTTAGTGAAAAATAATAAATATTGTAAGTTGCTAAATTGCAAAAGTGTATAATAAATGAATAAGTAATAATATTTTATTATAATTTATTATATAATAATTATTTTAAATTAATTAAGTAGTAAAAAACCTTTTAATTTGCCGATTTAGAAATTTTATAATAATTACTTTTGCAAAGTCTACTACATTGTTTTAACTGTGTTAATCAGTTTACTAGTTTTAATCAGTTTCACGAAAACCAAATTAAATTTTTAAAAAATTAAAAGCAGATTAAAATTGAAAATTACCTGAATTAGTTTTAGTAGTAATTGCATAAAATACGAATAATCACCACAAATTCATATTGATGAACAAAAAGATTTATTTATAACTCAATGTAGATAACAATATGTTAAAGTTCTTCGTAAGTTTTATAAAATAAAATTATCAGTTGTACTGTCCTATTTTTATGTAATACAAGGAATACGTAGGTGCTTCGATTTGGACTTTAGATTGCTAATTTTAATTTTTGTTGTAGAATGTAAATTTAAATTATAATCAGCAGATTTATTTCCCACGTTTTTTTCTGTTAGATTTTTTACTAATAACCAAATTTTTGGGGATATAACAAAAATTGTACTTATAAATTTCAAAAATTACATAAGTATATTGTTCATTGTAAAGTATTTACAAGTGCACCACTATTTAGACTTACCAGTGGCGTAGCCAGGATTTATTTTACTGGATTTTCGACGATGTAAAAAACTTGTGTGTTTGGTTTTGTGTTAACATAAAAAATAAAACTTGGAATTAAAAAAAATCTATTAATTTTAGGCGATAGGAGCTTTATATTATAATTTGTAGATAAACAAATTAATACTTGTAACTAATCCATTTGCAATAAAAAGCAATAGTTTTGGTGTTATAGCCAATTGAAGTGAAAAATTTAAAAAAATTGTTTTGAAGAGAGCTACTCTTCAGATCTTTAATTTGGATAAAAATTCATTTTAGAAAAGTGTCTCTATCATCATATCATTAAAATTTGTTTATGGGTTGTTATGGGTTTATTATAGCGCTTTGGTTTTTTGAGAACGATAACATATTATACTGGGGGAAATACATAATCACCTCCCCCCGATTCTCGGTCACTGCTTTATATTTTTTGTGCTAAAAACTTTTAACATTATCACTTAATACTGATAACCATAAGTTTGCAAATTTATCTATCACAGTTTGAGTGTTTCTGGGGGGTGCTCCACACCCCCCATTGGGATGTTATTTACTTGAGTGTGACTGGTTATAGTTAGGATTAATTAGTTTTTCTAGATCGGTTATACTGATGTCTTCAATTTATTACTAATAAAAAATAAACTACACAAACCGGGGGGTCTGGGGGTGTGGAACACCTTCCAGTGCCTCACTTTTGACAGGCAAAACATTTAATGTTTACAGATTGTGAATTGGGTTTATTATAGCGCTTTGGTTTTCTTGAGAACAATGACATATTATACTGGGGGGAATTCATAATCACCCCCCTCTCGATTCTTGGTCACTGCTTTATATTTTTTGTGCTAAAAACTTTCAACATTATCGCTTAATACTGATAACCATAAGTTTGCAAATTTATCTATCACAGTTTGAGTGTACCTGGGGGGTGCTCCACACCCCCCAGACCTCCCGGTCACGACAACTTTGGTTTATCATTTGGACTAATTGGGATGTTATTTACTTGAGTGTGACTGGCTATAGTTAGGATTAATTAGTTTTTCTAGATCGGTTATACTGATGTCTTTAATTTATTACTAATAAAAAATAAACTACACAAACCGGGGGGTCTGGGGGGTATGGAACACCCTCCAGTGCCTCACTGTTGACAGGCAAAACATTTAATGTTTCCAGATTATGAGTTGGGTTTATTATAGCGCTTTGGTTTTCTTGAGAACAATGACATATTATACTGGGGGGAATTCATAATCACCCCCCTCCCGATTCTTGGTCACTGCTTTATATTTTTTGTGCTTTCATCATTATCACTTAATACTGATAACCATAAGTTTGCAAATTTCTTCTTCTTCGAGTGCCATACACTTTACAGTGCGTAGACGATCAACTTAGCCGAAGCTAAGCTGACCTTACTAGGGATTATAATTAATGGGTGGTTTCGTTGCCTTCCACAGTCCAAAGATTGATATCGGACCTTGAACACAGCAGCGTATCCGACGCCACCAGGACTCGAACCGCGATCTCTCGCTTCCTAGTCGGCCGGTGTATACTTTGCGGTATACTGCTGGTTTATACTGCTGCAAATTTATCTATCACAATTTGAGTGTACCTGGGGGGTGCTCCACACCCCCCAGACCCCCCGGTCATGACAACTTTGGTTTATCATTTGGGCTAAATGGGATGTTATTTACTTGAGTGTGACTGGCTATAGTTAGGATTAATTAGTTTTTCTAGATCGGTTATACTGATGTATTCAATTTATTACTAATAAAAAATAAACTACACAAACCGGGGGGTCTGGGGGGTGTGGAACACCCTCCAGTACCTCACTGTTGACAGGCTAAACATTTAATGTTTACAGATTGTGAGTTGGGTTTATTATAGCGCTTTGGTTTTCTTGAGAACAATTATACTGGGGGGAATTCATAATCTTATCTAAAAAATTAGACCCGATAGAGAAAAACTGAAAACAGTTTTAGATTCAGCGACCCAAATGTGCCTTAAACCAGTTTCAAAGCCCTATTCACCACAAAAAAAAAATTGTTGTTGGCCTGTGATAATCAACACCATATTTTGTAAACCCACAATAATAGTAATATACTTAAAATTGGCAGGTATATTACTTTTATTTATATTTATCAGTTCACCACTGTCATTGCTAGGCTAAGAAATTAGATGAATGTAGTAGACTACCGTATTCGTTAATTTTAAAATTAAAATAGTATTTTTTAAATCGTATTAAATAGGTTTATTTCTATAGGCGATAATTTATTTAAATTAATTAAATAATTTAACTGTCAATTTTACATCAAGGTACCATACTCCTCGTAATCTATTACACAAAACATATTTTTTTAATTATTAGCGAAAATCAAACAAAGTACGAATATTACAGAAAATTATGAAATTTCAATGACAATAATTGACCTCTCCGTTATCAAATTGTTTGCGTAAGTAAATTATTATTAAATTCAAAAATTGCAATTGAGTTGCAATTTACTGTTGCTTCTTTACTTTATAATTTCTTTAGTTTTTATTTAAATTTAATTTCTATTTTTATTTTACTGTTACTATTGCTATTTATTTTCACTAGCGTAATATTTTTTTTAATTTGAATCTCGCGCTTAACAATAATAAAAACTAAAATAATATCCGGATAATTTAAAATTAACAAATTAATAATATATTTTATTCAAGTTATACTTTATCAAATATTATTAATTTACTAATATTAATGATGATTGATTTCTTATCTTCATGTTAGCAGTTGTCTCATTAATTCTTTGAGGATTTAATATTTAATAAAATATTAAATATTTCAGCTGTCGTTTTCTTCAGTGCCATCTCAACCAATGTAATTAGCTTGGTTGGTATCTTCAACTCTTTCATGGCTTTCGACAGTTCCCCTGTTTACTCTGTCCAATGCTTGTCTAAAATCTACAAAGAGCTAGTGTATGGCACCGATCGTCGACTTTCCTCTTCTGAAAACGTATTGCGTCTCTTTTCTTCCACAATGTTATGATAATTCCATTGCTCTATGATTTTGGCATCTTCTTTTGTTCCATACTTTTTGCCAGTTACATCATGCAGCGCCTCTCCACCATACTTAATCATATCAGCCATAATCTCATCACTGCCTGGTGCCTTTCCATTTTGGATCTTTTATTGCTTGATCACCTCTTCTCAATCAAGTTGTATTATCTCATCTTTGTTTATTGTCAGTGTTAATTCAACTTGTTTTCGTTCTTGTTCTGTCCATATCTATTTTACCTTTTCTGGTTCGCTTTCTAGTCTGCTTTTGCTGTTTTTATACCTCTTATTTTGACAGTGTTTAGCTTTCTCTTGTTCTCAATGTTTTGATAGAACTCCTTCATATCTTTTCTGTTATTACATTTTCAATTTTCATCCTTTTCTACCCATTTGTTTTTCTTATATTTATATAACTTTCTTTCTTCTTTTCTCTTCGCACTGTAGTTGTTATAGTTTTCTTTGTCGCCTGTTGATATCCATTTTAGTCTTGCTGTTTTCTTCTCGTTCATTTCTCTTCACATTCTCTGTCGAACCATTTTTCTACCATTGTCTCTCTTTGTAACTTATTTCTTGCTCCGTGCCTACTGCGATACACGTTGCTATTGTGCTCTTTTAACCTTTTCTACATATCTCTTTGCCTCTGTTCCGTTGTTGTGTAATTTTTCAACCGTAATTCTCTTTGCAGTTTTCTGTTTTGTTCTATCCGTTGAAGTCTTTTGCTTAATGTTTGTTACCATGAGGTAGTGATCCGAGTCCGCATTGACTCCTCTATGTGATCTCACATCATGTACGGATAAGGTACGCCTTCTTGTTATCAGCATATGATCTATTTGATTTCAGGGACTTGACTTCTCCCGGTCAAGTCCAAGTAATTTTGTACTGCTTCCTGCGTTTAAACTTAATATTTGGGATTATCACATGCAACGCTGATGCTAGTACACACAGTCTGCGAGTGAATTTGTAACGTGAATACGTTTTCTTATGAAAATACGCGGCGCCCGTGGCAAAATTTTGATATAAAGTGCAATAGTTTACAAATATTTCAGTTTTGTTGAAATATCATCACCATCAGTTTGCGTCGAAACCTACCATTGCAGAGTTCAGATTTAAATGCACGGCTGGGATCACCATTATCCAGGTTAGTTTTATAACATTGTTTCATCTGTTGTTATCAGTGCTACACGGTAACATAATATGTGCTTATTTGTGGACATAATCTGTGCGCCGCCATTACTTTACAAAGACATAAATTTATTTGTGATCACAACGCCATCTGCGTTCAGAGGAAGAAGCTTTGTAATCAAGAAATCTGTTTGAAAGCTAAATTGTCTTCGGGCAACAACGATCGATCCGTTTCATCTCTACAATCTTCGAGCAATGTTGTGTGTTTAGTGCAAGTTTACGGTAGTTTCCATCTCAGAATCATTGGGTTCCTGCAGCTGTTAAAATTATCTTGTATAAGGTATCACTGTGTGACTTTCTTTCTGATCAGTAAGGTAAGATTTTATTGTATTTTGACAGCTGCCATTTTTTTTGTTTCGATTTGTTTTGGACTTATAAGAATCGTCCATTGTAACCTCTTGGTATTACGCAGCATCAAATGTCAATCTTTTGATTTGTTCCGACACGTAGGTTTAGAGGTCATGTGTCACAACACCTTGTTTTGTAAACAGAAATTTTTATTTTCAATAAATTTAATTTTGTTACTTACCTTTCTGTTTTAGTGAGAGAGCGCAAGTTATTAACCTTCAGGATCTATTGCCATAGCTCACCGCTAACAGCTAGAACTATCCGAATCGATCATCAAGGGCCAAGTCACAATAAAATAAATTTTGTGTCTGCAAGGTGTTTGGTCCCTAAACAAACATTTTTGTTTTCATGACTTTCAATTGTTAATCGTTACTATACGTTGTATGCATTATTTGTTTTGTTACGCTACAAACGCGCCGTAGTGACACTATGCGCTGAGACCAACAAATATAAACTGTCGGTTAGCTCTATGGTAGATCTTTATTTATTCAAATTTCTTTTGGGGACTTTCTTTGACTTTTAGCAAGTTTGTCCCCGAAGATGTTAACGCGGAGCAAAAGGTCGTTACTCTTAAATAGTTTGGACGCTACTGGTGCGTTGACGTTAGGCGGGATGTTAAATAATCAAGGGCACCAGACCAGATTATGCACTAATAATTTGACTTTTAAAACTCAATTTACCATACCCTTGTACAGCGTGATTCTCCTGCTCGACTTCACAAAAGAATCTGAATGTAAAGTTAAACAACAAAAACAAAACACAGTTTTGTGCTGTGACAGTATAATGGATCTTCACATAATACAAATATTGATAATCTTTACAACAAGATTACTTTTAATTTGGAAATGGCTACGGAATGCACTCTCGCTGTTTATTATAACTTCAATTCTTAAAATTACTAAAATGTTAAAATAACTTGTTACAAGACAAAACCAATAAATGTTGTCCGAAGACAATTTAGCTTTAAAACAGATTTCTTGATGACAAAGTTTTTCCACTGAACGCAGATCTGAACGCACATATGAGCACAAAACAATGGTGAAATCTTTCACCGCGTAGCACTGATAACAACAGATGAAACAATGTTACTAAACTAACCTGGATAATGGTGATCCTAGCCGTGCATTTGAATCTGAACGTTACAATGATAGGTTTTGACGTAAACTGATGGTAATAATTTTCGGTAGGTAATTGATTTGTTGTTCAACTTGTGGTAACAATGGTCTGTAGGTGTGGTGGCAAGATGACTATGGTAACTCAAGGAAACCGGCAACCTCCCTCACTGAATTAATTCATTTTCATTGTGCGTGTAGGTCTTGTATTGGACTTCAACAGGTAGAAGTATAGGGCACGCTTCTTTGCCAATTTTGAGAAAATTGAATTTGAGTAATATATTACTGATGAACTGCATAAAATTAACATAAATTTGGTAAGTTGTTAATGGAATTGCGTAAAATTGCAAAAAATAAAAACATATGCGAAGGGTACTGGGATCGCATCCAGCTCCTGCCAATTTGCTTTTTATTTTTTATTATTACTTCCCTCATTATAATATTTCATCGTTCTCAAGAAAACCAAAGCGCTATAATAAACTCTACTCATAATCTGTAAACATTGAATGTTTTACTTTTTAGCAGTGAGGCACTGGAGAGTGTTCCACACCCCAGACTCCCCGGTCTCTACAACTTTGACTTATTAGAATATTAGTTACTTGAATGTGACTTGTTAAAGTTAGGATTAATTAGTTTTCTATAAACTATATTCTATTTTCTATATTCTATAATAAAAATAAACTGCACAAACCGGGGGTCTGGGAGGGTGGAACCGGGGTGTGGTATTGTGGTTACTAGGTCATGTTTGGGTTTTACCACTTCAATTTTAATATTAACGTCATCGTTAAGTTTGACTTTACCTATACAAAGTTACTTTTCTGGTTTACGCCCTTTTAAGCCAAATTGTTAACTACGGGCAGCGTAGAAGATTTGCTGTATCTGCGTGATAGTCAATATATGTTATATTTCTTTACTAGTAAGTAAAAATACAAACAGATTAGATTTTTGTTGATATTGATTAATGAAAACAATATTTTTATACTATTTAAAAATTTTTTTATTTAAAATGTTTTTCTTTAATACTTAAAAACTAATATGAATTTCTAAACCAAATTAAGAATGTTGAATGCTCTAATTGAGATTTAGATCTGATTAAATTTAGTCGAAATTGGTTTTCTGTAAATCATGTTCATTATTTAAACAATTGTTTTTTATTTTAAATTATTTCAATATTTTATATTAATTTCAAAAACTAATAGGAATTTCAAAACCATATTTTGTATTTCGTATGCTCTATTGTAATATAAATTTGGTTAAAATTTAGTTCCTGAAAATTGCATTATTAAATTTATTATTAACAATTGCATTAATTCAATTAAATTAGGATATATTTCGTATTGTAAAAACCAATTAGAAGTTCAAAACCAAATTTTGTATTTCGTATGCTCTAATTGAATATTAGAGCTGATTAGATTTACATAAAATTTGGTTTCTAGAAATTGCTCTTTATTATTTAACAATAGGGATGTTGCATGATTTTTGAAGTTTTTTTTATAAACTTTCGGTGCCGGTAAACAGCACTGCATAGATAAAAAGTTCAGGAGACCTTCAGTTTTCTCAAAAAAAATTATAAAAATGATTTTTGAAACCGTGTTTTAGCGCGAATGACGTCACAAACTATTTTTTAACAACTGGCAACACAGCAAATGCAGTTTGTGTGATAATGTAACCTATAAATAGTTTGTGTAAAATTGAAAAAAGAATTTTAATAAAACACAGAAAACTCGAATAAACCATTTTTTATAATTGTTTGTGACTACAGTTTGTATTAAAATAAATATTATATTAATAAAAAATACAATTTAAATGGTAAACGTTATATTGTTTGCAACTGTCAAATACAAGTCAAATATTTAACTGTCAAGTCTTTGCGACGTTGTAAAACTTCCATAAAAATGTTCGGGATCACGCGTATGACGTCAGAGGCGTAATCGGCTGACCGATTCATTTTTGAATTTCAAATTTGATTTTCTCAGCGCAGACCGCATTTAAAAATTTTTATTTCGGTTATAAATTTCATTTGATATTATTTTCAAGAATTAATAGGAGTTATCACTAAATTCGATACCATGCAACATCCCTGTTGTTATTAATAACTAACATACCGACAAACAAATTCTAGTCAAAAACAAGCTGAACTGATAACTAACTATAACTACTCGTCTCTAGATGGCGTATATACAAATGTAAAATACAAAAATGTTAAATTAATTTCGATAAGTGCGCGAAATTTGAAAAACCAAATATAATATTACAATGTATTTAATGTTTTTTGTTTTGTTAAATGGGTTGCGTGTTATAAGATTAAAGATGTACAGATGATGAGATTGCATTTTAGTGTCGCACGGGGCATCCTGGTGGAAATAGTCTGGGGTTTGTTTGTTTATAGTTAAATAATTATAGATCAATTAAATTCAACGGCTATGGTGGTCACTAAGTCATGTTTGGGTTTTATCACTTTAATTTGTAATATTAACGTCATCGTTAAGTTTGACTTTTACCTATAAAAAGTTACTTTTCTGGTTTACGCCCTTTTAAGCCAAATTGTTAACTACGAGCAGCGTAGAAGATTTGCTGTATCTGCGTGATAGTCAATATAGGTTTTATTTCTTTACTGGTAAGTAAAAATACGAACAGATTATAAACAAAATTTGTTGTTTTTTTCATAAAAACCATACTAAAACCAAAAGTAATAAATTGGATATCTACAAGCATCAGTTATTGGAATATTTTCTTTTCGCAGTCAAATAATTGTCGAATAAAATTATTTATGTTTTGCTTTACGGATTAATTTGTATTATAAAAAAATGACAATAAAATTCAACTGCAAAATACTGAAGTGACATATCACGAGGTGCATTATATCAGATAATTCAATTAAAATTTGAAGTGGACACTTGATTATGTACGTTAAAACTTATATTTTTAGAGAATATAACAAAATTAGGAATGCAAATAATATTAGATTAGGTATCAAGTTTTTATAAAAATAAAATCAATAAATTAAGTTCCTAGGTTTCAAGGACTATCTAAGTTGATAAAACACTTTATTATCTACCTACCTATAATTTGGCAATTTTAGATTCGCAATGACCGTGCAACTTGGATTCAAAGCTAAAGAAATAATCGCAGAAGGACGCGTTACGAGTGACGACATCAAACAAATCAGCATTTGGATAAGCGAGCAAATAAATCTTCCGGTTATATCGGACGAAGAAATTGTGAATTTTTTATTATCGAACGACAACGATCAAGAGAAAACCAAAAACACAATCAACGCTTTTTTCCATATTCGAAATGCCGCACCCGAGATATTTAGCAATCGGCTCGTATCAAAAGAAAATTCTGGGGCAAACCAACTTGTTAGGTAAGTGCACTGTTTTTAATTTATAAATTGCTTTACTTTTCGGCTCTGAAACAAACTGCAACCCTATCGATGTTCATGTATTTTGGTTGAAAAGCTTATTTCCCTTTGAAAAATGGCAGAATTTTGTTAAAAATGGATTTCCTATCTAATGCGTTTCATAGAACATACAAGCACTTCACGCATTTGCAAGCAGACTCTTGGAATAAATTATTGTGTGCAATAATTGGTATGCTACTTTAAGAGTTTGACTACTGGAATCTCCTATTAGCTTTTTCCTCATAATCCACGTAGCTTCTTTGATACCTTTCGTTTTCTTTTCATCAAAAACAATGCGTCTGTCGATTTACAATAAAGCTTAAATCCCTTTTAATCACCCACTGCATTATTTAATAAAAATTATAAAACTTTTTCTTTTTTAGCTACTTTGCCATGGCACCAAAAAGAACTAACGATAACTGCGCAGTTATTTTCGCACGATTACATGACACAAAATTTCGAAACTTCAATCTAAGCCTATTTATTAAATTTATATTTATGACTTTGGATGCTGCAGTGTACTCCAGTTCGCCAAATGGGTTAATTATTGTGCTCGATATGGAGGGCGTAAGTTATCTCAGCTTAACTCCATTTTGGTGATATATTTTAGTTTTCAGTATGGAATAATGCATTTAACGAGATTGGGGATCGGTAACCTAAAAACATTTTTTCGGTACCTACAGGAGGCTTTGCCAGTGAAATTGAAAAATATTCACATACTGAACACGGTTTATTTTATCGACAAACTTTTGGGGATTATAAAACCCTCATGAGTGAACACGTTAAAGAAGTGGTAAGGTTTCAAAAATATTTAAACAAAAATATTTAATAACTTTTTCATTATTTTAGATGATTTTTCACAAAAGAGAATGCAATATGGATGAATTTTTCGAAAAATATGTAACTAAAGAATTAATGCCCGAAGATTTTGGTGGCGAATTACCATGCATGAAGGATTTGGCACAGCAGTTGATGGAAAACTTTCTAGATATGGAATCCTATTTTACAGCCGAAGAAAATCGGAGATCTGTGTTGCAATCGTAACAATTAGAAATTTTAAAACATATTTGAAATATACTGGGATGTAGTTCTGCTTGTATATAATTAAACTCTGCGGTACTATGTACGAGTATGTACATGTATATTTTAAACTTTTTCGTAGGTAAAATTTAATTTTTTATATTTATCTATTGACAATTTATTATTGTGGAAGTTTTAATTTTTGTTTAATAAAATATTTAATTAAAATTGCTATTACTCCCCCCCCGCGCTTTAGTTCATTTGAAAAAATTAAATAACCATGGATGCAAATTTATATTATTTATTCGTATACTTTTTTGCATTTGGAGAGGGAATCTGTGCAAAGGCACTACCAATCGCATATTATTTATACTTTTTTGCATCCGCACAGCTGGGGGAAAATCTTTTGAAAGATACCACACCAGCCCATACTGAGTGATAGAGTGGGATTTCGTCCATTAAAACCTCCTCCTAAAAGTAAAATAGTCGCATCTTAGATATGTTCCTTCTGGCGATATTGCTATGGTTCGTTTTACTTACTGTTACTGTTTTTTGGGCGCCATGCACCAAAGACTTACCACTGAATCTAATTTTTTGGTTGTTTTCATTTTTCTCAGCCCATCGGTCTCTAGATTTACTTGAAATATTATTTAGCTTTTTATTGTTTTATTGAGGGAAAAGATTAAATTCTTTTTTTAATAGCAACTTAACAATTTAATTTTTTAACCATAAGTTTTATCAATCACAAATTGTGTCATAAATTAATGTTTATATAATTATTTTTGTAATGTAATTAACTGAAATTGTCTTCAAACCAGAAAAAATAACTTAAATGTGCTATCGAAACTGTTCAAAACAACCTCAAACCTGATGTTATTTTTAAAGTTTTGTTTTAATTGGTTATAAAATTTTACCATATTTTTTGCGTCCTTAATTTTTTTCCTTGTTGTTTGTATCCAATTTCTTTCATTTTTTTGGTTAGGCCAAGTCCCCTGTTTCTGCAAAACTCGGCGTTGCAGCTCCAAAATTTTCCAATTTTATGTTTCCGTCTGCTCTCCGCGTTTTATTTTCTCATTTTTGCTTAATTATAAATTTTTCATTGGCCAGCCAAAATATTCTTCAATAAATTGCTGTCATTACGGCATCCATACATTTTAATTAATTTAAAAATATTGCAAAATAAAAGTGTGAGCTATAGATATATCATGTTTTTGTCATCATCGGTGTAGCATACATATTGCTATGATATTTTTGTAAATTATTTTGAAATTGTTTTAAATAAATAATTTTTTGAAATTCGATTGTTTTGGCACTGAACTCGCCTGCAGCTATTCAATTATTTTGGTTAGCTTACTGTGATTTTTCGTGTAAATAAATTCAAAATTTGCAATAATAAAAATGTTCTTGATTAAAAATTTAACTTTGTCGTGTTTATGCAACTCACTTTGCATACGATTTTGCAAACGTCCTGCATATTCTTAAGATTAGATAAAACATGCGAATTTATAATATTCATGCAGAAATTTATAATTTCTAAAAATTTACTAATTTAAAAAATGTCTTTCTTTGAAATAACTTGATTGTCTTTAATAAAATAGAATTTGTAACTGATTCTAGATTATTTATTTTATATTTTTATTCTCGGCGCCCAATGTAAAAACAGTTCTTTGTGTTTTTCGTTGAAACACGTAATATTTGTTGCGTAATACTGATGACACAGCATAAAAAATATTGTGATTTGTTAATTTTTATTTATTATCATCTACTACGTATCGGTAAGTGTTTTCTTTATAAATTTTCTATTATTAATCTTCATTTACTCTCTTTTAGGTATTTAATTCCTCGAAATTTGCGTAATTTAAAAATTTGTGGATTTTTGAATTTCTTTTTTTGTGTTTTTCAAAATTTTTCATTAATAATGTATTTTATAAATTTTAATATTTTTTGTAACTTTAAAAATTGTTGTTGATTTATTGTCGTTCAAGATGGAAGCGAGTTCTTCTTGCCAAGTCTATAAGTCGTCCCCTTCTTGGAATCTCTTAATTTGCGATTGGTTAAACTTATTGCCACTTAAACGTTCTTAAATTCGCAGTGTAACCGTCCAAACTGTTTATCACTTGAGCTTAAAGTTCACAACAACTTTATTAGCACTGGTGAGTTTATTAATCTCTCTTCTAATTATTAATCTTCTTCATTTTTATCTTCTAACATTTTACAATAATTTTAAGCTAAAATTTGTTTCAAATAACTTTTTTTAACATTTACAGTTAAGAATAACAACAAATATAGTAAGCATATTTATATTTTTAATTCTTCTTATCAGTCATTCAGTCAGCCGATTTTTTTTTCTGTTTGACCGATTTCGTTTGTCGATTTCTTTATTCCTTTCGTCATGGTTAGCACTGCTGTTTATCATGTACGCAACTATTAATCTTGGCGTTATATTGTCTCCTAGCTTCTACATCGCCTCGCTTCACTGACGCATTGCAAAAGTGTGTGCTTTCGTGTATTCGTCACCACATCACGGGCATCCGCTAAGCTAATTCGTTTCAGCCTCCACGACCATTACCAGATCATCCACGAATACCTACTCCTATGATGGAATTCTGCTCTTAATAGCCACCAATCATTCGGCATCATTTTTCTGCTTTCAAGAGAGCTCGAAAGGAGGCTGTACAGGTAGAGGTTTTACCTCTTTGTTACAGTATGTCCAAGATGTGTTTCTAGTTTGCATTGTAGGCGTTGAAATTTTTCAAATTTTATTTTTTTCAAAAACCTCACGTTTTTCAAGGTTTTGATTATCTCTCTCAGCGCCATGATGGTCGAGACCTTTTTTTAAAAGCTGTAATATTTTTAATAATGAAAAGAAAAAAATATTTTCCATTTTCCAATTTGAACCAAAATCTAATCAACTTGAAATCTCAAAATAAAGAAACCTAATACCAAATTTGGTTACCTGTTACTTTTTGAAATATTAAATAAAAAGATTTAAACGGATTTATAAAAATAGTTCTCACGAACCAATTTTATCCAAAATTTAATCAACTCTGAGTCTCAATAAATGAATACGAAATCCCATATTTTGGTTTAGAAGTTTCTATTATTTTTTGACGTACACACACAGAGATATTTTTTGGAAATAATCTTTTTTTAATTTAAATTTTTAATTAGTAATTAAAAAAATACAAAACAATGACAAAAATCATAGTTATTTTCACGTTAGCAAACTTTAGGTTAAATTGACGAAAAACCCAATCATACGCTTGATTTATTTGTTTTGTTGTCGTTTGATTGGTTATTTTATCAATTTAACCTGAAGTTTGCTAACCTGAAGATAACTATAAGTGAAGAAATTGGGCATTAATATGATAAAGTAAAAGTCGAGGGTCAACCGCTAGAGGAAATCGTGTACAATTAACTTCACACTTTACGTAATAATTCTTCATACTTCTTTGTACTTCATATAATTCAGCAGTAATTCACGGAACTTCACGTACTTCGCCAGTAATTCACCGTACTTCATCAATAATTCACCTAATTCATCGATACTTCATTGTATTTCACGTACATCCGAGGGGTTAACCGCTGGTGAAGTTTTTGTACACATCTCATGAAGTACGAAGTACTTCACGTGGAACATCCTCTATTGCTCTGCTACAGTAGATCTTCAATTTACTTCTGATAAAAATAAACTACTCGATTCGGTCTAGGGCGTGGAACACCCCAGTGCCTCTCAGGAGATCTTCAGTTTACTTCTGATAAAATAAACTATTCAATCCGGGGGTCTGGGGTGTGGAACACCCTCCAGTGCACAAATTTTGGAATAAAGAACATTGCAGAACGTGCAGAACCCCAGACCGAGTAGTTTACTTTTATCAGAAGTAAACTGAAGATCTCCGTTAGAGCACTGAGTGTTCCACACACTCGGTTTAAATATTTTATTTTTATTAAAAGTGAATATTTAAGCATATCTCAAGTTTATTAAAATTAGCTATGGTCAAGTAAATGTGTTTTTGTGTAACATGAGTAATTATAAATTCTGAATTATATGAAGTACGAAGTATGCAGAATTATCATGAATTACGTGAAGTGTGAAGTTAATTGTACACGATTTCCTCTAGCGGTTGACCCCTCGCGTACGTCATTGGTATTTCGGGTATTTCATGCAATATATATTGCACCAATATTGTGTACTATATTGTAAAAACATTGCATCTCTATAATTATTGTACTACTAGATTGAAAATCATTATTGTCTCAGTATTTGTTTACAGTTTTGCTACAATATTGCGAAATGTTTACGTTGCTACATTGCAAATCAATATTGTGTACCAAGATTGTGTACTATATTGTAACAATATTGTACCACTACATTGAAAATCAATATTTGCTCAATATTTAGTATATTGTCACAATGTCACATCACTATATGCAGGCGCTATTTGTAAAATAATATTAAACCAATATTTCGTCCTATATTGTGACAATATTGCACCACTATAATGAAAATCAGTATTGCTAGAATATTACAATGTTTACTATTATATTGCAAAATGTTCACATTACCAAATTGACAGCTATATTGTAAATCAATATTGAACCAATATTTTGTGCTATTTTGTAACGATATTGTACCACTATAATAAAAATCAGTATTGCCTGAATATTGTAATATTTACTACATATATTGCAAAATGTTCACATTACCATTATGGTGCTATATTGTAAATCAATATTGAACCAATATTTTGTGCTATATTGTAACAATATTGCACCACTATAATGAAAAACAGTATTTAGTAAATATTACAATGTTTACTATATTGCAAAATGCCGCAAAATGCTCACATTACCTTATTGGCGCTATATTGTATATCAATATTAGACCAATATTTTGTGATATAGTATTGTGACAATATTGCATCACTATAATGAAAATCAGTATTGCCTAAATATTACAATGTTTACTATATTGCGATATGCTCACATTACCATATTGGCACTATATTATAAATCAATATGAAATCAATATTATGTGCCATATTGTAGCAATATTGCATCACTATATTGATAATATTGAATATTGGCGCTATATTATAAATCAATATTGAACCAATATTTTAATGATTACTATATTGCAAAATCTTTACATTACCATATTGGCGCTATATTGTAAATGAATATTTTACTAATATTGTATGCTATAGTGCTAAATTGCCAATATTAAATCATATTGGATCAATTTATTGTGTGCTACTTACATGGGATAGGTCATTACTATATTTAATCAAATTAATTTCAATTTAATTTTTTAAGTTGGCAAGAACTTTTAAGTTGGTAAAAAAAGTAAACAATGGTCATTATTATATTTAATAAATAGAAGGCTATGGTTGTGCGGCCTAAAGGCCGCACTGGTGTATAGCATTGACGAGGGATCAACCGCTAGAGGAAATCGTGTAAAATTAACTTCACACTTCACGTACTTCATAATAATTTTCCATACTTCTTCTTACTTTATATAATTCAGCAGTAATTCACGGGAATTCACGTACTTCATCAGTAATTCACCGTACTCCATCGATAATTCACGGTACTGCACCTACTTCATTGTATTTCACGTACTTCATCAGTATTTCAGAGACTTACCGAGATTCAAAAATTAGTGCGCTAGAGAGTGTCCCTCCCAGACCCCCCAGATCTAGTAGTATATTTTTTATCATAAGTAAACTGAAGTTTTCCCATTGCCAAGGCACTGAAAGGTGTTCTACATCCCCAGACCCCCGGATTAAGTAGTTTATTTTTTATCAGAGATAAACTGAAGATCTCTTGTTGCAGAGATCCCCACTACTCCCCAGGAGGGTACGGAATTTATAATTACGCAGTTTATAATTAATTGTCAGATTAAGAATTAAACACATTTACTTGGCCATAGCTAATTTTAATAAACTTGAGATATGTTTAAATATTTAATTCACTTTTAATAAAAATAAATTATTTAAACCGGGGAGTCTGGGAAGTGTGAATCACCCCCTAATGCCTTTGGAACGAGAGATCTTTAGTTTACTTCTGATATAAAATAAACTACTTAATCCAGGGGGTGTAGAACACTCTTCAGTGCCTTTGCAACAGGAGATATTCAGCTTACTTCTGATAAAAAATAAACTACTTGATCCGGAGGTCCAGGGGGTTGTTCATGTTCTGCAATGTTCTTTATTCCAAAATGTGTGCACTGGAGGGTGTTCCACACCCCCCAGACCCCCCGGATTGAGTAGTTTATTTTTATCAAAAGTAAACTGAAGATCTCTCGTTGCAGAGATATAACTAATTTTAAAAAGGCTTGGGATATGCTAAAATATTTTTTTTTTTTTTGTTGGAAACCATTTATTTATTTTACAATCTGTACATTGGTAAGGTACAATAAGTAAAACTTTTAACGTGCTTAGACTTGATTGAAGAACTGTCCAGCGACAGCTACCGACTGGAATAATTCAATATGAATATTCAAGAGCTAGACGAGTACATAATTTGTGTTACCTAGTATTTCAACAAACAGCTAATCTATTGAGTCAACTAACTAAATCTGGTTGGTAGGTCTTGAAAGTTGTGTCTTTTGAGTCTTCTTGTGGGGTTGAAATAGTTTGCTAAATTCTGAGCAAGTCTGTTTGGGTGTTCTGATAATCTGTGGTAGTAGTTGGTACTGAAGACTTGTATTTCTTCCCTAATCGTTTTTATCTTAAGCTCTCGATGGATAGCCTCGTTTGTGATGTACCATGGGGCGTTGCAGATTTTTCTTAGCGTTTTAGACTGGAATCGTTGAAGTATATCGATGCTGGAGTTGCATGCGGAGCCCCAGAGTTTTATACCATAAGTCCAGATGGGTTTGATAATGGCTTTATACAATAGAAGTTTATTTTCCATACTTAGCTGGGAATTTTGGCCGATTAACCAGTTCAATTTGTGTAACTTAACGCCAAGCTGTTTACGTTTGGTCCATATGTGTTTCTTCCAGGTAAGTGTTTCTTCCAGGTAAGTCTGCGGTCAATATGCATCCCGAGATATTTAGTATCTTCAGCCTGTGGAAGAACGTTACCATTTAAAGTTACAGACGGGCAAGTTTCTCTGCGTGTTGTGAAAGTGACTGTTGATATGGGATATGCTTAAATATTTAATTCACTTTTAATAAACATAAATTATTCAAACCGGGGAGTCTGGGGGGTGTGGAACACCCTCCAGTGCCTCTGCAACGGGAGATCTTTAGTTTACTTCTGATAAAAAGTAAACTACTTGGTCTGGGGATTCTGCATGTTCTGCAATGTTCTTCATTCCAAAATTTGTGTACTGAAGGGTGTTTCACACCCTCCAGACCCCCCGGATTGAATAGTTTATGTTTATCAGAAGTAAACTGAAAATCTCTCGTTGCAGAGGCACTGGAGGGTGTTCCACGCCCCTCAGACTCCCCGGATCGAGTAATTTATTTTTTTATCAGAAGTAAATTAAAGATCTTCCGTTGCAGAGGTACTGAAGGATGTTCCACGTGAAGTACTTCATGTACTTCACATGAGATGTCATGTACTTCATGAGATGTGTACAAAAAACTTCATCAGCGGTTAACCCCTCGGTAAAAGTTCAACCTAAACTTATCGACGTTTCCAATTTTATAAAAGAGCGGTTAAGCATAAAAGTTAAATACAAATACTAAAATATTGCAATAATAAAAAAAAGTAATATGATGAAACTAATAATTTAGTTAAACAAAATAAAATACAGATAAAAAGAATAATTTCGGTTACTTGAACAAAGTATAATGCACATATGAATCAAAATGGCCAATAATCGTTTTAAAAAACAGTTAAAATTTAAATGTCATAAAATAACCGATTAAAATAAATTGTTGAAATTCAAAATTAAACAATGACTAAACTTAGTTACACTCGATAAATTTAGAAAATATTATATCATTAAATATTATTATAGCAAATTATAATATATAATATTATATTTATACATAATATTAATATATTAAAAATATTGTATATTGCACTGGAATTTTCAGCTCAAAATTTTAATGTTGAAAATTAATTTTTTTCTTAACAAACCTTAAAATTACACTAAATATGGTACATGTAGAAACTTGTGTAAAATTTTCTAATCGAAAGCTTGGACAAATTTTGAATAATAATAACGGATATCTGTAATCCGTTAGTTAAAACAAAAAATCAATTTCATTAGCTAATTTATTTTTACTCAAAGGGCAAATCAACAGAGAGCATGAAAATACACTTTTTATTCAATTTTTATAAAAATGTAATTAAATTTACAGATGTAAAACAAAAAAATGATGTAAAGTTTGGAAAATTCATAAGTAACACATTATTTTTGCAAGTCACGGTATATTAAGAAAAAATTTGAATACAATTTACCACCAAAAATTTAAAAGTGCTTTTCCACTTAAATGTGGTTTATTTTTGCAAAATTATTACAATCAAAATTAGTTCGAAATTAACAAAAATTTATGAAAAAACTCTTCTACCTGCATGAAAGTTCAACAAAAGAAAATATTTTTATTAATAGTTTTCTACAAAAAATTATGTAACAAATTATTGCGTCAGTAGATTTAAAAAAGTTGATAAACGTTTAGTAAAATTGTAATTGGCTGTCCAAACATCCGTTCATAATATCCTGTTGTGGTATCTCCTTCGAATTTACTAGTACAATTTCATTCTTACTTTAATTAATGCCGCCAAAAAATTTCTTAGATAGCAGTAAAGAACCATTTACACTCACTTAATATACCATTGCTTAACGCAAAGTTAAAGCAAAATAAAAATTTTTTTTTGAGTTTTAAGGAAATTATAGTAATTTACTTCTTCATGGTACTATTTTTTTCCTGATTGTTAAACATACTAATATCTATACGTTAAGTGAGTGTAAACGATACTTTAAACCAAGCCGTTGCTATAATAACAAATAAAATATTTACACATTTTAATTTAATGATTAAACTATTTACAAACATCGCATTTGACCAAAACAGGAAAATAAAATTATAATGTTTTTAAAACTAACTATTGGATTTATAACCATTACAGTGCATACATTCAGGATACTTACTTTACCAGAAAAAATTAAAATTAATCTTTGGCAAGGATATATTTGGGAACTCCGCAGTGCACCTTATTAAACTTCATTTAAAAGAACTTTGGGTAAGAAAATATTTTCAGAATAATTTATTAATTTAAATTATACAAAACATGCAAACAGAATCGACAAAAATAGTTTGCTATTCATAGAAAAAGTATAGTATTCAGATTACTCCGTCGAATGTACGTGTCCATAAAGTAGTAATAAAATAATCTAAAATCTACCTGTTTTTCGAATAAATATTATTTTGTTATCTATTTATAATTTGGTAGATTTTTTCGGCATCGCAATGTCCGTTAAACTTGGATTCAAGGCTGAAGATATAATTGCAGAAGGTCGCGTGACGACCGACGACATCAACAAAATCAATATTTGGATAAAAGAACAACCAAAAATTCCGATTATAACGGACGAGGAAGTTATAAATTTTTTGTTATCGAATAATAATGATCAGGAAAAAACCAAAAATACAATCAAAGCATTCTTCAAAATACGAAATGAAGGGCCCAGTATATTTAACAACCGGTTCATATCAGACGAAAATTCCGAATCGTTGCAATCGTTTGCGTAAGTTACCGTTTTCAATTAAAAATTATTTTATTTTTTAATTATTGGTTGATATGGAGCTTTAATGCTAGTATTACCCCAACAGATAGCGTTATCGTTTAATTTACAATACAGTGACTTGACAGAAACAGTGTGGCCATACGTATGTCTTCGTCGCTATTGGTCAAAACAATTTTCCACCATGTTAATGTCAATATCTGTGTTGCTTACATTGTGATTACGTTGTTGTGTTTGTTAGTGCTAGTAAACAAAAAAATAGTAAATATAACTTATCCTTATTTGCTATATCAATCGAATTATGTAATTATTTATAAAATTATTAACTTTTATTTTTCGCCATTTTCTGATTTTAAATTTAATATAACTGTTAAATAACACTTATTTCTGTAATTTCAGCAGAAGTAATGTAAAAATTTTAAATTAAAACTCATTTATTGATAATTCCAACATGGCGGCATTGACCATACCTTAGCCACACTGTCTATCAAATCACTGTAATTTACTTTCAACTGTCAAACAAAAAATACCTAAGTCTTTAAAATAAGAGGTCAAATGGGTAACCAATAGCCTGCTTGATTATTACAAAGTACAATAAAAATTTTAAAAACAAATCTTTCCAGTTACTTTGGTGTAGCACCAAAGAGAACAAAAGATAACTGCGCAGTCATTCTCGGAAAATTCCACAACGCAACATTCCAAAACTTCCATCTAGCAAAGTTTTACAAATTTTTATATATGACCTTGGATGCTGCAATTTACTCCAGCCCACCTAGTGGATTAAATATAGTCATAGATATGGAAGGCGTAAGTTATCCAATTTTCTGAAACAACTACCCTTTGGTTATCATCTAACTTTTGCTTTCAGTTTGGAATAACGCTCTTACCGAAATTAAGAATCCATGCAATTAGTGTATTTTTTCGTTACCTTCAAGAGGCTCTACCGGTCCAATTAAAACAGTTTCACATACTTAACACGGTTTATTTTATCGACAAAATTATGATCCTTATAAAACCATTTTTGAGTGATCACATGAATGAAATGGTGAGATTGCTTGGTATAAATGAAAACATTTGGTAGCTTCTATGTTTCAGCTAAATTTTCACAAAAAAAGAGTGTAATATGGAAGAATTTTTTGAAAAATATGTTGCTAAAGAGTTCTTACCCGAAGATTTTGGTGGCGAATTGCCATGCATGAAAGATTTGACGGACCAATTGATGGAAAAATTTAGTACTATGGAATCATATTTTGCAGCCGAAGAAGAACGAAGATCTTCAATATTGGAATCGTAGGAATTACATTTTATTTATTTGGAAACAGGGTTTAATGCTGATTTTGGAAACTTGATTTGTAAACTTTTAGTTTACTTTTTTAATAAGAGATGGCGAAGTTAGCTTAGGAAGAGTTTTCTATTATCGGTAAATAAAATATAATTTTAAGTAATTGCGAGTACTTTCATTTTCCAATTTAAAAGAACGGTAAATTAGTTGGTAATACAAATCGGGTTACCGAAATCGGAAATTGGCAACAATTATCGCAAACCCCTAAGGGCAGCGAAGTAGAGAACACAATATTCTACGTTGGACATATTGGCAAAAATAGACCATGTGCCAGCGAAATTAGTTAGTAGTTTACCTGTTTGAATGAAATAGCATTGGGTAATTTAAAAGAATTACATGTGTAATCGAGAAAGACATTGAGAAAGTGAAGAGGGTGGGGAAGAACTGGGAGCAGGGAGAGATGTAAGATAAAATTATAAAACGTCGGTTGCTTTTGGAGAAACTCGACCAGCTAACTATGGTTAGTCAAAAAGAGAAAAAAATTCAGTAATAAAGATTAGTAATCAAAAAAATGATAAAAAATTAATCTTCCGAGAAGAAAACGAATGCTCTTGGGACTCTTATAGAACGAAAAGTCGAAATTGGTTTCATCACAGCTTCTAGTGTAGAAGTTATAATATTGTATTTTAGTAACTTCAGTTTTCACATTTTTCAAACTGAAAGTAAAATCCAGTTGATTTTAAATCGCATGGTAAACATTATTTTTATTACGGAAGGCTTTAGAGATACAATCCGAGTTATTATTGGGGGGGGATTGTCAACAAGTGTTGTAGTAGAAGTTTAAATATAATGATTGTTTTAAAGGAAATAAGTAATTCGTGAAATGTGAGACATGCCTTAAGTAGATTACATTGAACAACAGTCAAAGTATTTGCTGATGTGACAGGTACACACTCATACTATTAAAACGGATGTTTAATGTTAATGGACCCGGATAACGCTGATGACGTTTTTTTGTTGATATCAATAAATAAACGGCATTTTTCTGACAGAACCACGAATCTTATAATATTTCAATGGTAATTCAAATAGTTCAATAAAACTGATCATATTTCAGTGTGACGTGATATTTGATACACTTGCACGTATCATATATTTATTTAAACAGAAAGAAAAATAAATAATAAAAACAAATTTTTATTATTAACTCTTATATTTACATATTATAAATTGCTACCATAATTATACCTTCCGCAAAAATGTAGTAAAAACTATTATTAGCCCCCAAACATCCGTTCAAAACATCCTGATTATTTTCTTTGATTTTATTACTATGCCGCAAATGCGAAAACTCATAAAACTTTTGTTTTTTATTGCATATTTGTTAAATTATTGTATACTTTTGTCATTTTGCTATCCATTGCAGGGCCGAAATTAGACATTTTTCTAGGTCAGGAATTTTATCTCACAACTCTAGCAGCAGCAGCAACATCAAAACAGTTGCTATGGTTAAGGATATTTATAAAATGATTTAAAAAAATATTGACATTACATTCAAATTAAAACATAACAACATATTTGCTTTCCGTCATAAAATAAATTATAATTCTAACTATGATTCTACTTTAGTTCCCGAGGCTGTTAAACATGCCGTGTTTAATTTCATAAAAAATTCGCGTAGGTAAGTAAATATTTTTATTTATCGTATTATGCAATACTGCATCTACTGTAACTGACAGGGGAGACCGGCAACTTCCCCTCACGGAATTGATTCATATTCATTGTGAGCGTAAGTCTTGTATTGGACTTCAACAGGTGGAAGTATAAAGGCCCGCTTCTTTGCCAATTTTGAGAAAATTGAATTTGAATAATTATATATTACTGATGAACTGCATAAAAATTAACATAAATTTGGTAAGTTGTTAATGATGAATCGCATCCAGCTCCTGCCAATTCGTTTTTTTATTTATTTGATTATTAATTCCCCCCAGTATAATATTTCATCGTTCTCAAAAACCAAACCGCCATAATAAACTCTACTCATAATCTGTAAACATTGAATGTTTTACTTTTTAGCAGTGAGACTTGTTAAAGTTAGAATTAATTAGTTTTTCTAGAGATTTTTCTAGATCGGTTATGCTGATGTCTTCAATTTATTACAAATAAAAAATAAAGTGCATAAACCGGGGGGTCTGGGGGTGTGGAACACTCTCCAGTGCCTCACTGTTGAAAGGCAAAACATTCAATGTTTACAGATTATAAGTAGGGTTTACTATAGCGCTTTGATTTTCTTAAGAACGATGACATATTATACTGAGGGGAATTCATAATCCTCCCCTCTCGATTCTCGGTCACTGCTTTATATTTTTTGTGCTAAAACCTTTCACCATTATCGCTTATTACTGATAACCATAAGTTTGCCAATTTATCTATCACAGTTTGAGTATACCTGGGGGGTGCTCCACACCCCCCAAACCCTCCGGTCTCTTCAACTTTGGTTTATAATTTGAGCTAATTGGAATATTAGTTACTTGAGTGTGACTTGTTAAGGTTAGGATTAAATAGTATTTCTAAAGATTTTTTCTAGATCGGTTTTGCTGTTATCTTCAATTTATTTCTAATAAAAAATAAACTGTACAAACCGGGGGGTCTGGGGGGTGTGGAGCACCCTCCAGTGCCTCACTGTTGAAAGGTAAAACATTCAATGTTTACAGATTATGAGTAAGGTTTATTATAGCGCTTTGGTTTTCTTGAGAACGATGACATATTGTACTGGGGAGAATTCATAATCATCCCCCCCCCAATTCTTGGTAACTGCTTTATATTTTTTGTACTAAAAACTTTTACCATTATTGCTTAATACTGATAACCATAAATTTGCAAATTTATCCATCACAGTTTGAGTGTTCCTGGGGTGGAGCACCCCCCAGACCCCCCGGTCACGACAACTTTGGTTTATAATTTGGGCTAATTGAAATATTAGTTACTTTAGTGTGACTTGTTCAAGTTAGAATTAATTAGTTTTTCTAGAGATTTTTTCTAGATCGGTTATGCTGATGTCTTCAATTTATTACAAATAAAAAATAAACTGCATAAACCGGGGGGTTTGGGGGGTGTGGAACACCCTCCAGTGCCTCACTGTTGAAAGGTAAAACATTCAATGTTTACAGATTATCAGTTGGGTTTATTATATCGCTTTGGTTTTCTTAAGAACAATGACATATTATTCTAGGGAGAATTCATAATCACCCCCTCCCCCCCGATTCTTGGTCACTGCTTTATATTTTTTGTGCTAAATACTTTCACCATTATCGTTTAATACTGATAACCATAAGTTTGCAAATTTATCTATCACAGTTTGAGTGTTCCTGGGGTGCTCCACACCCCCAGACCCCCGGTCTCTATAAGTTTGGTTTATAATTTGGGCTTATTGGGATATTAGTTACTTGAGTGTGACTTGTTAAAGTTAGGATTAATTAGTATTTCTAGAGATTTTTTCTAGATCGGTTAGGCTGATATCTTCAATTTATTACTAATAAAAAATAAACAGCACAAACCGGGGGGTCTGGGGGGGGTGTGGAGCACCCTCCAGTGCCTCACTCTTGAATGGCAAAACATTCAATATTTACAAATTATTAGTAGGATTTATTATATCGCTTTGGTTTACTTGAAAACGATAACATAAATTATACTGGGGGGAATTAATAATCAAGTAAATAAAAAAACAAATTTGCAGGATCTGGATGCGATCCCAGTACTCTTTGCATATGTTTTTATTTTTTGCAATCTTAAGGAATTTTATTAACAACTTACCAAATTTATGTTAATTTTTATGCTGTTCATCAGTAATATATAATTATTCAAATTCAATTTTTTCGATATTGGCAAAGAAGCGTGCCCTTATACTTGCACCTGTTGAAGTCCAATACAAGACCTACACGCACAATAAAAATGAATCAATTCAGTGAAGGGAAGTTGCCGGCCTCCCCTTGTGAGTTATACGTTGGTTGTAAGCGTCTAAAACGGCTGAACTTCCGTATTGAAGTGATTACGCCTTCGAATGCATTATGACATGTATTAACCGCTTGAGCTGTGAAAGTATTTCTGAGAGTAATCACATCATGTAATGATTAGTATTACAATTCCTACCTGATTGTGAATAAAATAGTTAATAATATGTACATTCTGCCATATCAGATTCAAAGTCAAGTAATAAATAAATTTATTTTGAAAATTTTTAATAGAAAGAAAGCTTAAATTAATAATTAAACAAATTTTACAAATTTAAATTCATTACAAAATAAATAAAATTAAATTCAAATTTAAACAAATTATTCAAAATTATTTTTCAAAAATATCATAGCAATACATATTTTAACCCATTACTGTATAATGGAACATTTCACTCCTCAATAAGTAGTATACTATTATTAGGTGCAATAATGTATTTGTGTTTTCTCTCTTGCTCTTTTGGCGTGTCGTTGAAATTCAACCTTCGTCCACACTAAGCCAACAAGTGTGGTTATGGGTGACGGTTCGAAATCCCGGGTCGGGATTTTTACCATTTTTGAAGTGGATTATGAAAGATGAGGGTCTAATTAGCGTATAAAAAAAATAAAATTTGCGGAATATTCACACAATTTTGAAAAAAACGGCTTTAAAGTTAATTTGGAATGCAATTTTATCATTGGCTCTTTTGAACTGTAACCCCGCCCCCAAAATTGAAAGAGGATGTGGCGACTGTAAATATACCAGAATCTCGTTTTTTACAACGAATTATGAAAGATAATGGTGTAATTAGCTAATAAAAAGAATTAAATTTGTGATCGGACAACAAATTTCCGAAAAAAATCACTTTTTGTGTGAATTCGTTTCGGAGGTGGTTGCGCTGTCAAAACCTACTCTCCGCACCCGCCCTCGCCCCTCCGGGGCTTGTACGGGGCTTCGAGCGGTTTTGACACGCGCTAAAATCATTAAAACATCCCTTAAGCGGCTCCAACTCGAAAATTTTGAAAGTTGACGCGACGGATCTCTGAGAACGACTGGTATCTCCCCCCCACTAGTCACTGTTGACCCAGGCACAGCACACGTACCGCCAACAGAATGAACGATACCTTTTCATTTTAATACACTTACATGTATTTCTTATGGAAAATTTGCAATTTTAAAATGAAATTGTGGCCTTATTACAACTCCGACAAGATTGATCCTCACCTTAAAGAGCTTGTATTTTTGTGTTCTTTCGTTTGGTATAGCCATTTCTATAGGGAAAAGTGCGTTTTCGAACCCGGAAAATCGAACTCTCACCGTGGATATGTTTCTGTGTTTAAAACAGCACCAATATTTTCTCAAAAATATAAATAAATTTCAAAAAATTGGTAAGAGGCTTTCAAGTATTACGTAAGCAAACTTTCAATTATATTATACCTCCCCTGTACGAGCAAAATTTAAAAATTGTAACCCCCACCCCCAAATGATAAGATGCTAGAATTTTTGCAAAACTTTTATTAAATATCAATATTGAAATTTAAAATTTTTATTATTTTGTAACTTTTTTATCTTACGTGCGATTTATAATATCCCCGTTCCCTTTGTCGGCAAAAGAAAAAAACAATTGAACTCCCCGCCCCCTAAGCCTGTTTACATAGTAATACTTGAACTCCCTCAAATAATCTAAAAAAATTAATAAAATATTTTGGCAGTTTTTTTCGGCACAGCAATGTCCGTTCAACTTGGATTCAAAGCTGATGAAATCATTGCAGAGGGTCGCGTTACGAGCGACGACATCAACAAGATCAACAATTGGCTGAAAGAACAAAAAAAATTTCCGGCTGTATCAGACGAAGAAATTATAAATTTTTTGTTATCCAACGATAACGATCAAGAAAAAACCAAAAATACCATCAAGGCTTTTTTTAAAATACGAAAAGAGGGGCCCGATATATTTAACAACCGAATTGTGACAAAAGAAAATTTCGAATCAGCGCAATCCTTCGGAAATAGCTTCGTGTAAGCTTTTTAATTTGTGGTTTTATATATAAAATAATATCATATTTATCCAAAAAATTAATTTATTTTTAATTATAAGAAGTTACAGTAAGTGACCCCCCCCCCCAATTTTAAAATACTTGTATAATTTTACGCATTACACAGAGTGTTGGTATAATGAGGGGATGCAATATATAATATCTAAAAACGCTAATCTAATTTTTTTAGCCACATTGCTCTAGCACCAAAAAGAACAAAAGATAACTGCGCTGTCATTTTCTCAATGCTACACGACACAGCATACCAAAACTTCGATATAACGAAATATTTTCAATTTTTGTTTATGACCCTGGATTCTGCAGTTTACTCCAGTCCGCCAAACGGGTTAATTGTGGTTATGGATTTGAAAGGCGTAGGTTATGGAATTTTTCTAACCAACTCCATTTTGGTTACAAACTTTTGTTTTAGTTAGGACTAATGCATATAACGAAATTGAAAGTCCATGCGCTAAGCATATTTTTCCGTTACCTTCAGGAAGCGTTACCAGTAAAATTGAAAAACATTCACCTACTTAACACCCCTTATTTTATGGACAAAATTTTGCTCATTATAAAACCACTTATGAGTAAACACATAAACAAGCTGGTAGGACTTTGGTGAATAAATGAAAATATTTGATAACTTCCCTGTTTTAGATGATTTATCACAAAATCGAGTGTAATATGGAAGAATTTTTTGAGAAATATGTGCCTAAGGATTTGTTGCCCCAAGACTTTGGTGGTGAATTGCCGTGCATGGAGAGTCTAGCAGAGCAATTGGTTGAAAACTTGAAAAATATGGAATCGTATTTTACTGCCGAAGAAGCCCGAAGATTATCATTAGATCCGTAACAATATTTTCATATGGGTGTATTTAAAATATATCTATTAAATAAAAATAGAGCCATGGTACACTTCAAGATTTTATTCTTTCAAGTGCTGCTTATTAGAAACTTAAAAGTTTTAGCTTACTCATAGTTCCCTGGAAGATAATAAACCAAGTTGAATGCTTTAGTTGCATCTTTACCTTTGGTTCTGATTCTCCTCCACCTCCAAATATTTTTCAAACCCCGCGCAAATATTGAAAAACTTATTCATTTTGAATTTCCATTTTGTGGCAGCCATTTCCTACATTCGGAAATAATAAGAATTTCCTACGGTCACATTTAAAAATTAATTGGTAAATTTCGTATCCAAGCCAAACAAAGTGTAAGTTGGTACATTTTTCCAAATGGTAATTTCCCGACAGTGTAGATCCGTCTCTGTTCATATTTGATGTTGTGTAACCGTCACTATCATTTTCGCACTAACTAAATTAAATTTTGAAAATTAATCCTGTTTTTTGTTACCGCGCAGGCCTGACTCGTTTACTCGCAAAATTTGACAAACAAAATAGTAAAGCCTGACCTGACTTAAAACAAATTTCCAATTTAGTAAATTTAACGTTATTCTAACCTAACTTTTAAATTTTGTTTGCTTTGCTGTTGTTTCATTCAACTAGGCCGTAATCAATTTCATTAACACTTAAGTGACAATAAAATGAGTGATTTAGAAGATAAGTCGTGCATTCGTTGCCTAGAGGCCTGTAAAGAATGGGAAGAAGAATTTTTGTATTGCACCAAATGTAAAAGTTACGTCCACTTAACCTGTCTTGCAAATGGTCACGTTCCAGGCGATCTTCTTGGAGATGTTTTTATACCTACATTTGTTACGATTGCACGGATAACGGAAGGGAGGTATTTCGTAGAACTAATGTGTCGTGGTTAGAGGCGATAGTTCTTACATTACAAAATCTACAAACTAATTGGCCTAATCTTGCGAAGAAAGGTTACTTTCATTACAAATTGCACATTGCCGCGTTTTTAGAAAGACAGAGCACCTTAATTTTTGGAAACGACTTGTAAGTTCATGTACCTAACTTGATAATATAAAATGAATATAATTTTGTTACAGTAAACCGGAGCAGGCTTGGCACGAACTTGTAGCTGATATTTTGTTTCTTTACTGCCCTCCATTTTTTACCTCGGGTAGAGAAGTTTTGAATGAACCGGGATGGTGGACTTTAAGTTATCCCACTTTAACTCCAAGTTGTATCGGGAAGCTGAGTTAGTATGAAGCATTAATATATTATATTTTCATGTTTAAAGGAAATTTTCAGATGCCGAACTTAACATCAAGAAGCGAGAAGTTGGAGATGATATCGAAGATGAAGATTTGTTACGAAAAATAATTGGAACGAAACCTTTCAGTAACGTTTTATTTGTATCACCTTCATCCGTTTCTGGTAAGAAAAGGAGGGCATGGGAAGTTACCGAAGAAGAAAGAGGTACTACCGAATCAGATTTTAATTCGTATTGCTCGTCTGTCACGAAATATAAAAACCCAATAGATGAACATGTGCCATCTAAGAAACTGAAGGTGCCCTCACCTGTATTTTATAAATTAACCAAGTTTTTAAATCCGTATTGTCTTTATGATAATGCTTCATGCATAGGTACTGATTAACAGGAGTTTGATTTACAAATTTAAAACTTTATTATTACAGATTCAGTCGCCGAAATTAAACTGATCGGTAGTGTTCGAGAAGCTCACATTTGTTCGCCACATACTGGTCGTGTCGTGAAACCATATATCTTCATAATACCCACCATTAATCCACCGTGGTTAAAATTAATGGATCAAATAAAAAGGAAACATAATTCCAAGCAAAATGAAGAGCAAGTGTTATTACAACGCAAAACTTTTAATTTTGCTTATTTGCAACCCGAACTTGTACCAGCAATCAACGCTCTGTGTAATCAATTTTTGTGGACAGGAATCGATGGTAAGAACATTATGTAAAATGTGGTAAACACGAATCTGTGTAATTTACTCAAAAATTCTTTAACGGTCAGGGATTTATCGCTCCTTGTGATAAATTTTGATAGTAAGTCGGTAATAATTCAAGAAATTTATAATTTACTCTATAATTTTTTAATTTCCCATAAGAGTTTTATCATTTAAAGGTATAATGGATTGTCGTTTAAGTTTCCGTGAAAACTCTTTGATTTATTAAGTTAGAATGCTTTGCTATAATATAATTTGTAGTTCGTTAGCTCGTAATCGTTTAGTAAAATCATTTGACTAGGGTGGGCAGTAATGAAATAGCCCCACTCGTGAGGGGCTAATTTGAACCCGCTATCTTTAATAAATTTAAATGTATAACGGATTGTCGTTTAAGTTTTCGTGAAAACATTTTGATTTATTAAGTTAGAATGCTTTGCTATAATATAATTAATAATTCGTTAGCTCGTAATCGTTCGGTAAAATCATTTGACTAGGGTGGGCAGTTATGAAATAGCCCCACGTTTGAGGGCTAATTTGAACCCACCACCTTTAATAAATCTTCAAGTCTAAACGATTGTCTTTAAGTGTTTGCGAAAACACTTTGATTAAGTTGGAATGCTTTGCTGTCAAAATAAATTGTAATTAGGTTACCCGAAATCGTTCTAGTAAAACTATTTGAATAGGGTCGGCAGTCACGAAAATCACTTTTACATTCAGCCTTCATGCACAACCATTGTCAAATATCCCCAAGGATATTCGACCCCCCGAGCGCTTTAGTTGCTTCTCGATCAGACCCAATCGGAATGGGTCGAAGAAAGTGTCTAATTAATTCAGTATTGAAATTATTAAACAAAATCTTTTTAAATAAAATAAAATCTTGTTTAATCGTAACCCTGGGATTCTTTACTAAACTTTTCAGCAATAATATGCTAAACTTCTAAATTGTAAGCTTGAATTTTGTTTCAGTGTCGCCAGCTTTGGAGTATCCCGATTTTACCTGTGTTGTCTTATACGGAAAGTTGATAGTTGCATTTGGAATTATCATACCGGATACTGCTCATGCCCAGAGCTACCTACCTTTTATTTTTACACGTCCCTATTGGAGAAATTCGGGAATTGGCCGGTACATGATTTATCACCTCTGTCAGGTAAACATCACCTTTATGTTTGATTCCAATTAATGAGAAATAATTGCAGGCCAATCGTCCTCGGATGTTACCGTACACGTTTCGAAAAATAGTAACTCAGTGTTTCTTTTCAATAAGTTTCACTTTATAAGGGAACGGGTCGATAAGAACTTCTATACCAAATACAATCGATTCGATAAAACCGAAAGTGATGATGCTTTTTTCTTCAGTTTAAAAACTTAAGTTTGTTCTCGTTATTATCTGTTTCAATTCAAACCTGTGATGTTAAGTGTGATAACGTAGCATTTATTATTTTTTAATTTGTTTAATAAAGTTTTTTCTACTACTGTCATTTTTGGTGAATTAAAGCGTCAAAACAAACTGAATTTTGGCGCATTTAAACAAATTACGCACTCGGGAAATAATACACTATTTTTCAAATTTGCCAGCTGATTTTTAAACATAACCTAAAAATTCTAACCCTACTTTTGCATCAAACTTCAAGATGAACTTCATTAAAGTTTCTAATGAAGAATTTAGCGTGGGTACGATCACAAGTCTCATAGACCAACAGGACAATTCGCTTTCAATTTTAACAAGCACCAAAACGGACGATTTTTTGGGCACATTAGTGAACTGGAACGATTTCGAATACGAAACTCGTACTAGCCAATTTTTCGAAAACATCTGTGAAGAAATTCGTCAAAAGTGGAGTACTCTTAAAAATATCGCGCTGTACTACAGGTAATCATTGTTTTAGAACTGGCCGATAAATAAGATTAAATTATTCAGGTTTGGTTTAATTCCTGACAACGAACTAAACATGGTAATAGCAGTTACCTCGACTCGAGATCTCGATGCAATTCAGGCAACCGAATGGTGCTCAAACCATATTAAAGAAAATCTACCAGTGCTGTCTTTACAAGGTTACTTTTTTTTTTAATTCTATAAAATAAAGTCCTATTTGGTAGATTTACAAATCAGTTGCGATTTAACCGCACAATCGGATATGATTAATATGAGCATTGGAGTGGAGGAATTGAATCGTAGGGTTAATAAACTTGCAGACAAGGCATGCTCACAATCAAACGTACACCATAAAGTAAACTACATTGACCCAGAAAATGTAGAGCATGTTTCGTGTGCACGTGTCGATGCAGCATTTACAAAACAACAGTATTCTAACGGTTACGCAATGGGCAAGTAATTTTTTGGACAATTTTAGTTTGTAACCTCACATTCATGTTACAGTGAACGAAAAAGATTTAACCAACTATGTAAGTGTTAAAATGGAAGAGGAAGACGGTGACGTCGACGTGAATGATGTTCCAGTGATAGATGAAAGCGTTTACCAGAGGCTCAAAGATTCTGAGGATCGTTTGATGAATGTGGAATTCATTTCTCCACTAAATGTTGGATATTGGGTAAGGATAAAAGCATAAAAGTATTAATTTCACGGTAATGTTTTTTAGAATAACACTGTGTGTATCGAAAGAACTTCTTATAAACGTAAAGAATGGTCGATTGACAATGTTGATGGCATGATTTCTGCATTAGAATCACGTCAAGCAAAAATTCCTCGATTGGATGAAACGTGAGGAGTGTGAAATTTTTGTTGTAAATTTTCTGAAAATAAAATCTTATTTTTTACAAAAAGAATAAATTATAATTTTTGATCGTAATTAACTTATTAGTTGCAAAGATAAGATAATAATTTCATTTAAAAAATGAAAAGTACAAGATTTTTGAAATTATGGCGGCAATTTACAAATTTGTGAACTGGTTTTTCTCCAGTTTCTTGTGAACATTCAAAGAGGAAGAGTGACGCCGATAGAAGATATCTAAAATGACACACGGAGAATAGTACATAAGATCGCCATGAAGAAGCTAGACAAATGACGGATGCTAACTGTGCCAAATCATCAGCGCAGCAATAAAAAATATAGCAAGCAACATGGGCCCGGCAATAATAGTAAAAAGATCTCACGAATACTACTAGATCACCTTCAGAGAGAATATCCAGGGTGAAGTTGGCAAAACTGGTTCTTCTAAAAAAAGGAACCAAACCGCCAGATCAGCTCAGCTGCTATACGTCAAGAACGCATTAAACTTGGAACAATACTTAGGGAGCTAAGGAGAAAAATTCCAGGTATTTTAGCCATAGAAAACTATTATTGCAAGAACGAGCACTGACAAGCGGGATCTCCCGGGATCTGTTTTCGGGCCACTGGTTGGAGAGCCAAAAATATGCGCAACTTGATATGCGGAGCCAGCAAAAATATGAGAAAGCCCTCCCTCTTTACAAATTTATTAGGCGATAACTATAAAAGCTTCATAATTTTATTTCAAGTCATTATAATTTTAAAAGAAAATTGATGTTTTTCATTTTCACACAATAGAAGCTAAGAAAGTGATGACAGGTTAGTGACGGCAAAGAATTAATTCGTTTTGAAAATAAATGGTGCAGTGCGGCCTTCAGGCCGCGCAACCTTGACAATCTAGCACTTTCACCGTCAGTGACACAAGTCAGTTCACCGTTCATTTATCTTTGTGAATTTGTCTTTTATCATCTCTTCTGATATAATTGGTATGTCAGATTTTAAGAAGGCTGTATGATAGGCCCCGATAATAATTGCTGCATGGTGGCTACACCGCTGCGATGAGACTCTACCCAACAGAAGTTAAGCATTCCGGAGAATATTAAATCGGAGAATTATATTCAATTTTCCAGACTAAATTAAGGAAAGGGGGACTAATCAACCTGTTTTAAAATGTACCTTTGTGATAGTAAATTGTATTTGTAAAGAGATTTAGGAGGTAGTATAATTTTTCTTACGTCGATCTAGGGAGGAAAATCTTTATCCTTGCGCGATTGAAAGGGGTGTCCAAAAGGTGTTATGATAAATAATGAATAAATCAGTAAAGCGGATTTTAAAAATGTTGAAAAGCACTGGTTCTTGGTTAGTAATTTTAGTTCACGTGCCTCCATCTTGAATAGTTCAAACGTTTCAAGGTCGTTGCAAGTGTTTCTTGATGTTTTTATTCTGTTAAAAAATTATTAATAATTTTGTAAATATTTTACAAATTATGGCGTCTTCGGGTGAACACGAAGCTACAACTGTGGTACTTAGCCATATTAAAAGAAAACAGGGTAAGGAAACCCTTCACAAAGTGGACCGAACCCACGAAATTTCCAATGGCACAAATGGTGAAATGTTGCCAAATAACAATCAAATTGTAAATGTAAGAATTAAAATTGA
This sequence comes from Lycocerus yunnanus, assembly GCA_036346125.1. NCBI lineage: Eukaryota > Metazoa > Arthropoda > Insecta > Coleoptera > Cantharidae > Lycocerus > Lycocerus yunnanus. The sequence continues at coordinate 6,349,002 of JARFIX010000052.1, forward strand.
AGACGAGATTGTTGCAAATAACTTCGAGTTGATGGACACAAGCGAACTTTTCAATACGTCGATGTGCAAAAGTGAATTACCTCTAGTTTCCAGCGTCGTCAAGAATGGTATTGATGACAATAACGCAGTGGATCGACATATACTTGATAACATGAAAGTTGAAATTCCTACCGAGGTGGAGGATCAACTAAATGCAGAGATAGGAGGGTCAAATCAAATTAAGACTGAAACTAATCGTACCTACACTTGCGAGATGTGTCAAACTAGTTACACAGAAAAGGAGACCTGGCGTTCACATTGCAGTATTTGTACTGGTCCTGGATTATCTCAAAATGACGACGGCATAAGGTAAGATTTTGCAATGAAACTATAGTTTTTTAACCTTAAATTTTTAGAATTGCAATAAGAGAAATTCCCGACCACAGAATCCGTCTCACTTCTTCGGGGGACAGACAGGAACCAGGAACGTCCACCGAATCAACGCCCAATGCTTACAGAGGAGCGTGGGAGACTCGTGGCAGAACCGACAGGACCAGAAGAGCTCTAACAAAACGGAAGGAATTGTATCAGAAAAACTTAACTCGGTCTTTAGATTCTTTCTTTTCTGCCATGTGCGAATCGGCCAAAAATTTGCCGGCGTATTCACAGCTACAAATCAAGAGGAAAATTTTTGACATTATCAAAGAAGCAGAAGAATCGACTCTGTGTATGAATATGAACGGTTGTGACACTACGGATGATGAAGCTCCATAAAAGTTTTGTTTTTTAAAATTTTGGGCTGTGACTACAAAGTTATAAACTTGCAAAAGTAGTTCTTTTAATTTGTAATACTTCCTATAAGTTTTTTGATTTGCCAGGCTTGAAACTAATGACACGCAGTTACTGGTGTCTTTTAATTATGACTCTTGTAAAATTATTATCTGTGAGTTCAAGTATTAACAGTCGATTAATGAAAAATAAATTGATTGTATTTTAAACCGATTAAGCAATTCAAAATGTGATTTAAAAATTTTGTTACTATAGATGATAAAATAAAAGTGACATTGCATTTAATATTATACTGTGTAGACAAAATCCAATTATTATTAACAATTGCACTTTGGTAATTTTAGTATATTTAATAAAATATAACTTTAATTTTTTCCGTATTTCAAAAGTATTGATTTCATGACGGACTCTGGTAGTTGAAATAATCAAAACATAATGGGAAGGCCCCATTTTAAGATAAAATTTGAAAAACCGTAGGTGGAATAAATCACCAAAATGGTTAAACTGAGACGTCGACAAAATGTGTAAATCAAGTAGGGTTAGAAAATCGTAAACAGAGCGATAATGTAACTCGGTTTGTTTAGATCGCACTAATAAGGGTGGGTCCATTATTTATGTAAGGGTTAGGGGGAAACTTGGGAAAGGTCGAAAGAGTTTCCTCAAACATCAGACCCGAAATTATCTTGGAACCACCAGTCGGTTAGATGAATTATCATTTCGCCCCCCTCCGCAACGAAAAATTGCTACTTCACTCCTCTCGAGTGTTTTTATTTTGAAGCGCTAGCAACAAAACCATCTAATTTACTTAAAATATAGATGCAAGAAAGAACTGTGAGATTCTCGGAAAGCCTGTTCCCCTTCGCGAAGAAAAGTCAAACTTCATTTTTGTTGTCTAATATAGTATTTCATTGCTAAGCCAAAAAAAGTTTTATTATTGTAAAAGCTTCATTTGGATGTGAATAGCAAGATTTAAAATTTTGCTGACTTTTTCTTTATTTCGGGGTCAATTTTTTGATTTCATTTCGTTCCTCTTGAACTTAGCATTTCATGTTTTTAAAATTAGGCTATGACAAAGATTTTAGCGTTATTTTCCATTAAAAAGTTAATCCGTGAATACTTTCTGCACCAACAAAATTTTCCCATCAAAATATATTAGACGCAGTAAAACAAGGTAGATGTTTTCGTGCTTGTTGGTGAATTTTAAATATTATCTGGGAGTGCAAATAAACAAAAGAAATGGAGAAATAAGAAACAAGATTGCCATAATAAATAAATCAAAAAATATTGAAAAGTAAAAGTTTCCCTCGGAAGGCAGTGGTTATCCACCGAGATAATTTAGCCAACCTGGCAGAAGGTATAAAAAGCACTCACCAAGACGCATGGCCACCGTGGTGTTTTACGGCTAATACTTCCAATGGGGAAGGTCGCCTACGACCAGCAGTGGATAGATATGGGCAGATTGTGAAAAGTTTCTAAAGAAAAACAAAGATGAAGATATAAAAGGCTGCTGTAAGACCAATCACATATGAAATGTGTCGGAGTTAATGAATATGGCCGCTAAAGGAGAAAATATTGATGAAAAAGATAGTTCGGCACAGGTTCGGCTTAGACTCTCTGGGGCAGTCCCACACCTCTCTTAGATTCAACAATTTTGCCGCAAATTATTGGTAATTTTTAGACGATTTCCCTCTTGAGAGAAGATCATAGGAGAGAAAAGTATTTAAAAAAGAAAATTATCAAAATGTTTATTCGCGGCAAAATCCTCAACCCTGGCTTATCGGAGCTGCTATATCCAACAACACTGCCTGTACCTAAGCTATTTTAAGATCTTGGAACAATCAATTATCAAACCTCAATTTGAGTAAATCTTTCAAATTTCAAAACTTAACATTTTATTCGTCAAAATTCAAATTCAATGACGTACATACAAGGGAATGACGTATGTCAGGTGACAGTAAAACTTGCCGAAAGACGGCGCCACCTGCGTTTCCGTTAGGAATTGTGACGTATAGGGTGGGTAAAAAATGAACGCTCTAGTTATCCATGAATAATTGACAACTAAAAAGTTGATTAGTAACCACAAGTGACAAGTCAATAATTTTAGTTTGCAATAATTAAATAGGTAATCATTGTTGAAAGAAAAGTGTAGTGTAATAATGGAAAAATCAGGTGTCAGTGTTATGAAATTGCCAAGCCAACTATTAACTGCAGAAGATGTCGACAAGATTAATAAAATGTTCGAGGTTCCCAAATCTAAAATAGTAAAAAATGGAATTGGTAAGAAAAAACCTCATCAACGTTTGGTGCAAATTAATTATGCACCGGCGCTACTTTGCCCTATCATTTCCGAGCACTTCTACAATGTCCATACCCTGTATGTCAATCCACAAAGCATCCACCACGATAAAAGCTTCATGGGATTCAGACCCACTGTATCAACAAAATGTGCCGAAGCCGTTGCAATGTTTCGAAAATCCATCACGATTGGTTTCAATGTTTCGATGGATGTCGATCTAAGAAAGTATGGATTTTGTAACTTTGTGTCTGGGATTCACGCCACAATTATTGTCAACAAAAGAACAGGATTCCACGAAATAATAAATCATTCTCCGTATGGAACATACATAAACAATACCTTGTTCGGGAATGCAGAATTTGAAGCCGATAAAGAAAATGTAAGACCCATCAGCGGAGTCGGACAACGACAACCACAAATTTTGTGCAAATGTAATGGAAATACAAATTTTCAAATTTGCGATCGACAAGGACCAATACGAATTGGACATGGTTTCGTTCTTAGCTTCGGCTGTATTCCGTTTGTCTTTTCTGTTCTCGGTAACATTTAATTTTTGATTTTCAATTTTATTTATTTAGTAGTACCTAATTATTTTAAAACAATTTGTAAATTTTAATATAATTTTAGTAAGACAAATGTATATTTTCAACATTCTTGCATTGAATTTTATAGATAAGAGTGAGCGGCTTCTGCAGTGCTTCATTAAAAATAGGTACTCACCTTAAAAATTTAAATTTTGAGATTGCAGATAAAATTATTAATTTGTCAGGCCATTTTTAACATGAGTATTTTCTACTGAAACATTGGAAAAGTCCTCTTTAACAATTTCTTTTATGTATTTTGTAATTTTGTAGGTTTAAGCATCGAATCATATTTGATATTGTAATTGATTGTTTTTTCATGCAAACTTTCTATTTTCATTGTTGTAAGTAATATTTATTCCTAAATCTAGTCCATTAAATTATTAATCAAAGTTTATATAGATTTATGAAAACATTTTTCACTTCGTTTCTAATATCGAGTCAATGTAACATTATAAATGTACAAATAAATATTTTCGATATTATAGAATATTAAGATCTTTTTAAATTAAATTATTAATCAAAGTTTATGTAGATTTATGAAAACATTTTTCACTTCGTTTCTAATATCGAGTCAATGTAACATTATAAATGTACAAATAAATGTTTTCTATATTATAGAATATTAAGGTCTTTTTTTTCCATAGGAAAATTATGGCAGTGATCCAAATCGAAGTGCAATTTTAATGTAGACAGATGGGAATTTTTAATGATGGAGAGATACACGAGAAAAGAACGTAGCGAATTTGTGAAAATTTATTATAAAAGTGGTGAAAATATTACAAATGCAGTATCTCTTCAAAATCGTGTGCCAATATTTAACAATTTCAAGAATTTTAATTGAAAAATAATAAAACAACACCAATACCGGTGTATCGGTACAGTGGGATTTGCAGGTTATGGAATACTCAATATCCCCCAGCCGTAGTACTTAAATTATAATAATAAGTTTTCAAACTTATGGTTTTCACTATCAAAGTGATTAATAAATGAACCCCTCAGTAAATTTCATCATTTTCAAGAAAACTTAGGCGGTGTCATAAAACTTTTGAATAATTTTTCAACGTTTAATGTTTTGCATCCCGATACTGTTACACGGGGGAGTATTCCATACCTCCCCGACTCCCTCCCGGTCTAAGAAATTTACCCCCTCTTTCTCTTCAATCCATAACACTTCGGTAGGGTGTGGTGGCATCAAAGTCATGTTTGTTTGACTATTTGTCGCCAGGTTTCTCTGTTACCAACTTAAGATACAGAGATGACACAGTAATGAAAAAAAAAGAAAATCCGCACAATCATGGTACGACTAAAACAAACATAATGATTATAGACAGAGCTAACACAAATGCAAAAAGTGTCAAATTTCGAGGAAGTCATTAGCTTCCAATATCTAGGATTACGGACAGACAACACGGGTGGATGTGAAACTAAATAGAATATGGAAAATTCAATTCATAACAGCCAACACCAAACTTAAATTGATGCGATCCTTAATTTTCCCCCTATCGAAACTCCCACCTGGAATTCTCTAGACATTTCGATTATTTGTCCTACATTCAGTATCTGTTCTCGTGTACCCTTCCCGGCATATGTGCAGCACAACTTTACTGGCATGAGAAATTAGTGCAATTGTCCTATAGTTATCACATTGGGGTAGTTGGTCCTTTCTTGTGTATACGGATTATTATAGATGTAGTCTATATTCCATGCGTTCATATATATCTGCATATTTTTGTCTTTATATCTACTCCCATCTCACTCATTGCCTTTACTATCACCATTGTGATATCATCCGGGCCAGGTGCTTTTTTATTTCTAAGTTTGTCAATGGCGTTTTACTTCACTCCTTAGGATCGTTGCTTCAAGTTCGTATTGTCGAACAGTACTTTTACCAGACTTCGGTTATTTCTTTTATGTTAGTTATTGTTTCTCCATTTTGATGCTTTACGATTTGCTCTCATTTAACCCCCAGTGGTACCTAAATCTCGAATTATTGCATCTCTTGCTATATGCAAACGCTTACGTCTACATAAGGAGGTATTCGCATCTAAATATTCTCGCTTTTATGTTCCATGGTTCGGATTTCACGTTCAACTGTAGGTCCCACCTAATCTGCACTGCAAAAGCCAGTCCTAAAATGCGTGAATTAAATTTCTTATAATAAAAACCATCAGAAAGAAGGCATTTTGATGAATTATCGGAAGATCACCGTATAATCTTGATTGTAGTTTCATAGGAGAGAATAAATAATAAACTTATTTTTTGCATATAAACGAATGAAAGAACATGACATAAGGTAAGTACCCGATTCGACACCAGAAAGAGTCTAACTTACTGCCATGAGCGTCTCCGTACTTTGAAGGACGTACCCGCGTAAACACTCGACTGCGTAATGCCTAATACCTGAGTTTGTGAGGTTTCAGGCCGGGTGCTGTGATCTAGAGAAAACAAAGCTTTCAATAAAAGTAACAACACACGGCAAACAGGCAATAATGTATAATGATAAAAGCGTACAAGATTGTAAAAATAAGTCAGATGTGCTAAAGGTGATATGTAAATACAACCAGAAGATGCTGATAAATTGTAGATCACACAACTATAGATAAAGAATTGAAAAATTAGATGACAAAAGTAAAACAATGTGGGCGATATACAATAATGAAATAGTCGGTGCTTTGGCCGATGGGAAGGACTGCCAGGTAGCGGGTGATCCTATGCAAGCAGCGAAGACTACAACAAATTCTTTATCGAGGTAATCCCAAATCTGTTATCAAAAGCCAAACAATCTGCATTTGTAATAAATATACAAGAAAATGACAAGTCAATGTTTCTAAAATCAACGGCAGCAGAAGAAATATTAAAATTGTAAAACAATTAAAAAATAAGTTCAGTTATGAAGATGATATAATCCCAATTGCAATCATTTAATCTATATAATAAACAATTATTCATTCAGATTATGGCATTTTTCCCGAACAACTAAAACTTGCAACGATAAAGCCACTTTACAACAAGGGCGAAAAACAACTCCTACAGAATTATTGGCCCATCAGTCTGTTGCGTGGTTTTTCAAAAACTTTGAACAGCTGATGTGTATAAAAATCCTTGGAAATTTTTGAAATATGTGAATTATTCAGTAACATCAACATGGATATTTAAAAGGCAGGTCCACCGACACTGCCATATACTCGTTACGCCACCATCAATCACTGGTCTCGCCATTTTTTCCTTCACTCCATCCAATACATTTATATAGGTATAATTGCTTTGGTAGTCGGGTATCGCTCATTCTCATAAGGTGCCTTCTCCAGGTTTCACGGTATTCTTCTATTTTATTGTTTAAATTGAAGATGTCTAAAGCATTCCGGATGTCCGTGTTGCACACTCTGTCTTTTCTAGTGCATCCCATGATAGATCTTAAAAATCTCATTTCTACGTGTTGCAGTCGGCTTTCCAGTTTTTTCTGTCATCGCTTCATTTTCTTTGATTTATCAGATCACGGTTGTTTTAATATTTACATTTTTGTTAATATTTTATTTCAAAAGGCGAATTCATAAGAGATTTCTGCGGCACAGTCTACAATAGAAAGATTGACTTTGTTGGCAATTTCTAGATTAAAGTACCAGTTAGAAGCAGGAAAAATATCAATTTATGGAGGGGGTAATAACCACAGTCGAGAGGGAGCAAATTGGTTTTAATTAAAAAATAACAACATCTTACAGGGTTCCTACCGAATTTTCTAAAACAAATTCCGTGGTTTTCAGGTTTTCCCTGATTAAAATTAATCATTTTTTCGAATCTTAGTAAACAAAAATAAAATATTTGACGGAGGCAAATCATCAATGTCTTCCGCAAAATCACGGATGTAGCAAAATCTTCACTTCTAACCCACCAGGGCTGTTATATCCAAAAATAGTTGAATTGTTAAACGTAGCAATTGAAATCGTTAAACATAACAAGCGAATCTTTAAACAAACCAGTTAAATTCTTGAACAAAACAGTTGCCTTTTAGGCAAAGTAATAGCTTTTTGCATAAAACAGTTGAATTGTTGAAAAATCCTGTTCAATTGGTAAACCAAAAACACTTGAATTGCTCAACAAAAAGTAATTAAAATGTTGAACTAAGAAGTTGAATTACTGAACCAAACAGTTGAATTTTTTAACAAAACAGTTGCATTTTTAGACAAAGTAGTAGCTTTTGCATAAAACAGTTGAATTGTTGATAAATCGATTGAATTCATAGAGAAATAATTGAATTGCTGAATAGAGGAAAATGAAATTATTCAATCAAAAATATTTGAATTGTTGAACCAAAAACAATTAAATTGTTCAATAAAACAATTGAATTATTAAACTAAAAGTAATTAAAATTTTCAAAAAAGCAGTTGAATTATTGAACAAAATGATTGATTTATTTAACAAAACAGTGGCATTTTTGAGCCAAGTAGTAGCTTTTTGCATAAAACAGTTCAATTATTGAAAAATAAATTGTTAAACCAAAAACAATTGAATTACTCAACAAAAATAATTAAAATGTTGAACTAAGAAGTTGAATTACTTAACCAAACAGCTGAATTTAGTAAATTGAAACTGAATTTGAAGCTTTTTGCTTCAATGAATTTTCTTGAATCTGAATTTGCTTGAATTGTTAAACCAAAAACAATTGAATTACTCAACAAAAATAATTAAAATGTCGAACTAAGTAGAATTACTGAACAAAACAGCTGAATTTATGCCGGATTTCGTCACCTAGAGACATCTCTTAAATAATCTATCTATGAGATAAATTAACGAAGTAGCCAATCATATTTCTGATTGTTTTGTTTTGCTGCTGTCTGATTGGTTACTTTGTTAATTTATCTAATAGATAGATTATCTAAGAGATATTTCTAGGTGAAAAAATTGGGCATTAGTAAATCAAACAACTGAATTTAGTATTAAAAATATGGTTGATTTTTTTAACAAAACAATTGCATTCTTAGACAAAGTAGTAGCTTTTGCATAAAACAGTTGAATTGTGGAAAGAAGCAGTAAAATTGTTGATAAATCGGTTGAATTCATAGAGAAATAGTTGAATTGCTGAATGACAGAAAATTAAATTGTTAAATCAAGAATATTTGAATTGTTGAACCAAAAACAATTGAATTATTAAACTAAAAATAATTAAAATGTTGAACAAAGTAGTTGAATTATCGAACAAAATAGTTGAATTATTGAATAAAACAGTTGCATTTTTGAGCAAACTGAACAAAAAATAATTTTAAAAAGTCAAATTTGGTATACAAAGTTGAATGCTAAGATTCCGATCTTGAATAGATTGACCAAACAAAACAATGACTTTATAAAAGAATGAGTAAGCTTGTTTCAAGTATCAGATGTAATTAACCAGAAACCACTGCAATTGCTAAACATATCTTAATCGATGGACATAATGCTGTTTTTAAAAATGCCAAGATAATCAAATCATGACATGATATGTACCAAGAGAGAAAAGAATGCAATGAACAGAAAAACTGACAAGAAAGGTTTAAGCAGTATATTCTCTTCTTTATCATTTGCTTCTTGTCAGAAGCATCGTGACCCAACTTGACCAAAGCAAAGATGAATTTTCATGGGGTGGTTTCCCGTTGCCTTCCCCATAGACACAGATCAATATTGGACTTTTTGTTCATAGCAGTGTATCTAACGTGAGCAGAGTTCGAACTGTGACCTTACGGGTCACGTATGAGTATGAACCTTACGCTTCATACTCAACCCGTGTATGCTTCACGTTGTACTGCTGGTATCACGCTATACTGCTAGTATATATCATCATCATCATCATCGTGTAGCTCTACAACCCTGGGTGGGTCTTGGCTGACTTCACAATATCCTTCCATTGCTCCCGATCTAACATGAGTGTTTCTATTTGGTGTTCATCAATTCCCATAGTTTTGAGGTCTGCCTTGATGTTATCCCGCCATCTGAGGCGTGGCCTTCCTAGGGGCCTTTTCCCTTCTGGTACCGCTTCCCATGCCATTTTGGTCAATCTGTCACTTGGTTGTCTCTGTACGTGACCTGCCCATCTTAGACGTTGTGATTTAATTTCTTGTATTATGTCTGGGTCTTTGTAAAGCTCTTTTAGTTCGGCGTTTGTTCTGATCCGATATGTGTTCGTGGTGGGGTCGAAAACGGTCCGAATATCCTTCTCAGCATCTTCCTTTCAAAGCGCCGCAGCCGTTGTTCGTTTATCTTCGTGAGAGTCCATGCCTCGGAGCCGTAGGTTACTATCGGTCTTATGACTGTTTTGTATATTTTAATTTTAGATATTTTCGAAACGTTCTTCGTTCGGAAGACCTTTGCCAGTGCGTATATGCATCGGTTCCCACTTTGGAGGCGGCTTTTATTTCCTCTGTCACATCGTTGTCTTCGGTGATCATGGATCCCAGGTATTTGAAACGTTGGACTCTTTCGAAATTATAATGATCTATTGTGACATTTTGTCCCACTCTGTCTCTGCGTGTTAGCCTATTTACGCACATGTACTTGGTTTTTTCCTCGTTTACCACCAAGCCCATTTTTTCCGTCTCTTTTTCCACTTTTATAAAAGTGTCTTTTATGCTTATCACGCTGTTTCCAATAACGTCTATGTCGTCTGCATACGCTAACAGCAGTCTAGGTCCGTCACCCGTAAACATCTGAATATCCACGTCCGCAAGTCTTATCGCTTTTTCAAGGGCAATGTTAAACAAGAGAGGCGAGAGCGCGTCTCCCTGCTTCAAACCGTTTCCGATTGTGAAAGGTTGCGACATCGATTTTCCTATTCTCACTTTTGATTTGGAATCACTTACACACATTTTTGTGAGCTGTATTAGTTTTCTAGGAATACCGAGCTCCGCCATTGCTCCCCACAGTTCGGTCCGATTTATACTGTCGTAGGCTTTCTGGAAATCGACAAACATATGGTGTAGGGCCCTGTCAAAAGGGCTGGTATATACAGCTACCTAATATATAAACAACAAATAACGTATTGGAGTTAAGGTTTTTTCTTAACTTGCAATTATCAAGAATATCTTTCAAACTTTCTGCATCAAAAAATCGTATCAAATGACAATATGTTATATTCCGTTTCCATGTATTTACACTAATTATTATTAAACATTTGATAAACAACAGTAACCATTGCTAAAAGCTTACAAATAATTTCGTTAACCCGTTAATTTTGAAAATTTTGCTTTAATATTAATTTCACAGGTTAATAATATATATTATAATTTTAAGAAAATTACATGTACAAAAATTAATTTATGTTCTTCAAGTACACCGTCGCGTCACAGCTACGATATTATGATAACAAAAGGATTATCTTTTTCGTTTTTTGTTCAAGTTCAAGCTCGGGATGTTTTAGCACTCTATTTTTCTTAACCTAAATTGCCAACTTTTTATGTTGAACCAATTCCGGTACCGCGGTAAATCAGTAATTTATTGTAAGTAATTCTGATTATAAAAAAACTCGGGCCAAAATTTTTAGCAAATTTTGTACTTTATTAAATAACTTTTATCGCCCTAAGATTCATAAAAAATAATTATTAAACAAGTAATAAAATTTTACACTAAAAACCCGAAACATTCACTGCATTCTGCATACTAAAGCAACATGGATTCAAGTCACTTATGGTTTAAACCTCAACAAAAGGAAGGCAATTCTCTATACGTGTTTTCAACTTTAATCTTATTTTAATGAACTCGGTAGCTAAAAAATAATAAAATTTGAAAAAACTATAAAAATTTCTTGAGATTCAACTTTGGTCGTTTCCACCTTACATTTATAACACAAAAATTAATTTCGCTAAAATTGCCATCATGCACTTTTCCATTTAAAATAAAAATTTACCTATTGTTAATATTTTTTCAATGCTTTACGTATCAAAGCCTGCCTTTGTTTGTGTGCTTCTGTGGTAAGGCTTCTCTTGTAAGGTCTCAATTCGTCTGTACCAAAACCAGGCGTCCAAATTCCGTAAGTACGATTTATAAACTGTTGCACATCTTTAACCTCTAATGTACTTGAATGACGATGTTTAGCAATTATGGCAGAACCGGTAAGAACACGATCAACGAAATCATCTACATAGCTCAATAAAGCTTCTTCGACATCTTCGTCCAAGAACAACGAGGGATCCGTTTCGCGAACCAAATCATTTAAACGTGTTTTGGCTAAAACTTGTGAAACACTTTCTTGCGAATTTGTAATAGACTGATTAGTTTTAATTGGACTGGCAGTTTGCATTGGAACACTTGGTACGCCTACTAAGTTGGTCCCCGCAATTGGGATCGTTTCAACAACCATGCCCGTTTTTATTTCGCCCTGTTCCATTGAAGCGGGTGCGTGTGCAAGAGTCGTTGCAATTGGAATTCCGTTGGTTGCATTAACGTTGGTCATAATCGTGTGCGTTAAAGGTACTTGATTTAGAACTATACCCTGAGGCTGCATCATATTGTTTGTTAAAGTTGGAATCGACATTTACACTGAAATGAAAAGTTTAATGAACAACAGCAAACGCAATTTTGTAGATTTTTAACAAACCTAACTAAAAATTTTTAAAAGAATGCAATAATTTTATTTCACAATAATTTTGAGGTTAGAAGTCAAAGCGACACGAATTATATACAAGGTCGGTAGAATTTTTGGTACGCTAATATGATGATCACTACGATGATCTAAAAACGTAATTGGTTAAAATATTGTCGCGTTAAAGGCTTCTTTGGGGGTTGGGGTGTAGCTTATTTATTAAAAATCGGTTTGGATATCCATTACGTATTATATTAATCCATTAATTACATAATTTCTATATTTAAATTTAAATTTTAAAGTTATCCTTACCCTAAGATCAACAAAACGATTGACGTGGAGGAAATCGGCATGGCAGCACTCACTTGGATTCGATCTTCTCGAATCCAAAGCACACACGCAACTAACTGATTGATTTTTCTTTAATTTGCCTGTCGCTTCCTCCACGTGCCTCGCTAATTTTGCTGATCTGCTGATTGCATAAATCTATATCGATTACTGATCAATTCCCCTCATTGGTAACGGAAGTGTCTTTCTATGCACATTTTATTTTTAAGTTCAAAGAACCTTTTTTAACATCACGTTCAAAATTTCCACTTGCGACATCTCCCCCTACCAATAAAACGCTGACCCAAGCGGTTAAAAACTTTTAAGAATAAAATAAAATTGTTATTAGCAAAAAAATTAAATTGGGTCAGGGGAATTGATCGAGTAAGTCCAATCCTTTTTCTATCCTATTTTTTATTATAATCCTAGTAAAAATTTATTTTCCCAAATCTTACTTATATCTTAATTTATCCTAACTGTTTATATTTATTTTAATCCTAATTAAAAAATATCAGTTTAATTCAAAATTTGAATGTAATATTCAAAATAGTGGTAAAACACAAAATTTTATTCCTATTATTCAGCATGGTTGTACTCTGGTTTATTTAGAATTTTCCTTTGAAAACCACAATGACTTTTCTGGCAACGTTTATATTTGCCGCAAACAAATTTCGAAAGTCATATTGAAATCATCGAGTTAATACCGCAAGTGTTCAATCAAGTTTTCTTTGATTCTCAAATATTTCGTCATATTTATGACTTGGTAGCAATTTCATTCAGCTGAAGAAAAAATTTTTTTTTTCTTCCAGTCTGGAAAATAGTAAATATTATATAAAATAGAATATTGGTAAATTTGTTAAGCCTTTTAGTTACTTGACCTAGCTCAATAAATATTACGCTCTTCCAATTTAGCTTACTGTTGTTTGTAAGACGATATTTTATGCTACCTAATGCAATGTTGAAAGAACTCATAATAATGCAATGAACTTACTTGCATTGTTTATTTTTTATTTAACCTTGAAGTTTCAACATGTTTTGAAGATATATTTTTTTTCCGGATTTGAGAACCATTGTGGTTTCGAGATGCAACCATTTCAATTACTCTACCTTGATACATGGACTTAAGAAAACTATTTAAAAGCATAAATAAAAAAAAAATCTTAAAGCATTGTACTGACATTTATTGACCACATTACTGACCTATTTCTTATAGGAGTTATTTTACTTATAATACCTATTTTGAATGAGTGCGTATTTTCTTGACAAATTTTTTGTACCTTCAAATTTTCATCATTTGTTAATGCTTGGATAGATTCATGTAAAAAGTCGTAATATGATGTTAAACATTTTTTGCGCAAATTAATTATGGGCTTTTTACATGTATCTTTTCGCCACATTAGTTCATGGGGGCGCGCACCCCGTAATATTTTTCCTATTTATACAATTGTATTTTACTATTCTCTCAATTTTTGATACATCATTTATAATCATTTATTTTTATTACCTTTCCACTTTTTTGGCACAAAATTTTTCACAGTTACTCTGCTCTTTCACATTAGTTTATTGTTTACACTCACGCACTTTTTAAGTTTGTTGATTTTCCACACGTATTTTTAAGGCCGCACTAATGTCTTTTCCGTCTTTTAAAGCCGCGATATCTTCAAAACTTTTTACACTTAGCACGTAGGTGCTTCCCATTTCACTCGCAGCTTCTTCTCCATTGTGGTCTTCTTTGGTGTGGTTGATTTTTCCTTTTCTTTCAGTTCTTCGTTTCTTGTAGTAATGCTTTATTTGATTTAAAATCCACCAGATGAGTATTGCCATAAAAATTCCGAATATTACAAGAGTGATGGTCATCAGTAACGTGTGATGGCTGTCGTTTACATTTTCCTCTCTCGCCTGGATTCCAGGAGTGGCTGCAACGATGGCAACTGGCGTTCGGCTTTTGTACACCAAATACACTATAACGATTGTTAGTATAATGTTCCAAATTAAAATGTCGAATGACTCAAATATCCATATTTATCATGAAAAGTTAGTCTGGGTTCTTCGTGATGATTTATATATTTTATTATGTTATCCATTTCTTCGGGTGTACTAGTCAGGTTTAAATGAGGCACTTGTAACGTCCAATTATGATTCACGCATTCCGTAAAATTTTTGTAGGTGGGATAGTTTTTGAATTGGGTTGGATAATGAATGATTTTAAAGTGGACCACGTAGCTGGAATGGTGTGGATGATTTTTATTTCGGGAGGATCATTTTCTTGGCAAGGATATCTGTTCGGGATTAAGATGTCTTCGGAAAGGATTAATTTGCAAGAACATGGAAGGTATAATCTTAAGGATCCAATTTTAGGTGGGGTTTCTTTGATCAGTAAGTGGGATGTTTGAGAGCATATGATTTGGGAGTTAGGATCTGGATGCGTTATTAGGTAATTTTCTTCTTCTAATTCCACGATCAACATAGCTGTGGACTGATGACAAGTCATGGGGCAGTATTTACCCAAGTTTTCAACAGTGTCTCCTCGAAACATCTTGATAGCACAAAGTGGTCCATGAAGTCCATTTGTCGACAAATGAGGAATGTAACATAATTTGTCTTCATAGACTCTGCATTGATGTAATGCTACCCCAGTAACTGTTCGTATTAGTGCCTTCTTGTTTTTACTGTCGGATACTGCAAGATATAATGTATTGTGGCTTAGTGTACAGGTTTGGTTATACCAGGCGAACGCCGTTGTTAGCAATTCGTAGAGTTTCCAAGATTGATGGTTTGCTATTATTGGGATTTTTAAGTGGAGCGAAATCTTCGATGATGTGAACGTACAATCGCAAATTGGAAGTTGATAGTAACGCGTGATGTCCGCCGTAGGGATGGCCAGCCCCTGGTTTGACTCACGAAGTTCCTGGTCAAGCTGGTCCAAATCGTGTTGTAATGTTTCCATTTCTAAGATATTCGAAGGAATTTGATTTAGTTTGCATGAGGCTAGTATAGCATTTGTTTTCATCACTCGTGTTAATGAAATTAGTCGACGTAGGTTACTATACGTATGACTGTATAGCCTCGTAATGACACTGCCTTGATCTTTAATTTCTTCTTGTGCTTTTTGGATTTCGGTCTCTACATAGTTGCTTCTTTTTTCGATGGTTTGAAAAGTATTGGTCACCTCTTCTTCATATTGTTTGAAGGCCTTGGAATCCATTCCTATTCTTTGTATAGTTGATGTTAACCCTTGTGTTAATTTTTCGACGTGGTCTTCTAACTCTTTTTTGTTCATGGTCATTCCATCTATTGTTTTAAGGTGGCTACGCCGCAGCAAAATTCTAAAGCTCCTCCTAGAAAGTCCAGTGCTCTTCTCCTTCTTCCATGGAATATTCTTTTGTTTTGAAGATTAATTTCGAAATTCCTCTCTATTCTTTTTAGATCCATCTCGTAGGCGTTACTTAACTTTTGCATCTCCATTTCGATTTGGCAATCAGTGGTCTGTTTGTTTATGCACTTCTTATCCATTATAGTTATGGATGGTTGATAACTGTGTTTGTTCCATTTCATCTGATAGATGAGGGGTATAGTGGCTTCGTACGCCACTACGCGGGGTAGTGGTTTCCAAACCACCCCAGACGATACCTCTACTACTGGTTGGAATATATCTCCTTTCATTGTGGCACAACATCTAAAATTTTATGTTTTGAGTACATCGCTTATTATTTAACTTTAATGCCCTTTTATAATATTCTATGAATAAATTCCTTTAAAAAAAATTAAATTAAACTTTTTAATTGCTAACCCAATTTTATATTTGCTCAATTAGCGTTAAATTAAACCCTTCCTTAAATTATTTTTTTTTTTTAATTTATTTAGTAAATTTATAAGCTATCCGTTAAAAAAATTATGTACTATTTCTAATTAAAAAGTAACCTAATAACTTTTCATAACTGTTATCATCTGGGTGTCTTATTATTGCTTTACTCGAGAATTATTCTACTTTATTAAAACTACTTGTTTAAAGAAATATTCCTTCAGTCTACCCGGGCGCGGGGAACCGGTGGTGGTAAGAGTGGTGTTGATTTGTGTCATGGTTAAGTGTTGTATATTCGGGATAGTTTTACTCTTAAGGGCTGTTTAAGATTTTTCTTGGGACATAGGCGTACAATTAAGGTTAGTACGTTTGCCTTATGGTAACGAGGAATTTTTACTTGTGGCGTTCTATTTACACACGGTTTTTCTTACCTACCTATTTTGTTATTTTGTTCCCTTGACCATGTAATACAAAAAAATTTTTTGGGGAAAAGGGTAGTTACAATCTACTTTGCTTTCTTTAAACCAAGTTTTACCATTAGTGAATTATAATTAAGTTACCGTACCTACATAATGTTTTTTAGCTATGGGATCATAATAATTATATCTATTAGTAATTATTTACAGGGCAGTTCCAAGCGTCATAGTAAGGGAGAATTCTACTGACGTGGATAATTTCGGTTTTAGAATTTAATGGCTTTGCTTTACGCACTTCGTAATTAACTTCACCCATTTTCTTATTTATGTACTGGGGTCCGGACCATCGTAACAGTAATTTTTCGGACCTGCCGACTTTTCTAATGGGCGTAAAAACGCGGACCTGATCTTCAGGTTGAAATTCAAGGAACCTATGTTTCGCATCATAGTATGCCTTATCTTTTTGTTGACGCGCTTCAATATTTTGTACCGCGAGGCTTCTTATATTTAATAGTTTTTCACGTAATTGTACCGCTTCGGTACCTTGAACAGGGATTGCTAGGCTAGCTTCAGTTGGTAGCGTAGCTTCTCTTCCGTATACCAGCATAAAAGGCGAATATTGTGTAGTTTCTTGATATGAAACGTTGTATGCAAAGGTAACATGGGGTAACCATGTATCCCAGTTGCTTTGAGATTCGTTTACGTAGCACGAGATCATATCGACTACAGTTTTATTAAACCTTTCGGTTAACCCGTTACATTGAGGGTGGTAGGCAGTAGTAAACCTACTTGTCCCTCCCATAATTTGTACCATTTCGGTGATCATATTCGACATGAATACCGTACCTCTGTCACTTAACAAGATTTTCGGGGAACCGTGTCTGCAGATGATGTTTTCGAGTAAGAACTGTGCTACATGTTTACTCTTCCCCTTTACCAACGCCTTAGATTCTACATATCTTGTGGCGTAATCAGTGGCTATGATTATCATCGTCTTTCCGTTTTACTTCTTTGAAATGGTCCTAATAAATCTATTCCACTTTCTCAAATGGTAAACCCACTGGAATAGGTTGTAATAATCCTGTAGGTTTAGCATTTGACCTTCCTTTTCGTGATTGGCATTCGGGACAACTTTTACAAATTTTTCAATGTCTTTTGAAGACCGTTCCAATAATATCTGTTTTAATTTTGTGTAACGTTTTGTGATTCCAAGATGTCCTGCTAATGGTTCGCTGTGGTGACCAATTAAGATTTCTTGAATTATCTTTCTTGGTACTACTAATAAATTTTCATTCCCACTAGGATTAGCATTTTTTGTACAAGATACCGTCTAAAATTTTAAAATTTCTTGCTCTTCTTCTGAGCCCGATACTAATATTTACCTCCTGGGGATTTTCGATAGCTTTTATTATTTTTCAATTTCTGGATCTTCTAGTTGTAACGCTTTTACCTCTTCGCTTTCTAATATAAATGTGGGATTTCTTTGGCTTCTTCCTCATCCTGCTCATTTCCTACCGTAACTGGGTTTCTTGATAAACAATCTGCATCGTGGTGTAATTTCCGCTTTTATAAACAATTGTGTGTTCAAATTCGGACAATTTTAAGTACCACCGAGCTAATTTGGAAGTTAAATTATTTATACTTTTCAAAAAACAAAGTGAATGATGATCAGTGACAATTTTTATTTTTCTTCCGTATACTAAGTGTCGGAAATATTGCAAACTCCAAATTACCGCGAGTGCCTCGAGTTCCGAAATAGTATAGTTCTTTTCGGCTTTTGTTAGAGACCGGCTTGCATATGCTACCGGGTGCATATTGTTGTCTGGACCTTCCTGTAGCAAAATTGATGCTACGCCAATTTTACTCGCGTCAGTGCGTAACTCGCAATCAAGGGTAGGGTCAAAATGTTTTATTACTGGAGCGCTAGTTAACTTAATTTTAATTCGTCAAATGCCGTTTGTTGAGGTTTAGACCATTGAAATCCTGTCTTTGTTGTTGCTTCGTATAAAGGTCGCGCAATTTTTGAGAAATTTGGAATGAATTTTCGGTAGTAGTTACACAGACCTAAAAAGCTCTGAACGGTTTTAACGTTAACGGGAGTTGCAAAATTTTTTATGGCTTTTAACTTATCCTGGTCGGGAGCTATTCCTTCCTTACTAACTATGTGCCCTAACAGTTTT
Organism: Lycocerus yunnanus; assembly: GCA_036346125.1. Lineage (NCBI taxonomy): Eukaryota > Metazoa > Arthropoda > Insecta > Coleoptera > Cantharidae > Lycocerus > Lycocerus yunnanus. Next base: position 6,367,920 of record JARFIX010000052.1, read on the forward strand.
ACTTCTTCTTGAGCGTATATGCACTTGCTTGGTTTCAAAGTTAGTCCCGCTTCTCTTAATCGTTCAAACACCTTCCGCAACCTAACCAGATGTTCGCTGAACGTATTTGCGAACACCAGAATATCATCTAAGTATATCATGACCTCCTTCCATTTCATACCTTCAAAAACTCTATCTGCCAAATCCTGGAACGTAGAGGGTGAATTTACCAATCCGAAGGGTAAAACATTGAATTCAAAAAGACCGTAACCCGGGGCTACAAATGCCGTATATTCTTTAGATTCTTTGTCCATTCCGATTTGCCAGTACCCGCTAAATAAGTCTAATGTTGTAAAATACTTTGCTCCGTGTAGGTAAGTTAATATATCGTCTATGTTGGGAAGAGGGTAGCTGGATTTTTTAGTTACGTTATTTAATTTCCTATAATCTACGCAGAATCGTTTAGTTTTATCTTTTTTATCAACAAGGACAATTGGAAAACTCCAGGGTGATTGAGATGGGGAAATTATATTTGCATTTAGCATTTCCTGAATTTGGGAGTCGATTAGTTCTCGTTCTTTTGGTGATACTCGGTATGGTTTACTTTTAATGGGCGATGCCCCTTGAACATCAATTTTGTGATTAATTACGTTGGTAAAACCTATCTCGCTAGTTTCTTTTGCAAAACATCTTTAAATTGTGAAAGTAAATTTCTTAACTGAGTTTTTTCAGCATCTGTTAATTGTTCATTTATTTTGTGATCATCTAAAGTGACGGTTGATTCTTTTCGCGGTCTAACAATATTATTTTCTTCGGTCATAGCGGTAACAACCAAGTTTTCGATATTCTGAGGAATTTCTAGATAACCTAAAGTAGTTCCTTCAAACAATTTTATTGGGAACATTGATTTTGAAATAATATTAATCATAAATAATTTATCCTGGGCCGATTGTAGTCGAGTATCAAAACATAATTTATTCTTGACTAAAAATTTATCGTTTGGTTTGAAATTCCTAAATTCAATGTTTTGGCCGAGATTATCCTCACTTTGTAATTTTAGAAAAATTTTAGTATTATTATTTGGTTGTAGTCTATAATCTTTGACTAATTTTAATTTAAATTCGGTAGGCTTTTCTTCAGTTACATCCTGACATAATTCTTGTAGTAAATTTTCGCTAATATTCGTTGGCTTTAAAATTTTTTGATTTGAGTTTAAAATTTTGTTCTCAGATAAATGAAACTTTTTTACTGTGTTAACCCATGTTTCCCAATCTTTTTCGTTAAAAAATGATTTGGCAGTTTCTTTCTTACTTAACACTTGTTTCCGGTTTATTAATTGAAATTTAACGTTATGGTCATTTAAAATTTTTCTGTCCTGTATTAATGTGAATTTTGTATTGATTTTATTAAATTTGGTTTCCGAATTTTGATTAAACTTTTGTGTAATGATTTCGTTATTACCTCTAAACATGATTGTATCATTACCATAGTCAATTAATATTTTATTTTCTTTCAAAAAATTTTTTTCCTAATAATAGTGGTTTTGGTAAATGATCTACTACTAGTGCCGAAATGTGAAAAATTCTTCCGCTAATTTCTAATTTCAGATTGGTAACACCTAAGACAGGTACTTTATAAGGACCGGCCGTTTTTAACACTTGATTTGGATGAGTAGGGTTTATATATTTTACTAAATTTTTTGAAACAATATTTTTTCTAGAACCGGTATCAATTACGATTTCGGTTTCTTTATGATCTACGAGCGCTTGGATTGTTAATATATTTGTTATGGGCCCTCTCGCTTAATTGGCATAGGACGGCGGGGTTGTGGGCCGACTTCGCCGTCCATTTTCGTTTTTTTGTGGACCGCTATTTCTACTATTCTGACTCGGGTAAGAAGTTGTCCTACCTCCGCGGCCTCTGTTAGTGGGATTTCCATAATTGGGGTTATTGTAAGTGGTAAACATGGAATATCCATTTCTCCCCCTAGAATTTGAGTAATAGCCCCTACTGGAACTCTGTCTGTTATAATTTTGGTAAGTTTGACGGGTTTTACTTCGGTACGTCTTACGTATTGACTGTTAAAATTGTTAGTGGCTGGGTGCCTATTATTTTGTTATACCAACACTCTGATTTATAATGCCCTACTTTATTGCAAAAATAACAAAATGGACTTCTATTATTTGTACTAGTACTAGGCTTATTAAATTCAATCTTTGACGCATCGGAACAGGGTTTTCGGTGGGTACCGGTTTTGACTGAGGGTCTATATTTAGTAACGCGGTTAGTTGGGTGATTTGGGTTGTTTGGACTGCCGCTTCCCAATTGCTCATTTTATAAATGATTTTTGTAAACCTTCCGCGGTCAATCCCGGTTTTTCGAGGAATAGTATATATTGTAGTATGTCGGATTAAGTCCTGCTTCGAAATAGTCGATCCAATCTTCGTCTTTCATTTCAGGGTTGTAGTCCTCTGCTAACGTGCGTATATCATTAAAGTAATTTTGTATCGCTTCGCCAGGCTGTTGTTTCCTATTACTTAATTTTATTTTGGCGACCCGATTTGCCGTTTCCCCCGCAAATTTAGTTGTGAATTCGTTTTTTATATCGTTCCAAGTTTTTGTTTTATTTGCTACGTTTTCTTTATATTTTTTATACCAATTTCTTGCCGACCCCTCTAAAAATGACCCGAAATAACTAATTTTATGGATGTCGTTCCATCCATTTGCAGCAGCTGTACGATCGTATGAATCTATAAATTGCAACGCATTGGATGTCGCGGGGTTATAGATCGTGGGCGAAATAAATTTAGGCAATCTTGGCGTTAATTCCGCCATGCTCGCGTTTTCTATTGTCTGATTTAAGTTACCTTCCATCGTGCTAATTTTACTAACGTTTTTAAGGGTATTATCGATTTCAGTGGCAATTTGCGACGCGGCTTTATTTTGTCTTACTACTTCCGATGGCTTTGAAGTTTCTACTTCAGTTTCAAAATTATTTTTTGAATTAATTCCGCGTAATTCGTCTTGTTGAGTTTCGATTTCTTTGCGTATCTGAACAATAGTATTATTAAAATCAAACAAATTTGGCAACTTTATTTGGACTACGCTGTATTTTCGAACTCCGGTTAAAAGGATTTTCCGATTCAGTTAAATCTATTAAACTAGTTTCCTCAACTAGATATTCTGTACTACGGTGTTTTGGACTAAAGTTACTTAAATTTCCCTCTTCGATACCACTAAACTCAGATATTATTCCCGTTTTTCTATAGGTGCGCTATTTGGAACCTTATTTATATTTTCATTATTGGCTACTTCATCATTTGTTTCTATTTTAAGTATTAGTCTATTTTTTGACCTAGTACGCGGACCATCTCTTGAATCGGACATTAATAGTAAAAACCTAAGCTAACGCTAATTAAAATAACCATACTATAATTTTCTTTAACCACTAGAATATTTAATTGAACCTTTTCTTATCTTACTGTCAGACTCAACAGCAAGTGAACACCCAATTTGTGTCTGCGGGTGATAAGAAAAGATAGCAATTTTTTGGTACAATACTGTTTCATTGCCTGTCCTGGATGCAATAACACAGTAGAGCTTCCCAGATTTCCCTATTTATTATTCGTATTGTTAAAACTAATTTTGAAGTCACCCTGTATCTTAACATTTATTTGCAAACGCGTTTATTTTAATATGATTACCTATCACAATGTAATATAACGTAATTACGGAAAAAGATAAGCTGAGGTAAACATAATATAATGCGGCTTGCAATAATTTATTAATTACTCATCCTACAATATTTTTTATTACTAAGTTTTTATTACCTACTAAATTTACCGAATTTCTCTTAACAAAAAATTTTAAATTGAACCTATTTGCAACTAATTGCACCAAAAAAATTCGATTTAAACTACGTATTAAAAATTTTTATTATAAACGAAAACAAATTATTTTGAACCTACAATTCAATTTGGCAATATTCGGGGATATATGCCATCCGAGAACGGCCACAGCTCTCCACCATGTCGCGTTAAATTACTTTGGGGTTGGGGTGTAGCTTATTTATTAAAAATCGGTTTGGATATCCATTACGTATTATATTAATCCATTAATTACATAATTTCTATATTTAAATTTAAATTTTAAAGTTATCCTTACCCTAAGATCAACAAAACGATTGACGTGGAGGAAATCGGCATGGCAGCACTCACTTGGATTCGATCTTCTCGAATCCAAAGCACACACGCAACTGCCTGATTGATTTTTCTTTAATTTGCCTGTCGCTTCCTCCACGTGCCTCGCTAATTTTGCTGATCTGCTGATTGCATAAATCTATATCGATTACTGATCAATTCCCCTCATTGGTAACGGAAGTGTCTTTCTATGCACATTTTATTTTTAAGTTCAAAGAACCTTTTTTAACATCACGTTCAAAATTTCCACTTGCGACAATATATTGATGCAATCCTCTGAAACCAACTACTTTATTTTAAATATGTTAGCGAGATAAGCGATTTTCAATAAATTTAATTAAAATTTAACTTCTTTAAATGCTTTTTCAATACTTCTATTTTATTTCTGTTCTATTCTTTTAATCTTTTTCTTCTGTGCTCATTTACTAACTGCATAAACGCCTTAAGTAGGATTTACAATGATTAAGCAATTATGGTTTTTATATCGATCAGGATTGTTATAAGAGGTGGAATCTATCCCTACTGACTAGGACCGGAATCTGTGTGATATTGCTATCTCCAACAAATATAATGTTATTAGAGAAATTTTGATAATAACACTAATTTATTAATTATTAGTAATTACATTTACATAACATTTTATTTTCGCGGTAAAAATTTGATTTAGTTCACTTAATCGGCGTTAGAAATCGCTGCCACCATCATAAGCGCCATCTTTTACATTCAGTCGGTCTCTGTCATTTCATCACGTTCCTCGTTTCACGTAGTGTTTGGAAAACGAATTTAAAAAATGGTGAGTACTTTTCCGTTTATTTTCAAGTCATCTTGCGTTCTAAAGAATTTTCGTTATCATTTTTTACGTTTACTTGCGTTACCTCTTACGTTTGAACCCAAATTTTTAAGGTTTTACCCCAATGTGAGTAAAAATTAGGTTATGTTGACGAATCAATGATTTTCAGGCAAAACGCACCAAGAAGGTCGGAATCACCGGTAAATATGGAACCCGTTATGGTGCTTCCCTTCGTAAATGGTAAAGAAAATGGAAATCACCCAGCACAGTAAATACTCCTGCAGTTTCTGTGGCAAGGTAGGTCCTCTCAGTTTGGTTTTCCGGAGTGTTTGCTAATTTTAATAATTGTAGGATTCCATGAAGAGAAGTTGCGTTGGTATTTGGGCTTGCAAGCGTTGCAAGAGGGTTGTTGCCGGAGGTGCATGGGTTTACTCCACCACAGCAGCAGCTTCAGTGCGATCTGCGGTGAGACGGTTACCAGAAGTTAAAGAACAATAATTTAATTGCTGACCATTAATTTTGTATTTACTTGACCGTTTGATAAAATTATTACTAAGTAATTAATGTTTGGTTTTATTTACACAAAAGTTTGATCAATATTTTTCTGAATCGTGAAGATGGCTGGTGTTGGTCTATATAAACCTAAAACCATTCGTAGATCTTTTAATTCGGGACAAATTTCATGGGAAAATGTATTTGGTGAAACGACGAAGCAAATGTTTACGTTACAGATTCAAACATTTTGCAAGGAATGGAAAACTTTGTATTGGTAAAGTAACATGTTATTATATTGCTTAAGTTGAGTCTCTATGATTCTTTTATGGGGGTTTGCACAGTAAAAATAAATTTTTTATTTGTAAATTAACTATTTTATAGCAAGTGCAAGTTTGTTTATGCTTTCCTTTTAATGCTTGTTAATGATACCTTTTCGTTTATGAATTGTTTGTGCAATCGCCCAATACAAATTTCCTTCATAATAACATTTAAACCTATAGAATAGTCTTTTGCCATGTGACACGGTGACATTTTTTTGTAGCAACACCTTTGCAAGTTCATTTGTTACATTAAAAAAATCATCCGTTGGTACTATGTGGAGAGATTCTTTCTTGCACACCCAACTTTGAAAACATGTGCCCTTCTTATTTTATTTAAAATTGTATAAGTTTTTTCATCTAAAAATTAAGGAATTTTTAAATAATTCTGGGGAATTAATACTTTCGCAGCAAAAATTCTTTGAAATGTAAAGAAAAATAAGGAAATAACGTTTTTGATGTATTAAAATTAATAAATGTTTTTACAGGCGTTTTCCTAAATTATAATATGCATTTAGTCGATTCATATTTAATTTTTTAAATTTACCAAATATCGAAAAGTTAAGGGAAAAATACCGATTTTAATGATAGAAAACGTGGATAAGCCGGAGAATCGGTGGGATCCCTTTTTAATTGTTTTTGGTTAAACAATGGAATGGCTTTGTTCAAAAATACATTTGTTCTGTAAAATAATTCAGTTGTTTGGTTTGATCTGGTTTATTCAATAATTCAAATATTTTTGGTTTGAAAATGTAATTGCTTTTGGTTTAATTATTTAATTTACTACAATGCAATTGTTTTGTTCAATTCTTAATGTAATTGTTTTATTCAATAATTCAGCTGTTTAATATTTCACAATAATATAATTGTTTGGTTTAAGAATTCAACTGTTTTGTTCATCATTTTAATAATTTTTTATTGTATTTGGTTGAATAATTCAATTGTTTTTGGTTAAACAATTCAATTATCCCCGGTTCAACATTTGTTTAATAATTCAACCGTTTCGTTCAATAATTCAGTTGCGTGGCTCAATAATTCAAAAAGTTTGTTCAGCAATTCAATTTATTATTATTTTTGGTTTAGTAATTTAATTATTGTTCATTTGTTTTTATTCAACAATTCAACTGTTTCTTTCATTGAACAATTTGTTGAATTATTAGACTGCTTTTTAATCAGGTCAACTGTTTTATGAAAAAAGCTAATATCTAAAAACGAAAAGTGCCATTCCGCTGTTGGTTTCAAATAATTCAGCTAGTTGCATGCAACTGCAGACACGGGGGGAGTTAAGTTTGACTTATTAGTTAATTTAGAACAGCAAAACTTTTCCATTTTTCAATAATGTTTAATGTTTTCAGCTTTACATTTCAACAGCTATGTAATAATTGTCACACCTAGGATACATAGACAGCCGCCACTGCTAGTCGTGGTTCAGTTCTGCTTGAGTTTTTGAACACAACTAACTGTTAGGTTTAAATAATTCAGCTTGTTCACTTGTTTTATGCAAGTGCGGACACGAAGGGGGTAACTCCCCCCACGATCCTTAAAGAGCTCGAAGCTAAATAAACAACATTGCCAATATTTGAAAAATATACTTTTATTTTACATTTGAAATGAAAATGCGATCCTTATTCTTAATCTCTTTCCAATCTTTTAAGTATTTTTGAAAGATATTTATTTATCAAAAATCTTCATACACAGCAATGTATTTATTTCTCCTAATAATTGTTACAAAAATACAGATATAAAAAAAGATTAATTATATTACAGTTGCAATTTTAGCAAAAACTTGAAACGTGGTAACCCGACGGTCAATTGACACACGATAACCCCGCTCATCAAAATGAAAGTAGATCTTATATTAAAAAGCATGTCCTGAAGTTGACGCCGCCTGCGGCGGCGCCCACTATAGTAAAACATCCCTAAAATGTGGTTTTCCTCGAAATTATAGATCCTTAACGCGACGAATGCTTGGAGCGACTAGTACCTCGCCGAGCCATGAGTGGGAAAACCCACCCCCGGACTGGTAGCAGTTTAAATTAATTATTACGCAATATTTTACAATAATTCTCTTATATGCGCTTACTATTGGAATTTCGTGAATTTCAATTTTGAATTATGATCTTAATATATGAGACAGTCATTGGTCTGGTTGTTAGCATGATCAACTGCTAACGTAAGACGCCCCGGTTCGAATCCGGACAGAAGCTCTTACTTTATATGGCTGTCTTCATGCTTCGGAAGGCATGTAAAGCTGATGGTCCTCCCACAAGATGCTAGCAACATCTTTCAGATATTAAATACTAGGATATCCTCTTGAAAATAGAGGAATTGGAAGACGTCATAGAACGTTGAAAAAACTGATAGTTAGATATAGGACCTACCAAATTCATCCGCACCCTAAAAGTCTTATAAAAATGTCATCTTTCGATCGATGAAGCTATTTTTGTAGGAAAAAGTAAACTTTCGAGCCAGGGTTAGTTAACTCTTGCTCGAGTTATATCAAGTTATATTGGAAAATAACATATAAAGCTATATATATATATATATTGGGAAGAAGAACCAAACCAATCCTTTAGAGAGAGGTTTGGGGAATGGGAGAAACTTATGTCCAGCAGTGGACAAATATAAGAAGAAGACATTGGGAAATTAAAATTCGGATTGTTAGGAAAAAAAACTTGAAAAGATGCAATATGCGTCAAAAACTAGTTTCAGAAGGGAGGGGGGTAAATGTAAAATTAAAGAAGTTATTACATGTCACTGTTGAAACTTTTTATTTTAAAATGGAACGAAAACAAGCAAGAATTCCAGTTGTCCTAAAAATCCAAAAATTGTGAAAATCTTCAATTATTCCAAAAATTGTCGTAGAAGTTCTAAAATTTACTTGAACATACAACAGCTGAATACTTTCTAATTAAGGGTCAGGGTGGAAGCTAATACAAGTAACATCTGGGGAATTCTCTCATTTTAATTTCTTTTGCTCAATCATCATCTTCAGCCCTTTTTCCACTGCTGGACATTTCAGCCCTTTTCTCGAGAAGAAAAACTGCTCAACTTGAAGCCCATAGTAATACTTTTCAAAATTTCACTGCCGATGTTGTAATAAACGCCATTAATGCAGCAAGTCGTCAATCCCTCAATGCAGGGAAATGATGCAAAACTTACTTTGGGGAGGGAGGTCAACACAGTCATCGCTTAACTTCATTGCTAATTTATTTATTTTAACCTGTTATTTTGCATTTCCTACTTCTTCATGACATTCCGGCCTCCACAAAATATATTTATTATTGGAACTGGCGTCTCTGGGGGTTTAATAAAAAGTTCTTACCCTTGAGTTGGAAGTTTTGTATTTCAGAGGTATCAATTACATTTTTTTAAATTTTATTCATAATTCATTCATCAACAATATTCATTTTAAATATTGTAAAATTTTAATCGTACTTACAATGAACCTTTTATTCTTTTAGTGGGTTTAGGAAAAATTGCGTGGTGGACAATTTGGCTCCCTGCATGTACTACAATTTCCGCATAAAAGCTTTGGAAGATGAGTGGATTTACTTCAAAAGTGCAACCGATTCGATCACAACTTACGTGTTCCATCTCACACATGCGTTAAAATTTTCTAATATTCCTCAAATTCGTAAAATTGTATCAACTAGGTAAGAATAACTCACAAGTCGTTTTGTATATAATTAAACGTAAATAGGCCAATTTTACTAAATACAGAAAACAAAGAAGGGAAGACACCGTTAGTTCAAGCTATCGAAAGTGGAAACTTACAAGTTGTCACATTTTTATTAAGTTTGGGTGCGAATGTTAATCAGGCTACTTTGATAACTCAAAAGACTCCCCTGATGTTTGCAATAAGTGACGGCAATATGCAAATTGTAAATATTTTAATGGATAAAGGGGCCACCCTAACGGAGAGAGACTGCATTGGACGCACGATCTTACATCATGCAGTCGATTCTAATAATTTAGCCAACGTTGAATTTTGCTTGTCTTCAAATTTGGATATAAACGACCAAGACAATAAAGGATGGACTCCTTTATTAAGAGCAGGTAATTAGACAACAAACAATTTTCAGCATTATAAAACCAATTTTTGTAGTTCTTTTGAATTGTTCCGATGAAATTATACAAATTTTATTACAAAGTGGAGCAAAAACTACCATAAAGGATAATCATGGTTTAGATTTTCACAAACATTTGGAGTTAAGCGAAAGAACACTGGAAGGTACAGCTGTGCCTCCGATTGCATTTCTTGAAAATATATAATAATTACGATTACTTAATTATTCAAAAAATAAGTGGTTAAATGTAAAACATAATTTTAATTCTAAAGAAATATACAAAAAAAATTTGATTTTGGTCCTTTATGTCGGTTAAAACTACAGTTACTTAATATTCCGTTTTGGGCTTGCTCATCAACAGTAATCCAAATCTCTTCTTCATTATTAGCCTTTCCCTGGAAAACTTATCCTCGGGTGAAAAACGAGCTACAATAAAGCCAATTACTACAAAAACTCTCGAATGCAATGTTAGAAACTTACCAGGATGAGCCACTTCGTTGGGTTTACCTTGGCTATTCAACTTCTGAAATGAAATCACAAATGAAGATTTCAATAAGGAAATCGTATTAGTTTACGTACCTGAAGGGAATACACCCTTTTACCATTATCATCGAGCATATAAGTGAGATACATTTTTATTTTTGTGTTGTAGTAGCACGCGTTGATCTGACAAACAAATTCATATAAACTAACCGCACTTTTGTGTTGACAAATTTGATTCCGCAAGGTTGGTAATTAACTAAAGCAAAGTGCACACCAAAATTGCATAATTCAAACAACCCAAAAATGAATTCTATTTTTAAAGCAAAATTGGACGATCAGAAAGTAAATTAGATTCATTTCCTATATTAAATATTCAAATAAATCGATTATCAAAATATTTAATTTGAAAGTTGGTGAACCTGATAAAATGATAAATAACCAATCAACATGGCCGTGCTCATTAAATTTATGTTTACGTAGATTTTTTTGCAAAAGAGCAATAAAATGGTACCACCGACCGTTCCGAACATTTAAAGTTTTATTATGAATCAAAACACGTCTGCAAGTTGGCACCTAATCGTAATGTATTTCATATGTAAAATTTGAGAAGTTACTGGCACTTAAATAATGACAATGGAGAGGAGGATAAAATTAAAAACGTTAAATAGTCACATTACGTGCAAAATATGTCGCGGTTATTTGATTGACGCGACAACGGTGACGGAGTGCTTGCATACGTTTTGTAAAAGTTGCTTGGTGAAACACTTGGAAGAAAACAACACTTGTCCGACATGCAATATCGTCATACATCAATCACATCCCCTGCAGTACATCAGTTTCGATCGTACAATGCAAGATATTGTTTACAAATTGGTGCCTGATTTACAAAAGAATGAAATAAACCGTGAAAGGGAGTTTTATCGTTTGCGGGGTTTACCGTGTCCCAAAGATATTCCACCAAATCCTGGCGAAGCCGACGAGGATAAAGCATCCAGTGACGTCCACGCCGAGTCAGATTATCACAGACAAGATGAACAAGTTAATGTTTGTTTGGAATGTGTGAGTTCTAATTTGAAGACGTTGAAGAGGAGGTTTATAAGGTGTTCGGCTCAAGCAACAATTTTACATTTGAAAAAGTTTGTTGCCAAGAAAGTACTTAACGGGATGGAAAAATATAGAGACATTGATATATTGTGCAATGATGAGTTGCTAGGAAAGGATCACACTTTGAAGTTTGTCTACGTTACGAGGTGGAGGTTTCAAAATTCTCCACTAATATTACAATACCGCCCTCGTATAGATTTATAAACCAAGAGTATTTTTCTAATTTGGTGAGTGTTTCTTTGTTATTTATTGTTTACAATTATATACTAACTCATTAGCGTCATTTCATGGCAAAGCGTGCAGATTAGGGCAACGCGCTGGCTGCAAGTTTTTTAAATTGAAATTTAAGACCTCCCTTATTGTAACAGGGTTTCATTTACCGGAATACCTAAAAAGGCAAGAAATTTAGAATTTCCTAAATTTGGTCATGAGAAGACAGAAAATTTTTGATTTTTAAGTGAAAGTGAAGCGTGCACCAGCTCACTGGCGGCTTTCATTCTTACATGCAGATGTGCAATATCGTAAACTTAATTTATGTAGGTACAGACATAATCTTGGACTGTTATAATCCAGATCAGACATAATTTATAATTTAATATGAAATTCAAACTACAACACAGAAAAGTAAGTTGTTCCCATCTGAAATGGATATGATAACCGATTTGATACTAAAAGTCATAAGTTTGCAAACTTTTCTTTTATAATTTGAGTGTACCTTCCTGCGGATGCTCCCCTAGACTCCTAGTGTACATACACACTCCCTAGTGTGTATGTCACATCAATTCGCGTTTTGTTACTTGAATGTGACTTGTTTAATTTAAAATTGCAAATGTAACTTAATACTGTGGCCTCGGCGTATAAATAATGCTAATTTCAGAGCTCGGAATGAAAATTTTCTCAAAAAGTTACCTATTATGCTCTAGGCAAAAGTAACTCGAAAAATTCTATTTCTACTTTTGCAGGAGACTATGTAAAGAAAAATTAATTTTACTATTTTAAAATAATTAATCATTCGTACAGCTCCACAACCCTTCGTAGGTTTTGGCTGACTCCACAATTTCCCTCGATTTTCTCGCTCTGCCATGAGCGTCTCCATCTGTTCTTCGTCTATTTCCATAGTTTAGAGTTTTGCTCTAATATTGTCTCGCCTTCTAAGCCGTGGTCTTCCTACGGTCTTTTACCTTCGGGTACAGCTTCCCATGCCATTTTAATTATTAGTCTGTCATTTAACATAATTAAATACAAAAATCATTCAGCGAGGAGTTAGGCAGGTTTGTATTCTCTCACCCCCGTTGTTCAATCTGTATTCGGAGGAAATATTTTAAGAGGCTTTGGACGATCTGCAGGATGGAATATTGGTTAACTAAAAATAATATCAGATATGCAGACGATTCGGTAGTTTTTGCGGATAGCCTACAGAAGTTAATCAGCAGAGAAAGCAAACGATACAGATTGACACTGAATATGGCAAAAATTAAATACATGGTCATCGGTAAAGAAGTGGTACCTCCAGGACGACTAACAACAGATAACGATAACGATCAACAACAAACAGATAGAGAGGGTTAAAAGAAACATGAATAAAGAAACGGAGATTCTTAAGTCGGTAAAGATCCAAAAACTGGAGTACTATTTGGGCCATATAATGAGAAACGCAAAAAGGTATGAGCTTCCACAGTTGGTTCTGTATGGCAAAGTGTTTGGAAGAAGAGGTCCGGGGTGTCGCAGGATATCGTGGCTTAAAAATCTTAAAACATGGTTTGGTACGTCAACAACTAGGCTTTTCCGAGCAGCAGCCAACAAAGTAATAATTGCCAAGAAATACAAAAAAAATATAATTTTTTTTTTACATCAGGAAAGGTTACTTTGGTCAATCATGTTCTTTTCCGATTTAATTTTTTGTTTCAATTAAGTACTTTTTGGCTTCCGATCTTTTCTTCTTTTAATTATGAAAATTAGATTGAATTGTTAAACAGTTGAATTATGGAAAATTGAATTGTTTTGAATCAAGAATTGTTGAACAACCAATTGAATTATTTGAAGTAAAAGCTGAATTATTGAACTGAATCCGGTATTACTCGTCTTTTACATAAAAGATCTTTTAAAAAATACTAAAACTTAGTTTATTTTTCAAATTTTTGCCACATTTTTGTCATAATTTTATATGAAAACCAAGATTTTCTCTTCGTGGAAACAAAACAGCAGAATTATTCTAAACAACAGTTACGTTTGATAATTTGTTAGTAGCTTCTTTGCATAAAACAGTTGAATTGTTGAAAAAACAGTGTATTAGTTGAAAGAAAGGAGAATTGAATATTAAACCTTTTTTTCTATAACTTCGTTTTAGATCCGTTGATCTGTTTATTTAACCCACAGTAACCTCAGCAAAGTTCCGAAGCTACTGCTAGTACTGTGAGCATATTATTATTTGTAGATGTGTCCGTTATCCTATTTTATATTGTTAATGGTGGCAATTCATTAACATAGGAGGACCACCGTCTTTACGTGCTTTCCGAAGCAAGGAGACGACATTGCAAAGTGAGCTTCTACCTGGATTCGAATCAGGGCGTCTTACGTTAGCAGTTCATCGCGCTAACAACCAGGCCAATGACCGTCTCTTAAACCAAAAATAAATAAAACAAAAATATTAAACCAAAAACAATTAAATTGTCGAATAAATCAATTGAATTATTGAACAAACCAGCCGAAGTAATGATGATTGAGTTGTTGAACCGAAAACAATTGAATTATTAAACCAAAACCAATTAAATGAATTGTCGAATAAACAAGAATGTAGAAAGTTGTTGAATTATTAAAACAAAAGGTGAATTAGTGAACAAAACAGTTGAATTGTTGAATCGATGATAATTGAACCAAATACAATTGAATTATTAAACTAAAAATAATTGAAATGCTGATCAAAGCTGTTGAATTATTGAAACAAACAGCTGAATAATTGACAAAACCGCTGAATCAATTAAACAAAGCAGTTGAATTGTTGAACTTAGCAGTTAAATTGTCAAGCGAAACAGTTGAATTTTTAGACAAAACAATTACATTGTTAAACCAAAACCAATTAAATCATCAAACCAAAAATATTTGAATTGTTGAATAAATAAATTAAATTGTCAAACTAAACAGCTAATTATTAAACAAAAGAACTGAATCATTGAACAAAACAATTGAATTATGTAATAAAATAAGTGCATTTTTGGAAAAGGCAAAAATAATTAAGCAGGGTTCCCACCAAACTTTCCAAAACAAAACTTAAGTAAAAAAACGATGCAACCGGACATCAGGATCAAGCGATCAGTATAGAAACCTTCCAGTAAATTTCATCATTTCCAAGAAAACTTAGGCGGTATCATAAAGCTTCTATGTATTTTTTAAACGTTTAATGCCACACAACCCTATCCTGTTGTACTCGGGAGTATTTCATTCCCCCCGCCAGACTCTCCAGTCTGTGCAGTTTAATTTCAGATATGATTTCAACCCTGAGTTACACCCAACTCCCAATCAGTGCATCTCTTGTTTTATGGCAACCCTCACGTCTGCATAAGGGGATTCGCATCTCGGATAGGAATGTTCTTACAAAAATGTTCTGTGCTTCGGATTTCATGTTCAACTGTAGGTTCTGTCTGATATGCATTGTACAAACTAGCCGAAAAATGCTTGGATTACATTTTTTATAATGTAAACCATCAGAAAGCAGAAAATGTGAAAAGGTATTTTGATGAATATCTTTACAAGAAAGGAATAAATAATAAAATTATTGTTTTACACGTAGTCAAATGAAAGAACATGACATAAGGCAGATTCCCGATTCGAAACCGGAAGGAGCCTAACTTATTGCTCAGGAGCATCCCCCATGTTGATAGTAAACAGTATAAAACAATCACCTTCATCAGCTCGGCTGCAAAAGATTAAGATACTGTGTAATTTGCCCTAAAACTCCAAGGTATAATTTTCTGTATAATTAGGGTATAATTTTCGGTTTAAAAATAGCCAATTAGGAAAACCGGATATCACATGAATTTTTAAAACCTTTTTTTTTTCAAAATTTGTGGACAGACGACAAATTTTTTTTAATGTCTATAATACATAGTATCTTTCATAATTGCTTTCGAAAATTTTAAAAATCCGAAGACCAGTTAAGTAACTGGAATTTATTTATTTCCGTTTCTTAAAATCCTCGTTTCGTTTCTATAATTTCAATTGAAATTTAAATGCCCAAGAAAACTAACAATGATTTTTTTAAACTTGAACATACTTTTCAATTTACAGGTTTACCGAATCGACTAATTTTTTTTTTTTTTTCAGTATATAATTGTATGATAAACATAATGGTGGTGAATTTTTATTGTGAATGGTGTAGTTTTTCATGATAGAGAAGTTTTTCCTCTGGAAATAAGTAAGATTTGTGCAATTTTAAGATTACAAGAAGATCTAAATGAATGAGAAGAATACGTGAAGAAGTAATTAATTGACAAAAGTTTGAGGTTGTTGTTTGTTGCTTCAAATTCTTGTCAATGCGTACAAAGTAAGTAATTTTTGTAAAAATTATATAGATTTTAAAGTGTTACCTGAGTTTTATTGTTATTTCCCGAAATTCCTTACAAATTGGATTTAAGACAAGTACGGTTAGGATTCTCAACAGGTAAAGTATACACAAGGTAACTTCGTAAATGACGAGGATTGATCGGGTTTTGTGTCTATAGATTTCTCGCAATTTTAATCCATGCTTATAAATGGTATCGATGAGAGATTAAAGCAAAATTGAATATTAAAAGTGATCGACATAAGCAGGATTAAAATAGATAATTTACATGGGGGGTTATTAATTGGTACTCTTAAATAGAAAAAATATTAGTAAAACATAAATTTGAGAAAATTGTGGAGTTAAATGTTATTCTGAGCATTTTTTAAAATTTAAATCTCGAGATTTAAGTAGTCCTAAGTGACCAATGAAAATCAAGAGTTTAATTTTGATCACGCCTTTAAAATCAAACTATCGATTATTTTCATTGGTTACTTTAATTATTAAAATAATAGTGGTTGATTAGAATCGATAAATTTCAGAAAAATAATTTGGGTACCTAGTAAAAGATTGAGAATCCCTGATTTGAATTAATAAAACGTGAAAATCTGAAATTTAAATTAATTTGTTTGGTAGGTCTATTGCACATCAAAGTCAATCATTTGAACTATTTTTGACAAGAAAAGTATGGTGCAATTTTTAAAATTGCAATTCGGTTTCTAATACTTCATGTATTCTCATATTTGGTTTTTAATTACAGTTTATTTAATAAAATTAATTTCAGGTAAGTTACTTTTCCTTATCTTGACATTTTTAAAATGACAATTTCTGTTTATAAACATAGGTCTTGACGAATACCAGAAAATAATCGTTATGGAATTCCTATTTTTCACTTTAGGCAAATTTTGTGCAACAAATCCATGGGAAATAATCATGATTTTTGTGACCACCTCTGCATGTGTGCTTACAATGGAACATCAACAAAAATTATCGGTGCTAGGCATATGCCAGAAAGATTGCCCATTGCTGGATTCACGCGAAGTGAGTAAATGAAATTAATAATGACGATGTAAACAATTTACATTTTCAGTCGGAGTACAGCAGGGCTGATGTTATTATCATGACTTTTATACGATGCATGGCAGTTTTATACGGCTACTATCGGTTTTGTAATTTATATAAAATGGGTTCAAAATATATACTAGGTTTGTAGGATATCTAATAATTACAATCTTCATAACTCGATTGCATTCCAGGAATAGCTGGTTTGCTTCCACTAATGTGCAGTTTCGTGTTGACAACGATATTTGTGCACTTTTTACATATCCAAGTGTCAGGCTTCAAGTAACAGCTTATACATTTTATTTCTTTATACTGATGGACAAACTGTTTCAGAGATACTTTATTTTTTTCACTTCTTTTAATGGATATTCTCAAAACTGGTAAGTTGGCACAATTTGCATTATCTGGCTTAAAATCGGAGGTGCCTGTAAATATTGGCAAAGGGATGTCATTTTTGGGGCCCTTTTTAACACTTGATACAATCGTAAAGACGCTCGTGATCGGTGTTGGGACTTTATCGGGTGAGAAAACCACTTTGTGTTAGGACGCTCTCATAAACTAGAGTTTCTTTTTTCAGGCATGTACCGTCTTGAGGTTCTTTGCTACTTAGTATGCTTATCGATCATTGTAAATTATCTTATATTTATATCATTTTATCCTGCATGTTTATCATTGATTTTAGAGGTAAGTACAGGGATATTTGCAACTGCTTTTTAATTAAAAATGCAAGCAGTAAATTTCATGTAATATCGTTCATCCTCATTTCATTTTGGTTTTTTTATTATGAGATCCGATTGAATTTCTTTTGTTGAATAATTATTAAAAATACACTTACAACAATTATTTAGTTGTCAGATTATGACACCATTAGAGGCGATTACATGTCGACTGCAACTTCTATCGAAGATGGAAAAAAGTTGCATCCCATTGTTTACAGAATTAAACTAATTATGTCGGTGGGATTAATATTGGTTCATATCTACAGGTTTGTATTACCAAACGATGGAAAATAAACTAAGGAAGGTTATTTTCAGTCGTAACTTTGATGAAGCCAATTGGAGATTTGGTTTGAAATACGATTTAGACCCAAGTCAAAATTTATCACCGTTACGTTTTATTTGGAGGTGACCTTACATTTCACCATTACTATGAGAGGCTATAGGAATCATTATTTATTTTAGGTGGATCTTACTTAGTAGCGATCACATTTTAATTTTGATATTTTTGTTGGGTTTACTTGCCAAGTGTCTCCTGTTCAAAGATGACGTTATTTTGTACACGGAAAATTTACAAAAACTGAAACCTATTCGAAACAGAAGTAACCCTTCCATCTCACCCTGTCGCCCATTTTAATTTGTAATTTTAATATTTAAGGTGAAAAAGCGGTGCAAACTTCAGAGGAAGAAGTAAAACTCACAGTAAGAAATTTAACCAGTTGTTTAGAAATTTACCGAGTTAATTTGAGTGCGGCCCAATTAAACGACGAAGAGGTATTGCTTTTAGTGAAACACAAATACATTCCCATTCATCAGATCGAAAAAGCTATAGAAGATCCCGAACGTGCGGTTAAAATTAGACGATCTTTTCTTGAATCCACGACCAACCTTAAAGAAGCATTAAAAAATTTGCCTTATAAAGGTTATGGGTACTCAACAGTGAGTTGGATATTATTTTAAGTCTATGCCAAAATTGTTTCGACTATTTTTAGGTGTTTGGTGCATGTTGTGAAAATGTAATAGGGTATACGTCGCTACCTGTTGGTTTAGTGGGGCCTTTATTGTTAGACGGCCGTTTAGTCTACGTTCCACTAGCCACCACTCAAACGGGCCTCGTTTCTAAGACAAATAGAAGCTGCCAAGCGTTAATGAGTTGTGGAATAACTAGCAAGGTTGTGGCGGACGGAATGACTCGTGGCCCCGTCGTTCGATTTTCCTCAGTTAGCGAAGCCAGGTAACTTAGAGCTTCTTATCTAAAGGCATAGCCCAGTAACAATTCTGAAAATATGTGACACAAAGCATGAATTACTCACCATAGCACTTTAAATTTTAGCGAAGCAATGGATTGGATTAAAACCCAAGAGAATTTCTCAATCATAAAAGACAGTTTTGATCAAACTAGTCGATTTGGACGATTAACGGATATATCGGTACGAATTGCCGGTCGTTTATTGTTTATACGTTTCGTTGCTAAAACCGGTGACGCAATGGGTATGAATATGTTATCAAAAGGCACTGAAATGTCGCTCAAAACTATGCAAACTTATTTGCCTAATATGGAAATTTTAAGTTTGAGTGGTAATTTTTGTACGGATAAGAAGTCGTCTGCTCTAAATTGGTAGGTTTTCAAAACAAACTAGAAATTTTTATAAAGGAACGCTTTCAAGTATTAAGTTTATAATCTGGTGGTGTTTAGGATTCAAGGTAGAGGCAAGTCAATCGTATGTGAAGCAATTATACCAGCCAAAATTGTAAAGAGCGTTTTTAAGTCGACAGCTCATTCATTGGTTAATGTGCACTTTCCCAACAATATCATTGGTGCTGCTATGGTTGGAAGCATAGGAGGTTTTAATGCAAACGCTTCAAATTTAGTTTCTGGAATTTTTATAGCTACAGGTCAAGATCCGGCACAGAATGTGTGCAGCAGTAATTGCATGACATTGATGGAACTGTGGGGCGAAAATGGTGACGATCTTTACATATCTTGCACTATGCCGTCGATAGAAGTCGGCACGGTCGGTGGAGGTACGATTTTAGCAGCACAGTCTGCATGTTTAGATATTTTGGGAGTTAAAAGTTCAAATGTACAAAATCCAGGAGAAAATGCTACTCAATTGGCTAGAATTATTTGTGGTGTCGTTTTAGCTGGAGAACTTGCTGCTTATATTGATGTAGTAGAATCTCTAGACAATACATAGACAATAACAGATTTATTATTTAAAAATAAAAATTTTGATAAAAAAAAACAGTCGGAATTTTTACTTACTAGCTTTTATTTGGGTTTGCACCAAACCCTCGAAAAGTTGGAGCTAACATAATTCTTTCAACTTGAAATCTCATGCAAATATAAGTTGTCCAACTCTTCTTCATGGTGCATTCTTGCTTTGAATGAAAATGTTCACATTGCGTGAATTTTTCATTTGACAACAATTATTGTTAATTAATAATTAGGAAGTTTTACTTCCAAACAATTACTGAGATCATCTGAAAATTCTTAAACCATCAATAATTGGTTAATGTAAGAAATTATTCAATCTAAATGCAAGTGGTATTCGTTAAAATGTCTGGTCAACATGTTACGACTAATGGCTGCATACTCGCAGAAGCCGCACTTATACGATGATTGCACGGTGTGCGATTTCATGTGAACTTTTAAATAACACTTTTTGGAAGATCTGTAACAACACATTTCACATTTGAACTTTTTATTACTGTAAACCAGGCACTGTCGTTCTGGTTTGCGATGTATTACAATTTCAGTCGTACTTCCTTCTTCGGTGCTTTCTTGCACTTGACTTTGTTGACTAGAGTATGTATGATCATTCGTGTCACTATCTGATTCTGTTTTCGATACCGGTAAGGATTTTTCGCCTGAATCAAGGTTTATCTTGCGCTTATTCGGTTTACTTGTTAGTCGAGGTGATTTTTCTGAATCGTAGTTTGCATCCATGTTTTATGATAAGTATAAGATTTGGCAATCAACATTGATAAGCAAACTCGATAAAAAGTACATTTTAATTGGAACTACAAGGTTTCCGTATTTCAAATTTAAATTATTAGGTTATGTCACTTGATAATTCTTGACATTTACCATACAGGGCGTTTTAAAAGTTGTATCACTTTTGCTTATGAGATGAGATACTGTAAAACCTTACCTAAACAAACGTAAAACCGTCAAATTTTGCATCAAAAAAGTATAAGCTTCGGTGACGTAATAAGCGAAAAATGAAAATTTTTGAGCCTTTGTTTTGGATTGATAACTCACGAGACAACCTTCCCGTCAGCTGACGCAGTTCGGGCACAAACGGGATCATGTCATGTTTTTTGGTGTAAAGTTACTCCTTCAATTTATTTTCTTTGAACTGCTTTCACTTCTTCACAAATCGATCTTTATTTTCAGTTTTTACTATGTATTTTTTTTATTTTTTTCCTAACTTTTTGGTTCAGTATTTGGGTTAATTTAGGTTAACTTGAAGAGTGTAATACAATTTCTTCATCTAGAGATATCTCTTAGATAATTTATCTGTAAGATAAATTAACGAAGTAGCCAATCATATATCTGATTGTTTTGTTTTGCTGCTGTCTGATTGGTTACTTTGTTAATTTATCTAAGAGATAGATTATCTAAGAAATATCTCTAGATGAAGGAATCAGGCATAAGTGAAGAAAAGGATTGTCACATTTTATCCCAATTGAGCTCACATTTCTACATAATTAATAATATTAATAATAATATCCCCTTGGTCGTTGCTATGGTAACTAGACGTGTTTATACCCGATTTCTTCTTTCACTGAAATTGACTAAATAACCAATCAGATGATTGATTTATTTGTTTTGTTGTCGTCTGATTGGTTATTTTGCCAATTTAACCTGAAGTTAGCTAACTTGAAGATAACTATGAGTGAAGAAATCGGGCAACAGTCACTTTTTTAATTCTTCAGGTTAGGTTAGTTTAAAGAGTGCAGGGGTTGAAGGGAAAATTTCTTCAAAAGAAATCTTTCCGTCTTCCATTTCAGGTTTGGCCTGTGTACTTATATTATTTTTCTTCTAACTCTTTGATTCAACATTTGAGTTAAGTTAGGTTAGTCAGTGTTGTCAGGTCTAAAATTTATATTTCCCTAGAAAAATCTTTAAAATTCCTAGATTTCCCTAAAATGTAAACGCACGCGAAGATTTAATTTTATATTCACCTACGCATGCGTCCTACTTGTGCAAATGTTTTTCTCAATTTTCAAAAATATCTCTACAGCTATAGATTAAAATTTATCTGTCCTAAATCGTAGGTAAGAAATCTTGACATAATGAGAGCTCGCTCTAGAGCGACTATCGCTTGGATGCTAATTATACTGAAATTTGCCTTAAATAATTTTAAAACATTTAAATGTCACGGTGGCATTTAGGAAATTTTTTATATTTTATTAATTTCACTAGATTTCAGCAAAAATTTGAATAAACTACTTTTAACAACTGAAATTTCCCTAAGATATTTAGTGCTATTCACAACGGCATTGCCTTTAAGCAATTGCTAATTTGACGTTTAAATGACATTTGCCAGATTTAGCAAGTTTTTTTCTTTTGTCAAGATCGTTAGGAATTGTGAAGCTACCAAGCTTGTTAAGTTTATTAGTGCTATTCACGGTTTTATTAAACTTAGCAACCTTGCTAGCTTAGCAATTGCTATCGAATTTTAGAGAATAATGCAGAATAAAGAAAACTTGTTGAAGCTGTCAAATGTCATTTATACATGAAATTAGCAATATTACTTATAGACAATATCGTCGTGAATAACACTGATTGACTTTTTAATTCTGAAATTTTTGTAAAACACACCGATCATCTCGCTCCTGCTTCCGTATACAGTTAAACCTCTTTTTATGCGGTTTTTATATAGGAAATTGTTTATGTGCAATACTTTCTGTGCGACATATCAAAAAATTCTGTGAAATGCATCGTACGAATAAAAAATCAAATATTTTCTTAAGAGATTCCTTTTACACGGTCTCTATCCTCCGTACAAAAACAGGTTTGAGTGTATTTTCTTATGAAGAGGAGCACGTTATTGTTAGTAGCCTACAGACGTCAAGTATCTTAAGACGGCCCTTGTGGATTGCTTTGCGTAGTATTTAGCTATGCAGCGTGCAAAGTGAGACAATATTGTTAGGAAAGGGATTTTCCAATCTGAAGCATTTTATATCAATGAAGGTGCTTCACGCATTTTCAAGCAGACTTTAGGAGTGGATCGCTGAGTGTGGCATCAAATAAATGATCATCTATAGTATTTGGTGGTATTAATATGACAACTTGGGAGTTTCATTCTGCCGAAGTCTTCGATTAGTTTTTTCCGCTATTTGGGGAATTTTACAATTTACCTTAATTGCCACCAAAAGCAATCGTACCAATTCCTGGTTTAGTTAAAGGGTCAATCCATAAAAGACGTCCTTGCCTTAGGGGGGAGGGGTCACAAAATGTGACAAGGGGCAGAGGGGTTAGCCAAATGACGTCCGCATAAAATTTCATTTTTGGGATTTGTAAAGAAATTTTATTTAAAAATTTTTAAAATATGATAAAAATTGAGTGGGTCTTTGATTTGTGACCCGTAGACTTTCCGAAAAGGGGAGATAAAAATTGTGACCAACTTTGACAAAGGGGAAGGGGGGTCAAAAATTTGGAAAAAATTGCGGATGCCCTTTATGAACGGCCCCTAAGGCAGTCTTAAGCAACCTTCTATTTTCATGAGTGTGGAGTTCGACCAAACAAATAAAAATAAATATTTAATTAATAGATTTAATTAAAGAACAAATTAAATCTGGATCAAATATTTTCGTAAATTAAAATCTAATAATTTTACTAACAAAAATATTTTTTTTTAAGTTTTAATTAAAAGCGTCTTCTTTTGGCGCGTGAAGTTTTGCATACGTTCGGCTACGCTGCACTTAGCGTTGATTTATTATTATTAAAAACTTGGCTATTAGATAAATAAAGAAATTTTGCAAAGGAGGCGGCTAGGCGCAGTGGGTCAGGAAAAACCGGCGCTCGTCGGTGTTTCGTAGCTATGTACATTAAAATTGCCATTGAATGCAAATTAATTTTAATGACAACTTGGAGGACAAAATTAATTTGGCATGTAATGATAATTAAATAATTATTTTCTTCATAATAAAATCACACTTCATTTCAACATTACATTGTTTACATTTTAAATACTAAGTTAAATAAATAATCATATATTAGTTAAGATTTTTATAATGATTATTGCATATAACCGCAATATTGAAGGTAAATTAAAATATTATGATTACTTACCAATATTATAAAACGTGAAGGATGTCGTTCTGTCAGTCTGTTTGTAATGTACATTACCACTCTACTCGCACAGGTCCGGATTAAGCTTTTTTGGGACCTTAGGCATATTTTTATTACTTTTTCAATGAAACCTATGCACAAACCGATCGAGAGTTTGAATGATTAATCCTTAGCACCATCCCAAAAATGCGCCGCAGGCGAAAATGAAAATCTAAAGTGTTAAACCAAGGTTTTTGGATAACTTATTAAAATTAAGAATTCAATACGTCAAAAGTAATTTTATTAGTTAAGCATACAAAATATTAACATATCGGCATCTATGGACAAATAGCTTTTTCCACAATTCCCGAAATCCCGTAGCCCAATTCTTTAGTCTGAGCGCCGGCGAATCTAGTTTCTGGATAAGAACCAAGAGCTCTTTGGATTACATCAATTATTCCATCCGAAATACCCTTTCCAGCTTTAGCCCCAACACAATTTGGGGTGTCTTTTCTTTGAGGAGCTCCTAAAGCAACCTGAAACAATAGAATAATTATTTTTTTTTCAAAATTTTTGTTTTAAAAATCGCGGGTATTGCAATGCAAAAGATAAACAAACGTGAATAACTTCTTTTAAATAAATTTAAAAAAATAGTTGATAGTAATAAAATCAAGGACGATTGAGGTGAGGTCGTAGTAATTGCATTTTCTTTTGATTATACGTAAATCATTACGTGGGAAAAATTAATTAATCGATTCTTTTATTTTATATTTCTGGTTTTTATTCACGTCACACAGGCAAAATTGTTTTTTTTTTGGAATTTTTTTTTACATAAAAGTTTGTCACATTTCACGAAATAAAATTACTGTGACAGAAATAAATTTAGCAATCACTAAACTAAATAAAAAAATTTTGCAAAAGTATTTTTCCAAAAATTTAAAATATAAATCACCAAAAATTACTCACACTAAACACAAACATCACAACCAAGAAAGCAGCAAACATTTTTCGCGCCATGTTGAATTCTTCGGATGTAACTGCAGCAACTCGAATGATCTTTAGGTGTAAGAAGTTTTTATTAAAATATTTTTATATACTTACTCTTAAGTGGATCACGTGACATTTGAAGGATTTTGTATAAATTAAAATGAATGTAATTAAATGACAACTTATAAAAACAATTTGTACTTTTGAACTCGGATATTTGCGTACGAGAAAAGATATGAGTTTTTTTTTTAAATATTTTGTTGGTGAATAACTAATTCACGATAATTGTTTTTTACTTTATCATAATAATATCTAATATGAAAAAATATTGTTTCTGTGCAGAAAAAATGATGTTTTCAAAACTATTTTTTATTTAATATTAGTTTTATTTAATATTTCAATAACTAATAGGAATATAAAATCCAAATTTGGCACTGCGTATTTTATATTGATACTTATGTAGAGCTGATTAGATTTTGGTTCAAAAACTTTTTATTTAATATTTCTAAAACTAATAAGAATTTTAAAACCAAATTTGGTACTTTGTACTTACAACTCAGTAGATGTTGATTGAAATCGGTTTATTAAACCTATTTTTTAAATATTTTTATTAAATATTAGTTTTATTTAATATTTTAAAACTAATAGGAATATAAAATCCAAATTTGGCACTGCGTATTTTATATTGATACTTATGTAGAGCTGATTTAGATTTTGGTTTTGGAAATTGATTTATGGAAACTTTTCTTTCTAATTTTTTAAATATATTTATTTAATATATATATATTTCGGGCTTCCTTATGTAAGGATACAACCAAGGTCGTTTACCCGTCCCCCTCAAGAGGGTACTACAGCAATTAATATCTCAAAGATGTTGCAAGCATCTTGTGAGAGGACCACCATCTTTACGTGCCTTCCGAAGCACGGAGACGGCATTACAAAGCGAACTCCACCCGGATGCGAACCGGGAGTTCTACCTTAGCAGTTCATCGCGCTAACAACCATGCCAATGACCGTCTCAATATTTATTTAATATTAATTTTATTTAATATTTCAAAAGTGATAAGGATTTTAAAACCAAATTTGGTACTTCTTATTTTTATAATAAGGCTAATGGAAATTTGTTAAAATTTTAATTGAAATTGGTTTATGGAAACTATTTTTTTAAATTCTTTTAAAACTTTTTATTTAATATTTCTAAAACTAATAAGAATTTTAAAACCAAATTTGGTACTTTGTACTTACAGCTAAGTAGATTTTGATTGAAATCGGTTTATTAAAACTATTTTTTAAATATTTTTATTTAATATTAGTTTTTATTTAATATTTCAAAAACTAATAGGAATATAAAATCCAAATTTGGTACTGCGAATTTTTATATTGATACTTATGTAGAGCTGATTAGATTTTGGTTCAAATTGATTTATGGAAACTTTTCTTTTTAATTTTTTGAAATATATTTATATAATATTAATTTTTATTTAATATTTAAAAAGTGATAAGGATTTAAAACCAAATTTGGTACTACGTATTGATACGAATATTGATACGAAGAGCTGATTAGAATTTGGTTCAAATTGATTTAAGGAAACATTTCTTTTTGATTTTTTGAAATATATTTATATAATATTAATTTTATTTAATATTTTTAAATTTGATAAGGATTTTAAAACCAAATTTGGTACTTCGTATCATTATAATAAGGATGTTGATAATCTGATGAAATTTTGATTGACATTGGTTTATGGAAACTATTTTTTTAAATTCTTTTAAAACTTTTTATTTAATATTTCTAAAACTAATAAGAATTTTAAAACCAAATTTGGTACTTTGTACTTACAGCTAAGTAGATTTTGATTGACATCGGTTTATTAAAACTATTTTTTTAAATATTTTTATTTAATATTAGTTTTATTTAATATTTCAAAAACTAATAGGAATATAAAATCCAAATTTGGTACTGCGTATTTTTATATTGATACTTATGTAGAGCTGATTAGATTTTGGTTCAAATTGATTTATGGAAACTTTTCTTTTTAATTTTTTGAAATATATTTATATAATATTAATTTTTGTTTAATATTTCAAAAAGTGATAAGGATTTTAAAACCAAATTTGGTACTTTGTATTTTTATAATAAGGCTGATGATAATCTGATGAAATTTTGATTGAAATTGGTTTATGGAAACTATTTTTTAAATTCGTTTTGTTTAATATTTCTAAAACTAATAGGAATATAAAAACCAAATTTGGTACTACGTATTTTTATATTGATACGAAGAGCTGATTAGAATTTGGTTCAAATTGATTTAAGGAAACATTTATTTTTGATTTTTTGAAATATATTTATATAATATTAATTTTTATTTAATATTTTAAAAAGTGATAAGGATTTCAAAACCAAATTTGGTATTTCGTATTTTTATAATAAGGTTGATGATAATCTGATGAAATTTTGATTGAAATTGGTTTATGGAAACTATTTTTTTAAATTCTTTTAAAACTTTTTATTTAATATTTCTAAAACTAATAAGAATTGTAAAAACCAAGTTTGGTACTTTGTACTTACAGCTAAATAGATTTTGATTGAAATTGGTTTATTAAAACTATTTTTTTTAAATATTTTTATTTAATATTAGTTTTTATTTAATAGTTTTCAAAAACTAATAGGAATATAAAATCCAAATTTGGTACTGCGAATTTTTATATTGATACTTTGAGCTGATTAAATTTTGGTTCAAATTGATTTATGGAAACTATTTCTTTTAATTTTTGAAATATATTTAATAATATTAATTTTTATTTAATATTCAAAAGTGATTAGGATTTAAAACCAAATTTGGTACTTTTTTTATAAGGCTGATGATAATCTGATGAAATTTTGATTGAAATTGGTTTATGAAAACTATTTTTTAAATTTTTAATATTTTATTTTTAAAAATAATGGAATATAAAACCAAATTGGGATAAGAATTTCAAAACCAAATTTAGTATTTCGACTTAGAGCTGATTAAATTTTGGTTGAAATTAATTGATCGAAAAGATTTTTTTCTTTTTATTATTAAAAATTATTTTTATTATAATATTTAGTAAAAGTATAATAAAGTCATGGGCATGGTCACATCCCATTTTTAAATTGTGGAAAAATTACCTTTCGCGTTCTTTGCTAAATTTGTCAGTGGTTTTCGACTTTTTTTTTTAAGGGAGTCGAGTTTATAACTGATTTTCTCCTAAATTTTCCTGTATCAATAATTGTGGTTTTTTTCTGGTTTAATGGACAAAAAACTAGATTTTCCAGAAACTGACGTCTTGAAATGACCAAAATTATTTTTCATTTCGGCGGATTTTTTGTTTTTTGTAATATTGTCGTTACTTATTTCAAAGTCTGAAGAGCCACCAAAATTATATAAAAAAACCTCTTCTTCTTCTTCTTCTACTTTCTTTAGGCCTAGCCTGTTTATCATTGATGCTGTTCATCACGGTTTGGGGGTGCTTCGGTGGACGTCGATATCCAACTTTCTGCCCATCGTTTTGGTGGTCTACCGGGCTGTCGTCTACCCGTCGGTATTTGGTTTCTTGCTATTTTAGGTATGCGTTCTTCTGCCATTCTTTCCACGTGTTCATTCCATTTCTTTCGTCTTCCTTTAATGAATTTTACTATATCCTGTATGTTGCATGCATTTCTTATATTTTCACTACGTACTCTATCTCTCAGTGAGTTACCAGTTATAGCTCTCAGTGTTGTCATCTCTGTAGTGCGTACTAGCTGCTTGGTTCTGCATGTGTTTGCCCTTGTTTCGGCTGCATATGTGATAATAGGTCTGACCACTGTCTTGTAAATCTTCACTTTATTCTCGGTGCTCATGTATTTGTTTCTCCAGAAGACATCGCGTAGGCATCCAGATATTCTTGCTCCTTTATGTGTCTGTCGTTGTACCTCTTTAATAAGGTTTCGATCACTAGATATGCTTATTCCCAGATAGTTAAAGTTCATGATTTGTTCCACAATAGTGCCCTCTATTTCTAGCTTACATCGTATAGGATCTCTGCACACTGTCATGCACTTTGTCTTGGTTTTTGATACTTCCATGTTCCAGGCTTTTGATATACTCACAAATTGGTGCAACAGTCGCTGCAGGTCATCTTCACTTTCCGCCATCAGAACTGCATCGTCGGCGTAGCATATTATACTCAAATTATTTCGGCCCAATTTATATCCTTCTTTTGTTTTGATGGAGTCTATGATTTCGTCCATCACCAAGTTAAATAACATCGGACTGAGCGAGTCTCCTTGTCTAATTCCTTTTGTTGTTGGTATTGCTTCGGTATACTCACATCCCACTTTAATCTTTGTTGTGTTATCGGTGTAAATATTCTTGATTAGATTAATAATTACAGTTGGTACGTTTCTTCTCTTCATAATTCTTAACACATCGCATAGTCTTACTCGATCAAAAGCTTTGCATAGGTCTACGAAGCATAGAAATGCCGGCTTATTATATTCAATTGATTTTTCACAGATTTGGCGCAATGTGAAAATGGCGTCAGTAGTCGACCTATTTGTCCTGAATCCGAATTGTTCTTCGTTAATAGTAATGTGTGTTTTAGTTTCTGAAGGATTATCTTTGTTACCAGTTTGAGGGTGCAGTTTAGTAAGGTTATACCTCTATAGTTTTCGGGCAGGTTTTTGGCTCCTTTTTTGAATAAGGGTATTGTTATGCTCGTTCTCCACTCCGATGGTATTACCTGTTCATTGAAGATTTTTTGTATCAGCACTTGCAGCTCGTCTATTAATGCCTGACCTCCATATTTTAATTGCTCATTTGTGATTTCATCTGTTCCTCCACTTTTGCGATTTTTTAAGAATTTTAGTGCTAGCGTTATTTCCTCATTTGTTATTTTTATTTCCTCTTCATTTGAGAGATTTACTTCCGTCGGAGTTGTTGTTATTTCGGAGTTAAATAGTTTTTGAAAGTATTCTGTCCATTGTTTTTTTGTAATTTTATTGTAGCAGAATAGTTCTGTCACTTCGGCCTTCTGATTTCGTATCACTTTCCACACTTTCACTTGTGCTCCCGTCATATCATGTTCCATATTCTTAGTGAAACTTTCCCAGAATTCTTCCTTAATTTGTCTTATTCGCATGTTGTTCGCATTTCTAATTATTTTATATCTTTGGAAATCTTCTTGTATTCCAGTTCTTTTGTAATGTAAATAAGAAACCTCAAAAGTAAAATTTAAAAATTAATTTAGAAAATGTTTAGCATTTTTAGGGGTAGATTTACGACACCTTCGTAAGTAATTCAATAATTTAGAGAATAATACTACCAGCCAAGCTTAAACGTTTCCATGCAAATTAACTAATTTATTAAATAAATTCGCATTTCGTGAAATTAACCCCAAAACTTTACAGCTTGAAAATATTACACTGTTGGTGCATAAAATGGTTTCTAGCCTTCCACCAATCACGTTACAGTAATGGAAGTTTGGAGGTATTACGAATGAATAATTTATACTACGGCAGGGAAAGTTTACTAAAATTTTGGAAACACATCTGAGTTAAGTTGGTGGAACTAAACATTTCCGATCGTTTGTAAACAATGCAGTACAGTAAAGCTCCTTATTCGCGGGGTATACGTTCCAAAATTATGCCGCGAATAAGGAAACCGTGAATATGGAATAGTGATTTGTATGGAAATGCAAGGGTTGGGTTCCAAGGTACGAAAATAAAATAAAATAGATAAAAATAAAATCAGTTTAATCACATACCTATCATTATTATTAATTATTATTGTTTGAATTATTTGGTTTAAAATATTTAGTAATTTTTCTTGCTTTGCCGTCTTTAAAATGCCTTTTAATTCCGCATGGTATTCAGCTGTGGCAACTTCAATTTTCCTTTTAAAAGGAAGGTTTCTTTCCAAAAACGGGGCAATTTTAATGAAGTGATCTCACAGTTCATTTGCCATTTGAAACCTGCGGTCTGGTTTTTAAGGTGATTGTCATCGTATCATTGTAAGATGTTGAAGCTTGAAGGGTTTTAACATTTCCTGCAAGTCGGCTTCACTTAAATCTTCATCGTGTGATTGAAGCAGCTCTTGAACGTCACTCGAATCTATCTGTTCAAAACCATCATGTCCTATTCCATTAGCAATTTGTACAATTGTGTCAGTTAATGTTTTAATTTGTTTAAATCCTCACTTTCACAGACTGTTAGATCAACCTATAGTTTTTCCAATATGATTGCAATGTGTATGCAATGCTTGAGCTCTTGTAACGATTCCTTTATGTTAACAATGCACATTGCTATGTTAAATTTTTCCAGAATTCCATAAAACTCACGTCAGAATCACATTCCATGATATCCAAGAATTTTAGTGCTAGCGTTGTTTCCTCATGTTATTTTATTTCCTCTTCATTTGGGAGATTTACTTCCGTCAGGTTGTTGTTATTTCGGAGTTAAATAGTTTTTGAAAGTATTCTGTCCATTGTTTTTGTAATTTTATTGTAGCAGAATAGTTCTGTCACTTCGGCCTTCTGATTTCGTATCACTTTCCACACTTTCACTTGTGCTCCCGTCATATCATGTTCCATATTCTTAGTGAAACTTTCCCAGAATTCTTCCTTAATTTGTCTTATTCGCATGTTGTTCGCATTTCTAATTATTTTATATCTTTGGAAATCTTCTTGTATTCAGTTCTTTTGTAATGTAAATAAGAAACCTCAAAAGTAAAATTTAAAAATTAATTTAGAAAATGTTTAGCATTTTTAGAGGTAGATTTACGACACCTTCGTAAGTAATTCAATAATTTAGAAAATAATACTACCAGCCAAATTTAAACGTTTCCATGCAAATGAACTAATTTATTAAATAAATTTGCATGTAGTGAAATTAACCTCAAAAACTTCACAGCTTGAAAATATTACACTATTGGTGCGTAAAATGGTTTCTAGCCTTCCACCAATCACGTTACAGTAATGGAAGTGTAAATGTATTACGAATGAAGAATTCTATACTACGGCAGGAATGTTTACTACAATTTCGAAACACATCTGAGTTAAGTTTGTGGAACTAAACATTCCAATCGTTTGTAAACAATGTAGTATTTCTTCATAGAATTACATTTATCTCTTTTATTGCATGAAATATACAATATTTACACATTTAACTTGATTTAAAATTTATGTAGATATTACGGCAAAAGTAAAACTGTTAAAATATTTAACACAATTTTGTATGTGATCTTTTATTTCCTTATTAGCAACGTCGGTGTAAATTCCCGGATAGTTAGGTTTGGCACATCCTTTTCCCGAAGAAACAATCCCAATTTCCTTGTTTTCAAAAACTGCAGGACCGCCAGGATCTTTCTAAAAGATAAAAAGTATTTTAAGGTTATGTTGTTATATATGTATATTTAACCTTGCAAGCATCTCTGCCCCCTTCTTCGTAACCAAGACAAATCACACGATCGGTAATATTTTTTTCTCCATATTGGGCTCTGCACTCTTTTCTGCTTATGAAGGAAACTTCGACAGATTGCAAAGTATCCGGATAATTTTCTACCCTTCTTGCAAAGTTCCCCATCCAGTTACCAATACTTTGTCTCCAGGTTTAAGTTTTTTTGGATCAGATTCCAGCGTGATATTTTGGATTTTGGGGGAAAGTACAAATTTTGGCGAAAATAAAATCACGGACACATCGTAGTCGTGGTAGACAGGGATATTACTACTATATTTCGGATGTTGACAAACGATAAGCGCTTGGGAAACTTGACCGCCTGCTGTAACAGAAGTACTTCCACCATACACTTGGAAAGTTATGGAAGGATTTCTAAAAAAAAAACAAATTAATTATGTTGTTATTAAATTAAAAATTGAATTTTACTTATTAATGCAATGAGCAGCAGTTAAAGCTATATTCGCTTGAAGTAAAGACGCACCACAAAGGTGGCGGTTCCTTAATCGGAGAGATAATTGATAAGGAACTTTTTCGATTTCAATTGGATTGCCTCCTACAATTTTTCCTTCGAGTTTAACATGCTTATTGCTATTAGAAACGTCGCCTAAAAAATTGGAAAGAGTTGAATAGTTTTTGCATTTTATCGACTAAACGAGAATGTAAATGTTTATCAATTCCCTATACTTTGGTTACTTCCGTAGTAACCGTTCGCAAAAAGTACAGTAGCGGCAGTAAAAGTGAAGCGAGATAAAATCGCAAATTCATTATTACACCCCCAAATTAAACTGTTTTTTAATTGAAAAACTAATATTTCTTACCAAAAGTCAGAACACCAAAAATTGAAGCAAGGATTAGGCTATACATTTGAACTGAATTTGGAAATATATTACTGAGTAATATACATATTAGGTGTACAACATTTTTATCTGTATGATAAATAGAGATAATTTACAGTAAATTAAAATTTATAAATATTTTTTAATTTTAATGAGATGACCTAATTATCACTGCTGTTCAACGACCCCGGTGATTGACTAAAGCTACTGGTAATGTTTGGCACGAAAAAGAGTCACTGGCCATCGAACCACTGCAAAACCAAGCCAAAATTTCCAAGTAGCAATTACCTTTAAAACTAGAGATCTAGGATTATCATAGCCAACTCATTGATATCCTGAATAAGCGTATAAGGTACTTGTTCCAACGAAACTAGACGTTACATTTTACAAACTCACTCTTAGTATTTTTTGCTCCAAAGTCCGCTGTGTTGTTCTTAGCTTCTTCTCCTTTGCTTTTATTGTTGTTGTCGTCGCCATCCCGTATGTTGCAACAGGCAACATGGGTGAGAAACGTAGCGAAACAGAGTCCACTCAAATTTACTAGCTCACTGGAGACCAAAACTATACCGAAAGAAGGATGGAAAGACCTCGAAAGAGGTGGCTAGACGACATAAACTGTGTTACGGAAAGATCCTGGTTTTAAACGACTGAAAGCAGAGAGAAATGGAAAAAATTGAAGAAGCTTACGTTCAGGAGTGGACGGGAATAGGCTGAAAAAAAGAAGCATAGAAAGACATCTAAAGAGGTGGTTAGAGGACGTAAAGAGTGTAAGAGAGGAAGATACTGGTTGCAAGCGGTTCAAAACAGAGAAATTAAAAAAAATACGAGAGGCTTAGTTTCAGGAGTAGACGGGGATAGACTGAAGAAGAAATAAGCATAGGAAGGTTTCCAAGAGGTGATTAGACTACATAAAGAATGTTACGCAAAGATACCTACTGGTGTCAGGCGGTTTAAATCAGTAAGAAATGTAAATAAATTGGAGAGGTTTACATTCAGGAGTGGACGGGGATAGGTTGAAGAAGAAAAAATCGTAGGGAGATCTCTAAAAAGGTCGCTAGATGGCATAAAGTGTGTTACGGAAGATACTGGTTTTAAGCTACTCAGAGCAGAGAGAAATGGAAAAAAATTTAAGAAGCGTACGTTTAGGAGTGGACTGGGATAGACTGAAGAAGAAATAAACATAAAAAATCGTCAAAAGAGGTGGGTAGGCGACATAAAGAGTGTAAAAGAAGAAGATACTGGTTTCAAGCTATTCAAAACAGAGAAATTGAAAAAATTGGAAAAGCTTAGGTTCAGGAGTAGACGGGGATAGGCTAAAGAAGAAATAAGCGTAGGAAGGTTTCAAAAGAGGTGGTTAGACGACATAAAGAATGTGACGCGAAGATATTGGTGTCAGATAGCTCAAAACAGAGAGAAATGGAAAGAAATTGGAGAGGTTTACATTCAGGAGTGGACGGAGATAGGTTGAAGAAGAAAAAAGCGTAGGAGATCTCTAAAGAGGTGGCTAGACGACATAAAATGTGTTACGGGAAGATACTGGTTTTAAACGACTCAAAGCAGAGATAAATGGAATGAAATTAAAAAAGTGTACGTTCAGGAGTAGACGAGGATAGACTGAAGAAGAAAGAAGCATAGAAAGGCGCCAAAAGAGGTGGTTATACAACATAAAGAGTGTAAGAGAGGAAGATACTGATTTCAGGAGGCTCAAAAGAGAGAAATTGAAAAAAATTGAAGAGGCTTAGGTTCAGGAGTAGACGGGATAGGTTAAAGAAGAAAAAAGCTTAGAGAAACCTCAAAAGAGGTGGTTAGACAACATAAAGAGTGTAAGAGAGGAAGATACTGGTTTCAGGCGGCTCAAAACAGAGAAATTGAAAAAAATTGGAAAGGCTTAGGTTCTGGAGTAGACGGGGATAGGCTGAAGAAGAAAGAAGTGTTGGAAGTCCTCATGAGAGGTGGTTACATGACATAAAAAGTGGTAGGGAAGTTACTGGTTTTAGGCGCCTCAAAACAGAGCGAAGCTGAAGAGGTTTACCTTCGGTAGTGAACAGGGAAAATTTAAGAAGAAAGAAGCGTAGGAAAACCTCGATAGAGGTTATTGGATGACATAAAGAGTGTTAGGGGAAAATACTGCTTTTATGCGGTTCAAAACAGAGAGAAAAAAAATTGGAGAGGTTTACCATCAGGAGTGGACGGGGATAGTCCGAAGAAGAAAGAAACGTAGGACGACCTCAAAAGAGGTGGCTGGACGACATAAAGAGTGTTACAGGATGATACTGGTTTCATGCAGCTCAAAACAGAGAGAAATAGAAAGAAATTTGAAAGGCTTACGTTCAGGAGTGAACGGGGATAGACTGAAGAAGAAGAGTGTTGGAGTATATTTTTAATATTTTGTAGTGATTTATATAGGTTGAAAATTGTAACGTCACATTTTGGGAATTCACATAAGTATCTCATAGTAAACATTTGGAAAGGGCAATACTTAGATAACAATGGAAAAACACGTACGTGAGTATACAGAGGGAGTCAATTAGATATTAGCGCTTCTCCAACAATAAAATCAAGATTAAAAATAAAATTAAATAAATTTTGAAGAGATTTTTCACAATAAAATTATAATAACTATGCCAATATTTAAAAACGCATTAAAAAATGTTGTAATATATAAGTTGATTTAAATTTTATGAAAATTTTTATAAAAATATACATATTATGTTATTTACAAATGCATTTGATCACTATTATCTTTCTATGAAATGTTCTTACGTATTTTTTTATTATACATATTTATTATATTTTTTAATTATTATATTAATTACATTCTTTTCCTTTTTATGGGTTAATTTTGCCTTCAGGTCCAGGGAACTTACAGTTTAACATTCGACTATGTGCACTTCAATTATATAGAGAAGACATTAATTTAGTACCTCAAAATATCGAGAAAAATTCCAGTGTACTTGATTGAGATTTGATCCTACGACTACGGCATATATCAATCTAACACTCTAATCACCAGCCTTCGTTTGTGAATATTTTCTTCCTATTTATTATTAAAAATGATTTTTTTAATATGCACTAAAAGTTATGGGCATGGTTAATTTGTTTTTTATTCACATTGTAATTTTCTCAAAATAAACCAGTTTTAGGCTTGTATGCACAGTATACAAAGAAACGGACGAAGAAACGAATAAACGTTTATCCGTTCATCCGTCCGCATATTTCAATTAAAAGTTTTGTTGTAGAACTGGTTGTGTGGTCAAAACAACAAAACGAAATAATTGAGTTCGGACAGACAGATTTTTCAAATGTTTATGAAATTATTTTATTGGTCTTTTTTGGATTGGTAATCAATAAATGAACAAACCAATCAGAGGTGCGAGAGAGTGAACCTTTACGTAAAAACAACACTTACAAAATGCAACATCATTTTATTATGTAGAAAATTAAAAAGTGAAGGATTATCTGCTTAACCAGAAAGGTAGCTGTACAGAACCTTATAAGAATTGCGCTCATCCAAATTCTACGTTATGTAGGTCGTATATTTATGCTTTAATTCTTTTCCAGTATCGAAAATCTGTCAATAGAAAAGGCCATTCACGCCATCGGATGTTACGCCCAAAAAAATAAATATTTTCATATGAAAATTTATTTTATAACGCATAAAATTTTTTTTAATTAGTAGTAATATCAATAAATTTTTGAAAAAAAATCGCAAAAAGGGTTTCTTTGTACCCTGCTAACTGCCACTAACCCTTAAATTCAAATTTCGCGCCACTTCTTTTTTTATTAAATAAAATTAGTTAATTAAATTTTATTAAATGTAATAATTTAAAAGATTTGATAGCCAATTTACATAATATCTACATGTATACTGAAAAAAGTGACATCATATTGATGAAAACGTTCATCTTATTGATGAAGAAATCGTTAATTTTTGTTCCGATGATCATGGTTATGCGAATGATGATTACGTGTGTTTCATAAATAGTAGGTATTTAAAATTTTGTATTGTACGGACGATTATGTACATATATACGAGAACAAAATCATTGATTTGATGTACTCCATTATTATATTGATGATTGTATTAATTAGTATGATGAACGTGTTAATAAATATAATAAACAAAGTCGTCATATTGATGATTTTATTAATTATTACGACGAACGTATTCATAATTGTGATAAACAAAATTATTGATTTGACGTACTCGATCATCATGTTGATGATTGCATTCATAATTATGACGTTAACGTTAGATACCAAATAGAGGGAACAACATATTATAAGACAATGAACAGTTATAAACCGTAATCTACAAATTATAAAAATTTTATTTTATTATGTACTCAACTTGTTATTATTTTTTTAATTTATAGGACTGCTCGTAAAGATATGGATCTTATATTATCCTCATTATACATATGTAAACAAATAAGAAGGTATTGTACCTATATAAAATGTACAAGGCATCAATGGGCTAATTAACAGAATAACAATAATTTTATATATCTTGTAAATATTGTATTTATTATATATTTAAGCACATACATCATTTCAGGGGAAACAGGAAAACACTGGAATCTTCAGTGCTTGAAATTAAAAAATAGTTTTTTTTCAAATTTTCATTGTACTGTTGCCCAAATAATGCGATAATGTTTTTAGTTGGTCCACATTTAGGTTGCAGCACGAACGTCTTAAATAAGGGTTGGAGTCTCACTTGCACGCAGGGTTGCCAAGTGCAAGAAATTTTTTTAAAACTAGGACATTTCAGTTGTTGAAAGAAAAGGGGAATTTTTTTTGAATTTTTGTTGAAATGTAGGAAAATTTGCTACATTATGGTAATCGGAAGAATATCTCCGAATTCTTACCGTTCTTTAAATCAATCCAATCATGGCAAACTTCTTAAATTCAAACAAAGCATTCTTAACTTAAGTAGGTTAAGTATGACATTCTTAAATTTTGTTTCAATTTAAGAACGTTAGATGATTGTGTAAATTTCAAGAACGATATTCTAACTGGCAAGAACGGATTCTTATGAGTTTAGTTTTGAATATTTAAAAATTATTTAGAGTAAATTCAAATAATAATTAGCATTAAAGAGCTAGTCACCCTAAAGCCAGGCCTGACAAATTCCACTGAAAGATTTGCAAACTTATGGTCTTTAGAGATTAATAGAGAAAGTGATCAATAGGTAAAACAATAAGTTTAAAGTGAGAGTAATAATCATAAAATTCATTTCAGCATAATATCCACTTGGTCGTTGCTATGGTGATGCAACATTTACTGTCGCTGCTACTATCCAATCATCAAATCAGGTCCGGGGCCAAGCGCAAGCGGCCGCTTGCTCTGGCAAAATTATAAAACTATTAATCAAATTGTTATTTCGAGTTAGCCATTTAAAACTTATGATTTTTATTTCTTCGGGATGGGAAGGGAGTGGCAAATCTTCAATCTTGCTTGTGGTAGCATACAAACTGGCGCCGACCCTGCATTGAATAAACCATCAGCTTTTCACAAGTGGAAACAAGTATGACTTCGAATTCCACGTTAATTATAGCTACTGCTGATCCAGCACCGTGGAGAGATAAACCTCAGCCTAAAGGCCCCATTATTTTGATCTGCCTTTTTGAAAGTTTTTAAATGTTTGCTTATTTATTTGGACTAAAACAAAGAATTAGGAGGTCTAACAGTTAATTCTTTTTCAATTCTGTTCTTTTTTGTTTTTTTACTGTATAGAGTTTAAGATTACCCCTATGAATCATTTGCCCCCATCTCCCTTACATTTCGGTTAATAAAAATATGTAATGTAAATTTTAAGCTTTTCGGTTGAGTTTCCTTCCACTACAACTAATTTTTCAAGTGAATTAAGAAGCATATAAAACACTCGATTACTAAATCCAGCGTAATAATATTTTTTTTAAAATGTCTGCAATAGTTATTATTGTATTAGCTCTTTCGATTTGTCTTGCATTTGGTAATTTATTTTGTTGTTATTTTATGTTTAACGTTCTTCTGGGTTTTGGTGATAAAGAATGATTTTTTTACACAACTAAAATTTTAATTCTATTTCAGCTACTCGTCTTCCACGGGCGGCGGAATCCCGAATTATAGGAGGGCGTCCAGCAGGTATTGGAGCATGTCCCTACCAAGTATCAATAAGACATTCTAGAAGAGGATCACATTTCTGTGGTGGTTCAATTATCGACAGCGCCTGGGTTCTAACCGCCGCTCATTGTGTTTCTAAGTGAGTTTTTGCTTGCCATCTGCAATGATTTTTATCTTTCCTTTTTACAGCTTACGTCCGGAAGATCTTATGATTGTTGTTGGAACGAATTTCCTCAACTCCGGCGGTCAGTCTTACCGAATAGCTGAAATAATTTCCCATTCTGGTTATAATGTCCAAAACAGTCATGCAAATGATATTGCCCTTTTAAGGATCAACGGTCAAATTTTTGGAGGTCCCGGTGTTGCGCGTATTGCTCTTGCTGATAGTATAACTCCACCTGGTTCTCCTTTGGTGTTGTCTGGATGGGGAGTAACTAGTTATCCAACAAACTCTCTTCCCAATGCACTCCAAACCATTATTTTACGTTCAATATCCATAGGCCAATGCCAACAATTATTGCGTTTGTACCCAGTATTTTCTACACATTTATGCACTTATACGGCTGCTGGCAAGGGAGCATGTCTAGGAGACTCTGGTGGTCCATTGGTTTTGAATAGAGTACAACATGGTATTGTGTCATGGGGAATTCCTTGCGCGAAAGGAAGACCCGATGTATTCACCAGTGTTTCTTCCTATCGTGCTTGGATTAGAAGTATTGCAGGAGTATAAACTTGTACGTATTATCGGTGATAACCACTCAAATAAACGTTTGCATAATTTTTAGAATTTTTTTTCATAGTTGTATGTATTTCCCCAAAACGAGCAAACCAACCATACCATTAACTTATCATTATCGAATTTTAACAAAAGCTGATGGTGACTTCAAGTCGAAATCGGTCCAAATAATAAAATTTATTGAAGAAAGTGTAATTAATTAACTTTTATACCATTAACTGTTGAACTTCCGCACAATAGTAAGTCCTCTTTGGTTGTACTAAATTCGTGGACGAGAAAATACGTGAGAAATCCAAACGAATTGTGGTTCATATGCAGATATTAGAGAACTATTTAATTCAATTATTAAAATGATCAAGAATTCAAATCTCAATTTAAGAAATCCACAACTAGGTAATAATTTTGCTGCATCTGCAATCTGCATAACTGCATCCAAATACTAAATAAGATATCGGTCCAAAACATGCTCTCTCCCTTTGTTTAATGTAGATTAAATGAAAAAAATTGTTACAAATTTGAAAAATGTAGAAGCAAAATAATTTAAAAAAATTTTTAAATTTCGCCTACTGCACATTTTTCTCATTCAATTACGAAATTTTTGAAATTCCAGCCTTGTTCAGCCTTAGCAGTATAAATTAGCAGTTAACAATAAGCTGCAAAAGTATGGCTGCTGCAGAAAAAAAGAAGTGACCAGATCAAATGCCGTGAGTAACAAAGTATGCTGATCTTCTGTAATTTCAGATTTAATTATCACATTCTTTTCTTCAACAAAAATCTTATCTTTGATAGTCGATATTAGTTGGACTATGGCAGTAATGGAAAAGGTAATCCAATGCTGAAGAAATCTTTTCAAATGGAAACTTTTGCTGAGGGATTCACGCAAACAGATTTTGCACTAAGCAAAGTAAGATTATAATTAAATTTTTACCAGTCGATAACAAATTAATCCAGCAAGAAACAAAACACCAACTTGCTTAAACAAAATCGGAAATAAAAGGTAAAAAATCCAAAACGCAGTGATCAACAATAACACCAAAAGAATTTGAATGAAAACATTACAAAAATGTGTCGCAATTTAGTCAGATAATAGCTTTTGGATTTTCCTCGGAAAATTTATTTTATGAATATTGTTATTATATCCTTATCAAACATACTGTTTTTATATTTATAAACAAAGTTATCAAAAAGCAAAATCAATTAATTTGCTATTTTGCTTGTAAATAAAAACAAACTAGTTTTGTAGTGCATACAAGGTGCGACAAAATAAAAAAATTTGGAATAGACTGTTAACAGGATTTAAAAAAGTATTTGATACAAAACCGCAAATGTCCAATCTTCCACTTATATTATAATTTTCCTTCACATGCAGATAAACAAACGTTTACCAAAAGTAAAACTCCATAAGGTTTGCCTATCGGATGGAATGCTTCATAAATATCAATAATTCAATTTTGTTCAATAATTTTTTTCGTTAGAACCGAAACTACATTTTTCTTTACTTTTAGTACTTTTTGTTTTTAAAGACCTTTTTTTAGTTTGTTTGCTATTACTTCTGGTGGTGACACCCAAACCAGAAACAAAAATTTTCAAAACTGTAATTTTTTGAGTTTAATTGAAGGTTGATTTTATCTATTTGAATTCAGCCGTGAAATAGGTTAAATTTTACATGATTTTACGTTTCGCTTAATTTTGGACCCACCAATGCTTCGTCCTGGTGATTACGCAATACCAATACACTTGGAAAGTACAACTTATTGCTTGTTTTAAAAGAATTTGAGATAAAAAATTATATAAATTTGAAGATTTAACTTTATCGTATTAGTAGATACCTAATACCAGAAAGAGAATCATCATTTTAATATGAAGACTGCACTTTTTGCTTTGATTGTTATACTTTTCCAAGTAAGTAATTTCTTCTGATATTTTAATAACCGCTTTGTAATCATTTTATTTATATAATAATAAAATATTATTATGACTTTGTTGTGCTGAAAATTTAAAAAATTTCTTAGTTTTCAATTTTTTTGAAAGATAAATTTCAATTATTTATCATTTTCATTCTTAAATTTTTAATTACAAATATTAATAAAACTGAAATAATGGTGCTACTTTAATTGACGTATGATTTTCAACCGATGGAATAGCAAACTTGAACTTTATAAATCTTAACAAATCTAATTTTTTTTTAATTTTAGGCGGTCGCCTCCCAATCAGTGGCGGACACTCAAGCTGCTATTGAGAGAGCATTTGAAGATTGTTGTAGCTCATTGTATTTAAACCGAGCTAGGATGATCAGTATGAATAGACGATTTAAGTTACCGGAAAATGATGATGAGGTACGAAGACTCTTTGAATGTAGTTCAAATAGATTGGGAATGATGGATGGAAATGGCAATTATGCCTTAAGTAAAATTAAGGACATTGCTACAGCCAAAACTATTGAAATAACTAATGGAAACTTTAGTCCCCAAAAAGTACGGTATGTTACGGATGCAGCTGTTGAACACTGTAGATATACTCCCAAACAATCTGATATGGGACTAACTGCAATAAAATTAACTAATTGTATTCGAGCTTACTCGACAAACCACGCAAACGACTTTTTTTGATGAAATGGTCAAACTAAATGGTGCCGGCGATAAAGAAGATATTCTCATTCCAATACGAACTACTATCGCAACTCTAAGATTGTTAAAAATATTGTTTGTATTCTATTAATAAAAGTTGACACCCCATTAATATTTTTTTTTCTTAATACTGAGCAACTATTTTAATTAATTAAGTCCTTACGGCGGTTTTCGATGCAACCTTTGTTCTCCGACTAAATACTTAAGTTTAAGACATTTAAA
Organism: Lycocerus yunnanus; assembly: GCA_036346125.1. Taxonomy (NCBI): domain Eukaryota; kingdom Metazoa; phylum Arthropoda; class Insecta; order Coleoptera; family Cantharidae; genus Lycocerus; species Lycocerus yunnanus. The sequence continues at coordinate 6,410,927 of JARFIX010000052.1, forward strand.
GCCAAAAATACTTAAATGTTGTGACGTAATGTGCATTTTTCGTGGCAAGAAGTGTAGCTATCGTAATTTAAAATATTTATCAATGTTTTATATTTTTAACCGTATCTCACGCACTTCAACCTATAGCTTTAGATTATTGTCCAGTCATTTTCTCACTTATGAAAATTGAAACTTTTAATTGATTTTGTTATCGTATTTGTAAAAATATTCTAGCATAAAATGCTTAAAGCATACCAAACCGTTCGGTACAGAACACTTTTTTTGTTCAAAATTTATTCTCAATTCATACGATGGAAATTATCAGCACTACTTTAATTTCATTTGCAACATTTCTGGTTAAGTTCATTTATTATTATTATTTACAGCGTTTCATTCAAAAAGTATATAGCTATCCCTTTATGGGATTTACAAATCCGTTTGACGGGGTGGATTAGTCCCCATATATTACATTGTCTCATTTCATCATTTAAAAAAATTCCAATTGTTTTACTCTCATCTCGCCATCTTTTGCTTCTTGTTCTTCTATAACCTTGTGTGATTCACGGCCTCCTTCACGATTTCTCTCCATTTCATTCTGTCGCGATACTTGGACCTCCAGTCACCAAAACCCATCTTCGCGAGATCCTCGGTCACTGGTCCCACCATCTGATCCTTGCGTCCTTTTGCTCTGTCGCCCGTTGGTCTCCACAGCGTAATTTTCTTAACCAAATCCTCCTCGCCTCGCATGATATGCCCCAGCCATCTTATCCGCTGAGCCCTCACGAACTTGACCACATCCTTTCCTTCACATATCTGTAGTATTTCGCTGTTCGTCCTTGCTCGTTTTCTCCATTTTCAGACAGTGGGCCCAGGATGGTTCGCAACACCTTTCTCTCGAAAACTCTCATTTTCTCGGCCTCGGCTTGTGATAAGCACAGTGTCTCCGCTGCGTATGTCAGCGCTGGTCGTATCAAGGTTTTGTAAACTTTCATTTTGGTTACACTAGTCAAATTCCCATCTCTTAACATTGCTTTGTTTGCATAGTAGGCTCTGTTGCCTATCTGAACTCTTCTCTTTATTTCTTTGTCTCTGTTCCCGTTGTTATTTATCTGTACTCCAAGGTATACGAAGCTGTCAACCTCTTCAAAGAAATTTCCCTCTATGATTAAGTTATGCTTCTGGAACGACTTGTTTTTGATATTTCTCATATATTTTGTTTTGTTTTGTTAACCCAAAGACCTTTCTTTTCGCAGCTTCTTCCATTTCCTTGAACATCTCAATCAATTTATTGCGTGATCTAGCTATAATGACTACGTCGTCCGCGTATGCTACCATTTGACCCTCTCTCGTTATTATTGATCCGCTCTCTCCTATCTCTCTGAAAATTTTTGCCAGTAATATGATAAACAGCGTTGCGGACAGCGCATCTCCTTGTCTTACACCACTATTTGTCTCAAAGCTGTCAGTTAAACCACTCTTCGTTTCAACGCACGCCTTTGTTCCTTCGAGCGTCATTCTTATCAATCTGTTCAGCTTACCTGGTATACCCATTTCAATCAATGCCTTATAAAGCTCTCTCCTATTGACCCTGTCGAAAGCCTGCTGAAAGTCGACAAACATCATGTGTAACTCTTCGTTGAATTCATATGTTTTCTCCATAATTCTCTTCACCACATGTATCGCACCAGCCGTCGATCTGCCTGCCATAAAACCAAACTGGTTGTCGCCAATTATTCTATCTGTGTGCTCTTTCAGTCTTGTCAGTATCAAAGTTGACAGCACCTTATATATACAGCTAAGCAGAGTTATACCCCTGTAATTATTACACTCCTCTGGATCGCCCTTCTTCTTTATTGGAATAATCACTCCCACCTTCCACTCCATGGGCATCTTCTCCTCCTTCCAAACCTGTCTTATTAGCTCTCCTACTCGGTTGCAAACTTTACACCGCTGTACTTTATGAGCTCAATATTTATTTCATCCATTCCAGGAGCCTTTCCATTTTTCATCTTCATGATTGCCCTTTTATTTCTTCTTTGATGGTATCAGTGCCTCTTTTCGTCTTTCTCCATTTCTGCTTGCATATACTCATCCTCTTGATGTGTGTTTAAGAACTCATGGAAATGCCTTATCCATATCTGGTTTATCTTTTCTCTATTGTGTTCTGTCTTTCCATTTTTGTTTTTCATTCCTCTTTGTATTATGTTTCTTTTTGGTTTTTGATCCTTTATAAGTTTGTAGAACATTTTCATTTCGTTTTGCCTGTTACATGTTTCTATTTCTTGCATTCTTTCCATCACCCAAGCGTTCTTCTTGTTCTTGTAAAGTTTGTTCGCTTCTCTTGTCCATTTCTTATACTCGTCCATATCTTCCATTTGTCCGGTTTTTAGCCATTCCGCTCTTTTCTCGGCTTTCCTTCTGCTGTATTTCAGGCATTCCTTGTCAAACCACATCTTGTTTTTTTTGCTATTTCTGTACCCCAATTCTTCTTTTGCGCTTTCTTGTATACTCGTTACAATATTGTTCAACTCTTCTTCCATGTCGTCACACTTTTTTCTCTTTTTCATCTCCTCTTCGCTGCGCTTGGCGTATCGTATCCTTGTCTCATCTTTTTCAATTTTTTGATCGCCACCCTTTTTTTTTATTTTCTATTTTACTTCTGTATTTTGTCTTTATTATTTTTATCTTTGCTATCACCAGATAGTGGTCCGAGTCCGCATTCGCCCTCAGGAAGTTCTCACATCGTTCATTTTCATTTCATCTTTTTTGGAAATCAGCACATGATCTATTTGGTTGCCATCTTCCCTGCCTCCACCAGGCCATACCCACGTTATTTTGTGTATTTTCTTGTGTCTGTACATTGTACTGCAGATTTTGGTGTTTGTCGCTTCTGCTAGGCAGCATAATCTCTCTCATTTTCACTTGTTTTTTCGTGTATTGTGTGTGTACCTGCAACAGCTCTTATGTGCTTTTCCTTACCAATTTTAGCGTTGAAGTCCCCTAATATGATCATTATGTCTTGTCTAGGTATTGTTTCACAGAAAATTTCTAAGTTGTTGTAAAATTCTTCCTTTTCATGTTCGCCACTGTCTTCCGTTGGTGCGTACACGTTTACAATTGACATATTTGTTTTGGCTTCCAGTCTTACATATGACATCCTTCCATTTATTGCTTTAAACGACATTATTTTCCTACATAGCTCTTCGCTATCAAAAAACCAGTACCGTACTTTCCTTGCTTCTGTTCGCCTGCATATAGCATCGTGTATTTATCTTTTCTTATTTCACCGTACCCGCTCCATCTCACCTCCTGAAGAGCCATTATTTCAACCCCGTATTTTATCATCTCATTTGCCACTTCATCTATTTTACCGGGTTTCAGCAGCGTCCTTACATTCCACGTTCCGATCTTTGTTATAGAACTCTTGCTTTTTATCTGTCGCCGAGCCGTTTTTACCTTTTTCTTTACTTCTATCTCGTTTGTCCTTTTACATTGCTTTGTCGTCATCTGTGTCTCTTTTTTCTGTTTGGAGCTTCCTCTGAGACGTTTTGGTCGCTCCATCTTTAACAATTAATTTTAGCTATCACTAAATAGCAAATTAATTGATTTTGTTTTTTGATAACTTTGTTTATAAATATAAAAATAGTATGTTTGATAAGGATATAATAACAATATTCATAAAATAAATTTTCCGAGGAAAATCCAAAAGCTATTATCTAACTAAATTGCGACACATTTTGTAATTTTTTCATTCAAATTCTCTTGGTATTATTGATGATCACTGCGTTTTGGATTTTTACCTTTTATTTCCGATTTTGTTTAAACAAATTGGCGTATTGTTTCTTGCTGGTTTAATTTGATATCGACTGGTAGAAATTTTAATTTATTATAATTTTACTTTACTTGGTGCAAAATCAGTTTGCCTGAAATCCTCAGCAAAGTTTCCATTTTGAAAGATTCGCCCAATTTCTTCAGCATTGGGTTACCTTTTCCATTACAGCCATAGTCCAACTAATATCAACCATCAAAGATAAGATTTTGTTTAAGAAAGGAATGTGATAATTAAATCTGAAATTACAGAAGATCAGCATACTCTGTTACTTACGACATTTGATCTGGTCGCTTCTTTTTTCTGCAGCAGCCATACCTTTGCAGCTTATTGTTGACTGCTAATTTATACTGCTGAGGTATAAGCCTATAGAAACAAGGTTGGAATTTCAGAAATTTCGTAATTGAATGAGAAAAATGTACAGTAGGCGAAATTTAAAAATTTTTCAAAACTATTTTGCTTCTACATCTTTCAAATTTCTAACAATTTTGTTCATTTAATCGACTTTAAACAAAGGGAAAGGGCATATTTTGGATCGATATCCTACTTAGTATTTGGATGCAGTTATGCAGATTGCAGATGCCGCAAAATTATTACTTAGTTGTAGATTTCTCAAATTGAGATTTGAATTCTTGATTATTTTAATAATTAAATTAAATAGTTTTCTAATATCTGCATATGAACCACAATTTTCACAATTTTGCGAAAGTTCAACAATTAATGGTATAAAATTAATTAATTACATTCCGGCTAGAGCTTACTTTGCAATGCCGTTCCTGTGCTTTGGAAGGTACGTAAAGACGTAGTTCTCCTATGTTAATGAATTTCCATCATTAACAATATAAAATAAGATAACAAGCATATCTGAAGCCAGCCTAGCAAGCTACTTCAGATGTAAAACAAGCAATATGCTCACAGTACTAGCAGTGGCTTTTAAACTTCGCCGAGGTTACTGTAGGTGAAATAAACAGATCAACAAATCTAAAATGAAGTTAAAGAAGAAGATATTGGTGGTCATTTTGTTTCCAAAACATTTCATACTAATTATTAATTTGAAAGTTTCACCAAAATGCAAACCCGGCTGGGCTAGGAGCAAATGCTCTATGATTTTTGAAGGCTAGAAACCGCGCGCGGCTTCTCAAATGTTTCATCACATAAAATATTTTTAAATTAGATAATTAGTGTGAACATTATAATATAAATTTGTTCTATTTTTATCTGACTCTTTCTTTATTTTGGGGCCAATTTTTTTATTTCATTTTATTGCTCTTAAACTTCGCATTTTATGTTTTTAATTTTTCTTATAAAAGGAAAGGAATATTTTGTAATTACATTTTCAAAATAAGCTTGAATCTGGCAAAAATATGGCAGTGTCTGTCAAGCCCATCAAACATGGATTCGAGAAAGTTAACTTTAAAAGTTAAAAAAAAATTTTAAATCTATTATTTACGTGAATACTTTCTGCTCTAATATATTAGAATCAGTAGAAAAAAGTGGTTGCTTTCGTGCTTTTAATTTTTAGGGCCAAAAGTACTAAAACTTTTATTTTTTCAAATTGTTGAAATTTAACTACCCTTTATTATTTAAAACGACGTGAAGTTAGCAAACTTATGAATTATCCTACAATTTAACTGATTTCGTATCTCCCCAGATACCTCATACCCTATGCTTAATGCATGGACAGAAAGACTTTGTACTATGCAAGTATACAAATGAAAAAAAATTTGTTTATGCAACGAATAATGGGTCCGTCCATTAATTATTTAAGGACGATTATTCAAATTTTCAATTCCCATGTAAGGTTTTGGTAAATCCTTTTGTCCAAGTATTGAAATTTGTAACCCTCCTTCCGCCCCGTGAATTTAAAATTTATGAAAAAAATTTTTATTAAATATTTTAAATAGAAGAAATTTTAAATATTATTAATTTAAGGCAAAATAAAATCAATATACATATATATATATATTTTTCGATCATCAACTATAGTCTATGTCGGAGTTAGCCATTCCGATATCAAGATTATGGAAGGAAAAGAGATTACATCATTAGCGTCGTCTTTGTGGTTCCATGCTTTCAATTTATATATTGGCTTCATAAATCCTATACACGACATCTTCTGCTCCAGTTGTTTCATTATTAGATCAGACCCGGACTATTAAAATGTTGGTACCGGGCAACTCGTTTAATCGACCGCAGTGTTCACGATATTTATTATTCCAAAATACAAAATTTAAAAAATTAAGGTGGAAACGGTATTTGAATCCACTTTTAACTTTTCTGCTACTTTACAACATTTACATTGCCATTTCCAGGCGTATTTTCCCAGTTCTAGGCATTCCAATGCGTCATAATATGCAATAAAACAAGCAGAGAATTTCTAGACATATTTTAGAAAATGAAAAATTAGCTTTTGACTCCAAACAAAAAGTTTAAAACAACAATTTTCTTTACTGCTTCTAATACATTTCAATGAAAAATTTCATTGGAGCAGGAAAAATTCACGGAGATACTCTATAATATTTAACATTTTAAGTAACTTTAAAGTGAAGTTTTTAAATCTATTCTCAAAATCCTTGGCGATAATATTTGAACCACGTTTGCGACGCTTGTATCAGTTCCAAGCTAACTTTTCCAACTCTATTCATCTCGATGCATCACATGTATAAATATGAATATACATAAATATACAAACACCAAGTTTGTCTGTTCCATCAATATCTCTAGACGAAAAGCACTAACGAAGTGAACTTTTAACTGGTAATTTTCTATGAATTCTAAGGCAAGCGTTGCTATTCCCAATAAATTTCCAAAAGTTTATCGCAAAATTTGTATCTACAATCTATAAAATTTTCCATAAATTTTAAATTACGATGAAATGCGATGTCGTCAAATATGTTAAAAGTTTATGAAACACCAACCCCATAATCATAAAAATATCTTAAAACGTGATTTAAACCACATTTAGTTAAAATGCTTACTAAGGTTAAACAACGTTTTAAATTTTATTCATTCATAACAGCATTTTAACTAAATTAATTAAGCGATTTATATTACTTGAATTTTCAGTTGAACTATTTGGAGGTAGTTTAGTGTATTTAAGTTGGTAACAGAACAAACACAATAATTATACTAACACATATAAATTGATATTATATTCAAATGAATTACAGCTCATGACCCCCTCTGCAAAATCATAAAAATCATCGTAACCCCGACACAGAGGTACCCACCCCCACGCAACCCGCAGCAACGCGAAATTTTCTTTTATTTCAGAGTCAAGAATCCAGGCAAACATGCCAGCCAGATGAAGGAGGTGTGGTGCAATGCCCAGTACTCCACAGTGCTAAGAAGACAAGGTCAAGGTTCAAATGATTGAAATTATTGCATTCACACTGTATTAATAAAAAGTTTTAACAAAAAGTTAGGTTAAGGTTAAAATAGGTTTACTACACTGTTAAAGTATAATCAATCTCTAATCGGTATTTACAATAGAAATTGTTAAATTTCAATTAATCAAGTTTGGGCCTTTTAGGACGATAAGGATAACTCAGAAAATGCATGTATCAATTTGGTCAAACTCATATTGTCGATAAAACTAATCCAAATTGGCTGTATAGTTAAATGTGAAAATCCTTAAAACGTAAAGCCATAAATTTGCGTTGATTTATGGAAAACATAGAGGCGGCACCGTGTTGATGACAGCCACATGATGTGTTTTTAGGGAAGACGGTAAAATAAAAGTTTTACTCCAACCGAACCTCATGAGCGCGGATCGATATAGTATGTACTGTACCGTTTGTAAGATAATTAGTTGCTGTGGATCATTTCTTTTCTGCAGATCGCAAGTTCATGTTCAAGGCGATTTATCACTCAAACTCCCAACGTACAACCTCCAGCAGGAAAGATCCCAAAATAAAACACCCCTGACATCACACAAAACTTTACAAGTTCTGCTATATGCCAGATACAATTCAAAACTTGTGTTGGAATAATTAGAGTTAATTAGAGTTAATTAGATTAAACAAAAATCGGTTAAATTCTATATTTTAAATAAAACAAAACTATTAAACTTTTGTACTATTCAACCAAATGCCTTCTTTGGGCAATTATATGAAACTTACTAGATCCATCTCAAAGGTCTTTGAGTTTTTCATTCAAAGTAAACTTGTAATTCTTCAGTAAATATATCAGGCCCACATTTGTCTGCATTAAACCAAATCGAAGTCCTGGTGAAAAAACAATTTAGATTGAAACAAGTGCACGTTTTTATTTTTAGAATCTTACCAATGCAATTTCTAGGTCCTTCTCCAAATGGCAAATAAGTGTAAGGCATAATTTTAGATTTATTTTCGTCACTAAATCTATTAGTATAAAATTTTTCTAGATCTGGAAAATAATCCGGGTCGTAATGTAAGCCCATACACGGAATAAAAACGGAGGTTCCTTTTTCCAAAACTTGGTCACTCCCTGGTAACTTATAATCGACAACACTTTGTCTAAACAGAATTGGTAATGGTGGATATTTCCTGAGGGTTTCTAAAATCCATTGCATTTACAATACTCGTAACTCCTTCTTTTCAAATTTCAACTATTATTATCGATAGTCTGTTTCATGTATTTCATATACATAATCGCTTCTTATGTAACCTTTCCAACATGTTTTCTAAAACGCCATTTATTTCTTTTCTAACTTTTTCTTGAATTTCAGAATTTTGAGACAATTTGTAAAGACAAAACGCCATCGTGGTAGAAAACGTTTTGTATCCAGCAATGGAAAAAATAAACGCTGGAGCAGCAATCTCTTCCCAAGTCAAATGATTAATTTTATCGTTTTAGATTTATCAAGAGTTGCATGAAATCGTTCCAAACAATATTATTTTTTCTCTATATTCCACAGTTTCCTTAACAATGCTTATGAAAAATTTAGTTACTTTATCTGCGGTTAAAGACACTCTAATCTTCTTTGCAAAATTGGGGTTACAGAAAGAAAAAAAGCCTTTTATTCTTTTCAAAAGGGGTTCACGAAAACTAGGTTACTGTATTTTATAAATTCGAATTTGGATTTTCAAACGAATTGCATTCAAGTCCAAACGCACAGTTTCCAATTACACATGTGGTGAATTTTCCTGAAATTTCTCGAATGTTCACAGGCCCATGAAGTGATACCAGGTGATCTATCGATTTTTTAACTGTTCTCCACATTCAACGACTGCGTGAATCATCATTTTCATTTTTCCGGAAGTAAAGGTAGGGGTTAGTTTTACCCGAAGAAAATAAGTTTGCACTTAGAAGATCTGATTGTTTGTTACAAAAACACCAAACTTTAACTTTATAAATCTTAACAAATCTAATTTTTTTAATTTTAGGCGGTCGCCTCCCAATCAGTGGCGGACACTCAAGCTGCTATTGAGAGAGCATTTGAAGATTGTTGTAGCTCATTGTATTTAAACCGAGCTAGGATGATCAGTATGAATAGACGATTTAAGTTACCGGAAAATGATGATGAGGTACGAAGACTCTTTGAATGTAGTTCAAATAGATTGGGAATGATGGATGGAAATGGCAATTATGCCTTAAGTAAAATTAAGGACATTGTTACAGCTAAAACTATTGAATTAACTAATGGAAATTTTAGTCCCAAAAGTACGCAATGTTGCTAATGCAGCTGTTGAATACTGTAAATATACTCCCAAACAATCTGATATGGGGCTTACTGCAATTAAATTAACTAATTGTATTCGATCTTACTCGACAAACCACGCAAACGACCTTTTTGATGAAATGGTCAAACTAAATGGTGCCGGCGATAAAGAAGATATTCGCATTCCAATACGAACTACTATCGCAACTAGAAGAATGTTAAAATATTGTTTGTATTCTATTAATAAAAGTTGACAACCCGTTAATATCATTTTTTCTTTATACCGAGCAATTGTTTTAATTAATTAAGAACTTACGGCGGTTTTCGATCCAACCCTTGTTCTCCGACTAAATACTTAACTGTACAAGATGAGGAAGCCGATTCGTGTAATAACACCTACGATCGAGCAAGTGGCATGGCGCGGCAAAATTTTAGGGCCAACTACTGCTACAACCGGCCAAAGATTATGTATTGGTGTTTTCATCTTCTCAACAAATTCACTTCTTTCGAATTTTTGAGTTAATTATTTTAAACTGTTATATGTAGAGCAATGCATTTAATATTTTCACCATTCTTCATGATTAAAATTTCCCACCTGTTTACATTAGATTTGCAAATATATGTCATCATTTTAAATTTAACACATTTCTTGTTAAATTCTTCGATTTGGATCACGTTTTACTCATCTCAATTTTTTTCACTATTTTAGCTAAAGTTTGAAAGTTTATTTAGGATACGGCAGAACTTGAAAAGTTTTATGATGTGATCTCTGAGGTGAATAATTTTTGTGGCCTTTCAGGCTGAGGGATGTACGTATTTCTGAAAAATTCGATCACCTTGTATTTAAACTTGCCATCTGGAAAACATTACTGTTTGTTTAAAGAGGATTACTTGGCGACGGATATTTTTTTTTTTTGTCGACAGAAGGGGACACATCTCGATATTTCTAACGTCGCTGCCGCCTTTATGTTTTTGATAAATCAACGCAAATTTATAGTTTTAGAGTTTTTAACATGACTTTCCCAATAAATTACCCAACCAATTTGGATTAGTTTTACTCGATAGTATGAGTTTGACCAAATTGGCACATATATTTTTCTGAGCTATCAAAACATGACATGAAACAAAATTACAAAAATTTGCAGATCTTTACTTGAGTGAATACCTTAAATGAACATAAGCACTGTTTTTATAATAACAATCCATAACAAGTTAATAATATATTTATAATCCTGAAATACTTTTAATCCAAGTGCGATAGGCAAATACGCTGGAGAATACATCGGGATATCTCTGAGCGCAAGGAACTCCCCAAGAAGTAATACCATGTAGTATTCCATTTAAAACTAATGGACCACCGGAGTCTCCTTTACATGGTCCTTGCCCAGCAACCATATAAGTGCATACGTTTGTAGAAAATATCGAGTTCATCATTTGTTGACATTGGGCGACAGATATTGATTGTAAATTAATGGCTTGGAGTGCATTAGGAAGATTATTTGATGGAAAACTAGTTAATCCCCATCCAGATGCCACCAAAATGGAACCAGGTGGAGTTACACTATCAGCAAGCGCAATAGCCGCAACACCGGGCATTCCGTGAATTTGACCGTCAATCTTTAAAAGGGCAATATCATTTGCATTGTTTAGGTAATTGTAATCAGGATGTGATTCTATTTGAGCTATTCTATAAGATAGACCGCCAGAGTTGAGGTAATTTGTTCCAACAACAACGACAAAATCAGCTGGACGTAAGCTGTGAAAAGATAAGATAAAAAAATCATTGCAGATGACATACAAAAACTCACTTATAAAGACAATGAGCGGCGGTTAGGACCCATGTGCTGCTGATAATTGAACCACCACAGAAATGCGCTCCTGTTGTAGAATTCCTCACTGATACTTGGTAAGGAAATTCTCCATTATTTGCTGGACGCCCTCCCACAATTCGGGATTCCACCGCCCGTGGGAGACGGGTAGCTGAAATATATTTTAAAATTGATAAAGGTTTTAAATAGAATTCTGTGAAGATGATCATTCGCTAGCTCCAAAGAAGTGCTTTTAACCAAGAAGAGCTGTAAGTAATAAACAAGAGTCTTCATAAAATTTTGAAATTATTTGAAACGCTTATCTTTACTAATTAAAATAAGAAAAATTACCTAAAGCAGCACAAATCGATAGAGCTAATACAATTATTGCAAACATTTTTTTCTAAAAAATTATTACAATCGATTTACTAATCAGGCTTTTGGCTTTTTATAATTGTTGTTAACACACTTGATAATTTAGTTACAGTGGAAGGAAATTGCAACCAAAAAGTTTAAAATTTGCTTTAAATATTTATTATCGGAAATATGTAGATAGCCAATAGAAAAACATTAATATATTATGTATAACGTCACAGGCACGTTCGACGACCTAGTAAAATACTAGAAATTTACATGTGTGCTGAAATATGTACCTAATAAGTTAGTGTAATATTACACAAGATACATAAAATTATTTTCAAGGTTTTATTAGTCCATTGACACCTAGCATATTTTATATGCTGCTTTTCTGTTTATATTAAAGATTATATTAATGCCGCGACCTCATAGTGAGTGAATACACTGGAATTACATTGATATGCAACTCGATTGACTGCTCATAACATTAAGTTAGCCAAAAGAATTATTTAGCCAATAAAAGAGTAATTCCAGAATTCTAATTTTGATGTTTTTAGACATCACGAAAAGAACGTTTTGGAGCGTTGTAAATAGCGGCGTTCGTTTTAGTAAGATTATAAAAGACAAACTTTGTGTTTTATAAATTATTTCACATCGGACGACATTTTATCGGAATTTGAATTTTTATGAAAAATTTATAGATTACAGATTTTAAATAAAAAATTTTGCGATATAGAGAAAGGGCGACACATTTAACCACTTTTTGTATTTGATTTTAAATTGGATATTAAATATAAACAAAATAAAGCAATATTTATAGAACTATATATTTGGACATTCCTTTGTAGGCAAATTTCAGAAAATCGTAAACATTTTGGCAAACTCAACAAAAAAGGTTTTCAATTTAATTTTAATTAGTTTTTAAGTTGTACAAAATTTTATTATTAGCTTTTTTATAATTTTTACAGATCATCCTGTAGGTGATGAATTTTAATGTTATATTATATGTACTCACCATTAATTTCATTTAAGCTGAGTTGATTTGATGATGGCTAATGCCCGGTTTTTTCACTCACAGTTAGCAAACTTTAGGTTAAATTGACGAAATAGCCAATCAAACGACAAGAAAACAAATAACTGGCTCGGTGTCAATACTAACAATAAGTCGATTATTACTAAAGTTTCCACAGATGATCGCGAATATATCTAAAGAGTCATATGTTACAGAGAGTTAGTTGAAGATGGAAGTTTAAATATGCTTGCTCAATGTGTTTCTCAAAATAAAAAAAGAAACCGACTCATCAGTTTAATCTTTGTACTAAAATCTGAACTTGTGCGTTTCAAAAGCAAGTGCATAAACAAAACTGGACTATTGCTGTCCACTATCGTCAAATATTTTAATATTAACGGTGACCTTAAGGTACACTTCTCACCTTCTCTCGGTTGCACATAACTTCGTTTCAAATTTTATATGTTCATATCCGTTCCTAAGCTACGTTAGCTGATTAAAGCGTTAGCAAAGCCGCGGCGGCCATCTGCCCGATATATTGTTCCATACATAACCTCATTCTGTCTACTTTACGATATAATAAAGTTTCACGATTTTATTTTTAAATATCTGTGTTTTATTTACAATTTAAATCTTGCGTTTTTTGTTGGGACACCCTTTACATGAAGTACTTGTGAAGTACATGAAGTACTGGTAAAATACATGAAGTACATGTAAAGTAGATGAAATACGTGTTAAGTTTATTGAAGTACAAGTGAAGTGCCATAAAGTTAGTAAATTTTTGGTGAATTACATGAAGTTGAATCTAGCTTATGAGCATGCGCTACGGTCAATGTGTATCATAGATAAGACACGTGTATTCAATAATAATTATTTGGTAGTAAATTAACTTACATCAGTGGATTTTCTTAACATTTTTTTTATTTTAAACGTCGAATAGACCTTTGGCGGTCATTATTTTACTAATTAAAAGTTTTAGTCGTTGCTAGTTTAATAGTAATCAATTAATTAAATTAAACTTAGATTTCTTAGTTAATTTTATAATTTTTTTGTAATCATGGAGGTGTGTTTGGTTATTTCGTTGTGGTCTATAAGGTGCGTCCTCAGTTCCCTTCCATTGCGAATTTTTAATTTAAAAAGTTTTTGAATTATTTAAAAAATTAGTTGGGAGGGGGGGGGCTGGAGACCAACTAGTTCTCTCCTTCCAATTTTGAAAATAATCTTAATAAGAGTTTGTGCATGATTGTACATCATTTATTTTCACTTTACTTGTTTTTGTTACCCTCCCCCTCAAGAATATGTCATAATTTTTTTAGAATACTAAAACGATAGCGGAAAGTTTCTACTAAATTTTCAAAGCTTTAATATGTTTGCCTGCATTGTAATATTTGGGTACTGAAGAGTGTTTAACACCCACCAGACCCTCCGGATCGAGTTTATTTTATATCAGAAGTAAACTGAAGATCTCCCGTTGCAGAGACACTGGAGAGTGTTCCCCCTAGATTCCCCGGATTGAGTAGTTTTTTTTATCAAAAGTAAACTAAAGATTTCCCGTTCCAGAGGCACTGGAGGGTGTTCCACACCCCCAGACCCCTCGGTTTAACTAATGTATTTTTTATTAAATGTGAATTAAATACTTATGCATGTCCCAAGTTTTTTAAAATTAGCTATGGCCAAGTAAATGTGTTTAATTTGTAATCTGACAATAATTAATCATAAACTGCATAATTATAAATTCCGTAACCCCTGGGGGTAGATCTCTGCATCGGGAGATCTTCAGTTTACCTCTGATAAAAAAAACTACTCAATCCGGGAGGGCTGGGGAGTGTGGAACACCCTCCAGTGCCTCGGCAACGGGAAATCTTTAGTTTATTTTTAATAAAAAATAAACTACTCGATCCGGGGGGTCTGGGGGGTGTAGAACACCCTCCAGTGCACAAATTTTGAAATCTTGGTAAGTTTCTGAAATACCGATGAAGTACGCGAAATACAATGAAGTAGGTGAAGTACCGTAAATTATGGATGAAGTGCGGTGAATTACTTGTGAAGTACGTGAAGTCTCGTGAATTACTGCTGAATTATATGAAGTACGAAGAATTATGATGAAGTACGTAAAGTGTGAAGTTAATTGTACACGATTTCTTCTAGCGGTTGACCCCTCGGTGGAATATTACATATGTGTGCCAATTATGCACAAGCTTAAAGACATACTTTAGTTTTCTTGAGAACGATGTTACACCCCCGCCACCCTAGACTCTTGGTGAATATCTTGGATTTTATGTTGTTTTAAAAAGTTTCGGTATTGATTACTTGAAACTGAAGGTTATAAGTTTGCTAAAATCTCGAAACCTCCCGGTTTTGAGACCATGGCTTCTAGTTTGGGATTCTGATAAGTATTAAATTTAGGATAACTAATCATTTTAATTCGCATTTGTAAGTGTTTTTTTTATTTTTAAGTTGGTAATAAGTTTTTCAGCTTTACATTTTAATAGATGTGTAATTGTCACACTTAGCACACATAAAATGCCGCCAGTATATGTAGCAGATATTGGTGGTAATTTTGTTTCTAAAAATTTCATACTAATTACTAATTTGAAAGTTTCACCAAAATGCAAGCCGGTTGGGCAAGGGAGCAAATGATCTGTGATTTTTGTAGGCTAGAAAACACACTCGGCTTCACAAATGTTTGATCACATAAAGTCTTTTTAAATTAGATAATTAGTGTGAACGTGCAACCTCCAGCAGGAAGGATCACAAAATAAAACGCCCCTTGAGATTACACAAAACTTTTAAGTTCTGCTATATGTCAGATACAATTCAGAACTTGTGCTGGAATATTTAGAATAAATTAAACAAGAAATCGGTTAAATTATATTTTAAATAAAACAAAACCATTAAACTTTTGTACTATTCAACCAAATGCCTCCTTTGGGCAATAATATAAAACTTACTGGATCCATTTCTAAAGGTGTTTGAGTTTTCTCATTCAAAGTAAATTTATAATCCTTCAGTAAATATATCAGGCCCACCTTTGTCTGCATTAAACCAAATCGCAGTCCTGGGGAAAAAACAATTTAGATTAAAACATGTATTACAAGTTTTTTATTTTTAGAATCTTACCAATGCAATTTCTAGGTCCTTCTCCAAATGGCAAATAAGTGTAAGGATTAATTTTAAATTTATTTTCGTCACTAAATCTATTAGGATCAAACTTCTCTGGATCTGGAAAATAATCGGGATCGTAATGTAAGCCCATACACGGAATAAAAACAGAGGTTCCTTTTTCCAAAACTTGGTCACTCCCTGGTAACTTATAGTCGACAACACTTTGTCTAAACAGAATTGGTAATGGTGGATATTTCCTGAGGGTTTCTAAAATTCATTACATTTATAATAATACACCTTCATTTCAAATTTCAACTATTACCATCGATAGCCTGTTTCAAGTATTTCATATCCATAATCGCTTCGTATGTAACCTTTCCGTCATGTTTTTCCAAAACGCTATTTATTTCTTTTCTAACTTTTTCTTGAATTTCAGAATTTTGAGACAATTCGTAAAGACAAAACGCCATCGTGGTAGAAGACGTTTCATATCCGGCAATGAAAAAAATAAACGCTTGGGCAGCAATCTCTTCCAAAGTCAAACGATTAATTTTATCGTTTTTTAGATTTATCAAGAGTTGCATGAAATCGTTCCGAACAATATTATTTTTTTCTCTATATTCAACAGTTTCCTTAACAATGCGTATAAAAAATTTAGTTACTTTATCTTCCGTTAAAGACACTCCAATCTTCTTTGCAAAATTGGGGTAACAAAAAGGAAAAAAGCCTTTTATTCTTTTCAAAAGAGGTTCACGAAAAACTAGGTTACTGTATTTTATAAATTCGGAATTTGGATTTTCAAACGAATTGCATTCAAGTCCAAACGCACAGTTTCCAATTACATCTGTGGTGAATTTTCCTGAAATTTCCCGAATGTTCACAGGCCCATGAAGTGATACCAGGTGATCCATCGATTTTTTTAACTGTTCTCCACATTCAACGACTGCGTGAATCATCATTTTCATTTTTCCGGAAGTAAAGGTAGGGGTTAGTTTTACCCGAAGGTTTTTCCATTCTTGACCGTCAAGTGAAAATAAGTGTGCACTTAGAGGATCTGACTGTTTGTTACAAAAAACTCCACGATCAACAAAACTGTGGAAATCAACAGTCAAAATATTTTTGATAATTTGTATATCTATGGGAAAATAAACTGGTCTCCATAGTAAAAACACTCCATATTCTTTAAAACCAGCGGCTTTAGCTGTTTCGTATTGTTTTCTACATTTGGTACCAAATGCTTCTTTATGGTGGGGTGCATACGAACCGAACGGTATTACGGATTCCTCGAAAGGTATATTTTTTCTTTCCCAATATTTATAGGTCCATTTGAAGAAGGCATATGTACTTACCAGAAATGTTGCAAATAAAACTAAAGTAGTACTGATAATTTCCATCGCATGAATCGGGAATAAATTTTCCACGAAGAAAATATTTTGTACTGAATCGTTTTGCTATGTTTTAAGTATTTTGTACATAAATAATTTTATCAAATGCGATAACCAAATCAACTAAAAAGTGTCAATTTTAATAAGTGAGACGGTGACTGGACAAATTTCAAGTTGTGGGTTGAAGTATGTAAAATACGGTTAAAACTGTAAACACTTGATAAATATTATAAGATAGCTACACTTCTTGCCACGAAACATGTACATTACGTCATAGCCTTTAAGTATTTTTAGCCGGTTGTAGCAATAATTTACGTCAAGATTTTGCTACGCCATGCCAATTGCTCGATCGTAGGTGTTATTACACGAATCGGCTTCCTCATCTTGTACAGTTTAGTATTTAGTTGGAGAACAAGGGTTGGTTGGAAATCCGCCGTAAGGTCTTTATTAATTAATACAGTTGCTCAGTATTAATAAAAAAATTATATTAACGAGCTGTCAACTTTTATTAATATAATACAAACAATATTTTTAACATTCTTCTAGTTGCGATAGTAGTACGTATTGGAATGAGAATATCTTCTTTATGATTCACTGTCATTTGGCCGAAAATTATTTGGCCGAATTCTATTGGCCGACAGTTTTGGCCGATAAATCATTTGGCCGACACATCATTTGGCCGACACATCATTTGGCCGACACATCATTTGGCCGACAGATTATTTGGCCGACCAGTTTTTGGCCGATAGTCATTTAGCCGAAAATTAAAAATATTCTTTAATAATAAATAAATTATATTATTTTATTTACTAAAACACAAAACTAAAAAACAAAACAAATATGAAATATTCAATTCAAATCAACGAATATTTCTAAGATCCGTTGGGTTTAAACTGGAGATTATGAGCAATGCCACGAAGGAAATCGTCGGGAGTTTTGTTGGGGAAATCCAGGGCAAGTCGTTTGAGCCTGTCCGCCAGTTTGACGTACGCTTTCTTAGGAGGATTGGGCTCGTGGCCTGCAATATACTGAGCAAGGCTGAATTCAATATTACCTTGCTCACGTTTGAGTCCATCGATGAATTTCCAAATTGTGGGGTGATTGGCTCCGAGAAGACGACTGAATTTATTATTCCACCCTTCAATGGAATTATTTGTTTTAGGAAGATCCCCGAGGCAGGCATCGTGACAGTTCCAGATCGAAATCCCGAAATTTACGGGTTTTCGCACTGGATTGTTCCTACTTCGAATCGCACCAATCCAAGTGTTTTCAAAGTAATCAAGTAATGGTTTCAATACTTCTTCATTTTCCAAAAAGAACTCAGTTTGCATCAAGTTTTCGAACATAAGCTCCACATTCTCTTCCGGAGCAAAGGCCAGAGCCGCTAATTTTCTTATATTTAGGAAAACAATGGCTCAGCCAAATTTTCGTAACGAATTCTAATTGGATGGTTAGCCTGTATTACACGCCAAATACATTGATTAAAGTGGAAAAAGCATCCATGGTGAGCGATACCAGGGAAAACACTTTGATACGCTTTCTTCTGCGCAATTTCGAAGTCGGTCATAACACTTACGGGTTTTAACTCGGGTTTCAAGTTTAGCATAGCTTCTAAAACTCGAATGTAAGTGTCCTCTCTTATTCGGAAGAAGAGCAAACACAGACGGAATGACCACTTTGTACTTAATGGAATGGATCGTGTACAGTTGAAAGAACAGTGATGGAGCCGACTTGAACGTCCCATCGGCGAACCAATGATCGCAATCAGCCAATAACTGTAAATTTTCTGCGGTACTAAATATAAGGATCCTATTCTCACTGGGTCCGCTATCATAAAGGAGGAAAGGTTCTCCTTTACCAGTTTTTCGGTAATCTCCTTCAATCGCTAAATCGGTCAGGCTGGTAGGAGATGTTGGAACAGCAGGTCCATTTGTATTGCGAGTTCTGCGAATGATCTGTTTCAACAATGTGGTGGAAGGAAGATGCGGGGCCACTGCTATATCAAGATTAAGAGTAGCATCTGCCAGAATCTGTTGAGGGTTTTCCTTGGAAGTTTTCGCCACTTGTTTGATATCGGCAAGCACAGTTTTGCTGCGACTTCACCACTCTCCACCGTATGACCAATATGGGTGCCACTAAGTCCAACAAGTTCATCGCCTTCAGTGATTGCTCTTGCTTTGCACTTTGAAGTGTTGTATTTGATGCATTTCCAATAAACTTTTGCACCACCTTGTTTATCGCGAGTAAACAGAAATCCATTATGCAAAAGCTGCTTAACTCCACGACTACTTTCAACATATTCCAAAGGCATATTTGATGTAATTACGATTTAATTTTAATTTCAAATTTTCGAAAAAGTAATATTCTTCCTTCTGTTCTATTATGTATTGTTCTATTCTATTCTATATCTCCTATATTATTCTTCTATTATCTTATTTTCTGTATTATAATACTTGGTATATTACTTGGTATATAATATTTATATTGGTACCTATATAATAATATTTGGTATATTATTTTAAGTTGGTAGTTTAGAGCAAATAATATATAAGAACTTATGCTTTTTCCCTTTATAAATAGATGGCGTTACTAATTTTGTTTCCATTTGCAGATGGCGCTATTAATTTGGGGTAAATTAACAAATAAATTCACAATATTTAAAAAATAGTAACCGCAAATTAGTAACGCCATCTGCAAATGGGGGAGAAAATTAGTAATGACATCCATTTTGTAATATATTCTTATTACGGATTGAGGGGGAGTCTAAAAGTAGGATAAAATGTCTTCCGTAATATATGAACGGCCCCTAAGTACATGAGATATTGGTATAAATGATTGCCGCTAAATAACTGTCGGCCAAATGACTATCGGCCAAAAACTTGTCGGCCAAATAATCTGTCGGCCAAAAACTAGTCGGCCAAATAATCTGTCGGCCAAATGATGTGTCGGCCAAATGATGTGTCGGCCAAAACTGTCGGCAAATGATTGTCGGCCAAAAAATTCGGCCAAATGACTGGATACCCTTCTTTATTGCCGGCACCATTTAGTTTAACCATTTCATCAAAAAAGATCGCCTGCGTGGTTTGTCGAGTAAGATCGAATACAATTGGTTAATTTAATTGCAGTAAGCCCCCTATCAGATTGTTTGGGAGTATTTTACAGTATTCAACAGCTGCATTAGCAACATTGCGTACTTTTTGGGGACTAAAGTTTCCATCAGTTAATTTAGTCGTTCTGGCTGCAGCAATGTCCTTAATTTTGCTTAAGACATAATTGCCATTTCCATCCATCATTCCCAATCTATTTGAAGTACATCCATAGAGTCTTCGTACCTCATCATCATTGTCGGGTATATTAAATCCGTTATTTACACCAATCATCCTAGCTCGGTTTAAATATAATGAGCTACAGCAATCATCAAATGCTCTATCAATAGCAGCTTGAGTGTCCGCCATTGATTGGGAGGCGACCGCCTAAAATTAAAAAAAAATTTAGATTTGTTACGATTTATAAATTTAAAGTTTGGTATTCAATCGATAAATTTTTATTTCTAGTAATAGTTGGGTCCAACAGTTACTTTGACTTCGATTTGAAAAGGGACCAAACTTCAATTAAAGTTGCTCTTTATTTCAATTTTATTAATATTTGTAATTAAAAATTTAGGAATAAAATGATAAATTAAAATTTATCTTACAAAAAAAATAAAATTAAAAATTAAGAATTTTTTAAATATCCAATACAAAATAGGCTGAAAATTGTCATAATAATGTAATATTAATAATAAATAAAGTGATTAAAAGCATCTATTAA
This sequence comes from Lycocerus yunnanus, assembly GCA_036346125.1. Classification (NCBI taxonomy): domain Eukaryota; kingdom Metazoa; phylum Arthropoda; class Insecta; order Coleoptera; family Cantharidae; genus Lycocerus; species Lycocerus yunnanus. Next base: position 6,431,850 of record JARFIX010000052.1, read on the forward strand.
AATATAAGAAGAATTTACTTACTTGGAAAAGTATAACAATCAAAGCAAAAGTGCAGTCTTCATATTTTGATGATTTTCTTTCTGGTATTAGGTATGTACTAATACGATAAAGTTAAACCTTCAAATTTATATAATTTTTTATCTCAAATTTTTTCAAAACAAGCAATAAGTTGTACTTTCCAAGTGTATTGGTATTACGTAATCACCAGGATGAAGCATTGGTGGGTTCAGAAATAAGTAAAACGGATTATTGATCACAATTTGAATTATTGATATGTTCATGGAACATTTTTTATCTTTTAGGTAAACGTTTGTTTACCTGAATGTAAAGAGAAGTTATAATTAACCCCAAAATTATATGTAGAAGCAAGATCGTTTGCGGTTTTGTATAAAATACTTCTTTAAATCCTTTCAACGATCTATTCTAATTTTTATTTTGTCGCACCTTGTACGCACCACAAGATTAGTTTGTTTTTATTTTCAAGTGAAATGTCAACTTAATTGATTTACTTCTGGATAATTTTGTTTAATAAATATAATTTTAATATGTTTAATAAAGAAATAAAACAATATTCATATCGATTTCGATCGGAAAATCCAAAAGCGATTATCTGATTGAATTGTAGCTCATTTTAATTAAAATGCATATTAAATTTACAATAAGAAAATTAATAAATATTTGAAGAAATGAATGAAAAATTCATATTGCATGGGCCTGTAAAAATATCAAAATTTGGCTTGTAGAGCTTTGCTCTATTATTATTTTAACTGACAGACACTACCACACAATTTTTTTGAAATGTCGATATTGAAAAGGAAACTTTGATAGCAACTTCAAATCAGAAAATCATCAAAAACTTAGACTATGAAAAGAAAAGCAGAAAGATTCGGATTTTAAGTGTAAATTATTTGATTGTCTTTTAAAGGGCACATTTTTGGTTTAACCCTGTCGTGATCGTAAATGTTTTCAGATTTTGGCCTTACTCACAACTCAAAATATTGCGGCAAAAGTTCTTTCGTGTTTAGCTTTAGCTATATTCAGACGAATAACAATCATACATCATAAGTTTGAGTGAAGCTGAGTATATTGTCAATTGATGTAACCTTTAGGTATAGTTATCATCACCCTGGGAAATAAAAGTTAAAACCTAAACAACTATGGCAATTTTTAACTAAACGATTACAGACAGCCGATTTTGTCGATTAAAAGTCTATCTAATGCATGTTTTACAAAAGGACTTCATTCTGTAATATTTAATTTGCTAATGTTTTAAGTGAGTGATTGTGACGGTCTTCACTTACACGAAATTCACTGCAAACTTTGAACTCGGCGTAGCCATACATAATCATAACCAAAACAAACACTATCATTGATGAAATACCTTCAAATTAAAGTTGGAAATCACTAATAATTTGTTTTGAAAGAATATGGATAAGAAATGGTATAAATTACAAGATGCGAAGTTCTTGTGTTAGTATCGCACACAGCATCATCATGAAAACTGCACTACTATTTGCTTTGATCGTTATACTTTTTCAAGTAAGTAATTCTTTGCTCATTACAAAAGTATTCCATCAGTCAAGTTTTCTGATTATATCAAATCTTAATTTTTTTTAAATAAGAATTATTATTGCTGTAACAGGTTTATTCCAATTGTAAAATATATAAACGTAAATAGTTTCTAATGATAGTTTAAAATAAAACCAACTTTTTTAAATATAGGTGGTTCACTCTCGGACAGTGCTTGCAAAACTCGAGATGATCTAAATCAAGCATTTGAATTATGCCGTAGTTCGTTACATTTAAGCAGAAGTAAGATCTCGAAAGTATCTCATCGATTTCTACTACCCGAACATGACACTGATCTACGAAAAATGTATAAATGTGTTGCAAGAGAAATGCGAATGGTAGATAGTAATGACGATTACGTTATAAGCACAATTGAGAACGTCGCAGAAGCCATGATCGCGAAAATCACTGACGGAGTTCCACAGGCCCATCAAATACGCTTTGTAGCCGAGTCGGCTGTTGAACATTGTAAAAATACACCCAAACAAAATGATATTGGTTTTACCATACTTCAATTAAGCAATTGCATTCGTTCCTACGCTGCTACGCATCTAAATTTTTGATCCAAATCTGAAAAGCAGATGAAGGAGTCGACAATAAGCAAAAGTAACTAACATGTTACCTGCACAACATTTTTTAATTTCTAAATTTTTGTTTATTTTAAATAATAATAAAAAGTAAATATATTCAAAACAAAGTTTTATTAACTCATATTAAGCTCATTTTTTGAAAGTTTTTCACTGTTTTAAATTTAATATGGAACCCATCGTCAATCCGGTTGAAAACAATCCGGTAGAAAAACTAATTAATTCTAACTTTAATGAGTCGCACTTAAGTAACTAATATTCCAATTAGCCCAAATTATAAACTAAAGTTGTTGAGACCGGGGGGTCTGGGGGGTGTTCCACACCACCACCAGATTGTATTCTGAAATTTATAGTTGCATCCCGAAATTGCTTCAGGTGGAATCATAAAGCATCAATAAAGTACTAAACCTAATTGTGATCCAAATAATCGCAATTTTCAATCGGAACGAATCTGGTATGGTAATAATAATTCAAATTGGAGATTACATTAATAATTCCCTAGGAATTACCACACTACCTCCAGTGCTAATTATTAAAAAAGAATTAAGATTTGAAATAGTCAGAAAAAATTGATTAGGTATAATTTTAAAATGAACAAAAAATTACTTACTTGAAAAAGTATAAAAGTATTTCATCATGATTCTGTCTGTGATACTAATACAATAACTTGATATCTTTAATTTATACTATTTCTTATCCATATTTTTTCAAAACATATTATTTGAAATTTCCAAGTCAAAATTTTAATTACATAAGTTAAAATTAAATTCTAAATTGGCTCGAACCAAATTAAAGGTTTGGGCATGAGCAACAAAAAGTGTTACCTATTGTTGCGATTAAAACAATTTATTATTTCTGCTTCAAACGTAAAAAACGTGTTTTCCATCAAAATTAAAAAAAAGTTGTATCCTATTGTGGAATTGTTCGGCCCGTAGAATTAACTTAGCAAAACTTCTCAAGTCAAATTTTAATTTATTTACAAGTCAGTGAAATGGGAATGAAAAGCAAAATCGACAAGAGGGAAAAAATTCTCTTTTCACAACTCCTTTATTTATTTCTCATCTTAAATGTAAAATCCGTTATTAAAAATTAAAATTGTTGCAATTTAGTCAGATAAGAGCTTTTGGATTTTCCAAGGAAAGCGATATAATTATTGTTTTTATGTCCTTATCAAACATAATATTAAAATTATATTTATTAAACAAAATTATTCAATAAGTAAAATCAATTGATTTGATATTTTACTTGTAAATAAAAAACTAATTTTGTTTTGCGAACAAGGTCCGGTAAATAATAAAATTTAAAACAGATTATTTATGTGAAATATACTTTTGATACTTATAACTTGTGGGACTATCGAATAAAAACTATCGAATTATTCGATAGTTAGGCTTTATTTGACCTATTAATAGATTTTTTACTATCGATAGTTTAAACTATCGCCAGTTACTAAACTTAATCACTAAAAATAGTAATTAAAATTTAATCGAATAACATTTTTTATTTTTTAGTTACTTTAGTTAATTTTAGTTACTAAAATCAGTTACTAAAAAGTTATTCGAATAACTAGTAACTAAAAATTATTTTTAGTAACTAATTCTTAGTTTTTATTTGATAATTTTTATTCCATAGTTTTTATTTGGTTTGTTGTTTGTTAACTAAGTTTATAGTTACTAACTATAGATAGTAAAACAAAATAGCAACTAACTATGAATAGTCAAAAAATATCAAAAAAATAGTTTTCGTTTAATAGTTTTTATTCGATAGTTTTTATTCGATAATTTTTATTTGATAGTTTTCATTCGGTTTGATGTTTGATAACTAAATTTTTAGTTACTAACTATCGATAGTAAAAAAAATAGTAACTAACTATCGACAGTCAAAAAATTTCCATAGTGCCCTTCGCTTAGTTTTGACGTTAAAACAAATGCAATAAATCAAATGGAGAGTTTTAGCAATTTTGTGAATTTATTTTTTTTTACCTACACCTTGTTTATTATTTTCAGAATTTGTGTAAAAACGGTTGATTTCCCAAAAAACATTTTTTTGACCAAAGTTATAGCCAGTTAAATTCTCTATCCAGTTTAGGCAATTAATTTTTTTCTAAAACGTTTTGTCTGAGAGATGCGGGGATCGTAAGAAAAGTAAAAAAAAACAAAACCTGAATTTTTTTAACATTTTTTTCATTGATTTAATTTATAACTCGAAATCCGTTGATTTTAGACGATAAGAGATTATAGCCTAATTTGTAGATAAGCGGGTGATGTTGTAAAAAGTTCAAATTCCTAAAGTCTAAAAAGTCAATAATATTGGAACTATGGCCGTTTGAAATAAGAAATTCCAAAAATTGCTTTAAAGAGAAGTACCCCCCAAGGACTTGAACTTGGAGAAAAATTTTATTTGAAAATTTGTCTAGAAAAGTGTCCTTTATCACTACCTTAAAGGTTTTTGATGGTCACGAAGACACCCTGTATATAATTTCGACATTACAATCTTCTGCTGTAAATCTAAATGCTGGCATTTGGATTTACACAAATTAAATTTAATACTATTTCTTCTAATTCTTTGTTGCTATTATTATTTTTCTGACGTACTATTAAAAAGCGATGATAAGTTAATTTAAATTAATAACTTAAGATAATACCTGCGTTTAAATTTCTTAATTAAATTTTGTGTAGTTTATAGAAATATTTATGTTTAATGTTAAAGTCAAAGTGAACGTACCTGTACTTTTAATTGGTGGTGCAAAGCGGTGCAAAACTCGTGCAAAGTTAGTGCATAAATATTTTTCAAAAATCAATACCGGGTGTAACCATTTCTACAGCACCCGAATTTTGGGCTAAGATTTGGGCAGCTTCCAAGGTGGTGCAGTCAAGGCCCAAGAGTGGATACGGATCATAACGTAGTATTAATGAAAATAAAAGGAAACAGGATAGGGGAGAAGAAATATGAAAACGGCGCGAGCGAGTAAAAACTTAGTAATTGAGAAATTGCAAAATGAGGAGTACCAACAAAAATACGCCCAAGCATTGCAAGAACAGATAAGCAGCAAAGAATAAAACAGCGATATGAACATAGAATAGACGAACACAAAAGAAAGTATATTGAAAGCAGCAGAAGAAACAATAAGTAAAGCTGAAAGACATAGGAAAGAAGAATGGTTTGATGCTGACTGCGAAGAACTAATAGAATTGTTACAGAGTTTAGAATTGTTAGAGTTACAAGGAAAAGAGAAAACAATCGGCCAAAAAAAAAGCAATGGATCAACGATATAATGACGGAGATAGAAAAACAGCATAGAAACTCAAGAAAATTCTAAAAAAGGATAAAAGACCAAAAAATAAAGCCGAAATGTGAGATAAGAGGATTAAGAAACAAAAACGGTGAAATTAAATACGGAAGAGATGAAATCAAAATTGGTGGAGCGAACACTTCAAAGAATTATTGAATGATGAACCGGAAATGGATACAAATATAGAGAATGAAACGGAAATTACAGGTAAAGATAGAATCTTAAAAACCATCAGCGAACCATCATAACAGAAATTTATTGAAGCGGTAGTTAAAATGAAAAATAATAAAACCCCAGGATCCTGATAGAAGTAAGACGAAAAGATAAGATGCCGGTACAATGGAGCGAAGCTGCCTTGATCCTGATATATAAGAAAAGAGACAATAAAGAATGTTAAAACTACAGAGGAATACTATTTACTCAAAAATACATACAAATTTCAAGATTCCAAGATTTTGGATTTAAATTTGATAATAATTGAGGTTTGGATTTATTGCAAAAATAGTACCGATTTAAAATCAAACCGTAAGATAATTAATAATTAGTGATAACGAAATACTAATACACTTGGAAAGTACAACTTGTTGCTTGTTTTGAAAGAATTCACGATAAGAAATTATATAAATGTGAGTATTTAATTTTACCATGGTACTCGATACCAAATACCAGAAAGAGAATCATCATGAAGACCGCACTTATTATTTTGACTGTTATGCTTTCTCAAGTAAGTAATTTTTTTCTTTCATTTTAATTATTTTTATATTTTAATACTACATTGTTACGAGTTCTTCCTTTGTTTCAATAATGTAAAAAATTTTGATTAAAAACTTAAATTAATAGTCAGTACAATTTCATAGATAAGTTACGTGTACAATTTTTATTACGTTAATATTTCTAATTAATTAAATGTTCTTATTCGTCCTTTGAAGTAAACCATTCTCCAATCAGTAATTAAAACCTAAAAATTCTTCTGTATACAATTTTTTCACTATAAAATTGATTTCTCCTAATAATCACTTATTGTTCAATTTATCTTTTTTATTCTAAATTATTCAACTGCAAAATATGTATATTAATAAAACTCAAACAATGGAGCAACTTTTATTGACGTTTGATTCCTTTTCAATACGAAGTCAAAGTAACTAACATTATATGTTGGCTCAGAGCTATTGGTACACATAAAAACTTACCGATTGAATACGAATATTCACATTTAAATTTATAATTTTAACAATAAAATAAATTTTATTTCAAATAAAATGAATTAAGTCATTTAATACTACAAAAAATTACTATTCATGTTTAAATTTCTTTAAATTGTAGGCGATCATCTCAGAATCGATGGCATTAGACACTGATACTATGCTTAAAATACTTGACGACTGCTGTAGAATATTACATTTGGACAGAGACATGATGATTCAACTTATACAAAAAGAAAGCAAATACTTAAGTGACGATGATATTGAAAATTATTTGATTTAAGGGAATGTATGTTATCGCAAGAAAATGCTAGTTAAAATGGTCAAGCTGCCGGCGATAAAAAAGGTAATCTCATCCCGATACGAACTACTATTGCAATTATAATCATCTTAGATAGTTTATTTGTGTTGTATTAATAAAGACTTTATTGATAATCAAGTTGGTTAATAAAATTTTACACTAACAGACCTGTAAGTAGTGAGTGAACAGTGCAACTCGATTGATGTGCAACTCGATTGACTGCCGATAATTTTAAGTTAGCCGAAAAGTTTAACCAATAAGAGAGTAATTGCAGTAGAAGATAAACTGAGATTAAGTACTAATTCACTAATCCGTGGTGTTATATTTTGAACACTCTGTATCATAACAATAATTTTGATTTACCATAGTAACTTCTTTCCACTTTATAAGTACATCATTTTTGTATTGTAACTATTTGCCATGCTTTCTTAGACTGATATAATCACGTTTTGTCACAATTTGAAGTTTTTTAAAATGAAGATTAATATAGCTGAAAAAAGTTAAAATTTGTAGTCATTGTTTTGATGTCTACTTTAAAGAGTAGTTCTCCAGGAACTGCATATCAACTACAATTTCATTTCTATCACTCAAAAAACGCCAACTGGGCATCCTAAGGGCTAGCGAGTACGTTTATCGACCGATCCGGTTTAGTTCCGATGGAATTAAAACTTCATTTTGATTGTCTTTCATAAAATTGTAATAAGAATACATCTGGATAATTTGCCAAAAGATATGTGAAGTCATGACGAGTTTGTCAAAAAGTTCACTATAAAAGAAAATAGAATGGCATATTGAAGGAACAGCTACTTGTTTTTTTCCCTTCATCTTAAACCGAGATTCAAGTTTTTATAATTATTATCATGACTTGGAAAACATAATTGTAACTTATCAGGTTTCCGGATTTAGAGGTATTCGTTTGCCCGTGAACTTGGTACAACCAAAGAAGACAGTTAGTTTATCAAGTTCTTCCAAACTCCAAAATAATGAGAAGCTATTAAGTAATGTGGAAGAATAGAAAGCAAGCAATATAAGCGCGAGATACTTTTCCCTAGACCAGTCAGCCGTTCGTTATTTATTCGGCGACTTATGAAAACATATCACCAATTGACCGGGATCTACTAACGGCAATAATCAAAACAGCTGATGTTTTTGTTTATTTACGAATCGACCAACTTCGACTGCGCACATCGACTTAAAAATTTGGAACGACGAATACATGTATTCTCGAAATTTTCCAAGGTTGCAATTGAAACTTTCGACCCTTAAGTTAATTTCACTTTGAAATCGGTGAAATTAAACCCTCGCACTAACTAAGCATACGAAATAACAAAAGAATAATCCTACTATTTAAACTATCTTCGGAATTATTTAACCAAAAAATCTATCGCAGATTTTTAAAGTGCTGCGTGGCCACAAACAAAAATTGAACTCCCGCATTCCCTTCGCTCGCGCGCCGACCTGCGCACGTGATTTTTGCACCTGTATGGACCTGTCAAGTTTGCACGAAATACCCAAGTGACTGAGGGCCAAAATATCGTGTTCCAGACTAAAGCTCTCCCGTGCTGCTAAGGTACTAAGGTCACCCCGTCTGGTCTCTTTCCATCATCGACTGATTGTAATATAGCTAGTGATGTTGCAAATGACAAAATAAGCATTGTTTAATATGGCCAATCAGATAATTAATACGTAAATGTAGCCATCGTAGGTGGATAGGCGACTACTTCCCAATGTAAAATTATAAATAAAAAAAAAACTAAAATTTCAACAACCCTTTTATTAATAAAATACAAACACCTCTTATACAATATTAATAGTTGCGATAGTAGTTCGTATTGGGACAAGAATATCTTCTTTATCCCCGGCACCATTTAGTTTGATTATTTCAACGAAAGAGATCGTCTGCGTGGTCTGCCGAGTAAGAATAAATACAATTGGTTAATTTAATAACAGTAAGTCCCCTATCATATTGTTTCGGAGAATTTTTACAGTATTCGACAGCTGCATTGGCAACATTGCGTACATTTTGGGCATTAAAGTTTCCATTAGTTATTTCAGTAGTTCTGGCTGCTGCAACATCCTTAATGTTGCTTAAAACATAATTGCCATTTCCATCCAAAATTCCCAATTTATTTGAAGTGCATTCATATAGTCTTTGTACCTCATTATCATCTTCGGGTAATTGTAATTGGTTATTCGCATCAATCATCCTACCTCGGTTTAAATACAACGTGCTGCAGCAATCTTCAAATGCTCTATCAATAGCGGCTTGAGTGTCTGCCACCGATTTGGAGGCGACCATCTAGAATTTAAAAAAAATACATTTGAAAAGTAATTTTCTTTAATATTAAATAACATTTTATTTTATTACATTGGTTTGATGTTTTTAATAATTAATAAATATTAATCATGTAAATTTAATAATTAAAAGGTAGGTATATAAGAAGAAATTACTTACTTGGAAAAGTATAACAATCAAAGCAAAAAGTGCAGTCTTCATATTATATTATGTGATGATTCTCTCTTTGGTATTAGTTATCTACTAATACGATAATGTTCAAGTTTCAAATTTATATGATTTTTTATCTTGAATGCTTTTAAAACAAGCATTGAGTTGTACTTTCCAAGTGTATTGGTATTGCGTGATCACCAAGACAAAGTATTGGTGGGTTCAGAATTAAATGAAATCTAAAATTATGTGAAATTTAATCTATTTTACGGCATAAAATTTAAATAGATAATATTTTCGCAATAAAAGCAAAACTTCAATTAAACTTAAAAATCTAAATTTAAGAAAACTTTAGCTATCGCTAGCCATCCTTTTTGTTTTGGTTGCTACCACCAGAAGAAATTAATAGCAAATGAGCTAAAAACAGGGTCGTTAAAAACAAAAACCACTTAAAGTATAGAAATATGTAGGTTCGGTTCTAAACCTCAAAAGAACTAATTTGCAATTATGAGAAATTGATCAAAATTGAATTATTGATATTTATGAAGTAATTCCATCAGATAGGCAAATCTTATGGGAGTTAATTCTAATTAACTCCAAAATTATAAGTGGAAGAATCAACGCTTGCGATTTTGTATCAAATACTTTTACAATTCTTTTAACAAGGCCGTAGTAAGGCACGTCCCCCCCGAAACGTTAAAAAATTCTTTCTTCTTCTTCTTCACATCAGGGATTAGGCCTTAAGGCCTGTTCCGACTTCCTATTGCCATCTTTTTAAAAAATTCTTTTTGAAAGTAAAAAATTTTAATTTTGAAAATAAATAGAAGTGGGTATTTTCAAGTTGAAAATTTTTTACAATTGCTACCCCCCACACCAACCCTTATTGAAATCCTGGCTACGGGTCTTGGCATGTTGACATATTATGCAATAGTTTTTATAATATTATACAAGAGATAACATATTATACTAGGAGGGGGGGGATTTATAATCTTTGGTCCCCCCAGATTCTCGGTTACTACTTTATATTTCTTGTGCTAAAAACTTTCACTATTAATCGCTTAATACTGAAGAATATAAGTTTGGAAATTTATCTTTTACAGTTTGAGTATACCTGGGGGGTGCTCCGCATCCCCAGACCTCCCGATCTATCTACAACTTTGGTTTATAATTTGGACTACTTCGGATAATACTTGAATGTGACTTGTTAAAGTTAGGATGAATTAGTATTTTTTTGATCGGTTATGCTGATATCTACAAATTGTTTCTAATAAAAAATAAACTGCACAAACCGGGGGGTCTGGGGGGTGTGGAACACCCTCCAGTGCCTCACTGTTGAAAAGCAAAACATTCAATGCTTACAGATTATGAGTTGGGTTTATTATAGCACTTTGATTTTCTTGAGAACAATTACATATTATCTTGGGGGGAATTCATAATCCTCTCTCCCCCTAGATTTTCGGTTACTGCTATATATTTCTAGTGCTGAAAACTTTCACTATTAATCGCTTAATACTGAAAACCATAAGTTTGAAAATTTATCCATCACAGTTGAGTGTTCCTGGGGGTTTTGGTTTTAATTTGGGCTAATTGGGATATTAGTGACTTGAGTGTGACTTATTAAAGTTAGAATTAATTAGTTTTTTTAGAAATTTTCTTTAGATCGGTTATGCTAATATCTTTAAAGTGTTTCTAATAAAAAATAAACTGCACAATCCGGGGTGTGGAACACTCTCCATTGTCTCACTGTTGAGATATAACTTTCTCACATAATCTTCTCCCCCTAGATTTTCGGTTACTGCTATATATTTCTAGTGCTGAAAACTTTCACTATTAATCGCTTAATACTGAAAACCATAAGTTTGAAAATTTATCTATATCACAGTTTAAGTATACCTGGGGGGTGCTCCACACCCCCCAGACCCCCCGGTCTCTACAACTTTAGTTTATAATTTGGACTAATTCGAATATTGTTTACTGGAATGTGACTTGTTAAAGTTAGGATTAATTATTTTTTTTAAAGATTTTTTCTAGATTGGTTATGCCCATATCTTCAAATTGTTTTTAATAAAAAATAAACTACCCAAACCGGGGGGTCTGGGGGGGTGTGGAACACCCTCCAGTGCCTCACTGTTGAAAAGCAAAACATTCAATGCTTACAGATTATGAGTAGGGTTTATTATAGCGCTTTGATTTTCTTGAGAACGATGACATGTTGAACTGGGAGGAATTCATAATCCTTGCTCCACACAGATTCTCAGTTACTGCTTCATATTTCTTGTGCTAGAAGCTTTCAATATTAATCGCTTAATACTAAAGAACATAAGTTTGGAAATTTGTTTATCACAGTTTTAGTGTACCTAGGGAGTGCTCCACACCCCCCAGACCCCTCGGTTTCTAAAACTTTGGTTTATAATTTAGGCTAATTATAAACTGCTTGAGTGTGACTTGTTAAAGTTAGGGTTAATTAGTTTCCTAGAGATTTTTTCTGGGTCGCTTATGCTGATATGTTCAATTTACTTCTAATAAAAAATAAACGGCACAAACCGGGGAGTCTGGGGGGTGTGAAACACCCTCCAGTGCCTCACTGTTAATAGGCTAAACATTTAATGTTTACAGATTTATGAGTAAGCAGCCCCCCCCCTCCAATGTTGAATTTTTTTTTAAAGTAAATAATTTGAATTTGAAAATTAATTGGTGAGGTGTAGGCATTTTCAAGTTGGAAAATTTTTAAATGTGTCCACCTCGAAATGAAATCCTAGCTACGGGCCTGCTTTTAACAATCTATTCTAAATTGAATATTTTGGCGCACTTTGTTCACACCACAAAATTAGTTTGTTTTTATTTACAAGTAAAATATCAAATTAATTGATTTTGCTTCTGGATAATTCTGTTTAATAAAAATAATTTTAAATTTGATAAGAACATAAAAGCAATATTCATATCAATTTCTATCAGAAAATCCACAAGCTATTATCTGACTGACTGAATTGTAGTTCATTTTAATTGAAACGCATATCAAATTTATAATAAAAATTAATAAATAATTGAAGAAATGAAAGAATAATGAAAAATTCATATTATAGGCCTTTAAAAAATCAAAATTTGGCTTGTAGAGCTTTGCTAAATTATTTCTGCTGACCAACACAACTACACAATTTTTTTGAAATGTTGATATTGAAGTTATCTTTTCAGTCAATTTTAGATGTGCTTTTCTTTCCTTCTCAAATTATGAAAATAACCTTGATCGCTTTTGTAAGAACCAGAGGGATGGGCATATAGATTATCTTTGACAACAACATTAAATCAGATGATTATCAAAATACTGAAGCTATGAAGAAAAAAGCAGAAAGTCTTGGATTTTAGCTCTAAAATTATTTGATAATCTTTTAAAGGAAACGTTTTTGTTCAAACCTGTCGGCCTTACACCATCTCAAAAGATTGTGGAAAAAGATCTTTCGTGTTTAACTTTATTTAGGTGAATCATAAGTTTGACCATAGTTGAGTATATTGTCAATTACTGTAGCCTTTGGGTACAATTATCATCACACTGAGAAATTGAAGTTAAAACTAAACAACTATGGCAATTTCAAACTAAACGATTACAGATAGCCGATTTTGTCGATTAAAAATCTATCTAACGCATTTATTACAGGAGGACATCATTCTGCAATGTTTAATTTGAATGTTTTAAGTGTTTGTGACGTTCTTCCGTAACAGGAAATTCAATGCAAACTTCGAGCTGAGCGTAGCGATACATAATCATAACCAAAATAAACACTATCAGTTTTTATATCTTCCAACCGGGTGGTGATGAAATACCTTCAAATTAAACTTGGAAATCACTGATAATTTGTTTTGAAAGAAATATGGATAAGAAATGGTATAAATTGCAAGATGCGAAGTTCTTGTGTTAGTATCACACACAGCATCATCATGAAAACTGCACTGTTTGCTTTGATCGTTATACTTTTTCAAGTAAGTAATTCTTTGCTCATTTTTGAGAATAATCAGCACTGGGCGTTGTTTTTATTATTATTACCGTTACAGGTTCATTCTAATTACAATTTAAAAAAAATTAATATTTTTAAATTATAGGTGGTTTACTCCCGCACGGTGCTTGAAAAAACTCGAGAGGATCTTAATGAAGCATTTGGATTATGTCATAGTTCATTACATTTAAGCAGAAGTAAGATCATAAACGTATCTCATCGATTTCTATTACCCGAACATGACACTGATCTACGAAAAATGTATAAATGTGTTGCAAGAGAAATGCGAATGATATAGATAGTAATGACGATTACGTTATAAGCAGAATTGAGAACGTCGCAGAAGCCATGATCGCGAAAATTACTGACGGAATTCCACAGGCCCATCAGATACGTTTTGTAGCCGAGTCGGCTGTTGAACATTGTAAAGATACACCCAAACAAAATGATATTGGTTTTACCATACTTCAATTAAGCAATTGCATTAGTTCCTACGCTGCTACGCACCTAAATTTTTGATCCAAATCTGAAAAGCAGATGATGGAGTCGACAATAAATAAATGCCACATGTGTAAAATCCCACAAAAGTTTGGAATCACTAAAACAATCTTTGCGTCTGGAATGGGACAAAATATCCCCAGAAGAGGTACGAAAAACAGCCGAAAATTTCATTCGACCTTTAAAGCTCTGTATCCACGCAGAAGGAAGCCACATTGAAATTTTATAATTTATGATGTACATAAGGTTGTTGTTAATTGTTATCCACTTTTAAATTTTTGAAATGTTGCGTTTGAATAAGTTTTTTTTTAAAGCGTTTGTCCGAGTTCTTGTGGGTCACGCTGTATATTCAATAATTGCAAGTTTGCATAAATGTTTTATCAAATCCGAAAAGATATAACAGTAGGTTAGTCCTTAACTTGGTTTAACTGTAAGATTACGTTATATTTTTGTGGGTCAATCATCCTCACAAACAGGAATGGATCAAATCGACAATTCGCTTACTGTTACTTTATGGTAGTGGTCAGCTAAGATTTTGGGTTTAAATTTGAGTTTAATTGAGGTTTTAGCATCCTTTAAACTCAAATCGTAAAATCGTTTAAATTACTGATAACAAAATAGGAATACACTTGGAAAGTACAAGTATTGGTTGTTTTGAAAGAATTCACGATAAGAAATAATATAAATTGAAAATTTAATTTTACTACGTTACTAGATACCAAATACCAGAAAGAGAATCATCATGAAGATTGCACTTTTTGTTTTGATTGTTGTGCTTTCTCAAGTAAGTAATTTTTTCTTGCATTTTAATTATTTTTAAATTCCATTGTTACGAGTCCTTCCTTTGTTTCAATAATGAAAAAATTTTTGGTTAAAAGTTTAAATCAATAATCCGAACAAAATCACAGATACGATGTCATATTATTTTATAATTTTTACTATATTAATATTTCTAATTAATTGCTCTTATTCGTCCTTTCGGGCAAACTATCATTCTCCAATCAATAATTTAAACAAACTTTTCTGAATTTGCGTCTTCTTGCAGCTTCTGTATACAATAATAATCTTCTCCTAATAATAATCTCTTATTGTTCAATTTATCTTTTCTATTCTAAATCATTCAATTGCAAAATTTATATTAATGAAACTCAAATAATGGAGCAACTTTAATTGACGTTTGATTTTTTTTCAATACAAAGTCAAAATATCTAACATTATCTATTGGCCCACAGCTACAGATCAAATACCAAAATTGAAATTTTCAATTTTAACAAAAGTTACATTTAGTATTTGGTTTAATAATACCAAACCAATATAATAAAATAAGTTGTAATTCAATTAAAATGTATTGGGTATTTCATTTAATATTAAAAAAAATTACTTCTCATATTTAAATTGTTTTAAATTGTAGGCGATCGCCTTCCAAACAAAGGTAGGCAGTTTTACCACGACTGCGGAATTTGACAAATGCTGTAAAAAACTAAATTTAGATATTGCGACGATGGTTGGAATTATAGAATCGGAAGGCGTAATTCCCTCAGATGAGGATGTACTACGTTTATATGATTGTATGGCGAAGCTAAATGCTAATAAAAGTAACGAAGATAAATAGTGACGACGATAATCTCATCCCGATACGAAAACTATTATTGCAACTATAATCATTTTAAAATTTTTGTTTGTGCTGAATTAATAAAGACCTTTTGATAATCAAGTTTTTATTATAATTTTCCATTAGGGAGAAGTTTTTACTTATTGGTTTATTTGATTGGATATATAAAATTATATATATTTTGCTATTATATTATATTATATTATTTTTCCACTACTAGCCATAAACACTATCATTTCAACGTAAGTGATCGAACTGTGAACCACGCCTTCTATCACCTGAGGTGAATAATATTTTATTATTTACTAGTAGTTAATAATGAACATAAATGCGTAGTCCGGAAACTTCGGGCCATTTTGAAAGAAAATTTATGTGTAAAACGAATTAGCATAACCAAGAAATTCTATCAATAGTGTTTAAATAATTAAAATCGGTCTATAAATAAGATTAATTTGATATTTAAAATGTTGATTAAATTGGAATTTTGTGACGTTTAGCAATTAGGCGAAATGAGAATTATGAACACAGATTATGAATTAAATATATGACAGCTGAAACTAGAAACTTTATAAATCGATTATTAATAATTATTACAATCAATTATCGTTACAAATAGTACATTTTTCGACAAAATAGTTTTTGTCAACATCTATTTACTTGCATTCCACGTTCACTAGTTTTTATTCGATATAGAATTTTTTTGTTTGGTAAGTGTTTTTGTTACATTAATATTATTAAAAATCTGTATATTTTCAATTGTAGGATAACTGGATTGTGAAGATATTAAAGAAATTAGTGGTCGAAACAGAATCATGAAAAAATTTATGCGATTCGAAGTAGTCGTTCGTTATCAAACTTGTATAACCTTTACTCCATTAGAAAATTTACAATCTCCGTGCTATTGTAACTACAGTTTAAAACACTTCAAAAGGCTCAAAATTTCTTACTAGTTGGAAGTTGTTTGAAAAAAAAGGTTTTATGACGATAACTAACAACTTGATTGATTAGTATTACATAAATGATTATAATAAACACAAGATATTAAGAAAATTTATTTATAAAATTGTAATTGATGTTACAATTATGGCATTCCATTGATATATTATTCCTCCAACATTTAAGGAACTAGAAGAGGTAGGTACATTAATAACAGAATTATTGATAATGTGCCCCTCTTCAATTGTAGAACTGGATTGTACAGGAACTGGTGGTGTCGAGGAATCTTCAATTGTAGAACCGGATTGTACAGGAATTAGTGGTGTCGAGGAATCTTCAATTGTAGAACCAGATTGTACAGGAATTGGTGGCGTCGAGGAAGCATCGACATGTTGATTAATTGATGTTGATTGGCTTTGGACCATACGAGCTATGCTCGTTTTAACCGAGAGTGAGTCAGCTATATAGCCCTCGGCTACCGTAGATGACTTCCAACCCCCCATGTTGTTTCAACTGCAGGATATTTCCACCGCTAGCAGCTAATATTGTGGCTGAAGTTCTTCGGAAGCTATGACCCGTGTAAGACGCAGGGTTTTGCAAATTTAAATACATTGCAATTTTGTTTGGTACTTGCCCTATTGTATTATGACCAATATTTTGCTTTGTAGCTTTTCCATTGCGTATACTAATAAATAATTTTTGCATGTCGGAAGTTGGTCTAATTTTTAAATATGTTTTTTACAATTTTCATCCAAAGGGGTTCCATAACAACAAATTTTCTAGATGAACCATTTTTACTATTACGAATGTTTATAATAATCATATCATCTTTTATGATAACATCAGAAAGAAGCAAATTGCAAAGTTCATCGCATCTGCAAGCCCCAGATAAACCAATTATAAGAATTGCCTTATTTACAATATGACATTCATCGGGTGCATTAATCAGAAATTTTGTAATTTCTTCTTGACTGAAAACGGAAGACTTCTTAGCACGGTAATTCACATTTTGGCGTTTTAAGAACGCAACTAATTTGAAAAACTTTGAAATGTCTATGTTGTCCTTTAAAGAAAGAGTTGATTTTAACATAGAATAATGTGCCCATAAAGTGGAAGCTTTTTTATCATTGGCATAACTTTGGAAATATGCTAACAGTACATTTTCAGATATTATAACCACACTTCGCGCAGTGCACCAATTTTTTAAAAGTTACATAAGCTTTCATATAAAGAGTCTTGATTTTTCCGGCAGTAGCTTGTCTGCCACTGATTCAGCAATCTCTCTCATTTCGGGTGGTGTACAACTTTCACTCATTTTTAAAAACACTCGCAAAACTTATAAATATCAAAATATTTAATGTAACCTTTATGTCAAAATTAATTAAACATTTTCAAGCAAGTGTCAACATCAAAACAAAAACTATCATTTGTTTTATAATTTGAAATAAATAATTAAAACGATTTACTTTATTCATTAACAATTATTATTATAAGAGTAAACAATCCTAGTAGTGGAAAAATTGTATATAAACCACGGTAGTGAAGCGTGTTATAACCCGCGTTTTAAATCCGCGGTGCTACGCACCTTGGGATTTAATCTGGCGCTAGGGTTATAACACTATGCTTCACTACCTTGGTGTATAATATACTATTATATAGCCATAATAATATTATAATAATTGTAAATGTTTATTAACTTGTGAAACTATACGTTGAATAAAATATTTTAAAATTACAAGTTGAATAAAATTTGAAAATTTTCCAACTTACATTTTAGTCTAGGACCCCGTTGCGCATAAGTGGTTTCGTCTTTTCAAGAACTCATCAGCTAAACATAAAATTACTTACTTGGAAAAGTATAACGATCAAAGCAAAAGTGCAGTTTTCTTCTCGATTTCAACATGACATTTCTTTTAAAATGTTGTATAAAGTATACTAGGTCTGACGATGGCAGTATAAAGCTGATATTGAAAACTTTTTCGACCATAAAAAGAAGAAATTAAGAAAATCATCTACAAATTAAACCTAGAAAAGCATGGTTGGGTTTCTGGCATTGTCGAAAGGTAATTGAAGTGTTTTTCTCGGGTACTTGATATTATCCGCCAGATTTTCTACCAGTAAAGAGTATTCCCTGTAAAAGTATAAAAATTTAGTTAAAAAAGAAAATCTAACGGTGGAGGTCAAAGTTACTGGTAATATCTTTTATACTGCAAGTTTTGAGCAGCAATAGCTGAGCTAGTTAATTAATTCTTCAATAAGGAAGACTGGGCTAACTTTCAAGTTGGATCACATGCACGTGCTGGAACTAAAACGGATCTTGGGATTTTCATCGACTATTTCCTTATTTTGAATCTGCGGCGTTCCTGGCATTTGCATGTTCTGACCATAGCCTACAGACAAAGCATTTGATTTGATTGTTTGTTAGAATGACACATGAGAAAATAAATAGTTGGTTTGGTGATAAGGTAAACCTAAAAAAGTCATTCAGGAACTCCACAAAGCTAAGGTATACCCAAATAATAGTAACTATATTTGCCCCCCAAATTTCGGAGACACTTCGTCAAAGCTCAACTGCTACAGAACTGGGTACGAAATTATGTTTTGAAGACAAGTGGAAATATAACTTTGTTGTGCATTTTTGACTTTCCGGACAACTTTTAAGTTGAGACCACAAAAAAAATAATATTAATAAAATCTAAAACAATATTTTAAATACATTTATTCTTTATTATTATTAAACTACCGAATTTTTTGTTGAAAACTCGGATGAGAATTTCTCTTTATTGTCGCCATCGTAGTCTGAACGCTGTCATTGAAGCGAAGCTGTCTAAAACCATAAGCACGTATGCAATTACTTAATTGAATTATAGTAAGGCCGAGATCATTTTGTTTGGGTGTATTTTTACAATGTTGAACAGCTGCTTCGGCAGCAAAGCGTAACTTTTGGGCCTCTGGAACTCCCTGGGTTATTTTCGCAATCATGGCTTCTGCGACGTTTTCAACTGTGCTTAGAACGTAATTGTTATCACTATCTATCATTTGTAATTTTCTTGCAACGCATTGATAAAATTTTTGTAACTCAGGGTCATCTTCAGGCAATAAAACTTGGCGAGTTACAGTTGTGAACTTATTTCTATTGAAATGTAACGAATTGCGGCATTCCCGAAATGCTAAATTAAGATCATCTCGAGTTTTTTTAAGTATTGTGCTGGAGTTAACCGCCTGTAATAAAAAAAAATTGGTTTTAAAAATTATGTTTAGTAGACCAACTTTCAAGAATTATGAAATTAAGAAAAAATTAGGTACTTACTTGGAGAAATACTACGATCAAAGCAAGAAGTGCAGTCTTCATTATAATTCTATTTGTGACACTAACACAATAATTTTTTTGTTTTGAAATTTATACCATTTCTTATCCATATTCTTTCAAAACAAACTATTTAGGATTTTCCTGTTTAATTGGTAATATTTCATCACCATCCGCTTTAAAAATATCGAAAAGTAAAATTAATCCTTTAATAATAATCATAGAACTTAATTTTTGAACTTAAAAAAATTAAAACCACCACTTTGAACTCCCGCCTTCGACTCGTGCCGATTTCCAGCTCAAAAACGCATTCATGAAATTGATTTTTTGTAGTGAGACTCGGTGAAATTAAAGTTTGGTGTTAGGAAAAATTCTGCAAAAACCTCTGCTCTTTTGTCTAAAAATGTAACTGCTTTGCCCCAAAATGCAACTGTTTTATCTGTATATACTATAAAATTACTAATTTAATTACTATTTGGTTTAATACTTTAATGAATCTTAGTTTAATAATTAAATAACTTTCGGTTTAGCAATGTAACTGTTTTCACAGCAATGAAACCGCTTCATCCAGAAATGCAGCTGTTTTGCACAATAATTCAATTACCTTCGGTTTAACGGTTTCGGTTAAATAATTTGATTGTTTTAGTAATCCAATTGTATTTAATTCAATAATTCAATTGTTTTTGGTCCAAAAATTCAATTAATGTTTGTTCAACAACTCAATTGGTACGAGTAATAATTCAACCATTTTCTACAATAATTCAACTGTTTAAGGCAAAACAGCTACTATTTTGTCCAAAATTGCAGCTGTTTTGTTTAATAACTTAACTGTTTCATTCAATAAATTCAGCTGTTTTTGTATAATTCAACTACATAGTTGGTTCAACAGTTTAATTATTTTTAATTTAATAATTGAATTTTTTTTTCAAGAATTCAATTGTTATGTTTAACAATTCAACCGTTTCTTCAACAATTTAACTGATTTATGTAACAGCTCAACTGTTTTGTTCCATAATTCAATTTATTCTTCAAATTGGTTTTGATTTAATTGTTTTAATAATTCACCACTTTTATGCAAAAGAACTACTCTTTTGTCCGCAAATGCAACTGATTTGTTAAATATAACTATAATTTAACTGTTTTGTTTAATATTTCAGTTTTTTTGCTTAATAACTCTGTTGTTTTATTTCAACTTTTCAATTGTTAAGTTTGAACAATTCAATTTTTTTTAACAATTTAACTTGTTTTTTAACAATAGTAATAGTTTTAAACTGTTTTGTTAAATAATTCAACTGTGTCGGGTAATAAGTTTGCTGTTTGTTCAATAATTCAGCTGTTTTGTTTAATAATTCAACTGTTTCATTTAATAAATTCAGCTGTTTTTGTATAATTCAACTACATAATTGCTTCAACAGTTTAATTATTTTTAATTTAAGAATTGAATTTTTTCAAGAATTCAATTGTTATGTTTAACAATTCAACTGTTTCTTCAACAAGATAACTAATTTATGTAACAGCTCAACTGTTTTGTTTCATAATTCAATTTATTCTTCCAATTAGTTTTGAATTAATTGTTTCAATAATTCACCACTTTTATGCAAAATAACTACTATAATTTAACTGTTTTGTTTAATATTTTAGTTTTTGCTTAATAACTCTGTTGTTTTATTTCCGAATTTTAATTGTTAAGTTTAACAATTTTTTAACAATTGAACTTGTTTTTTAACAATAATAATAGTTTTAAACTGTTTTGTTAAATAATTCAACCGTATCGGCTAATAACTTTGCTGTTTGTTCAATAATTCAGCTGTTTTGTTTAATAAATTCAACTGTTTTGTTTAATAATGTAACTAGTAAGTTCTACACTTTAATTGTTTATGATTTTATAATTTATTGAATTGTTTTTTTAACATTCAACTGTTTTGTTACATCATTTTGCGGTTTTATTTAATAATTCGACTGTTTTGTTTAATATAATTCAACTACTTTGCGCAATATTAGTTCACATATTTTTGTTTCAACAATTCAATTGTTAAGTATAACAATTCAACGATGTATTCAGTAATTTAATTGCTTTTTTAACAATAGCAATAGTTTTAAACTGTTTTATTAAATAATTCAACTGTTTCGGGTAATAAGTTTGTGGTTTCTCCAATAATTCAGTTGTTTTGTTTAATATAATTCAACTGTTTTGTTTGATAATGCAACTAACTAGTAAGTTCTAGACTTTAATTATTTATGATTTTATGATTTACTAGTTGGATACCCGGCTTCGCCCGGGTTTCATTAAAAATAAAATACTTTGCCTTTGTCTGAAGTATTTGGTTTTGCAGGGTTGCATTACCCTATGTTAATGAATTGCTATCATTAACAACAATATTAACAGGCACATCTGAAGCCAGTCTAGCAAACTACTTCAGATGTAAAACAAATAATATGCTCACAGAACCAGCAGTAGCTTCGGATCTTTGTCGATGTTACTGTTGGATATTACAGGACCTAGTCCTAATTTAAGAAGAAGCTTTACCCGAGCTTTTCTTTTCCAGTATTTCAAATTACTTGTAATAGTGTAGGTACTGAATGTAAATATACCAACGTAAAATTACCATATATCAATTACAGGTATTGGCGATGGAAATCTCGTTAATCTATTCATGCGCGTCCAAAATTTTTACTTTTTTTTAAATTAAGCTTTTCGGTCCCGGTTTTTAGCGGAAAATCTCTTTAGGGTCCTAGAGAGTAACTGTGCAAAATTTGGTTGGGATCGGTCAAACGGTCTAGGAGTCTATAAGGAACAACACACACACACACACACACACATACATCCATTTTATATATATAGATAGATAGAAGATAGAAGATTGAATTGTTTTTTTTAACATTCAACTGTTTTGCTACATCATTTTGCTGTTTTATTTAATAATTCAACTGTTTTGTTTAATATAATTCAAATACTTTGCACAATATTAGTTCAATTATTTTTGATTTAACAATTCAATTGTTAAATCTTTTGTTTTTTGTTTTGTCAGACTTTTGTCTGTAAATGCAACAGGTTTGATAAATATAATTATAATTTAACAGTTTTGTTTAATAATTCAGTTCAGTTTTGCAACTCTTTGTTTTGCCCGACAATTCAGTTGATTATTGTTTTATTTTATATTTATATTTTTTATATTATTTCATTATTTTTGTTTCAACAATTCAATTGTTAAGTACGATTAATTCAACGACGTATTCAGTAATTTAATTGTTTTTTTAACAATAGCAATAGTTTTAAACTGTTTTGTTAAATAATTCAACCTTGCTGTTTTGTTTTAATAAATTTTTGTTGTTCAATAATTCAACTGCAGTTGACCATCAGTTGGCTTACCACCTACACTTTAATTATTTATTATTTTATAATTGAATTGTTTCCGTTTCATCAATTCTTATGTTATATTTAACAATAATGCAATTGTTTCTTGGACAATTTAATTGTTTTTTTAAGAATTCAACTGTTTTGTTTAATACAATTTAACTAGCATGTTCGATAGTTCAATTGTTTTTGTTTCAACAATTAAATTGTTTTGTTCAATAACTCAATTAGTTGGTTCAACAATTCAATTATTTTTAATTTAAAATTTAACGATTTAACTGTTTTGTTAAATAATTGAAGTGTTATGTTCAATTATTTTAAATTTAATAATAATTCGAGAATATTTTACTTGGTCTTTTTGAATAATCCAACTGTTCCATGCAAAAGAGCTGTTTTGTCTAAAAATGCAACTGTTTGATTCAATAATTCAACTATTCTTTATTCAAAAATTAAATTGTTATGTTGAACAATTTAACCATTTTCATTACCAATTCAACAGTTTTTTCAATAATTTAAGTCTTCTTCTTCTTCTTGTATTAGGGCTTAGCCTTATTAGTTAATCATTAGGTTTGCCTTCTTGACATTCAGACGTCCAGCTGTCCTTCCATCTCTTTGGGCGCCTACCGGGGGCCGCTTGGTTTTAGGCCTTTGTGTCATAGAGATTTTTGCTATTCTTTTATCGTATCTCTAGAACCTTCTTCTTGCTCTAGTTTATCTGACAACTCTACTAAAGAGTAGGGGATACTTTTAAAAAAGTCTTGAATTCTCTAGCATCGATATTTACGACACATTTAATAAAATTTAATTCTGCACTTATCAAAAATTAATTTTTTAATTATTATTTGAGAATTATATTTTATTTACTTTTTTGAAAAGGGCTAATGATACCGACAAGCGTTTAAGTCAAATAGATTTTAATCAAAAACGTCAATAAGGGAATTTAGTGGTAAATCTATCGGCTTCGGCGCCCAAAACTACCTTCGAACCAGTATCAATAACTCAAACGAGCCATAGCAATAGTATGCTATGAATATATTATGTTCGTAACGCTTGAAGTATGCAATATCTAACAAAGTTAAACGTAAGCAATTTTTATGTATGCATGAGCGTCAAGTGAGTTAAGACTTGGCATACGGGCCAAAATCAAGTCTTTTCTCGTTGATAAATTTATTTGCTTCCTTTTAAGAGGAGCTTTTACATGTATGTATATTTAAACAAAACATAAACAAACAAGCTACACTGGTTGGCTGTATTTACATAGTGAGCGCTGAAGAATACCTTTATGCTTTCTTTCTAGAGATCTGAAATAAATTAGTTACGCTGGAAGAGTTGAACTAATAATGCATTTTTGAATAAATTATTTTACTTTATTTGTTTTTCTAAACATAAGTCTAAACACTAAATCTTAACTTTCGATCGCCTAAAACGCATAGTTTGTTACACAAAACCGAGGTCATTAAGTTTTATCGCTAAAAATACAGCTGCCAATTAGTAGAAGAGCGGGCTAACACTTGCGAATTATTAATTCGTCCATCTGCCAATCCTCGTATGACCCATCCGATAGATATCTTCTAATTACGATGGGGATTTGTTTGGCTAGCAATTCTTTTGTTGCTATTTTTAAAGAGTCAGTTTCTCCATTTACATCTACCTTGACGGATGCACCCATCGCAATTTGCATGGCACGTTCACCTAAAAGTCTTGCCCTTTCAAATTTCGTCAAAAATTTTGTTGTTTTTCGCATGTGTTTCGGTACTGCATGGCCCATTCGGCTTTGTTCCACCGTCAAAATTGCTAAATTATCCTTTGGAGTAGGATCATCTATTGTCTTAATGATGCCTTCCATGATATCTACGCCATTCGATGATAATTCAGGAAAAGCTGATCCTGCAATTGTATTACCTAATCCTAAAAATTTTATGGGTTCTTGCTTAGGTTTCGGTTCTGCATTTGATTTCTCTTGTTCTTTTAAAAGTTCTAAAACATGCTTTGAAATGGAGTCGTCTGGTTTATCAGAATCCATACTCTCATTGTTGCTTTTCTGGACATCTTTACTAGCCGAATTTGATTTGTATGTCATTTTGATTCGATGATTTGATCTTGATTTGATTATATTTTTTAATGCACGGCTTCTTTTATAGTAAAAATTTAATCTGATACATTTTTAGATCATCTGATTATCCATAATCTGGCCAAATTTTTACCTTATAAAAGATTTGCTGCAGATAATGTAATGAAAAAGCTCAACAACAGAACTTATTTTGCTTTTTGTATTTTGTAAACATAAAGGCTTTATTAGGGTGATGTCAAATAATCTCAGTGATTTGACACTTTGGCAATGTGTAATTTATACAATTGTGTGTTAATTATGTGTAATAAACGCTGGTACTAATCCAATACTATATTTCATTATCGCAGTGTTGAAAATTTCTACAAGCAAGATTTACAACAATTAACAAACAATACAATAAACAAACAAGTTACAACAAATTAAACTTTTACTTACAATTTCTGCCTTTCCGTATTCACCATAGATAAGAATATGGGGCGTTATCTCCCAGATAAAACTTCAAAACATGTTTTAGTTTATGCTTCAATCACTTTGGCGCTGGGACATTAGGAAAATCAGAGAATTTAGAAATTTACAAATTCAAGTTTGGAACTAGGAAAATTTTTATGCAAAAGAGCTACTATTTTGTTCGAAAAAGCAACTTTTTAGTAAAATATTTCATCAGCTTTCTTCAATAATTCAACTAGTTGATTCAACAGTTTAATTATTTTTGATTTAATAATTGAATTATTTATTTTTTAGGAATTTAATTGTTATGTTTAACAATTTAACAACTTCTTCTACAATTTAACTGTTTAGTAGCATAATTCTGCTGTTTTGTTAAATAAATTCAACTGTTTTGTTTAAGATAATTCAACTACTTTATGCAATAGTCTTATTTTTTATTGAATAGTTGAAACAATTGCATCAGGTTTTGTTTGGCAATTTAAAAAATGCCTTTCAATAATTCAAGGGTTTTATGCAAATTCAACTGATTTATTAAATATGATTACAATTTAACTCTTTTTAAATAATTCAGTATTTGTAGCTTTGTTGTTTTGGCTTATTGCGATTTAATAATTCCATTATTTTTTTTTCGACAATTTAATTGCAAAATATAACAATTCAACGATGTCTTCAGTAATTTATTTGTTTTTTAACAATAGCAATTGTTTTTTAACAACAGCAATAGTTTTAAGCTGTTTTATCAAATAATTCAACTGTTTCGGGTAATAAGTTTGCGGTTTGTTCAATAATTCAGCTGTTTCGTTCAATAAATTCAACTGTTTTGTTTAATAATTCAACTAGTAAGTTCTACACTTCAATTACTTATGATTTTATAATTGAATTATTTTTGTTTAAACAATTTTTATGTGTATTACTGTTAACAATAATGCAATTGTTCGTTCAACAATTTAATTGTTTTCTTTTAACAATTCAACTGTTGCGTTACATCATTTTGCTGTTTTGTTCGACAGTTCGATTGCTTTTGTTTCAACAATTAAATTGTTTTGTTCAATAACTCATTTAGTTGATTCAACAATTCAATTTTTTTAAACTAAAATATAATTGTTATGTTTAACACTTCTACTGTTTCGTTCACAATTTAACTGTTTTGTAAATTATTTCTTATTTAATATTAATTCGACATTATTTTACAAAGTCTTTTTTCAACAATCCAACTGTTTCATGCTAAAGAACTGTTTTGTCTAAAAATGCAACGGTTTGATTCAATTATTCAACTATTCTTTATTCAAAAATTAAATTGTTATGTTGAACAATTTGTAATATGAAACCCCACTATTTGAAATTCGCGTCACAAACTTCGAATCCCAACATAGATGGCTTAAGATCGTGATTGTGAACAGAACCCCCCCTCCCCCTCATGTTGTGTAAATCGTAACCTAACTTTTTTAAACAGACGAAAACAAACAGTAGTTGAGCCAGAAAAGAAAACCAGTGGCACCCTTAATACCCAAATATACTCACCCAGTGGCGTATCCCTAATAAACTAAACAGATAAGCAAAACACATAAAATAAACAAATATGGCCTCTGGTGCTTAAATTAACCTTTGAAACCGAAATTGAACACAAAATAACCACACCCGAAATACAACACAAGTTGGTTAGGTTGTGGATATTTTTATTAAATATCAACCTCACGGTGATTCGAACAACTACCAAGTTGGCAACAAGCCTCAATCTTCATCTGCGAGATTGGTTCTTTAATAATTAAAATAGAGTCAATATTGACTTGATTTGATTTAATACTTGGTATGGCTCTGATCGCAAGTTTCGGATAAAAGTAAATATAAGAACAACTTATCTTTAAATAATAGTCACATTATGATTTGGAATTATTGTAAATCATTACTATGAGTATGTATTATTTGTTTAATATTTGCAAGTGCAAATTGTTACTGATTTTTATTAATCTTCAAAAACATTTATTTGGTTAACTAGATTAATTAGATAGCCATTTTATGAAAATTCCTACTACGGTCCTGACCTAAATTTACTTTCAAATCGACCCCATTTAATGAAACTCTGGTAATTTAAATAACAAACCCCAAAAGTTACAGATACATCACAAGAGATAAATTACCAATATTCAATAACCAAAGCTTCAACTAACCTGCAATCAATCATATTACAAACCAAAGCAAACAACAACAAAAAAATAGTATTCATAAACGAATTAAAAATCCGATTCAAAATAAATTGATTAAATCATAATTCAAACTCCAAACACTACACCAAACCACCCTATTTGCATATATAAAACAAAGACAAAGCAAATTAATTCAGTCGGTAATGTCGGCCCTTCATTAAACTTTTTTTTGTTTATACTGCATAAATTGTACTTACATTAAATTTATTCACACAATTTTAACTGAACTAATAAGTATTTTAAATATTTATATTTGTAAATCTTAATAAATTGAATTAAAACACTATTAAAAATAGCAACAGTCATTATAATCGTCCAACTCCAAGTGAAGTGAATCGGAAAAAGCCCTTTGCTTGATCCCACCGTAACGAGATGGCGTAAACTATGTTTGAAAAACGCGCTAAATTCAAACAAACTTTAAATTTAAACCCCGCGAATATATAAATATAAAAAAATAATATTACAAATGTAATCATTTTCTTTAACAATTCAACATTTTTTTCAGTAATTCAAATGTTTTAACCAATCAATCAATTATTTCGTTATAAAATACAACTGTTTTGTTTAATAATTCAATTACTTTTAGTTAATAATTCAACTGCTTTAGGTTCAACAATTTAATCATTGTATTCAACAAATCAACTCCCTCTGCCCGATTTCCAGTAAAAAATTATATTGCTATAAATGTTTTATTTATAAGTGCTAAAACAGCTTACAGGATAATCATCTAAATTAACATCAACTTACGGTAAATAATATGTTCTGATAATATTAAGCAAATATACATATTTAATTAATATTATCTAAAAAATCAGATCTATTAACGGCATAAGCAGGAAAAATATCGTATGAACTCAATATTTGTTCTCCAAGCTGCTCTTGGAGAAAATCCTGATCATGTAAGATATCGTCTTGTGGTGCTCCTAGAGAGGTCTGAAACATTTAAATCGCATGCTAATTATTTGCATTTACACAAAATTTATATTAATATGTTAACAATAATTATAACGCTTTTGAAAACCGTCTATTTTCATTATTATGTCTAGCCCTGTATATTATTACCAAGTTACCGATGTCAAATGTCATTGTAACGTCAAAAAATAAATAAGTGTTTATAGAGCGGAGGAGGTAAATTTCAATTGTTTAATTTAATATATTATCTTTTCAAGGCTGTAAAAAATTTGTAAATATCAACCCAATTACAGAATAATGCGCACCAGAACGCCACCATCTAGGCTGAAGAAAAAAACTAAACGTGCGAAAACCATTAAGGAAATCCATCAACGGAAAAAATTAGTCAAATCCATCATGAATGATATTTTAAACAGGATCGAATGCGAAGCTTCAGATCTACCAGGGCAATTTTTCAGAACAATCCAAATTAATGTCTTCTGAACATAAACGGGTAAGGTATTTTTGGGTTGCAATAATAAAGAGAAACTTATTTCTTTTTCGAAACTCTTAACAAAAAAGTTAATATTAAAATAATGGAACAACTTACGGTAGCTAGAAGCATTGCGATGATAAAAATTATCAGAATTCGATTCATAGTAGTAATCGGTACAACTTGACACCTAAATAGTTGAAAATATTTTGATTATGGCAATTGAAAACCAGTTCACCTTTACTAAAAGTATAAAGCGTTATTTAATTCACTTTCAAAGATGTTCTATTCATTTTATGATAAAATCTAAAAATTAATAGTGTTGCCGTTCAAAACTTAATTTATATAAAACTGGTTTTGGCATAATATTTCCGTTTTAGCATAATTATAATGATTATAAATAAGAATGAGCAGATAATTATTTTTTTGTTTATTTCGGTTTGAAATTCTTGAATTAAAATGCAATAAATCAAAGTTTTTATTCAAAGCTTTAATCAAAGGTAAATTGCGTCCAAAATTTGTGCGTTTTATATTTCAATTTATTATTCAAACAAAATTAATCAATTAAAATTCCCGGGGATTCTTCAAGATTATTTGGATCGATATTATTCCACGGTCACTAAGTTTTCTAGTTTGAGCTATTAAATTTTACCTCATAAATTTAGGATAGCAAATCTTTTTAAGAATTCTTCTTATTTTCAATTCTTTAATATTTGTTTTCAACAGATATGCAATTGTCACACTTGTGCAATATTCGACACAGTTTTTAGGTTCAATTTATTTTTTACTTCGTTTTCACCACAAAGCAAATTTTCTTCTGTTATTATCTCTTTGTTTTATTTTTCACTTGTTTTTTGTGGGGAAAACAAAAATCTCGGGGTCCCGGAGTCGGCACCCGTGTCGTTAATATGTTTTTAATTAAATTTGGCTCGGTAAACTATAATATGCTTTCATCCAATGGTATGGTTTAGTTTTTGTCTGGTTGTGTAGGTGCATAAAGGGTGTTCATATTATACAGGTTCCAATTATCGAAACCCGCAGTTTGAGAATTGCAAAATCTGACAGTTTTGACAGTTACACTTACGTATTTATTATTGAAAGTTTTAATTACTTCACAGATAAATCAATCAACTCATTACGAAATGCAAAATAAAATTGAAGTCTTTATTAAAGAAGAACCAACAGAAGAAGATAATTTTGTGGACTGTAAAACTGAAAATACACTACAATTAATAAAAGAAGAGTTGATCGATTATGGAAACAATGGAAACTTATTCATACGTAAGTTTTCGGTTGATTGAAACGTGCTGTTCAAATAACTTGAAGCATTCTTACAGATATGGATCAGGAAATAAAAAGTGAAATAACATTTAAAGAAGAACCAGCGGACTGTGTATCGGAGGGATTAGAAGTGATAGGTGAGTTTCTTATGCACGAACGATTCTTTTTTAATTTTGTAAGTTTTGAAAGTAGGATTCAATGACAGAGCATGTGGATGAAAGAATTTTTTGAAACGTGACCTACAAATTGCATACGTGGCTGTTAACACTCATAACGCAGTGTGTTTCTGATTGGGAGCGAATTGTTGCAAGTTCTGGTTGAGAAATTTTAAATTAGAAATAAGTAATTTTTAATTTAGTTATGTTTTTTAAAAGGAGTACTTCCTACCATTGCACAACTACGGATAAGAATTTGGTGAATTTACCCCATTCGAACAATATTGGAGATTATACTTCAATAAGTTACGAGAAGGAATCCACTCAATTTGCTTGTGACATCTGTAATTTTACATGCCATAATAAAGCTTCATACTACTTGCATTTACGCATTCATAAAAAATCGTTTATCTGCTCGCTATGCGATTTTAAAACCACGCATAAGAACGCACTAAAAGTTCACTTGAGAACCCACACTGGCGAGAAGCCATACGCTTGCAAGTTTTGCGAATTTAAAAGCGCCTATAAGAGTGCCGTACAAATTCACTTGAAAATACACACCGGGGAAAAACCACACGTCTGCGAGTTCTGCGGTTTTAAGTGCATACAGAAGAGGAATTTGGAAAATCACCTACGAACTCACACCGGCGAAAAACCGTACGCTTGCGACGTTTGCGATTTTAAAAGTTCACGTAACGACGTTTTACAAAATCATTTGAAAACTCATTCCACAGAAAGGCCCTTTGCGTGTTACATTTGTAATTTTAGAAGTTCACGCAAGCATTACTTACAAAAGCACCTGAGAGTACACACCGGCGAGAAACCGTACTCGTGCGAAATTTGCAATTATAAAAGTGGAACAAAGAGTAATTTGCAAAGTCACTTGAAAATACACACCAGCGAGAAGCCGTACACTTGCAAATTGTGCGAATTTAGAAGCGCACACAAAAACGCTTTACAAATACACCTTAAAACTCACTCCAACGAGAAGCCATTCGCGTGCGAAATATGCGATTTTAAAAGCACACGGAATGACGTTTTACAAAATCACTTGAGAACGCATACAGGTGAAAAGCCCTTTTCCTGCCATAGTTGTACTTTTAAGACGGCACATAAATACCTCTTACAGAGGCATATAAAAATGCACTTGGGTAAAATCATGTATGAATGTAAATCGTGTGATTATAAATCAGAAAAAGAAAGAATTACCAGAGCCACTTAAAGATCCATGTTCCAAAAAAACGATACTCTTGTGAAATATGTGATTTTGGAAGTCAACGACTGGATATTTTTGAAATTCATTGGAAGAAACATGCAGTCGATAAAACTTACTCTTGTGATACATGTGATTTTAAAAGTACTCTAGGAGATTTACAAAATCATTTAAAAAGCCATATTTAGTTGTAATTTTGTTGTTAATTTTTAATTTGGATTTATTGTTCAAGTTATATTTTATATTAGTGCTGATATTGCAGCGCACAGAGTTTAAGCTTACAAATCTTTTATGTACCTGTATCAATAAGGTAGAAATAATTTTATTTTTCCACTACTAGCCATAAACACTATCATTTCAACGTAAGTGATCGAACTGTGAACCACGCCTTCTGTCACCTGAGGTGAATAATATTTTATTATTCACCTGAGGTTAATAATGAACATAAATGCGTTTTCCGGAAACTTCGGGCCATTTTGAAAGAAAATTTATGTGTAAAACGAATTAGCATAACCAAGAAATGCTATCAATAGTGTTTAAATAATTAAAGTCGGTCTATAAATAAGATTAATTTGATATTTAAAATGTTGATTAAATTGGAATTTTGTGACGTTTAGCAATTAGGCGAAATGAGAAAACGAATTAATTATGACAGCTGAAACTGGAAACTTTATAAATCGATTATTAATAATTATTATTACAATCAATTATCGTTACAAATAGTACATTTTTTGACAAAATAGTTTTCGTCAACATCTATATACTTGTATTCCACGTTCACTAGTTTTTATTCGATATTTAATGTAACCTTTATGTCAAAATTAATTAAACATTTTCAAGCAAGTGTCAACATCAAAACAAAAAACTATAATTCGTTTTATAATTTGAAATAAATAATTAAAACGATTTACTTTATTCATTAACAATTATTATTATAAGAGTAAACAATCCTAGTAGTGGAAAAATTGTATATAAACCACGGTAGTGAAGCGTGTTATAACCCGCGCGCTTTAAATCCCGCGGTGCTACGCACCTTGGGATTTAATCTGGCGCTAGGGTTATAACACTATGCTTCACTACCTTGGTGTATAATATACTATTATGTTAATAGTAAAGAATGTACAGTAGAAAGTTTTTATAAAAAAAAATATATTATTGAATTAGTGTTATTTTTTAAAGCTTGTTGCAGAATTTACTTATCAGTTTTGACATTGATAGTGATAATTGACATTGTTGAAATCTACATCAAAATTGTAAGGAAAGAGCGCAGCGACTTGCACTACAAACACTGCTAAAACAATAAGGAAGTTAAAAAAATTACCTTTCTTTCTAAATATGGTTTTTGCAGCGTTCCATCGGTTTGTGGTTAAATTTTAAACCAGCTTAGTTGACAAGAATTTTAACTTGCAACTACAATTGAAAACGTATCCTATAAACTCCATCTCATTTTTAATTAATTATAAATTTTTGCTGTAATTTTGAACCAAATATATCCAAAACGATTGGACTGCCATCTAATGAATTTATATGAAACTTCAAAAAAATGACTACTGCATGGTTTATTTGCAAGGTAAATAGAATACAGGGTATGATCTAATGGTGAACTAAAACTCGTCATGTACTGCGCATTCAAATATGGCCGTCGCTCTGAGACCCATATGAGAACTGTCAGATGATAAGCAATGTAAACATAATACAGTTTTAAGGAAATCAATTACAATTTGTTATATTTTATGCACTGATTTGAGTTTGTGTTGCTCCATTATCATTAGGTAAGAAAAATAGGAACTACATCTGTCTTAAATAGGTGTATTTACTTTTTAAAGCAGTCTCAGAATAATAAACATTTATTAGACATAGTTAACTAAAATATTCTTCTAACACCTTCTTCTAACCAATACTAACACTAACCTAAATAGACAATTCGTTGTTATAATAATATCTACTGCAGGTCTTTAAAAAACCAAAAAATAAAGAAGTAATTCGTAAGCAAAATAGTGTTAGTAACAAGTCAGATTGATTTTGAGTTATTTGTGAGTTTGGTGAATATTATTTCAAGAATGAGGTGTTCAGTGTTTGGTTGTAACAATAGCAATAAAGGTAAAATGCTACCGTAGGCATAATGTATCACTCGTTTCCTCAAGTTCCATCATTAATAAAGAAGTGGGTGCATTTATCTGGACGGAGTAATAAAATTAATCCTAAAACTGCGCGAATGTGTTCAATTCATTTTGTTGAAGAAGATTACCAAGTAGATAATCTTTTGGCATCTATTGATATTCATAAAAAATTAAATAAATTAAAAGATCAAGTGATACTAACACAATATTTGCCCCGGAAACAATTGGAAGTCGAAAATTTGGCGCGAACGAATAGTCTTAAAATTAGAAATGAAAATAAATTAACAAAAGAGTGGGTTTTTAATCATTATTTTTATTTATGTTAATGATAAATTTATTACAGAATTGAGCTGTCTTCAATCAATAATAATACCGATATTATTGAAACAAGTCGTGATATCGAGAGTGATATAGAAATAAATCCAACAATTAATATCTCTGATTACAAGATTTTAGAAGAAAATCATGGGTAAGTTTTTCATATTAAACATTTCAATTATTGAGTAGTAATAGATTTTTTTCCAGAAATGAGTCTTCGATCATTGTACTTATGAAAAATTATTTACAGCTCAATTTACAACAGTCCGCGCACGTTGAATGCGATGAAACAGTTAAAACTCTATTTTTCAGGTCTAGAATGTATTTTAGAATGAAAAAGCTTAATAAAGCACTTGCACTGAATATACATTCTAGAAAGAGAAAATCGTGAAAACCTTTCGTAAAATCTTTTATTAATTATTATATATCCTAATTAGTTTTTAATATAATTTAATATAAATATGTATAATTTTAATAAAATAAAATATTTCAATTCCAAACACCAAATTATTGATATAATTTTCCAAAATAATATTTGAATTGGTATTTGGCGGGTATTTGGGGTCTCACACGCCGGCCATCTTGGATTATTAAACGTCACTACATGCGCAAGATCATACCCTGTATTCTATTTACCTTGGTTTATTTGAACTAATTTTTAGATAGCTTGAAGTTTCGTTGGAGATTGTGTCGAAAATTCTAAAATTAATTATTTTAAGTTTTTTCGTCAAGGTTAGTAACGTATTTGTAATATCTTACGTAAATATTGCAATTACATGCATTGCCGTTGGTAGTTCAATATTTTTTTTATTACGTAATAGTGAGGTTATCGGTCACTAATTTGTTTCTACTTTTAGGAATAACATCTTGGTAAAGAATGTGGATCGAAATACTTCCGTGCTGTGCCATAATTTTTGTGGCAGTAGCCTACCTCATTACGCAGCGATTCCTCTCAATAAATTGATTGTCGGAAATGCTTATCGTCGAAATCTAAACACGATGAATAATCGTCGACATTACTTGAGAGACTTTCAACTAGCAGGGAGTCCTTATAAAATGATTGGTTTGGAGGCAATTCCAGATGCAGTTGAGGAAGAAAATGTGCAATAAATTTTAGTGTTGTGCATAGAACAATAATTGTAGATTTTATTATGTAAAAAGTTCACGTACGAACGTTGAATAAATGCAGTGGTTGTAGCCTGGTAAACATTTTTAATTGAACTCTCCTCTGTGTACAGGGTTTCCACGCGTCTGCAAAAGTTAGGAAATTTAAAATTTTGTCTTGGAAAAGTTGTGGAGTTTGATTTTTAAGCAAATAGGTAAAATTAACCCGTTAGACATGAAAATTACGGTTTAGATTTATTTTTTTTAGATTTGTATTAAGATGTTTTTTATATTATATTTTAGGATGTATTTCGCTTAATCATTTTATATTTTATTTACGAAATTGAAAAGTTAAGAAAATTACCAATTTTAATCATGAAAAATTTGGAGAAGTCGACATTTGTTTTGAGAAGTTCAGTGGGAATCCTGTTTAATTGTTTTTGGTTTAATAATTCAATTGTTTTTGATTTAACAATGTAACTGCTTTATTCAAAAATGCAACTTTAGTTAAAATATTCATAAAATCAACTGTTTGGTTCAGTAATTCAACTGCTTGGTTTTCCTTAATTATTTTTAGTTTTATAATTCAATTGTTTTTGGTACAACAATTCAATTAGATATCCTTGATTCAAAAATTCAATTTTCTCTAATTCAACCGATTTCTCAAGAATTTTACTGTTTTCTTCAAGAATTCAACTGTTTTATGGTGCAATAATGGAACTACTTGGTTTTACATTTTAATGATTCAATTGTTTTTGGTAGTACAACAATTCAATTATCCATGATTTAACAATTCAATTCCCATCAATGATTCAACAAATTTTTCAACAATTTTACTGTTTTTTAACAATTTAACTGTTTCATGGTTCAATAATTGAACTGCTTGGTTCTACATTTTAATTCTTTTTACTTTAATGATTCATTCAACAATTCAATTTTCTGTGATTCAACAATTTAACGGTGTTATATTCCAATAATTGAATTACTTGATTCCACATTTTAATTATTTTTACTTTAATAATTCAATTGTTTTTGGTAGTGCAACAATTCAATGATCCTTAATTCAACAATTTAATTTTCCGTGATTCAACAGAGTTCTCAACAATTTCACTGTGTTTTTAAACAATTCAACTATTTTATGGTTCAATATTGAACTTCTGGATTCTACGTTTTAATTATTTTACTTTAATGACTCAATTATTTTTGGTAGTACAACAAATCAATTATCCTTGATTCAACAATTTAATTATCTGTGATTCAACGGTTTTATAGTCCAATAATTGATTGCTTGATTCCACATTTTAATTATTTTTAGTTTAATATTTCAATTGCTTTTGGTAGTACAACAATTCAATTTACCGTGATTTAACAGATTTTTTAACCATTTCACTGTTTCTTTTCAACAATTCAACTGTTTTATGATTCTATAATTGAACAGCTAGATTATACATTTTAATTATTTTTAATAATGCAATTGTTTTTTTTAGTACAACAATTCAATTATCCTTGATTCAACAATTTAATTTTCCGTGATTCAACAGATGTTTTAACTATTTTACTGTTTTTTTCAACTGTTTTATGGTTCAATAATTGATCTGCTGGGTTATACATTTTAATTATTTATAGTTTCATAATGCAATTGTTTCTGTTAGTATAAAAATTCAATTATCCTTCATTCAATAATTCAATTTTTCGTGATTCAACAGATTTTTTAACCATTTTACTGTTTTTTCAACAATTCAACTGTTTTATGGTTCAATAATTTAACTGCTGGGTTATACATTTTAATTATTTTTAGTTTAATAATGCAATTATTTCTGTTAGTACAACAATTCAATTTTCTATGATTCAACAGATTTTTTAACCATTTTACTGTTTTTTTCAACAATTCAACTGTTTTATGGTTCAATAATGAAACTGCTTAGTTCTACATTTTAATTATTTTTAGTTTAATATTTCAATTGTTTTAGGTAGAACAAGAATTTAATTTTCCGTGATTCAACAGATTTTTCAACCATTTTACTGTTTTTTTCAACAATTCAACTATTTTATGATACAATAATTGAACTGCTGGGTTCTACATTTTAATTATTTTTAGTTTAACGATTCAGTTGTTTTTTGTAGTACAACATTTTAATTATCCTTGATTCAACAATTCAATTTTTTGTAATTCAACATATTTTCCTTTTTTTTAACAATTTACGGTTTTATGCTCCAATAATTTAATTGCGTGGTTCTACATTTTAATTATTTTTAGTTTAATGGTTTCAATTGTTTTTGATAGTATAATAATTCAATTATCCTTGATTAAACAATTCAATTTTTCGTGATTTAACAATTCAACTGTATTTTATGGTGCAATAATTGAATTGCTCAGTTCCGCATTTTAATTATTTTTGGTTTTTAAATTCAATTATTTTTGGTAGTAGGTACAACAATTCAATTATCCTTGATTCAGCAATTCTATTTCTCGTGATTCAACAGATTTTTTAACCATTTTACTGTTTGTTTTCAACAATTCAACTTTTTATTGTTCAATAATTGAACTGCGTATTCTACATTTTAAATTATTTGTAGTTTAAGAATTCAGTTGTTTATGGTAGTACAACAATTCAATTATTATTGATTCAACTATCCGTGATTCAACAGATTTTCAAAATTTTACTTTTTTTATTGAGAATCTGTAATGGTTTGGGAATGTTTTGCTTAAAATATAGTGGAGAATACCTATAAACTTGAAAGCATGAAAGAAAAGCAGTACATGAGCATCCTTAAATAGCTAATATTTCCATTTGGAATGAAAATTTTTTGGAAAATTGTTTACCTTCTAACATGACAATGATCCAAAACATACATCGAAAATATGTTCAAAATATTTGGATCAGTTATCACGCGAAGGTGGTTTAAGTCTCCAGATGTGAACCCCATTGAGTTATTGTGAGATAAATATCGGGCAGGTCAGAAAAGTTTGTCTTACAAGTAAAAAACAGCTGTAGGGTGTTTTGAAAGCAGAATATTAGAAAATTTCAACACCAACTAGGTAAAAATTAACTT
The DNA here is from genome assembly GCA_036346125.1 of Lycocerus yunnanus. Classification (NCBI taxonomy): domain Eukaryota; kingdom Metazoa; phylum Arthropoda; class Insecta; order Coleoptera; family Cantharidae; genus Lycocerus; species Lycocerus yunnanus. Next base: position 6,470,296 of record JARFIX010000052.1, read on the forward strand.
ACAGAATGCCAAAGTTGTATGAAGCAATTATAAAAAATAGGGGAGGACATATTGATGAAAATAAAATTAAAAAATTTGTTGTTTTATAGCCTACTTCTTATTTATGTATTGTGAAATATTGTCACGTCATGTGCCATTGAGGTGAAATATTTTCAGCCCTTGGTTGAGCAAGAAACTCCTACATCCTCTTAATTTCTAAGGCTAACTACGCCCATGTCTCTGAACCTTTCCATTTGACGACCAATATTTTTAAAAAGTAGCCTATTAAAAAAATAAGCTAAAACTAAAAAAAAAAAAATTTAATAGACTACATGAACAAATGTTGGAGTAATAGTGAGTAAAGCCTTCACGTCACCATAGTAACGGTCAATCAGATATACTGAAAAATTCCATGGTATAATAACTAACAAGGTAGGATATCCAAGTGTTCTAAAAACGTTCCAATTTGCTCTGTGACGACGATATGCGCAGAACAGCAAGCATATCCTACCTTAGTAGTTATTATACCATGGAAAAATTCAGATTTCCTACCCTCTTCATAGGTGGTAAGATGAGTTAAAGTTTACATAAGTTACATAGTTAACATTTTCAAAATCGGTGACCACGCTATATCGAAAACTTGATGTCTTCTTCCTGTTTTTTCATAATTTACCTAATTAGAAATTAATCCTTCCTTTTGTCATTGGTGACATAGATTTTCTATGTAGAAAATTGTGTAATTTTTGAGTGAATACTTTGCTCTATTGCACCTCTAATTGGTTCGTTCATTTATTACTAATCTAATAAAGTAATCTTATGTAAGCGTCCATACATCTATCTGTCATAATTGATTTTAAAATGTAAATTATGGAAAAAATGTATTTATTAACCGAGATGTCAATGAATTTATTATTTGAAACTTTTTACCAACCTACTTGATATCTTATTATTAAATGGTCAAAAACCGAAATTGCGTTTTGTGGTAGAATTTGTTATGATGAAGTGTCGGTAGTGAAAGAAACAGTTAAGTGATAACGGAGATGGAACGTAAAATAACAAAGTAAACACAGGACAAAGTAAAATAAAATGTGTGTGTGTTAAGTGTTACTAATAAAGATATTAGCGTAAACAGAAAACTGTTGCACAAAGAATAAAAGAGAATAGCCAAGCTATAAAGTAATTAAGGTAGCAGTAAATTTTTTATACAAAATTTTTAAAATTATATATTGCTATGATTTTTATTTATTTATGAACGGCTGAAACTAAAAAGAAAATTGGCTTCGTAATAAATCCGTTATTATCTTCTCAACTGTAACTGTTTTATAATCTGTAAAATTGATGGTTTTGCCTATCAACAGTGAGGCACTGGAGGGTGTTCCACACCCTCTCTCTAGTTTTCTCTAGAAAAACTAATTAATTCTAACTATAACAAGTCACATTCAAGTAACTAATATCCCAATTAAACCAAATTGTAAACTAAAGTTTTAGTGACCGGGGGGTCTGGGGGGTGTGGAGCACCCTCCAGGTATACTAAGCTGTAATGGATAAATTTGCAAACTTACGGTTTTCAGTATTAAGCGATTAAAAGTAAATTTTTAGCACAAGAAATATAAAGCAGAGACCGAAAATCTAGGGAAAGAGATTTTTTTCAAACTTGGGGAAAGAAATTTTTTCAAGCAGTAACCGAGAATCTAGGGAGAAAGAGGATTATGAATTCTCCAGGATAATTATGTCATCGTTTACAAGAAAATCAAAGCGCTGTAATAAACCCTACTGATAATCTGTGAGAATTGAATGTTTTCCCTTTCAGGAGTAAGGCACTGGAGGGTGTTCCACACCCCCCAGACCCCCCGGTTTGACCAGTTTATTATTTATTAGAAATAAATCATAACTGATCTAGAAAATATCTCTAGAAAACTAATTAATTTTAACTTTAACAAGTCACACTCAAGTAACTAATATCCCAACTAGACCAAATTGTAAACTAAAGTTTTAGAGACCGGGGGTTTGGGGGTGCTCACACCCCAGGAACCAAACTCTGATGGATAAATTTGCAAACTTATGATTTTCAGTATTAAGCGATTAATAGTAAAAGCTTTTAGCACAAGAAATATAAAGCAGTGACCGAAAATCTAGGGGAGAGAGGATTATGAATTCCCCAGGATAATATGTCATCGTTCTCAAGAAAATCAAAACTCTATAATAAACCCTGCTCATAATTTGTGAGGATTGAATGTTTTGCCTTTCAGCAGTGAGGCACTGGAGGGTGTTCCACACCCCCCAGACCCCCCGGTTTGATCAGTTTATTATTTATTAGAAATAAATCAAAGATAGCATAACCAATCTAGAAAATATCTCTAGAAAAACTAAATAATTCTAACTATAACAAGTCACATTCAAGTAACTAATATCCTAACTAGACCAAATTGTAAACTAAAGTTTTAGAGACCGGGGGGTCTGGGGGGTGTGGAGCACCCCCCAGGAACACTCAACTGTGATGAATAAATTTGCAAACTTATGATTTTCAGTATTAAGCGATTAATAGTAAAAGCTTTTGGCACAAGAAATATAAAGCAGAGACCGAAAATCTAGGGGGAGAGAGGATTATGAATTCCCCCCAGGATAATATGTCATCGTTCTCAAGAAAATCAAAACTCTATAATAAACCCTGCTCATAATCTGTGAGGATTGAATGTTTTGCCTTTCAACAGTGAGGCACTGGAGGGTGTTCCACACCCCAGACCCCCGGTTTGTGCAGCTTATTTTTTATTAGAAATGAATCGAAGATAGCATAACCGATCTAGAAAAAATCTCAAGGAAAACTAATTAATTCTAACTATAATAAGCCACTCTCAAGTAACTAATATCTCAATTAGCCAAATTGTAAACCAAAGTTTTAGTGACCGGGGGGTCTGGGGGGTGTGGAGCACCCCCCAGGTACACTCAAACTGTCATAGATAAATTTGCAAACTTATTTAAAACTTATGATTTTCAGTATTAAGCGATTAATACTGAAAGTTTTAGCACAAGAAATATAAAGCGGAGACCGAAAATCTGGGGAGGAGGGGGGAGATTTTCTCAAATCTTCAAACTTTTCACTTTCAAAAAGATTCTTTTAACATTTTGAGGGAAAGGGACAAGTGCTCACGGTGCCCTCTCCCCTGGCTACGAGCCTGCTGACTATCAAAATGGAAGTGTTTTTCTTGCTCAATATACATGTTGTCCCCTTTCTGGATCCTCGAAAATTTCTAATTTGTTAAATTGTTGCCGCTTAAACGTTTACAAATTCAAAGAATAACCGTCCGAACTGTTTATCACTTGAATTTTAAACTTGGAAACCTTTTTTAAAAGCACTGGTGAGTTTGTTTTTATTATACCTTAAACATTTACAATCATTTCAACCTAAATATGTTCCTAAATACAATATTTAACACTAAAGCTGCATTCAGATAGGGTATGGTAGGGTATGGTAGAATAGGTAAGAGTTAAAAGCATTAACTCAGGTAGAAGCGTTCAGATACACTTATTTGCTTGCGCGGTGCATGAAGCGTTGTAACGGCCGCCGGAAAAGTTAACAAACTTTAACTTTACAATACACAGGGTAAGAAATCCTACAAGCGCCAATCAGCGGCGCGAAGGGCGGTGCTTGCGACTGTCACTTCATATTTTATAATACATAACCTAATTCTGTTTTGACTAAATGATTGAATATAATAACTTTAGGAAAGGGACACGTGCTCACGGGTGCCCTCTCCCTGGCTACGAGCCTGCTGACTATCAAAATGGAAGTGTTTTTCTTGCTCAATATACATGTTGTCCCCTTTCTGGATCCTCGAAAATTTCTAATTTGTTAAATTGTTGCCGCTTAAACGTTTACAAATTCAAAGAATAACCGTCCGAACTGTTTATCACTTGAATTTTAAACTTGGAAACCTTTTTTAAAAGCACTGGTGAGTTTGTTTTTATTATACCTTAAACATTTACAATCATTTCAACCTAAATATGTTCCTAAATACAATATTTAACACTAAAGCTGCATTCAGATAGGGTATGGTAGGGGTATGGTAGAATAGGTAAGAGTTAAAAAGCATTAACTCAGGTAGAAGCGTTCAGATACACTTATTTGCTTGCGCGGTGCATGAAGCGTTGTAACGGCCGCCGGAAAAGTTAACAAACTTTTAACTTTTACAATACACAGGGTAAGAAATCCTTACAAGCGCCAATCAGCGGCGCGAAGGGCGGTGCTTGCGACTGTCACTTCATATTTTATAATACATAACCTAATTCTGTTTTGACTAAATGATTGAATATAATAACTTTAAAAAACACAATAATTAAGACAAAGGGTCGACAACGAAATACGTAATTCTGTTTTGACAACACTTACAAGGAATTTTTAAAAACGTTATTTTATTGTGCTTGCAACATGGATCTCTATAAAGATGACGAATGTAGCCGAATGTAGCCATTCGCTTAATTTTCCATGAATTCATAAGTTTATGTGAATGGCTAGTTCGCCTGTGTAAAATCTGGTGGAAGAATTCTTACCATGCAACTACCATCCAAATACAATACCCTATGTGAATGCCACTTTATAATTTATAATTCTAATTTTCAAACACAATTCAAATTTATTAAAACAGTAAGCAACTATTGGCGACATCTGCCTTGTTTTACTTTAACTAAAGTTTTTATTTAATGATTATTATTTATTAAAATTGTTTTGTAAATTTATGATTCTACAAACATTATTTGTAATCTAATATTCTTCTTAACTTTCAGATACCTAAAAACAAGTTTTAAAAATGACAAGAAGTCTTCATCGGTGATGAAAATATGAGCACCATTTCCTTGATGAGGTTTTTCATTATTTATTTTAGTTTTAATGCGATTTTTAATATGTCAATATATTATTAACTCTAAAATTAATATTACATTAAAATTTTCAAAATTAATTGGTTAAATAAACAATAAAACAAAATTATTCGTGAGCTTTCAGCAATGGTTACTGCCGTTTTTTGTGTTAAACGCCTGATGTCAGCAGTAACCATTGCTGAAAGCTCACAAATAATTGTGTTTTATTGTTTATTTACCAATTAATTTTGAAAATTTTAATTAATAAAAATTTTTTATTTAAATTCATATGCTAAATATCAGCACTGCAAATTTTTGCATAAACTTGATAGAATTTTTCGTTCAGAAGATTTTGTTGGGAAGCCCAACTTTACAAAAATCTATCAGCAAGTTGTCGAATTCTATTATGTATGGCGATTGTAGAATACATACTATACGACTCATATGAGTCCTCGTCGTCGTTCTCCATGTCCATTTCTAATTCTGTATACATGTCCACATCCCCTACAACATAATTTATTATTCCTTCTATTCCTTCTATTCCTTCCATGTCTTCGATTTCATCCATTTCATCTGTTTCATCCATTTCATCCGATTCATCCGATTCATCCGATTCATCCGATTCATCCATTTCATCCATTTCATCCGTTTCATCCATTTCATCCATTTCATCCATTTCGTCCATTTCGTCCATTTCATCCATTTCTTCTATTTCTATTACTTCTTTTATTTCTTTTTCTTGTTGTGAATTTGATGTACAAATTTTATAAAATCCTTCCTTGCCATGATAAAATCTGAGACCTTCAATTATTAATCTGCAAAGAGGGCACGTAGGCCTTATTTGAATCCAAGTTTGCAAGCACGTCGCGCAAAATGTATGCTTGCAATTGATAGGTTCAGCTACGTCTTGATTTATAAAATTTAAAGTACAAATAGAGCAGTTTTCATCTTTTAAGGTTATAGTATGTTCAATTTCTAAGTTTACCATCGTTTTCTTCAAAATTACAGTTGTATATTCGGTTAATTGGTAAAAATTAGTGTGGATTTATCTGTGAGGAAATTTATACCATAAGTTATGTCTTAATTTATTTATATAAGAAAAAAAATACGTATCATCCGATAATCTGCTAAATCCAAAAGTTGTACACAATATTCAAATATCAGCAACCAATCAAACTTTAACGTCAGGTTAACCCTCTTCACGGTACATTTTGAGTGTTCTTCAGCTCATTTGTTCTAATAATCTCATGTGCAAAGGTTTGATAAAACATTTTTTAGTTGACAGTTTAAAAGTAACTATAAAACAAATACGCTTCTAGAACATGATAAATAAATAATATAAGTTTATTGTTGGTATTATCATATTATTAAGCCGCCCCTGTGAAGATGGCGCATGCGCATTTAATATAATTTAAAATATTTTTAAAGTAAAAACATCAAAAATTTAACATTAAATATTTTACGGTGCGTGAATCGATTCGCCACCCGCAAAAGTCATCACCCTAATGGAAGATGCTTCCATTTTTGAAAATGGCGCTTTATGTCATCGCGATTTTGACATTTGTAAAGTAAACAGAAACAGGCAAGCCATGAATTGCTATATATTCCTCAAAGACGCAGAATAATTGTGTCAAAGTTTTGACAGATAATAATCGGTCGGTGGTTGAGCTGAAAGTGAATTTCGCTGATCGTCGAACACTGCTGCGTTGGACCGCTCTCTTCAAGGTGTCTGGCCCAACATGGAAAACATAATCAAGTTCTTTTTGAGATGAGTATTTTCTAGCGAATATACAGCAAAACCCAGCCTGCATCTGGTCATATGTACATTCCGTTCAGCTGAAGCTGTGGAAATAATATTTTGCGTATAAAGTTCGAATTAAAAATCTCTTTCGTGATGAAAGGAATAAACTCTTGCCGCAGTATTAATTTTTGTTTTTTACCAAACAAAGGATTAAATAAATTAAGAAATTTATTTTAAAAAACTTTGGTTTACATGATTTTTTGTATGTATAGGAATTTACATTTTTGGTTACTTCTACTGACTATTGGGTGATTGTTTTTTTGCATTAACTAAAAACCTATCAATTTAACTTAAATCATCACAGCACTGTATTTTTACAATCCACCTCTATGTGTTTGGCGAAAATCTTTTCAAATTCCAATTGTTTGTTCTTCAGCAATCTGATGCGTCTCGCCCTTCTTGTTTGTTTTTTAAAGATGCTTATTATTAAAATTATTCCCCCTGCTATCATTAACGAAGAGAAGACTTTTTGGAAATGTGGCAATACGACTGCTGTGAAATACATCAGGCTGTAGATATACCACGGTAGACCCACTTGTCGCTAAAATAAAAAAAATGAAATGAATAATTTTGCAATATGGAAACTTACATATTCGGCCCAAAACATGGGCAAAACAATATCGCTAAATTTTTCTAGAATTTCGTTAAATCCTGACAATTTCCTGATGATCAAATTGCTTTGAGAACGTGCACGCGATTCGATTGGTATTCCGGTTGTCTGAAACACGAAAAGAATTCGTTAAGTTACGTACTTATTTAAATTATTGAAGGATCCTTGACCTAGGTTTCCAAACTTTAAATTATAATATGACCCTGATTCAAAATTCTCAAATACAAGCAAACCATGACCTTAGTGTTTCATCGGTCATGCTTAGGTAAGTAGCGGGCCATGACGAAAGGTAAATTTGTCGTGTCTTCAGAGGAAGCGGAAACTGATGTACAAATGTTAGTATGATTTATTAGTTTTAGAAAAATGTCAAGGTTGAAAGCATTAATTTTTATGTTTATGTAAATTCAAGCAGCAGAAATGGAAGAAAAGGAAAACAGTTGGGGAAAAGCTTTTTACCGGTTCGACAATGACAAAGGATTTATGGTTCTCTTCGTTTGGTTCCAATCCATCGACGTAGGTGTGCAAAACGTCATCGTCATATAAAAAGTGGGGAAAACTCGCCGCCATCGGAAAATCTAAAAATGAAAATTAAACATACAATGGTTGATATATTAAACTTTACCATAATAGCATCTGGAAACATCTGAGAGACCGTTTGGAAGATCGGGCACACCCGCATAGCAGTCTAAATAGGACGGATAGGTCCTATCGAAGGAATTGTTAAATAAAATAAATTGGAAGGCATCGACTCCATAGGCCCTTACGGTACCTGTGTAAAAAATATTTAGAAATGAAGCAAATCTTCTCGAGGGAACCTACTGTTGTAATACAGCATGTACACTTTACACATTGTCTTTCTCCAATAGAAAAGGACTGTGTCCTGGGTTAAAAATTGCTGATAAGATATGCCTTCCGTTGAATTTTCTAACGTATCGGCACAATCGCTTCCATAACCTGGAAGATATTCGGAACCGTCGTACTTATCTATGTGGAAGTACTTTTCGTGTCCATTTGAAGCGCCGATGAAAACCGTAACGGTATCTTTGAAATCGCTGTAAATCTGAAACAAAATTTAAACAAAATTATCGTAATTTGAACCAATTGCAACCTACCCTGCTCAATATTCCCATATTTTTAACAGGAACCAAAGAAGGGACGATTGTTTGAGCGACATCTAGTATCGGGTCGGAAAAATTCCACAAATAATCGTTTACGGTCGTCTTTACTATAGGTTCAGATTGCAAGTTTCTTAACAACAAATTAAACGCAAATTTGGTGAAGAAGGAAGCATCCCACAGATAGGACGCCATGCCCTGCCGAAAACAAAATTGAAGAAACTTTTTTTTTTATTGGATCATCTCACCAAAACAGCCAAGTTTGGCACCATCAGGGTAGCGTTTAGATCAATCGTGGGGTTGAATTTGGGCAGAAAGATTGCTTTCCTTTCGGCTACGTACGATAAGGTACTGTTAGGATTCAAGGTCACATTGGTATGAGTTAATTTCTCCCTAAAAGTCACAAATTCGAATAAAAGGAAGACAACACAATTTTATTGCTTACAAAAATATTATTGGCCCAATTTCTTGCAGTCTTAGTTTGGTGTCGGTTCCGTTTCAAAAATTCTTCCGAATTGCTTATGTTAAATATATAAACACTAATTAAGACCTCGTCTGGTGGATTTTTCCACCACTCGTATGGTGGAAAGCCTAAAAAAATACGAGGTGGTTAATAAGCACAATTTTGGTGGTTGGGGATCTCACCAGGCGTCATGCGTAACCGCTCGTTCATGAAAATATCAAAAGGCGTCCAGACTATTGAAAGTGCGCCCAATGTTACTAAAACCGCGGCGGTGAGCAGCGCAAAGTACGTTCCTGGAAGGAAAAATCAAATTAATATTGATTGAACAAATTGGACAAAAATTAAAAATTTGTAGGTGTTCGCACTCATCATTGAAGTCTCTCACCTTGATTAACTATTTTAGTGAAATATACAGACGATATTGTATTGTGTTTATGCAAAAACCCTTCCTTGTCGAAAAAAGGTTGAAATGTCTACGCGTCTTCGTATATTTTACCTTGAGGTGCCTAAGTTTGAAGAAAATAATTATGCAAGTTAGTAGTCGCGCGGAAAATATTAATTATCACGTTCGGTATTATGGAATTACATTGTAATACAATGTAATTTGCTACTACAAAACGATTTGTTGTTGCAATTTACAACTCATTCAATTAAAAATAACAAATTTTAATTATTTCTCATCATTCTCATGTTTTATGGGTGTCATTTATTGTTTTAATATTGAGAAAGAGTCTGATAATAAATAAATCAATTTAATAAATGTGTTACTTTTTCCATCACATGATTTGCCTTCATCAGCGGTAATAAGGTCGTTAGCCTGAATGACCCCTCTCTTATGATTGTGACCTAATTATGCTACTTACACTTATTAAATAAAATAATAACAAATTGAAACCGCGAAATAAATTTTAAATGAGGAACGAGATTGAAAAAAATCGAGGGAAATGGGTAATCGTTAACGGAAGGAAATCGGCAACACCCCCTAATGGTAAACCTATAGGATGCAATACAATAACAAGGCTAAAAAAACAATTTGACTGATGAATGTTTGCAAAAAAAATTTAAAAAATCCTTGAAAAAAAAATAAAATGATTGAAAGAGATTCAAACCGATTATCATTAAATTCTATTAGCAATAAAATGCAACCTTCTGAAAAAGTTCAAAAGGCTATCTTCAACAATTTTGATAAAATTAGCTTATCTGATGGATAAACGCAGCAACGCAGCGAAGGTGCTATTCTAATTTGTTTATCAAAATTTTATTACCTATTTTTGTATATATTTTATATTTTCTTATCCGCGGATAAGAATAAATTTTGATTACACAGGTAACTTACAAAGCACATTTTAATTAACTAAAACTAATTATCTTTGTGTTACATGATTTAGTACTTTTTATTGCGCATTTCCCTCTGTGTGCAAAATTTTTTGCAAATTATACTTGGTTATCGTTTCCGCCTTTCTTCCTTTTGTGATTAATTAGAGGTTAAATTTTACATTAGATAAAATGTTTATACCAACATAATTTTTTTTATAATACATATCCAAGGCTTAACGCAAAGCTACAGCATAGGTACTTCCTCATGGTACAATAATAACAGTATATTATTGTATCATGGTACTTCATCTTTCAGGTACCAATGATTTTACTCCACATTTAAAAGCACTTAGGGGACGTCCATTAATTATGTAAGCTAAAAATGGAGGGGGGGCAAAATATCATTTAAGGGGGAGGATCTATAAAAATCGCACGTCAACTTTGTAATTTAAAGAATTACATTATTATAATAGATTTAGTGTAAAAAATTACTGATCTCCGGTGGAGTAAAATTGTAAGGTTAATCCCAACAAACCTTACCAAAGGGGGGGGGGGTTAAATTGAAAGAAAACACCTGATGTAATTACTGAACGTCCCCTGATCGTTTTAAGGATTTTTAAAAGGAGTAAAAACTTACTATGAAGACGATAAGTTTGGAGATTTATCTATTATAATTTGAGTGTGCCCCCCGATGTTTAAATCTATATTTTCTAGTTTGGCTTTTAAAATTATTTGTTACTTAAATTTGGCTTGTTAAATTTAGAATAGCAAATCATTATTTTAATTCGTTATTTTTCTTATTTTCAATTTTCTAATAATTTTTTGAACTTTACATTTTAACAAATGTGCAATTGTCACACCCAAAACACATTGCAAGCCGGCAGTGGTGACTAAGAATTTCAAAACGAATTTCATCCAAATTTTGTATTTTAAACTCCTGTGCTACAGTATTTGAAATCTTGTGGTTATTTGTATTGGTCTGTTTGGAATAAGTATAGAATTTTTAAAATTATGCTTTTTATTCCCCCCCCCTCTACAAATAATAACCCCCTAGTACCTATTGAAAATTGTTTTACTACTTATGGTGTAATATTCACTATTTATGATTAATTACGTTCAAAGTTTCAGAATTTAAAAAAATGTATTCTTCTTCCCTCTCTGTAAAACACCCCTATATTGTCGGTTTGCTAACAGGGTGCTAAAACAAATTCCCTAATTTTTCAAATTTTGATAAATTAAAATTAAATTATTACCCCTATCACCTGAATTCCTAAATTTATTTAACAAAATAATTGCATATTTTTGTGTAAAACAGTTGAATTGTTGAAAAAACAGTAAAACTATTGAAAAATCTGTTGAATTGTTCAACAAAAAACAATTAAATTATTTAACAAAAAAGCTATTGAAATATTAATATAAAAATACTTAAAATGCTAAACAAATCAGTTAAATTATATCGAATCAAACAGCTGAATTTATTAAACAAAACAGCTAAATGTATTGAACCAAACAATTGCACTTTTTGATAAAGCAGTAAACCTAAAACAGTTGATTTGTTGGAAAACACTGTAAAATTGTTGGAAAACACTGTAAAATTGTTGCAAAATTTGTTGAATTATTACGAAACAGTTGAATTGCTTAATCATGGAAAATTAAATTGTTGAATTAAAGATAATGAAATTGTTGAATAAAAAAATCAAATTATTCAACAACAAAAAATTGCATTATTAAACTAAAAATAATTGAAATTAAATTATTGAAACAATCAGTAGAATAGGCTAAATCTATTTAACAAAACAGTTGTTTTGTTGAAAAACACTCTAAAATTGTTGCAAAATCTGTTGAATTATTAAGAAACAGTTGAATTGCTGAATCATGGAAAATTAAATTACCGAGTAATGGGCGAGGGTTAATCGACCCTGATTGCGGTTTTGACAATTTTTTGTCAATTATGAAAGATAACAACGCAAAAAATAAAATTTGCGGTCGGTTTATAAATTTGGTTTAAAAAGGGCTTTAAAATTAATTTGGCATGCATTTTTCTCATTGGCTCTTTTGAACTGCATCCTCCCCCACCAAAATTAAAATAAGTTGTGGCGACAGCAAAGATGCCATAATATAGGTTTTACAACTAATTAAGAAATATGAAGGTGTATTTAACGAATAAAAAAATAATATTTGAGGTTAGTCAACAAATTACGGAAAAATTTCACTTTTAAGGTGAATCCCAGTCTTGGTGTAGTTGCGTTTGTCAAAACCCACTTTCGGCACCCTCTGCTCCGTTCCGGGCGCCATGCCACAAGCAATTTTGACAAACGCTTTACACACTGGAAACCTCCCCAAGTACGGTGCAACTTGACAAAATGTGGATGTTGACCCGACGGATGTCAGGAAGCGACTAGTATCTCTACCGCTAGTCACTGTCAATTCACCTACAGCACGCGGACTGGTGGTTACTGTAATGACGTATATGTCGCAATAATGCATTTACATGTATTTCTTATGGGAAAATTGTAATTTTTAGAATTAAATTGTGGCTTTATTATAAGTTTGTCCTGTCTTCAAAGAGCTTGTATTTTTAAGTTCTTTCGTTTGGTAAAACCATTTTTATAGGAAAAAGTGTACTTTCTGAAATTGAATAAAAATAATTAAAATATTCAAAAAAAACAATTTAATTATTGAGGCAATCACCTGAACCGCTAAATTTATTTAACAGAACAGTTGATGTTTTAACAAAACAGTTGCATTTGTTGACCAAACAGTAGCTTCTTTGCACGAAACAGTTGATTTGTTGAAAGACACGATAAAATTGTTGCAAAATCTGTTGAATTATTAAGCTGAATCGTGAAAAATTAAATTATTGAATAATAATGAAATTGTCGAATAAAAATAATTGAATTATTGAATAAAAATGATTAAATTATTCAACAAAGTACAATTGAATTACTAACTGAAAGTAATTAAAATTTAATTATTGAAGCAATCAATTAAATTGCAAAATTTATTTAAAAAACAGTTGACTTTTGTAACAAAACAGATGCAATTTTTGACAAACCGGTAGCTTTTTACATAAAACAGTCGAATTGTTAAAAAAACAGTAAAACTGTTGAAAAATGTTTTGACTTGTTACACCAAAAACAATTGAATTATTCAACAAAAAACAATTGAATTATTAAACCAAAAATAATTAAAATTCTGAACAAATCAGTTAAATAGTTAAACCAAATAGCTGAATTTAGTAAACAAAACAGTTGAATATATCGACACTTCATAGGTCAATTGGCGTAACCTCAAAATTTCGAAAATCGAGTTATGCATATATTTGGGTTCCAAATGTCGTAACGCACCTTTTCTATCATTTTTAACCGAAATTATGAATTTAATGCGTTAAAATCATTGGAAAACACTCTTTGGTCGTAAGTGTTCGCCTAATTTTAGAGTCAGGTCAAATGGCGTAACCATCGTAAAGTCGTATAAAATGCCAAAATAACTGTTCATCAAAATTTACTGAAGCGTTTTTATTAAAGATAATTTGTAAAATTGTCTTTCTTGCTTCATTTTTAATAAATGCGGTTAGAAAACCTTTACTTTATGTTAAAATTATAAAACAAACTAACATTTAACTGCAAGTCAATGGGCTTAACCTACAAGTTTAAAGCAGCAACATTAAAAATGAGTACAGGTCAATAGGCGTAACCATCAATTTTGTTTAAATATTGCTTAATATCTGTGAAACCCAGTGTAGTATCATTTCAGAATCATTTGAAATTGACGCAAACCAAACTTATTGACTAACATTGAAATTTTCATCCATAATAATGCATCTTTGAATAATTTATACAGTTTTACTGCCTCCTGAAAAAATGTAAAATGAGGGTTACGCCAATTGACCTATGAAGTGTCGATATGGCACAAATAACATTTGCATTTTACGACAAAATTGTTGAAAAACAGTAAAACAGTCGAAAAATGTGTTGAATTGATAAACCAAAAACAATTGAATTATTTAATTGCATAGAAAATTATATTGTTGAATTAGGGATAACGAAATTGTTGAATAAAAATAATTGGATTGTTGAATAAAATTAATTAAATTATTCAACAATAAACAATTGAATTATTAAACTGAAAATAATTAAATAATTATGAGCGTTTTTTGCAATTTTTACATTTATTACAATTATTTTGTCAAAATATAAATATAAAAAACCTTATTTACAATTAGTCGATGGGCGGGGTTACAGTTCTAAAGAGTCAATAAGAAAATAGCATAATAAATAAATTTTTAAAGCCGTTTTTCCAAAATGTGAACCGACCGCAAATTTTATTTTTTTATACGCTAATTGGACCCTCATATTTCACAATCCCCCTTAAAAATGATCAAAATCGGAGTTCAAGTTTATTACCCGTCCCGGATATTTTAAGTTCAATATAGAAATTTAACAAATTTTATTTGTTTAACGAATTATTTCCGTCAAACTGCAATTTTACTAACAAAATTTAATAATTTTAATTTCAATAAAAACACATTTTCTTAACAACAAATAGCCATAACTTGGTTAATTTTTTTTGTAGAAAATAAAATAAAACACTAAATTTTAGATAATTAAAATAGCTTTCAACTTTGTATATCATATATTTTTGTAAAATTTTTATTTTTCGAGTAAATCGCGAAAAAACGATCATTGACATGCGGCTTGAAAAAATACGAACGCTTAAAACATCATAAGTCGGTAAATTTTTATTGTACAAAAAAAAAAAAATAGAATTTAAAGAGAATTTATTTATATACAAAAAAGGTCTCTTGCAATTTTTCGATAAAATTAGTCGTTTTGTAATTATATACAAAAAAGGAATTTTTCACCCCTTTAACAACCCCTAAAACAATAAATGCCCTTAAATGACAACGATGAATCTGAAATTGCTCCGATGTTTAATTCTAATTATTAATAATTTTATTGTTAACTAACGGATTTATCCGGAGTTGCTCGTCAAACAATTTTGTTGACGGATTACAAATTCCCAGCAGTCATTCTTTTCCCACAAAACTTAAAGGTAGTAATTTCTCAACTAAGTTTTCTTTGGGGGAAAGGGGGGGGGGTACTTACAATTTATGTAGATATTATTTCTTGGAAAGACAAAAATATAACAATTGTATGGGTATAATCTTCAGCTGGGAATAATCTGTGCCGAAGTTAAGTATTTACTGTAATACACAGAGTTGGATTTTCACAGAGAGAGGGTTGGGATGTCAATTTGTCTTAGAATTAGTTGGATAACTTTAAAATAAGTCGAGTTTACTATGGTCAAACTTAAAATATCCATTAATTACAAAAAAAATCTATTTTAAAGTTCTTAAACTTTCATATGGAACCATATTATGCAATCATACTAAGGGTAGGGGTTTCCTTCGGATCCCATGCCGTTAAGATCCACCTTTTGGAGATCTGTTTTGAGTGAGGTTCCTTCAGAGTTTACATTATAAATACAAAATATTCTAATTCCAAATTACTTTTTGCTCTAAAAATCTAGTAATTACAATATCAATTAATATACTAATATGTAAATGTAAAAATTATAAAAGTAATTAATAATTTTCTTGAAAATTATAACATATACTGGGAAGTTACCATACCTCCAGCGCTATGTCGTAGCGGAAAAAGACCTTTATTGTTTTCTGAAGATGTTTTCCTTGAGAAGGATATTACAAAAGCAGTTGATTTTCGGGGAGGGGGAGTTAATAGAAAGAAAACTGTACAAAAGAAATATCTTCCAGGCCCCCCTAAATAATTATTATTCCTAATTAGGACTAATTTGGAAAACCTTTGTAGAGTCGTAGGTTTAATTCCCAAAACTTAATTAATGAAATTTTTCAAAATTATGAAATATTTTCTAGTATTTATTCACTTACATATTATGCTGAAATCTTAAATCCACCTCTGATGAGAATAAACAAGCGAGTCTGGGGCGATACGAAAAAGTTTATTGTTCTTTGATGCAGTTATTTTGCCGAAACAGTTATGTCCCCTTTGACTACCAAGGTATCGATAGAATTCAAAAAACATGGGTAGAATAGAATGAGGATTTGCGAAATCGGTAAATATATTCAGAAAATACATCAATTAAGACAGGATTTTTACAGATAAAAATTTTTGATTTAGAAACAACAAAGAATAATAACTTCGCTTTAAATGTGAATCGTTTCGCTTGAAAATAGGTAGAAATATCCCGTTAATCTATTCATGCGCATCTGCAATTTCCCGCGGAAATATTATCCACCATGGGTTAACCAAGCTGCATAATGAAAATCATCTGTCGCTCATCGGTCTATTAGAAAGTAGGAAATTAGAAATATGTACAAAATTATGGTAAATTTAAAATAAAATTAATTTATTGAAATTATATATATTATTAACCTTTGAAATTAATATTAGATTAAAATTTTTAAAATTAGAAGGTTAAATAAACAGTAAAATATTTATTATTATTAATAAACGTCTGATGACAGCAGTAACCATTGCTGAAAGCTTACAAATAATATTTCGTTTTATTGTTCATTTAACCTTCTAATTTTAAAAAATTTAATCTAATGTAAAATTAATTTATAGATAAAATTTAAACAAAAACTGAAGTGGAAAAAAATTAAATAACAAAAATTTCTTTAATTACGGAAGAAAATTGCTGATTAGATTAACCAAATATAAAAAAAAATTAGTATGGAATATTGAAATTTCAAAGTATGTGAATATTAATTTAACATTTAACGTTTTTAAAATCAACCGAATTTTTAAACAATTTTTTTGAAAGAAATTGAAGAAATAAATACATTTCAATATAATTAATTAATCAATATTGTTAATTTAACATTAAATATTTTATACTTGTGCACTTGGGATATTACATAATATGAATATTGTACTCATTCCAAGAAAAGCAAATCTAAATGTACATAAAAAAATAAAAAAAAAGTGATTTGGTAATTCTGCGTTGAAAAAAAATTTATTTTTTTTTAATTTAATTATATTGCCTACCTATATATTATGTTTACAGTTTTGATTGTTTTTGTTATTATATTAGAAAGTAAAATTACTTGAAATATCAATGTATAAATGTTTAAAAATGTATAATATTACGTTATTTGATATAATAGCTCATAGGACTCTGAATTATTTGTTATGTAAACCCTACTTAATTTAGGTATAGTTAAATAAAAACGGGGGTAGTGCAAAAGAATTTATGACAGTAGCACTAAAATAAATTAACCAAATTTTAAATATTTAACAAATAATACCTAATACAATCGTATTTTATTGCTCAGTAATTTTATTGGAATGTAATTTATTTAATTATTATACAAAATAATAAAATTTTTAATGATTTTGCTTTCAAAAAATCTATTCAGTTTAAATTTTTAAGGTTAAATTACGGAAATGTATTAGGTAGGTACGTGAAACTTTTTAATTTCGATATTATCGAGCAATTGAATTATAATTAATTATGGTATTGTATCATAACTTGGTATACTCAACTCGATATTTATTGCAATATGTTAAAAAAATTTCAAGTTAGTAATAAATTTTCCGTAATACCAACCTTGCACCATCAATACTGTCAATGTTTCACACCAAAATACACCGTCAATACTTTTCTCATCTTACAACACTTACATTATTATTTCGATTTTAAATTTCAAAATGACTCACCTATGTATATTATTATTGGAACAAATAATTTCATGTAGGTAATTATTTAATATTAATATGTAATAAAAAAATTAAGTACATATGCAGTATTCAATTCAACATCAATAGAAATTAAAAATTGTAATTGGTAATATTGATTTATGACTGAAAAACTACATGTAAGTGTTTGCTTATTGCAGGTTGCCAAGTATAAATAGATCTCGTCATTTTATAATATTAATAACAAAACTATAAATTGTTAATAATATACCTATGCCACAACCAAACAATCAGTAAAAAAACACGCTACCCCTTAATCCGATCCTGATCTAAATAAAAACTTTAACTTTGGTATTGTTACATTTAAAAAACCCGGTTTTAAAAATAGATTAAACATAATTGATAAACTTATTAATATGAAACTGCGAATAATTAATAAAAATAAAAAATATTCGTCCAAAAATCCGAAATAATGAGAACAAATAATATAAATAAACCATATTTCAACCCGGTTTTTAAGCACTTAATTATAATTTTACTTTTGGCATTTACAATAGCATTATACATTTTTCACAAAGGCTAAAAGATGATAAATTTAAATGGCTGATAATAATGTTGAGATTTTATAATTGTATCAAAATGCTAAACTTAATTTATTACTTTGTTTGTTGGTAAATTTTCTATTATAAAAATAAAGCTCTTCCAATGGATTTATTTTTAATTTACTGGAGTTGACAATTTAAATCTCGACAAGAGAAAAATCAAATCTTTTCTAAAGTTAACAAATTGGAAATTAAAGTGTAGCATCTTTTTTTACAATTTTTATTGAAAATTTCGTCGTAAAAATAATTGGCTCTATGTATTAAAACAAAATTAAATTTACATGGTTTTGGAACCTTTATGGCCACCCCCCTCACCGCAACGCGGGATTCAGCCCCGGTAGTTTGCAACTATGCTTTCTGGTTTCCTAGTGCCAATGGCAACCCACATTTTTCAAAATCTTTCTGTTTTAACTTTGGTAGCGTTCAAGTATTACGTAAGCAAACTTTCAGTAATTTTAGACCTCTACTCCGCTCCCTGTATAAGCAAAAATTTAAAAGTGTCAAAGTAGGCGGCACTAACTCCACTAGACCTACTGCGGTGACTTTTTATTATTTTGTGTGAGAATTACGTGAGGTGTTTTTCTTTAAATTTTGACTCCCTTCCCCTTTTGTGAGATTTGGTAAGATGTGGCGGGATCCCCCCCCCCCTAATCCTTTCTCTGATGTAAGATTTATCCTACAATTTTTACCCTTCATTCCGAAATAGAATTACCTTCAAAGTTGACGTGAGATTTTCATTGACTCCCTCGCCATTTAAATAAGATTTGGTAAGATTTTGTCCCCCCCCCCTTAATTTCAGCTTTAGTAGTCACGACGTCTACTTATATATAATCTCCAATTAACCTCCTTAAAATGTTACACACAATATCTTCGTCAGTTCTTTTCAAGCCAATGAAATTTTCTCATCAAAATGTATTAAAAGCAGTAAAAAAATGATTGTTTGTAAATTTTTAATGTTTTGGGTCAAAATGTATATTTAAAAAAATCATTAAAAGTATAGCTAATACTTTGTTTACTATTTGAAATGACGTACGTATTACTGGGACTGAAAAATGCGTTTAGTATAGAATCAAAAATTGTCATTTTTAGAACTTTTAGTGCATGGCGTCAATTAGTTTCTTTCAATTTTTCTTAAAAATTTGCTGTCAATTTTATTATATAATATTACTAGCTGGATACCCGGCTTCGCCCGGGGTCTCCCTAAAATTAAAATACTTTGCCTTTGTGTGAAGTATTTTGATTTTTCCGAGTATCCTGCTTTGCCTGAGGTTTTCTCCTCTACAGAAAATCTTGCTTTCCGTTGCTAGAGCGTTTCAGAATGATTTTTAGTCTTACTTCCCATTAGTCAAACAATTCTCTCCCTCCTTTCACATTTTAATGATATTATAGCACAGAAACCTTTCCCAAGTCCTACTGACTTGTTGATTAAAATCGGTCAAACGGTCTAGGAGTTATTAAGAGACGAACTAATTTTTTTTAAATTAAGCTTTTCGGTCCCAATTTTAGTGGAAAACCTCTTTAGGGTCCTAGAGAGTAACTGTGCAAAATTTGGTTGGGATTTACAATGGCATCATACATTTTTCACATAACATAGAAGATGATAAATTCAAATGGCTGACAATAATGTTGAGATTTTGTAATTGTGTCAAAATGGTATTCTTAATTACTTTGTTTGTTGGTAAATTTTCTATTATAAAAATAAAGTTTTTCAATGGATTTATTTTAACTTACTGGAGTTGACAATTTAAATCTCGACAAAATAAAATCAAATCTTTCTGGAAGTTAACAAATTGGCAATTTAAGTGTCGAATCTTTTTGCAGTTTTACATTTAAAATCGTTTTCAAACGTCATTGAAAATTGTCGGAAAATAAAATTATAATTTTTGTAAAAGAAATTACCTATTTTAGTATAATAAATATTAAATAAATTTTATATATTTAAAATTAACGAGCATAATTTTACTACAAAACATATGAAATTTAACAACGTCACAGAAATATTTTTAACAATTATATCGTAGATGCATTTATTTTTCAAAACTAAATAAATCTAACGTGAATTAAAAATTTCGTCGTAAAAAAAATGTTATTTGTCAGTTTCACTTTAGTAAACTTCTACCTTGGCTCTATGTATTACAAAAATTAATTTTACGTGGTTTTGAACCTTTATGGTCACCCCCGCAACGCGGGATTCAGCGCCGATAGTTCCGCCACCGAATTGCAACTATGCTTTCTGGTTTCCTAGTGCCAATGGCAAACCATATTTTCAAATGTTTTCCTGTTTTAATTTTGGTAGCGTTCAAGTATTACGGAAGGAAACTTTCAATGATTTTAGACCTCCACCCGCTCCCCGTATAAGCAAAAATAAGAAAATCATAACAAAACGTAAGAATTTTGTTTAAACTTTTATTAAATATCAAAATTTGCATTATTTTGTAATTTTTATCTTAAGAAATACCCCTCATTCCATTTGTCAGCAAAAGTTAGAGAAAATTAAACTCTTCCATCCCTTAAGCCTATTACGTAATACTTAAACGTCCTCTTTTTCATGAGAGAATCTCAATTCTTGAACCCATGTGTATTCTCTTGGAAAAATAGGCCTTGGTAGAGTGAAAATGCATAATTGACCACTTGGCACCGAGCCACTTGCACATCGAGCCAGAATTGTTAAATAATTGCCAAAATCTGAAACCTTCAAAATTTTACTTCCCGGAAATAATCGGTTGTTGCAAAATAATTATAAAATTTATATGTCTAATTTCAGTAAACATCTATTGCAAAAATAGGGGTCCCACTATTCCCCGGGAAAAGAAACAAATGCCCGGTAGGTCGGTGTTTTTAAAACCAGAAGCCGCGCACGGTTTCTCAAATATTTAACCACATGAAATCTTTTTAAATTAATTAATGTGAACTTTTCAATATACATAGAGTAGAGAGGAAGGAGTGTATGCTTGTACTGAATGCTATTTAAAAGAGCCAAAGTGAGTGGTACTAACTAAGACGCCCATTTCTATTTGTAAGATTTGGTAAGATGTGATGGGACTCCTCTTTTCTCACGTGAGATTTATCCTACAATTTTACCACACCGGAAACCAGTAATTTTTACAGTACATTACAAAGTTGAAATGAAATTTTCATTGACCCCGTTCCCCTTTTAAAAGAGATTTTGTCTGACTCCCCGCACCCTATTTTGAGCTCACGTAATTAATGGATGTCCCTTATATAACCTCCATTGAACCTCCATAAAATGTTAAATACAATATATTTGTCAGTTCTTTTCAAGCCAATGAAATTTTCTCATCAAAATGTTTTAGAAGCAGAAAAATGATTGTTTTCAAACTAAAACTAAAATTTTATTTAAAAAATCGTTAAAAGTATTTAAAAGAGGTACGTATTGGGACTGAAAATGGGTTTTTGTAGAATTAAAATTGTCATTTTAGAACTTGAAGTGTATGGGGTCAATAAGTATTTTCAATTTTTCTTAAAATTTGCTGCCATTTTATTATTTAATATTATATAGAATTGGGATGCCTAGATTTTGGAAAATACGTCTGGGACTGACGTAAACGATGTACCTCAAAACTTAGTGCAAACTCTTACAAAAGTGAATTTGAAAAATTTTGCTTTACCATACTTTTTGTCTCATAATTTTTTGTGTTTTATACTTTTGTTATAAAAAATGTCTTGAAAGTTGCCCGGTAACTAAATTATTACTAGTCCGGATCTGTTTTAAGGGGCGAATTAGATATAAGGGATTTGCATTTTTTTCAAATGTTTTACCCCCTCTCCTCTTTGTTCCATTTGGTCACAATTTTTATTCTCCTCTCTCCGGAAAGTCCAATGGTCACAAATCAAGGACCCTCCCCTTTATTTATAAAATTGAAAATCGCTTTTATTTTAGATGAACAATAACATTTTTAGCTTTTACATTTTATTTATAATTTTTTATAGTAATAAATTTTCAAATAGTTTAAGAGTTTAAGAAAAAAATACTAAAGCATAATTTTTTTTCAAATCCAAAAATGAAATTGTTTTGCGGACGTCACATTTGGCTAACCCCTCCACCCGTTGTCACATTTGATCAAATTTAGTGATTCTCATCCCCCCCCCTCCAAAGGTAAAGATGTCCGTTATGGATGACCTCTAAATTGTAATAAATATTTAATAATATGGGAATGAGCTTAATTTGAGTTAATGTATATTAAAAATTGTTAAAAATTAAATTTTAAAACGGTGTATTTTGAGGAGGAGGTATAAAATTAATTGCACTAAAAATTTAAAATTTTGGGTATAACCATATTAAGAAAATAGTTGGCAAATTGAAACTTGAAGAAGATGGGTTCTAGATTGAACAAAATTGGATTAAAAATTTAAAAAATTGGTGATGCGCTTAATTTGAGTTAACAAATATTGCAAAAATAGTTTAAAAAAAAGTTAAAAAAAATTTCTACAGGGTGAACTCAAAATAAATTGATATATAAATTCAAACAATTCATAAATGGTTGCATCTAAAATAAAACGCATTCCCAAAGTTTTAGATTTTTACAGTAATTAAAAACCTGAAATTCACTCCTAAAGATTTAATTGTTAAGTATTTTTTTAATTTGTGTTGACTAAAATTTAGAGATTTCTCAAATTTTGAGATTTTTTGAACTATGATATTTACTGACGGTTCACTCCCAGAAATCTTTCTATTATATCTTTCCTCAAAATTTAATTTTTAACTATTTTTAATATAATATTAAATCAAATTAAATAGATTCCTAATTTTAGAACGATTTTATTATAATTTACCTCGTTAAATGCGCCCCTTCTTAAGATTTAATTTTTTAACTGTTTTGTCAATATTTTTATCTAAAATTAAGCAGATTCCCAATTTTTTAAGGTTTAATTTTTTAAATTATTTTTCCAATATATTTTATCTAAAATTAAGCGAATCCCCTAATTTTTAAAACAATTTAATTTTAATTTACCTTTTTAAATGCGCCCTTTTTAAAAATTTTAATTTTTTTAACTATTTTTTCAATATTTTTTAATAAAAATTAATTAGATTCCCCAAGTCTTAGAACAATTTAATTTTAATTTATCTCTTTAAATGCGCCTCTTTTAAGATTTAATTTTTTAACAATGTTTTCAATATTTTTTAACATCAATTAATCAGATTTCCTAATTGAAAAGTAAATATAGTTGAGGTGATAGGCCAATGTAAATCTAACAAGTAGATACCTTTTACCACACACTACCAACGCAAACATTCAAAAAAGCAGAGTTGCAATCAGCAACATTGTCGAATGAAAAAAATAGCAAACAAAAATTATAATTTCTACAACTTGACAACCTGCGTTGCGTGTTGTGAAAAAGGTAACTACTTCTTAGATTTTCATTGGCCTATCACCTCAACTATAATTTCTTTTCAATTTATAATTTAGTTTAGATAACATAACATAGTCTAGACAGACTATGTTTGTCTTTATTTGCATTTCTAAAAATTTCTGAATTATTTAAAAAAATTTTGTTTTTAATTAATTTTTCTAATTTCTCCAAATTCAAATTTAATTTTAATTTTCATCTATAAATGCGCCCATTTTTAAAATTTAATTTTTTTAACTATTTTTTCAATATTTTTTAATTAGAATTAATCAGATTCCTTAAGTTTTTAAACAATTTAATTTTAATTTACGTTTTTAAATGTGCCCCTTTGTAAGATTTAATTTTTGTTAACAATTTTTGCAATATTTCTTATCTAAAATAAAGCAGATTCCCTAATTTTTAGATCACTTTAATTTGCCTCTTTAAATTCGTCCCTTTTTAAGATTTAATTTTTTAACTATTTTTCTAATATATTATATCTAAAATTAAGCAGATTGCCTAATTTTTAGAACAATTTAATTTTAATTTGCCACTTTAAATACGCCCCTTTATAATATTTAATTTTTTTAACTAATTTTGCAATATTTTTTATCAAAAATTAAGTAAATTTCTAATTTTTGAACAATTTAATTTTAATTTGCCACTTTAAATACGCCCCTTTATAATATTTAATTTTTTAACTAATTTTGCAATATTTTTTATCTAAAATTAAGCAGATTCCTAGTTATTAGAACAAATTAATTTTAATTTATCACTTTAAATGCTCCCCTTTTTAAGATTTACTTTTTTAGCTATTTTTTTAATACATTTTATCTAAAATAAAGCAGATTCCCTAATTTTTAGAACATTTAAATTTTATTTACTTCTTTAAATGCGCCCCTTTTTAAGATTTAATTGTTGAACTATTTTTACAATATTTTTTTATCTAATATAAAGCAAGTTTCCTAATTTTTAAAAGAAATTAATTTTAATTTCCCTCTTTAAGTGTGCCCTTTTTTAAAATTTATTTTATTAAACTATTTTTCGAATATTCAAATTTTCAAAATAATTCAATGTTAATTTACCTCTTAAAAAGCGCTCCTTTTTATAATTCAATTTTTTTATCTATTTTTTCAATATTTATTTTTCTAAAACAAAGCACATTCATTTAATTTTAGAACAATTTAATTTTAATTTATCTCTTTAAATGCGCCCCTTTGTTAGATTTAATTTTTTTAAACTATTTTTCTAACATTTTTTATCTAAAATAAAGCAAATTTCCCAATTTTTAGAAGAAATTAATTTTAATTTGCCTCTTTAAATGCGCCTTTTTTAAAATTTATTTATTTTTACTATTTTTCGAATATTTTTTATCTAAAATTAAACAGATTCCTAATTTTTAGAATAATTTGATTTTAATTTGTCTCTTAAAAGCGCCCTTTCTAAGATTCAATTTTTTATCTATTTTTCCAATATTTTTTATCAAAAATTAAGCAAATTCTCTAATTTTTAGAACAATTTAATTTTAATTGACTTCTTTAAATGCGACCATATTCAAAATTTTATTTTTCAACTATTTTTTATCTAAAATAAAGCAGATTCCCTAATTTTTAGAACAATTAAATTTTAATTTACCTCTTTAAATGAACCCCCTTTAAGATTTAATTTTTTTAACTGTTTTTCCAATACTTTTTATCTAAAATAACGCTTATTCTCTAACTTTTAAAACAAATTAATCTTAATGTACTTCTTTAAATGGGCCCCTTTTTAAGATTTACTTTTTTTAACTTTTTTTCTAATATTTTTAACTAAAATTTAGCAGATTCTCTAATTTTTAAAACAATTTAATTTTCATTAACCTTTTAAATGTGGCTCTTTGTAAGATTTCATTTTTTTAAACTATTTTTCCAATATTTTTAACTAAAATAAAGCAAAATTCCTAATTTTTAGAAGAAATTAATTTTAATTTACCTCTTTAAATGTGCCCTTTTTAAGATTTATTTTTTTGAAACTATTTTTTGAATATTTTTTATCTAAAATTAAGCAGATTTCTTAAATTTGAGAACAATTTAATTTTAATTTACCTCTTTAAATGCGCCCTTCTTAAGATTTAATTTTGTTCAACTATTTTTCCAATACTTTATATCTAAAATAAAGCAGATTCCCTAATATTCAGAATAATTGAATTTAAATTTACCTTTTTAAATGAACCCCCTTTAAGATTTAATCTTTTTAACAGTTTTTTCAATACTTTTTTCTACGATAACGCTTATTCCTAATTTTTAAAACAAATTAATTTTAAAATTATTTTAAAAAATTTTTTTTCTAATATTTTTTAATTAAAATTTTCAGATTCTCTAAGTTTTACAAGAATTTAATTTTAATTTTCTTTTTTAATTGCACCCCTTTGTAAGTTTTAATTTTTTAAAACTATTTTTCCAATATTTTTAATCTAAAATTTAGCAGATTCCTAATTTTAACAGATTCTCTAATTTTTAAAACAATTTAATTTTAATTATCACTTTAAATGTGCCCCTTGCAAGATTTCATTTTTTAAACTATTTTTCCAAAACTTTTTATCTAAAATAAACCAGAATCGCTCATTTTTAGAACAAATTAATTTTAATTTATATCTTTAAATGCGCCCCTTTTTAAGATTTAATTTTTTGAACTATTTTTTAATGTTGTTATATATAAAATTAAGAAGATTTCTTAATTTGTAGAAACAATTAATTTTCATTTGTCTCTTTAAATGCGTCCATTTTAATTTTTTGAACTATTTTTCCATTACATTTTGTCTAAAATTAAGCGCATCCCCAAATTTTTAGATTTTTAGTTGAATTTATGTTCAGTTCAACCCTGAACCTCACCCATTTTATGTAACAAAATTTCCATTATTTTTAACTCAAATTAAGCTCGTTCTTAAATTTTTAGCACAATTTACTTTTTGCCCCTAAAACACCCCTTTGACATTTAATTTTTAATTTTTCCAACAACAAATGCTTACTTAAAATAAAATATCACCGAAGGTCTAAATTTGAGTAAACTTTTTTATGTTTCAACGTAAACCCTCACCCCATTTATAAATATGAATTTTTCATTATTTTACCAACGCCTGTGTACCTTTACAAGTTATATTTCAAAAATTTTGACTTTTACCGCTTTACAAATTCTGGATTTTGCAAACATTTTTCACCTTACCTTAACGTACTGAAGGGGTAATAAAATGTTATACAATACAATAGTCAGTAAGAGCGATTGTTCCTACAGGAGAACATGCAAGTCCAGGGAATGTAGATCGTTCTGTTAAAAAACTGGGGCTGAAAGAATCCAATTGTGTAAATTTTACACATTGCGACGTGGAGTGTTAAACAAATGAAAAATGAAAGAAGTTAATACTAGCAGATTAGGTAGATTTTTCGCATCTGATCACTTTTGCGTTGAAATAATCGAAAGAGCAGGAAATAGCATCAGCACCCAATAAGGTCAATTGACATGGGATGGTTTAAACCGGAGCACCCTGTATTTTTTTATTAAATTATCTTACAAATCGTTCTTGCAAATAATTGATTAGCTTTGTTTGACAACAAAGAAAAATTAGCGGTAATTACGCTGGCGCCAATAATTTGAATTTCAAATTAAATTACACCGCGTGAGAAATCGCTCGTTAAAAGTTTCATCATCAGTTTTTGTTTTATAACGACAGTAAAAGTGCAATTATTTAAATGTCGAAAAGTTTTGAATTGGGAGATTTATCGGATCGAAAAAAAAATTTTAATTTGAACTTACCTAAATTTTTCTTTTGTTTTCTTCTGAATTGATAACAATTGGGGTATTTATTTGAACTAATAGTTTGCGAACTGTTTATTGAACCTAAAAGTTGATTTTCCGTGCTTGCACTGCTCGTTTCACAGTCGTTTAAATTTTCTTTGAACGTATCGGGCACAATTTCACTTGTTTCCATTACGATTTTGTTGATAAAATCTGCAACCACAAACATTTTTAGTGCCTTTGATAGGTACGGATAAAAAATATGAAGTAATTTTATTGCAGAGCGTTTAATTATAAGAAATTGCGCTCATTTTTGTAATCGTAATTTAAATAATAATTTGGCAGATTTGCAATAAGTGAATATGATATGTTACAAAGGAGGTCGCATTAATTATGTTATTAATAATTTATTTGGATTGCATTCTATTGACTTGCGAATTGGGCCAAAATTTAACCTTTAACATATAACAATTATTATTGTTTATTATCACTAGGTAATTACGTTACTTTATTACTTACAGTCATTAAATTAAAAATATCTTCTATTGAAAATTTAAACGTTTAATTGATCACTTTTTCTTTCGCGCAATTTTCAATTTTTTTAATTGACTTCGAAAGGTAATTTGATTATTTAAACAATCCTTTCACTAGCACATGAAAATTTATGACAACCAATTAACCGATTACGAAGAAAA
Organism: Lycocerus yunnanus; assembly: GCA_036346125.1. Taxonomy (NCBI): domain Eukaryota; kingdom Metazoa; phylum Arthropoda; class Insecta; order Coleoptera; family Cantharidae; genus Lycocerus; species Lycocerus yunnanus. The sequence goes on from JARFIX010000052.1 coordinate 6,498,534, forward strand.
CGCGAAATGTAAGACGTTCGACGATTCGTTTAAGTATGACTACGAAATCTTAAAATCTAACTTATGCATTTGGTGTTGCTATTCCGCGACCTTCTATAATGAAGAATATAGTAAAAATCGTTAAGTTTCACCCTCCTCTTTTTTTATTCAGTTTTTATTTAATTTACCATGACTTTTGTTCGCTTATTTACGAGAACATCTACGCGGAATTTTTAAAACAACCCCTTCCCTACATCCCATGGGGCTGAACTTTGCTACTTTTTTTTAAAAAAATTATTATTATTATTGTTAATTTTTTTATTCGTGCAGTAGGAAAACGAGTTGGTCTAGTTTTCAGTTAGATGTTGAAATTTGAAAACGTTGACCGAGTAACTTAATTTTTAAGTTCTTGAACTTGAAACACAAACAAGTATTAAATTCGATGACAGGGCGACTCCAAGTTTAAATAATATTAATAGTATTTCGAAAATATGCGGTTTTATCAGATCATGCTATATGAAAATATGTTTTAAAGAACTTGGAGGACTAAAAGAGTTTAGGAGAACTGATGGGACCACGTTATTTTGGTTAATATTAGCAAGGATTGCGGAAGATTTTTGTAAAACGTTTTACGGTATAATATTATTCATCTTACACAGGAAATAGGAAATAGGAAATAGATATTTTTGTCCAATTTTAATTATCATTGACAGAACTACTTTGTCGCGCACTTTTTTCATTAACGTGCGGAAATGCAAAAATTACCATTGAACAACAAAATTTAAATACTCAAAATATTTTTAAATGCTTTAAGTTTTCCTTCGGAACAAGGTAGGAACCGTTAGTAATAATAACTTTTTGCAACAAATATTTGCCAGAGTTAAAGATTTTATAACTTTGTCCTTCTCATTACATAATAAATTATGCATTTGATTCTTAATTGTTGCTTTTTCAATTTCTGGGAAGTAACACCTGATATCCTTCCAATCTCTTTCCATCTTTCAAAAATCGACTTACTTGGAACGTCATTGGCTTTACTTAAAATCTATTTTTTTGTTTGGCTTAAACAGTGGCGTATTTAGAGGTGGGCAAGGATAACTCGGATTGTATCCCTGAAGCTCTCCGTGATAAAAATAATGTTTACCACGTTGCCATGATGCTAATCAAAGCATTTGACTTTTTTTAATTTTTTTTGATTTTTAGAATTTGTCAGTTATCTCTTCACCACTGGTGCGCATGAATGGATTAACGAGATTCTATCAAATAATCTGATTTTCGCCTCCCATAGGAATTTTTGTAATTCGCCAACATGAGTCGAATGTTCTATGTATGAACTCGACATTTCCAATAATTGATTTTGAAGAATTTAACAGGTAACATTTAAGTAACAAATTTTAAAAGCTTAAACTCGAAAATATGATTTCAAAAATCAGGGGGTCTGGGGAGTATATAATATCTCCCAGTGCTCCGAAATTAAACAAACATTAAATGTTTACAAATTATATAAAAACGTTATGATACTGCAGTAATTTTTGAGCAAGATGACTGGGGATTGCCCCCCCCCGCGGCCCCTGATCACTAAAAATATATTTTTTTGTTTAACTATTAAGATTACTTACGCTACGCTATATTTTTAATAATGCTTTTTAAAATAACTTATTTGCATTATAATTTGGCATTAAAACTCAAAATGGGCGGAGTTTGAGGTTCCAATAGCCTATCATAGAGACATATTACAATTTTTGACTTTTCTGTGCCAAAACTTAATCGCCCATTGTTTATAATCTTTCTAATTTACTGTTCTTTCATAATTTGCTTTCATATTTATCGGAAATTTTGTATTTGCAAGTTTCACTTGTCGCACTCTGCTCCGTTTTGAAATTTCAATCTGAATGCCCTTTGTTACCATTAAGACAATTATAACTTCATGAACATAGGTTATATTATGTTAATATACAATAAATAATTATATATTATTATAAATTAAAATTTTTAATTTATGAATTATGAATTATTACTGAAAAACTACATGCGTAAGTATTTGTTCATTGTGCGCACATTATCAGGTAAATCTTCTTTTTTATTTATAACAAAATTATAATTTTCCGTAAATTACCAGTAATATAATTATTACTAGTAGAACTGCACTATGATCTAACATATCAGGAAACGCGATCATGATTGATATGAAAAATTTAACCTACTTTACCGCATAAACCCTACTTAGTTTTGGTATTATCAAATACTATCATCTATAGTATTTTGTATTGTTTAGTTGGTAGTTTAGTCACACAGTTACAAGCATGAAAAAGTATTAAACATTCCAATGAATGGCCACTAAAAAAATCCCACGGGTTTAGTTGAATTTGTTGAATTTGATATTATATTTATTTAATACCTACTTTATAATGCCGATAAGAAGTTGACAAAAAATAAACCTCTGGAAAAAAGAGAAACGTGGTAAGGAGACTCGGACTCCGGACCAGAAAAGGTTACTAAAAACACGTACCCCCACTCCAAATAAATGTTTTTAAGTAACTCATAAAAAATCCGGTTGGTCTTTTTCTTAATGTTGTTGCTTTCTTTTTACACTATTAAAAATATTTAAAATAATAAATTTGGTACAATTACATACATTTTCAATTTAAATTTACATTATAATACATTGAATATTTACAGCGATTTTTAACAGTGTATAAAATGACTGGATCTTTTCTTTTTCGCATACAAGGAGGGTTCGAATCTCAGATACACGCCGAGTTTTCTTAGCCGTTGTTTCAACTCCAACTCCACGTTAAATTGTATATTTGGTCAATTTTATAAACTAAATATGAATCAACTGAACTAAATAAATCGAAATAAATAAATACATCTAAGATTACAAAACAGAAAAACAGCTTTACAAATTTAAAAAATAAAAAATTAAAATATGGATTAATTCAAAACAATATCCAAACAAGTTGAATTATTGAACATAACAACGGAATTGTTAAAATTATAGAAAAAACAAGAAAATTATTAAACAAAAGAGTTGATTTATTCAACAAAACAATACATATTTGAGCAAAATACAAATTTTTTTTGCATAAATAGTAAAATTGTTGAAACACAAATAATTGACAAACAAAAAACTGTTGAATTATTAATAAAATAAAAATAACCATATTGTTGAACTACGAGACAATGCAGTTGAATTATTCAACTAAATACTTGTATTTCTGGTTATGCAGTTTTATGGTTGAATTAAAAACCAATATTAAACCAAAAACAATTAAACAGGATTCCAATTAAAAATATCAAAACAAATCTTCAACTGAATAAATAAACATAATAAAAAACCTAATGAATTACTATTAAATCAAAAACAATTAAATTATTATACCAAAAATAATTGAATTGTTGAACAAAGCGGTTGAATTATTGAACAAATTTTTGAACCAATTGGTGGTTTTGTGCTTAAAATAGCAGAATTTTGAAGCAAAAATAATGTAATTATTCAATAAAACAATTGAATTAAATTAAAAATAATCAAAATGTTGAACTATCAAACAACATAGTTGAATTAATTAACTGAACAGTTTAACTATTTACAAAAGAGCTTTATTTTTGGACAAAGCAGTTATGTTGTTGAATCAAAAACAATTAAACATGGTTGGAATTGAACGTCTCACAATAAATTCTTCAATTTCAGTTTTCCATAATTAAATTTGGTAATTTTCTAACAAAAAAAAACTAATAAATTATTATTAATCCAAAAACAATTAAATTATTAAACCAAAAATAATAAAATTGTTGAACAAAACAGTTGAATTATTGACAAAATAGCAAAGTTTGTTAAACAAAGCGTTTAAATTATTGAACAAATAGTTAATTATAGAACAAAACAATTGCATTATTGAACTAAATACGATAGAACTATTAATAATTAAAAGACCAATTAAATGATCAATAAACTAAAAATATTTGAATTGTTGATAGAAACAGTTGAATGATTTAACAAAACAATCGAGTAGTTGAATCAAGAATAATTTAATTGTTGAATTTTAAAAAACAGTTCAATTGTAGAACGACAGAGTAGAATTTTGAACACAGATGAATTATTAAACAAAATAGTTTAATGGTTACACAATGCATTTGAGTTATTAAATAAAACAGTTGAATTGCAGTATGCAGTTGCATTTTAAGCAAAACAGTTGCATTTTGTATTGTCTAATATACCAATGAATTGTCAAATCAAATAGTTAGTTGAATTATTGAATAAAACACCTTTATTAAAAAAAAACACTGAATTATTAAACTATAAATAATTGTTAAGAATGACTATTGAACAAATCGGCTAAATTATTAAACAAATCGGTTGAATTGTTATTAAACAAAACAGCAGAATGAATAAACAAAAAATTGATTTATTTAACAAGACAGTTCTATTTTGGACAAAGTAGTAGCTTAGTTGCTACTAAACACATTGTTTGTTGTAAAATTGTTGCAAAAACTGTTGAATTGTTAGAAAAACAGTTCGATGACTGAATCATGGCTAACCTAACTGTAGAATCAAGGACAATAGAATTGTTGAACCATTAAATTATTCACAATTGAAATATTCAAACAACAATAATTGAATTATAAAACAAAAAATAACTAAAATATTGAATAAAGCAATTGATTTATTATACAAAACAGCTAAATTTATTGAATAAAACAATTGCATATTTTAACAAAACAATCGCTTTTCTGCATAAAATATTTGAATTGTTATAAAACAAGAAAATTATTGAAAATCTGTTGAATTGTCAAAGACAGTTAAATTGTTGGATGAAGGCTAATTAAATTGTTGAACTGAACACAATTGAATTATTTGACAAAAAACAATTGAATTATTAACATATTAAAAATATTTACATTGTAGAATTATTGAACAAAACTGTTGAATTATTTAATAAAAGAGTTGCATTTTTAAACAAAATTGTTATATTGTTGAATCAAAAACTATTACATTATTAAAAACAATTCAACGGGATTTCAACTTTTTAACAAAGCAGTAACTTTTCTGCATAAAACAGTTGAGTTGTTGAAAAAACAGTAAAATTGTTGAATCAAGGATAATTCAATTGTGAACAAAAACAATTACATTATTAAACCAAAAATATTTGACTTTTTGATCGAAACAGCTGAATAATTCAACGAAACAGTTGAATAGTTGAATAAAGAATATTTCAATAAATTGTTAGACCAAAACAATTAAATGAAAAATAATTGAATTGTTGAATCATTAAATAAAACTTGTAAAAATTTTTCAACCTAAAAATACCTACTACACGTATTTTATTTTCAAAATTCAAATTTGTTACTTTCAAAAGAATTTTTTTTACATTTAGGGAAGGGGGGCACGTGCCCTCGGATGCCCCCTTTGGCTACGGGCTGTTATAAATGATTGTTATACAATGACTGTTGAACAAATCAGCTAAATTATTATACAAAACAGTTGAATAGTTAAAGAAACAGTTGAATTGTTAAACATAACAATTGAATTGTTATTAAACAAAACAACACAACGATTAAACAAAAAAGTTAATTTATTTAACAAAACAGTTGCATTTTGGACAAACTAGTAGTTTTTGCCACTAAACACAATAAAATTAATAATTTAATATTATTAAACGTCTGATGACATCAGTAACCATTGCTGAAAGCTCACAAATAATGTTTCGTTTTATTGTTCATTTAACCTTATAATTTTAAAAATTTGAATCAAATATTAATTTCAAAGGTTAATAATATACATAATCACAATAAAATTGTTTCAAAATCTGTTTTGTACTATTTTTATTAAAAAAAAAACAATTGAATTATTAAACCAAAAATTATTAAAATGTTGAACAAAACAGTTAATTTATTATATAAAAAGATGAATTTATTAAACAAAACAGTTGAATTTCTGAACAAATTATAAAATTTTCTACGTAAAACAGTTGAATTGTTGAACCAAAACAATTCATTCATTTAACCAAAACTAATTAAATTATTAAACTATAAAAATAATTAAAATGTGGGGTAAAACAGTTGAATTTTTAAACCAGACAGCTGTATTATTGATAAAACAGCTGAATTTATTAATCAAAACAGTAGAATTATTAAAAAAACATTTGTATTTTTAACAAAACAGTTGCATTGTAGAACCAAATATGATAGAATTATTAAACCAAAAACAAATGAATTATTAAACCAAAATCAATAGAATTATGAATGCAAAAATATTTGAATTGTTGTATAAATCAATTCATTATTGGAACTAAAGAGCTCTGATTTATTAAAAACGTTGCTGAATTATTGAACAAAACAGTTGAATTATAAAACTTTAAATTATTAAAATGTTGAACAAAATAGTTAAATTCTTAAATCAATCAGACGATTTTATTAAACAAAAAGATAAATTAATTTAACAAAACAGTTGCACTTTTTGACAAAGGGGTTGGTTTTAAAAAGAAAAACAGTTGAATTGTGGATAAAAGGAATAGAATTGTTGAATTAATAAAAAAACAGTAAAATTGTTGAATCAAAAACATTTGAAATATTCAACAAAAATAAAACTAAATAATTAAACCAAAAATAATTAAAATGTTATTCAACATTTGCAACAAAACAGTGAAACCAAAAACTACTGAAAATTATTAAACCAAAATCAATTAAATTATCAAAACAAAAATATTTAAATTGTTGTATTAGTGAATAAAAAAGTCAAATATTTAAAAAATGTTTGCGTTTTTCGATAAAATAGTTACATACATTGTCGAACCAAATACGATGGAATGATTAAACTAAAAACAACGAATAGGATTTCTATCGAACTTCTCAAAACAAATACTCTAACTTCCTTCAGGTTTTGTATAATTAAATTAATAATTTTCCCTAAAGTTTTGACAATTGGTCAATTTTAAAATTTAAATATGAATCGACCGATTAACCCACGTATACCATCACAGCTTAACTGTTCGGGGGTTGGGAATGAAAGTACTTTTGGTAAACATGTGGAAATTCTTGCCCTTGCTAGACTTACTAATAATATTATATAAAGCGTTGTTGCATGGCGGTATCGATTGCAGTATGCTAAGCGACAAAATCAAGTGTTCCATTCAAAAAAGTAATTGTAATAATAATAATTATTCACCTTTCTACCCTACAAAAAGTCGAACGAATATACATGTCAAGAGCATGGTTTATAATATAACAATTTCAAAAATATCAATATCACATTTATGCGATATTGATCAAGATAAGTTACACAAAACTAGATATGTCGCCACAGCACATTCCAAAAGCATAAAATCATTTTTTATTACATTATGTTTTATTTTTCAAGTAAACAAATGAAACAAAATTCATCCCAACAATTATAAAAAATATGCAGTCCTTAAGAGGATCGACCGGATTGGAATAGCTGCAGTTTCCACATTGCCGCAATTGAGAGTTGATCACTCTATTACACGGTTCAGTGCACACCAAACACCTGCAACATGGCTTGCTTATTTGCGTTATTAGATAATAAAAATAGATTAAAATGGTTAATGCAACTTTACGTGACAGTGGCACTAAAAGAATAAAGCACATGTCATGCTATGGATGAAGTCTCTCTTTCACTTTGGATTTGTGTCCTTCTTTTATCTTTTGATAATTATCCATATATTTTGTAATTTCAATGTTTTAAGATCAATTAACTCATTTAAACATTGGAAAACTTCCGTTGCATTTCTTGCATTAAGAAAAGAATAGCTAATTAATTTTTTTTAAATGGGTTTAAAAAAATTACCCAGAGTATTGCAACTACAATACATCACCATCTTATTATTCAGAACAGAAAAACGGTGGTGTCCCTAGTGGAACTTCCTCTTCTCTTCACCTTGATCCACTTTTATTGCGGCTTGTTTAGTGTCAAAAATTAAGTTTGCATTTAGTCGAAAAATGAATCATTAGGTGTTATGTAAAAAATAATTTAATTTTTATAGTGCGATAATTATTGCGTGATAAATATTTTAAGCATGCGTTTTGGGTAACGTTTCCTTTAGAACCAAATTAAATATTTGCGTCCATTAACTTTTCGCTTAATAATACAAGTGAAGCGTTTACACAAAAAATTACAAAACTGAAAACCACATAAAGAGATCATTTTTCGCTTTCTCTTTACGATAACTAAACTAAAATTATGTATGTGAAGGTTCTTAAAATTTGCAATAATGCCTGGCCTGTAATTTTCCCCAAATATCCTGCCCCCCATAGTCACTGGAACTCCCCATCAGATCGGATTTTTTGAAGGTGCATTTTGGTATTCAAGGTTTCCAAAGACTAACCTTACGGAAAAATTATACAATTCGATTTGTCATCATCATAATTAAATTGCCAATAAAAAAAAATATGTTAATCTCGTAATTATCGCTATTGATTTGATTAGGAAATAAACGTCAATGTGTTTTCGTTGCGAAACGTTCTTCTAATAGCGAAAACAATTTTACTCCAAAAACTACAGATAAGGAAGTGCAATCTTGCAGAAGAAAATAAATTATCCGCATAATAAAAATACAAAAAACCGTTAATTTCAGTTAGCCAATCAGTGGCACAGCTAAACAGCCACGCCCTTTTTAATTGCTCGATCAAGTTATAGGTAAACGGAAAATTGTGAAATTTCGTTTAGTCTAAAAATGTATGCACATTTTAAAATCAAATTTCCTTTTATTATGAAAAGATAATCTAGAAACGACGCTTTTCTTCCTCTATGTGTTAATGACCACATTACATAAATCATAAATTTCTTAATTTTCGGAACCTAAAAAAATTAGTTTTAAATATAACGATAAAATCGCAATTTGTTAATAAAATATTTTGCAACAGAAATTTTAATTGTCTTCAAGTAGGTGGTGGGTAACTATTGGAATAAAATTTAGTAGACATTGTCCTTTAGAAAACGACAATTAAAAGTAATTGTCAACTTTTTTCTGGTTGCTTAATTATTTCTTATAAATTATAAAATTTTCAAATTTTGCAAATGTCAGGTCTTTTATTGTGGTTAAACAAACGACAAACTTCTTAAGTTAAGTGAATTACCCATTGCATAAAATCATTGGCGTAACACTTCTCTGCATTGGACACTTAATACTTAATTGGTGGTTCTTTGTAATTTTAGTTTTTATGTTTTTATATTATTACGACATTAATTTTTAATAACAATTATTTATACAAATTTATCGCGAAAAATTGTGCAAAATTTATTATTGCTACAAGTATATTAGAGAATATAAAGCCATTTTAATGCTTTTTTATTATGTGTTATGTTATTAAACCTCCTACAGATCTCATCCGAAAAAGTAAATTTAAAATGTAATTTTTCTGTTAACGTAAAACAAACAATTAATTAATAGGTACCATAAATTCAATACCTGCGTCGGTTAGCCTTTTGTTTTACTTCTTCACCGCCAATCGCCGTCAATAAAAACTAAGATTTTAGTATGAAAATTTTTAGGTTCAACTGAGTTTGTAATTTTTTATAATTTTAATGTAGTTGCAAATAAGGAAATAAGCTTTACAGAATGTAAATATAGAATTTCCATCAGATCGAAAGGTCGTTTTGGCCTTCTCGTACATGAATGATTTGGAAACATTGGGGAGTTATCCTTTTTAGTTGCCAAAAATAAATTTAGCAATCTGAAGTGGATTACAGATCGACAGAGCTTGGTACGTAAGTAAAAAAAACTTATTAAAATACTAGATTGCTAAGGTTTCGCGGCCTAAGGGCATCACTTAAGAATTTCGAATTTATCCTCTTTGTGAGTTATTGTAAGTAGTAGAGACAAAGGAAGTTTTGAATCTAATTCTTATGCACTATAGGTTCATTCACCCTGAATTATTTGTGGCTCACCAATTTAGTGTTAAAAGTTCTATTGTATAATTATTATTAAAAATACGTTAGCTACTTTTAAGTTTATTTAAATTCTATAATTTTAAAAATAAATTACAGTAGTTAACCTTGTTTTTAATAAATTTTTCCTTTAATTTGTTTTTGCGATGGCTCTATTTGAATTACCATCACTGTATATTTTGTCTAATCGATAGATACATATTTAAGTTTTAAAATTGACCAAATATCGAAAAGTTAAGGAAATTATTAATTTTTATTATAGAAATCCTGAAGGAAGTTATTTTGTCCAAAAATGCAAACCTTTTTTTAAATATTTTATTTCTTTATTCACTAATAAAACAATTTAAATATTTTTATTTTGATAAATTAATTAATTTCGGTTTAATAATTTTCGGTAGTTTTTGGTTTCACTGTTTTGTTCCAAATGTCGAATAACATTTTAATTATTTTTAGTTTAATAATTTAATTTTGTTTTGTTGAATATTTCAATTGTTTTTGGTTCAACAATTCCACTGCTTCTTTAACAATTTAACAATTCAACTGTTTTTTTAAAGCAACTCCTTTGTCAAAAAGTGTAACTGTTTTGTTAAATTAATTTATCTTTTTATTTAATAAATTCGTCTGATTAGTTCAAGAATTTAACTGATTTGTTAAACATTTTAATAATTTTGAGTTTTATAATTCAACTGTTTTGTTCAATAATTCAGCCACGTTGTTTAATAAATCAGAGCTCTTTTGTTCAATAATGAATTGGTTTATACAACAATTCAAATATTTTTACTTTCATAATTTTATTGATTTTGGTTTAATAACTAATAATTCTATTATATTTGGTTCTACAATGCAACTGTTTTGTTAAAAAATACAACTGCTTTTTAATAATTCTACTGTTTTGTTTAATAAATTCAGCTGTTTTGTCAATAATGCAGCTGTTTGGTTTAACAATTCAACTGTTTTATTACACATTTTATTTATTTTTATAGTTTAATAATTTAATTAATTTTTGTTGAATGAATCTATTGTTTTTGGTTTAATAATTCAACTGTTTTATATAGAAAATTTTATAATATGTTAAAAAATGCAACTGTTTTGTTTAATAAATTTATCTGTTTTATATAATAAATTAACTGTTTTGTTCAACATTTTAATAATTTTCGGTTTAATAATTCAATTGTTTTTTGAACAATTCTATTGTAAAAAATTCAATAGTACAAAACAGATTTTGCAACAATTTTATTGTGTTTAGTGGCAAAAAAATTACTAGTTTGTCTAAAATGCAACTGTTTTGTTAAATAACTTAACTTTGTTGTTTAATCATTGTGTTGTTTTGCTTAATAACAATTCAATTGTTATGTTTAACAATTCAACAAGTTTTGGATATAACAATTCAACTGTTTCTTTAACAATTCAACTGTTTTGTTTAATAATTTAGTTCATTTGTTCAACAGTCATTGTACAACAATTATTTATAACAGCCCGTAGCCAGAGGGGCGCCTGGGGCACGTGCCCCCTTCTGAAATGTAAAAATATTCTTTTAAAAGAAACAAATTTGAATTTTAAAAATAAAATACGTGTAGTAGGTATTTTTAGGTTGGAAAATTTTACAAGTGCCCCCCTCCAAAATGTTCCCAATTTAGGTGTTTTATTCAATAATTCAACTATTTGGTTCGTTAAATTCACTGGTTTATTCGACAATACAAAAATGACGTTGTTTTGCTGAAAATTCTACTGTCTCATTCAACAGTTTAACAAGCGACGGTCACTGGCCTAGTAGTTAGAGCGATCGACTACTAATGCTAAGGCACTCGGTTTGAACCCGGGAGGAGTATACAAAGGAAAGTTTTCTTTCTGACTCTCTTTCTATCTATGACCGTCCCCCTGCTTCGGAAGGCACGTCAAGCCGGTGGTCCTCCTATGTTGATGAATTGCCATCATTAACTATAATATAGGGCAACAGGCACATCTGAAGCCAGTCTAGCAAACTACTTCAGATATAAAACTTAATAATATGCTCAGAGTACTAGCAGTGACTTCGGATCTTATCCGAGGCTGCTGCTGGAAAACACAGATCGCAGACCTCACGTAAGAAGAAAAGAAGAAGAAGAACAGTTCAACAGTTTTATTCAATAATTCAACGATTCAATTATTTTTTATTTAATAATGTAATTGTTTTTGGGTCCAACAATTGAATTATTCTTGATTCAACTATTCAACTGTTTCGTTGAATTATTCAGCTGTTTCGATCAAAAATTCAAATATCTTTGATTTGCTGATAATTTAGTTGTTTTTGGTTTAATAATTTAATTGTTTTTTGTGGAATAATTTATTTGTTTTTTGTTCACAGTTTAATTATTCTTGATTCAACAGATTTAGTGTTTTTTCAACAATTCAACTGTTTTATGCAGAAAAGCTACTACTTTGTTAAAAGATGCAACTGTTTTGTCTAAAAATGTAACTGTATTTTTAAGAAAATAAACTATTTTGTTAAATTATTTATTTTTTGTTTAATAAATTCGGTGATTGGTTTAAGAATTTAACTGCCTTGTTAAACATTTTAATAATTTTCAACTGTTTTATTCTGTCATTTTTGGTTCCACGGTGCAACTGATTTATTGCCAATGTTTAGTAATTTAATTATTTTTGGTTGATTAATTCATTTGTTTTTGGTTGAACAATTCATTTATCTTTAATTCAACTATTTAACCGTTTTGTTGAATCATTCAGATGTTTTGTTTAATAATTTAATTATTTTCGGTTGAAGAAAACCTAGACATTTTTGTATGATTGAGATAAACCCTTAGAACCTATATTTTAACGAGGAATTTGAACCACGGCACAGATAATAATTCTTCCTGAGGAACCGAAATTCAAACCCGGAACTCTCAGTTCCAAAGTCCAAAACCTCTACCACCAGAGTCGTTCATAAAATCCACATAAGAATTTCATTTTTGGGATTGGTAAAAAAATTGTGATTGAGTATTTTTTTCTTAAAATTTCAAAATATAATCTCTTTTAAACTATTTGAAAATTTATTAATATAAAAAATTTAAAAATCATAAATAAGATGTAAAATCTAAAAATTTTAGTGTTTTTCCAAAATGAACGTGAAGTTCAATTTTATAAATGAGGGGAGGGGGTTCTTGATTTATTACTATTAGACGTTCCAGAGATGAGAAAATAAAAAATTGTGACAAACTGTGGCAAACGAAGAAGGAGAAGGGGGGGTAAGAATTTGAAAAATATTGCTGACGTCGTTATCGACTGCCCCTAAAGCATCTGTTTAATGATTAGGTTTATACAACAATTCAAATATTTTTAATAATTTTATTGCTTTTAGTTTAATAATTCATTGGTTTTTGGATTAATAATTGAATAACTTTTGGTTCTACAGTGCAACTGTTTTGTTTAAAAATAAAACTTAAGTTAATGCAGCTGTTTGATTCAATAATTCAACTGCTTTGCTCTACATTTTATTTATTTTTATAGTTTAATAATTTCATTGGTTTTGATTAAATAATTCAATTATTTTTGATTCAACAATTCAATTATTCTTGATTCAACAATTTAACTGTTTCTTTAACAATTCAACTGTTTTGCTCAACAACTAAAGCATTTAGTTTAATTTTTAGTTTAATAATTCAGTAGTTTTTTAAAAACACCCAGTTGCTTTATTTAATTATTTACCTATTTGGTTCGTAAATTCACTGGTTTATTCGACAACTCAAATATTGTTAGACAGATAATTAAATTGATCTTTGTGTAATAATTTAATCGTTTTGAGTTTAATAATTCAGTACTTTTTGGTTCTACAGTTGAACTGTTATGTTAAAAAATGCAACTGTTTTATTCAATAATACAACTGCTTTGTTCAATAATTCAATTATTTTTGGTTTAATAATTTAATTGTTTTTGATTGATTAGTTCAATTGTTTTAGGTTCAACAATTCGTTTATTCTTGATTCAACTATTTAACTGTTTTGTTAAATCATTCAGTGTTCGTTCAATACTTCAAATATTTTGTGTGTGATAATTTAATTGGTATAGGTTTAATAATTCAACCGATTTTGGTTTTATAATTCAGTCGTATTTGGTTCAATAGTGCAGCTATTTCGTTTAGTCATTCAATTGTTTTGTTGCAAATGTTTAATAATTTAATTGTTTTTAGTTGCTTAATTCAATTGTTTTTGATTCAAAAATTTGTTTATCTTTGATTCAACTATTCAATTGTTTTGTCAATTGTCAATGTCTTTTAAAACAAACATGGTTTTTCTGTTTTTTTATTCCATGGATGATTTTGCCGCCTTTAATTTTGTCGATTTTTTAATGTGACCGAAATATTCAATAAATTTTATGTAGAAAATTTCAAAGTGATAATGGCTTTCTCCAACAAAAATGTATTATACTGTAAAAAACATACTTGTATGCAACCCCATTGGCGTATGTGTATGGAGGTTGCATTGTTTGTTTTTATCAAGGGTTAGATTATTATTTTGTAAACTTTTTTAAAAAAGTTATACGCATCTTCAAGCATTTTCACGATTGAATCGACAGAAGAAACTTTGCTTTCGTAAATATAATTAGTATTGTTTTTTTTTATTGAAATACATTTTTTTTGTTAGAAAGATTGCCCTTCAAGCGCTTTGCCCGGGGCGCTAAAAACACTAAATCTGGTACTGATTGATCTATCTATACCATCTTGTTCTATTACGGCTTTGATAGGACAAGAAACTGGAAACTCATGTAATTCCAGTTTAAATGTTGGACGACTGCGCATGCTTGGCACGAAGGAGAAGCGCTTCAGCAAATTATACATTTCGGGTAACTTAAATGAAGGAGCAATAATATTTAAAATCACAATTTACTAAATAATATTACAAATTACGAATGTGCTGTAGATTCTTATATTTTACATTAAGTTTCTACATAACAAATATCACATGGATACCGGAGCAACACTAACTGCCGCATTTGTAGACAAGTATTTAGTCTGACGATGACTCCCGAAATCGGTGGAAAAACTAAGAGTGGCTTAACCAGCCATGGAATGGACAATGCTTGGAATATCTCTCAAAGGTAGAATCACCAAAGAAAAGATCTGACAAACTACAAAAGTGCTAGATGTCATCGAGAGGATGGCGTGGTTGAAGTGGAACTGGGCTAAACACGTTGCAAGAGCAAAAGATGAGAGTTGGACTAAACTCATACTCATACTTTATGTACTACTGAATTTTACTACTAAGAAATTCTAATCTTGCAATTATTACGACTTCAATATATGTTTCTGCTTCCTTCTTCTTCTCTCTTCTTCGGCTATAAAATACGATTCCATACTTTTTAAGTTTTGAGTCAATTGTTCATCCAAAACCTTCATGCAGGGCAATTCACCACCCAATTCTTGTGGTAAATGTTCTTTAGCCAAATATTTTTCAAAAATGTCATTCATGTTACATTTACTCTGGTGAAAATGTATCTAAAACGACAAAGTTACCAACCATTTTAAATTTATTCAAAGTCTCACCAGTTTATATAAGTGATCACTTATAAACGGTTTCAGAATGACCATAACTTTGTCGATAAAATAAGTCGTATTGAATACTTGAATATTTTTCAATTTTACTGGTAAAGCCTCCTGGAGGTAACGCACAAATATGCTGATCACACTGATTTTTGCTTTCGTTAAATGCATCATTCCAAACTGAAAGCAAAAGTTTGTAACCAAACTGGAGTCGGTTAAATAATTTGCAAAAACTTACCCCATCCACATCGAACACTAAAATAAATCCGCTTGGCGGACTGGTGTAAATCACAGCATCTATAATTGTAAAAAAACATTTTAAATATTGGGCTTGATTGAAGCTTTGGTATCTCGTGTCGGATAACCGCGCGAAAATAACTGCGCAGTTATCCTTAGTTCTCGTCGGTGCCACTCCAAAATAACTAAAAGAAAATTTATATGATCACTAATATTTTTGTGTGTTCTCTTAATTTTGAGAATGGAAGGAAAGGTGAATAATTTTAAATTAAAATAAAATTAAGGAACTTACACAAAGGACTCGGAATATTCTTTTGTTATCAGCCGATCGTTAAACATATCGGGCACCTCATTTCGTATATCAAAGAAAGATCTTATTGTATTTTTGGTTTTTTCTTGATTGTTATCGTTCGATAACAAAAAATTTATAATTTCTTCGTCCGATATAAGCGGAAGATTTTCTTGTTCGCTTAGCCAAATAGTGATTTGTTTGATGTCGTCCTTCGAAACGCGTCCTTCTTCAATAATATCTTCAGCTTTGAATCCCAGCTGAACGGACATTGCTTTACCTAAACTAAAATTATAATATTATTCTTAAACGGCTGGTAATTATAAATAATAATAAATTATTTATATTAGGAAATGGTTTATCAGCTTTACTAACCTTTAGATTATTCTATCACTGAATTGTGCTGTTATGTAAATTTTACATAACAAATTACCTATATAATCAGCTTAACTGAATTATTTGCATTCGTCAAGTTCGATAAAGTCATTCTCGCTATTGCAGATAACGTTATAACAAGAGAACGGATTCGTATGCAATTGTATGTTACCGTATATATTCTCGGGCCCAAATAAATTGAGCCCTGCCTCACAAATTTCTGATTAAGAAATCTGATTAAGAAAAAATGATGCATTTTAAAATGCACTCATTTGACTAGCAATTCTGATTTTAATTTATTCCATTTTAAGCTATGGCGCAGGGCTCAATTTATTTGAGCTCGAGTATAACTTCATATTTTGGAATTTTATCGCATATATATTTATTATCCTATTTTGATGTTTTTTTAGGGCATATAAATCCGCTCTCTAGTTATACAATATGCATCGTAGAATAAGTAAATTATATGTTTATCTCTGTTTTTTTATCTGGATAATTCAAAAAATATTTACTAACATTAATGATTGCATAACACTTGCTCAATGATTGCAGTTATACGCTTCTACCATTATTTCGTAAATTCAATAATTTAATGGAATAATTTCATTTTTATAAGTATTAAAAAAATCATTTTTAACAAACGGCGCGAATTTGTGATATAAATTTTCTACATCATAAGAAAATAATGTTGCATTTTCTAACAGTAATTTTTACGTGAATACTTGATATTAAAGTTGTTGATCCCTTCGAAACAATATTCTGCTTTTATTACCAACCTAAAAAAACTTTACCACAACAAAAAAAACACGTCTCTGATTGGTTACGAGATCATTAGAGTAGCACACCTAACGCTCTCTCACACTTCTGATTGGTTCGTTTTTTAGTGAACAGAAGAGAAATCGCCCAAATGGCCAAACGTAGACCTTCTGTCTTAAAACTGAAAGAATTAAAAAAATTAGGACATAGCAATATATATTTAGAATACCGTTGAACTTAAACCGGTAACGAAACTAATTTTGGGGAGGGGGAGCATTTGAGGTTTATGAAGACTTTCTATTTGACTCCCCGAGGAGACAAAAATATAAAAATAATCAATTTTTTGTGAGTTTATAGATTATTATAAAAGATTTTAGATTTATTAAAGATTTCCTATTTGGCAATGATTGTACAGCAATGTGACCAAAAATGTCATGTCATAGCTACAGCTAAGCGGATATGTTGAAATCTTTAATTCGCTTCTGATAAAAGTAAACTGCACAGGTAGGTCTTTTCATACCTCCCCCCCCCACCAAATGCAATAGTATCAGGATGCAATACATTAAATATTTTTAATTACTTCGGTGGTTTGCCATTGCCTTCGAGAGGAGGCCATCAGAGCAAATCAGGAAGCAAATATTAGCCATCACGCACAAGCTTTTATAAATTTTGAGTCAACGTTTAGTTAGCGAGAAGAAAATAATGATTTATTTTAGCAAACTTTGAACGCACACCATAGGAAAATGGAATCTTTGGCGTTGATGTCTAATTTCAGTTGTTGCATTTTGTCTTCATGAGAGCAAAGAAAACAGCCGACCTTAGAATGCTGATGACCCTGTCATATTTGGTTCGTTAATTCACTGGTTTATTTGATAATTCAAATATTTTTGGTTTGATAATTCAATCGTTTTGGGTTTAATAATACAGTCACTTTTAGTTCTGCAACTGTTGCTCAATAATTCAACTGTTATATTTTATAATTCAACTGCTGTGTTCAGTAATTTAATTGTGTTTGGTTCGAGATTTGGTTCAACAATTTAACTATCCTTGATTCCACAATTTAACTGTTTCTTCAACAATTCAATTGTTTTGTTCAATAACTTAACTGTTTTGTTCAACAATTCAAATATTTTTGGTTTGATAATGTAATTAGCCTTGGGGTAATAATTTAATCGTTTTTAGTTCAACAATTCAACTGTTTTGTTTAAAAATGCATCTATTGTTCAATAATTCAACTGTTTTATTCAATAATTTAACATCTTTGTTTAAAAATTTAATTGTTTTTGCTTCAACAATTCAATTATCCTTAATTCAACTATTCAACTGTTTTGTTGAATCATTCAGCTGTGTTAGTCAACAATTCGAGTATTTTGCTTTGATAATTTAATTAGTCTAGGTTTAACAATTCAGGTGTTTTTATTTTACAATGCAACTGTTTTATTCAATAATTTAACTGCTTTGTTCAACAATTCAATTATTTTCGGATTAATAATTTAATTGTTTTTGGTTTAATAATAATTCATTTGTTTTTAGTTAGGAAAAATTGCCTAATTTAATTATAGAAAATCTGGAAAAGTTAGAGAACTTGTTTTAAAACGTTCAGTTGAAACCTCGTTTAATTGTTTTAGGTTTAACAATTCAATTGTTTTTGGTTCCACAATATAAATCCTTTGTTAAAAAATGCAGCTTTTAATTAAAGAATTCAACTGTTTTGTTCTATAGTTTAATATCTTGACTATATTTAAATTAATAATTAAACTGTTTTTTGTTAAATAATTTAATTATTTATAAATTAACAGCTGTTTTGTGCAAAAACTACCACTGATTGCAGTTCTGTGAGGCGCGCAGCCAACCGACCCTTAAAGTACAAATACAAATAGTACGATAAATTTCTAAAATTAACTAAATATAGAAAAGTTCTGCAAAGTTATCAATTTTATTTTAATCGTAGAAAAAATCGAGAAACCAGAGAATTTCTTTGAAAAAATTTGGTTGAAACCCTGTCTAATTATTTTAGTTTTAATAATTAAGTCATTTTGATTCAACAATGTAACAAGTTTTTTTAGAAACGGAACTTTTTCGGTAAATAATTTAACTGTTTTATTCAATAATTCAACAATTCAAGTATTTGTGGTTTGATGATAATTTAATTGTTTTTGATTTAATAATTTAATTGTTTTTTGTTGAATAATTCATTTGTTTTTGGTTCACAATTCAATTATACTTGATTCAACTATTCAACTGTTTTGTTGAATCATTCAACTGTTTTAGTCAACAATTCCAGTATTTTGCTTTGATAATTTAATTGGTCTAGGTTTAATAATTCAGTTGTTTTTTATTCTAATGTAACTGTTTTATTCAAAAATGCAACTGTTTTATTCAATAATTCAACTTCATTGTTCAACAATTCAATTATTTTTGGTTTATTAATTTAATTGTTTTTGGTTTAATAATAATTCTTTGGTTTTTCAGTTAGGGTTCAATTGGAACCCCGTTTAATTGTTTTTGGTTTAACAATTCAATTGTTTTTGGTTCTACAATAGAATTGCTTTTTTCAAAATGCTGCTTTATAATTAAAGAATTCAACTGTTTTCTTCAATAATTCCATATATTTTAATTTGTTTAGAAAAGTTTGGTTGAAACCCTGTATAATTATTTTAGATTTTATAATTCAGTCGTTTTTGATTCAACAATGTAACAGGTTCGTTTAAAAATAAAACTCTTTTGTTAAATAATTGAACTGTTTTATTCAATAATTCAACAATTTAAATATTTGTGGTTTGATAATAATTTAATTGTGTTTTGTTGAATAATTCATTTGTTTTTGGTTTACAATTCAATTATACTTAATTCAACAATTCAACTATTTTATGCAAAAAAGCTACTGTTTTGTTAAAAAAGTTGAAGCTCTGTTAAATTATCATTGGTGTAATAATTTAATAGCGTAACAATTTTGTTCAACAAAGCAACTCTTCATTAAATGCTTCAGCTGTTTTGTTCAATAATTCAACAGGGTAGAGTTCGATTTACCGGACTCAGTACACTTTTCCTATAGAAATGGCTTTACAAAACGAAAGAACACAAAAATACAAGATCTTTAAGGTGAGGATCAATCTTGTCGGAGTTGTAATAAGGCCACAATTTCATTTTGAAAATTGCAAATTTCCCATAAGAAATACATGTAAGTGTATTAAAATGAAAAGGTATCGTTCATTCTGTTGGCGGTACGTGTGCTGTGCCTGGGTCGACAGTGACTAGTGGTGGGAGATACCAGTCGCTCTCAGAGATCCGTCGCGTCAACTTTCAAAATTTTCGAGTTGGAGCCGCTTAAGGGATGTTTTAATAAGTTTAGCGCGTGTCAAAACCGCTCGAAGCCCGTACGAGCCCCGGAGGGCGAGGACGGTGCGAAATGAGTTTTGACAGCGCAACCACCTCGAAACAAATTCACACAAAAGTGATTTTTTCGGAAATTTGTTGTCCGATCACAAATTTAATTCTTTTATTAGCTAATTACACCATTATCTTTCATAATTCGTTGTAAAAACGAAATTCTGGTATATTTACAGTCGCCACATCCTCTTTCAATTTTGGGGCGGGGTTACAGTTCTAAAGAGCCAATGATAAAATTGCATTCCAAATTAACTTTAAAGCAGTTTTTCAAAATTGTGTGAACCGACCGCAAATTTTATTTTTTATACGCTAATTAGACCCTCATCTTTCATAATCCACTTCAAAATGGTAAAAATCCGTTCCGGTAATTCGAACCGCACCCAATTCAACAATTTAAATAGTTTTGGTATTTTAATAATTTAATTGCTTTTGGTTTAATAATTTAATTATTTTTTGTTGAATAATTAATTTGTTTTTTTGTTATCATTGATTCAACAATTTAAAATGGTTTTATAACAATTCAATAGATTTTTCAACAATTTAAAATTGTTTTTTAACAATTCAATTGTTTTATACAGAAATGCTGTTTTGTTAAAAAGTTGAAACTCTGTTTAATAGTTTTTGGTTTAATAATTCAATAGTTTTTGATTCAACAATGTAATAATTCTGTTCAAAAATGCAATTTTTTTATTAAATAATTCAAATGTTTTGTTCAATCTTCAATTATTCAAATATTTTTGTTATTTTAATAATTTAATTGTTTTTGGCTTAATAATTGAATTGTTTTTGTTGAATAATTCAATTGCTTTCAATAATTCAATTATCCTTTGTTCAATAATTTTAACAATTCAACAGATTTTTCAACAATTTTCCTATTTTATAACAATTCAACTGTTTTATTCAATACATTTAGCTGTTTTGTTTAATAAATTCAGTGGTTTTGTATAATAAATCAATTATGGCTTTGTTTAAAATTTTAGTTTTATAATTTAATTGTTTGAGTATTTAAATTGTGAGGAATTCAATGATTCAACAATTCTAGTATCCTTGATTCAACAATTAAGTTTTCTATGATTCAATAATAGATCTGTTTTCTAACAATTCAAGAGATTTTGCAACAATTTTATTGTGTTTAGTATAGCAACAAGGCTACTACTTTTTCCAAAATGCAACTATTTTCTTAAATAAATGAACTTTTTTGTTCAATAATTCTGCTTTTTTGTTTAACAATTGAAATAGTTTGTGTAATAATTCAATTGTTATTAACAAAAAATCCTCCTTATGTTAATAAGGTCCCAGGCACATCGGAGGTCAGCCTGATAGCTAGCTACTTCAGATGTACAGCAAATAATGCTCACGGAACTAATAGTGGCTTTGGAATATTGCCGATGCTGCTGTTAAGATATAACAAGACCACGTTCTAAATTAAGAAAAGAAGAAGAAGATTTTCATCGGAGCAAGGAAAACAATCAATGTTAGAATGCTGATGGCACTATCATATTTGCTACTGCTGATGAGGATATCCAGACCATCATAAAGCAATAAGCAGTTTTAAAATAAAAAGTGTGATTATAGACAAGGCCAACACTAAGCAACCTTGAATATGAAGAGTAGCTGGGTTTCTAGTAATCAGCCCTTTCATTGAGTTTGACCATCGCTTTCATCGGAGCATTGTCTTGGTGAAACAACACTTTTTTCTTTAAATGGGGCCGTTTTTTCGCGATTTCTTCCTTCAAACGCTCCAACAATGCTATATAATAGTCGCTGTTGATTGTTTTTCCTTTTCCAAGATAATCGATGAACAATATACCACGCGCATCCCAAAATACAAACGCCATAATCTTCCCAGCCGACTGTTGTGTTTTTCCCCGCTTTGGATTGGGTTCGTCGCGTGCAGTCCACTCAGCTGACTGCCGATTGGACTCTGGAGTGTGGTGATAAATCCATGTTTAATCCATTGTCACATATCAAAGCAAAAAAATCGGTTTTATTGCGGTTGAACAGCTCCAAACACTGCCCGGAATCATCAATACGTTGTTGTTTTCAATCAACTGTGAGCTCACGCGGCACCCACTTTGCAAAAAGCTTTTGCAAGCCCAAATATTCATGCTTACGGTCCTTCAAAATTATTTTGTGAATTTTTTTATGTTTTCGTCTCTATCATCCTCTTTTGGACGTCCACTGCGCTTATCATCTTCGATGCTCATATGGCAAGTACGGAATTTAGCAAACCACTTACGAATGGTTGCTTCCGCTGGAGCAAAATCTAAATAACACTTATCAAGCCAAGTTTTTATTCCAGCACTATTTTTTCCCATTCAAAAACAGTGTTTTATTAACACACGAAATTCCTTTTTATCTATTTCTTTTCCAATAACAAAAGCAATTGTCCGATTGCTGTTAAATTTTGACACGTACGTTTAAAAGGTTGCTTCTCATTGAAATGTGTCGCCCTCTCTTAGAACCGATACGAACCTTTTTGGCGACCTCGTACATGGACGATTTTTTGATTGTATGGGGAACAGAAGAATACGTGGGAACGTTTTTGAACACAAAATTACACCTATCATAGCCAAACCTAACAAATCGTACTCTTCAAGACAAAAAATAAAATATACAATAATTTTATTTTTCAGTGAGAGTACATTTAGCTGTTTTTTGAAATTCTGGAAAACGCAGTGCGGAATTTAAACAAAATTGAACAACACATTGAACAATTGAAATTTAATTGAAGTGCTAATTGGTTAATCTTTGACAGTTAGCATCTTGTAAAGTAACTGAAATTTTTTGAAAAAAGGTTTGAACAAAGGTTTTGATCACGTGATTTATCATTTCATTTTTGCGTAAAACTATAAGGGTAGATAGCAGGGTCCAGGGTCGTTCTTGCAGTACTCAAAAATTCAAATTTAAAATACAACTTTTTAAAATTGTTCTAACCTAATTATTGGGTTTTAACTTCTTTCATCTTTCGATTTATTAAAAATGTTGATTTTATGCATATTTGGTCGTTGTTTTGGTTAAGCTTTACTGATGACAGCAAACTTTCATCAAATTCAAAATTTGTAACTGAAATTTGGGTGAAAAGTATTCTTTTATCAGGTTTAGAACCATAGCAGTTCATTATAATGATGAGAAGTAATTCTTATTAAAATTTTCAAGTTTTTCTTAATATTACAAAAAAATCGCAAAAAACGACTTGTGTTATTCAATAATTATTCCAAGCAACCTTTGCTTTCGTGTGAGAATTACCTTGCAACTGTGGATTTGACTTTGAACTTCAATCTGCAGTAGATTGTTCTCAACTAACACGCAACACCGAACAAGAAAAAAGTCCAAATTTTCAAAATTTCCTTTTAATGTATCTATTACAGATTAAGCATGTACATAAAATGGACGGATTTTTTAATATATATCAGTAAAAATTTTCATCTACTTAAACATTACAAAGAAAAACCATAAACTATGTAAACAATTTTCAATTTTTAGTACGTTAAATATATCAGTCCAAATACACTGCCAACAGTTCTTATACAACGTACCAGAAATCAAAAAAATGTTAAAACCTTAATAAAACCAATTTAAGTCTACTTAAACGTAAAACGATCGAAAATTTTATAAAACCACAAAATTACCAAACCTAGTTTAATAATCTTATTTACGCAGTTAATCCTTAAAAACAAACTATTATTTACAATTTTAACCTTTGCTTCCTTGCTCTTCTCCTTCTTCTTCTTCTTCATAATAATAAATTTTATTTTAAAAAACGTAATAACAACAACATGATTTTTCATGAGCAAATATTCAGAAAACGCTAAGGCTCAGACTGTACAAGTCGGACCTTAGCTCTGAGTGAGTTAAAAACAAAAATTTAACAAAAACATAAAATTACTAAAAATGTTGCTACATTAATAATTGCACCGAGTCGACCCAATTTTTCCATATTTGAACGATCCGTTTCAGCTCAAAAAGGAAAACAGAAAAATAATTTGTCGTAATATTTTCAAAAATTTTTAACTTATTATTATTACAAGTCAATACGTACGTATGAGTCATAATTTAAAAAATATGGCTTCGTTTTAGTCACAAACTTAAACATTTATACCTATTTTTATCATCATCGATGTTGAAACTTTGTCTTGGAGTTAATTTTTAAAAATTGTCTGATATTTTAATGGCAAAAAGATGAACTGTCAAAACTTTAACTTTGGGTGTAATCATTAAACTCCTAGCGTCTAACGTCGCCCATTTGCATGTCCTTCGTTTGGGGGGGTGAACCAACGTGTCCGGGTGCCAGCTGCAAAGAGCTCAAACGATTTGCACCTCTCACTATTCTCCAAATCGCGATGAGTAAGAGGAGGACGCCTATGACGGTCAAAACTCCCGTGAGGGAGGCATGAGCTATGGGCGGAACCTCGTTTGCTAAACGCATCAAATTGGTGATATCTTCTGGAAGACCGTCAACGGACTGAAAGGAAATCTCGGTTAGTCCAGTTAAATTTTGCAAATCGCATTCTTACCTCCTCAAACCATAAAATTGGGAAAATGATGTCCGGGAACGTTGCTACTTGTTTAATATCCACCACTTGAGATACGGCCAAGTTAATTTGTACCCTTCCCTTTGCAGACATAGCAGACCCCATATCCTAAAAAATCTTTTGGTTAGATACTCCTTCGTCACGTCGTCGTCTAACTTACCGGTTGAACGTCTAGATAAAACTTATGTTTTTCTGGATCGGGCGGCGAAATACCCTCTAAAGCGGTTCGTAAACTCTCATCGGCGAGATAAAAGTGAGGAAATGATAGCATCACGGGCGAATCTAAAACTAATTGTTATAAAATATGCTTTCTCCTTGTATACCTATCCCACCGTATTGACATAAGGAAACGTTAAACAGTCCGGATGGTGCACACGGTGGACCGCCTGGGCAATAGCATTTATTTCCTGGATTTCTTTCCACATTGTCGAACACATTCGTGGGAGGCGAGAACCTCCAGGATGGAATTTTATCTTTTCGTTGAATCTCCTGTTCAAACCTAAAAAATTTTGGTGAACGATGGTAATTTTTGGAATCAACAATCGGCTTACACTAAGGGCATTGTTCTGCAGAGATCCTTATCGTATAAGTAGAGGGTTCTGTTTTTGGTCATGTGTGGTGGGAAAATGGAACCGTCCGATGCTAAGAGACTGTTACATTTGTCACTGAGCCAATGAGTCTGCTTGGACATTCCGTTAAAGGTGTCGATTAATCCGTATTTTGTTATGTCGTTGGCTCCTGTAAATACCGACACCCTGTCTTTCAGTGTTCCATTTTTCTGCAAAAAACATTGTGAAATATGACGCCGAAAGCTTAAAATTATTATTTACATTGTACATGAGCCCGAATTCTTCGTACGGTAATTTTTGTTCCTTGGGAACCACGTCTTTTGCCAGCTTCAGCAAGGGGTCTTCGTATCCCCATAGTAATTGTCCGACCGTCACCTCGACAAACGGTTTTATTTTTAAAATGTCCATGATGCTGGCCATGGCGAGTCGGAGAAATCTAGCGGCGTGTTTAGATTGAGATGTTGCACTCTAAAATGAAAAAATTATTTTCTGCCCTCTCTGAAGATGAGGAGGTCTTACCAACATGGGAATGTTTGGAACAACCACGACGTCTTCTTCCATGCCGGCCGAAAGATTTTGATTGAAAAAATAAAGTTTTTCCAAATAGTAGCTCACTGTTCCGTTGTCATTGAACGTTATGTTCTTTCGTTCCCATTTTTCTCTGCAAATTATAAAATTATAAAATTGCCGGTGCGCTATGCACAAAAATGTATTTTCTCTGCAAATTATAAAATTATAAAATTGCCGGTGCGCTATGCACAAAAAAAGAGAAAGCGTGCGATGTCAAAAAATTAACACTTCAAAATTTAAAAAACGGAAGAAATATTTTTAAATTCTTCCTGATCTTTTAGCATTACATAAGTGAAGAAAGTAAACAAGGTATTTCCTAATGTTCAATATGTAGAGAAAGTACCTACCAAACAACGGTTGGTAATCTATGGATATGTATGGAAGCAAAAGCATAATCGTTCAATTTCTATTCATTTGCCCTAAGGACAATTACGTTACAAAATAATCGTAATGTAAATAAGGTGCCATTTACTTTTCATTCATTCGTAAGACACTCGTAATTTGTATTGGCCATTAGAAATTTCAATTATTGACAGGAAATCAAAACGTAACCGTTTCGCAATGGTTACAATAACATAAAAGTTAATTCTATGAAGATACCAAGTGTAATTTACGAAATCATCTCACGCGGATACTATCTAATGGAGAGTGTGAGTCAATTCCGGGTAAGAAGAAAAGAAAATGAGACTTGCTAGTGTACAGACGGTTGCCTGCGTCGTGCGGGCAATACTTACAGATAAACGTATGGTCCAATTTCATCCACGATGGGTTTGGATCCGTTATTGAGAAATTCGTCGGCGTTGGTTACGTTATACACGTAGATGCTTATCTGAGGAACAACTGGAGGTTTGGCCCACCAACCGAACGCTTGGGCTCCATCCTTCAACACAATTTGCTGAAAAGAAAAGAGATCAAAAAATATTAATTTTGTCTTCGTGTGGGCCGCAAATAAACTTTCAAGGCAAGTTTGGTTAGGCCAAATCGAGAAAAAACGGTTCAAAGGTAACTAATCTTAATATACAAGGTAAACAACAGGTGAATTAATTTTAAAATTTAAACAAGCGGTTTTAGAAAAATAAAAAACCTTAAACAGGTTTATTCTAATTCACTTGTTTGTATAAGAAACGGGTCTTATATTGAATTTGGCGAGGCGGTGCCTAAGGAGATCGCGTATCCTGACATTGCTGCACGAAATCTTAATTTTTAATTTTAAGGTGATTATCTAAGCGATTCTCGTTCAAAAAACTGAGGATTATTATTATTGACCACGATATCTCATACTTGAGAATCCTGAATGAACGAGAACCTTCAAGAATTTTACCTTGGTTCATCAAAGAAGACAATAATTAAACCTTGAGATTAAAATAATTTCAAATATGGTTGCGTTTTTGCATTTTTCAATTTGAGGTCGAACTTACTTTAATCATTTCACGTACAAGAATTTCATCTAGCGATTTTGAATTTGTAATGGTTAACGCGTATGATCACATGGCGTGGGTCACGTGCCACGTTACTGTCAGATGTTTTCGCGCGTCTATTTGAATTTAATTACTTAATAACGCGTAAATGAGTTAAAAATTTTATTTTCGCAAACGGAAATGTAATTTTCTGAATTTTTTGCTAAACTTTTGTTGTGAGCATAGAAAGGAAGCCGACAAAGCACTTAGCATGTCCCGTTTCTGGTTACGCAATGAACATAGTCAAACATCAACGTTTAAATGTTAAATAATGCAATTTGGAGCTTAGTAAAGTGTGAAATTCTAAAGAAATTTAATTATAGAATACTTAGAGCAAAACAAAACTCGCAAAACTAGTTTATTGTGACTGCCAGTTTAGCAAAGTAAACCTGAATTATAATAAAGTAACCAAGGTGTGCTATAGGCAAATGTAATTTTTAATATTTACAAAGAGTCTGTAGTTTGTAGACTACCCCCCCCCCTCTTCAGCGCCAACGGTAATATCTTGCTATTATAATATTTCTGAAGAGAAGCAATATGATAATATCATCTAGCTGAAGATGACTTACGCAAGTTTAACGACCTATTGGCACTTAGGATTTCATCATTTTTATACGAAAACTGATTTCTATCTTATAATTAGACACTAAAGTATATCACCTAGACAATCAAAACAAATTGTGCATTTATCTCAGAAAAAAAATTAAACAGCTGTATACTCGAAAAGATTGACTAAGATTTGAAATAATTTTGCAAAAATTAAAAAATATACATGGCAGAGACCTTGAAAAAATCAAAAATCAAAAAAATTAATTGATTTATATGTACTGCCACCTTGTACTCCTACGCAATGCATATCCAATGCTTAATACGAAGCTATGGTAGACCCATTGACTGCAGCATAGAATATAAATGCAGGTAGCGGTCAAGAACATGAATCACGTAAGTTTTACTTTATGGCCAGTTTATGTATTACTTCAAGGGATTCACCTTCATCAGATACACCCTGACTTTGGAATGCGAATAGTATAAACATGAATAGCAATATCACGCGTGATCCTGGTCGATATAACAACATTACGTTAATAGTTGCGTAAGACCTACTTTATTTTGGTATTATTACATTGACAAGAAGAGTTAAGAATGCCCATACCCAACAAGCCAACATGAGCGATAAACAGAATTTTATCAAAATGTGGGATAGAAGTATTGAAAGAAGTAATAATGGAATTATTCAAGATTAATTAGATCAACTAAGATTTAATTGTATTTTATATTAATTTGTATTAGAATTTATCGTAAATCTGTTCATCGTGCTTTCTTCGCATTATTTATTTCTAAAAATAGATTTTTTAGGTTATAAAGTCGTTTTTACTGAAAATAAAAGATGCCACTTCATTAATTTCACACAAAAATAACTCATAAATTATTTTTGTCAAAATGCAAAATAACAATTTTGATTCCATTAAAAACACACTTTCTTAACAACAAATAGTCATAACTTGGTCAATTTTTCTCGTAAATGGTAAAATGGAACACTAATTTATGGGGAATTAAAATGCCTTTCAACTTTTACTTTTAATATTTTTATATAGGACATTCTCCTTTCGAGTAAATCGCGAAAAACCTAAATTCAAATTTTACATTGGAGGTTGAAAATACACCAACTCTTAAAAAATCATAAGTCAATCAATTTTTATTGTAAAAAAATCTAAAAAAGTTGAAATTAAAACAATTTATTTATCTGAAAAAAAGATCTCTTGTAATTTTTTAATAAAATTAGTAGCTCTGTAATTATATACAAAAAAGTAATTTTTCGCCTCTAAAACAAAAAGTGCTCTTAAATGCAAGGTAGACTTATGGGTTTTTAAAAAAGTAAGTAAATATTTTGGACTACATCTATGCCAAGTTTCGTTAATTCCCTAATAATTTCACCTAAATGGCCAAAATTGAACAATTTTTACTGTACCACACGCCCTTTTCAAGTTATTCACAAAAATATGAAATAAAATGCTATTTTCAGTGCTCTTTAAATTATTTAAAATTTTATTTATATACCGACAACTTAAAGTTTCAAAAATTCTATCTGTGAATCTATTGAACTAATGGGAAAAATTAGAAATACAATAATAATAAAAATTTTAAATAAAAAGAACAGAGAACAATTAGAAATTTAAGATGAAATGTGCAGGGATATTATTTTCCGTCATGGAATTTTGAAATTAGATTATTTCGTAAAATTATTTGCTATAAAAATATATTTTAAAATATTCCTAGACTAAAATGTAAGTTGGAAAATTTTCAAATTTCATTAGAATTATTAAAAAAATAATAAATTTTTTTTTCAAATTTTATTAAACTTGAAACTTTTTAAAATATTTTATTTTATTTTTACATTTAAAAAAATATTCTTAATTGTAATTTTAAGTTTCAAGTGTTACCACTAACAAAACAGTGAATTAAAAAAAAAGTGAAATTCTAAACATTTAAATCGAAAATTCAAAAACAAAGTCCAAAGTTTTATTGTAAAAGGTTAACAACTTGAAAAATGCGCACAACTGAACATTAAAACTTTGAAAAAAAAAATTTCATAACAAACGCCAATACGTGCGGGTGCAAAATCCTTTAAAGTTTTCAAAAGTTAATTTTCTGAAACACTTGAGGAGACAATTTAAATGGCAAAGTGCAATTATTGATAAAAGTTTATGGAGGTCGAAATTAACGGTGGTTTAATGACAATTTGACAAATAATAAAGCAATTTTATAATTAAAACGAATGTGCTCTAGTTAATTCCACGTCAAAACGTCGAAAACAAAAACACCGAAAAAAAAACACCGAAAATACCATTAGTACAAACAAGATGCCACTGTTATATCCTGAGTTTGTTCACACCCAGTTCTTTTGATTTTGAAAATTGGTTTTTTGTTTCCAGTGTTCTGACTTCATCGTTTTAACTTTGGCGTTACTGTTTCCGATTATTGACTTCAGCATTTTTGTTTTCGGTGTTTTTGTTTTTTGGTGTTATTGTTTTCGACGATTTGACTTTAGCGTTTTTGTTTTCGGCATATAGACTTCGCGGTTTTGTTTTCGGCATTTTTGTTTACGGCGTTTTTGTTTTTGACATTTTTGTTTTCAGCGTTCTAATTTCAGCGTCTTTGTTTTCGACGTTTTTGTTTTCGACATTTTGATGTGCATCCGTTCAAATTTACGTAAAAGATAAATGAGAAATTTCACATCAACAATTTTTTGGACATGCAGGCGAAGAAAGAACATAAAAGAAAAACTAATTAATAAACCGATAAGTCTGGATTCTGATCTAAAACTCTGTCCCGTATCCTAACAGGTACACGCCCGCAGCTTCCTGAAAACATGCAAGTCCCCCTCACCACGTCAAGGTTCAGACACATTCGAGAGGGAAATTTGATTTTTTCACAATTCAAAAATTTAAAACATAAAAAGTGGGAACTGCAAAATTAATAAAAATTTAAATGTTTTGTAATTTCAAATATTTAGACAATAGCTTTATTTTAATTTTAAATAAGAAATCTAAGAAAATTTTCTGTGGAGTTAGACGATAATTTTAATTTTCACAGCTTAAATTAAAATTAAAATTTAATTTTTTCATTAACAAAATCAACATTTACCATTTACATGTATTAATTGATTAAAATAAACAACATTTAAATTAAGTTCATGCCACCACGAAGCGATAATCCGAGAAAAAGTTGAATTAACAACAAAAATTAAATTTAGACGTAAGACTTAAATAAATTTATACAAACAGTAGCAGTAAGAAATTTGAATCATGGCAATATATTCAAATTAAAAATCGGATTTTAATCCTTAAGTTTTTATTTTCAGTATTAGCCCTTGCCTGTTGTGACTCCCAGAAGGCAGTATCTATCCACCGAGATAATAAGCCAGGATTTCCACCCCGAGATAATCACTTTTGGAGGTCCACGACATCCAAAATTGAATTTGAAAATTAAGAAAATTGAATAACAGCTTAAAAGAAGAATATCATATTTTAAGTACATAGGTTTTGATGAAGGATGTAAGTCTATTCCACCGATATCTAGGGGTATTCCCCGTGTTTTCACCCCTTACTCTATTTTTGCAAATTCTGGATTGTGACTTGCGTATGCTAAAGTTTTCGGCTCGGAAGGCTTAGTTTAAACGATTATCAGGTCTATAATTTGATTAAAATTCAAACAACGTGAAAATATTTTACAATTCAAGGGGGGGGTGCCAAAAATTTTGATTCAAATTCTCGACTTGACACATTTTCTATTTAAATATTATGAACAATTTCGATTTGTGTTGAACGGAAATAAAATAATGTAAATACTGCAATGAAAGTTGAAGAGAGTTGAATAATCGATGCACTTGAAATTATAAATGTAGGCATCATGTACCGTTGATTTGCTCCAATATTAAACAAAATTTGCTTAAAAACTACTATAAAGCGTCACTTATTACGCAGCACTATTAAGATCTCACGATTATGTTAAGACTGATCCAGTAACCCAATTTTTATCAAGTTAACTGTTTCTACTCGTACATTACTGGATTACAAAATTATAATTTTTTTGTTGCAAACAAAATGCAATTTGTATAGTAACTACGTGCACCTCTTAAAACTGCACATTGCGTTTTTGCAACTTTCTCTTGGGCGTCCTTAAACTATAAGATTAAATATAACAAACCCTAAAATTGGGTTTTTATTTTCAACGAAAAAGTCAAAGTCAACCAGACACACCCAATTTTTAAACGAGTTTTTTTCGAGAATTTTATACAAATATGGATTCTTGACTTTATCGTATCTTTTAAACAATATGGTAATGGAATTTATAAATACAATAACCCGTTACCGTTCGCAGGCTTTTACCATCATGAATGTGCGGGTACGTCATGGAAAATAAATTTAATTCGTAATTTAAGCCAAAAAATGTCAATTTTGTTGGCTGCTCCCCTTTTGAACAATGGCGTCAAATCTCTTGCGACTCAAATGCCGTATTAGTCGGGGAGCTACACCACTAAGTGATGCGCAAAATTGCTTTACGGATATTGAATGTAACTTAAAAAAGTATAACTTACATGATTAATGACTAAGTTCACCCATGCCATAAAAAATAAGGCAACTATTACTCCTAGGACAATAAATAAAACGGCTATTGAAGCGATGATCCCTGCAACAAAAAAATACTACGATTAATCAAATGTCATATCGACTATACAAAACATATATTTAAAATATAATACTGAAAGTCAGAAGCGTAATTACTAATAATCACTTTTATTAAATACAAAGAGGTAAAAAATTATATAATATAAATTATCCCGGTACCTCCATAGGCGCCATTATTGTGTCACAATATAATATATCTCTTTTTAAAGTATTTAGGCAATAGCTGATGGGACTACCCTCATGGTAGGCTTCACAAAAGTAGAAAATGTAAACCGGGCAATTAGCGAATCGATCGATAGTCGTTTTGAATCAATTTTCTCGATTGATCAATTCAAATCGATTTTCATCGATTAATCGATTTAAATCGATGATGAGTAGAGATACAGTTAATTTTATTTTATTACACATAAAACGGAAAAGTTTACGCAAGAAAACGTGAAAAAAATTTTAATTTTAACGCCGAAAAATTCAAAAAAGTGTTTCAAACAATTAAACTAAACTTTCGTGTAAAATAATTAGTCCTGCACGATTTGTCAATTGGGTGATCGAAAATCGATGATCCTTTCAAATCGATTTAATAAAAATACACACAATTTTTCATACTAAATTGTTGACAAGTTGACAATTAATATGAAAAATTGCCATGTGTCCTATGCTCCTAAGAATCAATATGATCTTAATTTGAATGGATCATTAGTTATTTTGAATCGAATTTTCTCGATTAATCGATTCAAATCGATGATGAGTAGGCATACAGTTAATCTTGTTTTAGTATAAGATGAACACATAAGACGAAAAAGTTTACACAAGAAAACGTGCAAAAGCAAGGAAAATTCAAAAAAGTGTTTCCAGCAATTAAACGAAAAGTTTCGTGTAAAATAATTAGGCTTGAGCGATTTGTCAATCAGCTAATAGAAAATTGACGTTCCTTTTAAATCGATTTAATGAATATGCACACAATTTTTTATACTAAATTGTTGACAAGTTGATAATTAATATGAAAAATTGTTGTGTGTCCTACGCTCCTAAGAATCAATACGATCGATCTTAAAAATAAAGCCAGTAGTTAGCGTTTAACGATTAAATGTTATTACTTAAAAAATTATTGTTTTAATTTAATTATTCTTTATAATTTTGCTTAATCAGTTTGAATTCTTCATCAGAAAATCAAATCGATAAATTGGTTCATCTTTAGGGTCAACGGTTAACATTTACACTTTGCCGAATAGGACCGGTCTAGGGAAATATTTTTATATAGTAAAGACCGGAGCGGAGGATGCGAAGTGTCGGTTTTGACTAACGCAACCACGGCATATCTCGGATCACCCTAAAAATATACGTTATAGTATTATATTTTGTAATAATACTTCTTAAATCGTCGTGGTTCAAGGTTTTATTTAAATAACAGCACACATACGCGACGGCTGCATGAAAAAAGTGATAAAATACATGATTTTAAGTGAAATTGCAAAAAAAAACTCAAAATGGGCTGGGCTTGAAGTTCAAATTTAGCCAATCATAGAAACGTGCTTCAATTTTTGATGTTTTTGAGTCTAAACGTCAAAATTTTTGAATCGTCCATAGTAATTCATAATTTTTGTAATCATGTCCTCTTTCAAAATTTTCTTATATTTTTATAAAAAATTTGCATTTTCGAGTCTGGCCTGCCGTACTCTGCCCCTAATATTTTCAAGTTACAGGTTTTTGTGTGAAAGATTTTGAATTATTGTGGCAAGCAACAATAATTGTAAATTGTGGTGACATAAAAACAAGTGAAGTAAAAAAAATTACAAAATCATCAAAAACAGAATTTTGAAAACCGCGGTTCCATCACATCCATCAATGTGTGCAGACGCAAAATACTTTGATATTAAATTTAAAGAATTTTTAAAAGAGCTCGAGTTCTATTAAGTTGACCAAGTATAATTGATAAAATAAATAAAAATTAGAAGGCTGAGATTGAATAAATAATAATGATGATAAAATTAATAAATTCAAATAATTGGAATTAAGGGAATGAAGGCCGCAGAACAGTGATTTTAAATAAATTTAGCTGAAAATTATCTGCAAAGTTTTATAAATTGAACAAAGTACTTGCAAGAGAAAGAGTAGCACAAAATTGGAAGAATAAGTTAAATCGACTTTACTTCTCCAAAATTTTGGAGAGGCAAACGGATGATATGAGACTAAAAGCGATAGCAACATCTGGATAACACAACATGTGTTTGTTGTCAATAATTGATAGCAACACAAATTTTTAAAGCGACATAAAAATGATGTCGACATTTTGTTTAATTTGGAGAAATTCATAATTGTGTTTTACCTGGAGGCGCGTCCCCCCCCCCCAATGTTAAACAAAATTCTTTTTGAAAGAAAAACATTTGAATTTTGAAAATAAAATAGGTGTAGATACAAATGTACATACAATAGTCTAGTCAAATAAGGCTAAATAAAGGAAAACTACGGAATGGAAGGGAATAAGCTGTAAATTTTCATATAATCTCGTGACTGGGTCCAAGATATTGGACGCACGCTTGCCACTCTCCGCGCTGCATCTCAAGAATGATTGATAATACAGCAAAATGTTTGAACTAAAAATTGTAGATAATTTTATGATCTACAAGTTTTATAATAAACTTAAATGGCGTATTTCGCATGAAAAACGACATAATTCGAAAAACCCATTTTTGTGACCTTCAACTTTGAAGATCTTGGGATCCCGTCGTGAGACATTTCCATCAGTATTTAGAATGCCAAAACAAAGATTTTTAAAAATTTATAGCTTATTCCCTTTCATTCCGTAGTGGAATGCTTATTTTACTGGACTACAATAATATTTCGGTCTTTGAATTTTCTACACATCGATTAATGTACAAATAAATTTGTAAAACCTGTACAATCATCAAGAATTAAATTGTAAATTCAAACAAGAGAAATTTCAATCTTCCACTGTATTAAACAAATTTATTGGGTATTCATGCAAACCAACATCACCAACAAACAAGTTTTTTTGTTCAATTTTGACTCTATTACTTTATGGCACCCAAATTCACATCTTGAAAGGTGGTAAATATCAATTGAACCATAGCAATATATTTATGTGTAATGTAAATGCTAATCAGCGTTTCTTGAATATCTTCATGTTTTAGAAGGATAGTCATATATGACGAGTACATTTTCCTGGCGGGTCGTCATTTTTGAACACGAGAACATTTTCTAGTTCTTTAATAGTAGACCTTAAAAAGGATATATTGCGGGGGGGTAGCAGGAGTTTAAAATTCCTGTTATAAATAGCTCTTTCAACACAATTCATACTAAAGTGTCTTTAAGGACACACTTTATCTAATGTAAAAATGAAGACATAATCCTTGCTCTAGACCTCACATGAGAAGCTTCCTTGCAGTACTTTATAAGGAAACCATTGCCATCGATCGGAAAAATCGTCCTTGTGCTTCAATTCGCTTTATCGAAATGTTTCTATTTTAGTTTTTCAAATTTTAGTCTCTAGCTCTTTTACAGCATTATTTGTAGCAAATGAAAACAGATTTGGTGCAAATAAAATCAGATTTGGTGCACATAAATACAGATTTGGTACATATGAATACAGATTTAGAGCAAATGAAAACAGATTTGTAGTAAATAAAAGCAAATTTTCTACAAATGAAAATTATAAACTTAAATATTTATTTTTCTTTTTATAAAATTTCAACAATGTCTTCCCTCTTCGATGCATCAAAGACATCTCCGAGATGTTACATTTCAAGAGATACCACAGGTACATCTTCTTGGATATGCAAACCATGTGGAACAGTATTAAGGTGCATCATTACGGCAGAAAGATATTGTTGAAATTTCATAGAAATAATAACAAATATTTAAGTTCATAATTTTCATTTGTAGAAAATTGTTTTCATTTACTCCAAACTTATTTTCATTTACTCCAAATCTGTTTTCATTACTCAAATCTGTTTTCATTACTCAAATCTGTTTTCGTTTGCTACAAATCTGTTTTCATTTTCCCTAAATCTATTTTCATGTTTTTAATTCTGATTTTATTTGCACCAAATCTGTGTTCACTTGTTTCAAATCTGTTTTCATTTGCTTCAAATCTGTTTATTTACCCAAATCTATTTTCATGTTTTCAATTTTATTTTCATTTGCACCAAACCTGTTTTCACTTATATCAAATCTGTTTTCATTTGCTCCAAATCTGTTTTATTTACTCCAAATCTATTTTCATGTTTTTAATTCTGATTTTATTTGCACCAAATCTGTGTTCACTTGTTTCAAATCTGTTTTCATTTGCTTCAAATCTGTTTTCATTTACTCCAAATCTATTTTTATGCTTTCAATTTTATTTTCATTTGCTCCAAATCTGTTTTCACTTGTTTCAATTCTGTTTTCATTTGCACCAAATCTGTTTTCACTTATATCAAATCTGTTTTCATTTGCTCCAAATCTGTTTTCATTTACTCCGAACCTATTTTCATGTTTTCAATTTTGTTTTCATTTGCACCAAATCTGTTTCACTTGTTTCAAATCTGTTTTCATTTGCTTCAAATCTGTTTTCATTTGCTCCAAATCTGTTTTTACTTGTTTCAAATTTGTTTTCATTTGCTCCAAATCTGTTTTCATTTACTCCGAACCTATTTTCATGTTTTCAATTCTGTTTTCATTTGCACCAAATCTGTTTTCACTTGTTTCAAATCTGTTTTCATTTGCACCAAATCTGTTTTCACTTGTTTCAAATCTGTTTTCATTTGCTCCAAATCTGTTTTCATTTACTCCAAATCTATTTTCATGTTTTCAATTCTGTTTTCATTTGCACCAAATCTGTTTTCACTTGTTTCAAATCTGTTTTCATTTGCTCCAAATCTGTTTTCATTTGCTCCAAATGTGTTTTCACTTCTTTCAAATTTGTTTTCGTTTGCTTCAAATCTGTTTTCATTTACTCCAAACCTATTTTCATTTACTCCAAACCTATTTTCATTTACTCCAAACTTATTTTCATTTACTCCAAACCTTTTTCATGTTTTCAATTCTGTTTTCATTTGCTCCAAATCTGTTCTCGTTTGCACCAAATCTGTTTTCACTTGTTTCAAATCTGTTTTCATTTGCTTCAAATCTGTTTTCATTTGCTCCAAATCTGTTTTCATTTGCTCCAAATCTGTTTTCACTTGTTTCAAATTTGTTTTCGTTTGGTTCAAATCTGTTTTCGTTCGCTCCAAATCTGTTTTCATTTACTCCAAACCTATTTTCATTTACTCCAAACCTATTTTCATGTTTTCAATTCTGTTTTCATTTGCTCCAAATCTGTTCTCGTTTGCTCCAAATCTGTTTTCACTTGTTTCAAATTTGTTTCGGTTGCCTCAAATCTGTTTTTGTTCGCTCCAAATCGGTTTTTATTTACTTCAAATATATTTTCATGTTTTCAATTCCGTTTTCATTTGCATCAAATCTGTTTTCACTTGTTTCAAATCTGTTTTCATTTGCTCCAAATCTGTTTTCGTTTGTTTCAAATCTGTTTTCATTTACTCCAAATCTATTTTCATGTTTTCAATTCTGTTTTCATTTGCTCCAAATCTGTTCTCGTTTGCTCCAAATCTGTTTCTACTTGTTTCAAATTTGTTTCGTTTGCTTCAAATCTGTTTTCGTTCGCTCCAAATCGGTTTTATTTACTCCAAATCTATTTTCATGTTTTCAATTCTGTTTTCATTTGCATCAAATCTGTTTTCACTTGTTTCAAATCTGTTTTCATTTGCTCCAAATCTGTTTTCGTTTGTTTCAAATCTGTTTTCATTTACTCCAAATCTATTTTCATGTTTTCAATTCTGTTTTCATTTGCTCCAAATCTGTTCTCGTTTGCTCCAAATCTGTTTTCACTTGTTTCAAATTTGTTTTCGTTTGCTTCAAATCTGTTTTCGTTCGCTCCAAATCGGTTTTTATTTACTCCAAATCTATTTTCATGTTTTCAATTCTGTTTTCATTTGCACCAAATCTGTTTTCATTTGCTCCAAATCTGTTTTGTTTGTTTCAAATCTGTTTTCATTTACTCCAAATCTATTTTCATGTTTTCAATTCTGTTTTCATTTGCACCAAATCTGTTTTCACTTGTTTCAAATCTGTTTTCACTTGTTTCAAATATGTTTTCATTTGCTTCAAATTTGTTTTCGTTTGCTCCAAATCTGTGTTCATTTGTTCCAAATAATACTGTAAAATGTATAGATCAAACATAACCTAACCTCCAACCTTACTATTAGCATAACCTGGAAGCAAAGTTAAAGATATAAATTGCTGTGGCTAAGTGCATTACTCCAAACAAATGAAAAATAGAAATTTATTGTTATTACAATTATTACAAAACGAAATCAAGTTCCATAACGACATCGGAAGACGTCATTATGTTAATGTGCATTGTGATTATTATATTGTCCGAGATGCATAAAAAATATGGTTAAATTTTTAGAAAATGATTTAATACGATAATTGTTTGTGGTGACGCACGTATTTGTCTACATGTGTGTTTGCATGATTACCTCCTGAACATGTGAAAAATTATAAGATCATTGGCATCTATTGTGAATTGTCATTGACGGGTGATGCATAAAAATTACTTTTGCAATACTGCATTGCACTCAAATTCGTCCAAAAATCATCCATCGCTTTCTCATCGTAATTTGATTACGTGGCTGATGAAGACCGCCCCAAAGGAGTTTCTTTCCATAACCCAACGAACTAGAGTATTGGTTCTGTCAGTTCCAACAAACCAAGATTGTCTCAATCAATCTTGATCGCTCTGCTCTCACAAATTTTTATTTCCTTGCAAGCGGAAGAGGATGACGAGAGATATCTGAATAACTGTTTTAAATATGTTTGCCAATTAAAATATTTAATCAGCATGAGATTCCAAGGATGCTTTCATAGAAGCTATCTTATATCGGGAGCAATGCTCGCCCGCTATTTGCCACTCATCTCTCGTTGCAAATTCTCTTCAAAATCACCTTCTCACGGAATATCTACTATTTTGTAACGATTCCATCGGTCAATGGGATCATTAAGTCCACCTTTGCCCACACCTGAAGTGCGAAATGACATTTATAAATGAATCAACAGTTTTGATAAGTTTGACCTCGTTCCGGGGTGAATGTCGAATTTGAGACAGGTAAAATCGATCGTCACGGTCGTATAAATTCAATAAGTTTCAAATTCATTCGAAACTTTGATATTATAAGAAGGAAGTGATGAACTACCTACTGCTACTACTACAACAGACTACGGTTGAACGACCTACTCATCAGGTATTTATATTACCAGGTTATTCTTCGGTGCAATATTTTGTTACACTTTGATTACTACCATAGCACAGAAATAATATCGTAAAGAATTTTCTAATTTTTACATGACCCAAAAATAGCGATCTCTAAGTTCATCGGGTTCCCCAAATATTGGTAGTACACTAAATATTTTTACCTTGTCGATTAAATTTTTTTTAAACAATTCTAATTTTAAAATTACTTTTATTTCCGTTCAGAATAATTTATACGGTTTCATTCAACTGCTAATTAATTTCTGGTCATAATTTTCGGTCAAAATTACATGAAATATTTCAAATTTAAATCAAAGCAATTAAAATTGTGTCTCACAAATTATTGTAGTACATCACAACTTTCTCTATCCTACTCCACATTTTTTTTCGATTTTATCGACTCACACACTAAATAATTCTAGAGGACATTTAAAATTGTACAAAAAATAGATATTGCCCAATCGACGGCCGTAATTTATTTGCGTCGACCAATTGGCGCGCTTCATTTTTCCCTGGATTGATGGGCCATCTCTATTTCGCTTTTCGATTCAAATTTCAGACAGCCCCTCCGAGCAATCCGTTATGTAAAGGAAAAGATTTTAAAATCACATCGTTTCGCCTATTGGGACAGCTAAACTTTTCAAAAAACCAGTACTCGTCCGCATATTATTATTATTACCAAATTGGCATTGCGAAACAAGTTTTCAATACCAGTTCACTTTCAACTCGAAAGTACTCCAGCAAGTGCAAAAAATGAATTTACCCACCTAAAGCAATTTTAATATTATCACAAGGTCGAATCATAATTTTATCAAAAAGGAAAAAAAGTCGGTTGAGATTTTTACAACAATGCCGAGATAAACAATTTTCCTGTAGAACTTATGCAAATATTTTGATTACATCAAAAGTATAGAACAAAAGAATATTCTATTATACTTGTCACTTTCACTAACCAATTTTCTCATGTACGTATGTATTTATCTGTTTAGAATGTGCGATGATGGATAACGGCGGCGTCTAAAATTTTCACATCACAACCCATCGTAGGAAAACTCAAAGATGTAAATTTTATTACCCGTTGTAATGAAAGTAATTTCTGATAATAATGCATTGTTTACGGCAAACTCTCAAAGGATAGTTAATAAATTTTTGAAAACTTTTGGACTGCACCCGGTAGCGACCCAAATTTTAAAAGCGGCCTCCAAAGTGAAAACGACGGTAATTTCTTTAAGGATTTTCAATTATGAGAATGGAATAACGTTGATTATTACAACATCGACAATTTTAATTTGCATTACATACAGAGTGAAGCGTCATTAATACTGTTTATGTTATTACAAGAATTAAAAATGTTGTGTAACAAATTAATTATCAACATAATAATATAAAAGTATTATTTTGGCAACTTCAAACCAATTAGTATTACCATTTTACCATATTAATGTTCTGTAACGTTAACAATAATGTTATTGTAATTCGAAACTCAAATTGCTTGATAATTGTGTAAATAAGATTTAAAAAATTATATCCCGGTGCTAAACATAATTTTTTTAAATTATGCAACAATCGAGAAAAGTTTAAGGTAGACAGGTAAATTTGAATTCAAAAAGTAACGGTTGATGGAACCGTAGTTTGGTTATAACTTAAAATGGATTAAAATCATATATATCATCTTTGTTCCGTTGGTATCGTCTTTTTCTTATATAGTTGGAGTTAACTAACTGTGCACCCACAAAAATGTCCAAACCCACCTTATCCAACAGCCACGATAGTTCAACCCAAATAATATGTTACTGTGGCTTTATTTATACACTGGATTGTTAAGGTTGTGCGGCCTAAAGGCCGCACTTGGGAAAGTCAACACAAACGACGTTATTATATCATAATTTTAAATATTCTTTTTTGAAACCAAGATTTTTGCTTCCCAAAAATAACATGACATTTCCCGCTTGAATATCTTGATTGCTGGCCCTTAACACAATCTTCTGAATGACATATGTGTGTACATACTGCCCTGCATTTTTAAATATGTCACATTAACTCATTATAAACTCAAATTTATAAACCCACCTTATCCAACAGCCACGATAGTTCAACCCGAATGACATGTTACTGTGGCTTTATTTAAACACTGGATTGTCAAGGTTGTGCGGCCTAAAGGCCGCACTTGGGAAAGTCAACACAAACGACGCTGTTATATCATAATTTTAAATATTCTTTTTGAAACCAAGATTTTTGCTTCCCAAAAATAACATGACATTTCCCGCTTGAATATCTTAATTGCTGGCCCTTAACACAATCTTCTGAATGACATATGTGTGTACATACTGCCCTGCATTTCTAAATATGTCACATTAACTCATTATGAACTCAAATTTATAAACCCACCTTATCCAACAGCCACGATAGTTCAACCCGAATGACATGTTACTGTGGCTTTATTTAAACACTGGATTGTTAAGGTTGTGCGGCCTAAAGGCCGCAATTGGGAAAGTCAACACAAACGACGCTGTTATAACATATTTTTAAATATTCTTTTTGAAACCAAGATTTTTGCTTCCAAAAAATAACATGACATTTCCCGCTTGAATATCTTGATTGCTGGCCCTTAACACAATCTTCTGAATGACATATGTGTGTACATACTGCCCTGCATTTCTAAATATGTCACATTAACTCATTATGAACTCAAATTTATAAACCCACCTTATCCAACAGCCACGATAGTTCAACCCGAATGACATGTTACTGTGGCTTTATTTAAACACTGGATTGTCAAGGTTGTGCGGCCTAAAGGCCGCACTTGGAAAAGTCAACACAAACAACGTTGTTATATCAGGACTTTTATCACAATTTTAAATATTCTTTTTCAAGTCAAGATTTTTGCTTCCAAAAATAACATGACATTTCCCGCTTGAATATCTTGATTGC
The DNA here is from genome assembly GCA_036346125.1 of Lycocerus yunnanus. NCBI lineage: Eukaryota > Metazoa > Arthropoda > Insecta > Coleoptera > Cantharidae > Lycocerus > Lycocerus yunnanus. The sequence goes on from JARFIX010000052.1 coordinate 6,541,536, forward strand.
TGGCCCTTAACACAATCTTCCGAATGACATATGTGTGTACATACTGTCCTGCATTTCTAAATATGTTACATTTACTCATTATAAACTCAAATTCAAACCTCAATAAAACGATTTCACTTAAGCAAATTATTTTTTGTCCGCCCCTCCCCCCCAATCTGGAACATAAAAAAACTTGACAATATTAACAAGGTTGAGAGAAATAATTTTAAATTTACTCTTTTTATGCATCGTAGATGAGCAGTCAGTTAGATTTATAGAAATAAAAATCAAAAAAATTCCAAAATTGGTAGGTGAAATGAAAAAAGCAACATCAGTCGTTTTTCTCACATGAACTCATTATAAACTCAAATTCAAACCTCAATAAAACGATTTCACTTAAGCAAATTATTTTTGTCCCTCCCCCATCTGGAACATAAAAAACTTGACAATATTAACAAGGTTGAGAGAAATAATTTTAAATTTACTCTTTTTATGCATCGTAGATGAGCAGTCAGTTAGATTTATAAAAATAAAAATCAAAAAAATTCCAAAATTGATAGGTCAAATGGAAAAAGCAACATCAGTCGTTTTTCTAATCAGGTTCGAACCGGCCAACCTAGGTGCAAAAACCCGAAACGGGAAATAGAGGCACAAAAAAGATAAACGTAGAATTTAATATCGGGATGATCAAAATGAGAACAAAAAATCAAAGCCAGTTGGCCAATTAAAATTTTGGCGTTCTTTATGCCCCTCCAACTTTTGAACCTAAACGACAGGAGGTAAATGACACATCATGAAAGAGAATTATTGCGAAATAATTAAATTATTCTGCTAACAGCGAACATCACTCATTGGTCAGCAAAGTACCAGTCACTCCCAAGCATCCATAATTTCGAGTATCTACTCATCCCAGGGATGTTTTTAGAGTGGGCGCCGCCGAAGGCGGCGTTAACCTTCAGCATATATTATAGAAAAATAATAATAATAAAATACCCTATTTTAAATTGTTTTTAGCCTTTCCCACGTGTCGATGGGCGGAGATACGGTTTGAAACGACCAATGATAACATCGGAAAACAAAAACCGCAAATTTTTTTGTTTTGCATGTTTTTTCGATTGAATTAAATGTTAATCGAAAACCTGACCTAGGAAACTATTCGGCGTAAACAACGACAGTGTTTTTGTATTGCAATCCGAAAGCGAAGCTTGAGGACTTTAAGAGGCATTTGAAATGTTTACGCGCTGAATAATTTCTGAAAAACTTGTTTGAGGGCCAATTTTGCAAATTTAATCATCTAATGCCCGATTTCTTCACTTGTTGTTAGCAAACTTCAGGTTAAATGGACGAAAACAATCAAATGTTTCATTTATTTGTTTTGTTGTCATCTGATTGGTTATTTCGCCAATTTAACTTGAGATTCCCTAACTTGAAGAGAACTACGAGTGAAGAAATCGGGCATAAATCAGCGCTGGTTAAACTGTAGGTAGCAATGCAAAGCAAAATGTTGATATAAGACTAAATTATTTTAGTTTTAACCAAACGAAAACCTGAGCTTGGATCGCAAAAAAATTTTGATGATAAAAAGGGGTCATGAATAAAAACGGTTTTAGAAGCACTGGACTGAATGAAGAGTGTCCCATATTAGTGAAAATTAAAATGTCCATAGCTTGCGATTGGTTGTATGTATTTATTAAGAAAAATTGGGCAAATAATTGGGTTGAATTTGTTAATTTAAATCGAAGCGTTAAAATAAACATTTTAATGTGATAAATCAAGTTAAATTAAAATAAAAGCTATTTTCAAGTTATATAAAAATAAAATTTTAATTTAACTTGATTGATTTTATTAAAATGCTTGAAGACGTACGAAAGTATTACAAGCATGTTATTTGCGAAAGTTTAATGTATACGTTTAATGCATGTATTTCTGCTGTTCGGACTGTTTTTCAGATACAGCTCTCCAAAACATCACAGAACGCCTAAATACGATGAAATCTTGGGATTTGGAAGCATAATCTCGAGAATCTACTCTCGGCCCTTACCAAGACTTTACTACAAAACCTCGGGAATCTGCTCCCGTATGTTGCCCGGAGCTTTGTCTTGCTTAATAAAAATTTAGAGAGAAAAATATAGTTCCACTTCGTTCCACCGTTTATCTCACGCCTAAAAGGGGATAAATCTGGCGTCGTCTAGACTTTGGAGAGTTCAAATTGAATACGTTCGGCGCGCCCCCGGCGCGCATTTAAAGTGCTGTCCGTATTTGACGACCTTGCTTCAATATTTCCCGAAGATGATCCTGTTGACGTATTTGTTCTCCACGTAATATAAAACGGCCCGTAGCGGCCGAAGCGGAGGCTGTGGAGGGTCGGTTTTGACTAACGCAACCACGGAAAATCTTGAATTTACTATTTCATTGTTCTATTTTATCGTTGTTCTGTTCTATCATAGAATCGATTACTACAGTTTCAACAACAAAATCAAGGCGGCAGGCATTTAATGTTAGAACTTTTCGCTACTACAGAAAGAGGCTGAGTATTTAGGAGTAGATAATACACAAAAGTCTGGAAACGCACAATGCCAAAAAGAACAAAAGAAAGGTTAAGTTAGCACGCAGGACCCAAGCAGGAAAACGAAAACTAGTAAAAAATAAACAAACGAAGAAAAAACCGAAAAAAGAAACTCGAACAAGAAGATCAAAGATGACAGTGCAAGGACGTAATGCTACCCAGAAAATCGCGGTTTCGTCTAGGTAAAGAGTTTTAGTGGGTACAAATCTCCCACTATCATTCAGCACCGACCAAATGGCAGCGTCGACCAAAGAATTACGCATTCATCTTTGCATATTTGTCTATCTGTAACCAACATTGTTGCCCTAAGTGCGGCCTTCAGGCCGCACAACCATGAAAATCTAATTTTAAATATATTATTAACATTGTAATATTATTTCAGGAGCTATATAGACTCCATAGTTTATAAATGAAGCAAACTAAATTCACCTAAAAATATATAATGATTTTGTGTTGAATGCCCCCTATTCCCTCCCGTATAAATATATGTTAAAATTTAATTTTTTGAATTTTTGAATCTGAACTAACTCAAATTAACAATCTGGGATTAACCCTTTGAGTTAGTCCCAGAACTGCCCTACAAAGAGGGGCCTGTGCTGGAAAATTTAACTGAGCTTACTTCTTTTAAAAATTCATTAAATTGTTATGAAAGAACTGAAAAAAAATGCCTTGCATGTCTTTGCCTTCAAAGGCGATGAACCGATAAGCACAAAAATTATTGCTATAAAAGACTAAACAATGGAGCGGATTATCTACTACAAGTATCGGATGGGCTTCAACGTAGCGTGTAAAGACGTAAACAACAATAAAATCATAATGCTACTTGTTAGCATAACATCTTTTCCGTGCTCCAAACTTTTGCTTGCAGTTGTATTTTTATTTTGCACCACTTTGTATAATCGAAATCGCAGTGACTAATTTTTGCCCAATATTTTATTCCGATGAAGCATGAACATTTCACATCGAGTTGGACCTTTTTATGTGGCATCGAAGCGTAGTCATTTGTTTGTATCGGCCCGCTGGATTATTTCGGTGGTGATATTTAAAATTTTATTAAACCGTACTGCCCCACATTGACATATCGATCAGAAAGTGAGACCTTCGAGCAAAAAATTATGAAAAGTTGCTGATCTTGCATGAATAAAATATAAATTAATATAAAAAATTGACCAATCCGGAATAACTGGATGAAACGTATCACTAATATACATAGAAGATGACCCTGTCTCCAAACAGCACTGACAAGAGGCAGTTGGGAAGACCCTTCAATATGGAATCACCAATTGGATCATTGCAATTCTTCTTATTTTTGGAAGATCTCACCCAGCGCAGTATATGCTAATATACAAAATCCAATTTGGTTTTGTTATCCAACAAAATGAACGATGAACTCGGAAGGTTAATGGTTCCTTCCGTGGTACTGAACCAAAAACTCAGGAAAAATCATTGTTTTTCATGAGAGACAGTGGAATGATAATTAATGTTCTGACGTACGAACATTTGTTATGTACGTGGATCAAACCAAAACTTGACAAAATACAGTAATCATTTGCGTCAAGAACAACTTGGTCAAAGTTCTCTTCCACTGAGTACAAAGATCGAACTGCAATTACTGAAAGGTGTATCATTCAAGGTGTTTTGGTAAATCAATTAAATATAATAACAGTGATTAAACAGTAGCAATCGAATAAATCAATAATATTGATAAATTAGAAAAAATATAGCAATAGTTTCAAAATATAATGATAATAATAATAATTCGTGATGTTTTAAAAATAAATAAATCTTCTGCTTATAAAAGCTGATATGTTTTTTATTGTTTTACTAATATTAATAATAAAACCCCGAAGGCAGAATTAAACTTCATGGTCATCCAGGCTTGGGCTTAATCATGAGTATAATTTTTTCCATAATAAAATACCTACGTTGGTAATGGAAAGTGAGTAATTAAATTGTATAATTTACATTGTAAATATTTTTTCAGCTGACGTGAGTTGCAAAATTGGAAACACTCATTGCAAAATTTTGCTGTATAAAATAAAATTCGATTTAATTAATGAGTTCGATGTAGCTTAAATGGTAACTTTCAAATATTTTAAATAATTACAAATCTAAAGAAACAAACTACTTCATTCTAAACCCAGTTTTTCAATCTCAATTTATTCCTAACCAAAATTTATTTCTTCTTCCCTTCAGGGCCTTTGGTTAGAAATAACGGGAGATTGAAAAACTGCAGTTTAATCAGCAAATTATCACTCAAATGATGAAGTTACCAACCGAGGGAGGATACCTCATACTTTTTTATTAAAATTTATTTGATAAAAAATACTTACACCACTTTCTCAAAAATGCACTCGACAATTTTGCGCACAATTTTTCCCTGCCTTTCATTTTGAATAGTAAAGTTAAATTCGACTAAAGTTTAACGTTATCACAAATTACTAAATTAATTTCACTTCCATGTAATCGTCGGTCACAGTTGTAAAACTTGTCCACTTATCCACATTTTTGCACTAACAAATAATTTTGGCACAACGTGGGGTAACTATAAATTACAAAAATGAGAATAGAAAAATTCCTGATTTAAGTGTTTCTTAATTTTGTGGAATTTTTAAGTAGGTACTAATTGCCAGATAAACCAAACGTCAAAATTTAACCACAAAAATACACGAAAAGTCGAAATGTGCGCCTTGTCACATTTTGACAGACGTCAAAAATATTATTGCAAAAATATTGTTTAAATCAAAAACTCACCGGTAATAAGGTTTCTTTTTGTCATAACTTTCTAAACTTTTATTCCTTCATTTCGACAATTTCAAAATAATTTAATATTATTTATTAACATGTAAACATTGCGAATATTCAATTTACAACACAAAAACTCAATCAGTTGGAAACTTTCACATGTTTTTAAATTTTAATGTGCGTTCATCAAAATTCAAAAATTCGACCAAATAATTAGAAATTTTTTTCCCAGTTAATAGCTCATTCGTTTGCTCTATTAGCAATAAATAGAAAAAGTAAGCAAAGGTCGATCTTGGAAGAATTTATTTATTGCGTCAATTACGCGCAAGGTTGATAAAAAGTATCTTCAATTATATTAAATTGTTAAATCAAATGTTACATAATTATTTACTAATTTTTGAAAAGTATATGTTATATAAAATCGAAAGAATTTACGCTAAACGTATAATTTAATAATTAAAAAACTGTTTTTGTTATCCCAGCGTTGTTGGTTTGCCCAACAAAAATAACCGCGAGAATAAAAGAAATTTTAGAACCTCGTAGATATTGATTAATTAAATATTAATTTTAATTTGGTGACACTTACATCGCTTTCACATTTTTCTTTTTAAAAAGTAGAATCACTTAAAATAATTATAATTATTTGCTATTAAAATGATTAGGTGTGAACGTGGTACAACCCAAATCGTTCGAACCGAAAGGTTGTGTGTAGATAAAATTGGGTTATGGTTACTGATGGGCTCGCCAATTTCCTGGCTTCTAATCTTTAAATAATGTAAAAGTGTGACGATTGTATAACAAAAGAAATTTTAATATGTTTAACATTTTCACGGTTCGCTTAATTTGTCATGCACCATGAATGTGTAAATTTTATATCTGCACGCATTTTTGATACCTAATTATTTGTTCTAATTTTTAAGTAGAAATTATTTTCTCTTTGGTGTGGACCAATGCTAATGTCAAGGAATTTTTTAATTACAAAATTCCGTAACTTACAAGGAGAGGATCAGGAAATCGCAATGCATCGTTCCGACTCTCTCAACGACTGCCTGAGCAAGGGGAATACCCCGAAAATTGCTTCTTCTTTTACTTCTTGCTTCACTCATTGTTATCTTCATGTTAGCAAACTTCAGGTTAAATTGACAAAATAACCAATCAAATGATTGATTTATTTGTTTTGTTGTCGCCTGATTGGTTATTTCGTTAATTTAACCTAAAGTTCGCTAACATGAAGATAACTATAAGTGAAGAAATCAGGCATTAGTCGTATCAGAAATTAATTGAAAACTTCGGCATACAATCAAATCTGCTTTTGTGCGGGGATAGGGACCGCATAAAAGAATACTTAAAAAAATATTTTATTTTTATTCATACTATGCGTTTGATAGAATTTTTTAATATATATCGCACAAAAAAATCGCACCTAAACAATTTCCCATATGAAAATCGCATAAAACAGGTTTTACTGTATTTGTTTGGCCGTTGCCATGGTAACATGACATTTTACATGCTATCGCGGTGGAATCTAAGAATGACAGAAACTTTTTTATAATTTCAAAAAATTTCGCGCTTTCTAACAATAAGCGCCATCAAGTTTGGAATTGAACCTGCACTCAGTGAAGTTTATTCCGATGAATTTAATTTGGGAATAATAATTAATAAAAAAAAAAGCATGACCGGGTAATCGGGGGTATGGAATTGTTGTTATATTGTAATTAGAAGGTAAATTGCACAAATATATTTGAATTTTATGTTCAATGAGAGTAAAGAAAAGTAAACGTAAAATTTCTTGAATTTTGCACAAGTTTAACCGATTCTACCGATTAAATTCACGGTGAAAATTTTAACATTTGAACCACCGCCTTCTTGTGCACCGCACCGGAAAATCGACCTTTCCGTTTAGTAATTTCCGCCAAAATCACAAAAGTCCAAATAATTTATTTCGTTCAATTGTTAAACTTGAAGTTTTACTTTTCTTAAAAAGTAATGTTTTTACTTTACTTCCGCCGACGGGCGACTCTAAAGTATTTTACCACCTCTCGCCACATTTTTGATACTTTTAGTGCCGCCCGTCGCCGGCAGTAAAAGTAATAATAATTAAATATAGAAGTTATTTTATACGTTTAAAGAAATAATAAAAATTAAATTAGAAACCCGTCAAACGTATGAAAAACATATTAGATAATGCATGTTCTGATCAGTAGAAATTGAACCCCCCCCCCCTTATAACTATTCGACTAATAGCAATAGGTGTTACTTCCCTATTACGGTCCTGATTGGTAATAACGAATGCCATCGATTTTTTTTAAAGCAGTTATAGTAGTAAAATATAGTGGGGTATTTAGAGGTGGGCAATTGTCCCCCCCCCCCCCAAAGGATGACTCGAATCGTATCACTGAAGCCCTCCACGCAGTTTTAAAATTTAAATAAGTTTCAGATTGAAATAAGTTTTGAATTTCTTTAACTTTTTTTTGATTTTTGGAATTTGTCAGTTATCTCTTTACCATTAACGCGCATGAATAGATTAAAGAGGTTCTGAAACATAATCTGGTTCTCCCTTTCCACCGGCATTTTTTAAATACGCCACTAGTAAAATATATTTTTGTTTTTAATTGAAATAAATAAAAAACAACGAATAAATTTTTTCAATGCTAACCAAGGATTTTCGTTCATTTTTTAATAAATTTGAAGTAGTTTTTCGCAATTTTGAACAAGGACTAGTAAAACAACTCTATTAATCGATCTGAAAGCTTTTAATTTTTGGTTTGGCTTTTAAAAACTGGCCGATCGATTAATAGTTGTTTTATGAGTCCTTGTCCAAAATCCTGAAAAAACTACTCCAGATTTTTTTAAATATTTTTGGCTAGGGTTCGTTAAGTGCCACTGTTTGTCTGTGGTAATTTTACAAAAAAAAATTTACGGTTAGTTAAAGGGCATAGAAATAAGTCTATTAAAGTGAGGATGAACTCAATATTTCCAATCATAACACTAAAAATCGCTTTTAAAAATTATGAAAACGGGCAAAACAATGCATTGTGTTGGCGGTCCGTGCCTCCCGATATACGCGAATCAACCAGTAGGCGGGGCCAATCGCAAACCTTCGTCTTCAAAAGGCGAAATAAGACCCTCCCACCACCACTACTCTCAAATGCTACTTTTCTCGCCACACTTAGCTTCTTTCCCCTACGCTCCGGGTGATCCAAACCGTTTTAACAAAGGCAACCAAGGAAAATCTCGAAGTTACCCTAAAAATTACTTTTGTTATACTCCTCAAATCGTCGCGGTTCAATGTTTTAATCAAATAACAGTACAAAACAAAAAACCTGATAAAATACTTAATTTTAAGTAAAACTGCAAAAAATAACTCAAAATGGGCGGGGCTTGAGGTTCAAATTTAACCTATCATAGAAACGTATTTTTGATTTTTTAGCGCCTAAACGTCAAAATTTTTAATTCGTTCTCACCCTATAATTCTTCTAATTTAGTGCTCTTTCATAGTTTGATTTTCATTTTTATAGGGAAACTTGTATTTACAAATGTCGCTTAGCGAACACTGTCCGTGTTGCCTTTACAAACTTCGTTGAAAGAGTAAAAGTAAAAAATAAAACAATTTTTAAAACGAAAATTGCTATTGTCACAAAATTCAGTCTTTAATTTTTTAATAACTTAAAGCCGGAGCTTTGCAGTATTTTGTTAGAAAATTAAAAAAATATTAAAATTGACGCCTGCGGGGGGGGGGGGACTCTAAACCCCTTCCAAGTGCATCCCTGTTATCTACAAAAGCTTCATAAAATAATTACAAAACATTTTAACAATTACAAAAAGTTCAGAAATGCGCACATGGTTGCGTTGCAAAGAGCGACTTTTTTCAGGAAGAAAAATTGAGTTTTCCGCATTACACGTAAATTGTAATTTTTAGAAGAAATAATTTATAATAATGTTAATAAATTGTTTAATTAATTGTTATTTTAAAGCATAATTTTATACCCGTAAAATATTTGTTTTATTTCCATTAAAAAGGAAAAGTTTCTCTGGCGGGTCTCTAATTTAAATACACACCACGTTGGACAGATCTGGAATCGCTCTCAAGTTCTTTTTGTTTCGAGTTATATTATTGGTTTTATTCGTACCACATCTCATTTGGGAAGTTGGGTAATAACGGGAGAGTGCGGCCTTCAGGCCGCACAACCTTGGAAGTTTAGAATTTACAAGATAACGGAAGAGAAGCGGAACTGTAGACCGCACTTTGGCAATGAATTGAAAATATCGATAGTTTTAACATACCGTTAACATAATAATAATAATATCTGTAACTGTTAACATTTTCGAGATTTTAAAAATCAGCCTTGATCTATAACAAAGTACTATATTAATCAATAATTAAACTATGCTGGTTAACGGAAAATATTATTTGTTACAAAATAAGTTACATGACGAAATAGGTCCAAAAACCAAGATAAAATTGAAATTCACCAAACGAGCGAGATTGACAGGCTGAATCGATATTAGCGTTTTATGCAAATAAGTAAACCATGACATTGGAAGAATTCAACAAATCAATAAGTTTAATTAACGGCTAAAATAGCTTTCTAATTTACATTTGTGATTTTAAGTGTGGAAGATTACAATAAAAGAGCAATAAAGTTTTATAGTTCTGGTATTGCAAACTCAACTACCCATTATTACGTACAAAAACTATTTGCTAAAATTATATTATTACATATGAATTTTAATTACTAAAAATTGCGGTAGAGGGAGGAATAGAAACCTTTTGCTTTGAGGAAGACCGATAGCAATCGCATGTAATACTAGTAGCGCCATGTACCCTGGGCGCGTTTCATTTGGGCGCCGAAACGGAACGTACCCCAAGTGTAACTTGCTTCAATGGAAGGGAGGGTGATGCCCTGGAAGTCACGGGGGCATGGTGCTCACGAAGCACAAACGCTGCAGTAGTAAATTCATAATTAATACTGTAATATTATCTTTATCTTCATAATTATATCGTTGGATGATGCTATATTTAGGACCTCTGGTAAAATTTGAAAATGGATTCTTTTGTTTTAGCCAATGGTCACCGTTTTAAATCTTATAAATGGAACTTTTGTATTCTTCAAGTCGTCGCGACAACTGCTTTCTTCTTATTCTAATTAAGGAGCAGCTCAGCTGCTCTGAGCGGCTGAATTAGAGCCATAGAGAATTTCGTACTAAAAATTTGAATTTGAATTACGTGTATCCTAATTTTCACAAGATTGGCGAAAAATTCACTTTCAAAATTATTTACCTGAAATTGCATTATTAAATTTGTAAAATTCTTGCTCTACTTTTTGTGAAACTAACTGAGGTGAGTTTCTATTTATTACAAGATCATCATTATTATTATTGTAGGTATATGCAAATTAATTTCATTTGTTTGTACGAATTTATGTCAACACTTCAAGGATACAGTTCATGTAACTCTTCTATAATCTTGTTTTTAGGATTTCCTAAGTTTTCTTTTTTATGCTGCTGTAGTTGCTAAATTGGGCAACGATGAGGTGACTATTAATTGTTGACCAATCTCCGACCAAAATTAAATAAAATTTCAATTTGTATCTTGTGGTTAACGTGAAATCTAACCTACAACACACCAAAATGGCATTTGATAGAAATTAGGTTAGGTTTCCAACGCATTTCCCAACAGACGCAGGAATTTAAATTCTGGCAGCTTGGACAAGAAGCAGGAAAATTGTTTCTCATTTCTTAGAAAGCATTTCACTGTAAGATTATTGGAGACCACCGATTATCACCCTGTATATATTCAAAACAAAACATCCGGATAATGTTCAATTGTTATAAATCCGCTCAGCTGTCCTACGTTGAGTTTCCAACTATTGGCTGATTGCTAGTCTGCTGACAGCTAATTTACAGCTAAAAATATTTGTTGGATTCAAAATCCTCGTTGTGCATACAGTACAAAAGATAAAGCCAAACATTATTTGATAGAATCAAAAAACGTAAGCTGGGTACAGTAAAACCCAATATATTCGAACTAATGGAGGGGACGCAAAAAATTGCTTTTGCGGCTCATCCAAGGAGGCTTTTTAAAATATATTTATAAAAGATAATAATTCTGACCTTACTAAAGATAGTCAACATCCAATTTTCTACTTTTTTAATTAAAGTAAACAAAAAAATAATGAGAAAAATAGTTATTTATTTCCTAAGAGTCTTCCATTGTCAACAGTTTTTTATTGCTTTTAGTCGCTGTTTGCTGAAATCGTATTTCTATAGTTAATGATATTGTACCACTTTGTAACTAACATAATAATGCAATTTAATTAAACTTGGAAAACTGTTTCACAAAATTAAAATTTTTCTATCTATGGAGCGCATCTGGATAGTTTCACTTCAGTTACCGTCTAATTTTTTTAAAATTGCAATTTATTTTTGTATTTATCGGACACTTTCCAACTAGGACTGCCTTGACTAAATCGCGATTATATAATTAATTAATAAATTCCTTCAAATCCGCGAAATTTGCTCGCTCAGTAGCTCAACCAGCAATCATACCAGCTCTCTCCTGAATTCAGATTCAGTTACATAAGGAAATTTTTACAACCAAGCAAATGATAAAATCTAGACCTAATATGATGTAGATAATTGTCAATACAACTTTTCGTTTTTCCAATATTTCGAAATAAAATTATTTGTTATATAAAAGCGATAGCGATATGAGTTGACCGTTTTTTGCAATAATTGCACATTGGATTGTGGTGAAAGCGACTTTATTTGCATATTTTGAAAAGTTATTTTTGCAGAGTGTTTCAAATTTATTCCAACAAATTTGAAATAAATATGAGAAGTAGAGAACTGACAGTGAAGACATCAAAAAATGGGAAAAAATCAACAAGTTTCGTTCAATTGCAAAGAAAAGAAAAGACATGGGAGGTGAATGAACCAAAAATTATCAATATAATTGCAGACCAACAAACACAGACAGATGACCTTGAAAGTGCGTCGTGTTCCAGAGAAGTAAAAAGTCGAAAAAGTATCTACCAACTTGTACGTGCGTCTGTGGCTTTTCGCAATCAACATTTTTTTGGAAAACATTCTTACAAGCTGAACCACAAGATATTAAAATAAGGCTACCATCCATATCTAACATCTATAGGTATCTTTTAATTATCATCACTAAACTTATTTTTTAATGCAAATTTTGATTCTACGGAATATTTACAACAAAAAATGATTTTACTTTTTTTCTGCGCCACACCGTTTTCGAATTAAACCTGATTTTTGAATGCTAGACATCGGGGCTCTAAAATTGTTAAATTGGTGACCCTAAGTTTTAAAACATCTCGGTAAACTCGCCTATCCAAAGGATGACGTAAAATAGATCTGTCAAATTGACACAAACATTTCTTCTGAAACAGATTGTTTGTTGTTACGCCCAGAATGTCCTAACCTGACCTTGAAGATATGATCTGACATATTAATTCCCCGGGGTCGTTCTACCCTCCTCTTTAATATTTGTCTGATCCACCCTTCAATAATAAAAAATTATCACATTTAAAGCGCATGATTTGAAAATAGTTTAAGTTTTAGATTTAAATCGTTAACTGTCGCTTATTTCTTTGCCTATTGGTGATAATAAGATTTAAGAAACGCTTAAATTTTAAGTGTACGTTCTGCAAACCGCCATAATTTAAAACAAATTGTCCACTCTTTTTGGGTCCATGCATTTTCTAGACCCATTATTTCCGCTGGAACGTACCGAATGCCAAAAACAAAAACTTATTCCGTAAGGGTGTGCACCTAAAATGAACCTTGAAAATTGAAACAAAAGCAATAAACATTTTACAAAATAGGAGTAACAGTAGAAATAATAACTTGGCACCTACCAGTGGCGTAGGAAGGTGAGAGCGGACCGAATTAGGTTCCAGCTCTGAGGGGGTGACAAAATATTTAAAACATTCAAAAAGCTTATTAATAAAAGGCAATTTTACTTGTCATAAAAATTGTTTGCAATATAATTAACTTTGTGCCATCTTTTCTTAATTGAATAAAAAATTGCTTCCTCAATAAATTTTGATGAACATGGGAGTGACAAGTTAAAACTCCTCCCCGAGTGTAACTAGACCTTGCTACGCCACTGGCACTACGTCATTGGGCTTAAACACTGTCATTAGTTATTAAGCAAAAGCAACATTGTACATATTATGTCATTTCACTGGAGGCTTTCTACGTGTGCTAGGTGTGACATTCGCTCAACTGTTGAAATGTATAAAGCTGAAAAAATGATTACAAAATCGAATATAGTACATAAGAAAAATATTTAAATCTGCAAAATAAAATCCTTTTACCATTTAACTCAAAAGTCCAAACTAAAAAACATGAATGTAAAGACCGAGGGGTCTGGGTACCCCCCAGCCATACTCAAATTGTAATAAATTTATTTGTGAACTTATGACCTACAATATTAAGTGATTCATAGAGAATTAAGACAGTGACAGGAACGGTAGAGGGGGTGAAATACTTTTTATATTATGTCATCGTTTTTGGTGTCACGAAGCTTCTAAATAATTGATAATCATTTAATAATTTGCTTTTTTATACCGGTGTACTGGAGGGTATTCCATACCCCCCAGATACTGATGATACTAAAGTAAAGAGGGATCGGGGGGGGGCGTATAAAGTACCTCTATTATAATATGTCATCGTTCTCAAAAAAATTACAGCGGGGTTACAAAGTTTCTGAATAATTTATTAACATTAAATATTTTACCTTTCTATCCTGACGCACTGGAGGGATTTCGATACCCCCAGACCCCCCGGTTTGCACAGTTTATTTTTTATCAGAAATTAATATCAAAATCAAATATAAGAAAAATATTTAAATCTCCGAAATAAAATTATCTTAAATTTTTAAAAATTCAAACTAGGAAATATGGATGCAAAGACCCGGAGGTCTGGGGGAGGTATGGAATATACCTGAACTATACTCAAATTGTAATATGTAGTTATATTTGCTAATTTATGGCCTACAATATTAACTGATTCATGAAGAATTATTTAAAACCAACAAAAAATGGAAGATAGTGAAGAAGGGTCGGGGGGCATATAAAGTACCTCTATTATAATATGTCATCGTTCTCAAAAAATTATAGCGGTATTACAAAGTTTCTGAATAATTTATTCACATTTAATATTTTGCCTTTCTATTTTGATGCACTGGAGGGTATTCCATACCCCCCAGACCCCCGGTCTGCACAGTTGATTTTTTATCAGAAATGAATATCAAAATCAAATATAAGAAAAATATTTAAATCTCCGAAATAAAATGATCTTAAATTTTTTAAAATCCCGAAGTAGAAAATATAGATGCAAAGACCGGGGGTATGGAATACCCCCCAGCTATACATAAATTGTAATAGTTATATTTGCAAATTTATGACCTACAATATTAAGTGATTCATGGCGAATTTTTTAAAAACAACATAAAATGGAAGATAGTGACAACGGATCTGAAAGGGGGCGTATAAAATACCCTTATTATAATATGTCATCGTTTCTAAGATATTTGCAGCGGTACCATAAAGCTTCTGAATAATTGATAAATATTTAATGTTTTTCGTTTTAAACTGATGCATTGAAGGGTTTTCCATGCCCCCAGACCCCCCGGTCTGCACGGTTTATTTTCTATCAAAAATAAATATTAACTTGAAATGTAAGAAAAATATTTATACCTGCGAAATAAAATTATCCAAAATACAATATTTAAATAACAAATATTAAAACTCAAAACTAGAAGACGTGGATTGCAAGACCGGGGGGTCTGGGGGGTGTGGAGCACCCCCCAGGAATACTTAAACTGTAATAAATAAATTTACGAATTTATGGCTTTCAGTACGAAGTGATCAACGGAGAAACTTCTTAAAATAACATAAAATGCAAAATAGTGACTGGGATTCAAGGGGGGTAAAGTACCAGTCACATCCGTGGTACCACCCCTATATTATGTCATCATTCCAAGTATCCATCCATACATAGTATATAATTCATTTTTAAACATTTAATGTTGTAACTTTCGATAATGGTACATTTTGGAGGGTGTTCCACAACCCCAGACCCCCGGTTTAATTGTTTAAATTTTATGCTTTCTCTAAAAAATATAAAGCAATGTCTACTTTCAGTGACGGATCTAAGCAAAATATGATCGATTTTATATCTTAAAAGTTGAATTTTTCAATTTTTAATATACATAATTTTATCAAACCCTCCCCTCTTCAGTCACTGTCTCCATTGAAATTAAATTTACAAATCTGCTTGTGAAGTTGAGGGGGTGATTTCATTTACAAATTGAAAAAAAAATCATTTATGCCCAAATGCACCGATTTATTTCAGCATCAGTTAAGTTTAAGCACTAGTTAAAATGTTATTTGGCGTTTCTCCATTGGCGGAATTGAACATTTTAAGTACGGCTTAAACTTAAGTAATGCTTAAATAATTTTATTCGATAAGACATTAACATTTTGGAATTTTTATGTTTAAATAAATTTAATTTCAAAGAATAATGTATGACCAATAAGCGCAAATATGAATGCGGCCTACAGGCCGCACAATTTAAAAAACTTAATAAGATAATTATTTTATAATTTTAAAGGTATGCCCAGCCAAGCCAGAAGGTCTGACGGTAATTTTGCCCTACGGATGACCTTGAAAAGCAATTAGTAAAATATAGCACATCCACACAACATTAAACTAATTCGAAGGGCGAATACATAAAAATGTAAATATTACAAAAGTAGTTCAATTTGAATTTTTCTCAGCTTGGTAAAAAAACAATTTATCATGATAAAAACTGGTCTTATTACTTTTCCATTAAAACAAATAGTTTTGGTGTTATCGCGTGTTCGAGCACAAGATGTTTTTCAAAAATTCAAAAAAACATTCATCGCAAAACCCAGTTTTGTTATTTACAAATCTTGATTCAAATTGATAGGTATTTTACCACAAATTTAACTTCTTCTACGCCAAATGATTGTCAAAATCTCACTTATTCACTCATTAAAATGTTTATCCAAAGAAATCCAGAGAAAATATAAAAACCACGAACAAACTTTTTGAGATATTGCGGCCGCAGGCCGCCCTGCATACAAACCATGTATTCCTAGCTGGGCGATTGTAGACTGCACCGATGGTCAAAGGGTCGTCCTAATCCGACATGTAGATTGCACCGGGTTCGGTTATGGTCAAAAATTTAATCTTTAAATTTAAGCCTTAAAGCTGTTAAGTATCCCATTAAAGCTTGAAAGTACTTATTTTACTTAATTTATAATATATTCGAAATATGTCTGTTATTTTTAATTAGGTTAGATGTTCGCGAAGTTATATTTTTACTGCATCCGAAAACATATTATAAAATTAAAACACAATTATTGTCGGTTTAGCAGCTTTTGCCAACTTGACCAACTTTTGTGCAATTTTTGAGTGATTTTAGTAACTTTTGAGTGATTTTGCCAACTTTTCTAAAATATTATGCACGTCCCTGCGTATTTTTGTTTTAATCGTTTAATCGTTTTAATTTTTTGGTTGGTATTCTAAATTTCTCTATATAACACAAAATAACAAACAAAAATAACAAATTATTAAGAAATGGCAGGAATTCAGGAAATGTTAAGTGAGCGCGGAAATACGTTGTTAGTGCGTGAGGGATACAAATTCTACAAAAGTACTACATTACAGAACGGAGAAGTAAAGTGGCGATGTTGCGATCGAAAGTGTTCTGCAAATATCTACACAGTGGAAGTAAATGAACAAAAAACAGCAGTAAAAGAAAATTTACAGCACAATCATGAAATTGATGAAGAGAAGGTAAGAAGGCAAATTGTAAGTGGTGCAGCTAAGCGAAAAGCTGTGGAAGATATTTCAAAGAAGCCTTCTGAAATTCTTACTGGCGCCATCTCCAAAACAAAAAGTTCTCGAGTGGATATTAATCACCGTGATGCTCAGAAGATCTGTAGGGCTATATATGATGTCAGGCGAAAGGAACAGCCGCCTTTACCAACCTCGATAAATGACGTTCATTCGGCGTTAGATTCTATAATTGTTCACACAGAAAACGGTGAGAATTTTGTTATTGTTAACGACAGCGAACACAATTTGATAATATTTTCTTGTGTGACTAACTTAAGATGTTTGTGCTCTCTTGAGAATGTTTACATGGATGGTACTTTCGATTATTGTACTAAATTTTTTACAATTATTTACAATTCACGGGTATGATAATGGGCATTATATACCGCTTGCGTTCTGTCTTTTGAAAGACAAAAACAGTCAACTTACCAACATTGCCTACAGTCGTTCTATCTGAAATAAATATTAAAATCGAATAAAAATATTTAAACCTGCGAAATAAAATGATACTAAAACTTTAAAAGTCCAAACTAGTAGAAAACATAGCTGCAGAGACCCAAGAGTCTCTGCAATTTTTGAAAACATAAAATAGAAGATAGTGACAAGGGGTCGGGGGCGTATAAAGTACCTCTATTATAATATGTCATCGTTCTCAACAAAATTATAGCGGTATTACAAAGTTTCTGAATAATTTATTCACATTTAATATTTTGCCTCTATTCTGATGCACTGGAGGGTATTCCATACCCCCAGACCCCGGTCTGCACAGTTTATTTTTATCAGAAATGAATATCAAAATCAAATATAAGAACATTTTTAAATTTGCGAAATAAGATGGTCTTAAATTTTTAAAAGTCAAAACTAGAAAATATGGATGCAAAGACCCGGGGGTCTAAGGGGGAGAAGTATGGAATATATCTGAGCTATACTCAAATTGTAATATGTAGTTATATTTGCTAATTTATGGTCTACAATATTAACTGATTCATGGAGAATTTTTCAAAACCAAGAAAAAATGGAAGATAGGGAAGAGGGTCGGGGGCGTATAAAGTACCTCTATTATAATATGTCATCGTTCTCAACAAAATTATAGCGGTATTACAAAGTTTCTGAATTATTTATTCACATTTAATATTTTGCCTCTTTATTCTGATGCACTGGAGGGTATTCCATACCCCCCAGACCCCCGGTCTGCGCAGTTTATTTTATTATCCGAAATAAATATCAAAATCAAATATAAGAAAAATATTTAAATCTACGAAATAAAATAATCTTAAATTTTTTAAAATCCCAAAGTAGAAAATATGGATGCAAAGACCGGGGGGTCTGGGGTATGGAATACCCCCAGCTATACATAAATTGTAATAGTTATATTTGCAAATTTATGACCTACAATATTAAGTGATTCATGGAGAATTTTTTAAAAACAACATAAAATGGAATATAGAGACAACGGGTCTGAAGGGGGGGGGCGTATAAAATACCCTTATTATAATTATGTCATCGTTTCTAAGATATTTGCAGCGGTACCATAAAGCTTCTGAATAATTGATAAATATTTAATGTTTTGCTGTTTTATACTGGTGCATTGAAGGGTTTTCCATACCCCCCAGACCCCCCGGTCTGCACGGTTTACTTTCTATCAAAAATAAATATTAACTTGAAATGTAAGAAAAATATCTATGCCTGCGAAATAAAATTATCTAAAATACAATATTTAAGTAACAAATCTTAAAACTCAAAACTAAAAGACGTGGTTTGCAAAACCGGGGGGTCTGGGGGGTGTGGAGCACCCCCCAGGAACACTTAAACTGTAATAGATAAATTTACAAATTTATGGTCTTCGGTACGAAGTGATCAACGGAGAAACTTCTTAAAATAACATAAAATGCAAAATAGTGACTGAGATTCAAGGGGGGGGGGGTTTAAGTACCACTCACATCCATGGTACCACCCCTATATTATGTTATCATTCCAAGTATCCATCCATACATAGTATATTATTAATTTTAAACATTTAATGTTGGGATTTTCGATAATGGTATATTTTGGAGGGTGTTTCACAACCCCAGACCCCCGGTTTAATTGTTTAAAGTTTATGTTTTCTCTAAAAAATATAAGGCAGTGTCTACCCTCAGTGACGGATCTAATCAAAATATGATCGATTTTATATCTTAAAAGTTGAATTTTTCAATTTTTAACATACATAATTTTATTAAGCCCTCCCCTCTTCAGTTGATATTAGATCCGCCACTGTCCGCACTGAAATTAAATTTTCAAATCTGCTTGTGAAGTTGAGGGTGATTTCATTTACAAATTCAAAAGAAAATCATTTATGCGCAAATGCACCGATTTATTTAAGCATCAGTTAAGTTTAAGCACTAGTTAAAATGTTATTTGGCGTTTCTCCATTGGCGGAATTGAATATTTTAAGTACGGCTTAAACTTAAGTAATGCTTAAATAATTTTATTCAATAAGACATTAACATTTTGGAATTTTTATGTTAAAATAAATTTAATTTTAAAGAATAATGTATGACGAATAAGCGAAAATATTGAAAAATTCAAAATTATTGCTCTTAGTGCGGCCTAGAGGCCGAACAATTTAAAAATCTAGAATAAGATAATTATTTTATAATTTTAAAGGTATGTCCAGCCAAACCAGAAAGTCTGACGACGCTGTTGTGTTAATTATGCGGTAAATATAATCTTCCCCTGCAGATGACCTTGAAAATCAATTAGTAAAATATAGCACATCCACACAACATTAAACTAATTCGAAGAACGAATACATAAAAATGTAAATATTACGCTTAATTTGGATCAAAATTACGGAATGCAGCCAAAAATTGATTGCATCTTAGGGAATTAAAGAATATTACAAAAGTAGCTCAATTTGAATTTTTCTCAGCTTGGTAAAAAGACAATTTATCACGATAAAAACTGGTCTTATTACTTTTCCATTAAAACAAATAGTTTTGGTGTTATCGCGTGTTCGAGCACAAGATGTTTTTCAAAAATTCAAAAAACCATTCATCGCAAAACCCAGTTTTGTTAATTACAAATCTTGATTCAAATTGAGAGGTATTTTACCACAAATTTAACTTCTTCTACGCCAAATAATAGTCAAAATTTCACTCATTAACTCATTAAAATGTTTATCCAAAGAAATCCAGAGAAAATATAAAACCACGAACAAACTTTTTGAGATATTGCGGCCGCAGGCCGCCCTGCATACAAACCACGTATGCCTAGCTAATACTGGCAATTAGTAAAACATACGCGAAAATTTAAATTCGGGCTAGTTTTGCAGATATTCGTACTTTTTTGATTTTGTTGCCTCCCCTTCCTCCCAATCTCATGGTTTAGACAGTTCATGTTTATCAGTGTGAATTCAAAGTCTATCCATCCAAAGCCAAAATAATCCTGTTTTTTTAAGTCAAAAAAGTTTTGATAAAATTTGCCATGGTACTGACTGACACTGATTCATTTTATACAACAGAGCAACCCGCTTGTGTAGCCGTTGAGGAAACGGAAAAGTATTTTAAATTTTTCCGATTGAATAAGAGAACATTTGGGTGTGACGTAAATACATGAGGAACTGCAAAATAATTTTTACGTTACGAAACCAAATTATTCAAAAATGTTTTTTTGAATTTATTGCCGAATTTCCGCGACTTAACTAATTCACCAATTAGCATTTTTTTTGTAATTCCATTTTACCTAAATTTAACTTAACATTAAATTCAAATTTCATTGTTTTGTCAGCGAATATTTATCGCGGTAATGACGGCGCTTTTGAATTTCAAAAATGTAACAAAATCTGTCAATTTTTGTCTAGGTGGTTATGAATCACCCAATTCGATCAATTTTTAATAGTAAATCATTTGAGAAAGTTATAAAACTTTCTGGTGCTTTCTATAACAAGAAATACGATAAAAAGCGCAATGACCTTAATAGCACAATTTTTTAATTTATCTAAATATTAAAATTACTTCTTCCCAATTTAACCGTTTAGTATAACGCGAAATGTTTAAAAAAACATGAATTATTTATAAATTTCAAGATTTGATTGCCTCGACAAGATTGGTTGAACGTAAGAACGTGCGAGAACCTACACCAGAATATAGAATAAAAAAATTTGTATACATAACGGAACTTTCTTTACCAAATACTTTATAATTTTCCATATCGCTGATTAGGTAATTTTATAGGTTAGTAGACAAAAAGTTATAATAATTTGAAACGAAAGCGATTCTATAACGCGATACAAATTAAGTCACAAAGTAACGTTACTTTTCGAGTGACTTAACCAATCGGAAACGGTCATTTAAAACAATCGCTCACGTGCCCAGCAAATGAGCAATTGTGATTGGGTGACTCAATTAAAAAAAAACAATTGCTACAAAATTTGTTCATTTTTTAAACAAATTATTAATAATGTGATTCATTGTCAATATTTTTGCATTCCTATACAATTACGACGATATTTTTGTGGTTATTCATGTAAATTAATACGTAACAAAAATTATTTCCAGCAAGAGTTTAATGATCACGATGACCACTTTGCGTAATTTTACAATTTTTATTAAAATTTTAACCGACTTTTATTTGGTATTACCTACTTAAAAATCAAAATGCGTAAGGTACATTGGTTTATCTTGCAACCCTGACACAGAAGCACACGACGAATATTACCAAATTTAAAATCACTCCACAATAATCACTTAAAAATTTCCACAAAATTAAGTCACCAGGTCGACACTTACTTTAACAACTTAAAATTTAAAAGTCCAAAAAAGTCGGCGTGTATCGCGGATTACCCAACAGCAACGTTTTTTTATGAAAGTCGTAAGAAGTGAAACTAAGAAGTAAGACTAACTTAGCCTCACGGGTCACACCTGATCAAGTCCGCGCTTCCCCGCCGCTGACCCCTTCTTAGCTTTACCTGTTGGACGTGGTGATAAGTTGTAACGCCAAACCCCCCTTTTTTCGCAAGTTCGCTAATTGCAATTTCAAATTTCATTATCTTCTCAAATGCAATTGCTAATAATAAAATATAATTATATATTATTCATTCAAGTAGCTAATAATATAATTCCAACATAATTGTTAATTTCTTCACAATTAAAATCGTTTAAATCGGTCGGAAAAACAAGAATTAATATTTTATATTTAAAAAAAATACAAATCCTATTACGTCAAAATAATATCACGCAATTCTAAACAATTTGTTCTCGGATTTGAAATTCTCACATAATTTAGAAAACTATTTTCATGTTTTCCATTAAAAATGTATGTTCTTATTGTTTCCTCGTGTATAAAAGTTTTAAACAAGTGTGTTTTGATTTTTTTTTTGATTTTAAATGTTTTTCATTTGCGATAAATTTAGTTATTTAAATTTAAATTTTTAAACCTCGCATTGCGCCATCTACATGCGCAAACCTACACTACCAAAGATATAAACCATGATTGTACTTTTAATTTTGTTTTCGATATTTTCGCAAAATTAACAGATTAAAAATAATACAACGAATTTAAAAAGTTTAGTTTTGGAAATTGGAGTTCTCTACGAGTTGAGTTAACTGAATGAGGTTGACAATAAATAAATCAAAATGCTGAAATTATAAATAATTGAATTAAATTAAAAATTTAATTATAAATTAATAGTTTTAAAATAAAATGAAGGGCTGCAATGTCGGCAATATTTAAAGACATTTTAAGAATTAATTTAGTATTAAATTAACTTTAATTATTAAATTAATTATAAAAATAATTTATTAAATTTTGAATCAAGCAAAATTGCGTAAAATTTAATGAGAACTAAAACAAAAAGGTTTGGACTAGAGAATTTAAGAACAGGAAAACAACAAAATTTAGAAAACGAAAAGTAATTGGGAATCAAACAACAGTAGTTTCTGGAAATCAAAAAAAAAAACAAATAAGATCAAATTTAAAAACTTATTACTAGAAAATTTTAAATTATAAAAATTTATTTAAATAAATCTGAATGTGAAACAAAATTTAAACAAAAGACCGCACTCAGAGAAATAATAATTTTAAATTCATTCTACTAGTATATATTGCTATAAGTCAAATTGTTTGTTAATATAGTTTGGGGCGAATTAAACCATAGGCTGATAATAAATTTACTTATTTCACTTTATCTTTGTTAGTTTTACTTTGTTATTTTTATAATTTAAATCAAAAAATTATAAAATTTGCAAAAAATCATAGCTTGAAATTATGCAACGTGGGGTATAAAATTTTTATTTAATTTCTTCTTATTTCAAACCCCGGGTAATAAATTTAATTTATCAACCTTCTAATCCCTGATGTGAAGTTAAAATCTACACAAAAATTATTAATTATTTATTGAATATTTTAATTAATTTTGACGAACAAAAATTTTCACACATTTGCTTACCTTGATCATGTTTGGAAAAGACCTCTTTAAATTTTTATTCTGCTCAACTGGTCAAATTTTATTTCATGATTTTAAAATTTGCTTTTAAATTTCTGAATGCGTCTTGTATTTAGCCACTTATTTCTCTTTGTATAATAAATGTTTTTAAATATTAAATTAGAAAATATTACAAATTATAATGAAATTTTAATTACAAAGTTGTACATTCATATTTCGTGCTAAAAGCTACTCGTCAGATAAATCTGGATTGATAATTAAATTTTAAAATGTAAATAATTATAGAAAAATGTATTTTATATAATGTTTAATAAAAAATGTATTTTGTTTAAAATACATTTTTCAATAATTGCTTCCATTTTAAAATTCAATTATCAATCTATGTCGATCTGACGAGTAGCCTCTAGCACGAAATATGATTGTACACTCATATAATAAACTAAATAAATTAGTGTGGAAAAAATTTACTAATCAAATTGTCATATTTAATTACTTTATTATAACTTGTTAATGAATGTCCCCCTATGTTACTGAATTTCCAGCATTAACAATAAAAAATAGGATAACAGGTACATCTGAGGTAAATCTAGCAAGCTACTTCAGAAGTAAAGCAAGTAATGTTCACGGTACTGATAATGGCTTCGGAATCCATTATCCTCCGATGCTACCGTTAAGTAAAACAGATCAACAAATCTGGGCATACAGGGTTATTCAATGGCGTATTTAAAGGTGGGCAAAGAGGTAATTGCTCCCCCTCCCTCAAAGATGATTCGGATTGTATTCCTGAAGCCTTCCCTGATAAAAATAATACTTACCACCCGGTTTTTAAATTTAAATAAGTTTGAATTTGAAATAAGTTTTGAATTTATTTTAGTTTTTTAATTTTTAGAATTTGTCAGTTATTTATTTACAACTGACACGCATAAATGGATTAACGTGATTCTAAAAAATAATCTGGTGCTCCCCTTCCTATAGTCATTTTTTAAATACGCCACTGACACTATCCCTAGCCAAAAGTAGAAGAAGAAAAAGATTATAATTTGTAATATCTGCTAATTTAATATTTAAAATATTAGTTTTTTAATTAATTGTTATAAACAAACTTCACTTCAATCTTTCAGCAATTCGTCACTCAATCATTTAATTTTCTTTCTTAAGCATTTTTTGCAAGAGATTTTTAATTTTTTGATTTATGAAAGCCAATCGGTCGGTTTCGATCTCATTTGGGGAATCGTGACTAATTCAACAAAGTAAATGCATCTATTTTGTTAGTCATTAATTTTTTTATGTTGGTAATGCACAAACGAACCAATCAGGTGGAAGAGATATTACAGAGATAGGCGGATAGATCGAGTTTTTTGCGATTTTCTAATTGTTTCAATTGTTATAGTTTCGTAATTTTAATTTAAAATCCTTATTGTTAATAACATAAACTATAGGGAGGGGGAGGGTAATAAAATTCCCGACTCAGGCTTAAAGTCTTAAAATTATTCTCCATCGAGTAAATTTTTATGTAATTTTTAATTCAAATTAACCAACGAAAATCATCACTTCCTTTGTTAAATAACTTTTAAATTAAAATTACCTTATACACGTTTTTTTTGTTATTTCCTGCTAAATCTTCAAATGAGGGGGCCTTCTTGAAACGTTTGCTATCGAGCTAATAAATCCTAGCTAGGCCACTGGATTTACATTTCATTATGTACGTAAGAAAATGGCGAAAGTGATGACATTTTTTAAATAGCCCAATAATCAAAATATAAGATGATAAAAATCAAAATTTTATTGCCTTAAAATATTTTGGATTTATAAATTTTCCAATATGAAAATGTATTGTTTTCGTTCAGAAAAAAGTTGAGATTTTGATGAATTTACACTTTTTAACGACTAAATTTTGATTGAAATTGGTTTCTGGACACTTTTTTAAATTTTTTTAAAAAGATGTGGTGAAACCCCACCTCTTGCCCCTCAGGTGAAATTTACCCCATGATTTTTAAATAATTTAATTTATTTAATATCTTCATTTACTTGTAATTTTTTACAGTGTATGCCGGTGATTCACTTTGTAATACAGAATATTATGTGTTGTAATAATATACATTTTTTAAATTAAAAAGTTTGCGTGAGTTTTTATTAACCCCCTCTCTTTAAATGAGACTTACATCTGACTTGTTAGTCAGAATTTCCAGACCCCTCTCCGTCCATTTTTAGATTATGTAATTAATTGACTAAGTCAAAAGCGGTGCAATTGGGCATTTGTAAATTGGATGTACTTGTCATATTTTTCACTTTGAGTCGCCAAATGTCTCAATTTTTTTTTATTTTTTAAATTAATTTTAAAATAAAGATTTTTTAATTTCAAATTTGAAAATTTGACTAACCCTGACTCGAAAATTACACTTTTTTTATAATAATAGCTATACCGAACGAAAAAGAACATTTTTACAAGACTTTTAAAGTGAGGATGAATTTCATAGGTCCTATATTAAGCCCGCAATTCAATTTTGAAGTTCACCAAATTTTCATAAAACACCTGAACAAAAATTACTTTTTCATAATATAATGTATTCTGTTGGCGGTCCTTGCGTGGAACTGGGGTTGTCACACGCAGTAGGTTCACAATTCAGAGGTGATTGTTATAGTGGTGGCCGCCGCAGGCGGCGTCAACCTTCAACACACACATTATAAATATAAAATTCGCTAAACTTTAACAATGAGAAAATTCCTATCCAAATTAGTATTTAAAATTATTTTTCTTTTATTTTTAGTAAAAGTAATAAAGTCGGTGCGTAAAGTAAAGATCTTTAATTGTTTTTTGGTTATTCAATTTTTTGTTGTTGAAAATTAACGACTTCCAAAAATGAAACTGTTTTGTTAAATAATTCAACTGTTTTGATAAATAATTCATCTGTTTTGTTTAATTAATCAGCTGTTGGGTTTGATGTATTCAACATTTATAATTTTTGGTTTGATTATTAAATTGTTTTTGGTTTAATAATTTAATAGTTTTTAGTTGTACAATGCAATTGTTTTGTTCAAAAATGCAACTTGTATGTTCAATCAATCAACTGTTTCGTTTAATAATTCAACTGATTTGTTTAATTTGTTTATTTGTTTTGTTCAATAATTCAACTGTTTAGTGCAATAATAATTCAACTGGTTTATTCAACTATTTCATTAATTTGGGTTTAATAATTTAATTATTAATAATAATGTAATTGTTTTTGGTTTCTTAATTCTTTTGTTCTGTTTCTGTCAACTTCAAATCAACTGTTCTGTTTAATAATTCAGCTGTTTTGTTTAATAATTCAGTTGTTCGATTGCGTAATTCAACTGGTTTGTTCGTCAATTCCATTGTTTTTGTTTAATTATTTATTTATTTTTTGTTCAACAATTTAATTATCCTTTGATAATCTCCTTAACAATTCAACTGTTCTGTTTAACAATTCAATTGTTTTGTTTAGTAATTTAGTTGTGCGATTCCGTAATTCAACTAGTTTGTTCAATAATTCAATTTTTTCTATTTAATTATTTATTTATTTTTGTTCAACAATTCAATTATCCCTTTAATAACCCCTTAACAATTCAACTGTTCTGTTTAATAATTCAACTGTTTTGTTCAGTAATTCAGTTGTGCGATTCCGCAATTCAACTGGTTTGTTCAACAATTCAATTATATTTTGTTTAATCATTTATTTGTTTTTGGCTCAACAACTCAATTATCATTGATTTTGTCAGTAATTCACCTGTTTGATTCAATAATTCAATAATCACTTCAATGAACTGCTTTGTTCAGTAGTTTCATTATTTTCACTTTAATAATATAATATATAGGTTTTAGTTGAATAATTCAATTATTATTGGTTTAACAATTCAATTATCTTCAATGCATCGTTTGTTTCATAATTTCGCTGCTTTGATCAATAATTCATCAGTTTTATTCAATAATTCAACTGTTTTTTCAATAATTCAGCTGCGTGATTCAATAATTCTTCTGGTTTATTTAACAATTTAATTATTTTTTTAATTATTTAATTATTTTTGATTTAATAATTTATTTATTTCTTTTAACAATTTAATTATTTTTTTTTAATAATTTAATTATTTTTGATTTAATAATTTTTTTATTTTTGGTTTAATAATACATTTTTTTGATAACGGATGATGGTCATTTGTAACCGAAACACGTGACCTTAAGAATTTTAATAATAAAAGCTGCAAGAAGAGTACATTTAAATTTTTGGTTAATTATCATTTTAATTACACGATTACTATTAGACCATGAACCTCTCGGCTCCCCCTCTGGTGACGCCACTGAGCCAATGTAAAAATTGAGTGTCGCTGCTTTCCCACCAACTCGCACTTTATAATATTGTGTCAACGATGTTTGCTTGTCTGTCAATAAGTATGTATTGGCAGCATATCATCTACATTTTATAGTATTTTTTTCGGGGGAGGGGAAGGGATTAAAATGTTAAAAATCATATTTTATTTGAATTTAATACCAATATTTGCGTTAAATTAAAATTTAAAAATTAATAGGCCAATTAATTAAAGATTAAAAATCGATTGTTTTCAAAAGCTTTCAGCAACGGTGAAAGCCCTATGTCTCTCTCGGTCCGAGCCTTTAAAATTTAAATGTCTTTAAACTTTAATTTTCGTCTAAAATCTAGTTATCAATAAAACTACCAACTGTTTAAAGGATTGTCCAGAATATTAAGTTACATTTGAAATTTTTTAAGAGGTCTAGTTGAGGGATACAGAGTTTTCCGCTACGCCACTGGTAAAATATATACTTTCAGGTGTTCATAATCTATATATAGAAAAAGTTATTATTTGGTTAAGTTCTAGCAATATTATTATGGAACTACCTGTTCCAGGTAATATTTCTTAATTAAACATTTAAAAAAATTACTTTATGAATTTGAAAGAGATTTTATACTGTTTTTGAAACATTTACTGCTTTTACAACTTTGTATCTATCCATTGATTTTTATATAATTATTAATGCAAAATACTTGATTATTATTTTAAACTCATTCTTAAAATATATCATGGAAGTGCAAGTTAAAACTACTGAAAATATTAAAAAATAGAGATAATAATTATTATACTTTATTTATGTCAGGAGCAACCCCCTCACGTCCTCCGGGTAATCATCTACGATTGCTACAAAAGGACCTCATGCTAAATGCTTTTGAAAAATCATAAAAAACCGCTTAATGTGACATCCTTAAATTTAAAAATACTGTTTGAAAAAATGACGCGCGTGAATGGATATAAAAAAGTAT
The DNA here is from genome assembly GCA_036346125.1 of Lycocerus yunnanus. NCBI lineage: Eukaryota > Metazoa > Arthropoda > Insecta > Coleoptera > Cantharidae > Lycocerus > Lycocerus yunnanus. Next base: position 6,570,436 of record JARFIX010000052.1, read on the forward strand.
ATGTACAATAAAACAAGTGTACAAATTAAATTTCCTTTTTTAATACGTAATCTTTTTTCTACTCTATTTTTTAAGTTAAAAATTACACAGGAAAACGGCCGTAAAAGTAAAAATTATACATTTTCCTAATAAATTTCACATAATATGAGATTTTATGACGCACGATAAAATGACTTTGTTTTTGAGGAAATAACATTAATTAAAAAATTAATGAAGGACGACTAGGTAAACTGCTAAAAGTTCGGTAATTAAATGTGGTTTTGTTATTCATCTATTTGAAATCGGGAAGTTATAAAAAGTAAATTTTGCATCAGTAAAATGTCATCATCGGCTATACAAAAAATGTTACATTAACATTTAATTCGACATAAATATTAATGTTTTAAAAGTGAAAACACTGTGTATTTGAAACAGTGGTGTCAGCACCTTATTCTCAAAATGTTCTGGAACTTTTTACGTGGGGAAAATTAAGTCGAGGGGTGTGCTGTCTGACTTGCAGAGTCACCAACAGAGGTCAGGGTATATAATTTATTAAATTTTGGATACTTTTTAAATAATCATCGTTTATTTATAGGGTGTAGATTTTGTAAGACGAGAATCTCCCCAATATATCAACGACACAGGATTTGTTGAATAATCTCACAACTAAAACTGGCATTTAACTTTAAGTTTTATTTAGTTTGTTTAAAATAAATTTTATTGTTAAATTAACTAATTAAATTTATTATTTAATTGCTTCATTTTTAGACAAGTAAATTTATTTTTTGTATTCATAAAAATAAAATAATATATAATAAAACTTTATTCCTATTACCATAAGGCGTAAAACATTAGAATAATTTTTATTAATTTTATTATTATTTTACATAGCAGAAGCAATAAATTAATGAAAAAACTGGTTGTAATCAGCACGTAATGAATTTTGTAATAAAAATAATTAGGTATTTTACATAAATACAAATTAATTAGAAATAAATACAAGGTTACATTTTTTTTTTATTATAATACTTTCGGGGTGGAAATATTGGGATATAATAATTTGTTGATTTTTATTACTATATTTTGGTTTCAAAAGTGGTAGCTTGCTAAACTGAGCTTTAGATGTCGCTGTAACCCTGTTTTACTACAGTGGCTTGATCTCTATCAAATCACTGTAGTTTTACTGATAATAATGGATAATTCATCAACACCGGAGGATTTAAATGCCTGAGGGCACATTCTAGTTACCCTCGGCCATGATTTCTGTAGATTGCACGCAGATAATGTAATTGTACCTTACAGTCATTTATATATTATATATTTTACCCTTGTAGCTCCGCCTCGCGCGTTTTAGGGATCATGACCGAAGGAAACGCCTCTACACATAGCAATGAAATAATTTTTTAAACATTGAGCAGTAAATTTAATAGCCTAAATTTATGGATTTCAAAACTGTTACGACACGCTGATTAATCAAAGTAATAACTGTAATAAATCAAAAATGTTTTGCTAAACTATACTTACTCACAAATTACAATATGCAACTTTGTTTATTGTGCTATCATTTGTACAAACAATAATTCTGTTATCGAATAACAATTGGGTTGTAAAGGAATTCTTATAGCATTATAAAGTAATTAAATATTTAGGAATGCCAAGGTAATTAAGTACCTACATAACGTGTATTTTAGATTTGAAAATACTTTTCACTCAAAAAGCAGAACAAATTAATTTTCAAAAATCCCCCTCCCCCAAAACAAATTCTCCTTAATTTGGGACTTGCATATTTAAGTCCTGATATTTCCAGCTCTGCCAAAAACGCAGGTGTACTTGAAAAAATTTTTGATAAACAAATGGTCACCCATCTAAGCATGAGACTCACCCAAAATTTGGGTGAGTCGATGGTATCCAAAATCCTGTGTTATTATAGATATTACCTTTACAAAATGATAATTTTTATAATTAATGTACTTTAGACGTCCCCAATGTCATTAGCAAACCGGCTTGTATTTTACCACAAATCATTGATTTTTTATTTTAATTATTACATAAGATAAATTAAGTGTGATGGTACCTACCAAGGGCAGCACACAATATTTAATAATTACCTTCCCATCATACAAATTCAATTAAATTTATTGAATTTTAAAATTAAATATGTACTTAGTAAGGTAATTATTATTTTTGAATTATTAAAAGTTGCTAGAAGCTGTTAAAAATTGATTTGATGAATAATTTAAAATATCATCAGAAAAATCCATTTTACAATTTTTCTCACATACTAAACGAACAGCTTTTTGTAGGAAATTTAAAATTATCCGTTATTACTATCACTTTTTCCATAGACGCAATTAAAAATAAATTAATTCAGTAATAACAATACGAAATGTTAATTAGTGAGTAATTTTCTACTGTCAATTATTATTTTTAAATCGGACAACACAATAAGTACTAAAATGAAATCCGCTATGTATTATAGATAGTTAGTTACTGGGAGAATTTCTATTATATTATACTGATCGATTACTTTTAAATAATGATATACACTTGTTTCTACCTTAATAGATCTCATCAGCGGAATAATGTGTACGACTGAACGATTCACCTTCTTCGAAAGTTAACTTATTGCAATTTTTATATAATCTTAATAATGATTATGACTAATATTGTAATGATTATTATATTCTTGAGATAGCTTTAAGTTGAAAAAACTTACTTCAACACATTTTCTATGTAAATAGATTTTACTTGATTATGTTTACATTATGTAAACATAAATTTAATCTTCTAATACAAATTAAGATGTAATTTCCATTAAAATTTTCTAAAACTTCACTTAATAATAATTTTCCTAGATTTCTAATTTACTAGCAGGTGAGACGGCCTATCGGCCGCCACAGCCTCCTAGTGAGTAATTACAGTGATAGAACTTGATTGATGTTTGACTGCCCATAATTTAGCGGCGTTCGTCTCAGTAAGATTAAAAAAGCAAACTTTGTGTTTTATAAATATTTAACGACATTGCACTTTATCGTAATTTAAATTTTTATAGATTTTAGTAAAAAAAATTTTATTGATAACATTTTTTTGGAATAGCGGCGTTCTCTTTAAAATTTCTAGCAAAATCGCCAGTTAAAGTTTCACTTAATTAGAGCTCTTGGTTTATAAAAATATGCAAACTTTGTGCAACTTTTCTTGTGGCTTCGTTCACCTGCTACATTTTTACACCCCCCCCCCTCTCCTCTTAGTTGAATACTATTCAAGTAGCCATAGTACCCGTCAAGTAGCTTCTTCTTGTCTCATTCGGTTAATATTTTTTACGTCCAAACAAAATATGCGTTATTATTAAGAATAATTAATTTTATGCTTTTTAATTATTATTCAAACGTGTTTAGCAGTAACTTGAAATTTTTTAACAGTGCGATGCAAACGGGAAAATTAAGTAAAATTTTTAAAATTTTTCAAAATTCAAAGTTGGCGCTGTCAAGGAAAACTCAAGTTTTTACTTAAGCGTCTATTAACTATGTGAGGTGTTTTATTTTTAATTTAGACCCACTCTTCTCCTTGATAAAATTTGGAAAAAATGTGGTGTTACGGACCCCTCCCCCCCTCACGTAAGATTTACTCTATAATTTTTAAATAATTTAATTTATTTGATGTTTTCATGTACTTGCAATTTTTCACAGTGTATTCCCTGGATTGATTTTGTAATACAAAATATTATCTGTTGTAATAATTTACATTCTCTGAATTAAAAACCTGACGTGAAAGTTTTATTAACCCTCCCCTTCCCCACCCTTTAAATGAGACTTACAATTAGTGAGATTTTGCCGGACCCCTCGCCCCATTTAGAGTTCACGTAATTAATGAACTAAGTAAAAAACGGTGCAACCGGCATGGTAAATTTGATGTACTTGCCATATTTTCACTTCGAATGGATGTCTCAATTTTTTTAATAATTTTTAAAATTAATTTTAAAATAAAAATTTTTTTAAATTTTAAATTCAAAATTTGGACTCTGTCTCAAACATTACACTTTTTCTATAAAAATAGCTCTACCAAACGAAAAGGACATTTTTACAAGACTATTAAGATGAAGATGAAATTCATAAATCCTATATTAAGCCCACAATTCAATTTTGAAGTTCACCAAATTCTCATAAGAAACACATGACAGAGAATTATTTTTCGGTGACGGTTTGTATTTTGGATTGGGAATTTTACCTTTCTTAAAGTGGATTATGAAAGATGTGGGTCTAATAAGCGTAAAAAAAATTAAATTTTGGAAAAAAACGGCTTTAAAAATTAATTTCAAATGCAATTTTGTCATTGGCTCTTTCGAACTGTAACCCCGCCCACCGAAATTAAAATAGGTTGTGAGGACAGTAAAGATACCAGAATCTCGTATTTTACAGCGAATTATAAAAAATTAGGGTCTAATTAACTAATAAAAAAATTAAATTCGGGAACAAATTAAAAAAAAATCACTTTTTGTGTGAATCCGACTCTTGATGTAGTTGCGCCTGTCAAAACCTACTTTCCGCACCCTGCGCACCCTTGGGTTGTCACGGTAAATTACCAGTGTGAGCCTAATATCACTAAAATTATCAAGCGCCAAAAGCGCAACTAATTGATTATATGGCGCCAAAATTTAATTGTACTAACCTTTGTGAAACCGGACATTAAATAAAAATGATTTTAAATAATTAAATAATAAAAATAAATTAAATCGAACGGCAAGTAATTAACATTTTCAAAAACTTGACTTTATGTCATTCGATTAATTATTAAAGTGGTATTATATTGCTTATGCAAAACTCAAGATCGTTAGTTGTTATTTACTCGGGAGGAGGGTAGTAACGCCCAAATTACGGTTTACAATTTAAAAAAAAATTAAGTGCAAAATATCTCCAAAGGTCGCCCTATCTGGCAACAGTGTTGTGGGTGCCGCCGCAGGCGGCGTCGGCCTTCAGCACATATGTTACAAATATAAAATCCAGTAAAGTCAATGGAAAAATTCCGTTCCAAATTAATTTTTAAAACCGTTTTTTTTCCAAAATTTTATCAACCATCCGCAAATTTAACTTTTTAATGCATTTATTACATTATTATCTTTCATAATTAATAAAACAAATGGTAAAAATCGTAATCGGGGTTGATTCTCACCGAAATTTGTTTATTTCAACTTTAATTTTTGTAAATTTAAAGTGTAAATAAATATTATTTTCAAAACCAACATAAAATATTTTGTTTTGAGCGACATCTGCTGAGGAAAAGCGCATTTAAACTAGTTTCTACAAAAAAATTAAAATATACGTTTTTTTAAAACTTTTCTTGTTTTAGTAAATAAAATCGATCAAAACACACTAGGGCCGAATCCGGCGAATTCCGGCTTTAAATTAATATAAAAGTTTCAAAAACAAATGACGGGCTGCAGTTGTCAGCGTCAAAAAAACGTCCGCAATTTTTTCCAAATTTTTGATCCCCCCCTTTCCTCCTTTGTCACAGTTGGTCACAATCTTTTATCCTCTCCTCTCTCCGGAACGCCCAATGGTCACAAATCCAGGACTCCCTCCCCTCATTTATAAAATTGAACTTCACGTTCATTTTAGAAAAACTTTTAATTTTTAAATTATTTAAAATTCTGAAAATTTTTAGCTTTTACATTTTATTTATAATTTTTTAATTTTTTTTTATTAATAAATTTTCAATTAGTTTAAGGGGGATCGTAATATTTTAAAATTATAGGACAAAAATATTTGAGCACAATTTTTTAAGAATCTCAAAATGAAATTTTATGCGGACGTTACATTTGGCTACCCCCCCTCTTGTCACATTTATCATATTTTGAGCCCCCCTCCAAAGCAAGAGCGTCCTTTATGAACGACCCCTATAACATGAAAGTCTGCAACAAAAGTTGTGAATCAAGTGAAATGGGCGACATTAACTGGGATCTAAAGCAAATTAAATGAATTTGGAAAATTTTAAGAAAAGACAGTCAACAAAATTTGGAAAAACAACGGCGTATGGAACTCAAAACAATACTAGATACTGGAAATTAACAAAAAAAGCACAGTAAAAATTTGACAATTTTTTAAAACTTGACTTTACAAAAACATACTTATGCTCGTTTGCACCGTTTTTGACTTAAGTAAAACTTAAGTTTTTTGACAGCGCCAAATTTAAATTTATAAACTTTTAAAAACTTTTAATTAATTTGCCCGTTTAAGAAAAACTGAAGTTTTAGAATGTCGCACCGCTAATAAAAACGTTTGAATTATATATAATATAAAAAAAGCAAAAAATCAATTATACTTAAAAATAAATTAATTTATGTCAAAATGTACTCGTATTCGTTCGTAAAGACGAACACAATACGAGCGCTAAAAATCATATTTTAAGCACACACTTAAATTACATTCAGAGCAAACTTAAAAGATTTTTTAGCCTTCGTATGTTGTTCGTGTTAACGAACGATTACGAATATATTTTGACATAAACATAATTAATTTATTTTTAAGAATAATTAATTTTTTGCTTTTATATTATATAATTCAAACGTTTTTATTAGCGGTGCGACTTTCTGAAACTTCAGTTTTTTTAAATAGCGCTGCAAACGGGCGTATTAATTAAAAGTTTTTAAATTTGAAGCTGTAAAAAAAACTTAAGTTTTACTTAAGTCAAAAACGGTACAAACGAGCATTAAATAAACAACAAAAGTCAAAAGCAAAAATTGGCCTAATACCAAATCGGAAATTAAATTTTTTTATAGTTTTAAGAATTTGCAATTATAAAATTATTTTGATTATTTATGACTGATGGAATATTTTCAATTGCAATTGTAAATATTTCACAGGGAAATTTTAAATTTTCATAAAGCAAAACAACATCACAGTTAAAGACAATTTCGACAACAGAAGCTAAAAATTCTAAAGGATGTAATGTGAGTATATGTTTCTGGCGCCCAAATTATCTTTTCAATCGTCAACAGAAAAAGAAACATAGCAATATATAAGATTATGCTAACCCCCAGAATTATGACCACTAAAATTCTAAAGTAAATGCGAATCATACAAATATGCATATGACAGTATAAAAAAAATAGTTTGTGACAGCATTCAGCATAGTTTTATCGATCCGCGCAAGGGTTAATTGTGTAGTGGCATTTTTCACCTTTAGCTGTCATCATCCGAAGAGTTAAATATTTACCTGCCATTTGCAGAACCGATCTGAGACTTCACTTTTGATACTTTTGACAATTTTGCTTTTTGCTGCATGATTTTTTGTGACATTTTACCTACTGACATTTAATAGTGCATTTATCCAAATTGCGCTAAATTTAACTAGCGCAATTAACGCAAAACTAAATTAATAAAACGGACGTAACTCCTTGTAATATAAAAAATAAGATAAGATGACTGGACAGTGGCGTCACAAGCACTATTATAGTGTAGAACGACTATGGTCGAGAACCGTCGATCGCGATTGGCCGCCTTCGCCTGCAGAAAAAGTTGAACAAAACAAAAAAGGACAACACATAAAATCTGTTTTAGAAGATGATTTCTATGAAAAAATACAAATGCACGTTTCTTGTTATTAAATTATTCATAACATGGTATAATTTATGTTGCGGATATCTAATAATTAAAAAAATATATAATAATAATATGCTTTGAATATTTAATAAAAAAAAAGTTAATTGCGAGAAAAGTGCGTTCGTATTTGTTTAAAAAAGAGAAACTTTAACCTTTATTATTAAATGATATCAAATTTATATTTTTTTAACGTATGAAAATGAAAAAAATACTTTTCCTGGTGAATTTGGTTCTCAAAATTTCGTGGGCAAAATTGTCTGCACATTTTCAATTTTACTTTTTAGGAAGTTCAGGTTTTTAGGAAGTTCAATATGGCGGATCCAAGATGGCGGCCAAATATCGAAACTGCATATTATATTATTATTATCTACGTCAATTAATTTGACAAAATTATCAAATTTAATTTATAATTTGTGGGTGGTTCTTTTCGTTTAAAAAAATGCAGATTTTATTTTGTATTTAAAAAAGGAATAATTTAAGAAAACAAAATATATTCTCAAATAGGCAATAAAACAAGCTACTGCTATGTAGTAGATTTTATAAATGCATTTTGTATTACTAATCTTGTAGATTAGGAACAATTAACGCTAAACGAATAATTGTTTGTTTCGTGTAATTGGCAATTAATAAATAGGTCACATTTGCAATGTTGAAACTTTGAAAATTTTTTTTTCTGAGCTATTTACAATACAAAGTGCGTCAGTTCAAAGATAACTTAATCTAAACCTGTTTTAGTCGGGGAGCTGTACGTTGTAAATACAATTATATCTCAAAAAGATGTTTTTCTTAAAAACAAACTTTTGGGTTTATTGACTTTTGCTTTTTACTTTTGTTTTGTTTTTATTTTAAACAATATAATGCGTTACTTACATGTGAGACGCCTTCTCTTCTTTTGTTCTGTAGGTGATACCATTTGGCTCATGTTGGAACAAATTTTTTCAAACAAGAAAATTTTCAAATTCACTGGTCACAAAGCAGCACAATAATCACAATTGCACTAAAATATGGAATTACATTTTTATACTAAATTAGCAGTGCGACCAACCTATACTTGATGTTAATTTGATTACTTAAGAGGAAATAATAACCAAAATCGCTTTCTGCGAAGGAAACACTATAATAACTTTGTACCGATGTATATAATTATTCTTAATTGTAATTGACAATCTGTTTTGAGAAAAACAAATATGAACTTTAAATGTCGGAAATTTTTACGAAGGCGTTTATACGAACGAAAGTTATACGAGAGCTTTTATTGACTATGCTGGATAACAATAATTAGAATTTGGGAATCTCAAAATCTTAGTTTTCTTTCTATTTTTTTACACAAATTTAAAGGTTGACGGACACCTGAGATTTTTGATATTTTTTAAAATACCCCCCCATAAATAGGTTACTTCCGATGATGATGTTTCAAATTTGAATAAATTGAACTCGCAACTTGAATATAATGGAAGGTCACTTGTATAGAATATACAAAGTGACTTTGCGTGTACCTAGCTTAATTGGGTTTGAAACCTAAAAATTTAATATTTGTTATTTGTTTTGTTTACAGATAAAATGAATGGGTTTCACTTTCTCAAGGAGTACAAATTATAACTTCGGCATTTTTAAATCGAAAACATGACATATAATGGGTCCTCCGAGCAAGTTACGAAAAATTGAAATATGAATTGCTTTATCTCAGCATCAAATCGTTTTAAATTGGCACTTATTTATTGTGACTTACCAGATACCACAAGAACCACAAACATTATTTACAAACTTAAACCTTCCATGTCTGAAAAGTAGTCGATAGAAACTAAACGATCCGATAGTTTGGCGGCCAACAATAAATTTGTGTCGTACGTTCCGGTTGGTGCCTTACGAATTCACATTTGATTCTTATTATTAGCAACCTATCGAATGATAACGATTTGTTAGCAAACGGATAGTTATTTCATTTCTCTAATTACACGTTTTATTCACTTCCGTAGCACAACAATCAGGGACAATATGTATTTGGATTAAAATTAAACATCATTTTAAGGTAAAAGTATTACTGTTGGATTTCAACTTCTTTCACGAAGAAAATGTACATGTTTTTAATTAAATTTTTTAAATATCAAATTTGGTTATCAAAATATTATTTCTATTCCTATTGCTTTGATAAGGAGTAATAATCACTGGTAGCTGAATATTTACATTGATTGTTTTGGATATTTATGGGGTTTTGTTACAAAATACTGCTTCGATTGGTATGTAATCAATGCAAAAGTGAATGATAACAAATGATAACAAATATGTAGTCCAAGTTATACGTATTAATTTATTATTATGCATTTTGAAATATTTTAAAAAGTGTGATAACTGTTAATAATGCGGAACCTGCGCTACCAGATAACAGAATGGGATGAAACTTCTTTGGTAGACTTTAGTTTCTTTAAAATCGATTTTTTCGGTTATTAATTGATATTATCAAGTTTACCCTCATTTTAATCATTTTATTAATGTAAACACAATGTGTGAGATTTACCCTCCGTGCACATAAAAGAAAAAAGGAAATCAGCGCAAAACAAATTTAATGTACTTAAAAAAATGAAGCTTTTAATTTTAACTTAAAAATTATACGCCTAATGTACAAAATAATCCATTTAAAGAAACTTTTTTGAAATGTAAAACGTCATTTTGTTTCGCTTTTCTAGCAAAACTTTTTGGCTTTCTCAACGATTTTTATCAACTTCCTGTTATTTTGGATGTTTGGATTTTTGGATTTTGGATTTTGACTGTTATCATTCTACAATTTAACCTTTTTAACTGGGACATCTAAGACTACCTCCTTAACTTACCTTTCTTGCCCCCCCTTTTTTAGCATTTTAGGTTCCTTTTTATGTGCTAACTTATTGTTTGCCGCTTTTTTTTCCATGGAAATTCGTAATTATTTCTTCAGATTCCGATTGGTTCGACTCTTCGGCTTCTTCAGTACCTGACTCTTCGGCTTCATCAAAATCGGACTCTGATGACTCTTCAAAGTTTGAGTTATCACCTTCGCCAAAATCAGAATCATCAAAATTTCTAAATGTAAATCATCTTCACTCTCTTCTATTTCCTTATTTTATCGTTTCTTATCTTTGGGTTCTTTAGCTATCTTGACCTGTTCCTGCTTTTAAAAATTGAGATAGTTTTCTTCCAAGTTAGAATTTTCGCTCTCTTCCTCTTCCAAATTTGCATCTTTTTAGCTTTCTATCTTGTTTTATCTTTTTAATCAAAGATTTCGGTTCTTCATCTTCAGACTCACTTTGTCCTTCACCTGCAGATTCGCTTTGTTCCTGAAAATTATACTCTGCGTTTTATCTTTACGTAGGAGATATATTTACGAATCTTTTCTATAAAATAATAAAAAAAAGAGTAATAAATTGTTAAAAACCTTTCATCTATAAATTTTTAAATTTTATAAAAGAAAAAAAATACTTTTTTTTTTCATCCGACACTGATATACAAAGAACTCGAGATATACAAATTGTAATTGTACAAAATTTATTCCTGATTTTTTACAAGAAAAAATTTACGATTAAAAAAATTTTTTTTATGTTCATTGTAAGGCAAGTTTAACTTGTCCATTATTACGGATGTGATAGAAAACGGAGAGAATTAATAATTTAATGCGATTAAAGATTCAAAGGCTGGAATGGAAAACGTGTGTCCCAAAAGCGAAGAAACTATGCACTGCAAAATATAGCGTTCAGTACGTTAACTGAATGCTATCAGAATTTTTTTTACAATAAAACGTTACTTTTCGATATAATATTATAAAGATTTGTCTGTTTAGTTATTAAAACTTTTAATTAAAATTTATATTTAATTCGATTTTAATGTAATGTGTAATGTAATGTTTTAGGCGAGGTTAAAAATCGTCGACGACTTTAAATTAAGGATAAAAAACTTATGACTTGTTTACAAAAATTCTGCATTACCCTATTTATTTTGAGAACTCTTCACCTGTTTTTGAAAAACGAACACATAGTAATTGATCGAAATGATGCATTTTTTGAACGCGTCGATTTCAGTAATAAAAACGGGCAGTAAAATTTTGGGGATTTTTGAAAAAAACGTAAGGTTAACCCCTTTGAAAAATTTGTCCTTTTTTTGTAGTCAAAAAATAAAAGTTAAAAGATTCCTACTTTTTCTATTGCTGCTGACGTAGTTCGATGGTATATGTGCAATCGTATAGAAAAAAGTGATAAATAAAGGCTATTCTACTTATTATAAGGCTTTAAAGTGAAACTGCTTCATTTCACTCCCGAAAGACTAAATGGGGCGCTTTGGGCGACTTTCGACGTTTGCGTCAGTCCCAAATGCATTTTTTGAACACTACACGTTCCAGCGCGTCGATTTCAGTAATAAAAACGGGCAGTAAAATTTTGAGGATTATTGAAAAAAACGTAAGGTTAACCCCTTTAAAATTTTTGTCCTTTTTGGTAGTCAAAAAATAAAAGTTAAAAGATACCTACTTTTTATATTGCTGCTAACGTAGTTCGATGGTATATGTGCAATCATATAGAAAGAAGTGATAAATAAAGGCTATTCTACTTATTATAAGGCTTTAAAGTGAAACTGCTTCATTTCAACGTCAAAAGACGAAATGGCGCGCTTTGGGCGACTTTCGACGTTTGCGCCAGTCCCAAATGCATTTTTGAACACTACACGTTCCAGCGCGTCGATTTAAGTAATAAAACGGGCAGTAAAATTTTGAGGATTTTTGAAAAAACGTAAGGTTAACCCCTTTAAAATTTTTGTCCTTTTGTAGTCAAAAATAAAGTTAAAAGATACCTACTTTTTCTATTGCTGCTAACGTAGTTCGATGGTATATGTGCAATCGTATAGAAAGAAGTGATAAATAAAGGCTATTCTACTTATTATAAGGCTTTAAAGTGAAACTGCTTCATTTCACTCCAAAGACTAAATGGCGCGCTTTGGGCGACTTTCGACGTTTGCGCCAGTCCCAAATGCATTTTTGAACACTACACGTTCCAGCGCGTCGATTTCAGTAATAAAACGGGCAGTAAAATTTTGAGGATTTTGAAAAACGTAAGGTTAACCCCTTTAAAATTTTTGTCCTTTTGGGAGTCAAAAATAAAAGTTAAAGATACCTACTTTTCTATTGCTGCTAACGTAGTTCGATGGTATATGTGCAATCATATAGAAAGAAGTGATAAATAAAGGCTATTCTACTTATTATAAGGCTTTAAAGTGAAACTGCTTCATTTCACTGTCAAAAGACGAAATGGCGCGCTTTGGGCGACTTTCGACGTTTGCGCCAGTCCCAAATGCATTTTTGAACACTACACGTTCCAGCGCGTCGATTTAAGTAATAAAACGGGCAGTAAAATTTTGAGGATTTTGAAAAAACGTAAGGTTAACCCTTTGAAATTTTTGTCCTTTTTTTAGTCAAAAATAAAAGTTAAAGATACCTACTTTTTCTATTGCTGCTAACGTAGTTCGATGGTATAGTGCAATCATAGAAAGAAGTACAAATAAAGGCTATTCTACTTATTATAAGGCTTTAAAGTGAAACTGCTTCATTTCACTCCCAAAAGACTAATGGCGCGCTTTGGGCGACTTTCGACGTTTGCGCCAGTCCCAAATGCATTTTTGAACACTACACGTTCCAGCGCGTCGATTTAAGTAATAAAACGGGCAGTAAAATTTTGAGGATTTTTGAAAAAACGTAAGGTTAACCCTTTGAAATTTTGTCCTTTTGTAGTCAAAAATAAAAGTTAAAGATACCTACTTTTTCTATTGCTGCTAACGTAGTTCGATGGTATATGTGCAATCATAGAAAGAAGTACAAATAAAGGCTATTCTACTTATTATAAGGCTTTAAAGTGAAACTGCTTCATTTCACTCCCAAAAGACTAAAGGCGCGCTTTGGGCGACTTTCGACGTTTGCGCCAGTCCCAAATGCATTTTTGAACACTACACGTTCCAGCGCGTCGATTTAAGTAATAAAACGGGCAGTAAAATTTTGAGGTTTTGAAAAAAAGTAAGGTTAACCCTTTGAAATTTTTGTCCTTTTTGTAGTCAAAAATAAAAGTTGAAAGATACCTACTTTTTCTATTGCTGCTAACGTAGTTCGATGGTATATGTGCAATCATAGAAAGAAGTATAAATAAAGGCTATTCTACTTATTATAAGGCTTTAAAGTGAAACTGCTTCATTTCACTCCCAAAAGACTAATTGGCGCGCTTTGGGCGACTTTCGACGTTTGCGCCAGTCCCAAATGCATTTTTGAACACTACACGTTCCAGCGCGTCGATTTAAGTAATAAAAAAGGGCAGTAAAATTTTGAGGATTTTGAAAAAACGTAAGGTTAACCCTTTGAAATTTTTGTCCTTTTTGTAGTCAAAAATAAAAGTTAAAGATACCTACTTTTTCTATTGCTGCTAACGTAGTTCGATGGTATATGTGCAATCATAGAAAGAAGTACAAATAAAGGCTATTCTACTTATTATAAGGCTTTAAAGTGAAACTGCTTCATTTCACTCCCAAAAGACTAATGGCGCGCTTTGGGCGACTTTCGACGTTTGCGCCAGTCCCAAATGCATTTTTGAACACTACACGTTCCAGCGCGTCGATTTAAGTAATAAAAGGGCAGTAAAATTTTGAGGTTTTTGAAAAACGTAAGGTTAACCCTTTGAAATTTTTGTCCTTTTGTAGTCAAAAAATAAAAGTTAAAAGATACCTACTTTTTCTATTGCTGCTAACGTAGTTCGATGGTATATGTGCGATCATATAGAAAGAAGTGATAAATAAAGGCTGTTCTACTTATTATAAGGCTTTAAAGTGAAACTGCTTCATTTCACTCCCAAAAGACTAAATGGCGCGCTTTGGGCGACTTTCGACGTTTGCGCCAGGCCCAAATGCATTTTTTGAACACTACACGTTCCAGCGCGTCGATTTAAGTAATAAAAACGGGCAGTAAAATTTTGAGGATTTTTGAAAAAAACGTAAGGTTAACCCTTTGAAATTTTTGTCCTTTTGTAGTCAAAAATAAAAGTTAAAGATACCTACTTTTTCTATTGCTGCTAACGTAGTTCGATGGTATATGTGCAATCATAGAAAGAAGTACAAATAAAGGCTATTCTACTTATTATAAGGCTTTAAAGTGAAACTGCTTCATTTCACTCCCAAAAGACTAAATGGCGCGCTTTGGGCGACTTTCGACGTTTGCGCCAGGCCCAAATGCATTTTTTGAACACTACACGTTCCAGCGCGTCGATTTCAGTAATAAAAACGGGCAGTAAAATTTTGAGGATTTTTGAAAAAACGTAAGGTTAACCCTTTGAAATTTTTGTCCTTTTGTAGTCAAAAATAAAAGTTAAAGATACCTACTTTTTCTATTGCTGCTAACGTAGTTCGATGGTATATGTGCAATCTATAGAAAGAAGTGATAAATAAAGGCTATTCTACTTATTATAAGGCTTTAAAGTGAAACTGCTTCATTTCACTCAAAAGACTAAATGGCGCGCTTTGGGCGACTTTCGACGTTTGCGCCAGTCCCAAATGCATTTTTGAACACTACACGTTCCAGCGCGTCGATTTAAGTAATAAAACGGGCAGTAAAATTTTGAGGATTTTGAAAAAACGTAAGGTTAACCCTTTGAAATTTTTGTCCTTTTGTAGTCAAAAATAAAAGTTAAAGATACCTACTTTTCTATTGCTGCTAACGTAGTTCGATGGTATATGTGCAATCATATAGAAAGAAGTGATAAATAAAGGCTATTCTACTTATTATAAGGCTTTAAAGTGAAACTGCTTCATTTCACTGTCAAAAGACTAAATGGCGCGCTT
Organism: Lycocerus yunnanus; assembly: GCA_036346125.1. Lineage (NCBI taxonomy): Eukaryota > Metazoa > Arthropoda > Insecta > Coleoptera > Cantharidae > Lycocerus > Lycocerus yunnanus. Next base: position 6,585,840 of record JARFIX010000052.1, read on the forward strand.
TGGGCGACTTTCGACGTTTGCGCCAGTCCCAAATGCATTTTTGAACACTACACGTTCCAGCGCGTCGATTTAAGTAATAAAACGGGCAGTAAAATTTTGAGGATTTTTTAAAAAACGTAAGGTTAACCCCTTTGAAATTTTTGTCCTTTTGTAGTCAAAAATAAAAGTTAAAAGATACCTACTTTTCTATTGCTGCTAACGTAGTTCGATGGTATATGTGCAATCATATAGAAAGAAGTGATAAATAAAGGCTATTCTACTTATTATAAGGCTTTAAAGTGAAACTGCTTCATTTCACTTCAAAAGACTAAATGGCGCGCTTTGGGCGACTTTCGACGTTTGCGCCAGGCCCAAATGCATTTTTTGAACACTACACGTTCCAGCGCGTCGATTTCAGTAATAAAAAAGGGCAGTAAAATTTTGAGGATTTTGAAAAAACGTAAGGTTAACCCTTTGAAATTTTTTTCCTTTTGTAGTCAAAAATAAAAGTTAAAGATACCTACTTTTCTATTGCTGCTAACGTAGTTCGATGGTATATGTGCAATCATATAGAAAGAAGTGATAAATAAAGGCTATTCTACTTATTATAAGGCTTTAAAGTGAAACTGCTTCATTTCACTGTCAAAAGACGAAATGGCGCGCTTTGGGCGACTTTCGACGTTTGCGCCAGTCCCAAATGCATTTTTGAACACTACACGTTCCAGCGCGTCGATTTAAGTAATAAAACGGGCAGTAAAATTTTGAGGATTTTTGAAAAAACGTAAGGTTAACCCTTTGAAATTTTGTCCTTTTGTAGTCAAAAATAAAAGTTAAAGATACCTACTTTTCTATTGCTGCTAACGTAGTTCGATGGTATATGTGCAATCATATAGAAAGAAGTGATAAATAAAGGCTATTCTACTTATTATAAGGCTTTAAAGTGAAACTGCTTCATTTCACTGTCAAAAGACGAAATGGCGCGCTTTGGGCGACTTTCGACGTTTGCGCCAGTCCCAAATGCATTTTTGAACACTACACGTTCCAGCGCGTCGATTTAGTAATAAAAAAGGGCAGTAAAATTTTGAGGATTTTGAAAAAACGTAAGGTTAACCCCCTTTTAAATTTTTGTCCTTTTGTAGTCAAAAATAAAAGTTAAAGATACCTACTTTTTCTATTGCTGCTAACGTAGTTCGATGGTATATGTGCAATCATATAGAAAGAAGTGATAAATAAAGGCTATTCTACTTATTATAAGGCTTTAAAGTGAAACTGCTTCATTTCACTGTCAAAAGACGAAATGGCGCGCTTTGGGCGACTTTCGACGTTTGCGCCGGTCCCAAATGCATTTTTTGAACACTACACGTTCCAGCGCGTCGATTTAGTAATAAAACGGGCAGTAAAATTTTGAGGATTTTGAAAAAACGTAAGGTTAACCCCTTTGAAATTTTTGTCCTTTTTTGTAGTCAAAAAATAAAAGTTAAAAGATACCTACTTTTTCTATTGCTGCTAACGTAGTTCGATGGTATATGTGCGATCATATAGAAAGAAGTGATAAATAAAGGCTGTTCTACTTATTATAAGGCTTTAAAGTGAAACTGCTTCATTTCACTGTCAAAAGACGAAATGGCGCGCTTTGGGCGACTTTCGACGTTTGCGCCAGGCCCAAATGCATTTTTTGAACACTACACGTTCCAGCGCGTCGATTTCAGTAATAAAAACGGGCAGTAAAATTTTGAGGATTTTTGAAAAAAACGTAAGGTTAACCCCTTTAAAATTTTTGTCCTTTTTGGTAGTCAAAAAATAAAAGTTAAAAGATACCTACTTTTTCTATTGCTGCTAACGTAGTTCGATGGTATATGTGCAATCATATAGAAAGAAGTGATAAATAAAGGCTATTCTACTTATTATAAGGCTTTAAAGTGAAACTGCTTCATTTCACTTCAAAAGACGAAATAGCGCGCTTTGGGCGACTTTCGACGTTTGCGCCGGTCCCAAATGCATTTTTTGAACACTACACGTTCCAGCGCGTCGATTTCAGTAATAAAAACGGGCAGTAAAATTTTGAGGATTTTTGAAAAAAACGTAAGGTTAACCCCTTTGAAATTTTTGTCCTTTTGTAGTCAAAAAATAAAAGTTAAAAGATACCTACTTTTTCTATTGCTGCTAACGTAGTTCGATGGTATATGTGCAATCATATAGAAAGAAGTGATAAATAAAGGCTATTCTACTTATTATAAGGCTTTAAAGTGAAACTGCTTCATTTCACTGTCAAAAGACGAAATGGCGCGCTTTGGGCGACTTTCGACGTTTGCGCCGGTCCCAAATGCATTTTTTGAACACTACACGTTCCAGCGCGTCGATTTAAGTAATAAAACGGGCAGTAAAATTTTGAGGATTTTTTAAAAAACGTAAGGTTAACCCTTTGAAATTTTTGTCCTTTTGTAGTCAAAAATAAAAGTTAAAGATACCTACTTTTTCTATTGCTGCTAACGTAGTTCGATGGTATATGTGCAATCATATAGAAAGAAGTGATAAATAAAGGCTATTCTACTTATTATAAGGCTTTAAAGTGAAACTGCTTCATTTCACTGTCAAAAGACGAAATGGCGCGCTTTGGGCGACTTTCGACGTTTGCGCCAGTCCCAAATGCATTTTTGAACACTACACGTTCCAGCGCGTCGATTTAAGTAATAAAACGGGCAGTAAAATTTTGAGGATTTTGAAAAAACGTAAGGTTAACCCCTTTGAAATTTTTGTCCTTTTGTAGTCAAAAATAAAAGTTAAAAAATACCTACTTTTTCTATTGCTGCTAACGTAGTTCGATGGTATATGTGCAATCATATAGAAAGAAGTGATAAATAAAGGCTATTCTACTTATTATAAGGCTTTAAAGTGAAACTGCTTCATTTCACTGTCAAAAGACGAAATGGCGCGCTTTGGGCGACTTTCGACGTTTGCGCCAGTCCCAAATGCATTTTTGAACACTACACGTTCCAGCGCGTCGATTTAAGTAATAAAACGGGCAGTAAAATTTTGAGGATTTTGAAAAAACGTAAGGTTAACCCCTTTGAAATTTTTGTCCTTTTGGGAGTCAAAAATAAAAGTTAAAAGATACCTACTTTTCTATTGCTGCTAACGTAGTTCGATGGTATATGTGCAATCATATAGAAAGAAGTGATAAATAAAGGCTATTCTACTTATTATAAGGCTTTAAAGTGAAACTGCTTCATTTCACTGTCAAAAGACGAAATGGCGCGCTTTGGGCGACTTTCGACGTTTGCGCCAGTCCCAAATGCATTTTTTGAACACTACACGTTCCAGCGCGTCGATTTAAGTAATAAAAACGGGCAGTAAAATTTTGAGGATTTTGAAAAAACGTAAGGTTAACCCTTTGAAATTTTTTTCTTTTTTGTAGTCAAAAATAAAAGTTAAAGATACCTACTTTTTCTATTGCTGCTAACGTAGTTCGATGGTATATGTGCAATCATAGAAAGAATTACAAATAAAGGCTATTCTACTTATTATAAGGCTTTAAAGTGAAACTGCTTCATTTCACTCCCAAAAGACTAATGGCGCGCTTTGGGCAACTTTCGACGTTTGCGCCAGACCCAAATGCATTTTTGAACACTACACGTTCCAGCGCGTCGATTTAAGTAATAAAAACGGGCAGTAAAATTTTGAGGATTTTAAAAAAACGTAAGGTTAACCCTTTGAAATTTTTGTCCTTTTTGTAGTCAAAAATAAAAGTTGAAAGATACCTACTTTTTCTATTGCTGCTAACGTAGTTCGATGGTATATGTGCAATCGTATAGAAAGAAGTGATAAATAAAGGCTATTCTACTTATTACAAGGCTTTAAAGTGAAACTGCTTCATTTCACTCCCAAAAGACTAATTGGCGCGCTTTGGGCGACTTTCGACGTTTGCGCCAGTCCCAAATGCATTTTTGAACACTACACGTTCCAGCGCGTCGATTTAAGTAATAAAACGGGCAGTAAAATTTTGAGGATTTTGAAAAAACGTAAGGTTAACCCTTTGAAATTTTTTTCCTTTTTGTAGTCAAAAATAAAAGTTAAAGATACCTACTTTTTCTATTGCTGCTAACGTAGTTCGATGGTATATGTGCAATCTATAGAAAGAAGTGACAAATAAAGGCTATTCTACTTATTATAAGGCTTTAAAGTGAAACTGCTTCATTTCACTCCCAAAAGACTAATTGGCGCGCTTTGGGCAACTTTCGACGTTTGCGCCAGACCCAAATGCATTTTTTGAACACTACACGTTCCAGCGCGTCGATTTAAGTAATAAAAACGGGCAGTAAAATTTTGAGGATTTTTAAAAAAACGTAAGGTTAACCCTTTGAAATTTTTGTCCTTTTTGTAGTCAAAAAATAAAAGTTAAAGATACCTACTTTTTCTATTGGTGCTAACGTAGTTCGATGGTATATGTGCAATCATATAGAAAGAAGTGATAAATAAAGGCTGTTCTACTTATTATAAGGCTTTAAAGCGAAACTGCTTCATTTCACTCCCAAAAGACTAAATGGCGCGCTTTGGGCGACTTTCGACGTTTGCGCCAGGCCCAAATGCATTTTTTGAACACTACACGTTCCAGCGCGTCGATTTCAGTAATAAAACGGGCAGTAAAATTTTGAGGATTTTGAAAAAACGTAAGGTTAACCCCTTTGAAATTTTGTCCTTTTTGTAGTCAAAAATAAAAGTTGAAAGATACCTACTTTTTCTATTGCTGCTAACGTAGTTCGATGGTATATGTGCGATCATATAGAAAGAAGTGATAAATAAAGGCTGTTCTACTTATTATAAGGCTTTAAAGTGAAACTGCTTCATTTCACTCCCAAAAGACTAAATGGCGCGCTTTGGGCGACTTTCGACGTTTGCGCCAGGCCCAAATGCATTTTTTGAACACTACACGTTCCAGCGCGTCGATTTCAGTAATAAAAACGGGCAGTAAAATTTTGAGGATTTTTGAAAAAAACGTAAGGTTAACAACCCCTTTGAAATTTTTGTCCTTTTTTGTAGTCAAAAAATAAAAGTTAAAAGATACCTACTTTTTCTATTGCTGCTAACGTAGTTCGATGGTATATGTGCGATCATATAGAAAGAAGTGATAAATAAAGGCTGTTCTACTTATTATAAGGCTTTAAAGTGAAACTGCTTCATTTCACTGCAAAAGACGAAATGGCGCGCTTTGGGCGACTTTCGACGTTTGCGCCAGTCCCAAATGCATTTTTGAACACTACACGTTCCAGCGCGTCGATTTAAGTAATAAAACGGGCAGTAAAATTTTGAGGATTTTTGAAAAACGTAAGGTTAACCCTTTGAAATTTTTGTCCTTTTGTAGTCAAAAATAAAAGTTAAAGATACCTACTTTTTCTATTGCTGCTAACGTAGTTCGATGGTATATGTGCAATCATATAGAAAGAAGTGATAAATAAAGGCTATTCTACTTATTATAAGGCTTTAAAGTGAAACTGCTTCATTTCACTGTCAAAAGACGAAATGGCGCGCTTTGGGCGACTTTCGACGTTTGCGCCAGTCCCAAATGCATTTTTGAACACTACACGTTCCAGCGCGTCGATTTAAGTAATAAAACGGGCAGTAAAATTTTGAGGATTTTTGAAAAAACGTAAGGTTAACCCCCTTTTAAATTTTTGTCCTTTTGTAGTCAAAAATAAAAGTTAAAGATACCTACTTTTTATATTGCTGCTAACGTAGTTCGATGGTATATGTGCAATCATATAGAAAGAAGTGATAAATAAAGGCTATTCTACTTATTATAAGGCTTTAAAGTGAAACTGCTTCATTTCACTGTCAAAAGACAAAATGGCGCGCTTTGGGCGACTTTCGACGTTTGCGCCGGTCCCAAATGCATTTTTTGAACACTACACGTTCCAGCGCGTCGATTTAGTAATAAAACGGACAGTAAAATTTTGAGGATTTTTGAAAAAAACGTAAGGTTAACCCCTTTCAAATTTTTGTCCTTTTTGGTAGTCAAAAAATAAAAGTTAAAAGATACCTACTTTTTCTATTGCTGCTAACGTAGTTCGATGGTATATGTGCAATCATATAGAAAGAAGTGATAAATAAAGGCTATTCTACTTATTATAAGGCTTTAAAGTGAAACTGCTTCATTTCACTGTCAAAAGACTAAATGGCGCGCTTTGGGCGACTTTCCCACGTTTGCGCCAGTCCCAAATGCATTTTTGAACACTACACGTTCCAGCGCGTCGATTTAAGTAATAAAACGGGCAGTAAAATTTTGAGGTTTTGAAAAAACGTAAGGTTAACCCCTTTGAAATTTTGTCCTTTTGTAGTCAAAAATAAAAGTTAAAGATACCTACTTTTTCTATTGCTGCTAACGTAGTTCGATGGTATATGTGCAATCATATAGAAAGAAGTGATAAATAAAGGCTATTCTACTTATTATAAGGCTTTAAAGTGAAACTGCTTCATTTCACTTCAAAAGACAAATGGCGCGCTTTGGGCGACTTTCGACGTTTGCGCCAGTCCCAAATGCATTTTTGAACACTACACGTTCCAGCGCGTCGATTTAAGTAATAAAACGGGCAGTAAAATTTTGAGGATTTTGAAAAAACGTAAGGTTAACCCCTTTGAAATTTTTTTCCTTTTGTAGTCAAAAATAAAAGTTAAAGATACCTACTTTTCTATTGCTGCTAACGTAGTTCGATGGTATATGTGCAATCATATAGAAAGAAGTGATAAATAAAGGCTATTCTACTTATTATAAGGCTTTAAAGTGAAACTGCTTCATTTCACTCCCAAAAGACAAATGGCGCGCTTTGGGCGACTTTCGACGTTTGCGCCAGTCCCAAATGCATTTTTGAACACTACACGTTCCAGCGCGTCGATTTAAGTAATAAAACGGGCAGTAAAATTTTGAGGATTTTGAAAAAACGTAAGGTTAACCCTTTGAAATTTTTGTCCTTTTGTAGTCAAAAATAAAAGTTAAAGATACCTACTTTTTCTATTGCTGCTAACGTAGTTCGATGGTATATGTGCAATCATATAGAAAGAAGTGATAAATAAAGGCTATTCTACTTATTATAAGGCTTTAAAGTGAAACTGCTTCATTTCACTTCAAAAGACTAAATGGCGCGCTTTGGGCGACTTTCGACGTTTGCGCCAGTCCCAAATGCATTTTTGAACACTACACGTTCCAGCGCGTCGATTTAAGTAATAAAACGGGCAGTAAAATTTTGAGGATTTTGAAAAAACGTAAGGTTAACCCTTTGAAATTTTGTCCTTTTTGTAGTCAAAAATAAAAGTTAAAGATACCTACTTTTCTATTGCTGCTAACGTAGTTCGATGGTATATGTGCAATCATATAGAAAGAAGTGATAAATAAAGGCTATTCTACTTATTATAAGGCTTTAAAGTGAAACTGCTTCATTTCACTGTCAAAAGACTAAATGGCGCGCTTTGGGCGACTTTCGACGTTTGCGCCAGTCCCAAATGCATTTTTGAACACTACACGTTCCAGCGCGTCGATTTAAGTAATAAAACGGGCAGTAAAATTTTGAGGATTTTGAAAAAACGTAAGGTTAACCCTTTGAAATTTTGTCCTTTTGTAGTCAAAAATAAAAGTTAAAGATACCTACTTTTTCTATTGCTGCTAACGTAGTTCGATGGTATATGTGCGATCATATAGAAAGAAGTGATAAATAAAGGCTGTTCTACTTATTATAAGGCTTTAAAGCGAAACTGCTTCATTTCACTCCCAAAAGACTAAAGGCGCGCTTTGGGCGACTTTCGACGTTTGCGCCAGTCCCAAATGCATTTTTGAACACTACACGTTCCAGCGCGTCGATTTAAGTAATAAAACGGGCAGTAAAATTTTGAGGATTTTGAAAAAACGTAAGGTTAACCCTTTGAAATTTTTGTCCTTTTTGTAGTCAAAAATAAAAGTTGAAAGATACCTACTTTTTCTATTGCTGCTAACGTAGTTCGATGGTATATGTGCGATCATATAGAAAGAAGTGATAAATAAAGGCTGTTCTACTTATTATAAGGCTTTAAAGTGAAACTGCTTCATTTCACTCCCCCAAAAACTAAATGGCGCGCTTTGGGCGACTTTCGACGTTTGCGCCAGTCCCAAATGCATTTTTGAACACTACACGTTCCAGCGCGTCGATTTAAGTAATAAAACGGGCAGTAAAATTTTGAGGATTTTGAAAAAACGTAAGGTTAACCCTTTGAAATTTTGTCCTTTTGTAGTCAAAAATAAAAGTTAAAGATACCTACTTTTTCTATTGCTGCTAACGTAGTTCGATGGTATATGTGCAATCAATAGAAAGAAGTGACAAATAAAGGCTATTCTACTTATTATAAGGCTTTAAAGTGAAACTGCTTCATTTCACTCCCAAAAGACTAATGGCGCGCTTTGGGCGACTTTCGACGTTTGCGCCAGTCCCAAATGCATTTTTGAACACTACACGTTCCAGCGCGTCGATTTATATAATAAAACGGGCAGTAAAATTTTGAGGATTTTGAAAAAACGTAAGGTTAACCCCCTTTTAAATTTTTGTCCTTTTGTAGTCAAAAATAAAAGTTAAAGATACCTACTTTTTCTATTGCTGCTAACGTAGTTCGATGGTATATGTGCAATCTATAGAAAGAAGTGATAAATAAAGGCTATTCTACTTATTATAAGGCTTTAAAGTGAAACTGCTTCATTTCACTCAAAAGACTAATTGGCGCGCTTTGGGCAACTTTCGACGTTTGCGCCAGACCCAAATGCATTTTTTGAACACTACACGTTCCAGCGCGTCGATTTAAGTAATAAAAACGGGCAGTAAAATTTTGAGGATTTTTGAAAAAAACGTAAGGTTAACCCTTTGAAATTTTGTCCTTTTGTAGTCAAAAATAAAAGTTAAAGATACCTACTTTTTTTATTGCTGCTAACGTATTTCGATGGTATATGTGCAATCATATAGAAAGAAGTGATAAATAAAGGCTATTCTACTTATTATAAGGCTTTAAAGTGAAACTGCTTCATTTCACTCAAAAGACAAAGGCGCGCTTTGGGCGACTTTCGACGTTTGCGCCAGTCCCAAATGCATTTTTGAACACTACACGTTCCAGCGCGTCGATTTAAGTAATAAAAGGGCAGTAAAATTTTGAGGATTTTTGAAAAAACGTAAGGTTAACCCTTTGAAATTTTTGTCCTTTTTGTAGTCAAAAATAAAAGTTGAAAGATACCTACTTTTTCTATTGCTGCTAACGTAGTTCGATGGTATATGTGCAATCATAGAAAGAAGTGATAAATAAAGGCTATTCTACTTATTATAAGGCTTTAAAGTGAAACTGCTTCATTTCACTCCCAAAAGACTAAAGGCGCGCTTTGGGCGACTTTCGACGTTTGCGCCAGTCCCAAATGCATTTTTGAACACTACACGTTCCAGCGCGTCGATTTAAGTAATAAAAGGGCAGTAAAATTTTGAGGATTTTTGAAAAAACGTAAGGTTAACCCTTTGAAATTTTTGTCCTTTTGTAGTCAAAAATAAAAGTTGAAAGATACCTACTTTTTCTATTGCTGCTAACGTAGTTCGATGGTATATGTGCAATCATAGAAAGAATGATAAATAAAGGCTATTCTACTTATTATAAGGCTTTAAAGTGAAACTGCTTCATTTCACTCCAAAAGACTAAAGGCGCGCTTTGGGCGACTTTCGACGTTTGCGCCAGTCCCAAATGCATTTTTGAACACTACACGTTCCGGCGCGTCGATTTAAGTAATAAAAAAGGGCAGTAAAATTTTGAGGGTTTTTGAAAAAAACGTAAGGTTAACCCTTTGAAATTTTTGTCCTTTTGTAGTCAAAAATAAAAGTTAAAGATACCTACTTTTTCTATTGCTGCTAACGTAGTTCGATGGTATATGTGCAATCATATAGAAAGAAGTGATAAATAAAGGCTATTCTACTTATTATAAGGCTTTAAAGTGAAACTGCTTCATTTCACTCAAAAAACAATGGCGCGCTTTGGGCGACTTTCGACGTTTGCGCCAGTCCCAAATGCATTTTTGAACACTACACGTTCCAGCGCGTCGATTTAAGTAATAAAAGGGCAGTAAAATTTTGAGGATTTTGAAAAAACGTAAGGTTAACCCTTTGAAATTTTTGTCCTTTTGTAGTCAAAAATAAAAGTTAAAGATACCTACTTTTCTATTGCTGCTAACGTAGTTCGATGGTATATGTGCAATCATATAGAAAGAAGTGATAAATAAAGGCTATTCTACTTATTATAAGGCTTTAAAGTGAAACTGCTTCATTTCACTCCAAAAGACTAAAGGCGCGCTTTGGGCGACTTTCGACGTTTGCGCCAGTCCCAAATGCATTTTTGAACACTACACGTTCCAGCGCGTCGATTTAAGTAATAAAACGGGCAGTAAAATTTTGAGGTTTTGAAAAAACGTAAGGTTAACCCCTTTGAAATTTTGTCCTTTTGTAGTCAAAAATAAAAGTTGAAAGATACCTACTTTTTCTATTGCTGCTAACGTAGTTCGATGGTATATGTGCAATCATAGAAAGAAGTGATAAATAAAGGCTATTCTACTTATTATAAGGCTTTAAAGTGAAACTGCTTCATTTCACTCCCAAAGACTATAAGGCGCGCTTTGGGCGACTTTCGACGTTTGCGCCAGTCCCAAATGCATTTTTGAACACTACACGTTCCAGCGCGTCGATTTAAGTAATAAAAAGGGGCAGTAAAATTTTGAGGATTTTGAGAAAAACGTAAGGAAAACCCTTTGAAATTTTTGTCCTTTTTTGTAGTCAAAAAATAAAAGTTGAAAGATACCTACTTTTTCTATTGCTGCTAACGTAGTTCGATGGTATATGTGCAATCATTAGAAAGAATTCACAAATAAAGGCTATTTACTTATTATAAGGCTTTAAAGTGAAACTGCTTCATTTCACTGTCAAAAGACTATAAGGCGCGCTTTGGGCGACTTTCGACGTTTGCGCCAGTCCCAGAAGCATTTTTGAACACTACACGTTCCAGCGCGTCGATTTAAGTAATAAAAAGGGGCAGTAAAATTTTGAGGTTTTTTGAAAAAAACGTAAGGTTAACCCCTTTGAAATTTTTGTCCTTTTTTGTAGTCAAAAAATAAAAGTTGAAAGATACCTACTTTTTCTATTGCTGCTAACGTAGTTCGATGGTATAAGTGCAATCATAGAAAGAATTACAAATAAAGGCTATTCTACTTATTATAAGGCTTTAAAGTGAAACTGCTTCATTTCACTCAAAAGACTATAAGGCGCGCTTTGGGCGACTTTCGACGTTTGCGCCAGTCCCAAATGCATTTTTGAACACTACACGTTCCAGCGCGTCGATTTAAGTAATAAAACGGGCAGTAAAATTTTGAGGATTTTGAAAAAACGTAAGGTTAACCCTTTGAAATTTTGTCCTTTTGTAGTCAAAAATAAAAGTTGAAAGATACCTACTTTTTCTATTGCTGCTAACGTAGTTCGATGGTATATGTGCAATCATATAGAAAGAAGTGATAAATAAAGGCTATTCTACTTATTATAAGGCTTTAAAGTGAAACTGCTTCATTTCACTTCAAAAGACTAAAGGCGCGCTTTGGGCGACTTTCGACGTTTGCGCCAGTCCCAAATGCATTTTTGAACACTACACGTTCCAGCGCGTCGATTTAAGTAATAAAAACGGGCAGTAAAATTTTGAGGAATTTTGAAAAAAACGTAAGGTTAACCCCTTTGAAATTTTGTCCTTTTGTAGTCAAAAATAAAAGTTGAAAGATACCTACTTTTTCTATTGCTGCTAACGTAGTTCGATGGTATAGTGCAATCATATAGAAAGAAGTGATAAATAAAGGCTATTCTACTTATTATAAGGCTTTAAAGTGAAACTGCTTCATTTCACTCAAAAGACTAAAGGCGCGCTTTGGGCGACTTTCGACGTTTGCGCCAGTCCCAAATGCATTTTTGAACACTACACGTTCCAGCGCGTCGATTTAAGTAATAAAAAGGGCAGTAAAATTTTGAGGATTTTGAAAAAACGTAAGGTTAACCCTTTGAAATTTTTGTCCTTTTGTAGTCAAAAATAAAAGTTGAAAGATACCTACTTTTTCTATTGCTGCTAACGTAGTTCGATGGTATAAGTGCAATCATAGAAAGAATTTAAAATAAAGGCTATTCTACTTATTATAAGGCTTTAAAGTGAAACTGCTTCATTTCACTCCAAAAGACTATAAGGCGCGCTTTGGGCGACTTTCGACGTTTGCGCCAGTCCCAAATGCATTTTTGAACACTACACGTTCCAGCGCGTCGATTTAAGTAATAAAACGGGCAGTAAAATTTTGAGGATTTTGAAAAAACGTAAGGTTAACCCTTTGAAATTTTTGTCCTTTTGTAGTCAAAAATAAAAGTTAAAGATACCTACTTTTTCTATTGCTGCTAACGTAGTTCGATGGTATAAGTGCAATCATTAGAAAGAAGTGATAAATAAAGGCTATTCTACTTATTATAAGGCTTTAAAGTGAAACTGCTTCATTTCACTCAAAAGACTAAAGGCGCGCTTTGGGCGACTTTCGACGTTTGCGCCAGTCCCAAATGCATTTTTGAACACTACACGTTCCGGCGCGTCGATTTAAGTAATAAAAAAGGGCAGTAAAATTTTGAGGATTTTGAAAAAACGTAAGGTTAACCCTTTGAAATTTTTGTCCTTTTGTAGTCAAAAATAAAAGTTGAAAGATACCTACTTTTTCTATTGCTGCTAACGTAGTTCGATGGTATATGTGCAATCATATAGAAAGAAGTGATAAATAAAGGCTATTCTACTTATTATAAGGCTTTAAAGTGAAACTGCTTCATTTCACTTCAAAAGACAAAGGCGCGCTTTGGGCGACTTTCGACGTTTGCGCCAGTCCCAAATGCATTTTTGAACACTACACGTTCCAGCGCGTCGATTTAAGTAATAAAACGGGCAGTAAAATTTTGAGATTTTTGAAAAAACGTAAGGTTAACCCTTTGAAATTTTTGTCCTTTTTGGTAGTCAAAAAATAAAAGTTAAAAGATACCTACTTTTTATATTGCTGCTAACGTAGTTCGATGGTAATTATATCATCGGATATGATTAGAAAAGCCTATTCTACTAATTATATTATGGTTTAACAAAAACATTCGTTCATTTTTAAATAAAATTATTTACATTACAAATTTTTATTATAGCATACAAAATATGTTTACGCTCCTGTTATTATGATTTTGAGAAAGAGTAATAATTTATTTTCACGCTAAATTAACCAAAACCATTTTCTGTACGATTATACTCAGATTGCTATCATTTATATTATCTAGATGTTCAGTAACAGTCACTTCTGTGAACATGGAATTATTTAGTCAATTGTATTTTTGAAGTTCTAAATTGTTCATTAAAATATAAATTAAACATATAAAATTTACATTGATAGCACATTGAGTTTTCCTGAATGAAAACACGTCAATAAGTATTTTGTCTAAGGAGTTATAATATATTTTAAATGGTTAATCAATTGCTATCATTTTATATATATTTAATCAGCATACACACTAAAGATGTCTTGAAATGAGTAAGATAAAGATAACATTAATGTTGCAATTGATATTAAAATTTAAATACAACGAACTATTACAGCCCACTTGCACCCTGAATGATAAAATGAATGCGGATTTAGCAAGGTAGTTTATAATATTAATTTTACAAAAATAAGAAAAGTTATATTTTGTCGTAGTACAAGAATATTTAGTAACTCTATTGATGTCCGTTAATTGAAGTTTGATCGCAGCTACCTGAATATTACGTCGTTTTATTTCTATAAGGTTTTAAAATAATTTCTATTCGTAGCATTATTATGATATAGATATGTTATTTACAGGATATCACTTATTACGGATGTAATTTTGTAATTGACGAAACTAAATTTCCACCAATGATACCTAATGGCAAATATAGAACGGATTTAACAATATTGTTTTTAAATAAGGAAGTTGCCTAATATATCTTTACAATGAGGTATATACACCAATAGCATATCCAAAAAATTAAAAATGGTAAATGGAATAATTGAATCCAAGATAAACACTAACGTAAGATGTTCGTTCAAATAGTTTATATATAATTATAATAAACATAATTGCATTTGCATATTGCTTTTTTTAATCTTAAAGTTACAGGCACGATAAGAATCTTTTTACAGATTTTCACCCTTGCGATTAATGATTAATTTGACTCTCTTTTAAAGGAATATACTATTAATTTACAAAAATCTGCAATGTTTGACATTGTGTAACTATTAAAATATTCAAGTTGGAACTCTTAAAGCTCCGTTTTGAGTGTTGACGGTCAGCTAGCGAGATTAAGATCTTAAAAGATCGGGCCGAGCCTGTCATACAGAAAATTATAAAAATTATGCAAACTAAGCCAAAAACTTTATATTGCCATAAATTAAGAAAAAAGTTAAACATTTTAATTTTTCCCAAACGTCTCGTTTCAAATGGACTATAGTACGGAAGGTCATAAATTCGCAAATTTATCTATTCGATTTTTGTGTACCTGACCCTAGAGAGAGTTGCTACTTAAATTTAACTTGTCAACAAAGACCAAGTGACAAAAATCTGCAATTTACTACTGACGAACTGCATAGCTTATTTAAAAATCGGAAGGCAGAACTGCACAACATCGGGTTTCCCTTTTTTGTGTACAAACTAATCGGAATGTAGGCCATTTTTCTGTTGTCAATTTTGCATCACCTCAATTCCGATTTACTCCATACCTTTCACTATTTGTCTGGTCCCTGAAGATTTACTATATTATGTAAAATCGAAATTTAAGCAACCATTTTCATGTAATATAATTTTTATTTAGGACTTTCAGTAATTCCATTTGATTATAATTTAAATGTTGATGTCAAAAGGAAAATGTTTGGTATATTAGCAAACGAATATGGTAACTTAACATAATAATAAATTATGTGTATAATTTCTTCAAAAAATAAAAAAAATAGTGCAATGTTATCGGTACATTTTAACATTTTAATATAGTAACAATTACTTTTCTTACTAACTACGTGTACTGTGATCAAATACTGTAAATTCCTAACAATCCAAATTAAAACTGTCTAAAGGAAATTTCTAACAGACAATCGAAAATACTACACTCTCAACTGGCACTTGAAAATTTGAATATTAACAACACACCTAACTAGAAAACTAAATAACAACGTAACTTACAAATTTTAATAAAAAAAATTGTAAGTATTAGAAAATGCTACCTATAGGCGAAATAATAACAAAACATTTTAGGAAGGTCAAATTGACAAGCACCAAAAGAAAGTTTTACCAACGAAATTATACTGTCCGGTGCGTGTTAAGCATTTTCAGCAAAACCAATGTGATAAAATACCCAGTCTTCCAAAAACGACGGAATAAACGCTTTTTTTTATTTATCGTAACGGCAGGCTCCAACTTGCCTAAGTATGACTCATAAATTTGCAACGCCTCCTTGCAGCAGGCTCCGTTACCCTTAAATAGATTCAGTTTACTTTTTTATAATAGAAAAAATCGTCTACCTACATGAGTCATAAATTTTCCAGTCGGTTTAAGTACTTTGAAAGACACGTCCAGAATTTTTTTAATAAAATTCCACATCTCGCCAGTCGGAGTATCCGTTATTGGAACATCGGTCAAATCACCAAATACGTAATCAAATTTACGACCCTCCTTGATAAATTGATCCAATGACGTCATACAATCACCAATTATAATCTAAAATTTAGTGGGTCAATAAATTATCTTCAAAAGTAAGTTTTGGTTCGAACCTGATAATTGGATCCGGATTTTTTTATCTAAAACGTCGCCGCAAATTGAGCGCATATATTGAGAACAGGCACGAATCACAACGTCGTCAATTTCCAACATTATCACATTTTTAGGTTCTTCCTTTAAGAGTTCATATAAGAGCGCACCGTCTCCACCACCTACAACACATATTGCAAGTGTTACTGACGAAAAAGAAAAGTGGAAAATGTCTGCTTACCCAAGATGGCTATTTCTTTATCTTTATAGCTTTCTTTACCCTTATCCATAATTGTTTCTGTGTATATCATATCAGCTTCGGCGATATCTAAAATGAATAAAAATTAAATTAGTGAGCCGCTCGTGATAAAAATTAAACTTACTTTGTAAATCATCTAGCACCAACATGTTTCCCAAACTTTTAGAATGTACAATTTGAACCTTTTGAAACGCAGAACGCTCTTCGAAAATAATAGAATCAATGTCGTATTCCAACAGACGCTCGTCTAAAAAAAGACCACCTCATGATTACGGGTACACAAACAACAACAGAAAAAATTGCAAAATGAAAACTACAACTTCAAAACGTGAATCAAGCAAATGGGTACTTACCAGATGTTATGTAATATCGACCATGGACACCTCTTTTAATCGGTGCAAAAGAACTGGTGGTAACAATACCTGGCACACATTCTTGTACGATCCTTTCCAGCTCCTTGCATTTCTACAACAACGCATGCCAAAAAACATCCACTACTACAGCCAACAATTAAGTAACTTAAGTTTGTTACGTAATGGTGTAACATAAAACATGCCGTAATTTTTAAATATGTAACAGCTGTCGGGTAAACAAAAACAGATAGCCGGATAAAATTGCAAAATCTTCCCCGCATGTATAGTTTGTTGAATGCAACCACCAACTAATTCATTTCGAATTATAAATCAACTACTTCTATTGGTTGAATATTTTTTTAGTAGATGGCTGTAGCAAGACACATGTGTAACAAAAAGATTTTAGAAAACAAAACAACTCTGAAACGAACATATGTTTTAACACAAATATCGTGGATTCTCAAATTTAATCCTTATTCAAAAAAACAGACAGATGTCACATTTGCCATTGGGACAGATTTGCCATTCTATTTTGGCCATTAATTGCATGTCAAATCAACCGGATATTTTCATGCCGTTCTTTGATTTTGCTAAAATTTATATTATTCTAAGTTATCCCAAATAGAAATGTCTATTTTCTTATTTTCCCTAAAAGGATCCATCCGTTCATGTTGCTTGGCCCTCCAAAAAATCAAAATTTGTAAAATGCTCAGATAAAGTTGATAAAATTATAAAAACGTAACTATAGCAATGGTCAAGCCGATATGCTAAAATCTGACTTCTGAAAAAAAAAGAAGTGGATAAACTGGAGGTAGGGCCCCCAGTGCTCAAGTATCGAATGTTTAAAGCAGTGTCCTGCTTTAGGGGTCCAAAAACAAGCTTTTTACTGCGATTTCTTTCAAAGGAAAGAAACAACTGCTTCGTAAACTTTTTACAAAAAAACTACGGATTTATCAGCTGATCACTGGAGCGCCTTGCCACAGATCTTCATTGGCAGCGAGCATTCTTACCTAAAATGAAAAAACTAAAACAAATTTTAATTTTAAAAAAGCGTTTTCTTGAACCTCCTAACGCAGGCCTCTGCCGTAAAACTTGTGAAAGAGCTCCATGATACTGTTTTAAGTTTTCTTGATAACAATTCCACACCCGGGAGAGGAAGGGGAGACACACTTAAAACTGTATTCTATTTGAATAAATTCAAACCTGGCTTGACCTTTTATCGAGAGAGAGCCCTCACGGTTCACGAACAATAATGTAAAAATACCGAATATTCTATCGTCCTAATTAAAAATCAGTTTACGATAAGGGAAAAAGAAAAGCTAAGGGTCCGAACCCCTATGACCAGCACATCAATTTATATATTATTTATTTATTTTTCAACTTTTAGAGATAAATATTGTAGCGATGGTCATGACCTGGTAGTTAGCGCGATCAATTGCTAATACCAAGGAACCTGGCTCAATTCTTTCTTATGACTGTCTCCTTGCTTTGAAGAAAACAGAGTCACGAGCACATTCCCCCACCCGATTACAGTCGCCGTGGGGTCCATGTTAGAACCTGGTAACATGCATTAGTTAGTTTTGATGTTACAATAATTAATAATTGCATAACTCAATGACTGATGGTTAGGCAACCCATCAATCTTTTTGATTTTTGAATTTTATGTAGGTAAGAAAAAATCTTCTGGTCAGAAAGCGAAAGAAAGTTTGTGAGCGAAATAAGTTTTTTTATACAAAGAGTGTTACCAAATCGTGAATTCTTTTTAGAAATTCGTACGAGACCTCTGAATTGTGAAAAATTTGTCGAAATTGGATATTATTCGATCCTTTCGGAAATTTGTTTCTTGTGCGGAGGCCCTAGTTTGATTTGAGTTGATAATAGTTGATAATTACGAGTTGTCAAGTTTTTATTTTTCAACATTTTTCTAAAACTTAGTCTCATTTCAACCGCCAATAAATATGAACACGAATTGGAATCGGAAAAATTTGAAAATTTAGTTTTTCGAGTTGGGGTTTCTCACGAGCTTAAGTGAACCGAGTGAGGTTGGAAATAAATAAATAAGAAACTAAAATAATCAATAAATTGTGGTAAAATTGATAAATTGGTGATGGAAGTAAGAAGTTACCGAAAGTCAATAAACAACAAATATAGTAAAATATAAATTTGAAACAAAATTAAAAAATTTTAAAACTAATGAATTAAATTATTGAATTTTATGTCAGCGATTTATGTTACAAAGTTTTTCATTGTTATTTTATGATGTAAAAAATTGGACTTTGGTATCGTGTAATACAAAAGCATTTTGGGGGTTTAGTTCCGATTTGATAAAAAAGATTTTTAAGGGCTTTTATCCAATGGTTTGCAGACACATTCACTCAAATCTCAAAATTCAATTTAGTTAAAACACGATTTTTTGTTATTAAAATTAAAACTGTACTCAAATCAAATATTAAATTGTTACATAATGCATTTCAAAAGATATTTTAATATCTTCCCGCATTTAACAAAAAAGTTTTCATAAAGAGCTCATGCCACCGAAGAAGTTTTAAATCACCTTCCGTTCTGGCGTCCTGTTAATTGAACGGTAAACAAATTCTTTCTGTAAGCTTTCAGCAGTGAATTTTTAACTTAAACATTATTTTTACAATATTAACAATAAATTAATAACACATCCATTGCTGAAAGCTTATAAAAAACATTCGTTCAGTTAACCTGTTAATTCTTTAAAATTTCAATTTAATATTAACTTTGTTTTATGAATACAAAAATTTGTTGCAATAATAATTACAAAAGCTTGATATATTTTCATAATT
Organism: Lycocerus yunnanus; assembly: GCA_036346125.1. Lineage (NCBI taxonomy): Eukaryota > Metazoa > Arthropoda > Insecta > Coleoptera > Cantharidae > Lycocerus > Lycocerus yunnanus. The sequence goes on from JARFIX010000052.1 coordinate 6,605,074, forward strand.
TCGTTAAGATCCAAATCGCTATTTGAAAAGTTCTAATTAAGATATACGAACGCAGCTGGTCTCGGTTGAAACTTTAATTAAAAACACCAAACTTTAAGAAAATCACAATTATCTTGATTAATTTTTGACCAAATTAGAGGAAGATTGTCTCAAACTAAAGGTAATTTAATTTTGAATAACTTTTGACTATTATAATTTTTATAATCGAAACACAAGAACGTAGCAGAAAATTTTCTGACAAAAGCAATTAATAGATTTTAACAAAACTATATGATTCCACGCTTTACTAAATACAAAGTTTAATTTTGGAATTATAGCCGCATTACTTTGGTTTGTTCGCAGTTTGTTGTTTTTCTATTGTTACTTCATCTGTTGATACCATTTTCCCCCCTCGTAACTCAAATTGTTAACTTCTTACGTTAACAATTTCTTCTTCATGTGCCGTTGATGATTTAACTTTTCCGAAGTCAAGATGAATTTATCGGGGAGTATAATTCATGGGACGGTTACCCGTTGCCTTCCCCATAGTCCACACATCGATATTCGACTTTTTGATCACAGCAATGTATCTATCGCAAGCAGAGTTTCAACTATGAGCTTACGCTTTGCAGCCAACCCGTGTATGCTTCACGGTAGTCTACGTTATTTGAAAAGGTAATACCAAATTTTAGATTCTTTGGAAGACTGTACAGTGTGAACAAACCACTTTAGCGGCAAACAAAAAAATTAGGGGATCAACTAAATTTGGTATAGAATATAGATGTAGTCGAATAAGTACATTGACACAGCTACATGATCACCAAGTGATTTTGTATTCAGATGTTTAGTTTTGCGTTTGAAGTTCAGTTCTATTTTGGAAAAATTTCTGTAAATTTACAACATTTTAAGTTTTTTTCGCAATAAAACATACAAAAAACAAACAGATATCTTTTAAAGCCAATAAAATTACTTTTAATTAGTGTTTTTGTTGATTATGTAGTACATGGACTACATTTTATTGAGGAAGTTGAAGCTATTAAAAGTTCCGTAAAATATATCTACAATTTATTTTTTACAGCAAATAGGTATTTATATTCAGAAGATATTAGATGCAATGTAGGTCTCTTTAAGACGAAAAACAAAAGAATCGAATTTAAAGATAATTTACTTATCTGTAAAAAAGATCCCTTGTAATTTTTCAATAATATTAATCGTTTTGTAATTACATTCAAAAAAGTAACTTTTCACCCCTTGAACAACCCCTAAAACGATAAGTGCCCTTAAATCGGGAGAGACTCATAGATTTCTGAAAGAATAAGCAGCCGAGTTTTGTTGATCCCTTAATTATTTCTCCTAAATGACCAAAATCGAGATATTTTTACTGTACACAAGTTTGAGCAAAATCAAAGAACGAAATGCCTAAAAATCGGCAATTTTCAAACCGCCCGCCCTAACCTTACTGTGCATTTTTGTTTTTGTTTTAACTGACAGATGTTTTAATTTAAAAACAAAAATGAGACTTGTCAATTTTTGCAAGGTTTCCAGTTGAGAAAAAGCAAAATTAAAAGGTGTTTCACTCAAATCTAACCAAGTGAAACTTGATCTTGAAGAAAAATATTCATGGAGTGCACTTTTTTCTACACAGACTAAAAAGGATTTGAAAGAAAAATAACGCATTCGCGCAAACAAGAATAATAGAATTAAGTAAACGACAAAATGAAAAATAGCAATCGAACCTGAACTAGTCAAGTATACGTCGACCGGACCGCCTCGCTTAATAGGAGGAAACATTTTAGAACGAAAACAATTTAACGTAACGTAAATTTTCTGTTCGATTTGCTTTGTACGCTACGAAAAAACTTCATTAGCATAATCTATTTCTTTTATCAAAGCGAGCATTATGAATAAAAAACAATTTACCTCGTACGATAAGATCGGTTCTTGCTTTTCTCCTTTATAATATTCGATGTTAAGCGTTATCAAACCATTGCTAAATATTCTTAAACTTATTACGCCGCCAAAATCGCTCGTATATAACTTAAAAAGACCACTGTCGATCGGCAGTGTGTTAACGTGTTGAAAATTGCTTAAATGGTCCCTCAAGACATTTTCAATATTTCCAGCCACCACAGATAATTGACTCTCATTTTTTACATCTTTTGGATCCACAGTGAAATCTAACAATATCGTATTCACTGCCATTTCGTTTGTTAATTAATTATATCACAAAATTTTGCCGGTTATCGATCAGTGCAAAACTAAAGTGCAAAGTATAAATTATTTTAGAAAAACCATGAGCACAAGAACTACGATCGGTTCGGTTGCACTAATTTGTAATAGCGGAAGTTTTTATCTACTTATTTTTTTACGGTAGTCATTAATTTTTCATTTAATGTAAATAAATAAAACGTCGCAATGGCTCCAAGGGCGACCAAAGTATGAAGAATAGTAAATTATGTTTGTTTAAACGTCGAAAAGTTTGACTCTTTGTCAATTGTCAAACTAAGTGTCACTTTTTTCTGGCAGTTATTAGTTCATTGGCATAGCAACGGCGGGCAGCGGTGAAGTACATTATTACTGCCGTCCGTTATTAATTAAATATTTATTCATCTTCTAGTCTTAGTAAAATTCCTCAATGGATTTTTTGCTTATATCTCACCATAGCCTATAAATAAAAAAATGTGGAAAAAAATTGTTTGAATGTTTAGACCGAAAAATTCTGGAGGAAGGTATTCAGTCTTCTTTTGGAACAATTTCAAAGAGTATTGAGATGTTTGAAGAACTGATTGCTTCGGTAGAAAGAATAGCACCGATGTTGAAAAGAAAGCTTTATCTTTTGAAAAAAGGTGACCATCCTGTTTATTGCTTAGCAACGCGTTTATGGTAGTGACGAATGTCAATGTCATTTATGTTGCAAGTAAATGAACTGAAATTAGCAACGCATTCGTGACAGTGACGTAGTCATTATTTTACGCAATTATATAGGTAAATATAACACAACCTCACATTTTTCTTTTGGTAATTTTAGATTTTAAACAAAATTTTGAACTTGCCAACAACGACATATCGATGATCTATTTTAAATTATATTGAAAGAATTCAATATGCATCAAATTCGAAATATCAAACGTTTTAAATAAACAAAAATTGATATGGATAACTTTTTGTAAACAAACCCGTTTCTATTAGAACAAAAGATTTCCAACTAAATCAACTTCAAGATCAATAATAATTTATATTGGTTTGAGATTTTCACAGTGCAATAATAATTATTAAATTTAGAATTATTTAAATTTATTTTATTGTTGTTGGGCAAACCTAGTGATCAACTAAGTGCGCCCTCTAGTTTACTCGTTACCTTTTTAATATGCCGAGCTGGACAAAATAAATTTAAAATAGCGGTAATTTTGAATATTCTTAAATAATATTACACTGCTGATATCAGCTGGTATTAGCACCTTTAGGTAAGTACAACCTAATTGAAGGAGAAAATCCGGCGACGCCGCTGTATTTGACGTAATAGATTATGCAATCTCATGTAAACAATGTTTGAGAAGTTTTCTAACCAAAAAAAATTCTCAAACTTATTTTTTGTCCGCGAGTTACTGTGAACAGATCGTTTTCAATTAGAAAAAGTACGTAGCTACTTCACTTTTGCTATAAGTGCCTGTGCATTTCTACTGTATATGTAGTTTAGTAAGTCATCACAGATTTCTTTTTTTTTAATTATTGCATTGCCAACTTGATGTTACAATAATAGAAACCCTTTGTTTTTTTTTATCGTACTAACAGAAACATATTAAACGTTTACTTATCAAAATGAAATATCCAATTTGTCATTCAACACCTCGGACATTTGAACTAAAATTATACATTCTTGTACTTATTTTAAGTACAGTGTACGACAAAATATTTGTACAACTAAAATGGATTTGGTGAACGTCCATTAATTACATGAGCTAAAAATCTCAGTTTTATTTTAAGGAGGGGGTCAATGAAAATCTCACGTCAACTTTGTAATTCAAAGAATTACATTATTATAACAGATTCACTGTAAAAAATTACTCGTTTCCTGTGTGGTAAAAATTGTAGGGTAAATCTCATCAAGGGGGCGGAGTCCAAATTTAAAGAAAAACACCTCACATAATTAGTGGACGTCCCCTTGCCACGTCTTCTCAGTAATTTAACAAGATTTTGGTGCGGTCAATGAAATGCAGCTTGAAATAGGCGCGGTGTTATCAGTAGCGTAGCATGATCTGGAGGGTGAGAGGGTACAGCATCAGCTGCAAATTTTCTGACAATTGCCGAGGACCTCATTACCTGGTAGTTCTTATTTTAACATTTACAAGAGGTTACATCTCTTGTTCAAACGTTTTGTATGGTAATCTCGTTAATCCATTTAGTAATTAAAGGTTAATGAAAATCTCGTTAATCCACTCAAACGACGCGCAGCACAGTTGGAGAGCGAATTACAAAATTTAAAGAATCAGGGTTGAAATACACACAAAATTTAGATTTTATAATATAAGATTAGTTCGAAATGCTATCCTGGCCTGCACCAATATAAGTTGGGATCTGCATCTATATGATACCGCCATTTTTGTTTTTTCTGAATGTTTTATTAATGATTCGATAGCCAATTTGATCGGTTTACTCATATTCCACAGAAATGTGCATTTTATTCGTTTATGTAAACCCAAATCCTTCCGAAGACGAATTTCGACTTGTTTTGGCATCAAATAGAGACGAATATTTCAACAGACCAGCCGAAAATGCAAGTTTTCTTTCACAAGGGACAAAACTAGTAATGGGAGGTACTCGGTGCACAAAATTGAAAAATTGAGTCTAACGTAGAGTTTTAGGGACCGACGTGGAACCAGGCAGAGAAGGCGGGATGTGGCTTGGTATCTCTTTGCAGCGAATCGATACCAAACTAGCCGTAAAAGTTGCGGCACTTCTAAATATTACAGGAGAAGATAGAAAAACTGGTGCCGCCGGTCGAGGACCCATAGTTACAAATTATCTCAAGAACGAAGTTCCATTTGACAATTATGTCAAAACTTTGGAAATGGATAATCTAAACGCTTTTAATTTTATTGCCATCGAAATGAAGTAGGTAGTGGTAACAAATCTTTTTTAACTGTTAGATCTTAATTAAACCATTTCAGTGACGAATCTTCAATCATTAATCATCAGAGTAATGTTCCACTGATTAGTCACCGGTATGAAGGTAAAAATATTTTAGGTTTTGGTAACAGTACGGTTGAGGCTCCTCTTTCCAAGGTTAAAAATGGCGTGGACGAATTTTCTACTATTCTGCAGAACTATGGAAAATTGGATACAAAAAATATGTTAATTAATGAATTGATTGGGCTGTTGAAACTGGAAAAACAGTAAAAATACAACCACTTTACTCGTCTTTTTTTATCTTCCGAGTTTTTAGACATCTGCCCGATCCAGAGCTAGAAAGAAGGGCCCCCTCTGCTTATAAATTCTTGAGCTCAATTTTTGTGAAAATTGTGCCTGCCAAATATGGCACCAGGTATGGTACTGTAGTAATTTTTCAGCAAGTACTTAACTTCTCTATTTTAGGGCTCATTCAATCATCCTGATAGATCACAATTGGAACGTCCACTTTACAGAAACGGCGCTGAAACAACCAATCGATGCAGAAAATCCGACATGGGAAACGAAACATATGTTTGCACGTTTATAATTTTTAAAAAATGTATATAGATATTTTTTAATTACAAAATATTAAGGGAGCGACCTTTTACTTTGTTCTTGACTTTGTCCTCGGGAAACTTCCAATTGAGAGCGTCTCAATTTTTCAGCTTTGATTATAGCGGGCCCCACGTTGGCAATTATAAAGTCGATGTCTCTTTTAAATTTCTCGGTACAATTAAATTTTTTAATTATGGTTTGCAGCCGTTCCATTCCAGTTTTCATTTTGTGAACCTGTTCCGCCATGATGAAAGCTTGATCAGCGTCTGTCAAATATACAAAATTAAAATAATAATTTTTGAAACTTAGAAGTAAAACTTACTCAGTTGTAACGTCTTGAGTTGTTTATTAATAAGAGGGGGTTGCGGTTGGGGGCATTGTTCCATCAAATTATGTAAATTGGTTAACGAACTTCGTTCTCCAATCGCCCTAAATGGTAATGGAATGTCTAAAACTTCGGCGTTTTCGTCTTTTTGGCCCTCTTCTCGTTTCAGCTCCTCGAGTTTTTCGCTGTGCCTTTGCCAGCACTCGTTGGTAATAATTTCTTTGTAAGTGAACTCGGTTTTTGATTTCGTTCTTTGGGCCAACTTTTTACTCTTGGTTGTTGGAAAAACTACACAAGGTTTTGGTTTTACTTCGGCGGCCGCTTTGGGCGCCTGCTTGACAATATCGCCTTTCTCGTTGGTCACGATCAATTTATTCACATTTTCGAGTAGTATATTTTTATCATTTTCGCGAATAATTTCATTGTTTCTTTCTACCTTTTTTATGTGGGTCCCCATTTTTAATTTTGGATTATCGACTAAAATTTTGACAGTGGCAATTTGCTCGATAGACGACAATCAAATGTTTTGGGCTACTTGAACAAAATTTTAATAATCAAGATTACTTTTCAAGTTACCCTCGTATGTTGGCGGACACTACCATGATCCTCTAACTAATTTAAGTTAGTATAAAAGGACAATAATTAACTGACCACAAATACTTCCGTATAGGGGAGGGATCCGTGCCCTACATACGTGACATGCACGCACATTTAATAATGAATGAATCTATCATCAGGTATATGGGTTACTGCCTTCGCTATTACGAGGATCGTGAACTTGTGTTTACCTTTTTGTAATGTGTACAACAGACACTTTATTTCGCTTGATCCACTTATGCTTTTTGACCTTTATGTATTGATCCGATGTACTTTTTTAGAGAAAATTTTAACTCGAGCCTCTCGAGAAATTCAAGATGGAGCTGCATTTCCAAGTGAATCGATTCCAGATCATACAAAATATCAAGCTCAACTCTACACGATCACTAAGTTGTCAGCACCCTTTCATTCGGACGATTTACACCGCTTATTCTGTCTTACGATGTGATTCTGTGGACATCGATCCTAGTACTCGAAAATATTTCGAATTAAAACTCAACTGCTGCGCTACAATCAAAGATTGAAATATCGGCTCTATAAAAAACTGGCATTATGGCATACGAATAATTTGTTCCTTGTTAGATGACATATTTTCCCCGTAAGTGAACTCGATAGGTATCTAATAAGGATGTACTAATAGGAATTAAACCGAGAGCCCTGGTACTAAAAATAGACACTAGAAAAACTAAGTGTCCATCTGGCGGACGTCCACGTCATCAAAAACGTTTGTCGACAGGTAAATTTCAATATTTTGTTTCTAAATGAAAAAAAGTACAATGCTATGTATGAACAAAGGTATATCATATCCGACGTAGCTTTATTGATATTTTAATATATAAAAATTTCACATAAAGTTCTTCATGTTTCACAAATTTATGAAGTTAATCTATTTGGCAACTGAAAATAGGGAAATTGCGGAAAACTGAATACGACAAAAAGCGTTACAATATTATTCATTATGAAACTTTCAACAGAAATGGGAGAATTATAACTTCAGTAAAACTTGAATATTTATCTCTCACTTTTTGATACACGAAAATTATTTATTTATAATTCTGATTACGCTAAGTGTCCCCGAAAGTACAAAAATTAGACCTTTTAGTGGTTTAAGTTTGTCACAGGTGAAAACTCAATAAACGTCAGTCATTCAGGCGGATTAACGAAAATTAATGAGCTTGCTTTATATTAACACAGATTGATTAGATATAAATACCTACTACATATATTTCGAGTCCACTTTATATAGGTATTATATGAATGTCGGTGTGATTTTCTTTACGTCATCACTAATATGTATCAAGTTTCCCTCCAAATCAACGCTGAACTAGAGTAAATATCCGGCATGTCGTTTTGTTTGGATAAAGTTTAACTTGCTCAGCCCGGCATATTCGTCGTTGAATGAAAATCGCCTACGGCGCTACTATTAAGCTTGTTGGGTTTCCACGAAGGCGAGTAAAACAACTGCAGGTTCATTTTCCAGATTTAACTGTTTATATTTTACAATTATATTATACAAGTGAAACTGGAAATACAATAATAAACAGAGTGTTTTGGTTGCAAGTTACGCCATATACAACTACGACGTATCTCGTGCAACACCTTGTGCTATTACACTTAAATTATAAGTAGCAGAAATTGTCTTTTTTGTCGTACAATTTCCTATTCTAAATTACAGACAGGTAATGTTCACAGAATTGATTACAGTTCTATATCATCAAAGCTAACCACTAATCCACGATGATAACACCTAGGACTCTTTATGAGGTGGTTAGTTTGTTTACAGGAAATTCTTGAAAGTCGTAGGCAATAAAAGACAAAAAATTCCACGCATAACGTAAAACAAATCTCGCGAAAACTTTCACTTCTGATATGGGAATGTAATATAATAGGAACGGTAAAATGAAACTACATTTAAAAAAAAGTTTCTTACAAATACAATAAATACTGAAACAAACAACAAAATAATACTGCACATAAAATTGTAAAAGTTATCAGGCAAGTTCGATATTGGCAACAAAAACGAAGAAGAAAAAATACGTGAAAAATATGTACACAAAGCTCTACCCACCTACGTTATTCAAAAAAGTTTTCAGTTGTCTTTATAAGCGAGAAAATAGGACGGTAATTAGTTTTTCTTTAATTAGTTATTCTAGACACTTCAATTGCAATTTCTTTTTCCACATACAACGCAACACGATTTGCGCCCGAAAAATAAAAAGCACAACACGCAATAATATACACAGTTGTTGTTTTATAAAAAAAAAAAACTTATTAAAATCTTTTAACTTACATCTAACTATTTACAATGCCAATGTACACTTCTATTCATTACCTACCTACATACAAATCTTCTAAAAATACGAATAAGCCGACATATTTGTTTTTAAATTATTTTAGTTACAATTATGTACGAGTATGTCAAAAGGAGAGATTTTTATGTCAAGTACAATAAATTCGTCATGGGTAGTTCTTTATAAGGGCGAAGATCCACGATTTACGTCACGGAAACGGTGTGCCGTCGCCCTTAACTAAATAAATATCGCGCTCCATATTAAAATATGTATAAATAATTAAAATTTATTTATCAACATTTGTTTTACCTTAAACGCTAATCAACAACAATAATTTCAGGCCTTTATAACAACGAGTATTTTTGCTATTATAAATTGCTGCAATGTACCGGATGTTTAAAATTCAAGCGACACTACACACACACTGTATATAAAATAAAAATGAGTATTAACCGGATTTGTCGTGGATAGTACGTCCTTAAATTTTAAACATTCCGTATATTAATAATAATAACATGATCATGGCAAACTTCTAATATGTTTTAGTTCTTTTAATTCGCTTCGGATGAAGACAAAACATATTTTCGTCCGGCACCAGCGTGAAATGAAAATTAAAAAAAAATATTAGAAGCGTAATCACCTTGTTACTATGTCCACGAATTAAAAAGTGCGATGGTGCATTAAAAATTTAATTTCAGTTCAAACGTCGATCATAATTATCATCATCATGATCTCTTTTACCATAGGCCCTCTTGACGTATTTAATTTAATTAAATACCGATCGTCTATAGTCAGTCATATTATAACGAAATTTAACACAAACCAATGTTCAAACACACTGTATATATTAATTTTCCTTACGATTACGCGTCACTGTAGTGATTCATTTCGTTATTGTATTTCTTTTTTGAGGGTTTTTCGTGCTGTTCGAAATCTTGCAAATGCCTGAACCGCACGAACCCCTGATCGTCCACCAGCATGGTGTCCGAAACTTGATGTCGAATTTCGTGTTGTCCCGGAAGTGTTTGCACTCCCAAATGTGGTCGAGCGTGATTTTTTCTGGTACGACCCGTCGACCTGCGCCCCGAAGTATTGGTCGAATTTTTCGACCGCCTATCGAAGTTACTACGCTCAAATTCCGTTCGCGTCCGTTCGTATTGGTGATTATCGATCGGTTCGCTATAAACGTTAGTGTCCTTTTGAGCAAACTCATCCTCGTCGTTGTATTCTAAATCGTATCTCGGTTTAGCGTAATATTTGGCACTGTCGTACGTCTTTTTGCCCGAAGTTCTATCGATTCTCAACGAATTTTGGCCGCCCCGCTCGAAATTACCAGAATTTGGTTGACCAAAACTGTTCAAGCTCGTCTGTTCCACGTTTTGGCGTAAACGATCCACCTCGAAACGTTCCGACCCCCATTTGGGACGTTCGAATCGATCAAAATTTGGATTATCACTTTCGGGTTGCCTGTAACGCTCCAACGTCGATTTCTTATCGAACGAATCGTTCTGAAAGACGTGCTTAAGCAGGTTGGGACGTTCGATAGTTTCCGTGGGCATGTTATCTATTATCATTTCGTTTCTGGTGTAATTTGCGGCGTTAGGATTCGTGGTGCAATTGTTTGGGAAAATATTGTCGGCACTCGAATCGCTAGTCGTGCAAGGAAACAACGGAAAGCCGACGGTCTGTTTCTCGCGTTGTGACATTTTCAAACTCACGACGATGGCTAATAGCGTCACTATGGCAATTTCTAAAACTCGCACGGATAACTCGAATCCCCACAATATCCAATGATGCTTGATTTCGTTATTAAATCTATCGACTTTAATGAAAAACAAGGAATAGAGTTGCACGAAACCGAGCAAGATGAACAAGAGAGCAACGGCTATGGTGATGTGTGAAGCGTAACTTATATTTTGGGTGCATATCTCCGACAAATTTTGTGTCTTCTTGGCCAAAACGTTTTTAATTATTTTGTACAGGTACAAGTAACTAAAACCGAGTGCCCAAGCGAGCAACACAAACACCGGTTTGCACACTATCAAACTGGCTTTATCAAAATATCCCAACGCTTCCACCAAACTGAGACTGAAACACAGCAAAATGTGGAAAATGCCGAATACTACCAAAAAGATAGGACGCGTTTTTACTTTTAAATGGTTCAGCGTTCGCTTTAGCTAAAACAAAATGAGAACGGCAAAGGTCGTGCCGAGCAAGCTCAGCGGAAAATTGTGAAGAAACTCGTACAAAAGTGTCGAAAGAACGGCCGACGTTATACGGATCGTAGGTCAAGTAAAATATACGCAGGACGCAAATTATCGTCAACAGTAAATGAACGGTGAGAAAATAACTTTTTGAAAACATATGAGGATCGTGTTCGTACCGAATTAATTTATAAATGGAAAAAATGGCAAGAATTATGTAAACAAAAACGACTAGATAAACGTGCACGTTCCAACAAATTAGCCAAACTTCGTCTGAATTGGCCTTGGTGACTTTCGATTCTTTAGACTCTTTGCCTTTGACGTTGGCAAGATTGATTACATCGGAGGATGAGATCGTGGTTTCGTCGTAATTGTTATTATCGTTTACTTCTTTTCTGCTGGTTACGCCTTCGGGTTTATCGGGCAATTTACTTTCGGGCATGTCCCTTTTTACGCTGTCTTCTTCCACCGAAGAAGAGTCGTCGTTTTCGTTATTGTTTTCGTAGAAATTTTGTTGTCGCCTGGCATCTTCCTCGTCTTTATTTCTTCTCGAATCTTGCATTTTAGTGTTTCTGTCCACGTTTTCGGATGGGGGAATTTTAGGCCGGCTACTTCTTTGGACGTGCGGCGTGGCCGTAACGGATTTTAATAAAATATCTGGGATGTCGTCGTGTCTTCCGTTCGATCCGCTCAATATTCTCGTGATGGTGGGAATGTAACCTCTTTCGTATTCGAAATTCGTCTCGTTCAAGTTTCTGTTGGTTATGTGATATTCGCCCAGTCGATCCGAGTTGTAATTTTGTGACGGCGTATTTAAGGTTTTCTTCCTTTCGGTTTTGGAATCGTACGGCGAATCGACGGTCGAATTTTTTGTAAATTGAGGTCTCTCTGGTATATTTTTCTCCATGTTAACTTTGTTGGGAGGTAAATCGGGCCGAAATGGAATTCTGTCTTTGTTGGGCATCAACGAAGGCGGAGGAAGAGGACGACGGTTTTCAAAGCTATCCGAATTGGTGCCACGCAGGGTGGGTTTGTCGGCGAAAGGATTGATGTATTGGGGCGGAAGTGGAGGTGTGAAAAAATCTCTGTTTGGAGGTACATAACTGGGAACGTTCTTGCTATAGATAGATTTGGTAGGACGGACGTTACGCGAAACGTAACCACTTGTGGTTTTGTAAACATTTTCTGTAACTTGTTCTTCTCTGTTGCGATCGAAATCTGGACGCAATCGGTCGTTGTTGTATCTGTTTGGATTATTGTAATTTTTATTGTTGTTGTTTTTGAGTATGTCGGCAGCGGGAGCGGACGTGGGTAAACCGTGATCTTTTTCGAGATCCGAACCGTAACTGGATTCGACGCGACTTCTATTTTCGTCGTCGTCGTAGGTTATTCGATCGTCGTTATCGGAACTTTTGACATCTACCCTTAGCCACTCGTCGCTGCCGTCGCTATATCGGTACGTCGTCAATAGCGGCGTCGCCAGGGTGGTAATGGGATAGCTGTTATCGGGTATGGAACGTTTAGTTGTGCTTCCGTAGGCGACTTTGTTAAAAACGGCCGCTATGCTCTGTTCCAAATTAACTTTTTCAAATAACTTATCACTCTTATCGAAATGATTCGAATAGGCCGCAGTCTGAGTACACAACGTTGCGAAACAACTCACGAGTAATAACGTATACGAGTATTTTTGTCTTCTAATCGAATTTGTACGACTAATCGAAAATGCATTAAAATTTTGACCACACGTTAACTTCCAACACCGGAAATATAGGCACATTTGACTTAACAAGCACATATACAAACTTAAAATTAATCTTAAATATAAACTTAAGTTAGATTTCCAACATTTAGTAGGTCGAGATGAGTCGAGGTCCTTAGTGGTCGTCCAATAATCACAGACTGGCAAATTAACATCGTAAGCCGCACAATTTAAGTTTATGGCATGGTTTTGACAACATACATCCACAGTTGAATTGTCAAACCTTCGACTGTGTTTGCGGTTATCAAAAATATTCGAGTCGAATGCAACCCGACTTTCCAAATTCCTATCTAGCGAAACAGAATGACTATTAATAAATAAGTTGCGTTGTTCTAAGTTACGCCGTTTCTCGCACATTTCGTGGTTTCCATAATTATTACAACTTTTAATATCACTAGGATTTAAACTTTTGTTGAGCATTTTCCACTCTCTTCTTTCCGACGCTTCACATTTTGATCTTATGTTAAATTCATTGCCGACCCGATCCTCCGCTTGAAAGCACATTTTATGCAAAAGATGTGATGCACATTCTGATCGTAACAAGAAGCAGCAAAATTTCTCCCAAGCGTGACTCTATAGCTAAAAGAAAAGTAAACATAAGTCGTAATATATTAAATAAATGATACAAGAGGGTAATCACGCCAACAAATAAATCACATGTATTGGACAAATGGACACAATAAATAAAACGTTTCTTAAGAGTTGGCTACACTTGTTTTTAAAAAGAAAAACAAACAACTCGAATTGACCAATAAATAAAACGTGTACAGAAAATGGGGTAAAATGAAATTAAAGTTCGCCGGTGGACGCAATAAATTTTTCCGTCAGATATAACGATTGCAGTTTAAATAGGTGAAATTATAGATATACAATAAACTTTTTTTTATTCTTTTATTATTATTTGTTACTCGACTTGATTTATTTCATGCAATAATGGCTTCATTAGGAAATAATGTAAATAAAAATTTTAATTGTATTTCCCGACAATGCCGAAATTAGCTAATACATAAATCAAATAATATTCGACATGCTAGAAAATTATGGTCACGAAAACATCCCCCAAATATGCAAACAAGTATCGGAAGTGACGTTCCAGATGTGAGGGTTGACAGACAGGTTGCAGCTCCTAAGTATATTGTATGTAGTAGGTACCATATGTAGCAATTAGTGTGGTGTAAATGGAAAAAAAGAGGAAGAGGGGTAGGTAAAAGGTTGACACATCCATTTACAAAAACACCTAAATTAAAATAGGGATATTAAAAAAATTCTTCCACATGAGAGTTCAGTGTACGTCAAATGCAGAGTTTATAAAAATAAACGCTAGGTACGCACCGGATTTATATTCATTAATTTTATGGGATATAAAAAGCCACCCTTTCGAAAGTTTTGTATTCAACAGAAATTTTTTTTTCCGTGCGGTTGGTATTGCTCTTTACACTACGTGGATGCTTTTATTATCGCCGCCGTTTCAAAAATTTGAGAAATAACGAACACCAACGTACGAAATGGCGCCCTCTTATTTTATGTACACAACAATAAATTAGTAAACACACATGTAATACATAAACAAATAGGCACATTTCATGGACCATGTGTTTCTCGATAGTCTGAACATGAATAAATTGTAAGACTAAAAGTAGGGGCGAAGTTCAAAAGAATATTTTTGAATATAAAGCAAAATTTAGGAAACTAAAGAGAATTGAAATACGGCAAATAAAATTTTCCTTTTAATCGCGAGATATCTAATGCTAATGTATGTGGGCAATGTTCTGGAACTTGACTGTTTCTGAGACCACCTGATTTTATAAATATCCGGAACTTTCGATGTGGAAATTATAATTTCATACGCCAATTTCCTTTTTACAACGTTAGCATAGATAAGAAATTGTACCAGATGATGGTGATTTGTCATTGCAAGAGATAAATAATATGATGCGACAAAAAGTAATGCAATAACGTAGGTCATGCAAGACGATCGTTTGATTTCCGCCCGAGCATGTACTACAGCAAAGATGTCATCTTTCTGAACATTTTATTGGAATAAAAGCTGCATTAGTTTTAGAAAGAATTGCAGGTCAACATCGACAGCATGTCCTATTTTAAGCGCGAAGGTTTCAGATGAAGTTGAAAAGGGTTCGTTTCGCTGATAAAAATATCGTTGCAGAAAAGTTCATCTATACGATCAATAAGAATATACAACGTATTTTAGTAGTTGGGAATCCCCCGTTTACTATCCTACAAATTTTTTTTTAACTGGCTTTTTGACGTAAAAGGGCACGGTCGTAGTGGCGTGGATTTCCGATAAACTGATGACAACATCTGTGAGGTTCGGAGCACGAGTAAACTATAGGTTCTCCATGTCTGTAGATTCTATAACACGCTTACAAAAACTTTGAACTCTGTTCAAAATGCTTAAATTTTGGGGTAGATAAATTTTCAAACTTCCTTTCTGGTTACTATTGTATGTAGCCTAAAACCTTCATTTAAATCTAAATACGTTGCACAAATACAGCACTCCCGTGATAGTGTGCCTAGAATATATCGATTAATTGTTTTAATATTCCTTCAAATATTATATTATTTAGAATATACCTAACGATTACAGTACTCCAGTGGTTGCTGGAGAGTCGTGGGAGTTCTAAGCGTCCCAAAGGCATGACTGATGTAAGCAAGAATATTTATCTGCGAATTGAAGATAGTAAAGGGTCTACCAATCAGGGTTTGTTTTAAATTTGGTTGAAATAGGTCAAGTAGGCAGTTCTGTTATTCAGTTTTTATCATATGTATAATAAAGGTCAACATTTAATATAATGCCTTTGATTTCGCTCGAAAATCGTGTTAAGATAATTCAAATCCATTATGAAAATGGTCGATCCGTGAAGACTACATTTCGCAAAATTCGCGATATTTTTATTTGTAACGATCGTCCATCTGAGACTACAATTGCGAATTTAGTGCGAAAATTTGAGTCCACCGGTTCAGTAGTAAACGTAAGCACAAAAATATGTGCTCGTCCATGTCGTTCAATCGAAAATATTGCTGCAGTACGTGAAAGTGTCACAGAGGACCCAAATTTATCGGTTTCACGACGTTCTCAACAATTAGGCCTGTCCACAATGACCACATGGCGAATTTTACGGAAGGATTTAGCTCTAAAGCCTTATAAGATACAACTGGTACAAGAATTAAAGCCAGCAGATCATTCTCAACGTCTTAGATTTGCTGATTGGATCATTGAACGTGGTGCTTGTTTTTCAGAAAAAATCATCTTTTCGGACGAAGCACATTTTCACTTAAACGGGTATGTTAACAAGCAAAATTGTCGAATTTGGGCTTCTGAAAATCCAAAAGCAGTTGTTGAACAACCACTACATCCATCTCGTGTCACTGTATGGTGTGGTTTATGGGTAGGGGCATCATTGGTCCCTATTTTTTCGAAAATGAGGCTGGTGCTTTCGTTACTGTCAATGGAGTTCGCTATAGGGATATGGTAACCAATTTTTATGGCCTATTTTGGATGATATGGGTGTGGAAGACTTGTGGTTTCAACAGGATGGAGCTACGTGCCATACAGCGCGAGAAACAATCCAACTATTGAAAACTAAATTTAACGGGCGTTTAATTTCGCGAAAAGGTGACGTCAACTGGCCAGCAAGATCCTGTGATTTAACGCCATTGGACTTCTTTTTGTGGGGCTATGTGAAAGATAATGTTTACGCGAATAATCCACAAACAATTTCAGAACTAAAAACAAATATCGAAGCCGTCATCCGAGAAATAAGTTCGCAATTATGCAAAAATGTATTCGAAAATTTTGTTAAAAGAATCGACGTCTGCAAACGTAGTCGTGGAGGACATTTACCGGATATTGTTTTCCATTCATAAATGTTCAAGCCCTACAACATATTTCAGTAGAGAATTAGAAAATTTTCATACAAAATATGTGTTTCTTTTAAAATTTAAAAACAAACCCCTGATTGGTAGACCCTTTATATTGAATAAAAACGATGAATATCTTTATTTGCTCGACACATTCCGTAAACACGATAAGATTTTCGTAGAATTATAAGAATTTGTGTGAAATTCTCAAACGTTCGGGTGCTCATATCCGCGGTAAGCTAGAATATGAATATTAAATAAAAATTATTGCGCGCTTCGCGATGAATCTCGTTAATCTATTCGCAGTGGGAGGGGCTCCTGCGGAGGCCGTTACGAAAAACAGTATATCCGTTCGTCCTCCGAGGGGGGGCTTGTATCGGCAAAAACTGGTCATCGACGCAGTCCAAATGCAATTTTTTACGTAACAAGCCCCGAGGTTCGAACATAGGTGCTGTTTTATCGGTTACAGCCCGCCAAAACATCACAGAACGCCTAAATACGACGAAATCCTGGGATTCTGCTCTCTGCTCTTACCAAGACTTTACGGCAAAATCCAGGAATCTGCACCCGTATCTTGTCCGGTGCTATGTCTTAGTAAATAAAAATTCGGTACCGTTTATCTCACGCCTAAAGGGGGATAAATCTGGCGTCGGCAGAACTTGGCGGCGTTCGATAAGGACGTACGTGCCGCGCTCAAAGCGTGGCTGTAATCCTCTCAGGTAATAGCAAAAAAAGCAACACCAGCAGTGTAGCGTGAAACATACACGGGGAGACTAGGAAGCGTAAACTCGCGGTTCGAACCTTGCTTGCGCTAGATACATTACTGCGAACAAAACGTCCAATATCGATCTGAGGACTGTAGGGAAGGCAACGGGAAACCACCCCATGAATTATACTCCCACGAAAGTTCATCTTGGCTAAGCGTCGTGCTTCTGACAAGAAGCAACAATGAAGAAGAAGAATACCAAAAATAGTCGTTCTTCGACGCCGTTTATCTCACCGCATGAAAGGGGATAAATCGTTCAAATTGAAAACATTCGACGTGTCTCTGGGGTAGGACCGACCCAACAAATATCGGACGTCTCAGATCGGAGGACGCGCGGATAGTCGACACGGCGTGGTAACCTAAGACGACGACCGCGCAATGTGTGAAAACCGAATGTCAGATTCGTAAGTTTATCTGTCTAATCCGCGTGCGTCTCAGATCGGAGGACGCCCGGAGCGCCGCCACGCCGTAGTAACCTAAGACGACGTTCCAGCGCGACGCACGGATTCCGATTGCCTGCGAATTCAACTTTGTGTTTTTAATATACGCTATTGGGGAGCCAGCCCGTCCTCCCGCGTGTCTCTTTCGTTGAGCTGTAACCGAACAATCCTCTGTTTACTGCCCTATGTCAGATTGCCCGGCAGGCAGTTCACAAAAAAACTCAGGTAGGTCGCCTAGCAAGTGTTTATACCATTATGTAAGTATAATTCAAAGTATTAATTTGATTATATGGTGAACGGGCCTGTTCGCGGCCATGTGCCCGTCCTCGAACTGGAAGAATAAAGTTAAATAATAGTAGGACCGACACATGACCGCGAACACGCACATTCACCCTAAGTTCAGTGAAATTTTAAATAAATTAGTGATTTTTTTTCGCTTATTTTGGAACACAATCCAGGTTCATCTGACGAGTTCCAATAAAACGAAATATATGTGATCATCTCTATCAAGTAAGGGTGGGAAAAAATTCACTAATTCAATAATTAAAATTTCAAATTAATACTTAAGAAAAGTATTTATACCATAAAACCGAAATAATTTAGCCAATACGTGATGCGAAAGTGGTGCCCCCTATTTAAGCAGTTCAGAAGTGAAGATGAAAGTTACGTTGTAAATTTATACGACGTAAATGTATTTGTATTTAATTTAGAAAATCAGCAGAAAGATTTATCCTCAAATAAACATATAATAGTTATTTATGATAAAAGCATTAAAAGTGTCATTTCAAGTAGAATCACTTTTGATCGTGTATGTCACATAACGTTTTCTTCGACTGTTGCTATAAACAATATTACATTAATGTCAGCTGTTGTCAATTCCAAATACAAGAATTTAGTGATAAAAAAACTAACGTTTTCAAGCGAGATCGCATACAGTGACTGATAGAAACATGTCTGAATAAGCAAGAATGAAATTTTTCAAACTTATACGTGAGCTTTCGCTACTGTACTGTTGTCAACTTCAATCACCTGCCATTTTGAAAGCCATTTTACTCCACGCTTTACGAATGTAAAATTTGCAAAACAAAAACACCGTTATGCCAAGCCAAATGCGCTTTTAGCATCACTTTGGGGAGAAAAGTAGCCACTTTAGTCCAACCGCTATTTTACACTCCATAACATATTTTTTATACAGCGCGTTGATTTGAGATAAAATTTTGTTTTTAAAAGTGCAAAAAATAGCGTCGATACCGTGAGACAAAGTAAATTTCTATCTCTCAGCTGCGCCAAGTACAAGCGAGATAAACAGTGGCACTTTAGTCCCTTGGTGAATAAAAAGCGCGGCTTATAGGTTGTATTATCTCGTTTATTTTAAACTTTAACGCATTATATTTACCGGTAAACGAGCTACCATTTGACTCACAAATCCCGCACCCTTGGGATCCACCTTTGCGAGTTCTGTTATGACTCAGGGATGTCTTTGACAAATGTCTTGTGCTATTAGCATTTATATTATAAAAAATAGAAAATACTCTAATTCAAAATTAATTTTAGCCCTAAAACTACAAGTTCTAAAACAATATCAATCAATATAAGTGTAACATTATGTTTAAAATAATTATTATACTTAGTATGTATGGTCACGATTTCATATTATTCGAATAAAATCAATTTCTGACACACACGTGTCGAATGCCTCACGAAAACTGACAAACCCCGCCTTTTTTCATAAAATGTACTTATGTGACTATGGGTGGGGAAACTTAGGCGTACGAATGCGGCCAATCAAACGCTCGGATTACAATTTTTGGGATTTGACCCCATGGGGCCCAAATTTTTGGAATAATTTTCGTAATAATTGTATTTTTTTCATAATTTCTTTAATAAATTTTGCATTACGGAGTTGGCGTACATTTAAAAATCAAATTAAAATAAATTTATTCGATAAGTTATAATCAATTTACAAAAAAAAAAAATAATAATTTACATTAGTTATAGTTTATGAAGTTGGACGACTTCCTGTACTATATTTAGAATGTTGATCGATACGAAAGTTATGATTGTTAATGAAAAGAGAAGTTACAGGTAAAATTTTCAAAAACCTGAAAACTTGCGTACATTTCCCCAATATTAATCAATATAAATGTAAGGTTATGTCTAAAATAATTTTTATCCTTTGCTATGTGTCGTCGCGGTTTTACCATCATAGGCATATGATTTAAAATATTGATCCTAACAAAAGAAAGTTGAAGACCAAAGTTGTAGAGAATGGAGGAATTTCGCTGTATATTTTTTATTTTATTATTTGAAAGTTTCTGTTTTCGAGTTTTTTGAGTGCGTTTAGCATGAGAAAAAAATTATTGAAATTCAAAGAGTCGGGTTTATGACGTAGTTGACCCAAAAAAGCGGGGTTTTAAAAACCAATCAGAATTATTAAAAAGTGCGATGCTGCCAAGTGTTGGTAATGCAGATAATCTTCATATCAATTTTGTAATGACCGTCAAATGTTTGCAAATAGAATTATTCGCTTATGTACGTTGTGTATTTTCATTTCGTGAAGATAATAATCGTAAAATACACACGATCACTATTTAATTTATAATGTAACACTCGTGTCATATCTGACAGCAACAACTTAAGACAACATCGCACAACAACGTTTAATTTTGATTGGCTAATCACCGCGGGAAAATTAAATATATTTTAAAATTGCAATTTTTGCAGTTCGTTATTTCAAAAATTTAAAAGTAGCGAAACTCCTCCAATCCCTGCAAGTTTGTTTATGAAATAAGTCAACAATTTTATTTTTCCCTTTTTTCAAGGTTTAAGTCAAAAAATATCGATCCTAGGGAAAAATGGTAAGGATCAAAGTTGGAGAGAATTAAATTTTCTACAAGTTTGGCCATTTTCAGTGAAACGTTGAAAATGGGAGTTATTTAATAAAATCAAATCGAGATGGCGGTTGGGAGCAAAATTGGATTTAGACTACTAACAAAGAGTATATAGAGTATATTATACTATTTGCTACTAATGACCTTCCCCAAAGATTGGAAAGAGAAAACTGCGGTATCGAATTTATGCATTTTCAATAATGTACAGCGACTGGGCTAAGAAGAAAATTAATGAACCAGTTCCAGCTTTTTACGCGGACAATTATTTTGATAGATGAACTGAAAGGGTAAAATTGAAATAAAATAGTAATTTACGTAACAAGTTACCGAATGAGTACACACAAATTCGAGTTTTCTTTTGTAAATATTCTAAAATATGATCCAAAAACACGTATTACCTCTGTGATGGGTGGGTCTAATCGTCTTATAAGATAAGTTTATTAATTTATTGCTCTGATCGTCGATTAGAACTTGAAAAAAACGAACTTTAATATGCAACAGTTTTAATTGACGTTCAAATTTGTAACATTGCAACAAAAATTTAAATTTTTCCCCTTAGAAACCATTCCTAACTTGACAATTATTGAGTAACTGTTGAAATTCTTCGATGCAGAAAGAGTATAAACTGCAATTCGTGAGTTGGAGATAAAGGACCAAAATAATATTTGCACACATAAATTAAACATAAAGTAGGATAATCAATGGTTTATGTGCGGATATAGTGGAAGTTTTGCATAATAATGTCAATGTGTTTACATTCGATTGTCGACCCAATAATAGGATTCGATATTTACATAATGTAGCACCCTGATGGCAACTACCCTTGATACGGTCCTACTCGAGAGGACGTGGCATATTATGAATAAATGTAATCTACTGGAGTTTTTTCTTGAGACCTCAATTTTCTACATGTTAAAACTATAAAATATTGATGAAATGGAAGAACAAACAAATTATTCGAAATTTTCGCTGAGGAAACTGATACAGAGGTCTGGACACCGCATTTGCCATATGTAAGGTGGTACACGAGCCAGAACAAACGGCTGCATCGGGCATATGGGGCCAAAAGGCATTCAGGAAGTCCCCCTATGTAAGTACAAGTATCACAAAAGTGCAATTACCACTAATACCTCACTTCAAGAAGCCAGTTAGTGCCCTACATGTGAAGAGTGCGATCAAATTACAGCCCTGCTATGGTACGCGCGCGCAGTCCTTGAATAGGACGAACCATAATATATCAATTAATCTTTTGATAGGATTCCCAATTTTTTGTGAACATCTTATCGATGATGGCATATAGATGCATCGACTTTTGTAATAGACGAACCCTCGTTTTCTTTTGTGATGATAATCTGACTACATTATCGTGAATGGCTGCTGTCCTTTTAAATTGAAGCTTATTTATCGCATTTTGCATATTTACACATTCTCCATGTGATACTATCAATATTGCCAAGCTCAAAATAGTATGGACAGTATGTCAAGTGTCAACTGGTAATGATTACCGATCGGAAACGTTAAAACAATCAACTTGGTAAGCTTGATCGAGATATAGAAGTGTCCATCACTCTTTTAACTTACTATAAATTCCAAAAAAAAGAGCAAATCGATATTGTGGTTCATCTGTTAAATTTGAAATTAACAAGAGAAATGTAATTTCGGCTGACTTGCCGAAAAATGCGTGACATCCAATTTTTTAAGCGAAATGGTTCGATCGATTTCGATTACGGAAAATGTAATTAAGTTACAAAAGGAAATTATTAGCTCGTTTACACTCCAAGTGAAAAAGAAAGCTGACATTAGACAAATGGTTTTGTATATGGCAGAAATGTCAAAGACACGTGGACGAAAAAGTTCAATATAGAAAAAATTTTGAAGCATCGTTAGACGAAATGCCACTTTTCGCAAGACATAATATTCATTACGAAAGAGCATAGGTACTGGTAATTGTTGGTTGAAAATTAAAAAGTAATAAAAAATTTACCTACGGTTTATTGATCTCAACCTGAAGTAATAAAGGAAACTCACAAACTAAAACACCATTTCACAACGGAACAAATCCCCAAGCTCTCTTCTAATCCTTTTAATTTAATGTTTACTTGATCGAGGGTATATCACGGTAATGGAATAACTGGAAAATACATAAAAATATTAGATTAAGTGGGATATAAAGCGAAATCAGGAACTAAAAACATTCCTTTGCGGCTAAAGGTACAACCATTAATATCAGCCAACAATAATGGGTAGCCTACATTATCTTGCAAATACATCACGCTTCTGGGAATTTGTCAAAATTTGCAAATTAATGATACCAACCTATAAACCACTACCAAGTTATTAGCATTTGAGGAAAAGTAATAAAAACATCATAATGATTCAACCGCACAAGAATTTAAGGTGAAATGTCTTCGTGCCACTTGAGCCTTTCGCTGCGGTACCCTCATGACTCAATGCAATGCAACGTGATATGCTGTATTTGTATTGGATATTGGTGAGCACTATGCACTTGACAATATCGTCGTCGCTCACGTTTTTTACGTGAGGATGTTTCTCCCAAAAAATGGCAAAATAAAATAATCGATTAGGAGCTACAAACGCGCACATTTCGCCATAATGTTGGGTCGTACTAATGTTTCAATTTTGTGTTGTAAATTTTAAATAATAAACGTGTTGGATGTAGCAATTAAATTTCTCGCACGGGCAGGTGGAAGTCAACATGCGAAGATATGTTTTAATTAAAACGTGTAGTTAGTACAACTTTTTAATTATTCTTACATCGAAAAGCATCAACATAATTTACCGACCACAATTATATTCCAATTCAAGATAGTTATCGACACATGTTCGATGAGACATTCGAGCAATAATAAAAATAAATCGAATGCAGTAATACATAATTAAAATGGGTTGCTGGGGTATCAGGTGGACGAGGAATCCTTATTAATGTTAAAAATCGTCTAATAAAGTAAAAGTTATCTTGGCTACCGTAAAATCTAATATTAAAGGGTTGCAAAAATCGATATAGTACTCACAAAACTTTATCATAAATTTATTGAGGTAGAGTCCAATTTTGCTAAGTAAGCGAAAAATTTTATAGCAACAACAAAATATTTAATATGTACCCACTACCAATTTTACTTTTAAGTTTTTCTTCTTCTCTTCGTGAACTTGAGGTAGACATTCGAGTGCTCTCACATTGATCGTGAGTATCATCAAAGGGTAGGAAGGAAGGAGCTATCATCATATGGAGTTTACTACCTGCACCTGTTCGATCAGACGTGAGGTATCCACCGGCGAAGGAAAAAAATGTCAGTTCAAAATTACAGACCAACATTGTCAATAATTATGTATCGTCTGTATAACGCAAAAAAAGAAGATGCTCGTCCACATCCATCACATTTTATGAAATTATGTATTGCAAAAGTATTGCCATCAGTAAACGGCAAACTAAAATAAAAGTGAAAGTGCGAAAGATGTACCCTTCGGGCTATTAACGGTTCTCTTACCGTTTCTTGATGGACCTTAGAATATTGGCTTTTGTATATTTCAAAAGAGATCATAAAATGTTGAGATATTTCTAGAAAAAAGTACGACTATTTTTATTTTCAAGTACCTTTTTGGTGCAAGTGGATGCTTCGCCTATTACAAAGTAAAATTTCTTGGCGCAAAAAAATGAAAGCGTTAATTTATATTATCAAAGATAGCTTTGACATTTTTTCGAATGACCCAAGTTCCCACAGCTTCGAATGCAACTACGAATTAGAAAGGAGAACTGCTACAAACTCGAGAAATAAGGCTAAATAGAACTTGACATGGAGTGAACATAATTGCTTCTAAAAAACGCACAGAGAACTACAAAAGTATGTCATTTGTTAGCTGAGTTATGTGAGATACGTTCACCTCAAGTTCGCAGCACTTACGGGGCTGTGTGATGGATCAACTTAATTATAGATCAAAACATCACCTAAAATGGACAGGGTCGGGCAACGTCTTTCATTTAGCGAATACACGCTGTATCAGGAAACAGGTTGTCAAGAGTAAATTTACGCAAATATGAATTTTTGATCGACGATATGTGATGTTATCGGGCATTTAAAAAGGAAAAAGTAGACGAAAAGTTATGGCGAATGAAAGGGCAAAAATTTAATCGAAACTTTTTCTATTTTCATTAGAAACAGGAAGTGCCAACTTTAAATGGTTGGAAACTTTTGTCATCAAGGTTCTATTGTTTCCGAAGAATTTGATGATTCTTTACAGTTGAAATTGTGAAGAGGGTCAAAGACCCTCAAGATGTGTACGTAAAGCTTATCTAGCACAGAAAACTGACCGTTTATTAGACTTAACCCACACTAACGAATTTCAAACTAATGGCACTTACTTACTGCCTACATAACGACATAACGTGGAATCGGAACCACCGAACCCGAGGTTTAACTCTCTCGTCACTACACAAACTACGTGTACATTTACACTAAATATAGCGAACGAGGGCGATTTTATTTATAGCAGTATATATTTAGTGTACCATGGTAGACTAGTTGATCATCTGCAAGAGGTTAATTGACCAACCCCTCTAGTTACTTCTGTAAGACCAGCCTGTACTCTTCGTGCTAGACCACCCAGCTGTGTATGTAGCCTCTTCTCTTTACAGCCGAGATTATAAATCGCTCTACTACAATTATACCGAGATAACTCGAAAAACATAGTTAGAGTAATAGCCACATGTCGTGCTATTATACTGTAAGACATATTTGTATACCTACTTACTTGGGAGTTATCCGACTAATTTAGTGGACAGAATACCCCTCAGAGATTCAGAATAAAAAAAATATCTTATTATTATTCTAGAACGGCGAAATAGAGAATTAAGATCAGATCAGGATTCGTTCAATCTTTAACCAATCATAATAAAGGGATAACTGTCAAAAGAACTGTCATTTTTTGTAAGTGTCAATGTCAATTTTATTCGGGAAGGCCTAACAAATCATCATGGAAAAATACACTGCAGCAACAATTCCAAATATATTTCCTAAATCAGAGCTGATCTTTTTATTTCCAAAATTTGGAGACATCAATATTGACACGACTTATGGTTTGGACAGAACGGTACTACGTGTCATACAGCGACCGAAACAATGAAAAATTGAAAGCACAATTGGAGGAAAATCTTTAGGCCACCAAGACTTGGTGATTGACACTGTTGGACTATTTTTGAGGAGATATATGAAGTCTCTGGTCTATGCTGAGAAAACAGCTTCGACTAACACATCGAAAGTCACGTGCCTTTGCGGATATACAGCCTCAAATCATCGAAAAAGTTGTCAAAAATTGGACAGGGAGGATACGCTATGTATCAGCATGGAATTGAATTTAGATATTATCTGATAAAAAATTATCTTTCAAATAAAACGAAATTTATGATCGAGATTAAAAAAAACACCAGAGTTTACTTCGATTCAAAGATGATGAACTGACCCTAAGAAGTGAGAGGAAAACTGCGATGTTACTTAATACTTCAAACCGCGATAAACTAAGTAATTTCACGCTGAAGCCAATAAATGCGTAGATAAAAGAGTTCAGAACCAATGCATTTAATATCTAGGTTTTACAATCAAGTTTTATATTGAAAAAGAATCGGAAACACTAAGAATATATTATTAGATAGTTGGATGCAACAGCTGTAACTCGGGTGTCACAAAAATCGTCAGCACTTATATTGGATAAACAAACAAAAATGGAATCCTGTCGTTAATATAGAAAGTGATTGACCCGTTTGCAACATTACAAGATTTAAAAAATATGGCCGATATAATCACCGAATGCTTTTTCTTTTAATCAACATAAAAAATGGATTGCTGACGACAATATACATTAAAGTTCATCAGTACGCTAGGACTGATGGATTGACGTGCCCCAAGCATGGAGAAGTATGCATGCCTTGTGACCCTGTTTTTTTATTGCCAATGGTTGCAATCATCAACACAGCGGGACCGACGCCTTTATGTGGCTGGCTTAATCTGTATCCATCCGGGCACGGATGGATACAGATTAAGCCAGACCAGCAATTCTTAACCTATAGACCCCCAGAGGGCGACAGGGCTATTTTAGGGAGTCAGGGAGTTAAAAGAAAAGCTTTTAAGAAGTTTTTTAATTATGTAAAATATTCTAGCAGTGTAAATAAAAATATAGTAAGAATTCGAATTTAGGGGTTCGAAAATACACTTTTTCCTATAGAAATGGCTTGACCAAACGAAAGAACAAAAAAATAGAAGCTCTTTAAGGTGAGGATCAATGTTGTCGGACTTGTAATATGGCCACAATTTTATTTTGAAAATTGCAATTTTCCCATAAGAAATACATGTAAATGTATTATTGCGCAATATTACGCATTAATTTTATGCATTGTGTTTACGGTACGTGTACTGTAGATGGCTTAACACCGCTCCTGCTATCTGTCGGGTTAACACCCTCAATTTTTCGAGTAGAACCGGTCTAGGAGATGTTTTAATAAGTAAAGCGTTTTTACTTATGAAGCGGAGCCTAAGCTGCGGAAGGACAGTTTTGATTAACGCAACAACAGCCGATTTTGAATTTTTAAAGTCGTTTTTTTCCAAAATTTGTAGACCGACCGCAATTTTTTTATATGCTAATTAGACCCTCATCTTTCATAATCCACTTCAAAAAGGGTAAAAATCCCGATCAGGGAATTCGAACTGTCACCTAAGAATATATTTCTTAAACTTATTATAGCGATTAAATCCAGGGGTTCACGAGGAGATGATATATTTTGAGGAGGTGCGTGGTAACGAAACGGTTAAGAATTGATTCAACCAAGTAAAAGCAAAAATGTATAGTATAATCATTGATTAGCCTTAACAAACCTTTAAAATAACGGTAGAACATTATTTCGAATAGAAATTTCCTATTTGTTTTTGATTATGTATCCCTATGAGGTATTCTGTTCGGTAAATGAATCGGTTAACACAAAATTTCACTAAAAGTAAGCATACAAAGAATGTTTTATTGTTATATTTGTCGAAATTTCGTTATTTTTCTACCTCCAGTACAACTGTAACTGCATGATCTAACGTGGGCTATGAACTACAGCAATATATACACTTTTTTGTTTACATCTCAGTGGTTTGCCATTGCTTCCAAGGCAGACAGTCAGAATTGAGTTCTTACTTGACCTGAAGTCGAGCTTACTCGGTATTACCGGACGCGTACTTAACCGCCAAGCCAACAACTGTCATTATTAATACTAGAAGACGAAGGTTGTGCGGCCTGAAGGCCGCACTTGAGAAAATAATTTTGAATTCGCTTATTTGTGCATTGTAATAAATTTAGACTTTTATAATTTAAATTACTTTTTTAAAGTTAGCAAAAAAAAAGTTAGGGAAACACATTAATATTAATATACCAAAAAGCCAAGGCTAATGCAGCACTTGGGGAATAATTTTAAATTCGCTAAAGTGTACCGAGTGCGCCAATTTCGATGGTTCTTATGGTGGGAACTCGATAACTATAAGAGAATATTATATGGAAAAATAGATGGCGCATCCTAGATGTCTGTTTTGAGAGAAACCAATGACGAAAATAAGAATTTTCAAGCTATAGGCAAAGTTCGAATTTCATGCCCGTTTTCACCAACCAATTCCTAACGTTAGGAGTTCCCTAACTTTGACATAAGAAACTTTTATGTCATATTTGGTTTTCACCAAGCGCTAAGAATTCCTTAAGGTGTTAAGAATTACCTAAGGTTAGGGATTTCTTTTCGCCTTAAGGAATTCTGAGCGTGAGCGCTTGGTGAAAACCCAATTTGACATAAAAGTTTCTTATCTCAAAGTTAGGGGAACTCCTAACGTTAGAAATTGGTTGGTGAAAACGGGCATCACTTTTGCAATAAATGTCGATATCCTGGTTGTTTCTAAAGTTACCGAAAAAAAATTTTAATGTACGCATAAGCGAAATCAAAATTATTCTAAGTGCGGCCCAAAGGCCGCACAACCTTGACCTTCTAGTTATTAATAAAATTTAATAATAATCCATGTGTATGCTTCTCTCCATAATTCACCTAGCATTAGTCAAATTTTGGCAAATTTAAAGAAATTAAATTTTAATTTATTTTCCTCAAAAACATTAATTCAATCTAAAGAAAGGAAAAATGGGAACACGGCTAATTCCAAAGCTAATAATCCTCTAAATGGTGGTTATTAACGATCAAATACACACATAAAATTTAAATAATACAAAATCATTCAATGTCAGGTTGACCAGCGCATATCACACAACTGTGATGTGCAAGGCGCTTGAACTGTATCTAACCCGTAGACTGCTACACTACTTTCTCTATCAAGTTTTTCTATCTTTTTCTATTTTTCCTATCTTTTCATCCATTACCCTGCATTAATATTAAAAAAGCAATGATTTGAGTGTTATGGCCATTAAGATAGATAATTAAAAATTGTACGTTAAAGGAGGTTCCCACCCAAGGGCTTGGATTTAGATCAAGTTTTAGTAAAAATTTTTCTTAGAAAGTGTCTTACATCGCCACCTAAACAGTGTTTTAAATTTCCTTTTTTCTCTCATAGTTATCTTCAAGTTAGCGAACCTCAGGTTAAATTTACGAAATAACCAATTAGATGATTGACTTATTTGATTCGTTGTCATCTGATTGGTCATTTCGTCAATTTAACCTGAAGTTTGCTAACATGAAGATAACTCTGAGTGAAGATATCAGGCATTAATAAGCCTAAAAATCAATTTTAAAGTTCACGAATTTACCTTATAGAAACATGTATTTGCTACATTCTGTCAACGGTACGTGTGCCTAGTGTAAGTATATACGAAATCGGACAAGAGTCGGTCAACCCTGATTGCGATTTTCACCATTTTGTTTTAATTATGAAAGATAATAATGTAATAGACGAATAAAAAAACGGCAGTAAAGAAATTGGTGCCCTCATTTCTTTTTTACTCGCCCTGCCACAATTACCCCGTCCATCAAAAATTTATAAAATTCAATTTTAGTGGATTTTATAATTGAAATGTATGTGTTAAAGGGTGCCGCCGCAGGCGGCAAAAACATCCCTGAAATGCGATCCTACTCGAAATTATGGGCTCTTAACGCGAGGAATGCTTGGGAGCGACTGATCCCTTGCCGGGCGATGAGTGAGAAAACTCACCCAGGACGCACTGACTAGCAGCAAAATAAATTAAATTATTATGCAACAATTCTCTTACATGTGTTTGTTATGGGAATTTGGAATTATAGAACCCAGCAAATTCATGCTTACCATAACAGTCTTGTACACTTTCGTTTGGTGAAGCTGTTTTCATAGGAATCAAATCAGAGTTAATCGACTTTTGCCGTGACCGGTAATTCGTGCAGCGTTCATTGCAATCTGAGATTCAACGCGGTGAACATCCACCTTTTCGAGTTTTCATTTGGCCCACGGATGTTTTTTCTAGCATTTGCAATTATATTATAAATATAAAACACTCTATTCAAAATTATTCAAAGGTCTACGCCATGGTATAATAATTATACAACATGGTATTATTATACCATGGGTCTGCGCTATAAATTTCGATGGACGAGGCTTTGGTTTGAAAATAACCAATTAGAAAATCGGATTCTATATAATTTTTAACGCCGTTTTATTTTCAAAAGTTACATTACATTATCTTTCATAATTGCTTTGAAAAAATTTGAAAATCCCAGTTCAGAAATCTCGACTCTTTCCAAAATTACCTCCATCAGTGCGGCTTTCAGGCCGCACAACCTTGGCAAGTTAATTGCTATAACTGCAATAATATCCCAGTTCAGAAATCTCGACTCTTTCCCTAAATCACTTTCTACAGTGCGGCCTTCAGGCCGCACAACCTTGGCAAGCTAATTACTATAACCGTATACCGTAGGTCTACAAGTAAAACTGACCGACTGATTTTCACAGGATGTTAAATCCTAAGGAAGATTTATCTAGAAATTGTTTATAGAAAATAGTATCCACTGTTATTGTGGCTTTAAAATCAAAATCACCGATTAGAGAAATGAATTTTAATTTGCCACAACTACATTCATAGATGGTCGCGGCTTGGCGCTCAAGTGCGTCAACTACTGCGCCGCGCGCCCCGGTTCGAATTCGGGCCAGGGTAAGAAATTTATTCTGATCGTCTTCCACGCCAACACAACCAAACCAATCCTTTACACAGAGGTTGGGGGAAACTGGGAAAGGCTTATGTTCAGGAGTGGACGAATGCAGGCTGAGGAAGAGAGAGAAACGTTCATAGGAAATGAAGAGGATTACAATAGGGATACGTATAGTGAAACCTGTATAAGCCGTAAGCGTTCGAGACCGTAAACATATTTAGTTTCAGACAGAGTCTGCCTTTTGCAATTCTAGTGTGTGTAATTCCCTCTTATATCAGTGAATGACGTCACCAAAAGATGTTTTGTAGAATAAAATAGGTAGTAGTAGTTTCCTTAGGTGCGTTAATCTGTGCACTGTGAAAAAAACAACCCATCGCTTGCTAGCAACCCAAGGCTTAGGCTACGCGTACAGTGGATCCGTTTTCGGAAAAATTACGAAGAACCGAAAGTCTGACGGAGACTCATAGATGCGAGTAAACGGTAATAATGAAGGATAGAATTCTTGTTCGTTAGAATTCGTCCGAAAACGGATACAATGTACACGCAGCCTTAATTTTACGGTCGCACACAGGCCGCGTTTCAAGCGTTTTTGCTACTGAGAGAGTTTCCAGGAAACGCCAAACACGACTTTCTCTTTACTGAAGATTCGTACACTGAAGCGACAAATAAATAAACTACAAATTATCTTTGCTAATAGTAAGATCGGTTGCTAGCAGGTCTGGCGGTCCCCTTGTAAGCAAAAGTCTCACAGAAGCGATTTAACTTAAAATGTAAATTACTTTTGAAACACACCACAAAGTGTGAACTTCTACAGTGAACTTCTCTGATAAAAATTACCCTAGGAATTGCTCTTCAACAATATTAGCATATCATGTACTGATTCAAATGACTGAAATGCATTGACCGTTAAGACTAAGGCACTCCGTTCAATCCCGGGCGAAATAACAAGAATAAAATCCTTGTTTTAATTAGCTTTTCTGGAATGGAAATGAGCTCTTGTTAAACAATAGGTCCCCTTCGTAATGTGCAGTTATGTGAAAAAAACGGAAAAGATCGATCGTATAGCAACGAATAAAAAAGCAAACTACGTTCAGAGCAAAATAATAATCGGAAATCTCATGGGACCGACCAGAGATAATAATTATTTCATCCCCCGACAACCTTTACGACTTTTAAAATTTACATCACAATACCGCTTTCCAAGGCACCCTTAAAATTTCCCGAAAAATCGCCTGCAGCACATAGCACGCTCTTCTTCTTTCGCGTAAATATTTTATAATCTCATGGTACAAGAAGCCGAAATTTCTAAAGTGATTGAATAAGGTAAATTTAAATGTACTGAACATAATACTCAAGAATTCGGAACGATATTTGAAGGAAGCGGCAAACGACTTGATAAAAACGTGGCAAGAAATTGGGTTCGGTGCTTGGATCATCGCCTAAAATTGATTTTAAAAGTTTTCCTATTCTTGCCAATTTTGTTTCTACAATAAGAAGGCTCCCTCATCAGTTGAAATATGTCGTTTCCAAATGGCGAAGATAAATACAGGACTAACAACCGGAGGAATTAGGACGAAAAAATCCTGACTTTACGGGAACAAGATTCAATTGACTGCAAAATGAAATGTTGCTAGCTGGAAAAATTAAGAAATTGAAAAAAGTGTGTCGCATTGCACAATTTTTCATTTCTCAACCGTCAAAAAATATCTTGGCTGTTGGAACGAGTAGACCACCTCAAGTAGGAGAAAATTAGCTAAACTTTATACCAACAATCTGAGCGTAAAAAACGTTTAGGCTGGAGAGTAATATTGCGGAAAAGCGACAAGAAATTGTATTACTCGAGGGCAGAGAGATGGGTATCGTGGATGGGATTGCAAGAAAAAAAATGCGAATCAAATAGCGTTCGTCAAGGCAACATTTTCGCTTGAATTTCACACTGCCTGCCGGTTTCCTTATATTGCATAACATTATACACATTTTAAAATGTGAAATTTAATTTCACTCAGCGAGACACGACGTGAATTTTTCATCTGGACAATTAAAGCAAAATAACTTTTCTTGTAAACCTTACAAGATGTTGCAGAAGGGCGACTGTTCAAACTGATGCATCCCTAAAAACAAACACTGCAGCTTTTACATTGGAGCTTGTGGAAACAGGAAATTGTCGAGAAAAGTGGAAAAGTCGCAGTTTGGTTAAAACGACGATAAAAAAAAATCCTAAATGCGATTAAAATTAAAACCCTCTCTATAATATTTCTCTTTCGTTGCAACAATTTGATAAGTTGAAGTGTTTTCAACCGTTGATAAATTGATTAATGGCTCAAACTTGGCTTCCCTTTTATTACTTTTTATTATCTTATTACAAACTTCCATATTTAAAATACAATTATTTTCAAATTGATGCGGGAAAATCGATAATCGAGTGGAGTTGGAACTTTCAAATAACGGAAAATTTGAAATAAAAAAACTCGGTGGAAATGACAAATGGATCAAAGTTTTCAAAACCACGTTAATTTTTAAGCAGCCACCAAAAAAGGTATCAACCGTTGGAGTGAACCGATAAGTAAGTCTGAATCGTTACAAGCATTGGGCGCAGAAAATTTATTGGCGTGATTATTAATTCTTAACTTTTAGGGGCAAAATTTATATGTAAACTTACCAACATGACACCAAAGAGTTGTTAGGAAAAAAACAAAAATAGGAATGCAAAATACAGTCTTGAAAATTGAGATTGAGGAATCTGAAACAAAATTGATTTTAGAAACGATAATAATAATTCACGTTTATATTTTGTGTGTCGACTCGTCGAAAGAAAATTCGACACGAAGTGGATAGTTTTTTTAATAAAAATTGTAAAAGTTTAATAAATCAAAATCGTTGACCAAACAAATAATGTACACATTCTAACGTATACGCCCAACAATTTAGTGTCCTACTTAAAATATTTTCACAGGAATAACCAAAAATGCTGTATTAAAGTAAAAAAATTATTTGTACTTACGTAAATAAAATTAATAATATCACAACGGGCAGTAGTTACAGGTATTCCGAGAGAAAATTTATGTCGAAACGAAACGAAAATCTGTTGACAACTCACATAGTCAACATCACAGACAAAGAAATAATTCACATTTTTTTAACAACTCTTTTTAAGCACGTGCATGTTCCCATGTATAAAATTTAAAAGGAATTAACGCGCCACGTCTTATAAAATTCATTTAAACTTATTTTCGCCCGAATTTGTTACGCGATTATATAAAAAATTCGATAAAATACACACCGAGTTGTCGTTTTCATTTACACAGTCGAGCTGCCATTTTGACACTGTGGTGCGGCAGACTGAACAGCGCCATCGGTTGTAACAATGTACAAATTAAAAAATTATAAGATTTTCGTTTGTTTTCCACACTTTCACGCTGCGTTCAAAAATTTTGTATTCGCATTTCCTTTAGAAAATGTTTAAGAAATTAACAACCCTAATAAATGGATTAGGTATGTTTACAACGATTTCAATTTTCATTTCGTTCAAAATCCGGCATTATTTTATGTACAACCGAAATAAGTGCGATTTTTTTTTAATTGAACAATAGGTTATTGTTTGAAAAGAAAGGAAATTCGTCACAATTTACATAATTACATAAGCATAGCTTATTATACTAAATCCCTTATTGTCCCAAATTTAATCTCTCGACTCTTGCCTACCTACCTTTTTAATTACCTGTCGTTAGGTTACATTTTTATTATACAGGGTGATTTAAAAACAATTTGCGGCAAAGAGGTAGTATATTGGAGTAAAATGGTTCGTGGAGAGTTATTGCTAATATATTGCTCGCTTTTCAGCAGCAGTGCCGCACTGGCCATATTTGGACCGACGGAGAAAAATTTTCAAAGTTTCGCTACAAAATTTAACATCAAATCAAAACTAAATTTCAGCAAAATATGCATGCACTTATGAAAATTATTGTGATTTTAATTCCAAAATTGCTGATAAATATGAAAAGGATATTAATTTGTTAGATCTGTCAATTGTTTTTTTTTATTGAAATATTAAACCGATAATACGATTCAGATCCGTAGCCAGGATTTCATTTCGAGGAGGGCAGTTGTGAAAATTTTCCAACTTGAAAATACCCACACCTATTTATTTTCAAAATTCAATTTTTTTACTTTCAAAAAGAATATTTTTACATTTCGGGGGGTGACCCTCCTTGCTACGGGCCTGCTTACTGATAATCTGTAAACATTGAATGTTCTGCCGGTGGCAGTTAAGATTCCCGGATCGTAATTATTACAATTTTTGAAGTGGTTTATGAATGATGATGGTCTAATTACCTAAAATTTTGGAAAAAACCGCTTTAAAAATTTATTTGCAATGCAATTTTCTCATTGGCTCTTTTGAATTGTAACCCCGCCCACCAACATTAAAATAGGTTGTGGCGGCAATAAAGCTACTATAATCTCGGTTTTTACAACGAATTATGAAAGATGAGGGTGTACTTAACAAATAAAAAAAATAAAATTTGTGTTGGGTCGACAAATTTTGGAAAAAAACATTACTTTTTGTGTGAATTCTAGTCTTGACGTACTTGAGTTTGTGAAAACGCGTTTTGACAAACGCTTTACTTATTAAAAACATACCCCAAGACGATCCAACTGGAAAAAGTGTGGAAGTTGAACCGACGGATGTCAAGAAGCAACTGGCTCCCTCCTAACGCTACTCTAGTTAACCCCGCATTATAGTTGATACGTGCATATCGGAGCACAAGTACCGTTAATACAATGCATAAAATTATTGCGTAATATTGCGCAATAATAATATTTTCAAAATGAAATTGTGGCCATATTACAACTCCGACAACATTCATCCCCACCTTAAAGGGCTTGGATTTTTTTGTTCTTTTGTTTGGTAAAGCCACTTCTATAGAAAAAATGTATTTTGATTCCGGGAATCTTAACTCTCACCGTTTTACCTATCAACAGTGTGGCACTGGAGGGTGTTCCACACCCCCCAGACCCTCCGGTTTGTGCAGTTTAATTTTATTAGACATAAATTGAAGTTATCAGCATAACGATCTAGAAAAATCTCTAGAAAACTAATTAATCCTAACTTTAACAATTCACACTCTAGTAACTACTATCTCAATTAGCCAAAATTATAAACCATACTTTTAGAGACTGGGGTCTGGGGGTGTGGAGCACCCCCAG
Organism: Lycocerus yunnanus; assembly: GCA_036346125.1. Classification (NCBI taxonomy): domain Eukaryota; kingdom Metazoa; phylum Arthropoda; class Insecta; order Coleoptera; family Cantharidae; genus Lycocerus; species Lycocerus yunnanus. The sequence goes on from JARFIX010000052.1 coordinate 6,641,287, forward strand.
GTATACTTAAACTGTGACAGATAAATTTGCAAACTTATGGTCTTCAGTATCAAGCGATTAATAATGAAAGTTTTAGTACAAGAAATATAAAGCAGTGGCCGAGAATCTGGGGAGAAAGAAGATGGATTCCCCAGTATAATATGTCATCGTTCTCAAGAAAACCAAACCGCTATAATAAACGTTACTCACAGGCCCATAGCTAGGATTTCATATCGGAAGGAAGGGCACTTGTAAAATTTTCCAACTTGAAAATACCTACACTTGTTTATTTTCAAAATTCAATTTTTACATTTTGTGGGGGCACGTGCCCCAGGCTCCTGTACGGGCTTGATACGATTGATACGAATATTAGTTTTACTTAGTTGTTTTGAAAGCAACACATTCTGCTACTAAAATCAAGTTCGCGTAATCTAATTAGTCCTAAATTTAATAAGTCACATTCAAGTAACTAATTCCCAATTAGCCAAATTATAAACCATACTTTTAGAGACTGGGGTCTGGGGTGTGGAGCACCCCAGGTACACTGAAACTGTGAAAGATAAACTTGCAAACTTATGATCATCAGTGTTAAGCGATTAACAGTGAAAGTTTTAGCACAAGAAATATAAATCAGAGACCGAGAATCTAGGGGGATTATGAATTCTTCCCAGTATAATATGTCATCGTTCTCAAGAATACCAAACCGCTATAATAAACCCTACTGGGTAGAGTTCGATTCACCTGACTCGAAAATACACTTTTCCTATAGAACTGGATTTACCAAACGAAAGAACACAAAATACAAGCTCTTTAAAGTGAGGATGAAAGTTGTCGGACTTGTAATAAGGCCACAATTTAATTTTGAAAATTGCAATTTTCCCATAAGAAATACATGTAAGTGTATTATTACGTAATATTACGCAATAATTTTATGCATTTTGGTAACAGTCCGTGCACATTTATACTAGCGGATCTACCTTAGGGCGGGGCTAACTACAGCAGTGTTACGAAGGAGTCAGTCGCCCTGAGATCCGCCGCGTCAACTTTCAAACTTTTCGAGTTGGAGCCGCTTAAGGGATGTTTTAAATAAGTTTAGCGCATGTCAAAACCGTTCGAGCGCCTTTAAGACCCGGTGGGTCTTGAAGGGTTGCGGAGAATAGGTTTTGACAGCGCAACCAAATCAGAAACGAATTCACACAAAAAGTGATTTTTTTCGAAAATTTGTTGTCCGATCACAAATTTAATTCTTTTTATTAGCTAATTACACCATTATCTATCATAATTTGTGGTAAAACCGAGATTCTGGTATATTTACGGTCGCCACCACCTATTTTAATTTTGGGGCGGGTTACACTTCAAAAGAGCCAATGAGTAAATTGCATTCCAAATTAACTTTAAAACCGTTTTTTCAAAATTGTGTGAACCGACCGCAAATTTTATTTTTTTATCCTCTAATTAGACCTCATCTTTCATAATCCACTTCAGAAATGGTGAAAATCCTGTTCCGGTAATTCAAACCGCACCTAACCCTACTCATAATCTGCAAACATTAAATGTTTTGTCTTTCAACAGTGAGGCACTGGAGGGTGTTCCACACCCCCCAGACCCCCCGGTTTGTACAGTTTAATTTTTATTAGACATAATTCGAAGATATCAGCATAACCGATCTAGAAAAAATCTCTAGAAAAACTAATTAATTCTAACTTTAACAAGTCACACTCAAGTAACTAATATCTCAATTAGCCAAAATTATAAACCATACTTTTAGGGACCGGGGGGTCTGGGGGGGTGTGGAGCACCCCCCAGGTATACTCAAACTGTGACAGATAAATTTGCAAACTTATGGTCTTCAGTATTAAGCGATTAATAGTGAAAGTTTTTAGCACAAGAAATATAAAGCAGTGGTCGAGAGTCTGGGGAGAGAGCAGATGGATTCCCCCCAGTATAATATGTCATCGTTCTCAAGAAAACCAAAGTGCTATAATAAACCTTCCCCTTAGGACCGTAACCAGGATTTTATATCGGGGGTGGAGGGGAGGGGCACTTTTAAAAATTTTCGAACTTGAAAGTACCTACAACTATTTATTTTCAAAAATCAATTTTTTTTACATTGGGGGAGGGGGAGCACGTTCCCCCCCGAGCTACGGGTCTAATACGATTGATATGAATCTTAGTATTTTACATATTATTAACATAATATGTACACAGTTGTTTTGAAAGCAACAAATTCTGCTACTAAAACTAAGTTCGCGTAATCAGGTGTAACAAATGCAAGCTGAAAATATATTATAAAATTGAAAATCGAAAAAATTTATAAAAATGCGAATTAAAACCATTTGCAAACTAGCGCAAGCAATGCTTGCACAATTGCAACTAATGCCCGACTTCTTCACATTATCGATTAGTTAGCTAACTTATAATTAAATCGACGAAACAAAACAAACAAATCAAACATTTGATTGGTTATTTCGTCAACTTAACCACAAGTGTAAATTTTAGTAACTAACTAATTCGAAACTCGAACATGAAAAATTGGATAAATTAATAAAATAATACAATTATATTTGTTTTTATGCAATGGTCAAAGTCTATCTACAGTAACTCCCGCCCAAGTTCTTCAAGTTCGAGTTGTGTACTTTTCTCTAAGACCGGTATTACGTAAGGATCCTTTAAAAATGCTAAAACTTGGTTTATCCAACTTAGCACATTTACTTAATAACATGGAAACAAGCTCTCATTAAGAAAGATTGTTAATAATATACTGATTTTAGCATGTAAAGTACAAGTATGAACACTCTTCAGTTTTTTGTCTTTTTTACCGTATTACGTAAGGATCCTTAAAAATGCTAAAACTTGGTTTAACTTGATTTACAAGTATGGTAAAAGCTCTCAGTTAATGTGCCTTTTTTAATATATATGCAGTGGCGTCTTGTACCACCTACCTACCCCAAAGATTAATACTGAATAAACCATTTCTTATGCTATCTCACTTCTATTTACTCTTTGCTTCATTCATGATAATAATGCAAATTTAACCCGCTGGAGGCCGATACCAATCGACTAGAATTCCTTGGTCAGGTACCAAAAATTTTGGTGACACCTATTTGCATAAGAGCTGTTCCTCTATATCTATATACTCTTTGGTATAGGCAAGGGAGGCAGTGCCTCATCAAGCCAAATTTGACAAATGATATACTTTTTTTTTAGAATTTTATCTTTGTTTTCATTTAAATCTTTCTAAAATAATAGGTAGTAGCGGTTAAAAATCTACCACACTCTTTTCCGATAAAAAGAGTGTCCGTATAACTCAATCCATCTCTCCCCACCGCACTATAATTGAGGGCAGGGTTCACCCTCGGTTTACGAAAACTTTTCGTTGCTCTTCTTAGAGTTTTAGAGGGATTTTATAGATTTTACTGCCAACCCCCTAGATCAAAAACTACCTTGTCATGGTTGTGCGGCCTGAAGGCCGCATTTTAAGACTTGAATTGTGTCTGCGACAGATAAATTTAGGTTTTATAATAATGTAATTTAACCCTCAGCCAGACATATTTGATACATAATTTGAATTGAATATCAAGGGGACAGGTAGTTGCACAAACATTTTTTATTGGGGAGAGGTCTGTACAAGTCTGAGATGTCCATATTCCCACTTTTGACTAATTACCTCGGATAATCAAACTCCCGCCCGATTGTATATTATTCATTGATTCCATCGCGACAGTGACTAAAATCTCATGTTACCCTAGCAACGACTAATGTGTTGAAATATTTAATTCACACCCAAAAAAATAAACAAACTGTATGAACCAGGAGATCTAAAGACCATTTAGTGCTCCCGCACCGGGAGAGAGAACATTAAATGCTTAATAATTAAATAAAATACCCCCCACCCCGCCCGACAAAGACGATGCCTCCCTAGTTAAAGGGTATTTAGACGAGCAAACTTTATCGCCAACCAATTAATCTTTCTATGTCAATCTGTTAGCATCAGTTTTACGAAGTCATGCGAATACGTTGTTTGAAATATGACAGCTTTTAGGTACCTGCCACTTGCCTCTACTCGATTTCTGATTCGAAGACCACTGCTTGAATGATCTTCTGATAAGAAAGATCGTTAAAATGTTTACCAACACGGTGATCTTCTAAAGGTTGTTGGGTTGGCGATGAAGTTGACGACGGCGTTGGCCACAAAGTTTGCTCGTGTGGCGAGGCTTTAAATTGATTACAAACCGATGCTGATAGTAATAAAAAATAAGTATAAATATGCGCCGAAGCCATAATATAAAGCTCCACTCATAGCATTTAAGGGGACAAAGTATTACGTAAGCAGACTTAGGGGACGGGAAGTTGAATTTTTTTTTGTTTTGCTGGCAAAAGGAGCAGGGGATTTTATAAATCATACGTAAGATAACAAAATTACAAAATAATGAATTTTAATTTTGACATTTAATACAAGTTTTGAAAAAATTCTTACTTCTTATCATTTGGTAGGGGGTATTATTGTCTTATTTTTGCTTATGCAAGGGGGGAATCTACAATCATTGTAAGTTTTCTTACGTAATACTTGAACGCTCACTAACCAGAAAATTTTAGTAAAAAAATTCAAAATCGGAGTTTTAGAGCCGATGGGGGTCTGAAGGAAGTATGGAACAAATATATGTCATCATCTTTAAGAAAAGTAAATGGTTATTATAAACTTTCTGCATAACTTATAAACATTGAATGTTCTGCCTTCCAAAATTGAGGCAGTGGAGAGTATTCCATATCCCCAGACTCCCCAAACCCTGGTATATGCAGTTTATTTTTATCAAGCGAATTGAATATTTTAGTACAGTGCCGTAACTAGGCAACTAATGCAACAGGTGCAACCGTACAGGGCACGGAATAAAGGCGGGCGCAGAAATTTTACCACTTTACGTCAAAATTACGAACTAAGTTTATTAAGGAAATATTTTTTTTAATGTGTGTTTTGAAAAAAAAACAAATACACAAATTCTAATTATCTAATTTATTAACCCAAAAATGTCAATAAACTTGTAAAATTTCAAAAAATGCCAGCTTCAGTTATAAGTGCTCTTTTTAAAGTTTATTTTTATTTGATTTTTTTAAGTTTCTGAGAACACTTATTTTCGTGTTTAATTTACATTCTTTTTTTTGTTTTAATAATTTAAATCAAATTTTACTATGATCATAACCTGATTGGCTATAATTTTTGTTTGACATTTTAACATTAATAAAAACAAAAGAAAAATTTATTGATAAACTCCTAAAAGTGTTTTGTTATTTTTTCCTAAAAAAGAAGTTTAAGGGGTCCAATAATAAAATCTTTACAACTACTTACTGCAGTGTTTCAGTCTAACCTCTCGGCCTTTGCTATGGTAACGTGACATTGTTGTAAAACAAAAATAAAATCGGAATGCGCAGAGGAAAGGTACAGTTGACGTCAAAGTAAGAAACAAAGTTATTCCTTAGTTATAGCATTTGTTTGACTTGTTTTGTGGTAGCCATTTGTTTAAAGGATAAATTTTGAATGAATATTTTTATGGAACCCAGAATGTGGTAAAGCTTTGCCAAGTCGTGTTTAATTACTATTATCTATTTATTTATATTGAAAATATATCAATGTTTCAAACAAGTGGTCTCTTGTCATAGCAAAAACATAGTTCTAGCGACCGGAGGAGGGGGGGTATTCCAGCCATACTCAAATTATAAAAAAACTTGGCGAACTTACGGCCATCAGTATCAAGTGATCAATAGAGAAACTTTAAAATAACATTACATGCAAAATAGTGTCCCGTGAAGTGGGAGGGAGGTTCTGTCTTCCCATATTGAAGCACTGGAAGACATTCCGTACCTCCTAGGATTCCTATTATATTGTATCCCGGTTAGCATAAGTGACTTTTCTAAAAAAATTCTGAAAATATACGCAAAATATTATAATGGGAAATAAATGACTTAGATTGCAGGAAAATAACCGTTGGGGAGGGTAACCTACATCATGGTCTCCTGAAATCAAAAATTATTTGTTAAAGAATTTTTTTTTGTTCTTGGATTTTTATTTTGTTGTGAAAGTAAGTCGCCCAAAAGCAAAAATCTTAAATTGTGGTTGAATTACAAAAAAAATTTAAATAATTCAAAATTAATTTTGTGATGTGGTTGTGCACTCTAGCGGTAAGTGTATGCACCACTTTTCTTGTATTACTGACGTCTGCGTGCAAACATAACCTTCAAGTCTCACGTGTGATAGTTTGCTAGTGAATTTTCAACGTTCAAAATGGGTAAAGTAAAACAAACCATTGCAAAAGCATCTAAACCTGCAGTAAAGGAAAATAAAATCTTGAAGAAGAAGATTACCAAAAAGAAGGGGACAAAAAATAACGATTTTGCACCGGTTTTAAAGAAAATCGGAATCGACGCATTGTTAAACAACATTAAGCCAGAATCCACGTTTAAATTTGAAGAAGATGACGAGAAACCTGTAAAAAGTTTAATTGCTCGTTCCAAAACTGATTTCTTTGACGAGGATCAAATTCAATCCGGGGTAAGCGCGTTGTTTCAATTGACGGAGAAAACTTCTGGCAAAAACCCCACGTTGTTTGAAGATGGCGAAACTATCTTCTTGCAAATTGCATGTATCAAAGTTCCCAAAACACCGACACGACAAGTTCATATGGATTTGACACACTCGCTTTTGAAAAGCGATTCTGAAATTTGTTTGATCGTACAAGACAGAGAGGACCCTAAAGATTATGACAACACAATTGATTACTATGAAAACCTTCTAAAGAAGCACGGGATCACCAACATTAAGTGTATTATGCCCTACCATCAGTTTAACAACGAGTACGCAAAGCAATTTGAACTTAAACGGAAATTGGGAAGCTTGTACGATTTCTTCTTGGTTGATGCAGCAGTGCATGGTTATGTCGTTGCTCGTTTAGGGAAAATATTTTATGCAAAACGCAAGATGCCTGTAGCTGTTCATATGAAAGCAACCAATTTAAAAAACATTTCGAGAATATTCTGCACAAGACTCTTCTCCGGATTCATTCAAAAAGCGATTCTTATAGTGTCGAGGTGGGTAACACAAAAATGAAGCCCGAAGAAGTTGCCGATAATGTGATGGCCATATCCGAAGCCCTAAAAGATCACTTTCCAGGCGGATGTAAAAATATTCGTACTCTAAGCGTCAAAACTAACAAGAGCATGAGCATTCCTTTGTATTTAACACTGAGTAAGTTGTTTTTTTAGTTTTATTGTATTTTGTTTAATTTATTAAGTTTGCCATTATGTGAAGTCAGCCTATTAATTTTGTTAAAAACACAGCATCCTAAAATTTTCACTTTTTATACGAATTAGATAATTGAAACTCGGAAAAGACAATTGCAAATTTTTTGACTTTTTTTTTTTTTCAACTTTGCTTTTTTCCAAAAAGCTACTGCTATTTAGCTTTTTTGTTAAATAACTCAGCTGTTCACTGATTTGTTCAAAAATTCAATTGTTTTTGGTTTAATAATTTAATTGTTTTGGCTTAATAATTCAATTGTTTTTTATTTTTGTTGAACCTCACAGTCGTCGAGGAAACAATGTCTTTTCTTAACTTTTTTATTATGAACCCTTGGTTTTTAACTTGTTTTCATATTTTGAAATGTTTTTTTATTGAGTTCTTTGTATATTAGTCTCAAACCGGAACAAAGGCATTTTTTTTCTTATGCGTAGTTTATAAAATTTTAATATTAACAATTAATTACGCTTTTTTTATTTTTCAGAGAAGAATAGATTCGTAAATGTACCTCTGATTAAACCGAAACGTCCTGAAGATTATAAGGCAGTTAGTGGCGAATTAACAACGTACTCGAACAGATCGGTTACTGTTCTACCAACTGGGCGAGTTATTGTTAAAGATAATAAAAAGAGACTACGTAAAGATAAAAAAGGAGAGCTTGATTTTGAGGAACAAAGCGAGTCGGAAGATGAAGAGCTTGATTTTCAAGAACAAAGCGAGTCTGAAGATGAAAAACCGAAACCTTTGATTAAAAAGGTAAAACAAGATAAGAAAGCTAAAAAAGATGCAGATTTGGAGGATGAAGAAAGCGAAAATTCTAACTTAGAGGAAGCCGAAGAAAACTATCTCAATTTTTATAAGCAGGAACAGGTCAAGATAGCTAAAGAAGGCAAAGATAAGAAACAACAAAATAAGGAAGTAGAAGAGAGCGAAGATGATTTACATTTAGAAAATTCTGATGATTCCGATTTTGAAGGTGATCACCCAAACTTTGAAGAGTCTTCGGGGTCCGATTTTGATGAAGCTGAAGAGTTAGACCAATCGGAATCTGAAGAAATAATTACAAATTTCCATGAAAAGAAAGCAGGAAAAAATAAACCGGCACATAAAAAGGGAAACCAAAATGCTAAAACCGAAAGAACAAATGGATTTGAAAATAAACAGGTTGGAGGCAAGAAAGGTAAGTTCCAAGTTAAGGAAGAAAGTGTAGAAATTACAAGAGACAAAAGAACACAAAAAAGGTAAAAAAGAAAACAAAATGGAAGTTATTCCAATTCAAACAAAAAAAGAAAATGTCACTAGAGGTGGTAATAAGAAAGGCAAACAAGAGGTTTTGGAAACTCCAACTGAAAACACGTTTGGTACCAAAAATACCAAATTAACTAAAAAGGTAAGACAATTTTTGTTTGCGTTAGTTTGTGACCCCAATTAATAGTTTTTTATCTTTTACAGCAAAAAGAAAATGATGAGGCTCATAAACAAAAGAAAACTGACGTAGTGACAAAGCAAGACAAGAAAGATGTTTTGACAAAGCAAAATAACAATGCCGCATCTCCGAAGCAAAATAGAAGAAAACGTGCTGTTAAGGAGGTAGTCTTAGATGTCCCAGTTAAAAAGGTTAAATTGCAGAATGAAAACAACCCCGAAACAACAAAAAGTTGATAAGAAATTGGGGAAAAAGCCAAAAAATTTTGCTAAAAAAGCGAAATAAAATGGCGTTTTACATTTCAAAAGTTTCTTTAAATGGATATTTTTGTACATAGGCGTGTAATTTTTAAGTCAGAATTAAAAGCTTCTTTTTTTAAATAAAATTTGTTTGCGTTAATTTCCTTTATTTTTTTCATGTCATGAATTGTACATGGCAGCAAACATCTTATCTTCATCTAGTTATGGTAGCTGGCGGTTGATTTTGAAAGGCGTTGACTTTTGGATTGAGCGCTAGGCTGAGAGTCCTGCTGATGTGCTTGCACCTGGAGGAAGAAAACAAAACAATATTTTGTTTTTACAAATGCTAATAAACCTGTTCACTTGTAAAAAACACCTCTTTCTGTAAAATATTAGTATTTTGTTTGTTACTATGGATGGGCGGAGCTGGGGCATACAAATACAGCAAATCCATCGATCAGATTATCAAACGTCAAGTGTTGTCTAAATTCGCAATATAGAGTTGAGTAAAGAAGTAAGCGTGAAAAAATTAGCTAATTATAATAAATTTACTTTAAACTCACTTTACTTAATATCATCAAATTAATTCGTAAAATGATTCCGACATTTTCCAGCAATAATTTTGTCCGATCTTTAGACTCGGCCTAAGCCTGATTAGTCAAATTTTATGAGTCGTTTGCACGTTGTTGTGTACAATACAACTTCGTACTTGAGTACGTCCATGCCCCGGCACCATTAGGTCTCGGTGGGTGGGAGATGTCCCCTGGTGTCTTATTTTATGTTGTTGACAGATCCCGCCCCTCTCATCTTAATTTAAGTATTTTTAAGTACTTTTCAGCGGCTAATTCTATTTTCCAGGAACGTGTTTTGTTTTACCTTTTTTTTTACAAAATTCAAGTAACAAAATCTCAAACTAGAAGTCGTAGTTTGAACGATTGGGGGTCAGGCACACATAAATTGGTTAAAAGAAATATTTGCAAAATTCTTTTAACCTTCAGTATCAACTTATTTTACTTTTAAATACTGGAGCATTAAAGTGCTCTCCAAACCTCCCAGTTATTTGTAGCTTAGTTCTAGCTTAATAATAGCCCCCGTCCGCACTCAAATGCGAATTTATGGATGTTAATATTAAATAATTTATTGAGAAATTTTTTAAAACCAAGATGGTGATTAGCAGTTCAAAGGGGATCTATGGAAAAATTTTTTAAAACAACAAAACAAGATAATGACGGAGGGGTTATGAAGTACCTCTATTATATTTTATGTCATTGTTTCCAAAAATATTATAGCGGTATCACAAAGCTTCTGAATATTTAGTAGACAATCTTTCTTTAAATTTCAGACTTCTATACCGTGGTTCGGATTCCACGTTCAAGTTAAGATTCTGCCTGATCTGCATTACAAAAACCAGTTCGATGAAGGACGTACAACACCACACTCTGGTAGTATCAGTTTACTTCGATGCGTTTTTCAATTGGTTCTTACACCTCATCAGTATTTTAGAGCTTTCACGATAATTCTTAATGATCTCTGTTCTTTCTCTCTTTAACTTATTTCAATTCAATTCTTAATGCTTTCTTTTCTGTGCTTCTTCAGTCATCGTATTTCCCAACCCGAGTCTTCATTTTGCTCTTCCTCGTATTTGTTTTTTTATATTCCACGCTATTCCTTCAATTAAGCGATAACTGCTTTGGTTTGATTGGAAGTGAATAGCGGTTTGCTTGAAAAAAGGAAACAAACATAGAAATTTAGTTATGTGCGAAAGGATACATCATAATTTGCGTCTATTTTAATACCAACGCTCTCAAAATGTCAGAAACCTAACCTAACCTTCTAAGTTAATAATCAGATTTGACAGATTGTGAACTGTCATAACCGAAAGTTGTTGCTCGATTTCGCTGACCTTTTTTAATTTCAAAATAAAATACACAACGTAACAGCCTTCACATTACAAATTATACATACCTGGCTTTAAATTCGTATTCTCTATCGCAATTGATAAATAGTTTCGTCACGACGCTACTATTCACCTACCATGGTATGATTAGTAACAATAAAAAGCGCATCAAAAATGTTTCGTTGTCAGTTGTCAAATAATCTGACCTTCGTCCTTTCATAATCGGTCCGTGGCCATTTCAACGTTGTAAGTATACAATTTTTAAGTTTTACCTCAATTTTTTCAAAAACTAGCAAGAGCGCTTTGATTTTTCCAACCTAATTGAAATTTTAAATGTCAAATTTTTTCGAATAATGCTGCATTCTTAGGGAAGCGCATCGATCTAAATTCTGTCATGCAATTTTTGGCACGACTTCGGCGAGTGACCCTACTTATGTAATTTTTTTTGTTATTTTAATTAGGCCACTGTTACAGCCGCCACGATAACGATAGCTAGGTAATTGGAGCAAATTTTACATTTTAATTTAATTTTTGTGTTATCTTACGAATTACGGGTAAATTTTGCATCGAATCATGTGATTATATAACTTAATATCGATTTTTTTTTTAAATAAAATGTGATTTATATTTTTTGTTGTTTCAGAATACTCTGTAAGTGATACCTAGCAAAATGTTTTCTTCATTATTCGGGCGTGTTAATTGTCAAGCTTCCAATACCAGTAATACAAGTCAGGATCTAGCGATCCCCAGTGTGCCCCAAACTGGATTAATTAAATCTTTAGTGGCCGGTAGGACAATAGCCGCTGCTGCCGTGCAACCAGGCGATAGTTGCGAATTTGGGTCTATGAAATATTTTGCATTATGCGGCTTAGGAGGTAAGTGGTCGATGAAAGATCTAAAAGGTACGTGTGTTTTGACTCGATTATACACTTACAGGTATTTTATCTTGCGGTATAACTCACACCATGATTGTACCCCTCGATCTTGTTAAGTGTCGTATTCAAGTTGATCCTGTAAAATATAAGGGCGTATTCCACGGTTTCAATGTCACTTTGAAGGAGGATGGTGCCCGAGGTCTTGCCAAGGGATGGGCGCCCACATTTTTTGGATATTCTGCTCAAGGTTTATGCAAATTTGGTCTATATGAAGTTTTTAAGGTAAAACTTGCATTGTAATGTTTAAAACTTTGCTGAAACCACCTTTTTATTAGGTATTATATTCCGATATGATTGGAGAAGAAGCGTCTTACCAATACAGAACGTACTTGTACTTGTCTGCCAGTGCCAGCGCCGAATTCTTTGCCGATATTGCACTTTCGCCTATGGAAGCTGCAAAAGTTAAAATTCAAACGACGCCTGGATTTGCCAACACTTTGAGAGAAGCTGTTCCCCCGAATGATGAAGGAAGAAGGTATCACGAGTTTCTATAAGAGTTTGGTACCATTGTGGATGAGGCAAATTCCTTACACCATGATGAAATTTGCCTGTTTTGAAAAAACCGTTGAATTGTTGTACAAACATATTGTCCCTAAACCTCGTGATCAATGCAGTAAAGGAGAACAGTTGATTGTCACCTTCGCTGCTGGTTACATTGCCGGTGTTTTCTGTGCGATAGTCAGTCACCCTGCCGACACGCTCGTGTCGAAACTTAACCAAGAGAAAGGCTTATCGGCTGTCGAAGTGGCCAAAAAGGTTGGTTTTATGGGATTGTGGAAGGGTCTCATGCCCAGAATTGTCATGATTGGTACTCTCACTGCTTTACAATGGTTCATTTACGATGCATTTAAGGTAAACAATTGGCTGTGTAATTTTTGTCAGTATTAACGTTCTCTTGTACAGGTCGCCATGCGTATGCCACGTCCACCACCACCAGAAATGCCAGAATCGCTAAAAAAGAAGTTACAAGCTAAAGGCCAACTATAATTATTTTAAAATTAATTTATTTTAGACAAATTAATAATCATCCTCCATAAAATTGCAGTATTCGCTCTAAAGAGCGTTGTCTTGTTTTTAAGTTAAAATTGGTCTTGCTAATCTATCATTTTAGATTGTAAATAGTAAAACTAAATACGACTTAATAAAATCGTAATTAGAAGTTAAAAAGTGCATTCTTCATTATGTAACCTAACATGTGCGAGGATTTACTTTCTTGACCTTGACATACTTGGCGTTTACACGGTGCGTAACCTTGATTGCACGGATCAGTGTTTGTGTTATGTAATTGTGTTATTGGCTTGTCCTTTTAATAGATGACGCACTTGTTTGTTTTCAGACCGAGACTGCAATTTTTTCAAAATTAAGAACGTAAAGCTTTTTTATGGCTTAATTATTATAAATAAAATTCAAATTAATTTATTGTTGTTACGGAAAGGTTAATTAGTGCAGGTTTCTGTAGTTCTCGTAATATTCCAAATATAAAACAAATTGAAATAAAAATATATGCACCCGTTTAAGTTTGATAATTTACAATTGATTTTGATTATTCAATTTAGAATCCGGTGCACCTTTTTTCCTAATGCAAATCACAACTTGACTATTAACAGATTCGTATCGTAAGAGTGTTATGTGACGCACAATGATTTTTTAATTTTTATATTATCTGGAGTTAATAAATCTAAAGGGGTCAAAACAGAGATAAGATAAATTAAAATTTATTAATATTTATTCTTATTATAATTCGAGCTAAATAGTAGGAGCAAGTATACAAGTAATTGTTTTCTATGCTCTTGGATATCCTCATCTTCGATGTATCTAATGCAGATTTTATAGTTGGAAATTATGAAGTTCAATTTTATTAGTTCCGATTATAATATTAAATTTTATTACGAATGTCCTAATTAGTTACCAGTGCCAAGGGGGAAGGTAACTACCCTCCTCCTTGATTCTTGAAAAATTAAAGTCGGTTAAATAGACAAAAATTTTCCTTTATTTTATATTTGAAATGAAAATGTCATATCACAATACAATTTAGCCTTCCACTGTATTTCAAAATGTTTTATTTTTGAAAGAATTTTGGAAAAGTATTACTATGGGCTTTACAGTCGACAAAAATTTTCTGGATCTTTTTATTTTTGACCTAGGTTTAAAAGTCCTTTGAGATGCAGTACTAGCGGATCTAGCATTCATTCAAGGGTTTTTGTTTATTTAAATAATTGTTAATTTAATTTAATAATTAACAATTAATGTAAAACAATAAAATCAATTTTATTTAATTTACAAATAATGTTTCGTTTTATTGTTCATTTAACCTTCTAATTTTAAAATTTGAATCAAATATTTATTTATTTTCGTTTCAAAGTTTTCTATCAACTTTATAAGTGAATAAAGTTTATGTTCTCTCCGTTGCAATATTTTTAAATGTAAGCATGGTCACACTACCCAAATGGTAGAGTCGAGTACCATAAATAAGAGAATATAGGATGACGAGTCATGGAGGCTACTCTGAGGTTTGAGCTCTTTGAAAATGGTCAAAATTAACTCTGAGTACCTAGTCTTCCTTCATTCTACGGTTTATTGTTTATTTTTCACTATTTTCAAGAACTATTTTTCTGCAAATAAAGCGTTTCGTGACAATTGAACCAAAAAATTATCTATTTGTTCATACTAAATTGTTACACTTGTAAACAAATAAGCATCAGAATATCAAAAATTTGAGTTTCTAATTTGAAATAAATTCTTAACTGTTATTCATCAAAAACAATTTTTCTTGAAAACCAAAATTTTCGCCTGCGGCGCATTTTTTCCTAACCCGGCAACTATAATTACAGCAATTTTTTACGCGAAATGAAAAATATACATAAAATTAGTCGTTTTAAAGCATGATTTCCATTTGAATGTTAACACCCCCTCCCTTATAAACCACTTTTAATGGCGACTATTAAATAAAATAGAGAGGATTCCCCTGAATTTAATTCCAAAAAATTAATTACTGCTATGAAAGAATTAAAATGTTTTGACAAAAATAGTGGGTAAATTTTATTATTTTAATTCTTAAAAAATTTATTAATTTTAATTTAAAAACATTAAAAATTAAAATAATTTTTAATAATTATTCTCTTTAGTTAACATTGTTCGACCAATTATTTTATAAAATTCGGTTCTCTTTTTAAATTCAAAATTTTGCTTTTAGGATTTTATTAAAATCTAAAATAATATTTGTTTAGACATACTATATATTATACAATTTAAAAAAACTTACATGATAAAATATTTTTGTAATTTCCGTTCATAATTTCCTCTTTTAAAACCAATCACAGCAAGTCGGGATACATGTATAAAAAAAGATATGTATTTTTAAATAAATATAATATACTACAACAGACGATTTACTATAATATAAATACACTAAAGTGTTAATCAAATTATCAACATGGTGTTTTCCAACGTTTTAGAATATAAATCATAATGAAATTAGTATATTGAAATAAAAAATTTGGGTGTTGGTGAAAGTTTAACGGGAGCGTCAGATAGTAAAATAAAACAAATCTTCATTATATCGCAAAGAAAAACCACCGACAGGAAAATAGTTGGTAAATATTCCAGAAAGTTTCCAAAGCCAAACAATACCTCTAAATTAAATATGTTAGCGGGTAAATTTAAAAATTGATTTTGTACTCAAAAAATATTTCATCTAAAATATATAATATATCATAGCCTTTTAATTATTTTGTTTTTTTGCAATTGGCCAATTACATTATTTAAAAATATCTGTTTGAAGATATCGCAAAATTGCACGCAAAACACTGAAATAATTTAAAAATTCCTCAATTTGATTTGACGAATCTGATGTTGCCTCCATCTTGCTTTTTCTAAACAATTTCTTGTTAAAATAAACACTGCTTTTGTTAGATTAGGTCAAATAAAACACAAATAAAAGTAAAATATATTTAAATTGAATTCAGCCATTCAACTTTTCGTTTTAGCAATTCAACTGTTTTGTTCAATTCAAATGCAACTGTTTGGTTCTATAATTTAACTGTTTTGTTCAACATTGTAATTAAATTTAGTTTAATAATTCAATTGTTTTTGGTTCAACAAATTAATTATTCTTGATTAAAAATTTAATTTTCGTGATTCAACAATTTTCCTGCTTTTTTTCAACAATTCAATTGTTTTATGAAAAAAGCTATTACTTTGGCAAGAAATGAAACTCTTTTGTTGAATAAATCAATTTTTTGTTGATTTATTTAATTTAATTTTTAAATTTAACTGTTTTGTTTAATTAATTCAGCTGTTTTAATACATTCGGTTGTTTTGTTTAATAAATTCGGCCGATTGGTTCAATAATTTAACTGATTTGTTCAACATTGTAAATAATTTTAGTTTAATAATTCAATTATTTTTCTGTTGAATAATTTGTTTGTTTTGGTTCAACAATTTAATTATCCTTGATTTGATTGTTTTTTTTTCAAAAATTCTATTGTATTTTCGGTGATTCAACAGAGTTTTCAACAATTTTCCTGTTTTTTTCAACAATTCAATTGTTTCATGAAAAAATCTATTACTTTGTCAAAAAATGAAACTGTTTTGTTCAATAAATTTATCTGTTTTGTTTAGTAACTTCAGCTGTTTTTCTTAATAAATTCGGCAGATTGGTTCAACAATTCACTACTTTGTTCCACATTGTAGTTATTTTTAGATTAATAATTTCACTGCTTTTCTTGAATAATTCAATTGTTTTTGGTTTAACAATTCAATTAACGTTGATTCAAAATTTAATTTCCCGGGATTCAGCAATTCAACTGTTTCTTTAACAATTCGACAAATTTCTCAAAAATTTTAGTATATTTTCTAACAATTTAATTATTGTTTTGTGCAAAAACGCCACTACTTTGTCAAAAAATGCAACTCTTTGGTACAATAATTTAACTGCTTTGTTCAACATTGTAAATAATTTCAATTTAATACTTCAGTTGTTTTTTTTGTTGAATAACTCGATTGCTTTTAGTTCTACAATTTAATTATCCTTGATTCAACTGGTTTTTTCAAAAATTCTATAGTATTTTCCGCAATTCAACTGTTCCTTAACAATTTTCCTGTTTTTCAAAAATTGAACTGTTTTATGAAAAAAGTTATTACTTTGGCAAAAAATGAAACTGTTTATTCAAAAGTTTATCTGTATTGTTTAATAACTTCATCTGTTTTATTTA
The DNA here is from genome assembly GCA_036346125.1 of Lycocerus yunnanus. Lineage (NCBI taxonomy): Eukaryota > Metazoa > Arthropoda > Insecta > Coleoptera > Cantharidae > Lycocerus > Lycocerus yunnanus. Next base: position 6,658,264 of record JARFIX010000052.1, read on the forward strand.
ATAAATTCGGTGATTGGTTCAATAATTTTACTGCTTTGTTTAACATTGTACTTATTTTTAGTTCAACAATTCTATTATCTTTGATTTAAAAATTAATTTTCGGGATTCTGCAATTCAACTGTTTCTTTAACAATTCCACAAAATTTTCTACAATTTGAGTGCATTTTCTAACAATTCAATAATAATTGTTTTGTGTAAAATATCAACTATAGTTGTCAAAAATGCAACTGTTTCGGCAACGAATTAACTGTTTTGTTCAACATTGTAAATAATTTTAGTTTAATAATTCGATTTGTTTTGTTGAATAATTCGATTGTTTTTGGTTCAACAATTTAATCATTATTGATTCTAGTGTTTTTTTTCAAAAATTCTATTGTATTTTCCATGATTCAACAATTCAACTGTTTCTTTAACAATTCAACAGATTTTTCAACAATTTTCCTGTCTTTTTAACAATTCAATTGTTTTATGAAAAACAGCAACATTTTTTTATCAAAAAATTAAAACTGTTTTGTTTAATAAATTCAGTCAGTTGTTTTGTTTAATAAATTCGACTGATTGGTTCAATAATGTAACTGCTTTGTTCAACATTGTAGTTATTTTTAGTATAATAATTCCATCGTTTTTTGTTGAATAATTTAATTGTTTTTGGTTCAATAATTCAATTATTTTTAATTCTTCTTTAACAATTCAACAGATTTTTCTACAATTTTACTTTTTTTTTCAACAATTCAATTGTTTTATGAAAAAAAAAGCTATTACTTTGTCAAAAAGTGAAAGTTTTCTTCAATAAATTTTGCTGTTGTGTTTAATAACTTCAACTGTTTTGTTTGATAAATTCGGCTGACTGGTTCAAAAATTCAACTGCTTTGTTCAACATTGTAGTTATTTCTAGATTAATAATTTCACTGTTTTTCTTGAATAATTCAATTGTTTTTCGTTCAACAATTTTCAATTGCTTTTGGTTCAACAATTTAATTATCGTTGATTCAAAATTTAAGTTTCCGTGATTCAACAATTCAAGCGTTTCTTTAACAATTCAACAAATTTCTCAACAGTTTGAGTGCATTTTCTAACAATTCAATTGTTTTGTGCTAAAAAGCCACTACTTTGTCAAAAATGCAACTGTTCGGTTTAATAATTTCATTGGTTCGTTCAAAATTGATAATAATTTTTGTATAATAATTCAATTGTTTTTTAGTTGAATAATACAATTGTTTTTGGTTCAACAATTTATGCGATTCAATAATTCAACTGTTTCTTGAACAATTCAACAAATTTTTCAACAATTATCCTGTTTATTTTCAACAATTCAACTGTTTTAGGAAAAAAGCTTATACTTGGTCAAAAAATGAATTGTTTTGTATAATAAATTAGACTGTTTTCTTTAATAAATTCTGCTGATTGGTTCAATATTTAACTGCTTTGTTCAACATTGTAAATAATTTTAGTTTAATAATTCAATTGTTTTTTTGTTGAATAATTCTATTGTTTTTGGTTCAACAATTTAATTATGATTGATTTAACTGTTTTTTCAGAAATTCTATTGTATTTTTCGTGATTCAGCAATTCAACAGTTTTATGAAAAAAAGCTATTACTTTGTCAAAAAATAAAACTGTTTTGTTTAATAAATTCCGGTTGTTTTGTTAAATAAATTGCGCTGATTGGTTCAATAATTTAACTGCTTTGTTCAACATTGTAATTATATTTATTTTAATAATTTCAGTGTTTTTTGTTAAATAATTCAATTATCCTTGATTCAATAATTTAATTTTCCGTGATTTAGCCATTCAACTGTTTCTTTAATAATTCAACAGATTTTTCAACAATTTTTTTGTTTATTTTTAACAATTCAACTGTTTTATGAAAAAGCTATTGTTTTGTCAAAAAATTAAACAGTTTTGTTCAATAAATTTAGCTGTTTTGTTTAATAAATTCAGTTAACTGTGTTGTTTAATAAATTCGGCTGATTGGTTCAATAATTCAACTGGTTTGTTCAACATTATAGTTATTTTTAGATTAATAATTCTATTGTTTTTTTTTGAATAATTCAATTGTTTTTGGTTTGACAATTCAATTATCCCTGATTCAAAATTTAATTTTGCGTGATTCGCAATTCAACTTTTTTTAACAATTCAACAAATTTTTCAACAATTTTACTGCATTTTTCTAATTCAATTGTTTTGTGCAAAAAAGCCACTAATACTTTGTCAAAAAATGCAACTCTTTGGTTGAATAATAATTTAACTGCTCTGTTCAACATTTTATTTATAAATATGTAGTTTAATAATGCAATTGTTTTTGGTTTAATAATTTCAAGAGATTTTTCAATAATTTTAATGTTTTTCAAACAATTTCACTGTGGTGTTTTTCTGATTTTTCATGATTTTTGCCCCGAGACAAACATTTTGATTATTTCTCACCGCTAAAATATTTAATTTTTGTTTATCAACATTTCAAAAGTTAGGAAAAATTATCAATATTATTCAGAAAAAACCTGAAAAAATGTAGAAATTTCTAAAATCCGTAAGTTTTTCTACCCAATCTTAAAATGCCTTTTTATGACAAACATTTTTTTTTATTCCGTAGATAATTTTGTTTCTCCTAAAGCTCCTCCTTACTGCACCTTGCATAAGAAGTTTTCAACTGTAAAAATTGTAAGTATCAAATTAAATAAAAAGCATACAATAAAAAACCACTCCGACAAATTGATAACCTCTTTTATTTGAAGTCGCTTAATAACATAATTTTTCGTACTCATGTTTGTTTTTTAAATATTAAATCCCAAGTTATATATTTTTTCCGTTTCATGATAGTTTTTTTATGCTAATTTATGTTCTTTAAAATAAAGCTTTTCTTTTTCAAAATATGTATTTATTAACTGGGGCAAGAGAAAAATTAATCATCGCCCCCCTCCGTTTGATTTTTGAAAAACAAAAAAGTGCTAGCTTTATAGATTCGATAATTTTTATTAAAAACAGGATAGTTTTAATAATAGAGTTGGTAGGGGGGGGGGGTACGACTAATCTCCAGTATAATTTATTATCATCTTGTCCAAAAAACTGACTGCAGGATTATAAAGTTTCTGCAAAAGTTGTAAATTTTTAATGTTCTGTCCAATTTTGGGGCACTGGGATACTCCATACCCCCTAGTTTTTAAAATGATATTTTCTAGTTTGAGATTTTGAAATTTACTACTCTACTTAAATTTCACTTTTAAATTTTTTTTAAAATATGTAAAATTTTTGAAGCTGTTTAGAAAAGCATCTACTATTGTTTTTTTAATTTCTAGGTATAACATAAATTTTAAATTAAGGTGGGGAACCCACTAAATTTTGTTTATTATTACTACTAACCACCTGAGTTTACAACTAGATTGCCGAGGCGGCCTGAAGGCCTCACTGAGATGTAACAATCAGATTAAAATTAATACATTTATAAATGACACGGAAGAAAAAAAAAGTTCTGAACAGTACCGTAGCTATATTATTTCTTCGGAGGGGGATTTCGGTTTACGGTTTTCAACTGTTCTTTGGTTTAGGGGAAAGTTCTGAACAAGCTTGAGATGCCCAATGTCTATGATTAATAATTCCGACTTTAGAATAATTCGAAAAGGCGTAGATTCAGTTCCCATTTACTGATTTTATCAGTAAATGGCCATTCATTGATTTTATCACATCAGTAACTGAATGTCGTTTCACCACAGCAACGGCCAATTTACTGAAATCTTCAATTCATCATTGAAAAAATAAACTGTATAAATCGGAGAGTGTGGGGGTTATAGAATACTCTCAAGTGGCCCAGAACGAGGAGGCAAAACATTTAATGCTTAAAAATTATGCAAAAACTTTATGATTGGGGGGGGGGGGGGGTATGCTCAGGATTCAAATATTCTTGAAATACTCCCTAGTTTATTTATACATATGGGCCTAATTTAAAATGGGAGGCATTATCCGAGCGCCTCGGTTCAAATCCGGGCGGGACGAGTATTTTTATTCTGACCGTCTTTCCTCGGCAGGCAATGGCAAACCACTGAGGTGGAGTGCCAAGAAAATCCTATGGGACTACGATTCCTCAGTCATGAGAATGCGACTAGAAAGAGAGATGAAACAACATAATTATAAGAGATATGCCAAATTTCTTCACCTAGAGATATCTCGTAGATAAATTAAGGAAGTAGCCAATGATATTTCTGATTGTTTTATTTTGCTGCCCTCTGATTGGTTACTTCGTTAATTTATCTAATAGATAGATTATCTAAAAGATATCTCTATGGATCAATTAGTATTATACCAAAAATAATTGAATTGTTATAAAAAAACAGTTAAATTATTGAACTTAGTAGTAGTTATTGAACAAAATAACAAAACAGTTGCATTTTTGGATAAAGTAATAGCTTCCTTGCTTAAAACAGTTGAATTGTTGAAAAAATAGTCGAATTTTGAAAAACCTGTTAAATAATAATAAAAACAGTTGAATTGTTGAATCATGGAAAATGGAATTGTTGATTCAGGGTTCAGTGAATTATTGAATCAAAAACAATTGGATTATTAAACTAAAAATATTTGAAATGTTGAACAAAGAATTATTTGCACCAAACGGCTGAATCATTAGGAAAATAGTTGAGTTGATGGAAGTAGCTTTTTTGAATATAACGGTTGAATTTCTGAAAAACCCGTTGAATTATTAAAGAGACGGTTAAATTATTGAATCACGGAAAATGGAATTGTCGATTTCGTGTTATTTATTTCATTGTTTAATTTAAAACAATTAAATTATTAAACCAAAAAACAATAATTAAAGTATTATGCCAGAAATAATAAAATTATTGAACAAATCAGTTGAATTATTTGAACCAAACAGCTAAATTACTGAACCAACACCTCAATTATTATTTAAAAAAAAGTTCCATAATAATTGAAAACTTGTTGAATTGTTGAACGAAAAACAATTAAATTGTTAAACAAAAACTTATTTGAGCCTAACAGCTGAATTATTGAATAAAAAAGCTGAATTTATTAAACACAGCAAATAAATTATTAAAGAAATCCTTACATTTTTGGTATGTTGGTAGCAACTTTTTTGCATAAAACAGTTGAATTGCTGAAAAGTCTAATAGTTGAAAAACTTGTTGAACAAAAAACAATTGAATTATTAAGCCAAAAACAATTAAATTATTAAACCAAAAACAATTGAATTTTTGAACAAACCAGTTGAATTATTCAACTAAACGGCTTAATCTGTTAAACACGGCAGCTGAATTTATTAAACAACAGCTGAATTATTTAAAAAAAACCCAATAATTGTTTTCAAATGTTGATTAATTTTTTTCTATTGTATTGTATCATAATATATTTGTGACCTGACCTGTAAAGAGCTACAGTAATAAATTTAAAAGAGGGCACTTACAACTAAAATTGGTAATTTTTTAAATTGTACAAGTTAATCAACTTTCTAGGCTAATAAATTAGATAAATGTGTATTTATATTTTAAACTAACAATATAATATTTCCTTAAACTTAGTCCACATGTGAATTATTTTAGAAATTGCTTCAAAATCTAATTTCAACGTTAAATGCCCAAATTTGGATCGAATTGATTTAATATGGTACTTATCCATTTAATGAAATGTAACTTTAATTATGATCATTGCTGATAATGGGGGATTCTACGTCAAGGTTTTATTTTAAAAACTTTCAATTTTTGGAAAAAACTAAGTATTTTAAGGTGAGAAAAAAATTTTTTACAATATAAAACGTTCATATTCCTCCGATTTGTGTTTCCTGGGTGTTCTTAACCGAAACATAATCTTTATCTTTTTTTTAGGACAAGCTTATTATTTTTTTCACGTGTATACAACACGTCTATGTTGCAAAAACAACAAAAGTTCTACTCCATCAACCGTAGCTACCTTTACTTGCACAAGTAAAGATTATACCTCACCTCACAGGATTGAAATGGAATTTTGGGAAAGTGAAACCAGTAAAATTCAACTGTAATATCAACTTTATTAAAATTAATTAACGTTTGCCATTGCCTGGAACAACAGCATTTCATTTATACACTCCAGTTCCACTTTGATGTTGGCAGGAATAAATACGACAGTTCCACTGTGCAATTCAATCTCGCCATATTTTCCATAGCCAGATATAACAATTAAAATACTAGCCGAATTTCTCGATTTTAAAGAAAAATTAAAAGTGGGAGGAATTTCGTATTTAGCCACCGCAAAATCCAACACGGGCGGTTTGAAAACAGCACAAAAGTTATTTTCTATTACAGGCTGAAATATCACGGATTGTACCGGTAGTGAAGTGTAATCGAGAATCCTACACAGAGTATCGACGTCTTTAAATTTAGGCGTCAAACCAGCCCTGATCACATTATCCGAGCACGCCATACATTCTACACAGTCGCCGTAAATATAAGCGTGCGGTATGTTTGGACCCAAATAAATTGCCTCGAACGGTTTCAAATCAACCACGTTCAAAAAATAAACAGCAAAGCAGCCCACGTCCCCTTGAAACTGCTCATTCAAATCTTCAACTAACGGAGCAAACAGCAATTCGCGTTCCTTTTCATCTATACATTTAAATTTTTGGAGTAACTGATTCAACAATTTTTCCACCTCAACTGCCGGGTACTTCATCAAACTTGAGAAGCAAACTTCAACCATGTGCTTGTCAACTTCTTCGTTGATAAACTTTTCGGCTACATCTGTTCCAACAATTGTTCTCAACTCCCTTACCTCTTTCATGAAGGTTTTAATCTCTTCCGTTGGCCTAAAAGCACACAAAGCTTTAAAATCGGTCAATGCGATTGCCAGTTCCGGTTTATGATTCGCATCTTTATAGATTTCATAATTAGTTTCGTGTAATTCTTCGGCCAACTCTTTCGATGGATGTACTTGTATCGAAAGCGAATTGCCGATTGACAAAACTTTAAACAAAAATGGTAAATTATTACCAAACGCTTGGCGTATTGGTACCCCCAGGTACTCGGGGTGGTCTTCAATTATTGTGCTTAAAAGCTCCCCCGTGACTTTATTACGGGAAGGCCCGCTAGGATGAGTTCCCATCCATAATTCAGCATACGGTGTGTTTTCTTCGATCTCAAAGTCGGCGTTGGCGGTTGCACACAGTTTGGCTACTTTACTGTTAAAACCTATTTTACCCCAATTGTAATACTTGACATCGCAAAGCAATTCCATTTTCGACACTAAATTTGGAGAACGAGATAAAAAAGCTGTTTACCTCGACGTTTCATAATCACTAACCTTATTCTGACATTTAGCGATAAACATATCGATCGGTCGTAAATTTTGTGGTTATAAAACAGCAGGCAGTGGCGCATCAAAAAACTTTTCAGATAAGGTTAATTAATAAAAACAAGAACCGAATATGCGCAGAATATATTATTATGAAAATAGGATTATGTGCGATGCAAGAAGTAAGGTGGCTGAACCAGGGGCACATTAAAATAGATAGTTCAACAGTGGAAACAGCGAAAGGAACGAAAATGGTTTTGGATTTATTGTGGACAAATCTGTAGAAAGAGCGGTTATGCTGATAGGATATGTGCAAAAGAATAAAATGTAAGCTCTATGAGCAATTAGAAACAATTATGACTCAATTACTCGGGCATTGGAAGATGCTAATGCGAAAATTGGTAAAGAAGCTATATACATGTCGACAATAGGGCTGGAAAGTCTACATGAGAAATCTAACGAGAACGGAAGAAGGTTGATTAACTGGGAGACCATCAAAAATTTTGTAATAAGCAGTACAGTTTTCCCACAGAATCCACAAAGTGAGGAGGAATCAAATGGACTACATAATAGTGGACGGTCAACATAGAAGCTGTATTCTAGACGTAAGAGGTTTTAAAGGCACAGATGACGAGACGGTCTACAACTTAGTGGTCACCAGGATAAAATAAGAATAAAAATACAAAGTAAATGACGAAGGAAAGGAGTCTATAAAGAAACGGACACAGATGTGAATACTTTCACGTGGATGAAAACCAAATCAAGAAAACACGCAGTGTCCCGAGAAGAAATGGGAATATTACGAGAGGAGAGTGAAAAACATGGAGATAAAATACAATCAATTAAAGCAAATATTAAAGGTACAGGAGTTTTAGAGATAAAATGCAGAAAAAGTAAATTCAATAAAAAATAATTAAAATGTTGAACAAAGCAGTTGAATTATTGAACAAAATTATGCCTACCTAATTTATTTATTGTCGTGATAAACAAGAAAACATTGCAGGTAATAACAGGAAGAAAACAAAAAGAAGTAATCCACATCTCATCGAATGGATCATAAGGCCCTGCGTGAATAGGTGGTTTTGATGAAATTTTTGTACAAAATTATGAATAAAGCCTTGGCACTCTGAAAGTTTTTTCATTTTATTAGAAAAATCCAAACGAAATCATAATATGAAGAAATTACAAAACTAAAATACTTATAAACATAATTATACAAACTACTTAGCTACGCTCATGGGATTCCGCACAACTAAGACCACCGCATCTCCTCTTAAAAACATCTTGGTAATAAATCGATCCTTGTTTACCACTTTCGATTTCTTCTTTCCTTTGCCTTGACGTGGATCTTCGGTCCACATTTCCTTCACATTTTCCAACACCATGTTACAGTGCCGATCAAAAGCCTTCACACGACCCAACAATTTCTTATTGTTGCGACAGTTTATCAGAACTTGGGTGTTATTTTTAACAGATTGGGTTAGCACTGATAAGGGGCCGGTATTGAACTCTTCTTCCTCCCTGGCAGATAACTCATCCGCGCTCATTTCGGATTTTGGTTTCGTTAATGCCCTACAAAATAACGAAAATGTAACAAAAGATACTAAAGCACCGAATTTGATACCTACATTTTGCTACAAAGGAATTAACAACACAAATAATTCAAAACGTTCGTCTTTGAGGTTAAAACGAAAATGCCGATTCAATCACAGACCACTGTTTTACCGACACAAATTTTAAAAAAGAAATTAACCTCAAATGACGTAACTTATTATTTTTCAATTCTCTCAAAAATGCCTAAAACAATTCGGCCCAAAAAAAATGGACCTAAGCCGAAAGCGGAGACGCTTGTGGAGAGGTTGAAACGTGAAATCGAAGTTTTAACGAACCCAAAATATTTAAATGCTACTTGTGGGGCCCTCATCATCCTGGAAGTGTTAATCACCGTCGTAGTGGTTCAGAAAGTTAACTACACCGAAATAGACTGGAAGGCTTACATGCAAGAAGTCGAAGGCTTCATGAATGGAACCTACGATTATAAATTACTTAAAGGTAAGAAAACGAACCTTTCATCGGTCTCATTTAATAATTTTTTTTTAGGCGACACAGGTCCTTTGGTGTATCCTGCCGGATTTGTTTACGTTTACAGCGTCCTGTATAACTTAACCAGCAACGGAACAAACATTTTATTTGCTCAATATTTATTCATTTTAGTTTACCTGAGTCAACTTTGTTTATCGTTTAATATTTATAAGAAAACTGCTAAAGTGGCACCGTATGCGTTAATGATTTGTACTTTTACGTCATACAGAATCCATTCGATTTATGTTCTGCGACTTTTTAATGATACAATTGCTGTGCTGTTATTTTACGGAAGTTTAAATGTGTTTTTATCGGATCGGTGGATTTTGGGTAGTATTTTATATTCTCTTGCAGTCTCGGTTAAAATGAACATTTTATTATATGCTCCGTGTTTGCTTTTGGCATACTTGACAAACTTAACAATCAAAGACACCATAATTAATCTCGCTGTTTGTGGATTCGTTCAGTTTGTGCTAGGACTTCCATTTTTATTGGAAAATCCAGTAAATTATTTGATGGGTAGTTTCGATATCGGTCGTATTTTTGAACACAAATGGACGGTAAATTATAGGTTTTTAAGTAGAGAAATGTTTGAAAGTCGCGAATTTCACATTGCACTGTTAGTACTTCATGCTATATTGCTGTTATTATTTTTACCACTATTTAAGCGCTACATGACCAGCTACGCCAAATTGAAATGCGTTGCAAGTGATATTCAAAAGGAAAAAAATTCAAATGTGAAGGTTAATTACAATACAGCAGCGCAGTTGTTTGTTTTACCGTTCTTCGTTACCAATTTGATTGGAATGACATGTGCCAGGTCGTTACATTACCAATTTTACTGTTGGTACTTCCATAGTCTCCTGTACTTGGCGTACTGTAGCGGATATCGCAAATCATTCATGTTTTTCTTGTTGGGTGTTATCGAATTGTGCTGGAATACTTACCCAAGCACAATTTTCTCGAGCGCAGCTCTACACCTGTGTCATGCATTTCTGTTATATGGTGTCTACAATTACATGAAGAAGTAAATAAAAATGTGTGTAATTTACTACTGTGTATTTTTTATTCCCATGCCAGTGAAGCTAGGTTTGTGAAAAGAAAATAAAATCAACAACGGCTGAAAAAATTGGTTTGGCAGATTGAATGATCAAGTTTTACATTAATATCGTGGGCTATTGATTGTGTTCGTATTTACATAATAATTTCCTAATCTTCTGTATTAATAAAATTCAATGCCCTCACTCACTCATTCACCACGGTATCTCACAATACTGAAATTTTACATGATTATTTATTGCTCCTGGCTAGTTCAGATTCTGTAAGATGGAAAATCGATCACTGGGAAGGATTTGTCAAGAAGTTTGAACAACGAGCAAAAGAAGAACACAAATGAGCAAATCATAAGTTCTGGTGTAGAAACCAAAGTTGCGCTGATGCAAATAGTTTCCTGTATAAAGATATCGGCTCCAATGTATTCCCTCGTCAATGTTGTGTTGTTAATTTTTACAATCAAATTTGGAAATTTTATATGGTGGGCTGAAAATTTATAATTTATTAATATTGTTATTTTAGTTATTATATAAAAAGTATTTGGTTTGCAGTCAGTGGATTACGAGTCTTTGTCAATTTGTCCCAGATCAACAGCTTATGAAGCGTCTGCTCTACCATTGGCCTATGCTCACTATAAATGTAGTTTCTATGCTCGTAACAGGTATACATAATATTTTTGAACACACTTTTTTCGAAAATCAGAACCCGTTACCCACGTACACAGGGCAGTTTCCTCTACAATATAGGTAAAAATTATTAAAATTCATTATTAACAGGTTTGACTTGTAAGTATTAGCTAAAGATGGGGTACAATAAGCTAGCTTCAGTGCAGTGGGTCCCAAACCACAACCCGTTAATAATAATAATAAATTAGCTAAAGATTGAACTCATCCACTGAGTAGGGGCTCGGAAAGAGAATTAAAAATTTTGTCATACAGAGAGGTACTTGTTTATTTACAAAAAATTCTAACCTGCCATTTAAAAAATTAAAAATTGCATGAGCATACATTACAATGAAGTAACCTACCTAGCAGCAGCTTTTATTATTTAATTTGTTCTCCTAAATGTTTTTGCACCATGTGCCGCGTAAGAGTCGACATAAAACTATACGAACATCCGCATATGTGGCACTGATGCATCGCACTACTTCCGCGATGAATCTCCGAATGTCGGTTCAAGTTTGAAAAACGTGAAAATTCTTGTCCACATACCGAACAACGAAACTGTTTAATCGGATTGTGCGTCCGCTTGTGAAAGTTCAAATCGCCTTGATTTACAAAAGTACGATTACACATATCGCATTCATAAGCCCTTATACCAGTGTGAATGAGTAAATGTTTCCTTAGGCTCGATTCGTCTGTGAAACGTTGCAAACACGTTGAACATTCCAAGGGTCGAAGTGAAGGATCGTGAACAGTGACGTGCCGTTTTAAACTACCAGCAGTGGAAAATGACTTAAGACATTTAGAGCAGCGGTACCATCTACATAAAAAAAATTCTTTTTAATAAGTAGCGCCTGAGAAATTTTTTACTTACTTTTGTTCACTAAGAACTTTACGCTGTTGTTTTTTTAAATCATTAGATACTTTATTACTTAATAATTCGTTTACAACTTCCTCGTGACTCTTTCCATCTTTATACAAGGAAGACTTTAGTTCTCCATTACACAAAACGCAGTGCAAAAAGATATTTTGTTCGTTTAAATTGACTCTGGTGGTTGTGCTGCCATATCTATCGGTTGTTCTTTGTAAGGTAAACGACGTCATCTTTCGGTAACAGGGACAATTATTTCGTTTATTTTCTTGCGCAGTTTTTCTTTTGGCTATTGCAGAGTCAGAATCTGCAATAATATTTTTGTATTTTACCTATGCTTAATAATACAACAAAAATTTAACCATAATTACCGATTGCAAATTCAAAATTGTATTAAAATAAAAATTTAATTTTACTTTTAAATTAAAGAATAAGTTTGCCACTACTATAAACACTTCATTTACCTTGAGTTAGCAAATCATTATCTGTACTGCAAGAAATTTGGTTTCTATCTTCGTGCACAATAAACTTCCATTTAGGAACTGCGTTTTCATCACGATGTAACTCCATGTAACCATAAACAAAAGAGACACTTTTGTTAAAACCACCCGTACCACTATCGAACGCTTTTTCCACAACCTTAACTTCAAGATTTGTACTTTCTAATTTTCGCTGTATGCTTTCCAATTCCATTAATCCACTTAACGTTTTTCCAATGATTTCATCAAAATTTTCTTTGGTTAGGGTGTATTTTTTCACCAGAATTTGCGGCTGTTTCTCTACTTTCAATTCATTTTTTATTTCAGATTTTTCTCCTTTAAATATTTGTAAAATTTGGCCATAAATCTTTTTACCTTCCTTAGTCATCCCCACAGCCACTTTTTTATTGGGCGAAAAATTTGAACCCTTTTTATCATTTATCTTGTGCATGAAGGAATTTAAGTGTTTTTTTGAATTCGTTGATTGAGAATTTGTAATTCGCTGTTTTAATTTATTGAAATATTTGTCTAGCGTGACGGTTTGGCCAGTAATTAAATTTTTACCTGTTATTTTACCTAAATCTACGGCATCTTTGTTGGTCATAGATTCGTCCAGATTTATTGATTGTTGGAAAATCGCCAACTGTTCTTGTATGGCGCTCTTACTATATTCACTCGCTTGAACGTATTCAGAAGCGTGAGGGTCGTCTTGTGCAATATTAATGGTTTGTAACTGTAATTTCCCGTCTTTTAAAATAGCATATTGGTACTGAAACTGATCGGAAACATCGATATCACCAGGAATTACAAAATTAACATCTCCTAAAATATAAAATCAAAACAAAAATCTATAAAATTATGTAATAAGTACAAACCACAATCTTCTTCTAATATTTCGATATTATGAGCACCGACTTCCTCGCTACTAGCTGTCAAATCGACACTGGACTCTTCTACTTCCTCATTAATAATCAAAGGTTCTTGAACATCATCCATTTGAAGCATATCTTCTTCACATTCTTCCGTCCTAATACAAATGAGAGGTTCATGTGTTTCGTCCAATTCATTTTCTTCCTCAAAATCATCAACTAAAAGCAAAAAACAACATTGTTTAGTTACTCTCGACTATACAGACTATAGAACTAAAATATCTGCAGTGGTAGGGAAAGGGGATATGCGTTGATATTTTAAATACGAGCATAATAAAATATTCTGGTTGGATTCAAGAAAAAATTGCACCAGATTGTGTAATCGTTGGGGTAAGTTGGATTTTACAACTTAAATTCTTCAATCGATTTTGGAATGGAATTCAAACGATATCTCCATGGTAGCCTAGAAGACGCAGAAACCTGCATGATGTGAGGTACCCCACATTTGGGGAAAAAACTTCAGTTGGCGAAGATCAAGTACCTGGGTCTAACTTTGGAGTGCAGGCCGAGGTGCAGGCTGACCTTCAAAGCAAATGTACATGATATAACAAACAAAGTAACGTTCAGGGTAGCCATAAATTATGAAAAGAAGTTTCAGATTTAATTGAAGAATGACAAAGACGATAATCCTTCCATATTGTGTCGAAGGCATATTTTCTTCCATAAACTCAACTCGTTTTCTTTGGTCTGTTTTGTATGTTTTTTTTTTGTAACTTGGCATACAATGTTGTTCCTCGTGTACATTCCGCACACCCATGCTCTCTAAAACTGTGTATTTTAGTTAGCATTTATTGCTTAATGACTTCATAAATTTAAGATTTAAAAAATTTAATTTAATTTTACTTATATGCAATAAAAATAAATTGCCGTCTCCGGCTTGGAAGGCACGTAAGACAGTGGTCCTCTCACAAGATGCTTGCAACATCTTTGAGATATTAATTGCTAGAGTACTCTCTTGAGGGACGGTAAACGACCTTGGTTGTATCCTTACATAAGGAAGCCGAAATATATATAATAAATTGCATAGACCGGGGGGGCCTGGAACACCCTCCAGTGCACCGATATTCACTCATCCCCCCGCCCCAGGCACTGATTTTGCCTTTATGTGGTTCTAAACAAATTCTCTAATAATCGCTTAATGAATTCGCAAATACGTTTCTAACGATTTAGGTGTGGGCTGTAACATCGTTCTCAAGAAAATTATAGCAAAATCATACAAAATCTGCATAATTTCTAAGCATTTACTGTCTAGTTCCCTGTACTGGTGCACTGGAGGGTGTTCCACACCCCCCAAGCCCCCCGGTCACTAAATCCGTGTATTTTAGTTTCCGTTTCTGATTTATTGCTTAAATTTGACTTCATAAATTTAAGATAGCAAATCATTTTAATTCCCATTTTTAAAAATTTAAAAATATAATTTCTATTTACTTATATGTAATAAAAATAAATTGCACAGACCGGGGGGTCTGGGGTGTGGAACACCCTCCAGTGCACCGATATAGGAATCCAGGATATTAAATGTTTACAAATTATGCAGATACTGTAATTTTCTTTCTTCAGAACGATGTAATATACTGGAATTCTTCCCCCCCTCAGGCACTTATTTTGCCTTTATGTGGTTCTAAACAAATTCTCTATTAATCGCTTAATGAATTCGCAAATACGTTTTTAACGAATTAGGTGGGGGCTGTAACATCGTTCCCAAGAAAATTATCGCAAAATCATACAGAATCTGCATAAAATTTGTAAGCATTTATTATCCTAGTTCCCTATACTGGTGCACTGGAGGGTGTTCCACACCCCCCAGTCACTAAATCCATGTATTTTAGTTTGCGTTTGGGATTTATTGTTTAAATTTGACTAGATAAAATTAAATTAGCAAATCATTATAATTTTAATTTTAGAATTAAATCACCTAAATCAGAAGGCAGAATATTAAATGTTTACGAATTACGCAGAAGCTTGATGATACTGCTGTAATTTTCTTGATAACTATAGTATATCAATCAATAATCAATCATTGGTTTCCATTCCTATCGGAATATAACCATTTCCATTCTGGAAGTTCTCACAATCTGTTTTACGAGGTGGATTACACCTCTGTTAAAGCTACTTCCCCTAACTTTTCGTGTGATTTTGCTTTATGAACAATCTGTCTCCACGTCTTTCTACTTGCGCCCTTCAACTTCCAATCTTGACTCCCATCACGCTCAAATCTCTTGTTACAACATCCCACGATCTCATCCTCGGTCGTCCTCTGTTTCTCTCCTTATCCGTTTCCACTCCGTCGCCAGTCTTCTGACATCAGTTTTTTCACTTCGCATTATATGTCCCAACCATCGTATTCGCTGTGCTTTTATAAACCTCAGAATGTTTTTATTACCTAAAATTTGCGCTATCTCTTCGTTTTTTTCGTACTTGTACTTTGGTTAATCACCTACACATTGTGGAAATGCATGGCATTCGAAGAAGATTCTTTTTAGTCCTATAATCGTTCTAACTACTTTTCTTCAGAAAACCCTCTACCGTTCCTCTTCTACACTTGTCATACAAAGTACTTCGGCTGCGTACGCTATGGTCGGTCTTATCAGACTTCTTATATTAACAATTACTTCGTCTTTCTAGATATTTCTGTTTTCAGTATTTTCTTTCTAGAAATGCTCTGTTTCCTGCATATGCAAAACCAAACCCCTTTTTTTTTATTTCCTCGCAGTTTTCAATTATATGTGGAATATATATTTTCAGGTAGGTATACACTTCTATGAATCATAGCGAATATTATTATCGATGTTATGAGATGTTATTAAATACTATTTTGTATTATGTTAAGTGGTTTATCGGTAAATATAAATTATTATTATATGTTCGTTGTTTGTTGTTCCCATTTGATAGCTCTTTCTTGTATTTATTGCATTCCTCACGATTACATTAAATACTAACTTATCTCATATTATGAATATCATCACGTTTCTCAAATATTCGACAAACATTGCATCCAATTTTCACTAGAATTTTTATTAAAAATTCAACTTACCATTGCTCTTGATCACATATTGATTTAAATCGCCTGCTTCGTTCTGCAGCACTACAATCTGTCCATCGGTGGGCACAAGAAACTCCCCCTGCTGCAAATACAACTGTCCATCTGCGCCGTACTTAACCTAAAAAGAGTTATTAACGTAAAGCTTCAAAATTTTCAAACTTCTTACCTGAAACTCACAGGAATCGTCTTCATTTGTTAATCCATTATCATCAACATATCCAATTGTTTCCTCTACGTCGGACATTTTTCCTATAAACAATACAGCAGCTAATTTTAGAAAAATTCCACCCGAAACTTCCGTAAATATTCATCGCACTTTGCAAGTTTTGCGTTCTCAACGCGTAAAAATAAATAAAACAAAATTCGATTCAAATTTAATTTCGATCGGTAAATAAACTCACCTAAACTAACTGCAGATTTGACGACGTTTTACCCAATCGGTACTGTAGGGCAAGATGGCGTTCGTACAAATTTGGGTTGATTTTCATTTTTGTTTTATTTGTTGTGGAAATGAGTTTCCTTGAAATGAAATTTGATGTTAAAAGTGGATCGATATCATTTTAAATAAGTTTTTTATATTAATTCATGCGACATTAAATCTCGGGTTAAATGAGGTCGATGCAGAGGCGTAACATGTACATATTTTTAGGGGTTAAAATAAAATTGTAATTTTTAACGTTTTAATTTTAATATATTCCCAACAAATTATATTTTTAACAATAATCAACTTGACTCCTAAATAAAATCATATATCACTTCTGCATTTTTGAGAGTAAAGTGACTACTTTATTCCTCATTGTTGGGGAGTAAAGTGCACACATAGTAAGACATCACACATTTACTTATCACACTTACTATCACACATTTAAAAAATGCGCTTGTCAAGAGGTTATCAAAAGGGCGTGGTTTAAGTAGTGGGGTAATAAGATGTGTCAAGAGGAGCGTGGTCCAGTAATAGGGCTAAACTGGTTCTGAAGAACTATCGCGCAAGATTTTTACAAGTCAAATTTAATAAATCGAAATTTTTATTTGCAAACGATCTATTTAGTAAAACTTTTTCCAGTAGGAACTTTCTAAATGGGTTAAACAGTAGGTCCCCTATGTATGTGATGAAACTTCGAATACAAACTACAGATGTAGTAGGGAAAGTCTCCAACGCACTAATACATAGCACCTGAAGAGGATATGAATTGAAGATTTTAGATTATCTGCCTGCCTAACCTCTAAACCGATAAGTTTTTGTTTTACCATGAGCAAATTTCTCACTTTGACTTGAAGCTGCCACTTGAGTTTCAAATCCAGCTCTAATGGTAGTTCGATCTCGATATTTTTAATAAGATTATCCTTCGCGCAGGCGAAGATATCTTCAGAAATTATATTATAAATAAAAAAAATTGCAATAAAGATCATAACATGATGAACATAATAAAGGTTTTCTTAACCTTTAAAGTTAACCGGTATAAAATAATATAAAGGTTTACGTCAAAATTACGAGTATTTTCGCACTCTGGGATATATTTAATAAGTTTAACCTCATTTAGGACCCTGTGGCAACAAGATTTATTATTTTCTAGGTTATGTTTAGCTCCGATATATTTTTTATTACTTTTAATAGCTGACGCTGGGATCTGCCGGGGCGATTTTGAAAATTTTGAGTTTTTCCGGGATAAGGAATATTTTTTAAAATTGTAGCGTCCTTCGGCCGTTATATTATAAATATAAAAAAAACTTAATTAATTATAATTACTTTTTTAGCGCTAAGGGTGCGTTCATAAAGGACGTCCTTGCTTTGGGAGGGGCCACAAAATGTGACAAGGGGGACGGAGGTTAGCCAAATGTGACGACCGCATAAAGATTTGTAAAAATTGTGCTTTTAAAATTTTAAAATATTATTATCCCTCTTAAACTATTTGAAAATTTATTAATATAAACAATTGTAAAATTATAAATAAAATGTCAAAGCTAAAAGTTTTAGTGGTTCTAAATAAAGTTTAATTTTATAAATGAGGGGGGGGATTCTTGATTTGTGACCATTAGACGTCCCGGAGAAGGGGGAGCTAAAAATTGTGACCAACTGTGACAAAGAGGGGGGGGGTATAAAATTTGAAAATTGCGACCGTCCTTTATGGACGGCCTTTAAATACTTATTTCAATTTTCGATAGGCGGGGTTACAGTTTCAAAAAAGCCAATGAAAAAATTGCATTTCAAATTAAGTTTTAAAGCCTTTTTTTTCAAAATTTGTGGACCAACCGCAAATTTTATTTTTTATGCGCTAATTAGATCCTCATCTTTCATCATTCACTTTAAAATCGTAAAAATCATGATTCGTGTATATTAACTGTCACCAAAAATAGATTTCTTAGGTTATAAACGTTTTTAATAAAATAATAAACAATTGTAAATGTTTATTAACTTATGAAATTATATGTTGAATAAAATATTTTAAAAATTACAATGAAATTTGAAAATTTTCCAACTTACATTTTAGTCTAACAAGGAGAGACCGGCAACTTCCTCTCACTGAATTGCTTCATTTTCATTGTGCGTGTAGGTCTTGTGTTGGACTTCAACAGGTGCAAGTATAAGAGCACGCTTCTTTACCAATTTCGAGAAAATTGAATTTGAATAATTATATATTACTGATGAACTGCATAAAAATAAACATAAATTTGGTAAGTTGTTAATGGAATTGCGTAAAATTGCAAAAAAATAAAAACATATACGAAGGGTACTGGGATCGCATCCAGCTCCTGCCAATTTGTTTTTTTACTTATTTGATTATTAATTCCCCCCAGTATTATTCATGTCATCGTTCTCAAGAAAACTAAAGCGCTATAACAGACCCTACTCATAATCTGAAAACATTGAATGTTTTGCCTTTCAACAGTGAGGCACTGGAGAGTGTTCCACACCCCCCAGACCTCCCGGTTTGTACAGTTTACTTTTTATTAGAAACAAATTGAAGATAACAGCATAACCGATGTAGAAAAAATCTCTTGAAAAACGAATTAATCCTAACAAGTCACACTCAAGTAACTAATATTCCAATTGGCTCAAATTATAAACCAAAGTTGTAGAGACCGGGGGGTCTGGGGGGTGTGGAGCACCCCCCAGGTATACTCAAACTGTGATAGATAAATTTGCAAACTTATGTTTATCAGCATTAGGCAATAATGGTGAAAGTTTTAGCCCAAAGATATAAAGCAGTGACCAAGAATCAGGGGTGATTATGAATTCCCAGTATAATATGTCATCGTTCTCAAGAAAACCAAAGCGATATAATAAATCGTACTCATAATTTGTCAACATTGAATGTTTTGCCAGTCAATAGTGAGGTACTGGAGGGTGTTCCACACCCCAGTCCCCTCGGTTTGTGCAATTTATTTTTATTTATAATAAATTGAAGACATCAGCATAGCCGATCTAGAAAAATTTCTAGAAAACTAATTAATCTTAACTTGAACAAGCCACACTCAAGTAACCAATATTCCAATTAGCCCAAATTATAAATCGAAGTTGTAGAGACGGGTCTGGGGTGTGGAGCACCCCAGGAATACTCAAACTGTAATAGATAAATTTGCAAACTTATGGTTATCAGCATTAGGCAATAATGGTAAAAGTTTTAGTATAAAAATATAAAGCAGTGACCAAGAATCGGAGGGGGATTATGAATTTCAGTATAATTTATGTCATCGTTCTCAAGAAAACCAAAGTGCTATAATAAACTCTACTCATAATCTGTAAACATTGAATGTTTTACTTTTAAGCAGTGAGGCACTGGAGAGTGTTCCACACCCCCCAGACCCCCCGGTTTGAACAGATTATTTTTTATTAGAAATAAATTGAAGATAACAGCAAAACCGATCTAGAAAAAGTCTCTAGAAAAACTAATTAATCCTAACTTTAGCAAGTCACACTCAAGTCACTAATATCCCAATTAGCTCAAATTATAAACCAAAGTTATAGAGACTGGGGGTCTGGGGTGTGGAGCACCCCCCAGGCACACTCAAACTGTGACAAATAAATTTGTAAACTTAGGGTTATCAGTATTAAGCGATAATGGTGAAAGTTCTTAGCACAAAAAATATAAAGTATTGACCGACAATCGGGGGGGGGGGATTATGACTCTCCCCCAGTATAATATGTCATCGTTCTCAAGAAAACCAAAGCGCTATAATAAACTCTACTCATAATCTGTAAACATTGAATGTTTTACCTTTCAGCAGTGAGGCACTGGAGGGTGTTCCACACCCCCCAGACCCCCCGGTTTGAACAGTTTATTTTTTATTAGAAATAAATTGAAGATAACAGCAAAACCGATCTAGAAAAAAGCTCTAGAAATACTCAAGTAACTAATACCCCAATAAACCAAAGTTGTTCAAACCGGGGGTTTGGGGTGTGGAACACCCTCCAGTGCCGCACTGCTAAAAGTAAACATTCAATGTTTACAGATTAGAGTAGGGTTTACTATAGCGCTTTGGTTTTCTTAAGAACGATGACATAAATTATACTGGGGAATTAATAAGCAAATAAATAAAAAAACAAATTGGCAGGAGCTGGATGCGATCCCAGTACCCTTCGCATATGTTTTTATTTTTTTGCTATCTTACGCAATTCCATTAAACAACTTACCAAATTTATGTTAATTTAGTAATTAATTGACATGTGTTTTGACAAACCCATATCGACATACTTATTTTATTAAAGAGAAATTTTCCAATATAGTTTTTGATTTCAATTTTAATGGATTTTCGTCCATTTTCATTAATTTAGGGATAGTTTAGCTGATGATATTTTGAAAAGACAAAACCACTTATGCGCAACGGGGTCCTAGACTAATTGCAAAATGTAAGTTAAAAATTTTCAAATTTCATTAAATTTGTAATTTTTAAAATATTTTATTCGACATGAAATAATAAACACCACTTTACTTATTTTTTCAAAACCACAAAAATTATATAAGTTATTTCTGTCAAAATGCAATTAATTAACAAAATTAACAATTTTGATTTCAATAAAGATTTCACACTTTCTTAACAACAAAGATCCATAACTTGATCAATTTTTTTTCTCAAGTGTAAAATAATACACGAAATTAAAGTGAATTAAAATGCCTTTCAACTTCGTAATGATTCTACGTCAAAACGCTGAAAACAAAAACGCCGAAAGAAGTTACAAACAAGATATTTGTTTTTGGCGTTTTTGTTTTCAGTGTTTTTGTTTTTCGGTGCTTTTGTTTTCGGAGTTTTTATTTTTGACGTGCTACTGAGAAAATTGCGAAAAACATGTGACATGGGGGTTGAAAAACACTAACTCTGGAAACCTCAGAAATCGATAAATTTTTGTCGTACAAAAAAAAACAAATGAACAGAATTTAAAGAAAATTTATTTATCTACAAAAAAGATCTATTTGATAAAATTAGTCGTTCTGCAACTAGATTATAAAAAAGTAATTTTTCACTCCTTTAACAACCCTTAAATGCGGGGTAGACTATATTATAGAAAATATACACGTAGCTGCAGACAAAAAAATCTTCAAAATCTGTTTCAGACAAATTGTTTTTAGTTTGAGCATAAAAATTGCAAAAAAATAGTTTGAAAAATTTTGAATTATTGAAAAACATCAAATTAATTATTTTAATATAACTGAATAATTATAATGTAAAATTTCTGAAAAATTACTTAAAACAAAATATTAGTAAGAGTAATTTGAAAAAACCACATTTTAGGGTAGAACAGCTTTACCAACAGAACATCCCTAAATATCGTGGAAAATCAATATAGCTATGTAAAATACCCGTGAAAGCACTCTATATTAATTTAGCAACCGCAATAGTGAAAATTGTGATAATACAAAATGCCTAAAACCAGCTTCTGTCGCGGATTTTTACATCCAAATTTTAAAATCGTGTAAAGTGATCTCGCCGTTTATAAAAAAAAGTCAATAACATGCATACATATGCGATATACTTAAAATACTATTTTTGTTTTATAAAAATTTAATTAAATTTCTACTGTCGATATTCGCTATTATAAAAAACAAACGAATTTACATTATTAGTGCTTAAGAATTTTTTAAATGGCAATATTAAATATGAATTTATTTTCTTATAAAGCGCTCATTGTGCTAACATTATTTATAAGTACGTGTCAGCTGCAAAAACCCACAGTGGAAGGCAGAAGACACGATGTCTACATTGCTGGATTTTTTCCCTTCGGTAGGGGGGTGGAAAATTCCAACACAGGTAGTAAAAGTAACAATTTTGTTTTCTCGCAACCAAAACCACAGTTATTGTAGGTCGTGGAGTCATGCCAAGTGTCAAGCTAGCTTTGGATCACGTCAACGAGCACACGACCATCTTAAGGAACTATAGACTACACATGTGGTGGAACGATACCATGGTAAGAAAAATCCAAACCTTCCGACTTCACCCCCTCTTATTTCGAATTTCGTTTTAGTGCAATGCCGCGGTAGGAGTTAAAGCCTTCTTCGACATGATGCATAGAGGTCCTCACAAACTAATGCTATTCGGGCAGCTTGTACTCACGTAACAGATCCCATTGCCAAAGCCTCTAAACATTGGCACCTAACTCAAGTAAGTAACTCTTTGGGCCAAAAAACAATCGCACAACATCATTTTTAGTTATCCTACGCCGACACGCATCCAATGTTCACCAAGGAAAGCTTTCCGAATTTTTTCGAATAGTACCATCGGAGAACGCGTTCAACTCACCACGCCTTTCGCTACTGAAGCATTTCAATTGGACACGAGTTGGAACAATTTATCAAAACGAACCTCGATACTCGCTAGCGCACAACAGGTTTGGCACCTTCAAAATAGTTAAAGACCATCGTCCCTCATATTTCGCTTTCAGGCTGGTCGCCGATTTAGACACCCTCGGTTACCAAGTCGTCGAAACCCAAAGCTTTACGAACGAAGTAAACACCGCACTTGTTAAACTAAAAGAAAAGGACACCCGGGTAATTTTGGGTAACTTCAACGAATATTGGGCGAGGAAAATATTTTGCGAAATTTACAAACTGGAAATGTATGGAAGAAAGTACCAATGGATTATTATGGGAACTTATGGTAACGAATGGTGGGCCAAATGGGATATCGATTCCAATTGTACAGAAGATGAGATCAAAACCTCGCTGGAACACACAATCCTAACGGATTTGTTACCCTTATCGACCAGTGGAGAGATTACAGTGTCTGGAATTGTAAGTTCAATTGAAACAAAATTTAAGAATGCCGTACTTAACATTGCAGAAAACAATCTTAAGTTAAGCATGCCTCGTTTTAATTTAAGAACGTTGCCATGATTGGGTCAATTTTAATGAATTTCTTTCATTGTGGGAGAAATCGTAATGTTGTGTAATTTTAGACCGCCGACGAATACAGTTTGGAGTATGATTCGCGTAGGGGCACGGAGTATTCGAGATTTCACGGTTACACGTACGACGGCATCTGGGCGGTAGCGTTAGCCATCCAACACGTTGCCCATAAAGTGCGCTTCTACAGACGAAACCAAACGGTTAGCGATTTTAAATATAGGGATCCGTTGTGGGAGCGTCTGTTTCTGGACGCGTTGAGAAATACAAGTTTTGAAGGGGTAACGGGTCCAGTGCGTTTTATGAAAACGAACGCAAAGCGAGTATCCTTCTAAAACAATTTCAGGAAGGACTGGAAGTAAAAGTAGGCGAATACAGCGCCGCCACGCAGCATTTAGATTTAACATTAGGGGGACCACTTAAATGGAGTGGCAGGTAAATAGAGACATCATCTGAGACATTAGAAATATCGTTTCAATTTTCAGACATCCACCGAAAGACAGAACTCTACGCATAATAGAGCACACCCGTGTCAACAAGACGGTTTACGCCATCTTAGCGACCTTGGCAGTATGTGGCATCATAATGGCTGCCATCTTTTTAGCTTTTAATATTAAACACCGCAACCAGCGCTATATTAAGATGTCGAGTCCCCAACTCAACAATCTCATTATAATCGGTTGCATGTTAACTTACACGAGTATAGTATTTCTAGGTTTAGACTCAGGGCTGTCTAGCGTAGGTGAGACTGCACCCAACCGAAAGTTTTCCATGTCTAACATTCACTTTTAGATGCGTTTCCTTATATTTGTACCGCCCGTGCTTGGACGCTAATGGCGGGTTTCTCTTTAGCGTTTGGAGCAATGTTCAGTAAAACTTGGCGCGTCCATTCTATTTTTACCGACGTAAAGCTTAACAAAAAGGTCATAAAAGATTATCAATTATTCATGATCGTGGGTGTATTACTTTTTATCGACTTGGCTATAATGACCACGTGGCAGGTTGCCGATCCATTTTACAGAGAAACAAAGACAATGGAACCTTACGTAAGTACATAGTTGATTTCTCGAACTGTTATCTTACTGCCAATTACAGCCTCATCCATCAAGCGAAGATATCATCATTATTCCTGAAAATGAGTATTGCGCATCCGAACAAATGACCCTCTTTGTCGGATCAATTTATGCATACAAGGGCCTATTAATGGTGAGTATCCATCCTCGTCTTCAATCTTCTTCTGATCGATCTTCTCGTTACAGATATTTGGAGCGTTTCTGGCATGGGAAACCCGTCACGTTTCTATTCCTGCACTCAACGACAGTCGTCATGTAGGCTTATCTGTTTACAATGTTGCGATTATGTGTATTTGTGGTGCAGCTGTCGCTTTAGTGTTAGTCGATCACCAGGATGCAATGTTCTTAATCATAGGTAAAAATAGAGCTCAAACCATTAAAACCATCTTCATATCTGAGATTACAGGTGTCTTTGTAATGTTTTGCACAACTGCAACTTTGTGGTTAGTGTTTGTTCCTAAAATGGTGGAGCTCAAGAGAAATCCAGGTGGTTCCATAGATAAACGTTTCCGACCTACCCTCAGGCCTATGTCAAAAACTCGCCGCGATTCAAGCAGCACAGAATTAGAAAGCAAATTTAAGGAGGTCAAGGCCAACAATTCCAGATATCGAAAAACTTTACTAGAAAGAGAATCTGAATTGCAGGTACTAGGTAAACTCAAAACTTCCAACGGATATCTGTATAGTTTTCCTCCATTGCAGATGTTAATCAAACGATTGGGAAACGAAGCGACAGACATTTTAAACTTGCGGGCCGATTCCATTAGCGACACAAATCGCCTCTCGGTACCGTTATTGCGCAAAGAGGCACCAAGCGCAACCGAAACCAGCGACATCACTTCCATGTGTAGTTTAAGTTCCCAAGACTTCACGTCCCTGCATCACTCCGATAGCCAAAAGTATTACCGTTTATGTTTTCACCTAACATCTTTGTAACAACAATTTTTTTCTCAAGGAAAATCAAAAAAGCTGCCAGCGAATCGCCAAATACGATTTCTCAAAGTAAAACTCGCAACATCCAGGATGTGGATGAGCGCGCCGCAATGCAAAACGGCACGTTGGGAAAAGAAAATGCAGAGGATCGTTGTGCACTGCATCGATCAAACGAAAACAGCTTGAATGTAAGCAAATTGGAAGTGAGCAGCGAGATGCGAAAATCGCAAGAAACCGTCGAATCGTACAACTCCATTAACAAAAGTTTGGACCGACACGTCGGAGGAAAACCAGATGAGAAGATAACGAACTCGTTAGACCGTCGGGCGTCAAAAACTCCTGAGCCTCAAAGTAACGAAAAACGACGCATCAGCGTTCGCTCCTTGACCGTTGATCAGCAAGAAGGTTCCGTTTGTACGCGACGGGTGAGTGTTCCTGCAAACAAAGTGACGCCCAAAAAGAAATGCGAAACTGCTCAGCAGCACGTTGTGTCGAAGAGTGAGCTTTGGGATACCGGCAGTCAGCACAGATGTAACAAGAGTCATCAAAAAAGCAGTAGGATAAGTTTACCACAAGACGAAGGTGAGTTAATTTTTTGGTGCTGAAAATTTGGTTTAAAACTTTAAGTTACAGAAGACAACGTAATGCACCGATCCGTCTCGGAAAAAAATCGACATTCTTCACAACCACGCGAAAAAAGTCCTAGTAAAAAGAGTCCACGTTCTTCGATAATTTGCAATCAGCATAGCAATAAATTGGGATACTATCAATCGACGCCCAATGTGGCTGCCCTAAAGGCCGGCACACGAACAACGGGACCAATAAATCCCGATAAGTCGATACAAAACGCAACATCGGAATCAGAATTATTGGATCGAGAAATTTTACCCATATTCCAAAAACTTTTAACGGAAAAAAATAAAAGCCAACACAACATCAATTATTCATTCGGACGATCGTGTCCGAACATTTCAATTAAGTGCGACATCGTAGAATATTTATAAGTACTTTGCTCGAATACCTACGCTCATCTAGTCGTTCTTCATACATACACTGCAGATCCATGATTGTTAGAATTATTTTTAGATCGTAGTTCACGTTTTTCAAATTTTACGATACCTAAACCCTGTTAGACCATCTAATGTTATGTTTTTTACGTCATCTAAGTATTTATATAATGTAAATAAAGAAAATCTGCATAAATATCTTCATGGTTGTGTTAAGTCAATGTTATTAAATTCTAAACTGTTAGTGTTACGCATTACTCGAGTATATTATTATAATAAACCTGAATTTTTTTCCCAAGTTTTATTTTTAATGGCGTAACGAATTTTTGTCTGAAAATTTGTCGCTTACAATTTTTTTTTGGATCTCTCTTCGTATCTTCGAAGAGACTCGTATTGACCGATACGCAAAGGTTTCCGACATAAATAATTTTCCATGTTTTAAACAGAGATCACTTAAAACAAAAAATTCCTTGTGCATCGCTCACGAATTCGTTCGCGAAAACGAGCCGGTACCTCATTGGTAAAATCCATATGAAATGCACTAAGGTACAGGTGTACCTTTCATTGCAATTCCAGTAATAGTACTGATATTAAGTGTTTAATAGAGAAACTTGATAAAACAACTTAGAATGCAAGATGATCTCCAGGGAAGAGGGTCACTAATAAAGTACACTCCAGTACATGCCAACGTTCCAAAGAAAACTAATGCGGTTCCATGAAGCTTTTGCATTATTTGTAACATTTAATATTCTGTTATTCGATATTGCGGTACCGGGGGGTATATCAGACTACGGAACATTATCCGTTTCAGATGTGGAGGAAGAAGTCAAAATGCTCACCAATGCGGTGGAGTTCACCGGGTAATAACCGCTTCTGCTCTGGAATATTTTACAGACTGCAGACAATTTTCTCCAAATCAATCTTGTTGGACCTGTTCTTGTACATCTTTACCAGCGGGAGAGAAGTACGGCATACTGTCTTGAGCGAACCTTACAAACCAAGAGAAATTAACTGAATTCAATGCTTCCAAGGAAAATCAGCGACACTAACATCAAAAATATCTCTAAAAAAAATAGTGATAATAGTGACAGTTGATTTGAACATTACCCCGTTTTCATTTCCTTACCATTTTGAATGTTTTCCAATCCGAATCGATAAGGCTTTGTAGGAAATTCAAGAAATTTCTATTTTCATCACTTTAATATTATTTTCTGTCCAACTATTTTTGTATTTGAAACTTTTGAGAACTCCGAGCAAGTTACGCATAGTAATAACATATTTTACTTCGGCACTACATAATAAATTATAATATAGTAAAGGTCTAAATATTCAATCTATATGTCTCCAGGTATGGCTTTTACTACGCTTCACTAGAAAATACTCATCTCAACAACGGCTTGACGGATTACTTCACAATTTTTATATTTTCTTATATAAAATACATTACGGGAACACAATAAACTATTTCATAATTTTGTATTTTAAAAAATACATGTTGTAAGTCGAAATATCAGATTCTTATACGAAAGTTTGTGAAAACTACATATTTCGACATAAAATAAGTATTTTGTAAAATACAAAAATATCAAATAGTTTATTTTGTTCCCTACGTTATTTCATATATTCTCTCAAAAATTTGAGCCGATCTGGCCAGCCGTTTTTGAGATGAGGTTTTTCTAGTGAAACACAGATGAATCGGACAGAACTCGGAACGAAAATTTCATATCTGTCTTTGACAATTGGCTGGAAAACACTTCCTTTTTGAATTTCTAAGTTTCTTATTTATATACTGCATTGACAGGAAGTATCGTGTTGAACACAAATGATAACCAAGGTGTTCACCTTTTTTAAAATAGCTTCCACAATTTTAATTAAAAAAAAATTAATAATTTATTCAGACACGTACCTTAAAAATTACACTATTTACAAATATTTAGCTAAAATTATTCATCGTCCTCATCAGCAGCTTTCATTTCTTCTATAAGTCTCTTTCGTTCTTCTGCTTGTCTTAATTTCGTCAAAACTACACTCTCAAAGTCAGACGGTTTGATCGTAGAACTTTGACTTTTTGAAGCAAAGCTTTGCCCCGGAGGCGGAGTAACCCAACTGATTTCTAAAGGATTACTTGCCAATCCACTTTCAATATTAATACACATTTGGGCGGACCGCAAAGTGGAATATTCCACTAAGGCACTTCCTTTTTTACGAGATAAAACTAAAGCACTTATTTGTCCATATTTTGATAAAAATCTTGTAAGTACATCTTCGTTGTAACCACCATTAGTCGCATCACTCTTCTGAGCCTTCCACTTAAGTTTCAGTCGGTGTTCATCGCTGTTTGCTTCACGTTTGTTCGTTTCGTTAAACAAATTTTTCCTTAAATACTCGGCCTCTTCTTCGACCAACCGGAACCCTTCCTTACGTAACCTTTCAATTTCTTCCTTTAGTTTGTCACTTTCCCTTTTAGCCTTTGAACCCCTCTCTTGCTTCGAGATCTTCCTTCAGCTTCCTGCGTTTGCTGTCGAGCTGTTGATGTCTTATAGCGGCTTCTTTCTTACCCTTCAGCACTTTATCGTAGGCTTTACGTGCCACTACATCCGTTAAAATCGCCAAAATTTGAGTGAGCTGATGAAACTCTTTAGCTGCATCGGGGTTGTCTGGATTTTTATCCGGATGGCACTTCAATGCCTTTTTCCGATACGCCGTTTTTACTTCATTGTTTGTACTTTCGGGTTGTATTTCTAAAATTTCGTACAAATCCATCTCTTCTATTTTTAACTCTGCCATTATTACGTAAATACTTCGACTTAAGCGTAATTAAATAAAGAAAATTTAAAAATTCACAAAATTAGAGGTTAACGTTATGATTACGAATTTTTAAGGTTATCGGTTGCGTTCAATAATATTTTTTAATGTTGTATACACCTACCTAACTGAACGCACCTCCCCATGTGTATAAAATTTTTATTCTAACCTCAAACATTCAATTTACTTTAACCTGTTTTTAATTTTTTTTTTAAGGGATAAAAATAATCAGTATGTCTGTTGAATATCTTTTAACTACGTGCAAGTCAAACGATGCGATTTCCTTGTGGAACATCGATTCGCAGACTGGAAACAACGTGAAAATGTACAAAAGTGGTGGGCCGGCAAAATTCAAAACCTTGGACATAATAGGAAACGATTTCATTTTATACGCCAACGAAAACAAACCGCTTCTCCATTTATGGCAAATTAACAACCAAGAAGCTATCAAAAACATAGGATTGGTTCTTCCGGATGTGGTTAACGTGCTGGCAGTATCACCCGACGGCTTCTTCATTTCTATGGGAATTGGTTCCAAGTTATTTACTTGGCAGTTTTGTTCCGGCGAATTGTTAAGTATTCAGAGTCAACATTTGTTACCGATTACCTGCATCAAGTTTTCACATGACGGAGATTACCTTATCACCGGTTCTCAAAACGGCACTGTGATAACCTACAACTTTGGCGATGTAATCGACCTAAGTAGGCATCAGATTTCACAAAAAGAACTGGGAGTGGTGACGCCTCTTTATGTGAAAAACGACAGTGTCGGATCGATTACCGACATTGAAGTAGGAAGTTTTAGTTTCAAATCTCGTTTTGTAACGGTCACGAATAACTACACCGCTCAGTTATACGAATTACAAACTGGAAATTTACTGTTGAAAGTTATTTTCGAACAATCGCTGAGTTCAGTTGCCATGGATGCAACCTGTTGGAACTTGTTTTTTGGTTTCGATTCCGGTGTGATTCGTAAAATCAACCTGCAGAGCCCCCCGAGAAATATGGAAGTGCACATAGACAATGTAGAAAAGAAGTATGAATATGTAAGCCACACGAAAAAAGTTAATTGTCTTCAGCTTACAGTTAACAACGAACAGTTAATTTCTGGATCGGAAGATAATTTTGTGATTATTTGGGATGTGCATTTTTGTAATTTGTTAAATAAAATTGAACTGAAAGGTCCTGTGACCAATTTAAAATTAATAATGAAGAACGAAAATTTTTTCAGTCAAACCTTCAAGTCAAAATACACAGTGATGTCTTTGAAAAGGGATCTCTGCGGCAATTCAAGCAAGATAATTATTTGTAATTATCAAAACGATGAAATTAAAGAAGAATGTGACAGAAGGACTATGCCATTGATGGCAGTAAAATAAATATTTAAGACATTTTTCTGTGTTGTAAAATTTTTTTAATATAATTATTAAATTTTTTTGTAAGTTTTAATTATTAGGTATTGAATTTGTTAACCCCCCTCCCGCCCTTAAAAACAAAAAATTTGAATTTTGCATATTTAAAAAAAATAAGTGACATCTATCGTCACCATTCGAAACCAACAAATATAACCTAAATTTATTTGTATTTCCATTAATGTTTATTTACTTACGTTAAATATAAAATAGAAGTTTCTATATTTTAAGCGTTAAATGCAACCTAACCGATAAGAAGTACGTTTTTAAAATGGAAGAACTTGCACACAGAAAAAGAGTCGAAAAGGCCGCAAGGTGATCAACCAGCAGTTCGCTATTATGAAGATTTGTATAAATATAGAGGCAAATGTAAATCAAGTCAAGAGGAACGCAGGAAGCGCTTTTAGAAGACATGCGATTGCGTCGTATACGTAATGTACAGGAAAATCGCTGTTCTGTAGTGGAATTAAGCGATGAACAGGAGATGGATGTGGAACATATAAAGACTTCTCGACATCGTAAAGTCTGCATAAGTAAGTATGCAAACCTAGTGATGTTGTCGGAATCTTTTAGCGAAGTTCCAAGTGATTTAGAAAATTCATGGTTATGCAAATTATGTCCAATCGGTGCTCGAAGACTTGTGTTGGCAGCTAACCGGCAAACTATAGCTTTTAATAAACATGGAGTAATAAAAGATTGGTTTTCATCTAGATTACCTTGTGGAAATCGAAGACCCAATAATAGCGGAAAGAAAACTTTATTAGATTGTGTTTACAATCACGAACTGAAGTGTTATTTTGTATTAGATGTTTTGATTTGGAACGGCATTAATTTACAAGAAGGAGAGACCGATTTTCGTTTCTTCTTTGTGAAATCAAGATTAGACGATGAACCTAAGTTAACGGAAATAGACAAAGAAAATCATAGGAGGTTTGTTAATGTTGATTATTTTTCTTTTTCAAGTGATTTAATTGAAGAACGAATGGGACTTGAATATATAATTGACAAGAAATTAGTGACAATATTTGGAATATTATTTTATCATAAAGAAACTTCTTACATTGCTGGAGAAAATCCACTTGTATGTTGGATTAAGCCACATCTATTACCGGCATTGTTTCAAATATCCATACCTGATGTCTATTTGAACCACACGGTTAAAAAAGAAATTGAAAATGTCAAAGACCTTGAAATTGAAGAGTTTTGCAAGATGGAGTTATGATTCAAGAATTCAAATCCTTTTGTCCGATTTCAGAATTATTAAAAGTCAACATTACACTTCAAAATTCTAGTTTTACTTTTGCATTGATGAAGCATCTCTCGCTAAAGTGACGTCATATAATTTCCAAGTTGTTCAAAAATATCTCCATGTTGCCGGTGATTTGTCTCGTCAAAATTTGTTTCCGCCTGATAAGACAATGTATCATTATTATTTGTAGTTTTTGACTTCCCTTCTGGTAGTTGGATAACTTTTCTTTTTATTTTCTGGAGAAAATTCATTTTCTGAAATTTGATCTTCATCGCCATGGGTCACCTGTCATCGGTTTTTAAAATTGAGGGTGGGAAAGTCATTTAATGGGCTTTATTCTGTAGAATTCTGTTTGTTTTTCAATCTTTGTTTTGGCAAAAAATGGCTTAATGGACTTTGAACTACCAAAAAATAATTTGTGAGTAACTTGTACCCATCCCTACCACTATCCACTAATTTTAATAATCACTAATTTTATACTTTGAAACTTGATATTAACCATATTTTTTTATGCCTAAAGGTGTCGACGCATGATCATGCCACCCTTATCACCATTGTGAAAACATTTGCTAATTAATTATGCTTGCAAGTGTATTAATTTTATTTATGAGATTTTAAAACGTTTTAGTACTAAAAATTGTGTTTTAGTGTATATTTTGGTGAATTTATAATACATTAATTAAAAAAAATACATTAAGGTTAATTTTATCAACCCAGTCTTCTTTTTTCTATTTATTAATGCTCACGACCTCCTGGTTCTCACCCTCGGGAGGTTTCCCCAACGAAGAAATAAGAAAGAACATTTGTATTGGAGCCACGGTCTTTTTTTATTTTTCAGCAAGTCGGGAAAATTAACAGTAGGAAGCGAATATTCTTTGAAATTTAAAAAAATTATGAAAGTTACGGTTTTCTTTTATTTAAATTAATAAATAATTTTTATAAAGCTGTTTTTTATTATTTAGATGATTTTCGTTTAGTTAATCGATATTTAATTTTTAAAATTTATCAAATATGGGAAAGCTAGGGAAAATTGTCATTTTAATTATGGAAAACGTGCAGAAAGAGTAGAATTTGTATTGAGAAGTGTGGTGGGAACCTTGTTTAATTGTTTTTGGTTTAATAATTCATTTGTGTTTGGTTCAACAATGCAATTGTTTTCGTAAAAAATGCAATTGTTTCGTTCAATAGCACAGCTACG
Source organism: Lycocerus yunnanus (assembly GCA_036346125.1). NCBI lineage: Eukaryota > Metazoa > Arthropoda > Insecta > Coleoptera > Cantharidae > Lycocerus > Lycocerus yunnanus. Next base: position 6,691,666 of record JARFIX010000052.1, read on the forward strand.
TTATTTCAAAAATTCAGCTGTTTGGTTCAATAACTCGATAGCTTTCTTCATCATTTCATTTATTTTTAGTTGAATAATTTAATTGTTTTTGGTTCAACAATTCGACTGTTTCTTTAACAATTCAACTTAACTATTCTATAATAGAATTATTTGCTGATAATTCTCATATCGGTGAGTTCAGTTGTTTTTATGTTGTGCAACTGTTTCGTTTAATAAATTCAGCTGTTTGGTTCAAATAATTCAATTGATCTGTCAACAATTCAACTGTTTTATGGAAAAATCAGGGAATTTGTTTTGGAAAATTCGATGACAACCCTGTTTAATTGTTTTCGGTTTAATAATTTAATCATGTTTGTTTCGACAATGTAATTACTTTGTCAAGAAATGCAACTATTTGGTAAATAATTCAACTTTTGTTTAACGATTCAGCTGTTTAGTTAATAGTCAACTGGTTTATTCAACAATTAAAATATTTTTGGTTTGACAGTTTAATTGTTTTTGGTTTTATAATTGAACTTTCTGGACTACTAATTCAGTTGTTTCTGCAACTGTTTTGTTAAATAATTCAGCTGTTTGGTTCAAATAATTCAATTGGTTTGTTCAACAATTCAACTGTTTTATGCAAAAAAGCTCAGGGAAAACCTAAGAAAGTCAGGAAAATTGGGTAGGAAGTCTGTATAACTGTCTTCGTGCTTCGGAAGGCATGTAAAGCCGAATGTCCCCTGAGTAGATAACTACCACCTTCACAAAAATAGCGGTGGAATCTACATGACAAATCTCTTTACCTACAATAACAAGGTTCATGATGATCAAACCACACTCACATGCTTAACCTAGTTGCCGTAGCTCACGATTTCGATCTTTGTAAACCACGATTGTATCAAAATAATTTTGAAACAAATAATCATAAACTTGAAAATCAAATATTCAAAAATACGATAAAATTTGTACTTCCGCGCTTGACGTGCGGCCGGAGCTTTAGCCACTCAATAGTCGGTAAAACAGTGGTCTACACGAAATCGACTTGATAAAAATGGCTTCGTTGCTCAAGTTGTCCCGAAATTTTACAAAATTATCCAAAAGTGGTATTAACATTAAGGTAATTTTTTTAAATAACGTCGCTACGCGAAGATCTATTTTGTTAGCTTTTAAGATACAGTTTAAAAATATTTATTCTTGAAGTATTACGTAAGATTTTGACATCTCAAAGTCAATTTTTGAACAGGATTTTTTTTCCAGAAATATAAAGGAATTCGACCAGCATCGACTGCAGCAGAAAGTCAAGCTTGCGTAAATGTCCCGCCAACCAGAGTCACAACTCTTACGTCAGGTAGGTGCTTAATTTAACTCTCAAGTTTTGGTTCAAAGTTTCGTGGTGCATTTTAGGTCTCAGGGTAGCAACCGAGGACTGGGGTAATCAAACTGCTACAGTTGGAATATGGATCGATGCAGGTAGTCGATATGAAAATGAAAAAAATAATGGAGTTGCGCACTTTATGGAGCATATGGCATTCAAGGTACGTTTCGTATGATTTTATCGTGCCAATATTTTACCTTTCATTTTTTGATATTAGGGAACTGAAAAGAGAACCCACAGCCAGTTGGAAATCGAAGTTGAAGATATGGGGGCCCAATTAAATGCTTACACCAGCAGGGAGCAGACAGTTTATTATTCCAAGTGTTTGGCTTGTGATGTACCAAAAGCTATTGAAATTTTAGCCGATATTGTACAAAATGCAAAATTAGGCGAAGCTGAAATTGAACGTGAACGTGGAGTGATTTTAAGAGAGATGCAGGAAGTCGAGTCCAACTTACAAGAGGTTGTTTTCGATCATTTACATTCGGTTGCATATCAAGGCACTCCTCTCGCTAACACAATTTTAGGTACGAAATAGTTTTTGTTGTCAGGTTTTGAACAATCCATGAACTTCTTATTACTAACTTATTTTGTTTCGGTTATTAAAATTGATATATGAAGTCTATCTTCACCTTAATCAAATTATTTAAATGGTATCTAACTAATAGTGAAGGAATTTTTTAAAAATCAATGAAAACCTCAGGTTTTTTGTTAACGAATTGCTAATCCTGGTCAGTATTTACGTGTTTAACGATGGGCAGACTTGGGACTTATAATCAATAAAATGGAACAATTACAATTTCAAATTTTTGAGCCTCGTTTTCTAAATTTGAAAGGAGTAGTCCAATCACTAGACAGTAACATAGCCGAAAATGTCACTGCTTGGTCCTACAGTTTCATTTGGATTAAACAAAAACTGATTTGACGTAAGTAAAAATAGACTTTCTGGGTAAATGGAAACATATTTACCTGGCAAACAGATCAGTTTTTATTTGTAGTAAATCTACTTTCATTCCCACCAAATTTGTTTTCATTTCTTCCAAATGAAATTGTAAAAAGTTAATAATTAATCTACCCCATGTTGGGCGCCATTGTATCTTAGAATCCAGTTCTACTAAATTTTGTTACTTTTTAATACAGCTTTTATACGCAAACGTTTTCAAATGATTGCAGATTCTAACAGCCAACCACAAATGACTCGTCTCATCTCATTTGTTGCAGATTCACTATATTATTTACTTTTCTTAAATAAATTACTTCTTCCGTGTTATATTGTTCATACGAGCAAATAGGGTTCTTAATTCTTATTCATGGCTTTGTAATATTTGATTGTTTAGGTCCAACTGACAACATCCGTTGCATCGACTCGTCTGATCTTAACAGTTACATGAAGTGCCACTATGTCCCAAGTCGTATTGTAATAGCTGGAGCTGGCGGTGTGGATCACGATGAATTAGTGAAACTTGCCGAGTCTCATTTTGGAAAAGCTTGCAATCCTGGTCCTGACGATATTCCCATGTTGACACCTTGCCGTTTCACCGGCTCGGAAATTCGAGTGCGCGAAGACAGTCTTCCTTTGGCTCACGTCGCAATTGCAGTGGAAGGTACCGGTTGGACAAATCCCGATACGCTCACTTTGATGGTAGCTAGTACCTTGTTAGGCGCATGGGACCGGTCTCAAGCAGGAGCCAAACAAAATGCCATGCCTTTAGCTCGTTACTCGGCTGATGAAGATTTATGCCACTCCTATCAAAGTTTCAATACTTGCTATAAGGTAAACTAATTTTTTTTGCCCCAAGTAAACTGTAATAATCACATTTTTTAGGATACCGGATTGTGGGGCGTTTACTTTGTTTCAGATGCGTTAAAACTCGACGATATGATGTTTAATGTCCAACAAGAGTTTATGAGATTGTGCACAAGCGTGACAGAAGCCGAAGTAGCACGTGCCCGTGCCTTGTTAACAGCAAATACCTTGTTACAATTGGACACCTCGACTGCCGTTTGCGAAGATATTGGTCGTCAATTATTATGTTACGGAAGACGTATTCCTCCACATGAATTGATTCATCGCATAAACTCCATCACTGCCCGAAATGTACGAGACGTTTGCTATAAATACCTCTACGATCGTTGTCCCGCCGTTGCCGGTGTAGGTCCTATTGAGCAATTGCCCGACTACAACAGAGTTCGAAACCAAATGTACTGGTTGAGAGTTTAAAACGTAATTGATCAGAATGTTAGGTTAAATTTTAAACAATAAAGTTGCTGTATAAATATTTATGAAGCGGTACGATTGGTTTCATTTTTATAAATTAATTAGAACAACTTTGTGAACCATTTAAATATATGTAAGGTCTTTTTTGTCAATATAAATAAAATTTTATGGATGACATCTTAATTTTTTTGTTGCATTTACATGTTCATTTTGCCAGCATAGATCTGATGAGAAAGCAGCCTACCCACAACTTTTTGGAATCCTTTGGCAATCTCTTGCTCAGATTAGGATTCTGACGGTTTAAAAAATTGCATTTCATTAATTTTCAGTTATTCCAATTATTTATTGAAATTTTGAAAAAAATTCGTTTTTTAAGTTACTCTAGTGTCATACTGTAACTTTTTATTGAAAAATAATAATAGAAAGTAAAAAATTTAAAAAATACAAACAGTACGTACAAAAATTTCCCCACATAAAATTCAGATCGATAACAAAGGATATTGTAACGGCAATTAATTATTATATATTTGTATCTACATGTATTTATATAAAAATTAAACATAAAAGTTTGTTTAAATATTACACTTTAAAATTATATTTATAATAATAAATTCCAAGTTATTATTGAAGTTTCATCATCGTTCTGAAATATGACCATTAGTTGACGTTAAAAATAATAATCGTGTTTGATTCAAACCGTACAAATATATTAATTACTATTTGGTTCTCTATATTTCATATTTATGATGATCAATATTTCAACTTACTTAATTATTTACAATAATTGTTTTTACTTGACAAAAGCTTGGAATTTAATTCACCAAGTTTTTTGCAAGCAAGTGATTAGGATGACAACTTTTAAGTTAAAAAAACTAAACTGCCTTTACTATTTGCCTATGTCACTCCTCTTTCTCTTCATTTACATCATCTACGACTTCCTTCTGGCTCGGTGCTACTGTATCTTGGTCTAGGAAAGGATCCCCACCTTGTAAATTATCCGTCGAGGGTGACTTAATTTCCGTAAACACTTCCTGTTTGCTATTTTGATCCGATTCATTATTCGTGTTATCTGCACCCATGTCACTGTAATTACTCGAAGAAATAAATTTGGGAATTGGTTCCATGGTATTTTCAGACTCTGTAGCCTGTTGTTGCGATTGCATATTCGATTTTCTCACTTTATCACCTAAACAGCGCCTATTAATCAAGTTTCAATACCAACAATTTCAATTTGCCAAACCTTTTCTCCAGAGTGTAATTTCTTGTTGTTTGAAGTATCTACGATCTTCCGTATCCATCAGAACCAAGTTAAGAAAATACCGAACCGAAAACTTCTTATTGATGTCCCTCATTGTAGGAGTTAGTTCGTATCCAGCCAAAAACACACGAATTGGTATACTCTCACCTGAAAATTGAATTTTTTATATCACAAACATCAAACTGATGGGCGGAGATGAGAGGCAAAAAAAGAACTTGAACGAAAGCACAAACGGTAGTATTTAGTCATTCTAAGTATTTCTCAAGTGCACGAAACACATTTTAAAATTGTTACATCAGCTTGCAACAAGCGGTAGCATGTGGCAGTCGAATCTGCGCCCCTAGGTATTTTCTTAAAATGAGTTTAAAGTGGGATAATAATTAGAGAAATCAGTTCAAACTTGTACAAACCGTGGGGAGAGTCTGAAATACTCCTTTACAGTCAGGTTACAAGTGAGATTGTATTAGAATTGAATGACAATGTTGGATTGGATTATTAGAGAGTTGCAAGTTAAACTTGCATGCACTCAGGTCACCTAAACGGGCCCATTATGCTACCTCTTTTGCACACCCCCGCACTCTGGTATAAGGTATAACCGACAGCCGTTATGCGATCCTCCCATCCCGTAATCCTACCAAGCAATGCTGTGTATTAAACTACACTATGTCGATGTTTACAGGAAGGTCGAGCCAAGAAGCCAATACCAGGTACTGCTGCAGCCGCTGGGTAGCCAAACCGCAGGCTTTGCATGCCCTCCGAAACACGGAGGGGTCTAGATAGAAAGACAGTCTGAAAGAAAACTTTCTTATGTAGATATTCCTCTCAGGCTCGAACTGGGTGCCTTAGCATCAGTAGTCGATTGCTCTAACTACATACCAGGCTAGTGACCGCCCCAGTCAATAGTATATCGGTGTACAAATAGGAAACCGCCGTTTTTACAATAAATGGCGGCAACAGTAAATAAATATAAGCTTGAGGCAACCGTCAACAACACTTCATTATTACATTTGTGAATTTTTATCGGCGTCATATATTTTTTTCATGAAAATGTTGAAATTTGGGTCAAATAAACGTCATTTTGGGGAAGTTTTGCTTTTTGGCTTCAATTCTAAAAAATCTGTGGCGCCTCAGCTACAGATTTTGGTAGAAACTTATGGTGAGGCTTATATTAGTGGATGAACGTGTCACGAATGGTTTCAACGCTACAAAAGTGGTGATTTCGACGTGGAACAAATGAAGCATGACGGATTGGTGAAAAAACTTTGAAGATGCAGAACCGAAGCATTACTGAATGAAAATTCAAGTCAAACGCAACAAGAACTTGCAGATTCATTGCAAAAATTCATTTCCTATCGTTTAAAAGCGTTGGGAATGATCCAAAAGCAATGAAATTGGCTGCCATACGAGTTGAAGCCGAAAGACGTCGAATAGCGTTTGTTCCCGTACAAACAGCTGATCCAACGACAAAAAAGAGTTAACGTTGTTTTGTATTGAAAGAAATATTTTAACTTTCTTTTTAAATATGTTAAAGACCTTGTTCATTTACAGATTTGTTTACGGACCTAAGCAAAACACAAAATTAGATTCAAATATCAATCGAAAAATATTAAACCAAAAATTAAGATCAAGTACAGTAAAATATATTACAAAGTTGCAAAATAATGTTTGAAATGTTGTCGATGCAATATTGACCCTCTGGAAGTAACATACTAATATTATAAGCACGGGTCATATTGCGCTAGCGCCAGCCGCTGCTGCTACTGCCAGCCGTCGATCAGCTTGGTGCAACTACAAAATTCGCTGCTGCCATTGGCTGATGCCAGCCTAATGTGACCCATACCAAAGAGTATATAGATCATATACTCTTGCCCATACTAATTCATACATAATATCGCATCTCCAGTATAAAAGTATCACAACTCGAAAAATTACTTTTTTTTTAATTAACACTAAAATATTCGCTTAATTCAATATTTTATAGTGTGAAAATATCGTCAAAATAGTCATTTTTTGAGTTCCGATACTTTTACACTGACCAAAACGTCGTCAAGTGGCTGCGAAGTCTTTCAATACACTTCACTTTAGTTTAGAACCTTCAGAAAATATAAAATACAATATCTACGGGAATACTTTTGGTGCCAACAAAATTTTCTCATCAAAATGTATAAGAAGCAGTAAAACCCTGATTGTTTTCAATTTTTAAATATTCAATCATAATTTTAATTACTTTTTATAACTTTGAATAAACTAATGAACAATGATAGGTTTTCCTATGTAATGTAATATTATGTCAAGTTTGTCACGCTTTTTTATAACATTAACCTTGTCCTTTTTTTTTAAAGCTTTATTGTTTTGCAGAGGAACTCAATCGCAACCATTGTGCTCTCCCTTAAAGCTGGTTTTTATAGCATTTCCATAGTTAAACTTATTGTAAAAACGGCAATTTATTAAAATGGAAAATTTATGATAACTCTGATAATAAACGCAAAAAACCTCTTCAGCCCCCAACCCCCGTTGAAGCTATTGTAAAAGAGATCATTTTTTCACTTAATCTGAATCAAACCCCATCCGCCCACCAAATTTTGGTCTCAGATATTTATTGAAAATTTTGAAAACGGAATTAGGTTGACTTAAATTGGGAAGTAAATGCAATCACAAAAAGCTTATTTAAGTAAATAGGTGTCAAGAAGAGGTATACTAAAATTCCAACAGAGAGAAGCAAGGAATTGGAGAATCGAAAGTTGATGATGGATCTATTTACGATCCTAACGCTTTCCGTTATTATTGTAAATTAAAAATTGAAATAAATTACCTCGAACAGGAGCCCCATCCATGATTTCATACTTGGCGATGGTTTCATTTTCATTAAAAACGTTTGGACCGGACCCTGTAGTTTCCCGTTTGATTATAGCAATTTCCATGTGTTTAATCTTGATGCGAACCAACAGAAAATAAATTTTACCAACAATCACATCTTTCAAATGGTACCTTAAATTATAACAAGATTAAAAAGAATTTTGACAAGTTACTGTAACAACAAACTTTGATTTGTTATATTCAAATTCAATATGGAGGCAGTCTTCGATTCCAACTTCCATTTTGATTGAATTATTCATTTCAGGGTAACTAGAAAGCGTGTGCACGGCAATATCCACTTCTTTAACAATGTCATTTAATCTTCGAATAATGGTGACCTTTAAAAAGTACCTCAACCTCACGTTAGCGCCTAAAAATAAATTGATTAATGAAACCCAACTTTAACGTTTGTAAAATGTACCTGTGTAAACTTCAAATGGTTTTTCCACACAACTAAATTCAAAAGGATAACTGGTATGAGAAATCATGTCTCCTGGACGTGCCAACTCTTTAACCAGACTGGAAAACTCATGATGGTTACCTCTGTCATAGAACAATTCGATTTGTCCTATGAATTCAATTTTAATACCCTGGTGTTCCAACTTACTGCCGACCTTCTTGAGACTCACGTTAACCTAAACAAATCAAAATGAAATACAGTTCAAACATCTCATTCAAGTCTACCTTTCCAGACACAGTCTCCCCATCGTAATACAACAACATGAGATCCTTTTTTCCATCTTCAGTTTTAACTTCAACTTTTTTTCGTGTGTCTTGATCGTCCAAATAAATATCAATTTCGGCCGACTGACCAAACCCAAAGAAACTCTAAAAATAAGTAGTTAATTGAAAAACATGACGTGAATGTAAAAGAATGTAAATTATTTCGAAATTTAAATTAAAAAAATTATTGGAAATGGTGGCTCACCATATTATTGGAAAGAAATTGTGTTGCTTATTTAACTATTAATTATTAATTGGCATCGAAATTAAATTTTAGTTATCTTAGCAATTTTGACAGCTTAGTTGATAATTAATATGACAGCTGACATTTACGGAAGCTACGCCCCATTGTTCGACTCGCGCGTTACTTCTAAAACTCATTTGATCAAAAATAGTGTGTGCATATTGCCAGTGCCGTAGGTGCAGTCGCCCAGAACGAAGAGGCCTCTAAAATAATTGCAGACCGTTGCTATGGTGACGTAGCATTAAACGAGCAAGTAAACGAATAATAAAAACGTTTACATTATTTTAAAAACCCATCAGTTTTTCAACAAGTGAATAGTACATTTTTGTTTGTGGGGGTTAAAACTGCTAATTGGACAATAGGATTGAACAGAATTAAATTAGAGAGAATTTTGTATACAGTGGGTCGCTTTTGCGCAATTATAAATCCACCATTTCCTTGCATATGTCATTCATATGGCCACACCACACCTTAGAATTTAAGGGCCACACCATGGCCCTTTGCTTTCTCAAAAAAAATTACATTTTGGGTAAATAATAAAACGTAGCTTCCGGCTAAATGTCCGATTATTAATTTTAAGGTTAGGTAGGCAACCAACAATACATTTATGAATATCTCATAGTAAATTTGTGCATTTTGACCTCGAAAAAGTACTTTAAATAATCGTTCATAAGGAAATCACAAAAAATGTGAATTTACTTTGTAAAAATAAAATGTGCGATATTGTGTACCACCCTGTATTACTGTGGCACAGTTGAACTTCTGACCTTTATAACGAACTAATGTTTGTTTACGACGTTGTCATAATCTGTCAAAAAAATATTTGGTGAAGAATGAAGAACGAAAATAGCAATCAATTTGGGCGAGATGAACTGCTATTTAATAGCATGGGAAGTGGTGGGTCTCAATTTTCAAACGACGACGACGAAGATGTTGATAAAAGTTCTCCCCTGAGTTACAAAGAACGCAGACGTGAAGCCCACACGCAGGCAGAACAAAAACGTAGAGATGCCATAAAGAAGGGTTACGACTCTGCAAGAACTGGTGCCCACCTGTCAACAAACCGATATGTCGGGTTACAAACTGAGTAAGGCTACGGTTTTACAAAAGTCAATCGACTACATCCAGTACCTGAAGCAACAAAAGACAAAGCAAGAAGAAGAGAGGAACGCATTAAGAAAGGAAGTCGTTGCGTTGAGAATAATGCAAACAAATTACGAGCAAATTGTCAAAGCGCAGCAATTACAGCCTGGTCATACCGAAACAAGAATTCCCGATGAAGTTAAGTTCACAATTTTTCAAATGTTCATGGAACAATTATTTTTAACGTTCAGGAGAGTTTCGGTTAGTAATTTTACTGATTTATCCGCCGGTGTGTTCAGTTGGTTAGAAGAATATTGTAAGCCTCAAACTCTTAAAGACACTGTGATGCGAGTCATTCAGAGCCATAACGCTTTGATGCAAGAACAATAATAGTGAGTTTTAAATTTTAATCTGCTCCTTTGTGATTTGTTTTACTAATTTTTACAATTAAATCTAATTTAATTGGTTTTCTACATGTCTTGGTGCAAAAACATAATTGGACTGCATTCTCCACCTAGTGGTTACGCCATAATTTTTAATACAAAAAATACATTTTTCCAAAAAGTACAAACAAATTTAATATATGTAAATGAAATAACCTATATAAATTTAAGTGAAATTGTAAATAATATATTATAAGTAGTAAAATTTTATTAGTTGCTGTATCATTTTATTTTATTATTTGTCGAGTAACAGGAGTGGCAAATTTCGCAAGAAAATTTACATTCAACGTTTACTGCCGTGATACACTGTCAATTGCAGATACGATGCCACCAATCAGAACGAAGTTCAGTAAGCACCAACGAGAGCAAACCGTGCTCTCAAGGAATTTTATTTATTTTTTAAATTATCAAGTAGTGGAAATGTCGGAAATTATTCACAGTAAAATTATTCACAAATTCAGTTGATTTGTTCAATAATTCAACTGCTTTGATTCATAATTCAGCTGCTTTGTTCGGCATTTCAATTATTTTTAGTTTAATAATTAATTGTTTTGGTTGAAACATTTAATAATTGTTTTCAACAATTCAATTATCCTCAATTCAACTATTTTGTTCAATAATTCATTTGTTTCTGATTTAACAATGCAACTGTTTCTTCAAAAATTCAACTGCTTTTATTTCATTTTATAAATTCAATAGGTTCTATTCTTGGTCGCACCAAACACACTGCGGTGAAGCTGTGATCCAGTTTCGTTTAATAATTCAACTTTTTCGTTTAATAATTCAATTGTTTTGTTTAATAATTTAACTGTTTTGTTTAATAATTCAACTGTTTTGTTCAATAATTCAACTGTTTTGTTTCATAATTCAACTGCTTTGTTTAATAAATCAGCTGTTTTTTCAATAATTCAGTTTTTTTTGACTCGGAAATTTAATTATCCTTGATTCAACTATTCAACTGCTTTGTTAAATAATTAAGCCGCTTCGTTCAACAATTCAAATATGTATTTTTGGCTTGCTAATTTAATTTGTTTGGATTTAATAATTTAGTTGGTTATGGGTGAACAATACAATTGTTTTTTCTTAAATGAAACTGTTTCTTTTAATAATTCAACTGATTTATTTAATAAATTTTGCTGTTTACGAATAATTCAACTGCACAATTCAATTGTTTTCTGTTTAATAATTTCATTGTTTTTGGTTTAATAATTTGTTTTTTTTGAACAATTCAATTGTAACTGACATTTTTGTTCAATAATTCTATTGTTTTGTTCAACAATTCAATTATTTTTAGTTTAATAATTTAATTGTTTTTTATTTAATAATTTGTTTGTTTTTAGTTGACCAATTCAATTATTTTTAGTTTAATAATTTAATTGTTTTTTATTTAATAATTCATTTGTTTTTAGTTGACCAATTCAATTATTATTGATTCAACTATTCAACTGTTTTATTCAATAATACAGCTGCTTCGTTCAGCATTTCAAATATATTTGGTTTGATAATTCAACCGTTTTTGGGTTTCATAATTCAGTCATTTTTATTTTACAATGCAACTGTTGCGTTCAATAATTCGACTACTTTCTTTAATAAATTTTTCTAATTTAACCGCTTGTTCAACACTTTAATTATTTTTGGTTTAATAATTTAATTGGTTTTGGTTAAAAAATTCAATTGTTTCTGGTTTACTAATTCCAATTACAGTGATTCAACTATTCAACTATTTTGTTCTATAAATAAACTGTTTTGTTTCATAATTCAACTGCTTTGTTTAATAAATTTAGCTGTTTTTTCAATAATGCAGTTGATTTTTACTCGCCAATTGAATTATTGTTGATATAACTATTCAACTATTTTGTTCAATACTTCAGCTGTTTTGTTCAACAATTCAAATATTTTTGGTTTGATAATTTAACTGATTTTGGTTTAATAATTTCATCATTTTGAGTTTAGCAAATCAATGGTTTTATTTTAAATAAATTCAGTTATTTTGTTCAACAAATCAATTCTTTGGATCAATAATTAAATATTACCAAATTAAACAATTCAAATATTTTTTATTTTATAATTTATGTAATAGGTTTTGGTTTAATAATTATAACTAATCGCTTTTTGTCATTTTTCATTTTTATTTTTTGTTTACAATGCAATTGTTTTGTTCAACTACTTTGTTTAGTAAATTCAGCTGTTTTTTCAATAATTCGACTATTTGTTCAATAATTTAATTGCTTGTTCTAATTACAATTGAATTATTTTTGGTTTAACAATTTAATTGTTTTTAGTTAAAAAATTCAATTGTTTTTGGTTCACCAAGTCAATTATCCTTGATTCAGCTGTCATATAATTTAGCTGCGTTGTTTAACAATTCAAATTTTTTGGTTTGATAGATAATTTAATTGGTTTTGGTTTAATTATTCAATCGTTTTGGATCAACAATACAACTGTTTCGTTAAAAAATTCATCTGTTTCGTTTAATAATTCAACTGTTTTGTTCAACAATTCAACTGCCTTGTTTAATAAATTCTGCTGTTTTGTCAATAATAATTCAACTGTTTTATTTAACAATTCAATGTTTTTGGTTTAATAATGTGATTGTTTTTGGTTTAATAATAATTTGTTGTTTTTTTGTTCAACAAATCAATTATTTTTGCCGTTTTTGTTCAATAATTCTATTGTTTTGTTCAACAATTCAATTATTTTTAGTTTAATAATGTAATTGTTTTTCATTTAATAATTCATTTGTTTTTTGGTTCACCAATTCAATTATTCCTGATTCAACTGTTTAACTGTTTGGTCAATAATTCAGATGTTTTGTTCAACAATTTAAATATTTTTGGTTTGATAATTTAATTGGTCTTGGTTTAATAATTCAATTGTTTTTGGGTATAATAATTCAGTCATTGTTAGTATACAATGCAACTGTTTTGTTCAAAACTGCAACGGTTTTCCTCAATAATTCAACTACTTTGTTTAATAAATTTAGGCTATTTTTCAATAAATAAAATTTTTTTTTATTAATTCAATAATTGCTTTTCAATAATTTATTTACTTTTAGTTTAATAATTTAATTTTTTTTTGGTTAAAAATTCAATTGTTTTTAGTTTACCAATTCAATTATCCTTGATTCAACTATTCAAATGTTTTGTTTAATAATTTAGCTACTTTATTCAACAGTTCAAATATTTTTGGTTTGATAATTTAATTGGTTTTGGTTTGATAATTTAGTCGTTTTGGGTCAACAATTCAACTGTTTTTCTAATGCAACTGTTTTCTATAATAATTCAACTGTTATGTTCAATAATTAAGCTGTTTGTTCAAGAATTGAACTGCTTGTTCAACAATTCAAATATATTTGATTTGATTATTATTTAATTTGTTTTTGGTTTAATAATTTAGTTATTTTTGCATCACAAATGCAACTGTTTTTTAAAAAATGCTACTGTTTCGTTTAATAATTCAACTGCTTTTTGTTTAATAAATTCTGCTATTTTGTCAATAATTCAACTGATTTTTAACAATTCAATTGTTTTTGGTTTAATAATTTAATTGTTTTTGGTTTAATAATTTGTTTGTTTTTAGTTTAATAATTCATTTGTTTTTTATTTTGAATTTTTTAATTCAACTGTTTTATGAAAACAACACATCAAAATACCAAAAGTGCAACTGTTTTGTTAAACGATTTAGTTGCTTTGTTTAATAGATTCAGTTGTTTTGTTAATAAATCTGCGAATTGGTTTGTTGAACAATTGACCGATTTTTCAACAATTCAACTGTTTTGTTCAATAATTTAATTGGTTGGTTTGACAATTCAAATAGTTTTGGTATAATTTGACTTATGTTTTCTAAATTTTGAAAAATCAGCGATAATTATCAATTTCTTTGTATTTTTTTTGAAAAATTAGGTAGGAACCCTGTAAATGGAATTTTGGATCAGGAACCATAATTTTGAAAATGCAAGCGACTAGACACTAAGATGATTCGTGGCACCCAAAATTCAATTTTAAACAGTAGCATTTATCATTTGAATCATAGCAGTATTTTTATGTATTAATTGTTTAGTTTTAAATTTGCCAAAGCTTAGAAAGCTTTCCATAATCTCTTTAGACTGATGAAACTTTTTCTTGTTCTTCGATTTTAACTTCTTGCTTTTTGAAAATGATGGTTTGTCATGTTGAGTGTTTATCTTTCTAAATTGTATCAGAAGAATATTCTTCATTGCCTGCTATACAGATACAGCAACCTACGCTGGGATTTTGACTTAAACGTTTATGTTTCACTTGTTATTGTCTATTTTCACTTAGTTTATGTGTATTTTTACCTCCAATCACGTATATGTATATTTTCTGATTTATTTTTAAAATTACCAAAGTTCGAAAAGTTTTCCATACTTTGTTTACACTAAACCCTGTCTTGATGTTAACTTCTTTCTTTTAATGAATTGAAAAGGATAGTCTATCATGTTGAGTGTTTATCTTTGTTAGCTTCTTCAGAAAATAATTCTTCATTTACCATGCAAATCCAGCATACCTCCTACACTGACTTAAATTTGATTTTGGCCTAAACTTTTCACTTATGTTAGCTTATGTCTATATTTATCTCCACATAGCCGTTCTACCTTTCAATCAAGTTTATACACATTTTCTGAAATATTTGAAAATTATCAAAGCTTGGAAAGCTTTCCATAATCTGTTTATATCAAAATCTTCTCTTATTTTTTAATTTTAGCTTTCTTCTTTTAATGATAGTCTGCCATGTTGAGTTTTTATCTTTGTAAGCTATGTACATATCCTTCATTGCCTACCTGCTTTCTGATTGTTCTGAATTGTCCCAGTCT
The DNA here is from genome assembly GCA_036346125.1 of Lycocerus yunnanus. Taxonomy (NCBI): domain Eukaryota; kingdom Metazoa; phylum Arthropoda; class Insecta; order Coleoptera; family Cantharidae; genus Lycocerus; species Lycocerus yunnanus. The sequence continues at coordinate 6,706,682 of JARFIX010000052.1, forward strand.
AAGAGAAACTACAATTAATTAGGTTTTTTCATAAAAAAAATCAAGTTAATGTATTACTTACTAATTTTTTTTATTGTTATTTTATTATTAAATATTTAAATTACATATTATAATTCTTATAATGTTTTAAGCGACTAGTAATGATTATGTACTTATTGCAATGGTAAGTATACTCGGGTGAACAAGAGAGCGACCGTCTATATTATTGTTAAGCGTTTTTATGGTCGTTTTACTCAACTCAAACACCCACATATTTACAATTTACTTACATTTGTTATGGGTTTTCAAAAATAATGGCAATTTTATTTTTAACAAAATAGATACATCCAATTTTATTTATATTCATTTCTAAATTTGTTTATTTTTTTCGTTAGTTAAAAATGGTAAATATGAGAAAGATGCAAGGTAAAACTAAAAGGCTACTTTGTATTCCGTTTGCCGAATTGTCCGGTTTTACCAAACCCATCTGATTTGGCTCATCGACTTCGTTACTGAGTTGACTTCCAGCTGCAGGATACCAAGTGGTCGAAGACGATGAAACAACATTTGGTTGTGTTATTTTGTCATATTCTTGCTTGTTTGATGATTCTAAATTGAAATGGATTTGAATGAATGTTAAATTTGTTAAAAAGAATTATTACCCATCGATGGATTTACGACCGTCCAAGATGAAATGGTCGCTCCTGGCGACCGTACCGGTGTCCGCGAAGGTGGTGGAGCTTCCGCTAACGTCTGAACCACGTTTGAAGCTTCATCGGCTTTGTTGTTGAACCAACTACCCGATCTTCCATAAGATGCAGGTCGTGACCTGGAACCAAGCGCTGGAGTGACTGCGGAGAATATTGTCTCCTGAAACAGTCGTTTGTTAATTTCCACTTGGAAACGATTGTAAAATAATTACGGATCGAGAAATTGGAGAGAGGGACGTTTCGTAATCCGTGGACGGCAACCAAGACGTTGAACTCACACTTGGGGGTACAGATCGAGCAGTGGGTAATTCTTTAGGCGCCACTTGTGGTGAATTTTCCCAACGGTAAACATCGGCAGGCGATGTGGAAACCATGACGGAATCTGAACGCGACGACGAATCATCCGAGCGCACCACTGCACAGTCACCCGAATTAGGTCTGGAAATAACAACAAATTAGAAAAAAAAAGAAAGAACAATGGCAGATATTTACATGTAATTGTAGCACTGATCCTGAAGGAAGCTCAGCGCTTTATCAATAATTTGAGCAGAAAAACTAGCGGCTGGTCCGTTGGAAATGCCTCTATCGCAATTTTTCTGCGTTTCCCGAACAACGCACTGCTTGAATCTGTTATGGGAGCTAAAATTCACAAAAATTAATCTCAAATTTTAAGATTTGGGGGTTGATACTTACCAACACAACGTTGCTTTGGAAATTACATCCCCCTGGTTAACCTGATCTACCAGTAAATTGTAGTGTGGTCCGCAAGGCCCCCCTTTGACCACCGTACTCTTCATGCATGGTGCATAGCGTAAATATTCTAAAAAAATTATTTTAATTCAAATTTCACATTTTTATTGAACCGAACAGTTTGTTTACCTTTTTGGTAGGATGGTTGGGTGCACATCTGATGAACCGACGCTATGGGTGTTTCGACAGCTTTGTTAAATTGTCGACGCTGTTGACTCGAAAAGCATTTTTCCGTATATCCTTTCAGACAGTCGACAAAGCTATTCCACGTTCGACAAACCAAATCGACATCGTTTATGTTGTCTGGAAATATAAACTGGACTTCCTTGACCAACGGATCTGCCATCTGGATGCATCTGTCGTATTCAAATTTGGAGCAGTCGTATTGTAGGCAGTTGGATATAATAATGATGTTGAAAAACGGCAGCAGCGCTAAAATTTTATTTCGTCCTCGCCGCATTTCTGTGGAAGAGATACAAATTGCATTACTGGAGAAAAAATTAATTAATATTATTGACCCCGAATCATTTAAAAGGTAAAAAGAAAAATAATACACTAAAATAAGTAATTTATTAATAAAGTGGGAGAGATAACTGTTTTAAGACCCCCCCTTCAAAACAAAATTTTCGAAAAAGGCAGTTCCAAGATGAAAACCGTAACGAACAGACGAAAAATGCATTGAAGGTTTTTAAAAGTTAACTTTTAAAGTTCAATTTTAGAACAGTAAATTTGAAAGTGCACAAATGAAAGGTGAAGAGCAAACAGAAAAGTTAAAATTAGAAGATTTTGGATCAGCAACGGCAATTTTTGCAAAAATCATCAGGAAAATGAACATCTGTTAAACTAGTAATTGGCAGATTTTAACAAAATTATGTAATTCCATGCTTTATTAAATATAAAGTTTAATTCTAGAATTTCAAAATTATAACAACAATATTTTGGTTTTTGTTTTTATATTGTCGTGCCATCTGTTAACAACATAGTTTCATTTTGAGAAAATCCCCCTCTTAAATTAAAAGTTAAGTTACAAATTCACTACAAAATCAGAGTTTTCATGATCAAATGAATTCAATTTGCTTCATTTTTAAGTTATGGGGGTGGGCTACAGGGTAGCTTGAAAAACCTTTTAGAACTAATAATAATTTAAATTAGAGTATTTATATTTATAATCTACAGTAAACTCAGAAAGTACAAACAACGGTTGTAAATTAAAACAGAACTCACAAAAGCGGATATTGAAGGCATGGGATCTGAGAGACAAATGGTAACTCGTCGGCCGACAAATGTTCCTACTTACGTTGAGTGCTGAGCCTCTTTACGAATCACAATTAAGCCCTACGACTTTAATAATTAACTTTAAAATCGAATATTTCGGTTATTAACTGATTTATCAAGTTCATCCTCAGCTTACTTGATTAATTTTACTGTTATCTAACTAATGGGGACAAATATTTTTAAATAATAATTAGGGAAATCGGAAGTACTTTTTGCTGAACCCATAACCCACAGAAACTTCATAAAAATTTGAACAAATATAATTTTTCATGATTTTCGAAAGAGTAATCTGTCAATAATTTATAAAAAATCTTTTAAATTTTTCTGTTTTCTGGCTGTTTCTTAATAAAAAATTTTTGTGTACGCATATGGTTATGGGCCCAGCGCCCGGTAATTTCTTAATTGCTGACAAATATTTCATATTCAGCTTGAAGATTTACCTACCCCCCCTTTTCTGAGTAAATAACGAGCTTGTGTATTATATAATTAAGATTACCATTACTATCGGCGATGGGTACCATTAAATGTTGAGTAAAAATATGAGTACAAGTACTTTAGTGCCGCTTGTAGATGGCAGTAAAGTAAAAAAATTGCTTTACATGAAATGAAACAAAAAGTTTTGACAATTGCACGACAAAGTTACCTTTTTTGATATTTGAAAAAAATTAATTTTTTATTAAAGCTTTCGGTGTACCAAGTTTTCTTTAATATTAGAATAACTATGCCTTCTGTGCAATATCCAAAATAATATAAATTTTATTATTTAATATTTTTAGTAATTTTGCCGCCTTCTGGAATTTTCCAGATTGCCCCTGGTGCGATGGCCATTTTCTCCAGAACCTCCCATTTCTATCTTTTCTGAAAATTTCATTATTTAAGTGCTTTGAATATCTTTACTTTCTAAAATGAATTCGGGGAATTCTAATGACCGTCTATCAAAATTCCCTCCTTCACGCCTAAGTACAATTTTTAAATTTAAAAACAAAATAATTCCTGATTGCCAAATCAACTTTTGGTAAGATTAGCTAGGAGCATAAAAAAATATTAGAATACACTCAAACCTTCTTTTGTGCGGGGGATAGGGACCACATAAAAGAAGCCTCTTTTCTTTTGTTATTCATACTATGCATTTAATAGAATTTTTTGATATATGCACTGCACAAAAAAAATTGCACATAAATAATTTTACATATAAAAATCGGATAACAAACGGCGCCTAAAATCAAGTTTGACTGTATATATTGCAATGTTTTTTTTACTTTTATTTCCTTTTTAATATAATTACTAATTGACGATTTTATATGAATTTTAAATTATAGATCACTTGAATTCCTTGTGCAACTAAATAAAAATTCAGAAATTTGCTAACAGGATCACAGAAATTAAAAATGGTGTAGTTTTTAAATTCAAGGATATCTTATAATTTATATTTTCCTGACCAAAAAAGTAAAAATCTCACTAAAATTGGCTTCTACCTTAAATCAAAATTCAGAAATTGTGATGTGCTATCAGGATCACAGAAATTAACTAATGTGAAATTGTTAAATTGAAGAATCTCTTTTTATTTATAGTTTTCTGACAAAGAAGTAAAAAATCAGACTAAAGCTGGCTTGTGCGGTTGAATGAAAATTCAGAAATTGTGATGTGCTATCAGGATCATAGAAATTAGCTAATGAGCAGTTGTTAAATTGAAAAATCTTTTACAATTTATAGTTTCCTGTTCAAAAGTAAAAAATTTCCATAAAGTTAGCTTTTGCAGCTAAATAAAAATTCAGAAATTGTGATTTGTTATCAGGATCACAGCAGTTTGAAATGATGGAGTAGTTAAATTGACAAATCCCTTATAATTTTTGCATTCTCGATCAATAAAATGAAAAAAAATTTCTAAAGTTAACTTATGCAGCTAAAGAAACATTCAAAAATTGTAATTTATTATTAGGATCACAGAAATTAGAGAAGGCGCAGCTGTTAAATGGAATAATATTTTATAATTTATACTTTCCAGATTAAAAAGTAAAACAATTTCCCTAAAGTTAGCATTTGCAGCTAAATAAAAATTCAGAAATTGTGATTTGTTATCAGGATCACAGCAGTTTGAAATGATACAGTTGTTAAATTGACAAATCTCTTATAATTTTTACATTCTCGATCAAAAAGTAAAAAAACTGACTAAAGTTAACTTATGCAACTAAAGAAACATTTAAAATTGTAATTTGTTATCAGGATCGCAGAAAATAGAAAAGGTATAGCTGTTAAATTGAAAAATCTTTTTATTTATACTTTTCTGATGAATAAAATAAAAATCTGACTAAAGCTAGCTTATGCGGTTAAATGAAAATTCAGAAATTGTGATGTGCTATCAGGATCATAGAAATTAGAAAATGTGCAGTTATTAAATTGAAGAGTCTCCTACAATTTATAGTTTCCTGATCAAAAAGAAAAAAAATCTTTCTAAAGTTAGCTTTTGCAGCTAAATAAACATTCAAAAATTGTAATTTATTATCAAGATCACAGAAATTAGAGAAGGCGCAGCTGTTAAATTGAATAATATTTTATAATTTATACTTTCCTGATCAAAAAGTAAAAAAATCTTCCTAAGTTAGCTTTTGCAGCTAAATAAACATTCAAAATTGTAATTTATTATCAAGATCACAGAAATTAGAGAAGGCGCAGCTGTTAAATGGAATAATATTTTATAATTTATACTTTCCTGATCAAAAAGTAAAAAAATCTTCCTAAAGTTAGCTTTTGCAGCTAAATAAACATTCAAAAATTGTAATTTATTATCAAGATCACAGAAATTAGAGAAGGCGCAGCTGTTAAATGGAATAATATTTTATAATTTATACTTTCCTGATCAAAAAGTAAAAAAATCTTCCTAAAGTTAGCTTTGCAGCTAAATAAACATTCAAAAATTGTAATTTATTATCAAGATCGCAGAAATTAGAGAAGGCGCAGCTGTTAAATTGAATAATATTTTATAATTTATACTTTCTTGATCAAAAAGTAAAAAATCTTCCTAAAGTTAGCTTTTGCAGCTAAATAAACATTCAAAAATTCTAATTTATTATCAAGATCACAGAAATTAGAGAAGGCGCAGCTGTTAAATGGAATAATATTTTATAATTTATACTTTCCTGATCAAAAAGTAAAAAAATCTTCCTAAGTTAGCTTTTGCAGCTAAATAAACATTCAAAAATTGTAATTTATTATCAAGATCACAGAAATTAGAAAAGGCGCAGCTGTTAAATGGAATAATATTTTATAATTTATACTTTCCTGATCAAAAAGTAAAAATCTTCCTAAAGTTAGCTTTTGCAGCCAAATAAAAATTCAGAAATTGTGATTTGCTATCAAAATCATAGAATCATAACTTTTAAATTAAAGAATTTTTATAAATTATACTTTCCTAAACCTAAAAGTAAAAAATCTTACTAGATTGAACTTGTGCTGCTAAATAAAAATTCAGAAATTGTGATTTGCTATCAGGATCATTGAAAATAGAGAAGTTGCAACTTTTAAATTAAAGAATTTCTTATAAGTTGTACTTTTCTAAACAAAGAAGTAAAAAATGTTACTAGATTTAACTTGTGCTGCTAAATAAAAATTCAGAAATTGTTATTTACTATCAGGATCATAGAAATTAGAGAATGTGCAACGTTTAAATTGAAGAATTTCTTATAATTTATGCCTTCCTGATCAAAAAGTAAAAATCGTAGTAGATTTAACTTGTGCTGTTAAAAAGAACTCAGAAATTGTAATTTACTATCAGGATCATAGAAATTAAAGAATGTGCAACTTTTAAATTGAAGAATTTATTATAATTTATGCCTTCCTGATCAAAAAAGTAAAACATCTCATAAGATTTAACTTGTGCTGCTAAATAAAAATTCAGAATTTGAGATCTGCTATCAGGATCATTTAAAATAGAGAATGTTCAGCTTTTAAATTGAAGAATCTTCTATTACTTGTACTTTTCTGATCAAAAGGGTAAAAAATCTTACTGGATTTAACTTGTGCTGCTAAAAAAAATTCATAAATTGTGATTTACTATCATGATCATTGATATTAGAGAAGGTGCAACTTTTAAATTAGAGAATTTCTTATAATTTAAACTTTCCTGATCAAAAAGTAAAAAAATCTCCCTAAAGTTAGCTTTTGCAACAAAAAAAAATTCAGAAATTGTAATTTGCTAACAAGTTCATTGAAAATAGAGAAGGTTCAGTTTTTAAATTGAAGAATCTTCTATTACTTGTACTTTTCTGATCAAAAGAGTAAAAAATCTTACAAGATTTAGCTTGTGCTGCAAAATAAAAATTCAAAAATTGTGATTTGCTATCAGGATCATCAAAATAGAGAAGATGAAGCTCTTAATTTGAAGAATATTTTATCACTTGTACTTTCCTGTTCAAAGAGTAAAAAATTTTACTAGATTTAACTGATGCTGCTAAAAAATTTAAAAATTGTGATTTACTATCAGGATCATAGAAATTAGAGAAGTTGCAACTTTTAAATTGAAGAATTTCTTATAATTTATGCTTTCCTGATCAAAAGAGTAAAAATCGCAGTAGATTTAACTTGTGCTGCCAAATAAAAATTCAGAAATTGTAATTTGCTATCAGGATCATTGAAAATAGAAAAGGCGAAGCTTGTAAATTAAAGAATCTTTTATTACTTGAACTGTTCGTATCAAAAGAGTAAAAAATCTTGCTAAAATTAATTGTACCCCTAAATAAAAATTCAAAAATTGTGATTTGCTATCATGATCATAGATATTAGAGGAGATGCAACTTTTAAATTAAAGAATTTTTTATCATTTATACTTTCCTGATCAAAAGAGTAAAAAATCTCTGTAAAGTTAGCTTATGCTAGTAAACAAAATTAAGAAATTTGATTTGCTATCAGGATTACTGAATGTCGAAAAAGTGCAGCTTTAAATTGAAAAATCTCTTATAAAATAAAAATTCAGAAAAAGTGATATGTTATCAGAATCACAGAAATTCAAGAAGGTTTAGCTTTTAAATTGAAGAATCATTTATTACTTATACTTTCTTGTTCAAAAGGAAATTCAAAAATTGTGATATACTATCAGGATCATAGAAATTAGAGAAGTTGCAACTTTTAAATTGAAGAATTTCTTTAATTTATATTTCCCTGATCTAAAAAGTAAAAAGTTAGCTTGTGTAGATGAATAAAAATTCATAAATAGTATTTTACAATCAGGGTTACAGAAATTAGAGAACGTGTAGCTTTAAATTGAAAAATCTCTTATATTTAAATTTTTCTGATAAAAAAAAATTAAACATTTCACTAACGCTGGCTTGTGCTGCTATATAAAAATTCAGAAATTGCGATTTCTTAACAGGAACATAGAAATTAGAGATGGTAAAGCTTTTAAATTGAAGAATCTTTTATAATTTGTAGTTTCCTGATCAAAAAAGTAAAACATCTAACAAAAGTTAATTTGTGCTACTAAATAAAAATTCAGAAATTATGATTTGCAATCAGGATTATAGAAATTAAAGTAAGTGCAGCGTTTAAATTAAAGAATCTCTTATAATTTAAATTTGGTAAAATAAATTTAAAGATTTTTTGATCCTAAAATTAAAAAGTAAACAATATAAAATATTTTCAATAAAAAATCGATGGGGGAGGGGTTGGTTTATTGGAAAACTACCCTAATCTTGAAAACCTTTCAAGAATTGTACCGGGTATCCCCATGTGACAATAATAATGTTATTGAACGTAAGATCAATATGAAGTGCACTTGTTAGGGTTAGAATATTGAAGTTGCCCAAAAGGAGGGAGAGAGAGGTGTGAGCTATTTCAAGGATGGAGAATTAAAGTTGTTACAATCAGAATTTTAAAATCTTAATTCTGGAAACTAATAAATTAAAGTAAAGGTCATCTACTACTAAGGCTATAATGTTATTCCATTATAACTGTGTAGTCTGCACGGAACGAACGCACGTACGTGCCATGTTTAATTTAAAATTATGTACAACAATGCTTTGATCTGATTGCAGATTGAGTTTCAGACAGGAAATTAGATTCAAATAGTAGACTTCACAGAATTTCATAATTCGGCCCTATGATAAACGTGTCGTTCAGTGCGGTAAAGTACTCTTACCATACGGTAAAGTATACTTGGCCACACTCGGTACGGAAAACGTAACTGACGTATGAAATTAAAAAATTGAGAAAATATTTTTTAAATTAATCAGTTCTTCAGTGAGGACATTTATTTGTGTTTTAATATACAACAAATAAAATTATTTGACGCCAAAGCTTCGTGCAATCAGTCAGACTGATAATAATCTTGCTACAAAACCTTCTGCAGTAGATAACGTCTAATGAATTAGTTAAGATTTTCCAGTGTTTCCACTTACGTGCGAAGTTTAATCAATAAATTTCCAAGCTCAACTGCACTTCCGCATTTTTTATTTGAAACTTGACACGAAAGGAAGCTCCCATGATTGACATCAAAATATTTGCACAATTGATCGTTTCGAAAACCCACGTGGTATGATGAAATTGTCCAAAATTACAACCTATTGACGGATTTTTTATAAATTGAAATGCAATAGCGTTGGATATATCTACCTATAATTAACTTTCTCCACGAATGCCGAATTTAAATGGCGATTTTCCATTGTTTACGGTCAACCACTGTGCAACAAAATAAATAAACGTAAGCACATTTTATGACAAAACGCAATTACTGGAGTAAATTATAATTTTAAAAAGAACTGTCGGGTATTTCGTGCAATAATAGATTTAATTGTAATTTGCATTGCGCGATTTAATTGCCGATTTATTACGCGATAATTTACAAGGTTTGGGTATGTGCATATATCAAAATTTCATTTAAAAATATTTTATGAATAAAATAAATATTTTTGGGTTCGAGGGTCAGTAAACACGCAATCACGAAACCTTCATTACCCTAATAACACACTTTTGATATCTTCCTCGAAGTGCGTTCAATATTTTCCTGTCCCAAATGGGCTATTTCCATTTATTTAAATTTGCGCTTAATTAATTCGACAGAAGGCGGTTCAAATCACTTATTAGTTCTGTGAACTTAATGATTCATTCTAGTAGGGTGATAACCTAGCTAATAAAACTCAAAATTTCTTAATTGACCTCAGAGCGCCTTGTGTATAGACCACCCGCCATACTTTCGGTTCCAAACAAACAATTTTCCATTTCATATTTGTCAATTGACCCATAAAGTGAAAATCAACCGCTGAAATACAAAATTTCAAATTTATAAAACTTATTAACCCAGGGTTTGGGATGACATAAGTTATGATTAAGTTAGAAGGCTAAGGTTGTGCGGCCGAAGGCCGCACTGGTGGAAGAAATTTTAAACTTACTCTAAATGGACGTTATGGAGAGTGAAATAAATTTAGGTTATTTGATGTACATATTATGTAAGTTGAATAACCGCTTATGACTTAAATAAAACTTAAGTTTTCTTTGACAGCGCCAAATTTAATATTACAGAAATTTTAAAACTTTTAATTAATTTACCCGTTTGCATCGCACTATTTAAGAAAAACTAAAGTTTCAACAAAGTTGCACCCGCTAATAAAAACATTTGAATTATACAATATAAAAGCAAAAAATTAATAGTTCTTAATAATAAATTAATTATTCTTACGTCAAAATATACTCGTAGTCGTTCGTAAAGACGAACAAAATGCGAGTGATAAAAATCTTATATTTAAGCGCAATACTTAAGTTGCATGCGGAACAAACTTGAAAAAAATTCTTAAATCTAAGTTTTTTTACGATCATATGTTGTTCGTGTTTACGAACGAACACGAGTATTGTTTTGACGTAAGAATTATAAATTATTGATACAAAATAATTAAGTTTTTGTTTTTATGTTGTATAATTCAAACATTTTTATTAGCGCTGCGACTGTCTGAAACTTTAACTTTTCTAAAACAGTGCGATACAAACGGGCAAATTAATTATAATATTAAATTTGACACTGTCAAAGAAAACTTAAGTTTTACTTAAGTCAAATGCGGTGCAACCGGGCAAAATTATTAGTATTGAAGTGGTGTAGCAGTGGGGACAGGTTCAGTTCAAACGTCTGCGCATTGGAGTGTGTAATAACCCATCAACTTTGCAGTGAATAATTTTGTATTTAAATTTTTTGTGTATGATTATTAATACCTACAATTTCTTTGGGTTTAAGGCCAAATGTACTTCAACAGGGGCGTAGCTAGAAATATTGGCCCTTTACGTAAGCATAGCCGGAGATTTCCCACCCTTGATAAAAATAAAAAAGCAACCGTGTTCGCATTTTTACTTACTTTAGATTAAATTAAGGTTTTTGAAAGATACACAGATGTGTATCCTATTGGTAACGCAATTCTGATTGGTCAATGTTTTATGTGCAAACTTAAAAAAATTAAATTAATTATTTAATTATAATTTTAATAATTAATTAGCCGTAGAAGATTCGTATATATAATTAATTATATTATGTAGGTAAATAGTAGCTTAAATTACATTTATCCTATTTGCACTGCACTTACTAAGAGAATTATTCTGTCAGTGCGGCCTTTAGGCCGCACAACCTAGTATTTGATGATAAAGATATTATTTAGCAACTATCGTTAGAAAAATTAATTTTCTTAACTGTAAAATCTCAAGTTTCTTTAAAATGTATTTGATTAGGCCACGCCTACTCAAAAAACACCTGCGGTGGTAATTTTACCAGTTGAAAGAGAAAATCATTATTTTATAGAGTAATGTATTCAGGGTATACTGCTTAATTTGTCTATTACTGTAGGTTATTGAGGTTACTATCGATCACTTGATACTACACACGTTTTCAATACAACTTACGTGCAGCGCCGTGGAGAAATAAACTCCGAACCGGGGTAGTAACTTTTTTTTTCGCAATTTCTGTTGGGAAGATCATAAATGTTCTCTTATTTATTTAAATTTCAAATTTTTGATGGCTCAAAAATTTCTGTTATTCCAAGTAAATTCTGTTATTCCAAGTGTAGTTGGAGGACATTCCATACCCCCCCCAACCCCGATCCTCAGGTCTTTTAAACCATGTTTCCTTTTTTGAGCTAATTTGGCCGAATTACAAGTTAGTAATTCTAGTTAATTCTAAAAAATAATAAAAGTTAAGCCAAAACTTAAGTTACCTACGGAGCAAACTTAAGTTTTTGCTTAAAATCTAAGATTTTTAGCGCTCGTATTTCGTTCGTTTTTACGAACGAATACGAGTATTTTTTGACGTACTTAGGTATAATTAATTTATTTTTATAATAGTTAATTAGGAACGTCCATTAATCACGTGAGGTAAAAATAGGGAGGGGCTGGTAAAATCTCACTAAATCTTATGTTAAAGGGGGGTAATAAAAATCTCACCTCAACTTTGTAATTCAGAGAATTACATTATTATAAAGATTCACTGTAAAGAATTATTGGCCTCCTGTGTGGTAAAAATTGTAAATCTCACGTACGGAGAAGGGGGAAATCAAAATTTAACGAAGAACACCTCACGGAATTAATGGATGTCCCCTTTATCTGATAATAAAAAAAAACGTTTTTATTATCGGTGCAACTTTTTTAAACTTGAGTTTTACTTAAATGCAAATGGGCAAATTAATTAAACTTTTGAAGTTTTTAGAAATTTAAATTTAGCGTGCTAAAAAAAATTTAAGTTTTTATTTAAGCAAAAAACGGTGCAAACGGGCAAAGCAGGCCGTTACATATGTACCTCTTGTGTAGGTATCATTTAAGGGTTTTTCATGTACATATATGCGGTACCGATAACGTCCAATAAGACAGAAACAGTTGTTTATCGCTCATCATTGTTTTATGCAAAATTTGTATTTAATTTTAAATGGAAAACTTTGTTTTTAACTCTTGAAGGTTTTGAAAGAAATATTATATTCTACATGAGCATGCAGAGGGGGGTCGTTTGTAAGTCTGGATCGGCTCTAAGATTTGATAAATATTGAACTGAAAAGATAAATAAAAAAATTAAAAAAAATAATTTAAGATTTGAGTAATTTTGAAATTTTGGCGGTAAACAGAAGTTTATTTTGTCAAGAAAAAATTTCTTAATTTTAAAATTAGATTTAGGAAGCCACCACCGATAAAACAATCAAGTAAAATAATAAAATTTAAATTAAAGGGGAAAAATAAAGCGTAAACATCAATTTTAAAATTCAAAAGTTTATTTTGAAAACAATTTTAAGGTGGAATTTTCTATAATATTTTTGGGCAGAAGGGTGGAATTTATGGAAAAAAAACTTGTATGGCAAAATTAAAAATTTAATTAAAGATAGTTTTCTGTATAACTGTAAGCTGTAAACTTTGATAATTCTGTAAACTTAAGTCAAAAAGTATAAAAATTTATAATTAAAACAAAAGTAGGGGAAAAAACAAACAGAAAAAAAGTTAAAATTTTTAAATCGAAACATTTAAACAGAAACAGTGCCTTCACAAAATTTAAATAATATATTTTATTATTGAGAGATTTGATGATTGCAAACATTTTTGGAAGTAATTTTAAGTTGATTAATTTACAAGGATGTTTAAGAATTATTTTGGTTTGGTTGGAAGACAAATTTAATTGCATTTTAAATTACTTCGTAGCAATTAGTAATAAAAACGATTTAAATTTTATAAAAAAAAACTGCATCAAGTTCAAGTCGGCGCCCAAAATTCATAAAAATACAATATAGCTAATATCAAACGAAACATAGTAATATATAAAATTCAGGTATTTTGTTTGAAAAAATTCGACGATGGTTTCTGATTGATTCGCTGCGCTTGGTTGCACCCCATGAATAAATTATATGCGAGTGCCTGGTACAATGTTTTCTTAAATGGAAGCTAGTAGGTAATTTCATCATAAATACCCTTTCTTGTTCTGCGGTTCGAAACCCGCGTTAAACTGTAGGTCCCCTGTAGATATAATACTATAATACGCTCACTACGGACATAGGGGAGAAAAATTAATTTTTTTATTAGATCGTATTGGTGACAGTTAAAAATGAAAAAATTCGGTATTGATTCACGATGAAACTTTCGAGGTCATATCCTATTTGAAATTGCACTTTCTAAGAAATATTTCATACACGCAGTAGCGTTTTTAATTGTACTTTTGTGATTATATTTATGTTTAATATAATTTTGTGTATGAGGTTAACTACCTTTTTCCTTTAATTTTTATCCAAAATCATTTTTACTCCCCAAAAATTGCAATTTCTAATCCTATTAGGTTTTCCAAAACATCGAAGAAATCAGCTATGAATTGAATCCGTACAACAGTAGGTCCCCACGGAATATAAGGGTTAGGTTGTTTTGGCGGGAAATTCAAAAGTTTGATTACAATTTACAAAAACAAATGGATGTAATGCATGCCACACGGTTATTTGTTTTGTTATTTTCTAATTCGACAAATATTGAAATATTATGATAGGATCATTAATCATACAACGTTTGCACAACACATTTTTATTATGCTCTGTGTTGTGGGTAATTATGTACCGTTTGAATTGTTCTACGCAACTTTTTCAGTCAAATTTATAAATAAATAATTGAACTGTAACGGACAACATTTTTAAACATTTCAAGTCGCAATTTATCGTATTAATTTTTTTAAATTTCATAATGACGTGGGGGGGGGAAATGACGAATATTATTTTCTCCCGTCAACCGTTCCGGGGAATTCCAGAGATTTTGATCGCATATCCACAATGATTTATTCAAAAAATCAGCAGTAAGCTGCTGTATGAATGAATTAATAATAATAATCAAGTTAAATTAACAATTAATTATTTTTCGCGCATTTTTTTTTAATAAAAAGATTTATTGCATTTAATCAATTTTAAAAGTGCTTCGTCCTTGTACGGTCTGAAGACAACCGACGTTCGACGTCGTGACGCTCGCTTTGTGAAGGGGGTCGACGACACTAATCAATTATTTAGATTCCATACTTACATATCGCAAGTTTTAATTTTATTAAATGGAAGCAAATATATGCCTTGGAGACACTTACATGTCCTTGGTGCGAACTATTTTTGGAACAGGTGCAAAATTGAAATTATCAATCTTGAAATGGATTGTAAGTACGGTGGATTTGAAATAAATAATAGGTCAAGAGGAGGTCGCGTCCCTCTGTATAGATGACCATCAGTTAGCGTGCAAAGTGGAAACTCGGCCGGAAGGAAACAGCAGACCAGGTGAATATTCGCTTCTTTGTTTAAAACTATTTTTTCCAAAATTTTGTTTGGATTCGTCACCTCACGGTTAATAAAATGACGCATAATTACTACTTAATCAGAAACATTTGAATGTAAACACCAATCGAAATGCATATTTCCTCATTAATAAGTACTATCGATTTCCATAAATAAAAAAATTAAACTCACAAATTTCCCTAAGCGTTTCCAAATTACTTAATGAGAGGGTGTCTGTTTGGGGTTGATGCGCCACGACGATTTTTAAAATCTTGCAATAATTAATTAAACCTACCTTTATATTTTCGCCCTTTTGCACAGAGAAGCACCAATTAAAAAAATAATTAACGTTGATAATTTAAAAATTTAACGACGCGAAGTTCGCGCTTCGTTTGATAGATTTAAACGAGCTCGCTCGCAGCACTGGCACTGGACTGACTGATGGACAATTGGACTTCCACTTTCTAACACGTTACGGTTGAAAAATCTGGTAACAATCGATCTTTTTCCGGCAGTTTGTAATAATTTTAATTTGCCTATGCTTTTTGAAAAGTTGCGTTGTTTATAAAATGCACCGATTTCTAAATGACAATTTATTTTTAATGGGTTTGCCCAAATTTCTAATCAGCAATATTTCGTAAATAATCCAATTGTAAGAGTTAGTGACGATATTTTTTGAATTTAACTAATATTTTTCAAGTCTAAACTTTGAAAAGCTCCATGGGCGATTTTCTAAACAAATGCTCTTGGTACGACAATGACGTTTTAATCGCAGTTTTATTGTTATCAAAAGTAAAATGAAAATTTCAGTATATTTGATGGTTATAGTGGTCATTAATAAACAATAATAAAAGATCTTTAAGAAGTCTAAAAAAAATTTACCCACCAGCGCCAGCGGGAAGCGAACCTATAATCATAGATGGCGCCACGGCTTGACAGATATCTGTAAGTTTAGTACCAGGTGGTATATATTCTTTTGTGCGAAGGAGGGGAATCTCTAAAGTCCGATCGATGCGACGGTTGCGCGGTGCGACAGAACTGTGCGACAGCCCTACATGCTTGTAAGCTAATCCAATAGGGGCAACTATGCCCCGACCTCAATGCCCGCCCCGGTCAACCGACCCGCCAGACGAAGGAGGTGTGGGTCTCAGACCCGGTACTCCGTTACGCCATTAAAGCAAGGCAAGGCAAGGGGGAATCTTTTCACAGAGGTATCCACCTCGGCGCGACCCGCAGCAACGCGAAACTCTTCTTTATATTTCAGAGTCAAGATACCAGGCAAATATGCCAGCCAGATGAAGGAGGTGTGGGCGATGCCCGGTACTCCACAGTGCCATGAAGACAAGGACAAGGACAAGGAGGGGAATCATGACCCGCAACATGGTTTTCTACCGACCACAGATAAGAGAGAGTTCTCTTATCTATGCTACTGACTACCCTCCTCTTCCGACATTTTTTCATCGCTCTTTTGGTTTCAGGCGTACAATGTTATACTTGGATTCTGGCATTTATTTTGGATTTACTAAGTTTTTTTATTCATTTCTAGACATTTTCTTCTCTTTTAAAATTCCGTAAATTTTCTTATTATTTGGGGAGGGGGGTGGAGCGCCAAAATATAAGTTTTACAAAAGCGCCTTTCACCCACGCAACGGCTCAATTGCTTTGTTTAATAAATTCGGCTGTTTTGCTCATTAAATATAGTAATTTAGATATTTTATTTATTTTTAGGTTAACAATTCAATTATTTTTCCCCAATTTATCTGTTCTATGCTAAAAGCTACAATTTTTATCAAAAATGCAACTGTTTTCTTAAATGCTTGAATTGTTTGATAATTCAGCTACTTTGTTTAATAAATCAGTTGATTTATTAAATAAGTCAGCTGTATTGCTGATTCTAATCGCAGTTACTTTGTTTAAAAAGTTAAGAATTTCTGGTTGAACCTTTCAATTATCTTTGGTTCAACAATTCAACAGTTGTTCATAAATTCAACAGATTTTATTCAAATATTCAACAACTACTTTGTTAATTAGTTTTACTGTTTGTTCAATAATTCAGTTGTTTTGATCGATAATTCGGCTGTTTTGTTCAAAAATTTAATTATTTTTTGTTTAATAATTCAACCGGATTCAATTAATAAAATAATGGTTCAAATTAAACTGTAAAAAGCTACAATTTTGTTCAAAAATGCAACAGGAGAGTTAAATAATTCAACTGTTTTATCCAACAATTCAACTGTTTAGATCAAATAATTAAACTGTTTTTTCTACAATTCATTTGTTTTAGTTCAACAGTTCAATTAACACCTTTCCGTGATTACTCTTTCAATTGTTTTTAGTTTAATATAATTTAATAGTTTTTGGCTTAATAACTCAATTACATTTTTTTAAACAATTCAACTGTTTTTTTACAAGTATTTCAACCAGTTCTTTTTTGGAAAAAGTTACTACCAAAATGCAAAAACAATTTTTAGTAATTCATCTGTTGTGCTTAATAAATTTAGCTGTCTTGTTTATTAAATTATTCTGTTTTTCTTAATAAATTCAACTGTTTTGTTCAACAATTCAATTATCGTTGGTTCTACAATTCAACTGATTTCCACAAATTTAACAGTTTCGTGCAGAAACCTGCAATTTTGTTAAAAAATGCAAGCGGAGAGTTAAATAATTTAACTGTTTTGTCCAACAATTTAGCTGTTTAGTTCAAATAACTCAACTGGACTTTTCAACAATTCAATTGTTTTTTGTTCAATAGTTCAATTATCACCTCTCCGTGATTACTCTTTCAATTGTTTTTAGTTTAATATAATTTAATAGTTTTTGGCTTAATAACTCAATTACCTCTTTGTTGAACAATTCAACTGTTTTTTTTTAAGTATTTCAACTAGTTCTTTTTAAAAAGCTACTACCAAAATGCCAAAAACAATTTTTTAGTAATTCATCTGTTGTGTTTAATAAATTTAGTTGTTTCGTTTATTATTCTGTTTTTCTAAATAAATTCAACTGTTTTGTTCAACAATTCAATAATTTTTTGTTTAATAATTCAACCGAATTCAATTAATAAAACAATGGTTTAAATTAAACTGTTTCGTGCAGAAAGCTACAATTTTGTTAAAAAATGCAACCGGAGAGTTAAATAATTCAACTGTTTTGTCCAACAATTTAGCTGTTTAGTTCAAATAATTCAACTGGCTTTTCAACAATTCAATTGTTTTTAGTTCAACAGTTCAATTAACACCTTTCCGTGATTACTCTTTCAATTGTTTTTAGTTTAATATAATTTAATAGTTTTTGGCTTAATAACTCAATTACTTTTTTGTTAAACAATTCAACTGTCTTTTTACAAGTATTTCAATTAATTCATCTGTTGTGCTTAATAAATTTAGCTGTTTCGTTTATTAAATTATTCTGATGTTTTTCTTAATAAGTTCAACTATTTTGTTCAAAAATTCAATTATCTTTGGTTCTACAATTCAACTGATTTCCACAAATTCAGCAGATTCGTGCAGAAAACTATAATTTTGTTCAATAGTGCAACCGGAGAGTTTAATAATTCAACTGTTTTGTCCAATAATTCAGCTGCGTGGTTCAAAGAATTCAACCGGCGTTGTTCAACTATTTGATTAATTTTAGTTTAATAACTCAATTGTTTTCAGTTCAATGATTCAATTAAACTTTTATATGATTTCTCATTCAATTGTTTTTGATTTGAACATTTAATTGTTTTTGCCCTAATAAACAATTGTTTTTTGTTCAACAATTCAACTGTTTATTTAACAATTCAACAGTAATTTCAATTATTTTTTTGGAAAAAGCTGTTACTAAACTACCAAAAACGCAATTGTTTTGGTTTTAATAATTTATTTGATCTGTTTAATGCATTCAGTTGTTTTGATTATTAAATTTTGCCGATTTGTTTATCAGTTCAATTATCTTTGTTTCAAAAATTTAATTACCTTAATATTGTTATATTGTTTAATAAATTCAGATATTCTGCTTATTAAATTCAGCTGCTTTATTCAACAATTCAATTATCTTTTGTTCGACAATTTAACGGATTTCGACAAATTCAATTGTTTTATACCATAGACTATTAGAAAGAATGGACACAGCATGTCGTATTCGAATACACATAACGTTTTGATGCCATCGTTCAGCATTGATAAGAAAGGCGGGAGGTAAACAAAGTCATGTTGTTTGTTTTGTATGCCACAGGCGTGCGTGTGGGTTCGCAGGTACTCGGATTCAATGTTTCAATTCAACCTTAAAATTAGGTTTCAATATATAAACAACGAATAAAATTTATTTTAAATAATAAAATAAAATTTTATAATTTCATATCATAATGAAGACATTTTGATTGTCATTTGAATATCGCAATAATGCTTATATCCGCACTGGTGCGAAAATAATGTCATATTTTCGCATTGAAAAAATCATTTTATACAAACAGATTTATTTTTAAATCTGTTTAGACATGCCGATGAAATTCTTTTAACTTCGAAATGGACAAAATTTATTGTGCGCCACTGAAATAGTATACATTATAACAATTTACTTACCTACGAAAAATAACAACTTCTTCGTTAAGTTTTGACTTTTACATACTATACACAACATATTCAGCAGTATAAATTTATAACGGAGCTATATTTTTCAAGATAAAAAAAAATTTTCTGAAATGCGGACAACCTAACCCTATTAACAGGCGTAATGTACTGTAGATCATAACAAGCATTTCAAAACAAAAACACGGTTTTGGTCACATGATCATGGTTACACTAAAATATGTAAATAGCTGTGTCCATTCTTTCTAATAGTCTATGTTTTATACAAAAACTACAATTTTGTAGAATTTTGTAGAAATTCGGTGATTTCTCATTTTTTGGTATAATAATTTAATAGTTTTCAACTTATTAATTTAATTAAGTACTTTTTTTAAACAATTTAACAGGTAATTCAACTAAATTCTTTTTTGAAAACAGCTATGTCGTACTACTAAAATATCAAAAATGCAGTAACTAAACTCGACTGTTTTGCTTAACAAATTCAGCTATTTTGTTTAACAATCCAATTATCTTTGGTTCTACAATTCAACTGATTTCTACAAATTCAACTGTTTTATGCAAAAAATTAATAATTTTGTTAAAAATGCAACCGGTTTGTTAAATAATGCAATTGTTTTGTCAAATAATTCAGCTGTTTGATAGTTCCAAGAATTCAACCGGCCTTGTTCAACAATTCAATTATATTTTTAGTTTAATAACTCATTTGTTTTCAGTTCAATAATTCAATTAATCCTTTACGTGGTTTCTCATTCAATTGTTTTTGATTTAAAAATTTAATTGTTTTTGGTTTAATATTCAATTGTTTTTGGTTTAATATTCAATTGTTTCTTTTTCAACAATTAAACTATTTGTTTAACAATTTAACAGATTTTCAATTATATACTTTTTTAATAAAAGCTACTACCAAACTACCAAATATGCAGCTGTTTTGTTTTAATAATTCAACTGCGTTGTTTAATAAATTTACTTGCTTTGCTTATCGAATTCTGCCGTTTGACTCAATAAATTTAGCTGTTGTTTTATTTGAGAATTCA
This sequence comes from Lycocerus yunnanus, assembly GCA_036346125.1. Lineage (NCBI taxonomy): Eukaryota > Metazoa > Arthropoda > Insecta > Coleoptera > Cantharidae > Lycocerus > Lycocerus yunnanus. The sequence goes on from JARFIX010000052.1 coordinate 6,727,225, forward strand.
ATTGTTTTTGTTTCTACAATTTAACTGGTTTACACAAATTCAATTGTTTTATGCAAACAGCTTCAATTTTGTTCGGAAAGCAACCGGTATGGTAAACAATTCAACTGTTTTGTCCAATAATTCAGCTGTTTAGTTCAAAGATCATCTGGATTGAACAATATCGATTAACCCCTTCCATGATTTCTCATTCAATTATTTTTGGTTTAATAATTTTATAGTTTTTAGTTTAATAATTCAATTACTTTTTTGTTTTACAATTCAACTGCTTCTTTAACAATTTAACAGGTATTTCAACTATATTATTTTTTAAAAACTGCTACTACCAAAATACTAAATTTGCAATTTTTTTTTAATAATTCGTCTGCTGTGTGTAATAGCTTTAGCTATTTTGTTTATTAAATTCTATTGTTTTGCTTAATAAATTTAGATATTTTGTTCACAAATTCAATTATCTTTGGTTTAAGAATTCAACTGGTCTTCACAAATTCAACTGTTCCATGCAGAAAGCTACAATTTTGTTCAAAAATGCAACCGGTTAGTTAAACAATTCAATTGTTTTGTCCAATAATTCGGCTGCTTGGTTCAAAGAATTCAACCGGTGTTGTTCAATTGTTTTTAGTTTAACAGTTCAATTAACCCGTTACGTAGCTTTTCATTTAATTGTTTTTGGTTTGGAAATTAAAATTTTTTTGGTTTAATAATTTAAATGTTTTGACCTAATAATCAATTGTTTTTCGTTCAACAATTCAACTGTTTCTTTAACAATTCTAACAGTAATTACAATTAGATTCAAACCTGTTTTATACTGTTTTTATATGTAGAATTGTTTCTTAATATATTTATCTGCTATGTTTATTAGTTTTAGCTGTTTTGCTTAATAAATTCAGCTGTTGTGTTCAACAATTCAATATTTTTGGTTTAATAAATAATTCAATATTTTTTTTAATTCAACTGTTTATGTGGTTTCCCATTCAATTGAACTCAATTGTTTTAGTTCAACAATTCAATTAATTTCTTTCGTGATATCTCATTCAATTGTTTTAAGTTTAAAATTTTTTCAACAATTTTGTTTAACAATTCAATTATCTTTGGTTCAACAATTCAACTGGTTTCTACAAATTCAACCGTTTTGTGCAAAAGCTACTTTTTGATCAACAACGTTGTTCATACAAACACATCAACCGGTTTTGTTCAACATTTCAATTATTTTTGGTTTAATAACTCAATTGTTTTTGGTTCAACAATTTAATTGTTTTTGGTTTAATAATCCAACTGTTCTTTAATAATTAAACAGATTTTCAATTATATAATACTTTTTGAAAAAGCAAACTATCAGAAATGCAACTGTTTTGTTTTAATAATTTATCTGCTTTTTTATTCATTTCAGCCGTTATGTTCATCAATTCAAATATTTTTGGTTTAAAATTCAACTACTATTTTTCAATTCAACTCATTTATGAAAAAAGCTACAATTGTGTTTTAAAATGCAACCGGATTGTTAAATAATTATTTAATTGATGATTTTTCAATCATTTGGATGTTTAATTCAATTAAACTCTTTTGTGTATTTCCCATTCAATTGTTTTTGTTTGAAAATTTAATTGTTTTTTATTTAATAATTTAATTGTTTTTCGTTCAACAATTCAACTGTTTCTTTAACAATTTAATAAGTTTTCAACTATATACTTTTTTGAAAAAAGACTACTACAAAAATGCAACTGTTTTGGATTAATAATAATTCATTTGTGTTTAATAAAGTCAGCTGTTTTGCTTATCGTTTTTTCCACCAAACTCTACTGATTTATGCAAAAAGTTACAATTTTGTTCGAAAAAGTACCCGGTTTGATAATTAATTCAATTGTTTCGTGCAATAATTTAGCTGTTTGATTTAATAAATTCAACTAATTTGTCAAAAATTCATTTAACCTCTTTCGTGATTTCTCATGCAATTGTTTTTGGTTTGAAAATTCATTTGTTTTTGGTTTAATAATTTAATAGTTATTGGTTTAATAAATCAGTTACTTTTTTTCCAACAATTCAACTGTTTACAGTTGAACTGTTTTCAAACAACTCATTTGTTTTCAGTTCAATAATTCAATTAATCCTTTACGTGGCTTCTCATTCAATTGTTTTTGGTTTAATATTCAATTGCTTCTTGCTCAACAATTCAACTGTTTCTTTAACAATTTAACAGGTTTTCAGCCACAGTAGCGATCATAAGTATGGTTGCATTTAGTTTTTTTGTGATAACTTTTTTAAATTTCAAGGAAATTTTCCTAAATTTTCAAAATTTATTCTTTAAATACCTTGGAATTATAACACATAATTAAAATTATTTGAAAAATTTTATAAACAAGTAAAAATTTAAAAATCACAAAATAGGAAATATTTGCTTATAATAAAGTATTATTAAAAGCACTTAAAACAAAATTTAAAGTACTTTATTAAAAATATAAAGATTAAAAACAATTAATACTTTGTTGCATAACCTTTGCGGCTATAACTGCTTTGCATCGAGAAGGCATAGAGTCAACAAGCTTACTAAACGCTCCAATGGAATCTTTTTCCATTCTCTCCTTAAAGCTTCTCATAACTAACTCCTATTTTGGTATGTCCCACTTCTAATTTGTCGCTCGAGCTCTTCCCACAAATGCTCTATAGGATTTAAGTCAGAAGACTGACTAGGCCACTCAAGTAGGCGGATATTAGCCTTCGCCATGTAACCTTTAACATGCTTTGAAGCATATTTCGGGTCATTATCTTGCTGAAACATCCAGCCGCGTGGCATTATTCTCTTCCCATGTGGTAGCATGTGATCTTTTAATATGTCAGCATACGTAAACCGATCCATAATACCATCGATTAAGTGTATAGGTCCAACACCATCACGGGAAAAGCAGCCCCACACCATGACACTTCCACCGCCGTGTTTTACAGTGGGAACCTGATACTTAACATCATATCTTTTATTTACTGGACGTCGAATATACTTAATACCATCAGAAGAAAACAAATTATATTTGCTCTCATCGCTCTAAAGAATTTTAGACCATTCTTGAACTCCCCAGTTTAAGTGATCTTTGGCAAATTTTAATCGGGCTATCCGATTCTTCTTCAAAATTATTGGTTTCTTAGAAGGACGCTTACCAAATAGTCCAGCTGACTTCAGTCGACGTTTCACTGTCGAAACACTAATATTATCTTCGCGATTCTCGTTAAAATCACGGACAATTTCGGTAGCCATTAAACGAGGATTCTTTACCGCATCACGAACGATCATTTTATCTTCCCGTCCGGTTGTTTTCGTGGTCGCCCGGTTCTTGGTCGATTGGCCACTGATCCATATTGGTTTATTTTACGGATCCAACGACCTATAGTTTGATTTGGTATACCAAATTTGCGATTTGCTGTCCTTAAAGAGTCTCCATTTTCAATGATTTCAAAATCGCATTTTCAGATCTTCGGAATATTCTTTCGTCTTTACCATAATTCTTACTGTTGAAGCAACTACTCTAACAAGTTTATTTCGAAAAATTAATTTTATTTACAGTTTTTGACGTTTTAAAGAATATGCCACTTTACTTTTGGACACTGAATAAGAAATAATTATATTTTTATACTGTTCACGTTATTAACAACATTAAATTTTATACGTCAAAATCTGTATTAGCCTACTTACTTTTAGGAATGATACAACAATTTGCAAAATAAGTTTTGCTTTTATTAATTTTGCTAAAAATTGAGTGCAACCATATTTATGAGCGCTACTGTATATACTTTTTGAAAAAAGCTACTACCAAAATATGAAAAATATAACCGTCTTGTTTTAATCATACATCTGCTTTTTATAAATTTAGTAGTTTTGCTTATTAATTTACGCTGTTTTGTTCAACAATTCAATTTTCTTTGGTTCAACAATTTAAGTGCTTTTTAATTAATTCAACTAAATATGCAAAAAGCTACAATTTTGTTCAAAAATGCAATCGGTTTGTGAATTAATTCAAGCGTTTTCTCCAATAATTCAAGAATTATTGGAACTAGTTAGCTATTTTGATTATTAGGAGCATTTAAAGTGAAAATATTCGATATCACCCCCTAAACACTTAGAAGCAACTTTTGAGCTACTTCCTGACGTTTGCCCCACCTCAGGGAGCACTTTCTGAACTTTCCACGTTCCCCTGCGTCGATTTTACCAATAAAATTCAGTTGGTTTGTTTATTATTTACCCTGTTTTATTCAACAATTCAATTATCTTTAGTTCAACAATTTATCAGCCTTTTATCAAATTCAACTGATTTATCCAAAAAGTTATTATTTTCTTAAAATATGCAAACGTTTTATTAAATAATTCAACTGTTTTGTCCAATAATGTAATTGTTTTTAATCTAACAATTTAATTAACCTCATTCGTGATTTCTCATTGAATTGTTTTTGGTTTCAAAATTTAATTGTTTTTGGTTTCAAAATTTAATTGTTTTTGGTTTAATAATTTAATTGTGTTTAGCTTAATAATTCAATTGTTGTTTGTTTAACAATTCAACAACTGTTTTTAGTTCAACAATTCAACAGGTTTTCAACAATATACTGTTTTATGCAAAAGTTCCAGTTTAGTCCAAAACAGCAATTTTGTCCCACCTTGAAAACACCCGACAAGCAATTTTCCATCATCGAAGGACTAATAGATCTTATGAATTCGGCCGTGATTATATCAGGCCAAATTTAAATCAAAATTAAATATTTTTATAAGAAAAATTCTTCTTCTTCTACACTTTTCGCATTAGGCTATAAAAAAATAATAGTAATAATATCTTAAGCATGAGTATGGAAGCCTAAGAACTGGGGTTATCAAAATTTTTAGTTTTGGCAAATCATAAAATAATAACACAAAAAATATAAATGACATAATTTATAATAAAACAAAAAATAACTTAAAACAATAATAAATCTTTTATATTGCACATGTGTTATGAGTTAATCTTTGAATTGCTAATTCCGTTACACCCTTAAAGTGCACCAAAGCAGCACAAATAACAAATACATGAAATATTTGATGCGAATGAAGCACAAGATCAAACTTTCCTGGATAAAATCTTTCTGGAATCCTCATGGCGTACAAAGTTGCTCCAACAAGGTAAAATCCGGCCATTAAGACCAGATGAATCAGGCTGTTGAGGCTGATATCGTCCAACCACCATCCCAAAAGGAAGGCGTAATGCAGCGCTGGTAAGACGCTCGACAATCCAAACGTCACGAAGACTCCTGTTCTAAATGTTCTCCAATTTGGTTGTGAAAATTTGTCTATCAAACTGATTAAAAACGTTATCAGTCCAAATATGCACACCATGGCGATATAAAAATCTTTTAGCTTGGGATAACAACGAAAACCATAATAAAGCCAAATAACACATGAGAATGTGGTGAGCAAGGATATTCCGCAATAATCTAGTTTGGAAAACAGTTTACTCATTTTGGGCGAGTGGCAGCATAACGTGTGGAACACAAAAGAAAAACCAAGGCAAAAAATTGCACCGGCAAAAAATAAACCATATACTAGTTTGTCTTCTAACGCGAGCTCTATTTGAGACTGGGGCCGAGTTAAAAAATTAACGGCAATACCTATCGGCAAAAAAAAAAAAATAAATAATAAAATAATAAAAAAAAAGAAATGAATGGCAAAATAAATCTCCACGTTTCCCATTTTTGATATTATAAAATATTTTTACTTACAGATAAATCCGAAACATCCCAGCATGTGCGTCCATATGTTACCAGTTTCTGTGTGAATTCGTAATATGCTTTTTAAACAAATAGGAAGGTCTGGAAATTCGGGTCTGTGGCCATTTAATAGAAAATCGTTGTCTTGTAGCCATAGAGGAAGTTGGCTAAAGTGGCACACTTTCCAATTTGGATTTACTTGTTTCTTAAGTAGTTTTCCCGACGGATCGATATCGGGGTCGATCCAGGCGGAACCTATCAATTCAAAATTCTGTAATAATTATGGTACATAGGGGACCTACTGTTTAAACGCGAAAGTGTTGTATACTTTCCTTTGAAAATGAAAACAGGGATTTCGTCATTCGTAACCGGCCTACCTGCAGCATAATCTCTGTTGTAAGTATTGTCAACACTGTCAAATCAATAATTTTAAATGATTTGACATTTACAACAATTACACATTGACATTTATTACAAGAGTATTTCAGTTTGTTAAACTTATTTTTTTAAATTATGACATAATTTACTAAATATAAAATTTAATTCTAAAATTTCAAACAATTGAAAATGTTTGAATCAATAGTTTTTTGTTTTTCTATTGTTGTGATGTCAATTTAAACAATTACAACAATCAAGCAATAAACAATTTCAACATAAGTCTCATCAAAGTCGGCAATGAATGCGGACAGAAAGTGGGTTGAAACTTGGAATTTAGAGTAGGAGCAACTCCTTTGCTAAAATGCCAAAAATGGCGTGCGTTTAACCGTATCAAATTGAACTAAACCACCAGGTGGCGCGGCTTTACTAGAATGATGCAAAATAAAAGAACATAGGTAACCATACATTTTTATTTAATTTAAAATAAAAGAAAGTTTAAAATTGTATCTGAAGTGTTTATTAGCTGTCAGCTCTAATTAGGTTATGTCAACTTTTATTTTTTCTTTTATTTTAAATTAAATAAAAATGTATGGTTATGTTCTTTTATTTTGGATCACTCCAGTAAAGCTATGCCACCTTATGGTTTAGTTCAATTTGATACGGTTAAACACACGCGAATTTTAGGACAGTTTTCAGTCCTTACCTTCTAAGTCCATGGTAGGGAGGAAGGAGTGTATGCTTGTACTTCATGTTATTTAAAAGAGCCAAAGTAAGCGGTACTAACTCCGCCATATTCAATCTTTTGACTCTCATTATATATTCAAATGCTTTCTCCTCCCTACTCTCTACTCTAAGGGTTGAAATAATAAATTGAAAATAGATTGAAATATTAAATAAAAATAAGATTTAAAAAATGGAGGGCTGTAATTGTCAGCGATATTTAAAAGTCGTCTAAATTAATTTAAAAAAAATGCGAAGGGGCAAAAATTAATTGGTAAAGAAAGTTTGAATTGGTTGAACAAAGGAAAAACGAATTTGATTGGAAAAATTAAGAAAAAGCAATCAACAAAATTTGGAAAAGTAACGGAGATGGAACTCAAAACATCAACAACTACCGGAAAACAAATAAAACAATGTACAAATTAAAACAAAACTTTATCAATAAAAACAAATTAATAAGACACAAAATTAATAAAAAAACCTTTTGATCACAAAACAACATTTAACCAATTGTAAAAAATTCGGGAAATTTTAAGTTAATTATTGTTATTAATAGAAAATCCTTAGGTAAATTCATCTTAGCTTCGGCCAAGTTAAATCGCCAACGTCCGGGGACCGGATATGGCATATGAAGAAGCAGAAAATAAAAATCCGAGCGAACTTCGGTCCGATGTGGAGGACAATTTCAATAATTAAATCTTGGTTTCTCTATAAATTGCTAAATTACACTATATTTTGATAAAACCTGATAAATTGCTAAATTAATCTTTTGTACAAAAAGGATTTTATATTTTCTCAACGCAACAACAAAACATTAAAAAAAACTCACACCACCCAGAAAATAAGAATAACCGAGGAATGTTACGTCAACATCAAATTAAAAAATTCAATGGTAAGTCTATTGGTTTTGGCGCCCAAACTAACATAAAAAATACAGTAGCAACATCAAATAAACCATAGCAATATATAAATAAAAATCTAAGTTTTTTACCCCTCTACTTATACGGGTGTTTTCGTGACCATGGTCAATTTTTGAGGTGGGGATAAAAAACACTATTCTAAGATAAATTTTTAAATAAAATTTTTGTCCCAGTCCAGATCGTTGGGGTACCACTCTTTGAAGAAATTCTGCCTTCAAACGGCCATAGAACCGTAAATATTGATTTTATGGTATTAATGAACTAGTGATTTTTTAAAGATCATTTACTTATCTACAAACTAGTTTATGATCTCCTATCGTCTAAAATGAACGGATTTTGAGTTATGAATTAAATTAAGAGCAGAAATGATAAAAAATTCCAAGTTTGATCTTTTTCGTTTTTGTTGCAAAGCCTGTATCTTTTAAACGAAACTTATTAATACAAAAAAACTAACGACACAATTCGAATAGAAAATTTAACGGGATATAACTTTAGATTAGAAATTTTTTTTCTATTTTCTATTTCTATTTTCTAATTAAAATAAATTTTTTTGAATTTTTTATTTCTTTTTGTACCGACCTTGTTCGTTATTTTAGGATTTTTTGTGAAATGGATTGATTTTTCAAAAATGTTAGCAAACTAAAATTTTAGTCCGTTAAATTTGCTACCCGAATTGAAGCGTTAGTTTTTTATAAGTTGTTTCGTTTGAAAGATACCAAGTTTGCAACAAATAAGAAAAAATAAAACTTAGAATTGCTTAACATTTCTTCCCTTAATTTAATTCATAACTTGAAACTTTGCTAAAACCCTGACTTAAAAACTTAAATTCCGCACCCTGCGCTCCGGTTTGGGCGCTACAAGCGGTTTTGATAAACGCAACTACGTCAAGAGTCGGATTCACACAAAAAGTGATTTTTTTCCGAAATTTGTTGTTCGAACACAAATTTAATTTTTTTGTTAATTAATTAGACCCTAATCCTTCATAATTCGTTGTAAAAAACGAAATTCTGATATCTTTACTGTCCTCACAACCTATTTTAGCTTCGGTGGGCGGGGTTACAGTTCAAAGGAGTCAATGACAAAATTGCATTCCAAATTAAATTTTAAAGCCGTTTTTTTCAAAAATATGTGAACCGACCACAAATTTTATTTTTTTTATACGTTAATTAGACACTCATCTTTCATAATCCACTTCACAAATGGTAAAAATCCGGGAATCTTAACTGCACCCAAATAAATGATCTTTAAAAATGTACTAATCTATTAATACTATAAAATCAATAGTTACGGTGCTATGGCCGTTTGAAGGCAGAAATTTATAAAATTGCTTTAAAGAGGGTACTCCCAAGGGTTTGAACCAGGACAACAATTTTATTTAAAAATATCTCTTAGAAAAGTGTCTTTATCACCACCTGAAAGGTTTACTATAGTCACGGGGACACCCTGTACCTATCTGTGGACATATTAATTACGTGAGGTGTTTTTTAAATTTGGACCCCCCTTCCTTGGTAATATTTGGTAAAGATGTAGTAGGGCCCCCTTCCCCTCACGTAATATTCTCTATGGGCCAGTAGTAACAAAGTTAATCTTAAGATCACGTTGAACCGTCGATCAAGTTCGGTGATTGGTTGAAAATTTAAAATCAACTAATCACCGAACTTGATCTACAGATCAGCGTGATCTTAAGATTAACTTCGTTGTAACTGACATAAAAATATTCTTACAATTGATTCATATTTTTAATATTTTACTCAGAATAAGAATTCAAAATTTTACAAATGATTTTTACATTTTATGAAACATTGTGCGCAGTGTAACTTTTACACCGCTCCTGGAGTACAGTAATTTTTTACAGTGTATACCCAGGATTGATTTTGTGATACAAAATCGACGTCGACGGAGTCGACGTGAGATTTTCATTGCCCACTTTCCTTTAAATGAGATTTGATGAAATTTTTCCGGACTATCCCCCAAATTTTGAGCTCACGTAATTAATAAAAGAAGGGGGCGCGGCTTAGTAGTGCGTCAACTACTAAGTCGTGCGTCCCAGTTCGAATCCGGGCGGTATGAGAATTATAATCTGACCGTCTTCTCTCGGGAGGCAATGGCAAACCACCGAGGTTTGGGTGTCAAGAAAACTTCTTTAAAAATGAAAGCGGTCACTATATCCTTTTGTAGGGCAAAGAACTCCGACAGAGAATTAATGAACACCTCCTAACCATAAATCAAAGGAAAAAAATAACATAACCTTGACCTATTTACTATAAAAGATCTTATCGAGGGGTTAACCGCTGGTGAAGTTTTTTGTACACATCTCATGAAGTACATGAAGTACTTCACGTGGAACATCCTCCAGTGCCTCTGCAACGGAAGATCTTCAATTTACTTCTGATAAAAATAAATTACTCGATCCGGAGGGTCTGGGGAGCGTGGAACACCCTCCAGTGCATCTGCAACGGGAGATCTTCAGTTTACTTCTGATAAAAATAAACTATTCAATCCGGGGGTCTGGGGGGTGTGGAACACCCTCCAGTGCACAAATTTTGGAATGAAAAACATTGCAGAACATGCAGAACCCCCAGACCAAGTAGTTTACTTTCTATCAGAAGTAAACCGAAGATCTCCCGTTGCAGAGGCACTGGAGGGTGTTCCACACCCCAGACTCCCCGGTTTAAATAATTTATTATTATTAAAAGTGAATTAAATATTTAAACATATCTCAAGTTTATTAAAATTAGCTATGGTCAAGTAAATGTGTTTAATTCTTAATTTGACAATTAATTATAAATTCCGTACCCCTTGGGAGGCAGATCTCTGCAACAAAATAAAAAATAAACTACTTAATCCGGGGGTCTAGAAGGTGTGGAACACCTTCCAGTGCCTCTGCAACGGGAAATTTTCAGTTTACTAATGATAAAAAATAAACTACTTGATCCGGGGTGTGGACCCTCTATTGCTCAAATTTTGGAATCCCGTGAATTACTGCTGAATATATGAAGTACGAAGAAGTATGCAGAATTATCATGAATTACGTTAAGTGTGAAGTTAATTGTACACGATTTCTTCTAGCGGTTGACCCCTCGGATCTTATAGACGCCAAGACAACTGAGTAATGAAGGGAGCGCAACCCTTTAACAAAATAATTTAAAAAAAAATAACGTAATCTTAGCTACTCGGGGGTTAAAATTAACCCTTCCTAACTGAAATAGTCAGATTAAACCCCTGACTCTGTAGGGTCAGATTACAACAGATCATGTGACCATCGGAGAAGTTTACATCATAGGAAAGGTGTAAATTGCATGTCAGAAAAAAAAACCCTAAACTGATAGGTGGAACTTACATATCGGATTAAAAAGGATTTGACCCACCCGCGAAACTTACAATCGCCCATTCATACTATTAAAGCGGATGTTTAATGCTAATCAACCCTGAGAATGCTGATCACGTTCTTTTGTTGATATCAATAAATCGATTGATTTAGTTCATCCACGAATGGTAACTAAACAGCTCGATTATGTACTTCTTGTTTAAATAAATAATTGTCATTTTTTTTAAAGAACCCCAAATCTCCTCATGGTCAATGGCGATCCAAATAAAATGTTCGTATTTCACGGAGATCTACCACATCCGCCCCTAACCGTCGCCCCAAGACAAAGTTTTGCACCAGCTATGGGCTGCAATAAACTGGAATATACTAGCTCGGTTTTCGACGAGGAGGAAATGTTGTTTGAATTTTTGAAGAAATGCCGCAAACATTTGTTTCAATGCGACGACAGGTGGGAGGCCTCACCGGAGGTTTTTGAAGAGGTGGAAGAGAAATTACAAACATGAGGTTTAAAAGAAAGATTCGGCAACAAAAAATCATTGTCTTGGAACAATAGTTGGTTGTAAAACAAGAGAAGCTCGGTAAAACACTAAAAATGAACAGAGGCACAAAGGATGTAATATGCGAAAACCACGATGTGGTTAACAGAAAACTGATGATGGAAGAGTTGAAAACGGGCTTTGGAAAACTTAAAGGCCTATTTGAAGAAAATTGAAAGCTCGGGGCCCAAGTCAGGTATGTACTTGAAGAAGAAAAAAACTGTACGACACTGCAAATGTAATATATTATGCTATGTAACTGGGGAATTTCTGGGGGGCCCAGAAATGCGCAATAAACTTTGATGGCAAAGTTTGGTATATTAATTATTGTAATTTTGCTTATCTCAATTTTTAAATTTTAATAATATGAGTGGTATTAATTATAATTTTAATTACTATATAACTTACCATTTAGTGTTCCATTTAGTGTAGTAGAAGTACCCATGGGTCCATTTATTGTCTTTTTATCGTCTTTTATATTACAATTCTGATCTGACCCGCTCAGCATTCTTTGCCTTACGTTATTGTCGTCATTTAAATTATGTTTATCGAACTCCATTTTTCGATTAATAGCTAATCAGTTTCGAGGACCTAAAATCATTAGTAATATTTACAGAGTCTATAAATCCTCGACACGATGAATGATTTCCATTTCAAAGGTTAAAATCTATGATTATTTTTATCCATTTTGAATTGCAACACTAGGAATTTGATTAGAATAAAACTTACACAAAAAGTGACAATTGATGACACGAGCAGATACTACCTACTGTATTACTTTAGGCATTTAATTGCAGCTATTAGAGGGAATCACCATTATTATAGTATTTGAACGGCGAACTTCGGCACCAGTAAGCAGGAAACAATTATTGCTAAAAATATTTAATTTACATTTTTAATCGAAATTAACACTAAAATTATGTGGTGTGATAGCACAATAGCACTCAAACTACCATCATACATACATATAATTTAATATACTAACGGAAAAGGTAAGTGATGATAACACGTTCATACTACACGAGGAGATAATAATACAGAAGTATTCTGAGTATTGATAATCGAAAGAGAAAGTTCAAATTCAAACTTTCGTTTGAATTTAAACCAACCATGAAAATGTATTCGAAAGGAGCGGGAGTTCTGTCACTTTGTACATCAAAGTGAAGAAAATTAAATTTCCAATAAACAAGTTTCTATTTTTCTTTTTTAAGAAATAATAGCGTACTGGTTACATTTCCATAAATTAATGCGTGCGTAGATTTTTGTATTAATTTAATAATTAATAATTAATTTTTTGTCAAAGGTCAAAACAATTTTTTTTTACATTAATTCCATGTTAGATCAAAATAACAGAAACGATATTATGTGTACATTGACACCTAAAAAAATTATGACACATCTTCACATCTTTGTCCCTCAGTAAAATTTGAAATTCGCACACATGCATATGCAGCCGTGGGGAGGAAGTTGGACACTGCAATTCGAATGCTGACCAAGCCGGATACACGGCTTTGATCTAAAGTCCAAGACGATTTTATGGGGAAGGATATGACAACAGGAAACAGGAAAACCCCATTAGCATTTCTGCATAGCGGAATAATTAACCTTATCTTAAAAGAGCCTTATCTAACCGTCGCGCGTCGTAGTATTAGATTCTTATCGCTACCGCACAGTTCAAACTCCAACTATAGAACCATATTATCTAAACTTGAAATAAATAACGAGTACCGAGAGACCACGTGTAAGTGCACTTCCCACGCACAGAACATACGATTTTATTTCTTAATAATTCGATCGGAATCGCATGGTTTTTGCTGTTTTTGACTCATCTTCAGAGAAAATATATAATATTACATATTTATCTGCAGCCCACACATAAGGTAAATTCAAAGTCACTATTTCAAATGCGGCCTCTAGGCCGCACAACCTTTGGCGTACAGAGCGTTTTGACAAACGCTTACTAACTATAAATATCCCCCTAGACTGACTCTACTCGGCAAAGTGCAGATGTTGACCCGACAGTAACAGAGAGCGACTGGTAGCTCCGCCCCGGTTGTAAGTGTCGATCCACGTACAACGCACGGACTGGTAATAAAATGTGTTCAAATTATGGCGTAATATTACACAATAATGCTCTTACATGTGTTTCTTATAGGAAATTCGTAATTTTCAAATTTACATTGTGGGATTATTAAAGAACCCACCAAATTCATCCTCACCTTCAAAGACTAATAAAGTTATCCTCTTTCGTTTGGTAAAGCCATTTCTACAGCACAAAAAAGTGTATTTTCGAGTTCTTCTAATTCTTCGTGTAAATGAAATGAGAAAAAAAATGAGAAAATACCCAAAAATGAAAATAAAAAAGAAAGTGATGAGTCAAACAATAATCAAATTTGTAGAAGCAACGTCCCTAGATGGCGGATAGAAGAATGCCCGCCTGAAAAACAGAATAGGTGGAAATAAATAACCCCAGATCAACAGCAGAGCAAGGGTACAGAGAATCAACTAAAGTGCTTCGGAGAAAAAAGAAGCAAATATAATACGGAAGCTCTCGGAGCTTCAACGAATAAAAATCCAGAAGCGACAGCCGGAGACATCGGATCTTGTCGAAGACAATTAAAAAAAAAAACCTTTTGACTAAAGAAATGCATGGAAGTACGTAACATCAGATTAAGAAAGAAGAAAAACTATGACCTTATTTTGCAAATGGTGCTGGACTTTCCTCAGGTACCAAGAAAAGGAAGCAGGTTTGGAAGCCTTAGAGTGACAAATAGAAATGCAGCAGACTGATGAGGTGATAGTTAAAGACACCGGATCATTGGTAACCAGATGGAAGCCCCAAATGTTAAAAAAGTTCTTTTTGAAAGTAAAAAATTTGAATTTTGAAAATAAATAGGTGTAGGTGTTTACAAGTTAAAAATTTTTTACAAGTGCTCCCCCGCCGAAATGAAATCCTGGGTACGGGCCTGTGAGTAGGGTTTATTATAGCGCTTTGATTTTGTTATGCCTTGACATGTTATTCTGGGGTAATTCATAATCCTCTCTCCCCAGATTACCGACCGCGGCCACTGCTTTATATTTCTTGTGCTAAAAACTTTCCCTATTAATCGCTTAATACTGATGACCATAAGTTTGCAAATTTATCTATCACAGTTTGAGTTTACCTGGGGTGCTCCACACCCCAGACCCCGGTCTCTAACAGTATGGTTTATAGTTTGGGTTAATTGAGATATTAGTTACTTGAGTGTGACTTGCTAAACTTAGGATTCATTAGTTTTTCTAGAGATTTTCTCTAGATCGATTATACTGATATCTTCAATTTATTTCTAATAATAAGTAAACTGAACAAACCAGGGGTCTGGGGTGTGGAACACCCTCCAGTGCCTCACTGTTGAAAGGCAAAACATTCAATGTTTACAAATTATGTGTAGGGTTTATTATAGCGCTTTGATTTTCTTGAGAACGATGACATATTATCCTGGGAATTCATAATTCCCCGATTCTCGGTCACGGCTTTATATTTCTTGTGCTAAAACTTCACTATTAATCGCATACTGATGACCATACATTTTCAAATTTATCTATCAGTTTGAGTATATCTGGAGGGGGCTCCACACCCCCAGACCCCCCGGTCCCTAAAAGTATGGTTTATAATTTGCACTAATTGGGATATTAGTACTTGAGAGTGACTTGTTAAACTTAGGATTAATTAGTTTTTCTCAAGATTTTTTCTAGATCGATTATGCTGATATCTTCAATTTGTTTCTAATAATAAGAAACTTGCACAAACCGGGGGGTCTGGGGGGTGTGGAACACCCTCCAGTGCCTCTTCGTTGAACGGCAAAACATTCAATGTTTACAATTTACGAGTAGGGTTTATTATAGCGCTTTGATTTTCTTGAGAACGATGACATATTATCCTGGGGGGGAATTCATAATCCCCCTCCCCCCGGATTCTCGGCCACGGCTTTATATTTCTTGTCTTAAAAACTTTCACTATTATTCGCTTAATACTGATGACCATAAGTTTGCAAATTTATCTATCACAGTTTGAGTTTACCTGGGGGGTGCTCCACAACCCCCAGAGTGGGGAGAGACCCCCCGGTCTCTAACAGTATGGTTTATAATTTGGGCTAATTGAGATATTAGTTACTTGAGTGTGACTTGTTAAACTTAGGATTAATTAGTTTTTCTCAAGATTTTTTCTAGATCGATTATGCTGATATCTTCAATTTCTTTCTAATAAAAAATAAACTGCACAAACCCCGGGGGGTCTGGGGGGTGTGAGGCGTGAAACACCCTCCAGTGCTTCACTACTGAAAGGCAAAACATTCAATGTTTACAGATTATGAGTGGGGTTTATTATAGCGCTTTGATTTTCTTGACCACGATGACATATTATCTTGGGAGAAATTTATAATCCCCCGATTCTCGGTCGCCGCCTTATATTTCTTGTCTTAAAACTTTCACTATTATTCGCTTAATACTGCTGACCATAAGTTTGCAAATTTATCTATCACAGTTTGAGTTTACCTGGGGGTGCTCACACCCCAGACCCCGTCTCTAACAGTATGGTTTATAATTTGGTCCAATTCGGATATTACTTACTTGAGTGTGACTTGTTAAAGTGCGGATTACTTATTTTTCTAGAGTTTTGTTTTAGATCGGTTATGCTGATGTCTTCAATTTATTACTAATAAAAAATAAATTGCACAAACCGGGGAACACCCTGCAGTGCCTCACTGTTAATAGGCAAAACATTCAATTTTTACAGATTATGAGTAATCAGGCTCGTAGCCATGGGAAGCTCCCCCCCCTCCAAATGTTAAAGAAATTCATTTTGAAAGTAAAGAATTTGAATTTAAAAAAAAAATAGGAGTAGGTATTTTCAAGTTGGAAAATTTTTACAAGTGCTCCCCTCGAAATAAAATCCTGACTACGGGCTTGCCAGATGGAGTAGTAAGAACCTGGTATCAGGCACCGAAACTTTTTCCGGAGCTGGGAAAAAGACCCAATAGGAATAAGGAAACAACGGGAAGAATGAAGGAAAAACACAACGCCCTTATTTTGTGCAATGAATTTGGCAACGAAGAGAGAAAGAAAACAAGGCCCCGAATACTATAAGAATACCCCAGAGAAGAATGATAGAAGAATAAAGAAGAAACACTACACCCGGGGGGCAGGCGGGCAGTTACAGGAGGAATAAACAGCTGCAGTTGCAAACAGCCAGTTAGCTAATGCTGTTTACGGGGAGTGCTAAAGATGCACAAGACAAAAAAACAAGAAGTAAACACAAGAAGCAGAGGTAATTTTGGGTTACACAAAAGCTAACAAATTTTGGAAAGAAAGCAGCTTTAAAAATTAATTTAAAATACAATTTTCTTATTGGCTCTCCTCAAACCATAGCCCCGCCCATGAAAAATTAAAAATTAAATTTTAGAATATTTTATATTTATAATAAAAGTGTTGCAAATGGTAGGGAAGCCTTCGGCTTCGCAACGATTAAAAAAACATTCCCGAGTGGGATAGAACTCCAAATGAAGCAATTGAGCCGCCAGATCCGAGGGTCAACTTGTAAAACTCATTAAATATATCTCTATAAGCATAATATTTATTTATTAATTTGGAAGTTGTTGAGTGACTTTGATTCCTCAACAGTGACGTAACAAACCGAGTAAATAATTAACATCCTGCTACGTCGTACTGGTTCCGATCTACTGATTTCGATTATATAATTTTTCCATATCCGGCATTTTATAGTTCCCGGGTCCAACAAGTATTTCTGGTGTTTCCGTATACTTTTATAACATCCTAAACGTGCAGCAAGGATTTTCCAAGGTATTAAAAAAAATTCAAATTTCTGATGCAAAAAATTTACTCAACGCCTAAACATACACGCAACCCAATGCACAGATGTCATTTTCATATCCCTACCAAAAAATTGACAATCAGCTGTGACCTGTAAATTGAGGTGAAAAACATCAATTTTGTGCATTTCTACAAAGTAAACGTCAGTGTATCGATATTTTGGTTAGTTTTTATCAAGTTGTGCGTCGAGGTTTGCGTTTTTCAAGTTCGTTTAATGTTAGGTGAGTGATTTTTTTTTTCGATCTACGAACTAATTCGTCACGGAAAATTATTCATATTTTACTTACATAATATTGTAATGCGCAATTTCCACGAAATCTTTCTTTCACCTACACACGATCACACTTTTAGCGATAAATTGAAAATACAATCAGTATCATTCACACCACAGATTATGTAAAGTGAAACGATCTTGAACTGCCATTGAACTTTGGACCCTGGTCATTGTCCATCAAAGAAAACTTTAATTTGCAATTCTATTGAAGGTCACCCAAATACAAAGAGATAGGATGTCTCGTTACAGTGATCCCGATAATTCGGCCGATTCTTACGAGAGTTTACCCATGGAGGAGGTAGAAGATCCCGTTTTGAGGAAGCGAAAGCTTTGGGATCCGGATACTGAATCAATAACTTCTGAAATTAAAGATCTGTTAGAAGAAGATGTCAATTCTTTGGTAGGACGCACTTCAACACGATAAATTTTACTGCAATTTACTCCAATTTTTTGGTTTACAGGTTGAGGAAGATTGTATCGGTTGCCCTTTGCCATCCACACCGGAGGACGACAATATTTTAGAAAATGAAATGAGCGACGTGCTTAAAGCTGCCGTTTTAGGTAAACACATCTTTGAAAGTAAATCAAGTGCAAATGGTTTATTTTTGACGTTTGTAGGCGACGAGTTAGATATTGCCGGTTTTGCTCAGAACGCTGCCGGGCAGGCGGAACAAGTTGTTCGCAGACTCATTCAGGCCAGTTGGAACGTTTGTCATTTTAATAAGTTGCCCGATTGGCTTCAAGATAATGATTTTCTTACCCACGGGCATAGGCCACCACTGCCGAGTTTTCGTGCTTGCTTTAGAAGTATCTTTCGTTTGCACACCGAGACAGCCAACATTTGGACACATTTGCTGGGGTGCGTCGCATTTATAGGTAAGACATTTTTCATATGCTGCACTTGTGTAGTCCTAGTTCGGTTATGGGTCAGGGAATTAAAAAGTTAACCTCAAATTGAGTTTTATTATTTGACCTATTTGAATAAAATTTACATGTAAACCACTGGTAAATAGCTTTTTTTAATGTGTGGAAATAAAGAAAATTTTATTATTACAAAGGAAGCGTCGTCTGAATTAGAGCACGGAAAATAGCTTCAAAATTAAATTTTATAGTAAAAGAAAGCTAATTCTTTTAAAATCAGGAAGCGAAATTGTGGTTATCAATGAATTTTGAAATGAAAATCGGTCCATCAAAGTGTAGAAATTTTTCACAATAAATTAATTATTATTGTCACGATACGTGGAAGTGGTAAAATCGCGTGTTTGATACAAAATCTCATTAAAAATTCATTAATCTGGCGATGCATGATAATGCTTATCTTTAATAATTGATGATTCAAGTATGTTATTCAGTGTATATAAAATTACGTACAAGTATTTAAACAATGTTTTTCTTTAAACATTCGAGTAAGATCAAGGTTAAAGTTGCAAAAATATATGCGATTTTCTGCAATGCCTTCCACCTTAACCTGAAAAACCAGCAGTCATCGGTAAAAGTTGCATCTACTGAGGGACAAGTTGATGGATATCTACTGGATTGTCCTGATACCGTAACCTACTTCTGTATTAGATGTACCAAAATGCCAAAAGTAAATCCATTGCCATTCAAATAATTATTATTATTATTGAAACTATTGGTGATAGAAGGCGAAAATTGTTGGCGCTGAATACCATATTGAGAAGAAAATGGTATCGTGCTAGGATTTTATCAATTTAACTCTTCGAGTCGGTTATCTACATTTAAAAAATAGATAGTATTAGTCACAGAACAGATTCTAAACAGGTTTCGTTCCATGCCAGCTATTTTTTTTAAGAAATTCATTATTCAATATAGGTAGCAAGATCAAGGTGAAAGTTACAGCTACTGATTGTGTGCTGCAATAATACCTTTCATCTTAACCTGAAAAACCAGCAGCAATTGAGGGACAAGTTGGTGAATATCTACTGGAGCATAAACCTTGACCTACAAGTGTGCCATTGAAAAACCAGAACTTCCATATTAGAAGTCGATATTATGCTCAAGGGTTCTTCTACGATGAAACCTCTTCAGTTTTCATCTACTTTTATCTACATTTTGCATTATAAGTTTTTAGCAAGATATGTGGATTCGAACCTGAACGTATTAGATGTGACTACGCGTGCTAACCAACTGCACTACTGAGGCGATTAGTTTATGTTGCACGGATGTGCTGTACGAATTACTAATTCTAGCACCGCTACAAATTTAATAGTTACTCTTTTACTCACATTTTTAGTTATGAACATGAAATTAGATCTAGACAACTCCCATTTAAATGACAGGTTTACCAACTGCCTTCTCTCCCGGCTTTTCGCCTTTTAGAGGTTGTTTTTCATCAAATTATTGTTCTGATCGGGTGCATCCCCCTTCGCGAATTTGAATTGAGTACAATTTTCTAAACATTTTGGTTGATTTGTTTTTGTTTCTTGTCTGGAGTTCTGTAAGATAGGTAGGGAACACGAGGATTTTGTTAATCTATTCATGCACGTCCTTACACAAAAAATAGCATAATTTTAATAATTTTTTATAGCCTTATAGTAAATGCAATACAAAATCTGTTTAAAAAGATTTATTGTACATATTTTAGACAGTAGTTTATAAATTTTTATTTACATTTTTATACAAAATTGTAACGGCAAATCTCAGCGAAGAAAACCTCTCTTAAAAAAAAGCGTTCCGCGGCCGGCAAGTTTTCTTCGTCAATTTTTGACCTTGAACAAAAACAAAATTTTTTTCAGTTCTAAATAAGATTATCTCGAGAAGTACGTAGGAAAATTAAAAAATATTGTTTTTGTAAGAATAGTGCACGATTGATTTCAAATTTTCATTTTTGTTGAAAAATCACGTAAAAAAATATTTATAACAAGAAAAGTTTACGATGTAACGTCAAATCCCTACGTACTTATCTAGATAATTTAATTTTATAGCTACAGTTAAAATTTCAAGCAAATCGGTTCAGATTTGTAAAAATTATGTTGCCGCCGATTTACAAATTGTAGTTTTAAAGTTTTACATAGCTTTATTTTATTGAAATCTTTTATTTACCTCTAATCTGCAATACTTGCACCATAGAATTGGCCTTTTATATTAATGTACTGCTCTATTTTTTTCTTTCTGACTGATTTTAACGACAGCCGAGCCTCTTTTACAGCAATCGCTCCGAGAACTTATTGCGGCGTGCATCAGCTTCCGCACAGATTGGGCTCGATTGTCATACCAAAATTTTTTAAATACTACACATACGTTAAATGCACATACGACAATTTTTGTTGCTAAACCAGCTCTTATTATGGACATTGCCAAAAGGGAACCCCCCAATTGGACAACGTCTGATTCTTAATCGATATTCAAAGTTATTTTTTAAGAATGAATTTAATGATGAAGTAAGTGAATTTTTAATTGGAAGTATAAATTGGTTAATTTTTTCCCACATATTTTAAACAAGTCTATAGCTGATCATCAATTATATTTGGAACGAACCAATTTTTGAGTTTTTACAAAATTTTGTTACCGATCTGCTTGATATCAGTTTACAAACTACCAAGAATTGTTTTTGAATTTGAACAAAAACTTTTTTTAAGAAGGATAAAATTTACTAATTTTGTTATTCATGCCGATTGTGGACGGAGTGAAATATTATATCTTCTTCGAATGCTATACACTTTACAGTGCGTAGGCGAACAACTTAGCCGAAGGCAAGCCGACCTTACCAGGGAATATAATTAATAGGGTCGTTTCCCGGTGCCTTCCCCACAGTTCAAAGATTGATATCGGACCTTTGATCACAGCAGCGTATCCGACACGACCAGGACTTGAACCGTGATTTCTCGCTTCCTAGTCGGCCGATGTATACTTTGCGGTATACTGCTGGTCGAAATATTATATAGGTTACATTAAATTCATTCTTGAGACTTATTTTACAAGTTAATACTAATATCAATTATAGTTTTTAATAATTGACTAATAATTATTAGATATGCTCCACTGTTCCGAGGCTGGTATCCTGTCAATTTCCATAGACGATTATAGTAGCTGCATTAGAAATTTGATCTTTTGAATTTAAATGTTTTTTTATTATGGCTGCGAAGTCGACTGTACTTCTTTCATTTACTTGTACTGTTTTTTCACATTTAATTTCCACAAAATACATCCAAAAGGGATTTTTCGGTTTTTCGGTCCTAATTGAAGTGTAATTACAATAATATAAACATCTTCTAGACATCTAAACAATTTTGTAGGAAAACTAATTTTATTCAAAAAAGTCCTTGACAGCGGATATTACTTAATAGTAATATTTAAGCCTGCACCTAGTCTATCTTTAGTACTTTGCTTAATATAAATAAATTCTTTTGCAAATATCCCTGTTACAAAATATTTATGTAATAATATTTTGATGAAAGTTACCGTTATCTAATTATATACATGTTAATTGTTGAGTCAACGTTGATGTTTATTGTTGGCAGATAAAGTTATCAAATTTTTTTATGGCATTACATAATTTTTAGCCTAAAGGTAAGGAATTAAAATAATTTCAATCAACAATGAAAATATAAAATTTTCTCTTATTTCTTTTTAACTTTGTTTTAACTTAACTCGAGGATCAAGATCTGTGGGGGAAGCAACAGGGCCACCCTATTAATTAAATTTCCTAGTAAATCATCTTAGATTGGACCAGGTCCATCTGACGAGACACTATTATTCTTGAAACAAGAAGAGCTCGGAAAATCAAAAACTTGACTGATTCGTCAACTCTTTTGCTGCACCGCTTTCACCCCCACAAACATATGTGCAAATTTAATCTCGGTGCAGACAGTGCGAATCTAGGATCATCACAAGTGGGGGCTTGATAAAATTTAAAAAATCCAACTTAATATAAAAATTAATATATTATTCTTCTAGACAAAATCATTTAATATTTTTGATTTTACGTCTTTCATGGCCTTCAGGCAGTATCTATAGTTTAACATGGAATTCGTAGTGTTACTTACTGCCAATTGGTCAAAAGCCGGTGGGATGAATTTTTCCAACTTAAAATATGTATTTTCTATTATTTAATGATTGTATTGTCGGGAATACCTGAAAATGTCGGAATTTAGAATTATATAAATTTGTCATGAAAAATCGGGGAAATTAAAACCTTGAGTCAGGCAAGATTCTGTGAAACTTGACAAAAAATGATAAAAATTTAATATTATAAATAAATTTACCAAGTTTCAAAAAATAAGGGGAAATCTGGAATAATGGGGAACTTGATTTAGGAAATTCAGTGGGAATTCCGTAAATATGCTAACTTTCTTCGATCCATCATTCATTATTTCAATGCTCATTGTGTGGTGTTTCAAATATTGAAATGTCACATTTCTTATTTTTAGTAGCAGCCGCTATTAGATTTTGTTCTGTAATGGCATCAATCTTAATAAGACACTTTCTTCAATCCATCCCGATTGAGTCTGATCGGGAGGTAACTAAAGCGCTTGAGGTGCAGCATCTCCACAATATCCTTTGGAGATATTCAACAATTGTTAAATTAATAATGATTTTAATTCGAATTTTTACGTATTTTGTTTATTTTCGATTTTATAATAATTTTTTCAGCTTTATATTTCAACAGAAATGCAATATTGTCATACCTTGCACACATAGAAAGCCGCCAGTATTTTCTATTGATAAAACATCTTAATTTGACCTAGTGTGGGCAGGGCCGTGTTAAGGTTTTACACATTATAAATCGGCAGTTTCGCATCTTTCTTGCTTTGGCTGTAGCAAATTCATTAAAAAAAATTGTTCACCACATCATTTTAATTGAAAGTAAAGAGAGTGCTGGCATAGTTTTTTGTTTGACCGATGTGCGCAATTCCTTTTCGATTAGCTTCAGTTTTGAAAATGAACGTTTACCTTAGCAATTTGTAGTAAATTTGCTAAAATATATTCTAAGAATTACGTCAACATTTGAAAATTTTCACTGTAAGTTCTCTTACGGTTATCATGTTCCTGTTTTAAGCCACTATAACAATTAAAATTTGCTCCCTCCCCCCCCCCCAGTTGCGAGAAAATAGAGGCTCGAGTTTTTTAATTAACCGTATCTGACCAAACAGTCTTCACTCAATTTTGTCGAGCCACTTGCTCCGGCTTTGATCTTTATAGATCTTTATGAATTCTGAAATGTACCAACTCATCAGCTAACGATGGTTGGATATCGCCAGAATAACACTGGTAAATTTATCGCATACTGACAAATAAGATCTGGGGTTACTGTCATTAAATTTGATGGAAATTCAAATTTTTGTTTAAAATTTATCGAAAGTGGGATTTATTGTGTTTATATGGTATTTTTAAATTGTACTCTACCTGCTTATAACGAAAGACTACCATCGAGTAAGCTCAGGTCAGAAATATGAATTTTTCATAAGAAAATCAAAATTGGGTACGTTGGAATTGGAACCTCACGGCTTTTGATACCAACACTTTTCTATTCATGTGCACATGCTGAGAATTGGTACCAAAGCACCGTACGCTCTTAATACGAACGCAGTCATTATCCTTGAACACCAAATTAAACATCAGAAAAATCAGAATTACATAAAATATATAAATCTTCATGATGAAACGAAATTTTCGAATCACAATTATGAGGTAACAACTGATGATGAATTCACCTGCCGATCTACTCTTTCTTTGATGAAAAAATTGTATTTGTCTCATTGTACCATATAAAGACGAATAAAAAACAAAATGAATCATTGAATGAAATTGTGAAAGCCTTGCACATTGTATTTCCAAGAAAAAACCAGAAACGATGCAGAATCAATCAGTTACTGCAACGAAGCGAAAGTTGTAGTAGCTATTACGTGAACTTAACAATGCATTGATTGCAACTCGTTAAAAACTAAAATGTCTTAAATCCATTATTTTGCCAAGAAGATTTTTAAAATTTTTGCTTATGTGAACCAATGACTTGATCTCGGTGGTAGTTACAAACCGTTGCCATAGGGAGGGGGCAAAATAAAAATAATAATTATTAAAGGAACAAATGGCTATTTATGGTACAAGCGATTAATTTGCAGAAGCATAGGCTAATAATTGGATAATATCTCTTTAGACGAGCATTTCATGCAATTGCAACAAATTAGTTTATATTCTTCAGTTTATAATATTCCAAAAAATTGGAAAATCCAAGTGAAAATAATCTGATTAAACTTTTTTATTATGTGGTTAATTACTGTATTATATGGTTAATAACTATTTCATATGATGCATATATTTTTGATAATATACAATAACATACCGTAACCTTCCTTATTTAAAATAATCGTAATAGCAGTACCCATAAATTGTTTTTATATAAATTGTATAAAAAGTATGTATGAGTGTTTTTAGTCATAGTCCAAGCTTTTACCACTTCGCATTTTATAAAAAAAAAGTCTAAATCATGTTGAAAGTGTAATTTTTAACCACAACTTTTTTTATGTGGTATTTTCTTTTTACATTAATAAATTCAATAATTGTTATTATACATAATTACATATTTCTGTTGTAAACAATTTATTTTTATACTGTAACTTTAATTTTAATATTATATGGGCCCACGACAATTTCTTCTTCGCTACTTGAAGCCGTTTCATAATCGTCTTCTTCTAAGCTGTCGTCATAATCATAATTTTCTTCCAAATCATCGAATTCCCTCTTTGGTTTAGGAGGGTGCAAAATATTATTTATCGGTTCAATTAGCTTAGCGCCAAGCAATTTACCCAAACGATCATTATATAAGTTGACGAATTCAGAAAAACATTCAGACACAGATGTGCTGACAATTTGACTTAAAGGTTCGTTATTAAGTATTCCAGTCACAATCAACTAAAAATAAATGAAGTAAATAAAAATCTGCACCTTAATCTTATCAAACAACAAAAGGTATTCATCTTCAATCGTTCAATTACGATTGACTGATATGATGAATCAAAAAATTCTACCTACGTCAGTTTCAGATATATTTAGTTTGATTTCAAGGTTTTTAATCTCATTTTTCCTGTTATAGATGAAACAATCCTAGCGTTTGCTCCGCCATTGATTTCTTTTGCTACCAATCTAAAATTATTTTTTTAATTCTCTTCAATTGTAACTTCTGAACTTCTTACTTAAGAGATCCTTTCCCGTAAAAAGGAACAAAAACAGCCATACCATTGATGTAATACTCGCTCACATGAACCCGCAACTCTTCGAATTTGACATTGAAAGTTGATACAATTCCAGGAGGGAAAACCGTCATGTTATTTTGAATATTAGTTGCGCTGAAGTTTGAAAATCCACTGATCAAAACTTTCCATCCAGTTACCTCGCCCCTGAAATGTAAGGTAAAAATGATCGAGATCACAAAATTGCAAATCGGACCAACTTAATATTTGTACTGTTAATTATGTAACTGGCCTCGGTGATGTAGTAAGGATCGTATTCCATCAAAGTAATGGACAAATTCGTTAAAGTTTCATTAATGCGGCTTTCCCAAATGTATGGTTGGACGACGTTCAGGTTTTCTAAAATTAAAATTTTAGTCGAAATTGTTGCAAGCGTTTAGTTTTACCATTTTGTTCAAGACTCCACAACTGATGCCGTTACAGAACAAAAGCTAATAGCGGCTGCTATTAAAAATAAGAAACGTGACATTTCAGTATTTGATACACAACACAAAAAGCACTGAAGTAATGAATGAGTATTATCAAGTTTTTGTAGTTTATTAATCTGATAAGACGAGGCTCGAAAACTTTGATTAGGAAAGGACTTGTACATTGAACAATTGCAACAAAGTTGTTTTGATATAAAATACCACCTACAGTAATAATTAGAATCAAAACTGAATTTGATCAATTTTTTTTAAATTATGGCTCCGGGTTTAATCATTGTCTTAAGCTACATTGAAGTATTGTTGAAATATCGGTTGGTTTCTTTTAAGAACTTCACTTGAGACTTTTCGTTCCAAAAAAAAAACTGAACTTTTCCGTTTAAGGATATTTATATAAGTTGTGTTTCGTGATAAACGCTCGGGATAATGATATTATGATTCTTTGATCTACGGCAGCACCAAATAGTTTAAAATCAAAATAATAACAAATATTTTTTATCGTTACAGGTATAGCAATATACTTCCTGATGCGTCCCACAGTGGAAATCCAAATTCAAGAGAAAGTCGTATTTGGAGCGTTCTTCGCTGGCGCCATCATATGCTTGGGCTTCTCTTCATTGTTCCACACTTTGAACTGTCACTCTCAATTTATAGGCAAATTATTTTCGAAATTGGATTATTGCGGTATTGCCCTTTTAATCATGGGTTCGTTTGTTCCGTGGCTCTATTACGGTTTTTACTGTCATTTTAAACCAAAAGTAGTGTACTTATCGGTCGTTTGCGCGCTAGGAATCACCAGTATTATGGTTAGTTTGTGGGACAAATTTTCCGAATCAGCATGGAGGCCGTTCAGAGCGGGCGTTTTTATGACGTTCGGTTTGAGCGGCATCGTGCCGGCAATTCATTACGGCATAATGGAGGGTTGGTTTAACAAAATGAGTCAAAAAAGTTTGGGCTGGCTCATACTGATGGGTCTCCTTTATATTGTCGGTGCAGTGATGTATGCAATGAGAGTACCCGAACGGTTCTTCCCTGGAAAATTCGACATTTGGTTACATTCGCATCAAATTTTCACCTGTTCGTCTTGGGCGGTGCGTTCGTGCATTATCACGGTATTTCGGAAATGGCGATGCATAGGGTGACAATAGGTCAATGCGAAATACAGGATTCTCTAGTTTTTTAACCAACCAAAGGTTTCTTAATTATTAGTTCAATTATTTCTATTTTATTATTGGTACCTTTTGTATTAAGTTAGAAGAGTAGTGCATGTTTTTAAATGTTATATCCGTTATGTGAATCGATTGATTCCTTATAATTTGGTTTTTTAAGTGATACGGCCTGCTATGTTGGCGTTTTGATGTCTTAATAAACTTAATTTGAAAACTAGGCCGTACAATGGACCACAACTGTTGTATAATTACTTAAAATGTGCTACCGTTCCATCATAACAATCTGCCCATTTTCCCCAACTTTTCCTGTATCAAATTTGTTTTAAATTTGACATTCATTATAGTTGGTGTAGTATTATGGGTATAACCAATTAGTTCAAGGTTAGCCATTGGTTTTGCGATTGTTGTGGTACTTTTACAACTATACAGGGTACAATTTAACTTGAACAGGTGGTTCTTTTACAACCGAGTTGATGAAGAAACAAAATGGATGGACAAATTTCGTTGTTATTATTATTATTGAGCCTGTTAATACGTTCCAAAGAGTTTTTTGAATCTCACTAGAATAGAAACAGATTAAGTTATCATTTTGCGCCAAATGCTTTCAGCCCGCAAAATAATGAAATTTGGCCGTCCTGCGTACACCTCGACTAAAGCAACCATCCAAATTCAATTGTTTCAAGTGAAGTTATTGCTGTTCTTGGAACATGTTTGCCACACACTGGCGCTCTAATGGTTTCCCTTGTACACAGATCACAGAATGAGATGTGGCAGCACTGGTCATCTTCAAATAAAATAGTTTTATTTTTGCATGATATATTACTGTGCACCAACAGTTTCACTTGGTTTAAACAAAACTCAAGCAACTTTTGCACTACTTGCTAATAGAGAATAGGATTTTATAGAAATCAGGGTTCTTAAAATACATCTCATTCTTTGTTTTGTATTATAAAATAAATATACAATAAATTCTAAGAGGGAGATAGAGAAGGATAATTATTATTGTAATAAAAAAAATTGTATTTTATGCAAAAAATTGTTATTGTACGTGGAAATAAAATTACCAACAAAATATATTATACATAATTATTTTTCCTAGTAACATTTTAAATAATAACATTTAAGAAATTCTATAAATACATTTACTAAATTACAAACTGCCAGTTCCAGGGCGCCACCATAATTTTATAAGTCGACAACCCCTGCTTATACGAGTTCCAAAAGAATAAATAGGAATGCTACATATTGCATAATAAATATTTGTCCTTAATCTTATTTCTTTGGTTCAATTTTGTTTTTGTCGCTTTTATTTCCGTCACCTTTAACCACTATCACCATTTTATATGTAAGTACAGCCAAAATTGCATCTAATGGATCCATGAAACCTCGTTGCATCCATTTGGGTATCGTAGTTCGTGCATGTGTAAAACCCAACTTCTGCAAAATGTAATCTATTCCGTACGGTTCTATATACTTCCCCGCTACGCTTAACAACCGCACGGTCGGCTCCAAATGCCAAGTTTTGGAATTGTAATTTCGCCAATCTTTCGTAAACATATCGTCAAACGACGAGGTCTTACTGGACGAGCTGGCTTCGGACGCGACACTAGAAGCGGACGGTGACGATCTCGACGATTTGTCCAATTCCAAGTGACTTCTTTTTTCACTCAGGGAGGAACTTAGCTGTAAACAAAAAAGGTAACAAAAATGTTACAATTAATCGAAATCCTTACCAATCGTTCTTTTTCTCTGACGTATGAAGTAATTAAATCGTGCAAGAAGAAGAACGCTTCTGCATCGACGGTCACAAAAATGTGGTCTTCAAATTCGGTTATGAAGCTACACTCAACTTTCGGTTTATCACCTAAACAAAAGAAAGTGTAAATTTGTTCTTACATCGGGTGAGTACTTACCTGACACGTCAGGCGTTTCACCGCCTTGCAAATGTTCCGTTTTTAAATGCAGCTGCAAGCTGGGCAGTGCAAATATAACTTCTCTATTATGATTCTGATCAACGGCTTTCTGAGCAGACGTGTTTGCATTGTTACGTTGTCGTTCGACCGAATTCATCCCGTCCCACTTTTCCCGCTCTAATAACGGAAACCGATCCACTTCTACAAATTTAAAAGCTTAATCATGCGATTTTAAGAAGTCCTCCTCTTACCGTCAATTTGACTGCTTGCAAATGCGTACTGAAACCATTCCTGTAAAGTTTTAAATTGTGGAGGAAAAATGACGTTGCGTGAAACTTTACAAACAGTCGCCATGGAATGATGCGTTTTGTACGTACTGAGACCCAAACTGCACGTTAAAGTTTGAACGACATGGACATCTAAAGCCGGGCTGGCTTCTAAAACAATTTTTTTTGGTAATTTTTGTTGTGTGAGAAGATGATATGCTTACCGGTGGACGATGGAATTTCCTGTGCTTCTGTGTTAAAAGTGATGCAGGGCTCTTTTAAGCTAAACAACGCCCAAGATTTACTTTTAAAGTTGATTCCGTGGAAGCACGCTAATGAAATGTTATTACCGCGAAGCTCCATGGTTCCACCCAACACGGTTCCGGACGGAGGAAGTGGCAAATGCATGGTAGTAAGTTGCAGACCCGTCACGTTACTTAACACCTTTTGCCAGTGTCTATGGTGACGCGCGTCGTTGCACGTGCTACTTTGCGACTGACTGGCCCATGCTTCTTTGCCTACAAATTAAAGTGGTGAAAAAATTAAACCAAAACCACAATTTTACTTCTTTGGGGCGTGACTCGAGGTGTTTGCGACAGTCCACTGAAAGCCCTTTTACTGCTGTTGAACTGTTGCGAGAAAAACTCTTCTAGTTTGTTGAACATTTTCAACAAGTCCGCTGTAGATGATTTTGAAATCATTATTTGAAGTTGATCCCATTTCAAATCACCGTGCATGAAAATACTTGCAGGCCTAAAAAAATTTTTTTAGATGGCAATTTCAACTAAATTAACGGTTTTACCTTCGAGTCGGCATGAAAGCGCTTGTGGCCGTTTCATTCAGCTTCCATTCGTCTCTTAAATTTACGTTTAAATCGCTCACGCGTGACATCAACACGGAAGTGGCCATATAATCCAGTCTTAATTCGAGAGCATACAATTGGATACCCACGGTGTGGTCGGGTTCTTTGCTTGGTTCTTCCCGTATGTGAACTTGAAAAAAAATTGTAAAAACTGTTTTGAAAAAGCGATTTCACTTACTAAAAGTATTGATATCCGCTATTTCTATATTTCCGCCAACGATACCGCCTTTCGCATCTAAGCTAGAACCACCAAGTCCTAAAGCGATGTATAAATTCTTGTGTCCAGTCGATCCGATACTCAATCTACCTTCGCTACGAAAATCTTTAGTCAACCACCTAGAAAACCAATTGCACATAAAATCTTTTTTTACGAAACCAGTCAACGGCCAACTTACATCACATTACCCATAACGTTGCCCATATTCATGTGAACGTTCAATTTTTTAAAATTAACGGCAAAGACTACCAAAGTTTCCCACGAGGTGGTATTTTTGTGTTCCGAGGAGCCCGACGTTTCGGTCGTCTCCGATTCTAGGCTAAAGGTTTTTCCGGCCTCTTTAAGTTTAGGGCGACGCAAGTCAGTTTCTGCGTTTAGTTTCGTTCTGTTAAGTTGTGGCGATTTTTCCAACGTCGATCTGGGGCACTTATTTTCGAAATTTGACGACACGTTGGACACTGTTTCGACGTCGTCATTAAATGCGCTGGGCATGCTGAGATCGCCCAAAAACAAGCGTCGCACGATGGAACGACGATACCAAGCTTTTGGAAAGGCCAAAATTTCAGTTAGTCTTCTCATGTCGTACTTAAAAGACGCCGAACCGATATCAGTTATGGCTAAAAAATTAAACTATTAGTGAAAGCAGAAACATTATGTTCGGGTTCTTACTTGAAAAACGAATAATCGCGCGACTCTGATCAGAAATTGGTTTTCCCTTGAAGGTGTTTTCTTGTTGGAAATTTAACATTCTCGATCTTGACAAATGAAATTTGACGAATTCGACGTTAATGGAGAGGGAATCTTTTCGTTCGCTATCGGAAAGGGGAGACCACTGCGCCTCCTTTAAGGCCGATTTTTTAACCCCATAGGGATGAAAAATGTAAACGGAAAAGTCGGATAAGCAACCCGTGACGCTCAGGCCTCCCACAGCCGTTGCGATGGTATTTGATGAATCATCTCCAAATTCGCTAAAAGCAAAAATTTGTCATGAAGTAAAGAATATTTTGTTCCATTTAGGTTCTCAATAAGTAAAAAAAAAGGTTCATTGATTTTGAAGGCAAACGCTTCAAGGGTATAAAGGGATTTGTCAGGAAAGAATTTTGCGCATGCTTGCGTATGGGGTTGCTAAAAAGTTAAAAACTCACCTGTGCAGCAAATCATCTTCCGCCCTCTTTGAACTGAAAATAATATCTAAGGACGGCAGTTGTAGCATACACTCCACCCGCGACACTGGCAGGCAACTGAACCTAAACGTACTCGGTTGCATGTGAAAATAAACAATAACGTCCACCGGAAAACTAGCATACACATAGTGTCCATAATTGGTGAGATCGTGATCGTTGGGTAAAGAGGTCGAATTACCGGTTGTGTCAAACGCCGCTTTTGCGGGAATTGGTTCGAGGGTTTGCTCCAAAAATTCCAAAATGTGAGGACTGATGATGGTTTCCTCGGGCACACTTTGTAGTGTCATCCATGCAAACAACGACGCTTTCTTTAGGACCGGTTTTTTATAATACGTGTTCGTCGTCGTGTTGTTACTTTTGTGAGACTGAAGAGGCGAAGTGGGTTGAAATTGTGAAACGTTCTCAAAACTGGTTCGACTTGAAGCGGGTGTACCGGCATAATTAGGATTGGAAATGCCATGTAAAGACGTCGAACAGCGGACCCGATTACCAATAGCACCCACGTCGTTGCTATAGTCTCCTGCGTTAATGGTGGAGTTGTAAAGGTAACTATTTGCGCTTTTACTAATAAAAGTAACATCGACGTCGCTATCTTTGCTGTCCTTTCGCTTAAACGCTTCATCAATTCGAGCCTCTTCGGATTTGTCATAAGATCCTCCATTGCTCATTGTCAATCCGTCGCCAAATGCTTGTCCACCGTTATTAAAAACTTCTTGTCCGTTTTCGGAATAGCTGTCTGAATTTTGTTGATCAAAATTTATTGTTTCTGTTAGTACCTTCGATTGGTAGTGCAATTTTACGTCCATGCCCGGAATGTAAAAAATAGTCAGATCGACCAAAGACGAAGTATGAGGATTGTTTCGAAGACGCGAGGTGCTTGTTGCAGTATTCAGTTTTTCCTTGTTGCGTCTGGAGAAGTCGGGACTTACTGTGGTAGCCGAAAAGTCCAATAACCCGGCTGAACAACTTCGATCTTTTCGAATGCGGTTACTAATGAATAAAAAAGTTAAAATTAAAGGTTTCATATCTTATACGACGACTTACAGTTTAATTTCCTCATCTTTTACGATGTCCTTGGTGTGTAAAACGCATTTTCCGCTGTTAATGAAAACTTTAACATCTAATTCCAAATCTATGTTTGGTTCCTGTGACTTTTGCGTTACACTGCTAGGCGTAACGCTGGGACACACGGCCGGTATGTCGCTAGATGGTGATCCGTGAAAGGAATCAATTAAAATAGAACCTTCGTCAGATTCATATGATGGCGGTAATTTTTTCTCAATTCGACTTTTTCACCGTCGACGGTCAGATGATCCACCCAATCCAGCTGCGATTCCTGTAAACTTAAATCAGAACTCGCTGCAGGAAGCGATGACTGCCGACACATTGTTTGAGTATCGCTGAAAGTAACTCTCGGTCCCGCGTTCGATCTAACTCGAAGGGAGGCAGATCGTGACGGTCCCGAACAAGGCGAACTTTCGTAGCTTGCAGTGTTTCCACTCGTCGCATCTCCTTGACCGTCGTCCATGCTAACATAAGGATCACGCTCTTTCTCTAATTAAAAAAAATATATCAACAAAATTTACCTATCAATTTCTTTATGACGTTCGGTCATTGGACTTGGCGCAACAAACGATTTTGATCGGTACGCATTTTGCCCAAACCAAGTTTACCTTTAGTTATACTTGACGCTTTGACGCTCTGCCTACGTAATTTTTGTATCATATCTCTGTGGGACAAAAATTTGCATTAAAGTTGGTAAATTTGAAGAAAAAAGCAATTACCTTCTAAAATCTTTGTATACCATCGCTTCGAGTTCGTGCAAACGTTTCATTTCCATTTCGATAGTGCCGTGGGAGGCGCCCAAGGAACGCAAATCGTTTATAATTTTTGCTTGCTCGTTCATTTCTTTTCTATTAATTTGGACCGTTGCTTATTATCCAATGAGGGATCATACATAAATGAGGGTAAAATGCTCTCCTGTATTAAAAAAAATTATTTTCATTTATTTTTTAGTATTACGAATGTGTTGTGTTCACCCAAAAGGTGAAAGTGGAATTTAAACCTTTGAATGCTTTTTTCTCTTTATGTTATTCTGCTGTAATTGTTATTTATTGTATATAAATCGTGCAGTTAATTTAATGTCAATTAATGATAGACCAGAGAACATCAATTACTTTGTACAGTTTTGAACTATTTAATTTTGTATTTATTTTATTTAAAAAATAAAAAATCATACCTGTGAAGTTTTGGTGCCATCGGTGGGTTCGTTGTCATCGCTGTCGTAATCAATAGGAAAGGGTGGATCTTCAGAACCCGTGAGTGAAGTCAAAGTGTGTCCTAAGGCCGACAACTGTTTTCCTACGTTGGTATCCAAGTGTATATCGACCCCTTCCATTTGCCACTGCACATTTAAGAACCACTTCGCGTTTTCTGAAAATTGATTTACTTCGTTAGAACCATATCTGTTAGTGCAGACTTTCGTACCTGTGCACTGTTTACCGGTGATGGTGCGACTGCAAACTTCGTAGGTACCCTCACTTACAACGCACAAATTCATTATATTCGTATCGCTCATGTCTGGTTTCCAATCATCCAAAGACGTTTCGAAATCTTCTGCAAATCGCAAGCACAAGTTCGAAAATTTTCCTTTACTAACCAACGATCCTGAACTGCAGGCTGTAAATAATGAACTTATAAATCGGGAGATAAAATTTTGATGTTGATACAAACCTGATATACTTGTGCTTTCCAGAGTGACCACAACAGCGCCTCGACTGTCTTCATAAACACTTCGTTGCCCCCAAGTAGACAACGGCAGTTGATTGAGAGGTAAACAGATTCCCATATCTTCCACCGTCAGTTGTAAAAACAGTGTTCCCAAATGTTGCGCACTCAGTTGACTGGTGAGTTGCCCAATTTGTAATTTTTCATAACTCTAAAAAATTTTCTTTTTATTCAATGTTTCAAACATTTTTAATTGTACCTGGTGTACGGTGCTGTTCCAACTTGTTCGCTTTTCATTCCAATAATCATAAGCATTTTTATAATTCAACCATACGAGTATCGCTTTATCAACGGCAATTGGCTGAATATAAATTAACGGTCTCTTCAGAGTAATTAAAACCACTTCTTTATCGTCACCCTCGACTAATTCGTCCTGGAACGCGTTACGTAAACCGATTCGAGTGTTAAAGAACGCAAACTGTTGAAATTCTGCTTCCGCTTCTTCAAATAGCGCATTTCGAAGCAACTGGCCCAGAGACAAATTTAATTCAACGTGCGCTCTACCAAACAATCGCGCAGAGGAATTGCTCTGAGTACAACCGGATATGTTTTGTACTCGATTGGATAATTCCAATGTAACAGCTCCTAGACAGTTTTAGGTTACATTAATCAACAAAATTAGGTAAGAACAACTTACCAGTTTCTAAGCGGACGGCTGAACTTCCTGCGGTGGTGGCGGTTAATTGTATTCTCTGCACTTTAATTATAAGTGAAAACAAAAGTTTACTGAGCGCTGAACTGTGTTCTTCAGTATCTTCCAGCCATATGGGTACTGGTCGTTCTACCCCATAGACTTTCTGTATTACTTCGTTCACTTCCTATATGAAAAATTAATATTTTTTAAGATTTAACCTATTTATGCGCTTAGGAATTATTTATAGATTTAGCTTTATTTAGGAAAGGAAATGAGGCGCGAAATTTAAAAGTTAGTTGTAACATTACAACACAGCTTTTTAGATATTCCTATTTAATATCAGATCTACAATGTCAAATAAATTCTACAATCCCCTCCACAACCTATCCGTTAATGAACCAAATCTACAAGCGAGATTCCCTGATTCACAGATCACCCTGAGTAAAATTTTCAAATCTCAAGTTTCGCTTACCTTCATAAAAATATTCTGTACAAACACCAAATGGTTAAGTAAATCTGTAGTAAGACTATGTTCAAAGACTCCAATATCGGCTTCGGCACTAAGATATCCGCCTTGTCGAAATACGACTCCATCTGCTCCTCTATGACCGTCGCCTCTCACTGGTCCTGCTGCTCCTTCTGGTATATATTCGGCAGAAACGTGAACCACAGGAAGTGCAATACAAGCTTCGGTTGGTAAATTAATATCGGCACCTTGGTTCAACTACAAAACCAATAATTTTCACAAATTACAACCGAAACCTATAACTTACCGGAAGCTTTGTAGTAAAACTCAAAGAATGTCGTGCTAAGTCGATCGTAAACTTTGCCTTACTGCCCGTAACTCCCGTACTTTTTAACTCATCCATTTTATATTGAGCTTGCAGTGACGGTAAAAGCGCCGTGGTGATGCTCAGACTTTGTAAAATTATAGAAAAATGTATAACAATGGGTTGGAGAAGACCAGCCTCGCTGACCCGACTTCTGTTAAATGACGCCGTTCTTTGATTTCCCGACGTGTTTTTAGCTCCACGACTAGGAGTATAATGATGCGTCTGTTCTTCATCGATTTGAGTTCCGCCCCGAGATAGCCTACTAGACGTCCTGGTAACACGCAATTCTTGCAAAGTCGAACTTAACTGCTTGCTACTTCTCGTAACCATACCATGAAGTGCTACGGGATGTTGAGGTATTTCGATAACCACAGCGCCCACAGTTAACAAAGCAGAATTTTTGTCCTTACTCTTTTTATTCGAACTCGAGTATAGGGTTTGAGATTTTCCTACCGTGGCTTTAACCACGGTCCTAAAAATAAAATTTAGTTCATGTTCAAGAGTTTGAGATGGTAAAATTACTGCAGTCGGTTTGGTGCTATTCCTTCTAATAATTTTATGTTGGTTCTCCCAACTTGACCAGTTATGGAACATTCCAACGAAACGGGTCGAGATTTGTTTCTGCAAGTGACGCTCGAATGTAAACCTGTTATTTCGCAATCGAGTTTTAGACCGGAAAGTGTTGCCAACAATTTGGTTTTGTGTATTCTAGCAACACCTAGCATGATAAGTTTCGTTCGTTCACCTGATGAATCTGTAAAAGTTTGAAATAAAAGAAGGCAGGAAAGATTATTGCTACACTTACTGGTATCTTTGTTGGAAACCGGAGTAGTTCCGTCTTCTTTTTCAATGTTTTCTGATGATTTAACCTCCATTAGGATGTCGTATTTGCGGTTACCTTTGTAATATTCGGAAATGTCGGTGACGCCCATTGAAAATCTGTGCGTTATTGTTGTGGTATCGGGCATTGCCGCGTATAGATCTAAGAGATGGTAAATTGTCTTCCAGCACCTGCCGGTACTTTTTTCAGACGAAACGTGTGACATGTGTTCGATTGCTGATCCCGAAGGACTGCTGGTAAATATCGGAGTGCCTGCTCCTTCGCTCAAATTGATGTAGCCTTTTACACTTTTCCCGGTCGATCGTAATTTTTGGGCCAAACTTTGAGGACGAGAATGCATGCTAGGCGAAGGTGAAATTGCTGGTTTGATTTGAGATAAAACCGATTCAGGATTGGACATCTTCATACTTAATCTCTTTGTACTCTCCACTATCGCACTTTCTTGGAATTCGGATGCTGAAAAATTGGGATTGAAATTGTCAAAAAATTAAAATGAACCTTTAAAAGGATGTATCGCAAGGTAGGGGGAAGGGATTCCGAATGTCCCCCTCGCCATTTAAATCGACGTGTTTTTTCTATCTCTCAAATTTACACAAAAACAAGTTATTTCGACTTTTGAATTGAACATCCGAGCATTACAAACTACTGCAAAAACAGATTAAAATTTACCTGAACTGGAATGGTGCTTTATGTCGGTATGGTTACTGGCGCTTGTTTTTGGCCGGCGAATCTCGATGGGTTGCTGTTCTCGCAGTTCATTTTGTGTTTCCTTTACGTTCTGGTACATATTAGTTATTTGATGAAGCAAACGCAACAAAGGCATGTTCACTCGTTGAGCAATAAATTTCACACCTAACAAAACGGCGCACAATAATATAAATTTTTAAAACTTTCGCAAAATAATTTACCGATATTAAAATTTAAAACTGTGCTGGTGTGCTTCTTCAGTTGACCACGTGAAATATAAAGTACTTTTTTGTTTTGATCATGTCACTGACTGTCATGTCGGCTTTGCGATCGACTTCCACTTCGACTGACACTTTTTCGCACATGAAGGCAGAAGATTCGTCTAATATGAGTAATTTCAGTTTTGGATTGTAAAATTCGCAAAAACTCACCTGTACTGATTTCCACAGAAAACTTTGATTTGTTTTTACCTTTTCCTTTCTTCTTGTCCGTTTTGCCATGTTCAGAAACGACAATGTCGATTCTCATGGTTTCCAAATTAGCAACCAAGGATAAATTTGAACCCAGTGCATCCAAAGACGTCACATTGTTTTCTAAATCTGTTAGAAAGGTTTATCATGATTATTTTCAATTATTTATTCGAAAAACTTACTTGCTCCCGTTACAGTGTTGACAAGTTGTCGGGACATAACGCCAAGACTTGAGAGTAGAGGTTGAAATATAAAGTGGGCGTCTAGTAGACGTAGAGAGTCTTGCATTGGATAAACGGCCACACAACCGTCCGTGCCCTGAAGGTCTTCCCGAGGAATCCGTCTGGAGAGTGTTTATCTTCGATTCCATGAAACCTGAAAATTTTTGGTACTAACATTTGACATTTTAAAATAAATTTAAGAACCTCGTAATGTACCGACAGTGGTATCCTGTTTTTCTTGTTTGTCCTGTTTAGCCATCCAACTATAAAGATCTTCAGTTGATTGAGTACGTGTTACGTTGCGATGAAGAGGACTTGATGGTAAATCTGGACTCGAGTGCGTACAGACGCTGGGATCCGAACCCATATTAATTACAGCATGATCGTCCACAAACGTGCCTATAGCTAAACATTGCTTAATAAGAGAAAAGAGTAAATAAAAACAGTACACACCAAGATTCTCGTCTTGACTTTTTTTCTGAACAAAAACGTTACCGTTATTTAAAACGGGAAACATAACGCTGGCCCTACTGCTTGAAGGAACAGTGCTGGATTGAAAGTTTTTACGGTTACGGTGCGGTACTGTAAGAAGAGTATTGTTACAATTAATTTCAACTTAAATTGGGATCAAACTACCTGGAGGGCTAGGAGAAGTAAGAACGCTTTCGATGCCTCCGGATACGACGGCAACTTGAGGAGAAAGCATTGCATTTTCGGGTGTACCAGACAGCCGAGGAGAATTATTTACGTAATTTTCTTCTTTAAGTGCAGTTTCTAAATATGGAAAATAAATTAAAAACAATCCCCCAAGCCGTTAAGATGCACATGTGTTAGTAAGTAAAGCAAATATTAATAACGTACCAACATTTCTATTCGTTCTAGGTTTAAGGATAATACCCGATTGCAACAGCATAGCGTGCTCATCTGTGATATCTAAATCTTCGTTACCGCTAATTTCACCATCGGTGAATCCCATTTCCTGCATCCCAAACTGCCACATTAATCACACATGCATAGAAAAATATTACCTACTACATAAATTTTTATCAGTGTATCCAAGTTTTATATCATTAGTGACGTTAACCATGGAGATAATTTGGAATATAAATTTCATTGTTTAATTTAGGATTTAGTATTTCATTGGTTAAAGTAAGAGTTGAACAGAGCAAAACGTAAAATTTAACTGTCCTTACAGCTAGTAAAAATAACTGAACGGAAACAACATCTGGGAAATTAAGTAATGATCATCTGAGCATCAAGCAACCAACAGTCAAAGTAGAACTCATTCCAGAAACAAATGGCGCCCAACGTGGGGCAGATATATCAATGCCTCAATTAAATGTCAAAGTATAAAATTATCAAAATTGTAACATTTTTTCAAGTCTCCTTCAACCAATAAGAACACGAATATAGTAATTCTTCATCAACTACATATTTTTGCAAACCATAACCACACATAATAATTGGTGAAGGATTACTACACTCAAAAAAAATTATTTTAAAAAGCTGTTATAGGTAAAAAGTGCACAAAAATACACCGTTTGTAGTTGAAACGTGTGTCGTGCATCAGTTAATCACTCTTAAGCAACATTAGAGCTTCCCCCATAAACAAAAAGAAATGAATAACTATAAGACCTTTATAATTACTTATAAAATCCTGTTCGACAGAATAACATCTAAAATTCTCATTGACCTAAATAAAATAATACGCGATTTCGTTAAAGTTGAGTCGATTATTAATTCACAGCACTTACCTCGTCCATTTTTGGCACCGCTATTGTAACGTTCAACGGTCTTATTCGCGATTTGTGGTTTGGTTCAAGCAAGAGCGGCGTGTACAAGATGTTCTTCCACTGTCGACTCAAAACGATGACACCCTAAAAAAACCACATAAAGGAAGAACTAAAAATTGAAAGGGTTACCTGTCGAAGTGTGGACAGTTGGGGTAGTTCTGATTCTCGTAAATTAGATTCGATACTAGATGGCTCATTTTGCAAGATGTACATTTGCAAAATCGTACACAACTGACAACTGGGGTCTTCTTGTAACGTATTAGCCAGGGGCGTTAATATTCCGTATCGACTCTATAACAAAACAAAATTATAGTCTCGATTTAAAAAACTGTATAATTTCTACCTTCTTAAGCATGTGAATCCCTTGCACTTCTAACGCTTCAGCCATGAGGCAGGCGACAACAGCTGTTGATCTTCTATGCATACTGCGCATCATGTGAACAATTCGTATCGCAAAGCGATTGCTTGGATTCATCCATGCATTAATTGCCGGAGAGGCTGTGCTCAGCAAGTTCCAATCTAACCTAAAATGTATTGCAACACATCAAAATCGTTTCATGTTTCAAATGAACCAGCCTGGCTCTTCTTGATACTAGCAAACATGGAGCCAAGATGGGTTAACTCAAAATCAGCGGATCGTAAACAAGAAATCGCCTAAGTCTCCACACGAACAATTCATACATGCTCAACATATTACAAAAACATACTAAGAATAACTTTCATGCACAAAACTCAAACTCAGAAACTAACTTAATTATTTAACCAAAAGGCGAAAATTTAAAATAACGTCACAG
Source organism: Lycocerus yunnanus (assembly GCA_036346125.1). Lineage (NCBI taxonomy): Eukaryota > Metazoa > Arthropoda > Insecta > Coleoptera > Cantharidae > Lycocerus > Lycocerus yunnanus. Next base: position 6,768,270 of record JARFIX010000052.1, read on the forward strand.
TTGGTTACAAATTGGCGCCTAACGTGGGGCACACACACATCATAATTACCAACTTACCTCGTATAATCAATTTTTCTGGTAATAGGTGCTCTGGGAGGCGCAGCAAAATTAAACCAAACCGTTTTTAATTCGATAACGCACGATGACACGTTACCACTATCGATAGTAGCAATAGCCACATTTTTTCCTTCATCTGTAGAATCGTTCTTAACTTCTTCCTCTTTCGAAATTTTCGAAGAACTTTTTGAAGCTCTACTGTCGTTAAGTTTTTGATCTTTTTCGTCTGATTTGTCGGTTCGAACGCTAATGGTATCTCGTTTCGTCTTTCTTTCCATGTTAGCACTTCCTTGTTCAAACTGTGACTTTTTTACAACCTACCCATTAAATTTAAGTTTAGTAAAGTTATAACATACAAAAGAAATCATTACCTTTAAAGTTACTCCTTCCAAACCACACTCGAACATAATAAATCCTAATTTTTCGTCGGTATCAAAGTCTTGAAGTTCCGATGGGTCAGCAAATGGATGGGTTGGTTGTAGATAATAATCCACACCTTTGGGAGCAGCTGCTACTTTGATTGAATTAAATAACACTTTTGAAGAGTAACTAGGAATCGCGGTGATAATTGCGTCATCGAGAATCGAACTTTCGTTTCGTAAACGCCTCAATTGAGCGTGAACTTTGCCGACATTTAAACAGATTACGAGCTGCTGTTGTTCGCCTTCGCAACTCTCTATCAAAACGGGTTCGCCTCTGATTATATCGGCAATCGTATTGTTGTGCTGACCCAACAGAAAAGCTTTGGCTTTCGTCAAGACCTTCTTGCTTCCCATTTGAACGACTGCAGGTCGGTGAAACGTTTGAACAACTTCATATGTCTAAATTTTAAGTGTCAGTATTTATTCTTTTGTTTGGGTTTTTTCTTACCTGTTTATCAAAATGCAATTTTGCTTTAATACTGTCCAAACTCACGGAGAATAAAGACACGCAAGTTAAGTCCCGGATGTTGTCCAAAGCGGAAAACGAAATTATTTCTTCAACAATTGAAACTTGAAGAAGGGTGAGATTGATCTAAAAATTAAAATGCGTAAATGATCTGCCGTAGTCAGTCTATGGAGGATATATTGCAGTGGCTATTAGAGAAACTGTAGAAAAAGTAGGGTTCAAACATCTAATATAGTTCGGCTGTAAAAAAAGCGAGGTAAACCTACACCATAAAGTTAGAGAAACTGTGTAGAAAATATAATTTCTTTTAGAGAGCTAATGGGAATGTGCCAAGATAAAGGTATGAAAACTGGGAACGGAGATACGACAATGGCCACAAAACTCTAAATTATTATAAACATAAAAATACGTTACTTTTGGCAAGGTAATGGCGACTTGCAGCTGCGATTTGATGGTTTCTTCATAAACGCCACATTCGGTTAAACTCCCACCACTTTGTTCTAATCGGTGGATATTTTCGGATTTTTTCAAAATGTTCATCGATTCAACTTGACTAATGCATGATGCGCGAAGATGATCTATAACCGTGGATGGGTGTAAGCTAGCAACCACGGGTGTCAACGCATCCACAAACCTATACAAAACAGAATGTTAAACAAAAAAAATTGTTTACCGACTTGGTTTACCTTTGAAGAGACTCCAGAAGGAGCGGGCTTATCATTAAATCGATGTCGCCTTTAAGTTTCACAATAACCGAAATTTTGGATCCCAAATCCAACCTCGTGCCTAACAATTCTTCTTCATTTGACGAATCTGCTTTAATTTCAGCTTGTAATTCTTCGATGTTTTGATCCCAAACTGAGTAATGATGAAAAGATTTTCGCTTTTCATCGGTTGACGTTTCAACGAAATCGCTTCTCGTCACCATTTTAAATGACGTGACACCTTCGGATAACGTTTCCATATTGGGTACAAATCTTCCACCTAAATAAGTAAAATTTTCATAAATAACCAAAAAAAAAGTCCACAACAGTGGTTTATAAACTACAAATAAACTTTGCATAAATCAAGGATGAGCGATAGACTCGTATTTCTTCTTATTAGATGTCATCAGTAACGTATAGAGAACACTTGAATTATTTAATTGCAATAACTTTGGTAAATGGTAAATCTAACAAACAAATTTTAACTTACCCACATACACCAGCTTTCCTTCGTCATTTTTCAAGAAGAGCGGAACAGAAAACGAATCGCAACCGTTCTTGTGCGACCAATTTAGGCAACGCAGCTAAAAACATTTTGAAATGTAATTTTGAACAAAATCAGATTGCAAGACAAACCTGTGACAAGTGGCTAACGTAGCTTGACATCAGCATTGGAGATTCCATGATTTGTCTATTGACTTGCATGTGGAGATCGACCAAAGTTAAATCTTCTTGGCTTCCCATTGCCGAGACATATGAAACGCTACTGTAACTATCCGAGTCGGCTATATTGTCTTGTACATGAGAGTTTACGCTAATGGAACTTTTTAGTGGAAATCTTGGACTTGCAGTTCTACCGATAGTGGAGTAAACATGCGGTATAACCGTTGCGCTACCTTCGTTTCCCTAAACAAAAAGTGAGTTTGAAAATTAACACAAATGCAAATTTTGTTTACCAATCGGTCATGTGAAGCAAAAGTGCGATGTTCGGGAGTGTGAATTTCGTGGTCGCTACGATGAGACGATAATTTCGTGTGTGACGGTTCGGGCGTTGTGTTTGGAACGCTGCTTGAAACTTGCGGTATCACCTCCTGAATTTTGTTGCCATCTGTAATATTCAATTCGCTCGTACACTTTAACCTAAAAAATATTATTGTAATATTTCATCCCGACTAGAAACTTATAAATTTACCGCTTGGTCGTGACGGGATTATCGTGTCCAACTAGAGCATTTCTAGAACCGAGCATGGAACTTCTCAAGCTGGAGCTACGAGAATTCAAGTTGATGTCTTCATCGGCAGAGAAAAAGGCTTCTGAGGATTTTCACTCGAAATAGAAACCGTGCGTTGAATTTCCTTCTGTAGTTGTTCGTCTGAACAAATTTTGGCGCTTAAGGAATGATGGGATTCGGAAACGTTGACAAGTTTTGGTTTCGAGGTCGAAGTTACCAAAGCAACATCCTACAAATTGACGTTGAGACATTTTTTTTTAAATATGAAATTTCTTACGTTTTTCGGTTCTACGCTGGGCATGGAACTAAAATAATCCACCGCAAGTTTAGAATCCGAAATGCTATTTTTTGGTAATAACTCCGATTCGGGTACATGCAGGCTCGATTTGCCTTTATCGAAATGTAACTTGGAGTCGCTGTCTAACTTGTTGGGTAAAACGGTGTCGTACGCTTCCACCAATCGAGAGTAAGGAATGTCTTTGCTTCTAATCGACGTAGACGAAAATCTGCGATTGACTTTTCGTTCGTTTAAACTTATAGGACTAGAAAAACTTGCACGAACGTCAGTGTTTTTGTGCCTTTTGTCTTTTTCTAACGTCGAAATTCGAGGACTGTCAGCACCTCTTTGTACTTTAGTGCAGATGCAGGAATCTTGTAGAGAAATTTCGTTGACAATGTAAGGTGGTGTGCGGAAAATTAATAGGCCTTCGTGTAATATGCTTTGGCCAAAACCGGGGTCTTTGCCTGCGTCGTTCACGCTGAAAGGTTAACAAAAATTGTAAGTGCAAAATGTACGAATCCGTTTACAAATTAAGACAGAAATGATTACTACAATTTCGTAGAAAATTCATGATGAAAAACTAGGGTTACCACCGAATTTTCCAAAACAAATTCTTGGGCTTATATGGGTTTTCCTTGATAATTAAAATTGATCATTTTCTCAGACTTTTCAAAACTTGGTAAACAAAAATCAAATATAAACCAATTATTATAGTAAAAATAGTTAAATTGTTGAACAAATCAGTTGAATTATTTTAACCAAACAGCAGAATTATTGAACAAACAAAACAGTTGAATTTATTAAACCAGCAATTCTTAACCTGTGGTACGCAGAACCCCAGAGATATTTGGCCATAAAAAGATGTTTGAGAAAAACGAGTAAAAACCCTGAAGTCATGTAATACTCACCAGAAAGCTGCCACGTTAATCCCATCTTCTAAATCTTTGTTGCTGGGTTTGAAAAACCTTTCACCGTTTCTGTTATTGCCAAAAAACGCACAACCTCCAGTGCAGCCACATTTATCCACCGCTTTATTGAGATCGGGCCACAAAAACCACAGTCTTTTCAATTTTACATCGTGCATTTTTAGAAACTTCTGTTGAATTACATGCAAGTGCTGATCTTCAATGTTCAACGATACAGCAGATTCGACAATAAAAGGTCCAAAATTAACGGTACCCACTTCCAACCACAAATCTGAATTATCTACAATTTGTCTGCAAAACAAACATCTCATTTTTAAAATATTTGAAAAAAAAACTGATTAACTCACCTGGAATGATTATACTTGTGAGGCTGCCATACCAACTGCCGCAGGGACATACTGTAAATAATAGAACTCAATCCCGAACCGACTTGCTTGCCATGTAAATTGCAAGACGACAATCTCACGGGAGAAACCCAAGCTTGCAAGGCAGTTCCGTTTTCTACTAACCAAAAATCGACTGCATCAATTGCAAGCCGACAAAACTTATACTTCAATTTGTGGACGTCATGGACGTGTGTCTTCTCGTCCTTTCCACCGCTGAGTAACAAATTCCTTCGCTTCTTGTTTGCCATTTCGATCTGTTTAATTTTATCCGATTCGACTTTTCTAAAACTCCTACTCGGACGATCTGGACCATCTCCTTTTTCTTGCCCTGTAGTCGGGAGCATACTTTGTGGAACAGATTTATTCAAGGTGGTCGAACCCATAGATTTGGGTTGTAAAAATTGTTGAATTGTTTGTTGCATGTTCTGTGAGATATTTTGCGCCGTAATTTTAGTCTTGTCGGTTGGATGACTGCGGTTTTGTATGGCCACTTTTCGAGGAGAGTTCAGTTCGTTTTCGGCACCTTCCATGAGTAACACCAAAGTTTCCAAACTAACAATTAAAGAATGCAATTGAGGCGATGTTAATCGACCACTTAGTTTTCCCAATTGAATTTCTAACAACCACGCGTATTCAATTGTATCTTCGTCCAACGAACAACCAATATTCGAAAACATTGCGTGTCCCCGAACCTGATAATAAAAAATTTAATAAAAATGTTAAAAATAAAACAAAAATTCATTAACCTGCAGGGCCGATAATACCATACGACCTTGGTTTAAGTGTTTGTCCTTCGATAGGCGATTTATGTTATCGGAAACTAATAAAACGGAAGGACTGACTAGTAATTGTAACTCTGTTTGATCGTAACGCTTTTTCAATTCAAAACCAAATCGTTCTATAAGAATTATGGGACAAGGCGGATCGTTTTCGTTGCAATACTAAAATAAAACAACAAAAGTGAAGGTAAGATGATAACGATCGTGATTAGTTCATCACGATCTATTTGTAAGCCAAAAATTCAACCTACCTTCAATAAGTGGGCCTGAATGTCGTGCATAATAATGGAGACGTCTACTTCCAAAGGTCGGTACTGACGTTCGTCAAAATCTTGGTGCATTTCTTGAAAAGATGATGCACTCTCGTCACTTTTCCTTTCTAAACTGCTTTGAGCCTCATCCGAAGTATTACTCGATTGCATGTCTACGTACATTTGATCTTCGCCAAAAATATTCTCCTATAAAAAAAGTAGCATTTCATAATATACCATAAAGGCGTTTGACGTTTAATAGTGGAGGCCTAAGATTGCACATCCTCAAAATAATAATAATGTGGATACCTACCTTGAAATTTAAAAAAATTTTTAAAGCTGTTCCATATAATAACAAAACAGACGGTCCGATTTCTAATTCGACGTTTACTTTGTCGGCTTTCAATATGGTGGGATCAAAATTATGAGTACCATCCTATGACAAAAAAAGTTAATATTCCAAATTAAAAAATTTAAATAGACTCACATTGGAAGGGCGATGTGATTTCCTATGACGTGGAAATCTAATTGGAGAAAGCAGCAGTTCTTCCTTGACTGGAGTGGAAATGTCGGCTTGAGGTGTTGGGCCTAAAGGCGGTGACGGATGATAAATGTACGCTATGTTTATGGCACCTATAGGCACCCACCAAAAGTCGACCCAACCTGAACTAAAAAATAATTAAGGTGGAAAATTGTCGCAAAACAAAATGTTAATTCCTTACGAATTTTGGCAAACGTTTCTCCATTTCGGTATCACTTCCGTTTTCTTTGTGGTAGAGCCGTCTTTCGACAAAACTTTGGCATATTTCTCGAGCGATAAGACGATGTTTCTACTGGTTTGATATTCGGGTATAAAGAAACACAAATCGATGCTTTCGCCCTGGATACTAAAATTAAGTGGCACAGTGTCAGGTAAAAATTCATCAAAGGGCAAATCGAAAGACAAATGAAGAAAATGAGCACAGAGTGCCAGTTGTGTGTTTTCTAATCGCTGCCGTTGACCTACACTGCTACAATCGATCCAATTATATTGATTAACTAAAGTGAGAAGTTCACAATGCTTCATGGTTAAACCAAACCTCCAAGTGTAGGGTACAAAGTGTAAAATGTCGGGTCTCTGTTTTGACGACCAATCGTTGATCAGATCTGCACGACAAAAGCACAAAATTACGGCTGAACTCAAAAAGGTTAATTCTTACCTTGAAAGAACCACTTGTGATTGAACACCAGGTTAATTGTCGCCTTACAGCCGGTTAAGCTTAACTCCCAAATTTGATGTTCGTTCCAAATAAGGGGATAGTGACACAACAAACAGAACTCCAAAGTTTCGCTAGAAAGAAAATCACGAAACTGGAGACTTGTAGTACCATCTAAATGTAACAGTTGACCGTTAATTTTTGTAGTGTAACCTTGTCTTAGAGTGACCCACGGTATGGTTATTTCTAAATAGCTGCCTGCCCCTACATTGATGTGAATGGCATTGGTTTCCTTATTTTTAGAAAATAAAATATCGATTGTAGATTCGTGCTGGAGCGATAATCGCACGTCAAAGGATTGCATTTGACGTTTGTCTCCTGGTTGAGGTGTGCTGGTAACTTCCATCGGAACATAATCTTGGGGATAAAAAAATTTAAATAGGTGTTCCCTCTGTCGGTCTGCCCAAGGCCCATAACTAAAATCTGTGCCTGTTAACGAAAACAAAATGTAAACTTTTTGAATAACAAAAAAAAAATATTGCTTCACTTGTATAACTTGAATTGTTGTTTTAATGTGAACATTTTATTTTCATAAATTAAACACCCGTAAATATTTTACATTTTGAAATTTTAAAAATTGGCATTAGCCTGCTTTTACTGTAGTGTCCCTTTTTACTGTAAACTGAAGAACCAACCAATTACTGCTAGCTAAATAGAAATAACTAACTTCTCTACGATTCGTCATTTGGAAACAACGTTAATTCTCCGTACTTAACCTTAACATCGAAGAGTCTGCGATAGTGAAGAAACTATTCCGTTAGGCCTTCCAGTTCAGTAATTAATATATTTTAAGACTCGAAACGAAAATTTTCATCAGCTACAAAATAGCAAATTTGGTTTTGGAATTCCTATTAGTTTTTGAAATATTAAATAAAAGCTATTATTAAATAACAAAATTTTTAAGAATAAAAAACCAAAGAGCTCAAGTCTCAATATAAGTATTTATCAGGTATAAACAAAGTCTCCTACTTTTTTTGCACTTAATATAATAGCAAAAAATAGAAAAATAATAATAGCAAGATAATAAAGCAGGATAAGTGCAAGAAAAAATAGCAGACTTTTTTTTTACCTGATAATTACATATAATCTTGCAAAAAATACCTCGTAACTTCACTGTGGTATCAATATAAGGATATTAAATCACAAATTTAGTTTTGAAATTCCTATTCGTTTTTGAAATATCAAATAAAAACTAATATTGAATAAGACTTAAAAAAATAAAAAAAAATAGTTCTAATGAACCAATCTTAACCAAAATCTAATCAGCTCTGTCTCAATAAAAAGAATACAAAATCCCAAATTTGATTTAAAAGTTCCTAGTAGTTTTGAGATAAAACTCAAATATGGATCAAATATTATACCAAAAATAATTGAATTCTTAAATAAACCAGATAAATTATTAAACAAAATAGCAGAATTGCATTTTTGAACAAATGAATAAGTTTTTTGAATAAAACAGTTGAATTGTTGAACAAACCAGTTGAATTATTAAATAAAACATCTGAATTTATTAAACAAAGCAGCTGAATTTATTAAACGAGTCAACTAAATTCTTTAACAAAGCAGTTACACTTTTAGTATTTTGATATTGGCTTTTTTCGTAAGACAGTTGAAAAACCTGTTGAATTGTTGAACAAAAACCACACAATTGAATTATTAAACGAAACAACTAAATTATTGAACAAAACATTTGAATTGTTCAGGAGGTTACAAAGAGATAGTTGAATTATTGAACTAAAAAACAAGCAAATTATAAAACAAAAACAATTAAATTATTAAACTAAAAATAATTAAATCGTAGAACAAAAAACAATTGAATTATTCAATCACACAACTGAATTATTGAACGAAACAATTGAATTATTGAACAAACAGTTGAATTGTGAAGGAAGTTACAAAGAGATGGTTGAATTGTTGAACTAAAAAACAAGTGAATTATAAAACAAAAACAATTAAATTATTAAACTAAAAATAATTGAATTGTTGAACAAAAAACAATTGAATTATTCAACCACACAACTGAATTATTGAACGAAACAATTGAATTATTGAACAAAACAGTTGAATTGTCAACTGACGGCCAGAATAAATTTTTTACTCCAGCCGGGCTCGAACCGAGTATCTCGGTTTGGTATTTTACACACTCAAGTGCCAGACCATGACCGTCTTCGGTTTACCTAAACAATAAAACGAAATTATGTTTTAAATTACTTTCAGCAATGGTTCAAGTTTTAAAACTCTATGTGAAGACAGTTCCATTTTCCAAATTATTTGTACAAACTCCTTATTAGCCATTTGTGAATTTAAGTTCAATTGCCAATGTCAGGGCGACCGGATATGGCACATGAAGAAGAACCTAAATAAAAATTTAAGGAAATGCAAAAATGCATGATGTGGCCAAATGCAGAACGTTCCATTTTAAAAATTGAGTTATGGTATTTTCAAGTTTATAATTTGTGCCACCTTATAATAGACACCCTGTACTATAAAAGCAGATAAGATAACTTCTATGTATTGTTAAAAATGTCAATAGAACAAGCAAAACAATCTATGAATCATAGATAAGTTATAAATTTCTCAATGCAGGTTCACCAACAAATGCAAGATTTTTATTAAAAAAAAATTTTTTTTAATTGAACTGTAATAAAACCGAGTATTTCATTTAAAAAATTGCAGTGCTCTTCAAAACATTAGACCGTTACCTTTTCCACATTTTACGTCAACGCCCCACATCGGAGGGCAGGATTCAACTACATCTCCATTTGCTAATATCACTTGAACCGGTTCCTCGGGAACCAAACCTAAAGAATATAAAACTTTATGTTTGCCAGCAAAACGACGCTGCTTACCTGGCTCATCCATGTAAAAATATAATTCCATTTCGTTTGTGGACATTAAAACAAAACCTTCGCCCATATATCGAGGCGGTTCATCAAGCATGCCTGTAATTATTTTTTGAGTTACAAACTATGCTTACCGAAATTAAAACTTTAAAAACCTGTGTATTTAGGACTAGGAGCCAACATTACCCGAACGTTTTCTGCTTTACTCTTCACAAAGTGCATAAACCTATCTAAATTGTTAACAGCCGGTTTAGTTGAATAAACAAAATGCGATTCCTCGACTGCTATACTCAACGTGGTGGGGATCAATTTATTTCCAAACACAACTCGGGCCTTAAAAAATATATAATTTTAAAAATCTTATTAAGCATAAAACGGAGGCCAAACCGAAGTAATGTCCATTTTTATCACAGGAATTAAATCTCTCCAAGTTCTAGCCATTGCAGCTTCTGGACGCTGCTTTTTCTCTGTTTTGCTGATGGATAAATTATTTTCAGTACTAGAAATAAAAACACATAAAATAATGCCAAATTGAACAACGTAACTAACCTGGCCTTATTTTCTAAATTTACAGTCTTCTCAAATTCATTACTCTCAGGAAGAATATCCAAATCTAAACCAAATACCTTTTCTAAATGAGAATAAAACGATGACCTGTTGTACACGTGCATTTCGAAACCGTTTAGAACAACCGACAGTCGAGTATCAGAATGAGATAAATCTTCGCTCACATCTTTAGGTACGTAAGAACGCCACCAACGAAATATCAAGTAACCATCTTGAATCCGCACGCTATAATCATGAGTAACATAAATAATATCACGAAACATAATTTTCCCAGCTAATGCATTCAACGTGAATGATCCAATTTTCATGTAACCATTTTTGATGACAAATTTGTTAAGACATTTCGTTATAATATAACCAGCCAGTCTAGAGTTATAGTACGTAATGTATACAACCCACGATATGGCCGAAATCAGACTGCAGAGGAGCCAAACAAAGTTCGAGTCCATCTCCAGATTCTCTAGATTATTCGAAATGTTCCAGCTCGAGGCTTCGGCCTCGAGATGATAGGACACCGTCGACATATTAAACATCATTTTGTTATTAGTGCTATTTCCTGCTTCTCGATGTTACTAAATTTTTTTAATTACATCCCCGTTCGCTTGTAGAAAGTTGACCATTTTAATCTACTTTTGCTGTAATATTATGTGGTTTAACTTATACGATTGAGTTTTTCACAAAATTTCCTCGTCTACATTACAGTATTAATGCGACACATCCCACTTGTCATTTGTGTACAAAGATCACCTGTGTTTGACATTTGTAAATTTGTAAATATTTGCGGGCGACATCTCTGTTATTGTTTTAGCATCTTTTAACGGCGACTCTCAAAATGTTAGCGTGGTCTTGCAAAGAGGGATGTGTACAGACAATATGGCTTTTTTTTATTCAATGAATAGTCAAAGTTCAGCTGATTTTGCCGGATATAGCCTTTTTCTGTGACCGGAAGAACGAACTTCGGGCCCAACGCAGATCAACGTACAAGGCTATTAGTGTCCTCTAGCGGAATAATTATAAATATATTGAATCTTTATCAAATTATTAAAATCATTTTACGATAACAGATAATGCGTTTTTGTTTATACTTCAGGTATTTAATAAATTTAGTAATCAATGCTTCGGTTCCAAGAAGTTACATTTTTGGTTACTTTTCTATGCAGAATGATGCAGTGCGCTTTGTTATCGACGCGTCGTTGGACAATACAAACATCAACAAGTGTCAGTTATTTAACCTAAGAATGTGTTTACGTTTAAATATTAAAAAATTGAAACTGCGTTTCGATAACTTTAGAATATTTTACGCTTATCTTTAAGTGTAACGTTAATTTTCGTATCAAAAGTTATGTTAGAATTAAATTAATTGTTATTGTATTCGTACATGGTATACTCCCTCCAAGTAAGCATAAACCCAAACTCGATCTCCCTGATCTTATGCAACTTTAAATTTTAGTTAATACAATGGATTATCGAAATCTTGGTGAAAATATAAAGGAGTACGTGACGCACAATCTCCTAGGCAAAGGAGGATTTGCTAAGGTTTATCGTGCGACATGTCTCAAGACAAATTTAGAAGTGGCGATTAAAATGATCGATAAAAGGGCAATGCAGGTAAACGGTATGGTGAATCGTGTTAAACAGGAAGTATCTATTCATTCGAGGCTGAAACACCCGTCCGTGTTGGAGCTGTTGACGTTTTTTGAAGATTCGGATTGCGTTTATTTGGTGTTGGAGTTGTGCCACAACGGAGAGCTGCAAAGTTATTTGAAACATAAAAATCAAGGTTTGTCGGAATTCGAAGCCAGCCATATCATGCAGCAAGTGGTAAAAGGTATTCGATATTTACATTCGCATAAAATAATTCATCGGGATATTTCGTTAACGAATTTGTTGCTTACTAAAAATATGGACATAAAGATTTCCGACTTTGGTTTGGCCACTGAGTTATCTGCACCCAACGAGCAGCATCTCACAATGTGCGGAACACCTAATTTTATTTCGCCCGACGTGGCGTCCCGAAGCGCTCACGGTTTAGAGGCCGACGTCTGGGGATTGGGATGCTTGTTGTACACAATGCTAGTTGGAACTCCACCTTTTGACGGTAATGCCGTTTCGCATACACTGAAACGCGTCATCACTGCGTATTACTACATTCCGTCATACGTGTCGCCAGAAGCGAAGGATTTGATTGATAAATTATTGCAAAAAGATCCTAAAAATCGTATTGGACTGCTTGCAATACTAGATCATCCGTTTATAAAACGATCTGTGGTAAAATCGTCACAGGACAGCGGAATGTACACCATGTCGTCGAAGCGGGATAGCACATTTAGCCCGCAAAGTTTTAGTTTGCAGCACATGTCAGAGTACTCTTCTCCTGGTTTGGAAGCATCGGGCAATGCGTCGAATAGTTACAACCACCAAAAAATAGAAATATCACGTGCGAGATCGGCATCCAATTTGCAATGTTACTGTAAGTGCAAATCGGTGAACCACAGTTGTTGCAGTATCCAGGGGAACATAAACTACACACCTAAAAGTAATTCGCTCAATTTGGTTGGTCAGAATCCTTGTTACCTAGAAGACAATGCGAAGCGAGTGAAAGAACATCCACCGGATGGCGAGTCATACCTGTCGGTTCCTCTCACTTCGCACCGTTTATTACCAACACGCCACGTAACTAAAAACGTAATTTTGCACATCTTGGAATCTGGAGAAGTTTGTTTGGAATTTTTGAAAAAGTGCCGATACAGAAAAACAGATGTAGTCTCGGAAGTTTGTAAAATATCGCGGGACGGTTTAAGAATTGTCCTGTATCAACCTGGAGGTGGAAAAGGAGTACTTCCGACTAGCAAACCTCCCGAACGTTCGTCCACAGATGAGTCTTCACAAATTTTTCGTTTAGACAGTTTGCCTGCAAAGCATCGGAAGAAGTACACGTACGCGACGAAGTTTGTGGGATTAGTTAAAGCGAAAACGCCAAAAATAACGTTTTATAGTGACAAAGCAAAATGTTTGCTAATGGAAAATTTAACCAACTTTGAGGCCACCTTTTACGGAGGAGAGAAAGTGATTGAATCGTCAACGGAAGGCATCACTTTAATTGACGACAAGGGAATGCTCAAGACTTTAAGCAATGCGGACAGAAGTAACGAATTACCGTATTCAATGCAGTCTTTGTGGGAGCACGCGCGAGAAATTCGGGACCACTGTTTACTACTGGAAAACACTGTTCGACAACTTTCCGGCGATAACTTTCCCCTTATTGTTGGGCGACGGCCAAGTGCGTCGGTAAATAATGAAAATAATAAAAAATGATTGTGCATTGTAGTTTCTTTAGGTCCGTCCCAATTCTTCCTTAAGATTATATGAAATAAATAGAATATATTAGTGTGAAAATTTTTAATATCGAAATATTAATTTTAATTTTGTAATAAAATATTTTATTAGTAACTCGTAGAGCTGCATTATTTTATGTGTGTAGAATGTTCCTAAAAATTTAAAAAAAACATGTAAACTCGACCCTGACCATCTTGTATGCAACGCAAATTCCTAACTTGGCATTTTATGCACCCAATTTTAGAGACCTGGGGCAGAATTACGTGAAATTATATTGTACTTGAAAAAAAAGTATCTTTTTTTATTAATTGGTTTTCGAAAAAATTTTTCAACAAACTTATTGTTAAATGCTAGAATAACGGCTTTTACTAATTGTAAATTTATTTTGCAATAATTTAACAGAAACGGACAATTTTCTACTCCCAATTTTATTACGCTGGGATGAGGGGACTGAGCTTAACCGCAAAGATTCTGTTTTAAACATATCTTTACGTACTATTATTATCAAAAATATATTATATAATGTACATTATGGTGCCGTAGCAAGATTATTTTTTGGCGAGAGGGATTCTACGATTTATGAAAACTTTTCTCTATTGCCTGCAAAACTTATGCATTTCCAAGTTTAGATCGTAGCGTGTTTTTGATTTTCATGGTATGGAATACCCTTTAGTGCCCCAATATGGTGAGACAGAAAATCTAACATTAAAAAATTATGTAGAACAGCTTTATGACAATGTCAAATTTTTATTTTCTCCCGGGCTAAAACAAAGTTTCATGCCCCCACGGAAAGGTTTGAACTTGGAGATTTTCCCTACCCTAATAGTTATGTTACCATAGCAGCGGCTAAACAAATATACTTAAATCTAATTCTTCTTCTTCAGGTGCCTATCCGTTCCGGATGTTGGCTAAATCTAATTAGTTTCTAATAATCCAATAAAAACAAACTGTTTCAGCCAGGGGGTCTGCGGGCAGTGGCAACTGGTACAGAGAGGGCCGATGGGGAGCTGACCTCCCGAAACTGAATACAAGATTAACCTATTATATTCTACATGCACAATTATGACTAGCGCAGTATAGCGTAATGCATACACTGGCCGAGTAGAAAGTGAGAAACTGCAGTTCAAATCTTAGTCACGTGGGATACACTGCTGTGATCAAAGATCTAATATCAATCTGTGGAAGGCAACGGGAAACCACCCCATTATGTTTCCTAATAAAGTCAGCTTATCAAAAGTCATCATCACAGCTATATCATCCATCGTCGGACATAAGCCTCCCCCATAATACGCCACTCCTCTCTATTCCGTTCTTTGGATCCAGTTTTATCAAAAGTATGAAGCCTAAATTTGTTTATTTCTGCCTGTTACGCACAATTCAAAAATATTTCCCCCAAGTGCGGCCTTTAGGCCGCACAACCTTGTCAATCTAGTATTTGTATAGAATTCTAAAAACTGTGATCTTCTGAGTTTTAAATTACTCTCGAGTCGCAGCCTTCGCTCGTTATGGGAGAAAACTACGAGCCACCACTGTCTGGAGCTGTACACCCCTGTGTCCCAGTATCGGAAAGCAGCACTTATGTTTAAAAATTACTCAGAAATGTGACTTTTAGTTTTCTTGGGGGATATTTTCTCCAGATTTCCCGATCTTTGGCTTTTATTTTGTCTTTCTGCATTGTTTACAAAAGTTCTTACTGATCTTAAGCTAGCATTTTTTATGGAAGACCTCCATAAACGTTGATGTTCCGGGGGGGGGGGAGAAAGGTATGACTACGGTCATGGTTCAGACTACCACATAGCAGCTTTCTTGCTCCTACAACTTCAAAAACAGGGGTTAGTCAGGCATTTTCACTTTTGCCCGCTGGCCCAGTTCGAGCCTGATAGAAAGCGGTCACAAAATGATTTGCAATCTAACGGAAGCAACACAGTAAATCACTGGCAGAGTTGCATTAGGTATGCAAAATTACAAATTTAATTTCAGTGTGACAGACAGTTTTAAGGGCATTATGAAGTATGGGGAAGGGTCAGAAAACCTGAATTGCATTTTTCATGATTTTTGAAAGATAATAATGCAATGTTGGCAGAAAAACAACCCCGAGCCAAAACTAACCTAGAAAGTTACAAATTTTTGAGCTACGGGGTCCTAAAAGTGGTTCAACTTATTAAAAATATCCCTGGGGGCGAAAAACTTCGAAATTATGGATGCTTGACCCGCCAGATCCTAGGTCGACGTTAAGACCCAAACCGAAACACATCAAAATTAATAGTTTTATGATGTAATACTCTCCCATGTTTCTTGTGGTAATTTAGTGAACTTCAAAATTGAATTGTGGGGTATAAGACCTATCAAATACTACCTCACCTTAAAAGTCTTGCATTAATGTCCTCTTTCGTTTGGTGAAGATATTTCTATAGGAAAAAGTGAACTTTTCAGTTTGGGTTTTCTGACTCCAGCTGGAGTATGGTTCTATGTCCTTCATCGGGCTGATTTTTGCAATATAGATCAGACAGCACCTTAAGCTTAACGTGGAATGCAAACCATGGCACAAAAAAATCAGCGTGTTCCCATCTGCAATTCAACCCTCTCCTTTCCCATACGTGAGCTTTTCGCGAAGAACAAGAAAAACAACAGTGATTCCCATTTGCTGACGCTTGTTGAAAATCTGGTAAATGAAGTTTTTCTAATTGAGAGATTCATTGACACAATGTAACTAAGAATGCCAAGTTGCCATAGCAATATGTTGTAACCTTCAATTCAATACTGAAGAAAAGAATCTGAATAAACCGAGGGGTCTGAAATAACCCAAGCACATTAGCCTCGGAAAGCAGAACATTTAATGTTGCAATTTTATTTTTACTAGTCGAGTGTGGCTGGGGTAATGCTTTGATTTGCCATCTAATTGACTGTGTGGTATCTATCATTTTAAAAAATTCCTCCATCGATCACTTGACCGAGGGTTCTAATCTTGCAAATACTACAGCTAGGGGTATTTCAGACCTCCTCATCCCCGTTCAGTTTCAAAACTATTTAAAACTGTCTAAAAATGAGAATTAGAGAAAGCACACAGCTCAAGCTTGTTCAAATCGGAGAGAGGGGTCACAGTTTATGAATACTTTTTACTCCCTAGGAAGTTAAAAATACTATTTTATGGGTGTATTTCAAATGTTCACGTGATGACTATTTAAGACTTCTTTCTCAGTCTTTTTGACCATTTAAAATCATTGGTGAATGCCAGTAAACCATGTATGTGTTAGAAAATAGATACCATAATGCAAAGTCTTAAAAATCGCCACGTTAAACCAAACTTAGCTTGTGTTAACATACTTGCCCTTCCATTTTTAGAAAATCTGCTTCTTTTCTTAATTACCACGTTTACATGCGGTCGTTAATTCGATCTAAGTTAGCTCGCTTTTAACTTTATCGCACAGATGTATACATGTTTTTCTTTAGTTCGAACTGAAAGCAATGGTCCCAACATAAACTTTGTGTTGACTATTAAATTTTAGTATCGTGTTAACCTAAAATATCACACGTGGATGGCAGCACTGCGTCGAGTTCGAACTAAGCATTTACATTCAATTTTAAGATCGACCTAAGCCACTAATCCAGGTATTTCGCTCGATCTAACTAAGATCGATCCACCGGATTAGGTCGCTTTAGCCGAATGTATACATGAAAGAACTAACCAGGTCTTACCGAGTTAGATCGTACTAACGCCTGCATGTAAACGAGGTAAATATTTTGATGTTAGTTGGCCGCAGAATGCTGCACGCACATTTTGACAGGTGTCAGAAAAATTACAACTTGTGATTTTGGTTAATTGTTATGTATTAAGTTTTCAATACCCTGTACATACAACAAAAGATGAAAACAAAAAAATTTAGGAACAACGTAAATTTTTGGTGAGGGGACTCCCTTAGACCGTACACACTCTTTTCAAACAAACATAAAATTAACTTTGGTTTTTGCCTCCGCGGCCGTTATGTATTTTTTCATAACCTCTAAGGAAGATCACAAGTTACATGAAATATTGCACATAGGAAATTAATTTATTCGGTGTTTGTTTAAGAAGAACACTTTCGAAAAATGTTTCTCAAAAAAGTGTTGCATTATTATTATTATTCAACTTCAGTAACAACAACGCTAACTTAACAAATTCTTATACAAACAAAAACCAAATGACATGCTTAATTTATTATTACAATTTAATTAGAAAAAATTTAACATAACATGAGAACATTCTCAACTTTTAAATAATTTACTTAACTCGAGTTTTAACGTGATGATAATATTAATCTAGGTAAAACGATAAACTTTAAAATTGCAGTTACATTAAAAAATAGTACATGTGTTTACATCATGACAAAAATAACCATTTTATCAAAATAATTTCTGTACATACAGCACCCTAAATAAAAAAAAAAAAGATTTGATCGTCTCGTGCGAGACGCAAAAACTTGGGTGCTAAATGTCAATGTGTAAAAAATACTCTTGGTTTAAAGAATAAATTAAAATCAACACAATTATTACGATTTAATAATTATTAATGGTAGCTAGCGTAAAAAGCGTCAAGTTAAGTACGTACAGACTTATTATCAAAGTTGTATTGTTTGTTTCTACTAAATAATAATAAATCTATACAACACTAAATTAATCAAAGTTTAAATTGCACATTAAACATTTAGCACCTTTCAACAAACAATATAAAGCCATTTTCATTTAAAATTAATTAACATTAAACGGTAAGATGGTCTCTTAACAAAAACGTATTTTAACAACAGCTGAGTAGACACTGTATTTTGTAATCTTCAAATAAATCTAAAATTAATTTTATCACTGCACATCACTGCTCTTGCACATTGCTTCATTTACATAAAAAGTTTAAGCTTCGATTATATGCACGATTCAATTTTCTTTATACATAAAATATCGTTCTTTTACAAGTTACCTAATAAGTAAATACATTTTTACATATTTATATACTCGTATATAATATAATTTATTATAAAGACCAAACTATATACACACACGCGCGCGCACGCACCTAAGCAATTGCATACTTGTATGTAAATAGAGATATTATATCACCAAGTTCCAAATTCATACCCTAATTTTTTTTGCCCACTAAAATTTATCTGTATTGTTTCATCACTAAAATCGACAAACGCAACGTCAAAACACAAAATAAAAATGTTAACGCCGAAAATTAAAAGGACCAACATTCAAATTTGGAACATGTGGTAAAATAAACAAAAGTTCATACATACATCGGCGAAACAAAAAATCGCAAAACCGTTCTTTGTTTCAATTCGAACGCCAAATTAAAAAAAAATAAAAATCCAACTTTATTGTTATAAATAAATCATCCAATCACTGACACATTTTTTTAAATACAAATTTAAAAACAATATTTTTCCATAACAACACTACACGCCCGCGAGGGGAAGGGTAAAAAGTAACTTGACGATTAAAAACGTTCATTTTAGATACGGCTCGTATAATAGTACGCAGTAATATTACTTCTTAATTATTTGAATTTGCTAAACAGTTTCACCACAATAACACGTGACACAAACAAATCATTGTTCTTATAAGTCCTGGCTGTAATATTTTACGTTGGGTTGATTTAAAGTCTCTTCCCAGGCTGAAAAAGGAAAACATGTGTTAAAAAAATTGTATATTTAATCAAGTATACGGTAAACTGCCTTCCATCAAATATCCAAGGGTTAATCAATTCAGAATTCTTGCATACATTTAATTTGTACTAACTCTATGTCAAAATCAAATAATTTTGCTATAGTTTACAAAAGCAGACCCAGAATTAGGTGACGACATTAAATTTAAAATGAAATTTTATAAACAATAAATTGTGCATCATTCGCAACTTTTCAAAAAGAAACAGACTTTAAGCGTAAAAATGATTATTTTATTAGCCGTTTTAAATTCAGTAACTTCGCCCACTAACTAATGCTTTAAATATGAGCATTCACTAACCACAATTTTTTCTAGTATTTTCTTTACAAATGCATGTGGAGATTTTGTGATTTAATAAATCCTGTCATATTCCTGAAGTAACAAATCAAGCTAAATTGGAAAGCCACAGAACCAGAAAATTAACAACAAACTAATAACATACTGTACAAGCCTCAGGTCTCAGTTAATGTCCTACTACCAAAAGTAACAATTCAATGAATTGAAAATAAAAACAAGACATAAAAAAATGAAAAATAAAGACAACCAGTAAAGTAATATAAAATATTGTCAAAGATGTAAAATTGATAGGCGGAGAAAGAATTAAATAAATCCAACAAAGGAAGTAAAAATGATTATAACGCAATTGAAGAATTACAAAAACAAGAATCACGAAAAGAGCAAAACCAAGAAAAAAATGGTTGGATGCAGTGGAATATCGGAAAAAATTAGGCAGTCATTGCGGAAGACAGAAAAAAGTACAGGTGAATAGTGAAGCAATTCTGATACCTATATCCACATACATGTGTAATGTTACGTTTATAAATAATGTTACTGCTGATTAGGACTAAATATTATCGTAGAAACTGAACATTGCAAATAAAAATTTAATTTTATACAAAAAACCCTACTAGAACGGAAATTCTTAATTCTTACATCATCCTTGTAAGATTTATTGAAACTAAATTAACCATTTGACTGCATTTAATAAATTTGATCCTAGTTAACTTAATTCGACACATTTAAAATAAATCTTTTTGGTACATTTTTTTAGATTCGTCAAATTAAATAAATTTCTGCTTTATGGTGGTTAAGAAGCGTTCTTCCTATAAGCTAACGTTCATTAAGATCTACCTACATTTGAATTCAGTCTTCTGATTAGCAAATCAAATGAACATTAATTTTCAAGGCAATAATGAAATATGTAACTGATAAAATTGACCTTGCAATAATTACAGATTACGAAATCACACATATTATTGAATTGAGGAATTTATATTTGATGGAAGAATTTATAAATAAATGAAATAAAAGCTACTTACCAGTTCCAATATAATTAATTAGTTGATCGTAAATAGGACACTTAAAATTATCAGGAAATACAAACTTCGAAACGAAGTTACTGCAAACGTCATCCCCGGACAACAATTGTTCGTTAATATCAAAGCCAAACGTTAAACCGGACACTTCTCTGTTGTCGCCACTTAATATCACTACAGGTGGTCGCGAACTAGTTCTTTCATTATCACAACTATTTAACCTAGTTACAGCTTTTGGTGACATATTATTGGAATGAACATCATCCATAATCGTACAGTGCACTTGTTCGGTGTTGTTATGGTGCTGCATTGGAATCCTAGCGTGACCAATGGGTATGTGGTTATGGTGAGGATTCATTCGGTTACGTTCCTCCATCATTTGCTTGAAATGCATTTTTTCAATGGTCTCCACATCGGGAATGTTGTAGGGTAATATTTTGGTATTGGTTCTTCCCATCGGTTCGATACTTTGTATAAATTGTACTTCGGATGATATTGTTCTAATATTGTTGGGCACACGATCACACTTATCAAAATTATGAATACAATTATGTGGTATAATATTTTCAGTCTTACTGCACTGGTGGTTATTTCTCAGGTTATTTTTTAAATTATTTAATTGTTGGCAGGCTTTACCGCCGCCAGTTGTAACTTTATTCAGTTCCAAAATTTTTGGATTATTATTGGACAAAACGTATGGCAAATTTTTGTTATTGTTGATGACATCTTTTTTATTTTCTATTTCGTTAATTACCTCCTCCAAGTTTTGAACGGGCACACTTGTCGCGTGTTTGGGCAGACAATTGGGAACAAATTCGCTAGGAGAATTATTGGTACAGGCTGAGTCGGAGTATCCTAGAAATTTTCGTTCGCTAGGTGGCCTGTTCCATTTTGGCCTCTCTAAATTGTTATTGTTTTTTGCTATGTCGGCGTAAGATATGGGTAAGTTTAAGCTGGTGGGGCTTAAGTGATCCGAATCAATGTTGTTGCATTCCGTACTCACCGGTAGAGAATGAACCGAATCGGCATCGGATGAATCGTTGGATTTATCACTGTGGGGCACCGAGCAAGCGGATTTACGACGCGGCTCGGGATCTTCTTCTCCACGACTGTAAATTTGACGCCGACTGTTCAACGAATTGCGTCTTTTCTTGCTCTTTTTCTTTTTTGTCACAACTCGGAAGTCGGCGGTTTCTAAGTTCTCGGCTGAAGCATGCAACGGGATATTCTAAAAAAAAAAAATTGTAACAGTCCAGTCGATAAGATGAAAAGCGCTAGTTTGAAAGAAGGTAATGATG
This sequence comes from Lycocerus yunnanus, assembly GCA_036346125.1. NCBI lineage: Eukaryota > Metazoa > Arthropoda > Insecta > Coleoptera > Cantharidae > Lycocerus > Lycocerus yunnanus. The sequence goes on from JARFIX010000052.1 coordinate 6,790,082, forward strand.
AGAGAGCTGAATTATTAACAAATTAGTTTAATTTAATGTCGGAAATAATAATAGTAGAATTATTGAACAAAAAAGTTTATTTATTGAATAAAGTAGTAGCATAAAACAGTTAATTATTGAAAAATACAGTAAAATTGTTGAAAAATTTGATGAATTATTAAAGAAACGAAAAGTTGAATAGCTGAATCATGAAAAATTAAACTCAAATTAATTAAAATGTCAAACACAGAAGCTAAATTATTGAACCAATCAGTGGAATTTATTAAACAAAACAGCTAAATTTATTTAACAAAACAGTTGATTTTTTAACAAAACAGTTGATTTTTTAACAAAACAATTGCATTTTTTGACAAAGCGATAGCTTTTAGCATGAAACAGTTGAAAAATCTCTCGAATTGTAAAAGAAACAGTTGAATTGTTGAATGAAGAATAATTGAATTACTATTAAGAATGATGGAATTATTAAATCAAGATCAGTTGATATTTTTAACAAAACAATTGCATTTTTGACAAATAGCTTTTAGGATAAAACAGTGGAAAAATCTGTTGGATTGTTAAAGAAACAGTTGATATTTATAACAAAACAATTGTACTTTTTGACGAAGTAATAATTTTTAGCATAAAACAGTTGAAAAATCTGTTGAATTATTAAATAAACAGTTGATATTTTTAACAAAACAATTGCATTTTTGACAAAGTAATACCTTTTAACATAAAACAGTTGAATTGTTGAATCAAGAATAATTGAATTATCAAGAATGATAGAATTGTTCAACCAAAAACAATTCTAGAAATACTCAACAAAAAACAACTGAATTATTAACCTCAAAATAATTCAAATGTTGTACAAGGCAATTGAATTATTGAACCAAACAGTTGAATTTATTAAACCAAGCAGGTAAATTATTGAAAAAAACGGTTAACTTATTGAACAAAACAGTTACATTTTTGGACAAAACAGTAGCATTGTGAAACCAAAAACAACTAAATTATTAAACCAAAACCACATAAATTACCAAACCTAAAGTATTTGAATTGCTGAATTATTGAATAAAACAGTTGAATTATTTAACAAAAGAGTTACATTGTTGAACACCAAAAACAATTGAATTATTAATCCAAAAACAATTAAATGTGGTTTTCACCCAATTTCACAAAACAAATTCTCTAACTTTTACGATTTTCTTATTTTTGCTCATACAGGGGAGTAAGGGTCTAAAATCCTTAAAAAATTGCTTACGCACTACTAGAACGCCCACTAATACAAATTTCTTCTTTTTCTTACGTGAGGTCTACGACCTGTGTTTCCAACAGCAACTTCGGATAACTTCCGAAGTCACTGCTAGTACTCCGAGCATATTATTTGTTTTATATCTGAAGTAGCTTGCTAGGCTGGCCTCAGATGTGCCTATTATCCTATTTTTATATTGTTAATGATGGCAATTCATTGACATAGGAGGACCACCATCTTTACGTGCCTTCCGAAGCATGGAAACGGCATTGCAAAGTGAGCTCTACCCGAAGTCGAATCGGGGCGCCTTACATTAGCAATTGTTTGCGATAACATCCAGGCCAATGACCGTTTCACTCCTCAAATACAAATTTAAAAATAATAAATCAAAAACGTAGTATCTAATTTCCTTATTTTTTGAAATTTCAACAATTTTAAATTCTTCGACTCTTCTAGGTATTCCAAAAAAGTGGAAACCCTATTGAATTACCTAAACTTTCCCCCCCCAAACACGGCTCTACTAAATTGTAAAAAAATCTTTTCAGATTTTACAGAAATTTAAGACTGTGCCCTAATCGAAACTTCGAACGAAAATGAAAATTAAGATGACTCAAATCATAAATAAGGAGCATTATCGATTCATCAACACATCAACGTTTTGGGTTGAAATGAAATTTTTCGCAACAGCAAAGATCACCTATTGGCTAGGATATTAGAAAATAAAAATAAAACGGTAACGCACCTCGCAATTGCTCCACAGTCTTCCGTCTCTAGGACGATCGACGTTGCTTTTCGTCACCCGAAGTGGAATTTTATTCGCATCGCATTCCTCGGAAAAATTAAAGTCCTGCATCTTACTAATGGAAATTTCTTCCATAGAATTGCTCTTTAATTTATCATCTTTCGACTTATTGGCCCGCACTCGCTGCTTCTTGGTGCGCTCATCCCCACTGCCGAAATTGTTTTTGTGTAATTTTTTGTGTTTCGATTTTGCATCTTCTCCTCCAATAAACTCCACCAATTTGTCTAGATCGTCTATTATGTCGCTACGGTGTCCTTTAACCTACACGAGAAAATATTAGCTGTGTTTTAAGCTTCACCGTTCAAAACTTACGTCTTTAGCTTCAAATGCAACCACGTTCTTGTCGGTCTTTGGTTTTGCCTTTTTGGTTTTTTTGCCATCTGCGCCGCTCTGTCCTAGGGCATTTCCGTTTTCGTCTACCTTCTGAAAATAGAAAAGATAATGTTAAAAATTGTAAAGAAGAAACTTGAAGTATGAGTGTACCATTTTAATCACAACAAAAAAATGTAAAATGCATCAACACAGGTTTAGTACCTGGGGTTTAGGGGGATAGAGGGCTTTAAGTTAATCCTGAACCAACAAAAAACTGAAGAATCTTGCTGTCCAATTATATTACGTTATTAATCGCTTTGTTGTATCCGATTTGTTGCTTAAAATAGTACCAATATTACGAACCGCCGCCTTATTTAAAAAACAACTTTATTTATGAATCATGAAGAAATGTGGATAAATTTTGAATTGATAAAAAATTATCTGGTAGCATTAAAATTGTAATTATTTATCTATCGAACTACATTGATAGCGGAATTTCAAATAAAATATGATTTTGTTTATGTTAGCAAATGATATGGTGTCGATATTAAATAAATCTAAACAAACAAACAAAGAGGAAGAAAAAAACTTTCGCGCAACAAAAATAAATGGGTTTCTCAAATGAAATGGTGAAAAAACTCGTTAGTCACGCACATCATCTTTCAGATTTTCAAATCAGTCACTCGTGAAACAAGACATAATTTTTTGCCTAATCACCTTGTAAAATTTCGACCTTAATATGTAACATTTGCGTGTGCAATAGAGAAGACCTTCAAAAATGTGCATGATAATTTACATTTTAAAATGCTAATTCGCTCGTAAATAAAAATGTGTGCATATAGTTACCACCAAAATTCTCCAAAACGGAAAAAAATGGAACATTTCAAACTTATACTTTCAACAACACTTAAAAACCTTTCACTACACTAAAAGAAATTTGATGAAACACAACACACGACTAAAACCACTAACAGACAAAGTAAATAAAAATTTTTATCAATCAAACATCACATAAACCAAAGTATCGTAATTTTATTACTTTTGTGCTGACTTTTAAAAATTACGATTAGAAACATTTAATTTTTGTGGGTTTTAGATGCAAACTGATATTATTTCACGTTTATAGAAATTTATCAGTGCACAATAAAAATAACTTACAAATTTAATCAAATTTCAGCCTGGACACTTCACACAAAACTTCATTCACCCAACTAGAAAGATACAAAAACCTAAAACCCATTCCCCTTTATCTGGAGATCATAGTCCTATGTTACATAAAAAATGTAGGACGAAAAGTGCTGATAATTTTATGAAAATTCAAATCAGGTCGCATTTTCGTTGAAAAAACTTCCTTCATTACAACAAATTTAAATTTTTAATGTTTCCTTTAAATTATCTCTATGAAACACGTAAAATTATTACTTTGAGTCAGCGCAAAACATGTGAGGTCAATGTAATACTTTATTTATTTTAAGTTGTAATTTGCAATAAAATTTTTTTTAAATAACCCAAATAGAAAATTTACTATTTTCAATCCTTTTCCCTAGTATCGAGTTCTTTTTTGATTGATAGAAGACGTGGTTGACCACATCCTAATAGTAAATTATTATTAACGGTAAGGTTATTCCAGGGTATTGATAAGAGAATAGAGTGTGGTTTAATATTTCTCGACGATAAGTTGGTGATGTCTGCAAGCTTCACAATAATTTAACAATTAGTACCTTACTAATTAATTAACCAATCAAATAGTTATTATAATAATAACCAATTTTGGAGTTGAAAAATGAAAACAAAAGGCGACGTTTCCGTTTGTTGCATAATTCATTTACTTAATTTAAATGTTATTTTAATTGTTACCTCCAAACAACCCACTCAAATAAAAATGGTGACTTTCAAATTTTTCATGCAAGAAAATGACTTTTTTAAAAAGTTCAATCTTGTAGCAAAATTAAAAGCAATCAGCACAATTAAAATCAAATTTGTTACAAGATTTCATAATTTACCATCTCATCTAGGATGAGAGTCTTTAAACTAAAATACTAATTAAGTTTATGCAATTCTACTTCCTTGCTTTTCACTTTATGCATAGTCCTGCATCAAGCAAAATCCTGCTACAGCCAAGTTGAACTGTTTTTTTTTAGAAAAACTTCCATAACCGAACATTTCCTCTGGTTACGTTAAAAATGTTGAAAAAAGGTGCGAGCATACGGTAATTAATTTTGTAGTTTCGACAGCAATGAAATTAATTATCCACTTATTTCTGCAAAAGGAGAAACAAGCTGATGAGCAGCTTCTAAATTAAGAAGCTGTTACGTTAAAAATGCATACTGCATACTGGGTTGCCAGTTACATGATCACTTAGAAACGATTAGATTGTGTTATATTTTACAATTCGTTCGTTTTTCTGTAGATTTGTATAATTTCTGAATTATTTATAATGAAAAGTATTTACTAAAAAGGAATTCAACACCAATAAGCAAGCCCGGCAAGATTTCTCGAGTTAAAAGCTCCTGGTCAAATGTCTGTATTTTTTTAAATCCCTCGTGGCTGGCCAACTTCGCTTACCAAATCAATATACTGAATTCGTCTTTGCATTTCGATTTATATTCAGTTATTTATAACAAACAAGAAATTAAAAACAAAACAGAATTGGAAACAGAATTGGAAACAGAATTAAAAGTAAATCTCGTTTTTGAGCTGGTGTGATGCCGTTTATTTGTCAGTCAAAGGACAGTTTCAGATTAGTTCAAGGGTAAAATCGCGAATGGGATCGAAACATGTCATTCCTTGTAGCGATTTTGTGAACTTTTATGATTTTCTATAAACGCTAATTATAAAAACAGTTCTGACTATTGATATTTTTGTGTTGGGAATATTATCCACTTGGAGGCCAACTCGTCAGTGTAATTCCATGATTAATAATTTCAACTTTAAAATATTTATTGCCGGTCCGCCCTTGCATAAAAAAGCGAAATCTTGTTTATATTTTTAAACACTAAACTCGCTGCTTAGTGTCCATTATACCTTTCACCAGAAGAATATGGTGGCGAAATACCTTTTACATTGTTAAGTACATTGGGGAAGACAAATTGTCAAAGGTAAATTTAAGGAAGGTCCGCGTAAGATGCGCAGCAGTTTTTTAACAATTTCCCATAGCACTTAACAAAATAGCTATCTGTGACGGACTTTAAAAGAGGCAAAATCCTTCTTTTCCTTTAGCAGGAAGTCAATAAAAATAAATCCCAGTCCTCGTTAATGTCGAAAGCGCTGAACAGGAATTCTCTTTCAAATCGATTTTAGAATGAGAAATGTCTGCTTCCGACTTGAAAATATCATCATTACTTATAAAAATGCAATACCATGCGACTGCATTCAAAATCGTGCTGTGAAAAATTTTAAAAATCGATCGAAAATTATTATGCAAAATTTTGTCATTCTCGAGAAAGTCTAATTCTAGCATTTCGGAATTATAATAGCGACAATATTTTTGTCGCCATCTGTTGTCAACATTTTTCTTCTATGAAAAAAATCCCCATCTTAACATATTTTCATAACACTAATCGTTTATTGTTAAAAGTATTTGCTATACAAGTACACAATAGCAACAATAACTAATAACGTTCAACCTACGTTGAACGTTTCTAATATTGCGGGTTTTCTCGTCATTTTTTAAAAATCAATTCTTTTGATGGCCTTGGCATTAGCCCAACTATTTGAACAATGTGCGAGTGTCAAATTTCATTGGACGACCAAGCTAAGAAACTTCGCCAACTGAGTTTGAAAAGTTTCATTATCAAAACCTTGTGCCGCCCGCGAACTATTACAGCACTCAAAATTAAATCATAAATATGAATATAAGAGAAAAAAAGATAACCCTGCGCACTCCAATTTCAGATGTTCCAATACGAAAAAAAATGGACATTCCAAGCTGCTATTTCGAATTAATATGAGAAGTTTCACACACGTCAAGAACGAACTCGTAGATTATGAGAAAATTTGCAGCTGAAAATTTTTCGGCGCCTTTTTACTACGTGAACGGAAAAATAAAACCAATTCGCAGTCAAGGGGTCTGTCTGGACGTCTTTCTTCATTAAATACTCCGTTTTGCAGCAGCGCCGTCAATTATAACAAATTTATGAAAAATCGTCTACGGCGCGATACCTTCCATCGGAGTGTAATATAATTATACTGTGTAATACTAAAATTTAGAGTGATTTTATAACTTACTGCTATCGCTTTTTAAATAATTCGTCACGGTAATTTCGGATCTCGTAGTGATAATGTAATTTACTTGCATATGAGCCAAAAAATGCACGGTGTAGTTTTAGAAGATAAATTAAATTGAAAAAAAAACAACTTAAATCTATAAACTTAAAAATGTTGATTATTAAATAAACAACCCCATTTTAATGTTTTTTAAAATACCCATTTTAATTGCATTTGTAAGGTAATTACTATTTTAATGGTAATTAAAGATAATTATTATTTTATTACGTTTAACAACCACTTTTAATTAAAACTAGTTTTGATTCCTTCATCATATTGTAAGGTCTACATGATAAAACACTCGACATAAAATATAATTTTAAATAAAAGTAGAATGTTGTAATAATTATTTTTTTTTAACCAGGAGCTTTGTAGATTTAAAGAATTTTACGGGCGATCTCATCCAGCTTCAGTTAATGTAATTTAAACAATGGTAAAATTTGAAAAATTGCCACTTGGCGCCGCATTTTTGGACACTGCACTTCTGCTGAGCCAGTTTATTTGTACATGAATCGTCTGGGACTGCAGAAAGAGTTAAAACTCTTTTAAATAAAAAATCTGCTATAGTTTTGCCCCGTGAGACCCCACTCCCCTAAATCTAATCTGGAAAGTAATGCAGTAGTCACATAGCCAAACAAGTTTTACTCGAATTCATAGACAAACATTTTGACAACATGATTCAAAATTCCAAAATGTTAAAAAAACTAATATTTACTGCTTGTGTAAACAACGAAATTACGTTAAAATATTCCCGACATTTTCGGGTTTTCCCTGATTAAAATGGATAATTTTAATTATTACGCCAAAAATAGTTTGTGAATTGTTAAACAAATCAGTTAATTATTTCGCAACAGTTGTATTTTTAAACAAATTAGTAACTTTTCTTTGCTTAAAACAGTTGAATCGTTGAAGAAATCTGTTGAATTATTTGAATTCAACAGAAGAATTATTATTAAACTTAAAGAATTAAATTATTAAACTAAAAATAATATTGAATTATTGAACAAAATAGTGGAATTGTTAAGAATAATTGATAAACAAAAAACAAATGAATTACTAAATCAAAAAGAATTAAATTCGACAGAATAAGAAACAACGAGATAGGCTACAAATCTACAACTTAAACGACAATATAGTAGGCAACAACAAATGGGGAAAAATACTCCGAGAAGGTAATAATCTAGAAATTACGACAGAGATGGGCCAAAACAAGTCAAAGACCTAACCCGTGAAGCAAGTGATAAGAATTAAATTATTAAACTAAAAATAATATTGAATTATTAAACAAATCAGTAAATTGGAAAAAAAACAATTAAATTATTAAACCAAACAGTTGAATTATTGACAAAACGGCTAAATTTTATTATTATTATTCAATATTAAGAGAGTTGATTTCGGTTGTTTTCTATAAACTTACGAGCTCTATGACTTGCCGGTGTAGGTTTTATGCCACACTGCTAATCATTTATTTAATAAATTAAAAGTATTAATCGATTTATTAAACAAAGCAGTTGAATTACTGATCAAACGGTTGAATTTTGAACAATAATATCAAAAATGACTAAATTATTAAGTCAAAAGCGATTGAATTATTAAGGGGCAATCCATAAGGACGTCTGCAATTTTTTCAATATTTTTGCCCCCCCCCTTTGCGCAGTTGGTCACAATCTTTTATCGCCCCCTCTCCGGAACTTCCAATGGTCACAATCAACGCCCCCCCCTCATTTATTATCGTATTTTAAAATTATAATTAAAAATTACTCAAACACAATTTTTTTACAAGTCCTAAAAATAAAATGTTTATGCGGACATCACATTTGGTTAACCCCTCGCCCCTGCACTTGAAGGATTTTGCATAAAGACGTCCTTATGGACGACCACTAAGCCAAAATTAATCACATTATAAAGCCAAAAATAATTGAATTGTTGAATAAACCGGGAATCATAAAGCGTTTTTTCAACAAAGCAACTAAATTTTTTTAAAATGACGCAATATTAAACCAAAATATTAGAATTATTGCTTTATGAAGCAGCTGAATTATAGATCAAAACAGTTAAATTGTTGAACCAAAAACAACTGATTTATTAAACTAAAATGATTAAATTATTAAACTCAAACACAATTTTTTTCAAGTCCTAAAAATAAAATGTTTATGCGGACATCACATTTGGTTAACCCCTCGCCCCTCGCACTTGGTGCAAAAAAGGGTTTTGCATAAAGACGTCCTTTATGGACGACCACTAAGCCAAAATTAATCACATTATAAAGCCAAAAATAATTGAATTGTTGAATAAACCGGGTAATTATCGAACCAAACAGTTGAATTATTCAACAAAACAACTAAATTTATTTTAAAATGCGACTGCAATATTAAACCAAAAATATTAGAATTATTGCTTTATGAAGCAGCTGAATTATAGATCAAAACAGTTAAATTGTTGAACCAAAAGAGTTGCATTTTTAAACAAAATGATTTAACATTATTCCAAAAAAATTTAAAATTTAAAAAAAGTTAATAAAAAAAATTTTAAAAAGAAATTATTTTATTTAATTTTAAAATTTAAAATTCCCAAAAACCGTAAAAATTTTTATTTTTTAAATTTTAAAAAACTACAATTTAAAATTTTTGAAATTTTAAAGAATTTTCCTGCCCGAAATGTTAATTTTCCTACATTTTCAGGTTTCCAGACGAGTGGAAACCCTGAGTATGAATCTATGAGATGACTATTTTTATCTTTTGCTACCAACGACTGAGAGTTAAAATTTGATGCTCGATAAAAATCGCAAAAACCCAAAAATCGCTACTCAAAATTTTTCTTCTTATCATTTTAGTTATTACCAATATTAATTTTTTTTTAAATTCTTGAATTCTTAAAATTTAATTTTAATAAAAAAAATTACGATTTAAAAACAATTCGACTTAAAAAGAAGTAACTGTTTCTTCCGGAAGCGGAATAAATTTTAATTATTGTCAAATCTAGAAGAGATAACTAAAAATTAAAAAGCAGAAAACTGTGGTTACAATGCGGTAAACCTATCTAAAACTAAGAATCTCGTCAACCTGTGCTGTGCGGCAGTATTATTTGTTTTTCTTTAATATCTCGAAATGTACGGTCATAGTGTGGCACTCGAGTGTGTCGATTACCAAAACCGAGATACTCGGTTCAAGCCCGAGTGGAGTAAAAATTTTATTCTTAGCGTCTTCTCTCGAAAGGCAGTGGCTACCCATCAATTTAATTAGCCATGAAAGCCCCTCCGTATAGGGTGAGGCCATGACATTCGAAATCAAGAAGAAAAATATCTCGAAAATTAAAAAGCTAAAAACAAATCTGATAATTGTACAAACAACCTTATACGAAGCCTAAACGATTTAAATCACTTGGGACTCAAAATTCGAAACAAGGGGGTTAGCATGTTTTCAGCCAACCCTCAGCAATTTTTTTTAAATATAATTGTAAATAGAAAAGATACAAGTAATTTTGGATAATATAGTTTCAATGCACAATTTTTGATTCTGACAGTCGAATTAATCAGTTGGTTGAAAGTCGAAGTTGATCGTTTTTCCAATTCTTTAAAATGTGGAGACTGTGATGGCAATATAATATGCAAGCTGATAATATTGTCAAGTTGTAATTCTCAGCTAGTACTGCTGCAGTTATATGGGTTGAAATCTATTTCGAGAAACCAGAACTTGCAAACTAAATCCCCTACGAGAATAATTTTTTTAGATCAGCAAAGAATGCAGTCTCGACAACTTTCATATGTCATTTAAATGCATAAAATTCGTATTATTTCAAAAAGCTAAATTTTCAATCAGTGTTTTCAAAATCGCCTTTTTCCAAAACTGCAAGAAATTTTATCTTCTTCTTTTCTAATTTTAAACTTCAAAAGCTTACGGCTAGTTATTATGGTTAGAAAGTTGCTTCGTGCAGATATTGATAAAGAATTTAAGATTTTTTTTAAAGAAAGTTATAGGAACTAGAGAAATAATTACTTGTTTTTTAGTTTTACCAATAATTAGAACGCAGAGGAAACACCCAATTAAAGATTTTAAGGTAAAAAACTTTAATTCTTAAGTTATTCCTGTACAAAAACTTCCCAATGACTTGACCAAAGGTTATTATTAAAAATTTGAGGTTCAGTTATCTTTCAAAACTTAAAATTTTGTTTAACGTCTCCGTTTTGCAAAATATCGTCCATAAGCTTTATATATTTTTACTACCCTATACATAGATTATCTAACTGAAGCTTATTATTTAATTTTGTTATCTTAAATTATGTAATAATAATTTTCTTTAGATAAGGTTTAGTACTACTCATAACATTTATTATCTCAAAAAATACTTTTATTTTATGAATAAGAAATGAGACTAAAGAAAGCAGACCTTATTTTTCTCTATAAAGCATTTCTCAAGGTTTAACCATTCCAAGTAAGTCTGATTGAGTAAATTGTTTCTAAAGTATCCATAAATATATAAAAACAAATAAATTTATTTCAAGATTTCTAAAAACAAACTCGTTTGTTTTCTTCCATTGACCCCTTCCAACAACAAACTTTAATAATAATTGTTTTAATAAAAAATTAAAAACAAAAAAATTACCTTCTCTTCCAAAGTCCTTTTGGTGAACGGCCATATTGCGCTTGATTGCATGTACAGGTTGTAATGGGTCGTGGGCGATTGATAATGAGTCGTCGTTGCAATGGTTTCTGTCGTCTTGTAAGACACGTCATTTTCGATTGACTTATCGGAACAGCGTTCCAAAGCACTCACCGTCAAAGAGTCGTCAACATTGGTGCCACCTCCGCCACCTAAACACGTTACATTAGCACCTACATTACATTAACACCAGGCAAACCTTCAATTTCTTACCTCCAATTTCCAAATTAAATCTCGAGGTAAATTTCAATGGTTGCAGTTGTATTCTGGGTAATCTTGTTTGTAGGTCGTCATTTTTTGATTGTTCGTTATAATTTAAACTTAAAGAATCGTGTTCGAGTAGACTTTGCGATTCCATGTCAATAGTTGAAAAAGCTCCAGTCGTTTTTGTTCCCATTTTTCTTTTGGCCTCTTCGAAAAATTGTTTATTGTAGGACGATGAGAGACCGGTGTTTACATTGCAGGGTAAACTACCTAAAAAGTAAATTCGCACTAATTGGTTGCCCAATATGAGTGGAATATTAAAAAGACATACCGCCTTGATGTTGACGTGCACTGACAGTTTTACTCGGCCTGTGTAAATGACTAGCGGCCACGTACAATTCTTCTTTGGCCAAATTGTTAAGACTAGCCCCGTGAGTTATATTTTCTGACACCGAGTTGGATTCACGTTTGCGCCGGGTACGATGACTTGCAGTCGTGTTATAATACCGTACAGATTCCGAACCACTAGCACTTGTGGCACGAGCTTTTCGGTCATCTTCTTCTGCCTTTTCCAGAAGATTCTAAACATAGGGGGAAGGTAACGTGAATGGGCTATTCGCTAAATAAATATCCAACTTACTTGAAAAAGTTGACTCTTGCCTACGCGATCTTTGGGCGTTTTGTAATTAATTGCTTCATCTAGGAGGGCCCTAAGTTCGGTGTCGTCTAGTTTAGACACTGAGGCTTCCTACAAGCAAAGTATTTAAAAATTTTGAAATTTGAAACGGCACGTGACGTAAATTAATCGGCCGCAAAAGGGATTAAGGATTACGCCCAAAAAAGCTACGTCATTCTCGTCTCAAAATGTATGAAAGCGAACAATGAGGATGCAGAAATGAGCGAAATTTTGTTCGAAATAATCCACCATCGAGACTGAAAGTGAAAAACATTTGTGTGTCGCCCACGTTAAGTAAAATTTGAACCAAAAACAACTGCCGTACGTCACCGAATCGGGTCGGCCATTTGCAGTTGATCAGCGTATCATAAAATAGCGATTAAATTAAAAGAAATCGATTGTTTTGCGATATATTTTTAAACGACACCAACTGTCAATGATAACTTCAACTTTTACTGAGGAATTACAAGACACAAAAATGTTAAAATTAGCGTTGTCAGGTGAAATTTCCTTGTCAAAAATAAAAAAGTAAAAAAGACGTACTTTGCTCTCAGATCCGTAAATTGTAACATCAGATTCGTGGAGTTTGTGATTTTTCTCTGTTTGTTCTCCTTTTGTCTTGTCACCTTTATCCGGAGCTTTTGGTGCATTGTCATTTTCGGGCGAAGGTACCATATTCGACGACAGCAGGAAACTTCACTTCAAACTGTCACAAATCACTTAATGTTAGGGCTACGCACATCAACCCCATCGTCATATTTTAACTTAATGCGTATCCGTTTTAATAGTAGAAAACATGATTTTTCTAGTTTTTGCTAAGCGAAAACGGCACTACTAGAAATAATCTCGGTTCGACATTTTTGCGACGAACACGCGAACGCGACAAGCAGCTATTACAGGCCAAACAAATTGTCGACAAATACGAAAACTGCGGGATAGTTCAAACTGTGAAGCACAGGTGGCTACTTTTTGCAAATCATACAGATGATTCCGATGGAAGTGTGATGAAGCAGTGGCGTAACTAGCAATGAATTTAATGCAATGCACGTGAGATACGCTCAACATTTCACATAATTATTTATTGGACAAATGTGCTATAGAACGCAATTTTTGTGTGTGGCAAAGTGTATTAGATAAATTGAGAATTGCAGGGTAGTGAGCACTGGCGTATGGCGGCTTTTTATGTGTGTTAGGTGTGACAATTGCATACCCGTTGAAGTGTAAAGCTAAAAAAAATATTAAAAATACTTTAAATCGAAAATTTAATTATTTGCTATAATAAATTAAAATAACAAATAGCAAAACCTCAAACTAGAAACCATAGCTTTAGAAGTCGAGAGGTCTGGGGTTTCAAATACCCCTTGGCCACACCCAAATTGTGAAGAAAATAAAATATAAAATTAAAATACAAGATATATTTACAAACTGATAGCCTTCAGTATTAAATCATTAATAGAGAACATACAATCCAAGATATTGACCGGGGGCCTAAAAAAATACTCCCGGCATATTATGCCATAGTTCCCAAAACAACTAAAGTACAGCTTCTGCAAAATTTATTAATATTTAATTTTCTGTCTGATTATATTAGAGAACTGGAGGGTATTCCATACCCCAAACCTCTCCCCAATTGCACAGTTTATTTTTTTATCAACTGTTCACTATTTTGGTATTTGCAAAAAAAACAGTTAAATTGTTGAATCATGAAGATTTTTTGAACCAAAAACAATTGAATTATAAAATTAAAAACAATTAAGTTTTAAAAAAAAATAATTGAATTGTTGAATAACCAATTGAATTATTTGATGAATTATTGAACTGAACAGCTTAATTTATTACACAAAACAGTTGAATTATTTTAAAAAACAGTTACATTTTCGACATTTTGTTATTAGTCCTTTGCATAAAACAGTTGAATTGTTGAAAAACTGATAATCATTGTTACAAAAGGGTAAATTGTCGAACAAACCATTTGAATTATGCAACAAAATAGTAGACTGTTAAATCAAGAATAATAGAGTTGTTGAATCGAAAACAATTGAATTATTAAACCAATTAAATTATTAAACCAAACATATTTATAATGGTAGTATTATATTATAAAAGTTAAATTATTCAATCAAGCAGTTGAATTATTAACAAAACAGCTGAATTTATTAAACAAAAGCAGTTGAATTGCCGAACAAAACAATTGAATTGTTGAACGAAACAGTTGAATTTTTGAATAAAACAGTTACATTGTTAAACCAAAAACGACTGAATTATTAAACCAAAACCAAGTAAATTATCAAATAAAAAAAATTTCAATTGTTTAATAAATAAATTGAATTATTGAACAATTGAATTATTGCTGAATTTATTAAATGCAGCAGCTGAATAAAACAGTGAATTGTTTAAAAAAATAGTCTAATAATTGAAAAACTTGTTGAATGGTGAAAAAAACAGTTGAATTGTCGAATCAAGGATAATTGAATTGAATTGTTGAGCTAAAAACAATTGAATTATTCAACAAAAAACAATTGAAGTAATAAACTAAAAATAATTAAAATGTTAAACAAAGCAGCTAAATTTAATTGAACAAAATGGTTGATTTATTTTAACAAAACAGTTGCATTTTATGTCAAAATAGTAGCTCTTTGGCATAAAACAATTGAATTGTTGAAAAACTCTGTTGAATTGTCGAAGAAACAGTTGAATTATTGAATTGTTAACACAAAATTAATTAATTATTCAACAAAAAACAATTGAATAATTAAACTACTAAAAATAATTAAAATGCTGTATAAAGCAGTTCAAGTATTGGACCAAATAACAACTGAATTTATTTGAAAAACATCACTGAATTTATTAAAAAAAAACTCTAAATTTATTGAACGAAACGGTTGATTTTTAACAAAACAGTTGCATTTTTTTCATAAAGCAGTTAAATTTTTTGACAAGATAGTAGTTTTTTTAAATAAAACAATTGAATTATTGAACAAGCCAGTTTAATTCTTTGAACCAAACTGCTGAAATTGTTGAACAAAGTATAACTGAATTTATTAAAGGTAACACTTAAAATAATTAACATAAAATTTGCACTTTTGGTATTTTATTTTCTCATAAAACAATTGCATTATTGAAGAAACAGTCTAATAGTTGAAAAACTTGTTAAATTCTTAAAGAAACAGTTGAATTGCTAAATTCATTATTGAAATGGTAAATAAATAACAAATGAATTATTAAACCAAAAACAATTAAATTATTGAACAACAGTTGAATTTTTAAAGAAACAGTTGAATTGTTGTTTCAAGAATGATTGAATTGTTGAACCAATAACAATTGAAATATTTTACTAAAAATAATTGAAATATTGAATAAATCTGTTGAATTATTGACAAACAGCTGATTTTATTGAATAACACAGTTGAATTATTGAACGGAACAGTTGTATTGTTGAACCAAAAACCACTGAATTATTAAACCAAAACCAACTAAATTATGAAATAAAAAAAATTTCAATTGTTTAATAAATAAATTGAATTATTGCACCAAACATTTAATTATTGAACAAAACAGCTGAATTTATTAAATGCAGCAGCTGAATAAAACAGTGAATTGTTTAAAAAACAGCCTAATAATTGAAAAGCTTGTTGAATGGTGAAAAAAAACAGTTGAATTGTCGAATCAAGGATAATTGAATTAAATTGTTGAACCAAAAGCAATTGAATTATTTAACAAAAAACAATTGAAGTAATAAACTAAAAATAATTAAAATGTTAAACAAAGCAGCTAAATTTATCAAACAAAATGGTTGATTTATTTTAATAAAACAGTTGAATCATTTTTGACAAAATAGTAGTATTTTTGCATAAAACAATTGAATTATTGAAAAACTCTGTTGAATTGTCGAAGAAAAATTGAATTATTGAATCAATTATTGAATTGTTAACCCAAAATCAATTAATTATTTAACAAAAAACAATTGAATTATTAAACTACTAAAAATTATTGAAATGCTGTACAAAGCTGTTCAAGTATTGAACCAAATAGGTAAATTTATTTTAAAAACGCTAAATTTATTGAACAAATCAGTTGATTTTTTTTAAATGCAACAAAACAGTTGCATTTTTTGACAAAATAGTAGTTTTTTGCATAAAATAATTGAATTGTTGAACAAACCAGTTAAATTTTTTGAGCCAAACTGCTGAAATTGTTGAACAAAGTAATTGAATTTATTAAAGATAGGTAACACCTAAAATATTTAACATAACATTTGCACTCTTATGCCGGTTTCACAAACATTTAAACTGAGATTTCGGCTTAATTTAGGCCTAAATATTACAGGCTTAAATAATTTAATCGCAGTTTAAACGTTTGTGAAACCGGGCATTAGTATTATCTTTTCTCATAAAACAATTGCATTATTGAAGAAACAGTGTAATAGTTGAAAAACTTGTTAAATTCATAAAGAAACAGTTGAATTGCTAAATCTATGATTGAAATGTCAAATAAATAACAAATGAAACCAAAAACAATATTGAACCACACAATAGATTATTAAACAAAACAATTGAATGAATCAACTGGAATTATTGAACAACAGTTGATTTTTTAAAGAAACAGTTGAATTGTTATTTCAAGGATGATTGAATTGTTGAACCAAAAACAATTGAATTATTCTACTAAAAATAGCATTGATTGCGTTAACATTAACTACTAATAGGTAATGCGCGACTCCTGTTTGTGGAGGTGATTGCAGGTTTTCAACTAATTAATCTATATTAGGGAGTTCAACGGTACGAATCGATGAATTTAATCGGATCGGATCGATGCATTTTGTATTGAACGCGTTTAAAAACGTAAAATTTGACAGTTTAATTGAAATGTCAGTTTTAACCTCAAACTGCCAAAATTAAATATAAAGTGGTAAAATGGCTGACACAAAATGTCAATTGTACCAGTGTAAACACAATCTTATGACAATAAAATCGGTGAAAACACAACCCAAAAACTTCATTAATAAAGCGAGCGTCACATCAGAAATTGCCAAAACTCGTCAAATTCTTTGTTTTTAAATTTTAATTAATTAATTTCATGCTTTTAACAGCTAACAGTATAGAATTTAGAACGTAAAGTTTTTAGTTTATACCTTCTGCTTTATCAATTTACTGAACCTGTGCTAAATATTTTTTTATTAATTTCAATTTATTGATTGATTACACTCACGGTTCTTCAATTTACAAATTGAAATTTGGCACCAACTGCTACAACCAATCAGAGCAAGAATTCGGCAAGGTCGTCCGAATCTCGCTACCGAAAGATACCCCGAAATCACTCGAAATTACAAAATTGTTGTCTTGTCATTATCCGTATTATCACGAAATTGTTGTCTTGTATTTCTGTGTATTTAATCATGGAAAGTAAAGAAAGCGAAAATATATTTCTGTTCGTACCTAATTTAATAGGTAAATTTGGGTAAATCATCATTTGGTTAATGCTTTTCATACTTGTTTACTTTTCAGGATATGGCCGCATTGTTTTAGCCATTATATCCTTTTACTTTATGCCGACCAACTACATAATTGCTTCAGTTTGTTACGTAACCTCAGCTCTGTTGGATGCAATAGATGGACATGCAGCCCGCTACTTTAATCAGTCCACCAAGTTTGGCGCAATACTCGATCAACTCACTGATCGGTGTGGCACCATGTGTTTGTGTGCAGTCCTCGCCCATTTCTATCCGACTGCAAGTTTCTGGTTCTTACTGTCCATGACTATCGACATTGCTTGCCATTGGATTTATTTACACACGTAAGGCTTCAATTTTAATTTGAAACTATCTGGGGTCATTTACAATAATATTTTTTCTCAGATCTCTTTTACAAGGCAAAACCAGCCACAAATTTATCGACATGTCTGAAAATCCAATTATGAGTGTTTATTACACCAACCGTTCGGTACTCTTTTGGATGTGCTTTGGAAACGAAGCGTTTATTCCGCTCTCTACCTTTTAAATTTTACCGAAGGACCATTGGGTAAGTTTATCTGCTTTTATTTCTCAAGCAAACTACTTATTTTTTACAGTTGGTGGCATCCCGCTTTTCAAAATCATCGTGTACTGGTCCGCACCCATTGCGTTTGTCAAGTCGGGAATCTCTCTCATACATTTAATTGTTGCTAGCAAAAATTTGTCCATTATAGATGTAAAGGAACGTGAAGAAATAAGAACTAAAGGCATGTAAAAAGTTGTTATTTAAGGCTTCTCCTACTTAAATCCTAATATCTTAGTGAAAGAACATGCAAAAGAGTCGATTGCCCGTGTTTAACCCAGATGTGGTGAGTATCCAACGAGTAATAGAACGTTAACAGCACGGACATACGATTTTCTCATTTCTTGACTTCCTTATTTGTAATAAATGTTACCTATTAACTATTAAGTAAGAAACGTAATTAAGGTGACCAGATAAAATTTGCTATGCCAAATTGTATTAATTATATTATACAAAGTGATCAGAAATCACCGAACCTGTAATAATCTCAAACTTTGTTTACGCAATTAGATCATTTTAATCGGATCACAAAATGTATTGCTAGGGCAATTTTACAAAGGGAATTGAATTAGATGCCAAATTAACCTCCTTTACTTATCCTTCCTTCCCTTAAAAGTAAAGAATGATAATTATGTATAACGAAAAAAACATTTAAAAATTTCGCTCTTTCTCCAGGAATCTGTTATAGTTTTCAGATCGGAATTGATCTGTATATTTGTTGAAAATTTTGAGTAGCGCTAAACGTTGGGCCAAAAAGCTTTTTTTACGAGATAATCTGGTCATCTTAAGTGATACTCCATTATATTTTAAGTAGATATTTGCCAGTACCATGGATGTGAAGTATTAAAAGGTAGAATTACATATTTTCCTAATGTTGTCAGCATTTATATTAAGCGACATTCCTGTTAACATTAAATGTGCAATTTAATATTATAATTATTATAGTGGGTAATAAAAAGTTTTATTTTAATGTTTAATTTAGTACTTACCAAAGAAGGTGACTTACATTTCGACACCCCAACGAAGAAGGACGTAACTCAAGTTACGTCTAATTTGAGTTACGAACATTACTGTAATCACGAAAGGCTGTCCCATTTATATTTTTTTAAATAATACTTCTAGAATTTTTCAAACTTTCAAATCGCTCTCTTGAAAAATAGGTAAAAGTGAGTTACGTCCTTCTTCATTGGGGGTGTCGATTTCATGTGTTCTCAATTTGTTTTTGTTTATTGTTGAAATATACCAAATGAGTATTTATTTTATTTTTAATAAATTACTTAATGTAAACCATATTTTGTTCTTTAGATTGTAGTAAATTTAAGAAATCCCAATACCCCAAACTAGAAATCCTAAGAAGAAACCGGATGGTCACCCCCGGGCAAACACGGATTATATGTCATCGTTCCTGAGAAAACTGAAGCCGTATCATATCTCCATAATTTATGAACATTTCAAGTTCTGCCTTTTGATATACCTGATGGGACCTTCAGCCTATCCAAGTTATTTTTTTCTGAAATTGAATAGAAGATTTCAGCATATTGACCGTTGCTATGGTAACGTGTAATTTTTATAATTAAATAAGAAAGAAATACAACAACAAAAATGTAAATATCACATGCTGATCAGAAAAAATAACTCGAGCCTCTCCCAAAAATAATAGAAAATCGGAAGTTATAAGTTTATGATGTAAAGAAGTGCTCTCAAAAGTCCAATTTTAGATATCGAAACGTCTCGGTGTTTAAAGTAATTTCTGACTTAATCTCAATAAATCTTGATGAATTCTACCAAGTTCACCGTTGTACTGATAAAATCCTACATTTTAGCAATAAATAACTCTTAAAGTTACTTAGTTTGTGTTTTTCTGTATTTCGATGTATCCTTTTAAATTAGGTAATATTAATTTATGGGTCGTGCAGCTAGCCTACTTTATCGTATTTAAATTTTATTGATTATGTTTAAGAAAGCTGTCACGCTACTGGAAGTTCTAACAAGTAAGTTGACACGATTTGTAAGTCCGTTTAGTTAAAAGAACTAACAAAGTTAGATTTTGACTTCCAGAACTCTCGTAGAAAAGTTTTGTTTAAAAGTACTCTAGAACCTGCTTAGTATATCTACTAGTCTTGATCTTGATCAGATATTGAAAATTCAAGTTGCTTCTAGAGTTTTTCCCGCCTAAAAAAATTTAAATCTTGGTTCGCTTCACCAAAAAGTCGTTATTGCTAATATTTAAACAAAGTTCAATGCATTTTAAGAGCACGGAGAAACTGAAACTTTTTAGATAAGATTGCAACTGCAAGCAAGCATTTTCGACTTATCCTGTATATCGCAGGTGTTCGATAAACAAAGTCGAGATTGTTGTGCCGCGTAAAAAACGAACAACAGTCAGCTGATCAGATTGATTGAGGTTAGGAAGTGTTCGGGTTTTATCTTTGGCATGCTTTTGTGGTATAATATTGCACAATATTATTTTTAATTTAATGTTTTAAATTAATCTTTTTGTCTCAGTTTCACAGAAAATTTTAAGTTGTTCACCGATTAAAAACAAATCATGGTTTGGAAAGAAATTGAAACGGCATCCAAAGAGAACAGGCGTGAAATTGCTCTGGTTGGGAAGGATATCAGCACCAGATTAGAGAAAACCGGCCTGGATAAATCTCTCTTCAATTTGATACATTTAAATTATTTAAAAATTAGTGAAACTACATTGTCAGAATTACCAGACGAAATCGGAAAACTGATCAATTTGCAAACTTTGATGTTGCACAAGAACAAAATAGAACACATTTCTTTCATGGTGTGGAGTTTAACCAAGTTGAAGTTTTTGGATTTATCACACAACGCATTGACCAGTATTCCAGAAGACGTTTCTAAATTTACAGAAATTGACACCATCGATGTTTCGTTCAATAAACTGGAAAGTTTTCCAAAACTTTCCGACAGCACAAAACTTAAAGTATTAAAATTGCGCAACAATAATTTGAAAGTTTTTCCGGATATTTGTTACCCTCAACTTAAAGATCTCGCCGAACTTGATTTGTGTAATAATGAAATCCAAGAGGTTCCTGCAAATATTAAGGTACTTGCAAATTTAAAAATTTGTCTTATAAAAGCAAATAAAATTACTGAATTACCCGCCGAACTTGGCGATTGTGGAAAAATAAAAGGTAAGTTTTAATTATAAAAAAAAATTTCATAATATTTCATCACTGTTTTGTCTTGCAGAAATTGACTTGAAGGAGAATCCTTTGAAGGACAAGCGTTTAGCACAAACGATTGACAAGGAAACTAGTACCAAGAAAATATTGGATTATATTAAAAAAAATTGTAAGCGCATTGTGCCGCTGGATGACAAGGCTGGTAAAACGGTTAAAGTGGGAAAAGTAAAAGGAAGTGAAGAGAAGCGTAAAGAAACTGACGTAGCCATAACTGTTATGGGCTTTGATAACGATTTTTGTATTAAGGTTACGAAGAGTGTTGATGACGTACGACGCCACATTATTGCTTGCTTTGTGCTGAACGTACAGTTTACTCCGGAAAAATTCCGCGACTTTATTAAATTACAAACTAAATTGCACGAAGAAGATTGCGCTAAAAGAACCAAGGCGACAATTGCTACGCATAACTTAGCAGCTCTGTTGCCAAACGTCCCGTTGATTTACACGGCACTTAAACCCAACGAACTAAAAATAAACCCTTTAAATGATAAGCAAGAGATTACCGGGACTGCGCTGGTCAAAAAGCTGAAAGATGTGGCAGAGGAGGAACGGAAAGAAAAGAAACGTAGCAAATTTACAGGCGTTCACAAATATTTACATTTACTGGACGATCTTAAAGAGTATCCCGCACTGATTACCTCCGAAAACAAAGTTATTTCATTTCCGCCAATCACAAATTCCGACATCACTAAAGTAAGCAAATTTTGTTGTAAGCTGAATTATGATTTTTGTTATAACGGATTTTTATTTTAGATTTCCTTTGACACAAAAAATATTTTAATTGAAGTAACGAGTTCTACAAGTTTGTTTTCCTGCAGAAGTGTTGCTGATAAGTTGCTGAAAAGCATGACACAATTATTTGGTAATATAACTGTCCAGCAAGTTCGAATCGTAAATGAAAAAGATGGCAGTTTTAGACTGGTTTATCCCAGTTTAACGGATTTGGTTATTAAAGGTGACGAAAATATTTTCGTTGATAGGAATCTGAAAAATTAAAGATTGTAGTCATTTGATCATGTTTATTTGTAAGTAATTTATGAATATTTAAGTTGGCTTTGTATTTAAAAAAATAAATTTGACTAATTTTTGTAATTGTTACTGTTATTGTTAAATGACAATATTCTCGGATACAGTGAATATTTTGCTTCACTGTATGTGAACGGGGTCACCCGACGGGGTGACCTTGGTACCAAGGGAGAGCTTTAGCGTGGAAATACTTTGGCCCTTAGTCACTTGGGTATTTTGTGCTAAATTGTTTGTTTGTGTGATCGTTTCGATGTTTCAGCTTTGATGCATTGATGTTTCAACGATGCAAAGGAATTGATCGTTAAGATCGGTGGTCTAGTTATTGATGTATCGGACGATAAACGTGCTCGAGTTTTTTAATCCAGAGAATTAGCTTGTGTACCCAATGAGGTAATTCCCCTTCGGTGTTAGGGTCCATGCCTACGCAAGCTGTTATGGACGAATTTTTCCATCTCACTGGATGGCTATTTATTTATTTCTGTTACTGTTACTGTTGTCTTATAAATTTGTAATATCAAATACTATGAAAAGGATAATACGTACAACCAAAGAGTATATAGATATAGAGGGCCAGCCATGTATTAAAAATTGAAACGTAGAGACACCCCTGGGCACCAGGGGGCGTAGCAAAGCCACCTATTGCCCAGGAACATGTACTACATTCTATCTCTAAAATACAGATATCTACTGTACCGACATCGAAAAAAGATGTACTTTTTGCTACCTGAAGGACTTAGGAAAAGGTTTTATGACCTATTGTAGCTTTAATATAAGCTAATTTGGTATAATTGACAAAGTTATATGTTCTAATATGCCGTTACCTCTTTTACTTTTTGTATTTGAATAGTACAGCAATATACTATTGTCGTGCGCGCATATAACGTTTTTTATTAAACAATTATATATTGTTTTTTACACAACATTTATATATGAAATAAATTTAATTAAATTACAAGTTCACAGAAACATTTACTATTGTGTGGATGTATAATATTGGATCTTCTGCAGGGAAGGAGGACAAAATTAAAACTTTATTATAAAAATTTGTTTTTTATAATGAACTAATTTGTAATAAATTTGCTTAATGAAAATTAATTAATATGCTGTGATTACCAGTAAACATGTTGCATTATATTATATTTCGATTGGATTATATAAACAATATTGATGTGCATGTCCTCGCCCCTTCCCTCATTTCAAATCAAAACAGTCTAAATCGATTGTCCATCTTTTATTTTTGTTTGTACCTCTTTCGTTTTTAAACAATTTAAAAAGTTTGTTGGGGACTGGTAAAAATTAATAAATAAAGCTTTAACATTAAGCAAATTATAAAATTGTTAAAAGCAAAAAAAAGTTTTTATTATAATTTTTATAATGTATAGGGTGTCCCAATAAGAGCGCTGGATTTAAATTTCTTTCTATTTTTTGTCTATAAGCTCTAAAAATTTATATATGGGATTTGTCAATATTGCGGTTAGTAGTGGCGTATTTAAAAATTGCCTAGAAGGAGGCAAACCAAGGGAGGAAAAGGGAGTTAAATCACTCATGCGCGTCAGTAGTAAAGAGTTAACTAACCAATTCCAAAAATCAAAAAAATAAATGAAATTAAAATGTTATTTTAAATTCAAACTTATTTAAATTTTAAAACCTCGTGGTAAACATTATTTTTATCGCGAAGGGCTTCTGGGATCCAAGTCATTCTTGAGAGGGGGGCAATTTCCCCCTTGCTCACCTCCAAATACGCCAGTGGCGATTAGTAATATGTTAAAACTCATTATAAAAATGAATAAAACATTCGTTATCGGTTCACAAGAATTAAGCATTTAAAAAAGCAATTTAGAGCGAATTCTGACGAAAGATCCAACTGAAGCAAGAATTCAAACCAGTAGACCATTTTAAGCAAAACAAATTTGTTAGATGATTGATCGAACATCAGATAGGGAACGAAATTTTTGCAAAAAATAATGTGTATATGTGTATAAATAAAAATACAAGGTGCCTTAAAAAGTTTCACTGCCCCCAAAAGACTTGTCTAAATTACACGAAGAAAAAGTACAAACGAAAATAAAGGATGCATAATCATGCACAATTGATTACACTTAGTTACTTACACGAGTTACACACCTCGCTTGACGAACGTGTTGGCGGGAAGACGGACAGAATAAATTTCTCATCAATCCGGATTCGAACCGTGACGCTTGGCTTAGTGATTGACGCACTTAAGCGCTAGAGCTGCGATTGTTTGTTTATTTCTCCTTAATTATACTTTTTCTGTACTTAAAATGCCATTTTCTCGTTTTCCTCAGTACTTTTGTAAGGAATGTGATGATAGGAGGGGGTAAAACTCTAGATGGTGGTACTTATAAAGCATGCCCTGTATCAAAAATAACTATATGCAACGACGACGATGTTTATATTTTGAAAATTCTTTCATTCATGACAATAAAGAAATACAATGAAATAGATGAAAACCGTACGTTCCCCAACTTATCTTCCACGTCTTCTTCATTACCTTCGACAACCTCCAATATTGCTATGTATCATTGAAACTATTACATTAGAAACGTGTTCGATTAATTATTTTGCTGGGTATGTTGCTCAACGTACATTAAAAAAGTTTCAATGCGATCAATGTAAAGATAAATTAATTAAAAATGAAGAAGAAAAATTAGTAGACAACATGGAATTATTAATTTTAAATAGAGATTATTCGACAGAGAATGAACAAATTAAATACTTAAGAAGACCTACAAAAAAGTTATTTGAAATCACAAAATCAATTTTAGAAATTTATGAAAAATTTATGACTACAACTTCACATGCAATTAATATTAAAGAACAATTTTACAGAATTACGAAAAATGAAACTATTAATGCATTCTTAAATAACGATCATAATTGCAGCGAGCATAGGAAATTTTAGTTAATAAATTATTAATTACGAAATTATACAAATGCAATAAGTTGATAAAAAATAACGACAATACAGCAGACGAGAAAAAAGCAAAACAAAAGAAAAAATTTTAGAACATAAATGAATATTTTAGTTTGATTGAAGTTTGTATCTATAAGTAAGAGATCTTAAAATAAAATTGTAAAAACCTCCACAAATTCTTTTTATTACAAAAATTATGTTTTCATTTTGAGTTTGTCTACCTACCTACTTAGGGTACCTACACCTACCTACCCCAAGGATTAATACTGAATAAACCATTTCTTATGCTATCTCACTTCTATTTACTCTTTGCTTCATTCATGATAATAATGCAAATTTAACCCGCTGGAGGCCGATACCAATCGACTACAATTCCTTGGTCAGGTACCAAAAATTTTGGTGACACCTATTTGCATAAGAGCTGTTCCTCTATATCTATATACTCTTTGGTACAGCTGATTATACTTTCAATAGATTTTAGGTAAAGCGAAAATTACCGCCATCTGTTGATAGAAGTTGTGTCAAAAGTTACCAATAACGAGTAATTTAACAGTACAGTTGAGTTGAAAAATATAGGAAGGGGCTTTCACGTTTTGGAGGTTGTTCACTATTTTGGTATTTACAATAAACACACTGATATCTTTTTTTCCACGATTGTAAGATTTATTAATTATTATTAATCTGAACGGGTATGATTCCTGGCTGCGCACACTTGTCCGATTTCCTCGACAAAGTTGAGCATGCTGATGGGAGTTGGTACAATCTCTTCGGTTACCGGATAGACAGCTGAAATGCCTTTGCCTTTTCATTGCTAGGGCTATCGCATAGAATGTGGAATGAAGTTTTATCCTCTTCCTAACACATTCTACATGTAAGATTTCAACTAACTCCATAATTTTGAGGTGTCTTCTTAGAGAGTAGTGTCCTATAAAAAGTGCTACTATCTCCTGAGCTGTGATCTACTCAGCTTTGGGATTTCTTGCTTTTTTGTTCTCCAAGGGGGCCTTTGATGAACATTTGTGACTGCCGTAGTCCCGGAAGGCTCTCCCAGTAAGAGAGGTGCTGTTGATTTAGTGTGTCTTTAATTGTCCCTTTTGCGGTCCTATAAGCTATCCCGCAAGTCGGTTCTGGACTCGCCAAACGCTTCCCTGGCGAGGGAGTCTGCTTTCTCGTTTCTTGAATGTCCCGGCACCCAACTCAGTGTTAAGCTGTATCAGTGTCATTAGTGCATCGAGGCAATGTTTTACAGTCATGGACACCTATCAGGGTCTTAATTGCAGCTTGGTTGTTAGTCACTACATAGATTCTTCTATTTGCATAGGACCTCTGTATTATTTCCTCTGAGCTGATCTTTAAAGCAGTTATTTCTGGTTGAAAAATAGTAGCGTGGCGTTCCAGGTTGATGCTGAAAGCATCACATTTCTTCCCCCACTTATTCATGCTTTCTTCCATATTGGATCCATCTGTATACCAGATGGTGTCATATTGAACCCTCAGCTCCTGCTTGGTCTCCTCCTTTACCCTCTCGGGTAAGGTTGCCCTGAAAGGGTTTCAGAAATCTCTCACAGTGCTGATTCTGTATGAATGCATACACAATATGTTCTTACTCTTAATGGAGTCGAAGATCATCATAAAGGTAATCCCTTGCGGGAGTTGCATGACCTTGACTGTTTTTTGTTAGTCTATTGGCCACCAGTAAAGCCTCCATCTCTATCGCTAAATTGGACGGACAAAGGCCTAAAAACCTCTGCATAACTGCGATGAGCGTTGTTAGCATTAACCCCGTTGTTCCTAAACATGCAAGTTCCTTTGCAGCCTTGTAAGTCTATTTAGATAGTAAGACCAGCAGTGTAGCATAAAGCATACACCGGCCGACTGGAGAGCGGTAGACCGCGGTTCGAGTCCTAGTCGAGTCGAATACACTGCTGTGATCAAAGGTCCAATATCAATCTGTGGACTATGGGGAAGGCAACGGGAAACCACCCATGAATTATATTCACGAAAATTCATCTTGGCTTCCGCCAACTGGGTCACGTCGCTTCTGTCAAGAAGCAAAACGATGAAGAAGAAGTCTATTTATGCTTTCCCTTTTCTTGGCTTGGTACCACCAGATTAAGGATGAGGATATTATTGTGGGTACATAAGCTTTGGTCAAAAAACCATTTTTGGCTTTAGTCCCCACGTTATGCTAATCATGTTTCTACAGGCCCCCGTAGCTTTATGGGTTATGTTCAGAGGAGACAGGACTTCTCCCTGCGGCACTCGTGCCGGAGAAGACAGAGTTTCTGTTGTTTTCCGGTAGGAGAAAGCTGGACCCAGCCGTCATCCAGATGGGTGGAATTTCCATCTTTCCGGCCGACACTGCAAAGTGCCTTGGTGTCACTTTTGACAAGGCACTGTCTTTTCGCCCCCACATCTGCGCGGTCGCCAAAAGGGCCGAAGAGGTTCTCGGCGCTCTGACTAGGCTCATGCCTAACATCGGTGGGCCTAAGGCCAGCAGTAGGAAGATCTTGGGCTCCGTAATCCACTCCATCTCGCTTTACGGAGCCCCCGTATGGGCGGATGCGCTGAGGTACGATTCGTACCGCTTACAGCTCCAGCGCATCCAGCGGAAGGTGGCTATACGTACCATCAGCGCCTATCGCACTATCTCCACAGATGCGGCGCTGGTGTTAGCCTCCATGCCCCCCATACATCTGCTGGCGGAAGAGCGCCGAGACAATTACCGGGCCGATAAAGCCCAAAAGGCGGAAAACCGGCGCCTCCTTCAACGGAGGTGGCAGGAATGTGGATGGAATCCGGTATGGGGAGGTGGCACACCATACCGGATTTGGACGTTTGGGTGGGGAGGACCTTCGGAGAGCTGAATTTTCATCTCTCACAGGCCCTATCCGGCCACGGATGCTTCAACGAGTATCTACAGAGGATGGGAAAAGCAGCAAACAACAGCTGCTTTTACTGCGGTGAAATCGACACCGCAGAACATACCATCCTCCGTTGTAGCGAGTTCGTGGCCGAGAGATCCGAATTGGAGGCCAGGCTCTCCGAAAGGTTATCTCCCCAAAATTTGGTGGGGCTCATGCTGCTCTCCAGCGAGAATTGGAGAGCTGTTGACTCGTACGTCAACAGCATTCTCTCCAGGAAAGAGCAGTATGAGCGGGATCTGCAGCGGGCCGAGAGGGCCGTGCAGTAGCTGGGCTGCATTTGAGGCAGCGCCCCATTCGGGGGCCACACGCGGGGCACGTGTTAGTGTGAATAACAGGTACACGTGCCCCAAGCGTGGAAATAGGGAGGGGGTTTTAGTGGGTAAGAATCCCACACTACCACCCCAATAACATCGGGGTGGTGTTTTGAAGATTTCCCCCTCTAACCAAAAAAAAAAAAAGGTTAGATTCAGTTGTCAAAATGCGCCAAATCATCATTGCACTTATTCCCATGATCCACACAAACAAAAGAACATAGTCGTTGACGACGAAATCTTCCTATTTGGCATTAAGGAACTGGGAGCAGTAGTAAAAAATATGGCATGCAACAACGCCCTGAATACTGATATCTCTCAATGAGCATCTTCAGGGGGTGAGTATCTAGGGGGGATGGAAGATGGCACAACAAAAATGGAACCCAACCACATTGAGAAGCTATTTGAGAGATTGCTCTTTTCCAGAATCACACACGAAGTCAAAGCAACTGGAAGGCATCTAATAAAATATCCAGGCGGTCAAGAAAATAGTAGATTTGGTTAGTCGGGCCAAAGGAAGGAAGGACTAGAAAGCTATGCATTCTGGTGACGCTGGCCATCAGTTCAACTCAGCGAACTGGGAATTAGTATTCGAGGAGTTAAGAGGGAGCAAAATCCCATCATATTTTCTGAAGATTCTTATGAGCTATTTCAGGTGTAGAAGACTGGTGGTGTCAGGACGAGTACTATAAGATTCAATAAAAGTAACAAATGGAGTTTCTCATATCGTCATTCCATCTAAAAGTGGCAAACATTGTGGGAATTATTCCAGAGTGGCAGATGGACCCATCAGCTCGTCCCGCTGATGCTCTCCGGTCATTGCTGTTCTTTGGCATACCTGCACCGGTTTAAAAGACTACATACCGACGCCAAACACGCTACTACTTTCCCATTTACGTGGTAAAGGAAAGTATTTTTAAATGCGAGTGGTGGATTGCAACGGCTAAAATACAGGAGTCCATGCATTTTTCCACATTGTATGGAATATCATTAGTGGGATGGTGGTCGATATTTTGAGGTTAAAGGAAAACGAAGAAAGCCAAAGACAAAAAGTGAAACAGATGAAACCAACAAACCAGGAGAAAACGAAAGTAAGAACAAAAAAACCCCGAAAGGGCAGAAGAATGAAATCAGATATTCTGGTGAGAACGCGGTCTCAACAACCACCAAGGGAGAAGATTTTAAGAGATAAAAATCCCACACTACCACCCAATACGGACTGATGGTGTCTTTAGAAGATTTCCGCCTTCCTATACAAAAACAAGGTTCGATTCAGGTAATTGAAAAAGGGGGAAATTTCAAGTGGGTCGCAATATTTAAAAATTTGGGAGCCGTTGAACTATAGCAAAAGCGTACGTTTTGTCTTGGCTCATATTATTTTCTCATACACTTTATTTTCGGAATAAACCTGCCAGATCATATTACAGTTGTTGTTACTTATTGACTAAAGGTAAACAAGCACCTATATCATGACGTGGAATCCAAACCACGGACAAAAAATAATTTGGTATTAACTGGAAAGTCAAAAAGAGGGAAAGATTGGAGAAATAATGTTGAAGAGGCTAAAAGTGTTTAGCTTACAAAAAATCTGGGTCTTGTCAATCAATATTAATGTCTTCTTTTTGCCTCAAAAATATGAGTAAACACTGCAAGGTAATAAAAAAAAAGCATAATTCAATTTGAAAATCTCTAATTGGCGCAATTAATTTTCTTTTTAAAATGATGCATAAACATTTAAAAGAATATTTAGTAAATACAACTTATCGCATTGCACTCGATGCATATCAAGATACATAATTATAATTAAGTTACAGTTATCTAAAAACTAGAAAACTTGCAAACAAACATCATACTGAATTATAATTCTTACAAAACAAAATTAAAATATCTACAAGAATGTTAAAATTTGAAGCAATCTTATGACAACTGCACTTGCAGTTCTGAAATGTCGGTCGTCATCTCGTCCGATATATGACTCGTAGCGCTACCATCCTCGTACTTCGTTTCTTCATATTTTGGTTCTGACAATTCCTCCATCATTGATTCGGGCGATTCCTCCACCACTCCACCTACAGAACCGCCGGTTAGATTATCCTCAGCTTTAGGCGTCACGTTATCGGTGGACGGCGGTGGATTAGGTTTGGTTCGACCATATTTTTCATGAATATTACGATGCCGTTTAAGAGCAAATCGATCGGAGAAACCAACACTGCATATGTCACATTTGAAAGGTTTCTCACCAGAATGGACCTTGGCGTGATTTTTAAGATGCGTGGCTTGATTAAAGCAAGATCCACAAATATCACATCTATATGGTTTTTCTCCTGTATGGATACGCCGGTGATTCCAGAGAGTTGAATGTCTAGCAAAGGATTTGTCACATACTTCACATACGTAAGGACGCTCGCCGGAGTGAATTCTCTCGTGATTTTTTAAATGCGGAGATTGAGAAAATTGCATTCCACAAACGTTGCAACGATAGGGCTTCTCTCCGGTGTGGATTCGAGAATGATTTTTTAAATATGCAGCTTTAGCAAATGCCAGACCACAAATGTTACATTTGAAATTTTTCTCGCCAGTGTGAAGTCTTTTGTGAGACCATAATGACGAATAACGACTGAATGAACCTATAAAAGAGCATCTTGTTACAAATTTGCTATATTAAATTTTTGTAATATCAAAATATATCCGGTATTTCATTTTTTCAAATTAAGTTACATTTTCAATTAAAACGACAAAATCAAATAAGTATACGGAATGCGCCAAATAGAATCTCAACCTTTCCGTAGGTAGCATTCCTTAATTATTTTTAAGTGTAATAAATAACCAGCAAATATAATATTTTGCACCTTTATAAGAAAACAGAGTAATTTCAAAATAAATTTCATTTGAGCATGTGATGAATTGGTAGGTTTTAGTATTTGCGTTTTAGCTGAAGCAATCAGTTTTTGATTAAACGAAATAAAGCGCGTTGATTGTTCACTTTCTTTAATTTAAAAATCGTAAATTAGCTAATTTTCAGGGATCAAATGGTCTGAAACACGAAAACTAGTGCGCATTTCAGTAATTTCTCGAAATGAGATTTTCAATTTTCCATTAATTCCGGTATTGGGTAGATAAAATTTTATTGTTTTACTGAAATTGCTTCACGCTTGATTTCCCTTAGTTAGTGAAGGATAACTTTTCTGTGTCGTATGAAATTTCGACGACAAGCAGATGGTGTAGGCGATTGTTGAAAAACAACATTAAAAATAAAAAAGAGTATGCAGCAACCTTGCACTCAAAACACTGTAAAAACAATAGGTAAGAAACACGAAAAAAGTAGACAATTTTAGTCTCATACAAAAAAAGTCGTAAGAGTTGTAAAATAATGTGTGAAATCTAGTTGATATCGACACCCACTCCCCAGTTTTCAGCACGAAAAAAATATTATAAATGGAAGCGTCTTTTAAATTGTTGTTAGCTTTATTTTTTCTATTTTTACCCATTTGTTTTTTCTCCTGGTACGGAAATGCTCATAACTAAAATTAGACGTAACTTTTGAGTTACGTCCTTCTTCGTGTCAATATTAAACTGCCCCTCTGGAAATAATATATTACGAGGAAAATAGGCGTGGATGTGACGACAACGTCGTCAAGGGGCAAAAAATTACTGCCAAGTCTTTTAAGGGTGGATTAAAAAATTTTCACTTTAATCCCTCATAAAATATTAAATACAATTTCGTCGTGAATTCTTTCAGCGTCACTGAAATGTTCTCATCGAACAGGGTTTCTACCGAATTTTGTAAAATAAATTACTTTTTCAAGTTTTTCCTGATTAAATTATTTGATAATTTTCCCCGAGTCTTTGAAACTTGGAATATTTGAAATGTGGAACGTAACCGC
This sequence comes from Lycocerus yunnanus, assembly GCA_036346125.1. NCBI lineage: Eukaryota > Metazoa > Arthropoda > Insecta > Coleoptera > Cantharidae > Lycocerus > Lycocerus yunnanus. Next base: position 6,822,562 of record JARFIX010000052.1, read on the forward strand.
AGAATTGTTGAATGAGTCGATTTATTTAATAAATTTAATAATTTTGCATTTTTGGACAAAGTTGTAACTTTTTTACATAAAACAATAGAATTGTTGAATCAATGATAATTGAATGTTAAAATAATTGAAATGTTGAACATTTTTACATAAAACAATAGAATTGTTGAATCAAGGATAATTGAAATGTTGAACAGAGCAGTTAACAATCATTTTTGTGTCAAATGTACAAGAAAAAAAGTGGCCTTGCAAATTTGAAATTAAGTATTTTGGTTAAAAACAAAAAATGGGTTTTTTTGAACAGCTGTATCTGGCAAACAACAGAGGCTTAAGAAATTTCTGTAACTACCGAAAAGGTTACTCCGCAACCTGGTGATTTTTAGGACGTTTCTGAGCAAATCTTCCACTGTCCTGGTTTGAGCCACCCACAGAGAATGAAATACTTTTAACAAATCATTAAAACTAGCCGATAATTTCTATTGGCTTATTACAGAGGTCCCACTAAATTTTTATTTTAAATTAAATTTGGTTAAAATTGATTATTTTTCTTGACTTCTCAAAACTTGGAAAACAAAAATTAAATCAATTTATTATTGTACCAAAAATTGTTGAATTGTTAAACTAACCATTGAAGTATTGGACAAAAAACAATAAATTATTGAAAACAGTTGCATTGTTGAACAAAATAGTAGATTCTTTGCATGATACACTTGAATTGTTGAACAAAAAATAATTGAATTATTAAACCAAACAGCTGCATTTTTAGACAAAATAGTAGCTTTTTTGCAAAAAAAAACAGTTGAATTGTTTAAACAAAAAGTACAATTGCATCATTTTTAATATTTTTAAACAATTAAATTGTAAAAACAATTCCATTATTAAATCAAAAAATTCTAGTTGAATTATATTGAACAAAACAACAACTCAAAATTATTGTTTAAAACTTGAAAAAAACAATTGAATTGTTCAACATTGAACTGTTGAACAAACTAGTTAAATTATATTGAATAAAACAACTCAATTTTTAAACAAAACAGAAGAATTATTTAAAAAACCAATGAAAATAACAATTGAATTGTTGAAGAAACAGTTGAATTGTTACATATAACAATTGAACAAATTAGTTGAATTATATTGAGAAAACAGCGAAATTTATTAAACAAAATAGCTGAATTATTGAACAAAACAGTTGAATTATTGAGCAAAACAGTTGAATTGTTGAAAAAACAGTTAAATCCATATAACAATTTAATTTATTAAGCAAAAAACTGAATTATTGAACAAATCAGCAGAATTCTTTGTTTAATTATTTAAAAAACGGTTGAATTGTTCAGCATTCAATTAAACTGACGAACAAACTAATTGAATTATATTGAACAAAACAACGAATTATTGAAAAAATAGAAGCTTTTTTCCATAAAAGAGGTGGTTGAATATATATTACCTGCAGTATTTTTACATTTTTTCCATCTGCATAAGAGTTGAATTGTTGAACAAGCAATTATTATTTTAATTTTTGAACTGAAAACAATTGAATAATTAACAACAAAAAATTAAATTATTAAACCAAAAATAATTGAATGATTAAGCAAAACAGTTGCATGGTCAAACAAAAACAATTGAATTATTAAACAAAAAATAAATGAATTATTAACCCAAAAAGTAATTAAAAATAGCTGAATTTTTGCCTAGTTGAAACAGTTGCATTTCTGCCTAAAACTGCAATACTTTAATTTTAATTTAATTCAAGTTAACTTCTTTTAATTTCTTTCGTTCTCATTTAAAATTCCTTGATTTTGCAAGATGATGTAAAATTTTCACAGTGGGAACACTGTTTACCCTTTACCCCCCCTGAAAGAATCCTGTACCAACATAGAGCGCTAGACTTTTTGTTAGATGACGCTTACGGAGGTTCCACTGAATTTTCTGAATCAAATTTGCTGACTTTTCAGATTTTCCTTGATTAAAATTGATCATTTTTCCTAATTTTTTGGAACTTGGTACATTTTTTTTTTACAAGTTTCAAAGAATTTTTCCTGATTCAAAGTTTAAATATCTCTGACTTTTCAAAACGAGTGGGAACCCTGTCGAAATACATTAGAAGCAGTAAAAATGGTTGATTTGTAACTTTTAATGTTTAAGAGATCATAAAGACTTTCCCTTTTTCTCAAAAATTTCCAGAAGTCCTCAAAAAATTCCAAAATAGGTTGTACTATTGTTTGGCCAATAACGGAATATTTTAATAATTTCAGAAAAACATAATTTTTATTTGCTTTATTTTTCAATTTTTACCTCCAACTCCTTAAGGGATCCACTAAATTCAGTTTTTTTATCATGGATGAACAAATTTAAGACATGACAACACAGCTGAACTTCCAAGTTAATGGTTACGCGCGCACGTGAGCTATGATTACCTTTAAAGTGATGTATCACAAGGTAGGGAGTGCTATTTAAAATTCAAATAGTACTCTTTTTGAACATCTTTTTTCCTTTTCTCAAATTTGCTCAAAAACGAACGTTATTTCGACGACTGGCTACTTTTGAAACGAACACCCGGTGTTACGTCTCATTGGAATGGAAAATAACCCCGAGACTGGCGTAGACGTCGCCAAGTGTCTCGAAAGTTGCTGTGCAAAGTCTGACAAGAGTGGATTCGATAAAACTTTCCCTTTAAAGCCGCATAAAATACCGATGAATTAGTTTTGTTCCATAATTTGTACATTGTTATAAAAAATTTCTTGAGTTGCCCGTTAACTAAATTATTGCCGGCTCATATCAGAAAAACAATTTAATCTTAGCTAGCATAGGCCATTTTACTTTTTGAAAATAAGAAAACGTAATAATTTCGATTTTTGTGACAATAATTTCGTGGAATGTTGACTTACCATTACAAATGTTGCAATGAAACGGCTTATCGACATTACTTTGTTGGTTTTTTGAACCTCCAATGAAGATGATTCCACTACCATTACATTTGGTGCATTTGGTGACCGAAGCAACGCCACGTCTCTTTACAGGATGAGCATTCTTTATGGCCAACGGTATGGAATTTTGGGTACCTAAACAGATTTATTGTGACCCTGGTTAACAAAATTTCAACAAACTCACACTCACCTAAAGTTGACGTAGTTTGAGTTCCTGTGGACTCCTCAAATTTAGTGACGCCTGACGAATCGGGAGCAGTGGCCACCACAAATATTTGTGGTTGGATTGCTTCCGCCGATAGACAAGTCTCGCACTTTACCTTCATCACTGCTCTCTTTTTGTTTGTATCTTGTGGTAGAGGAGCCCCACATGATTCACAATTTTTAATTTTTAAAGTATTTTGCGGCTGCGACTGAGGCTGCGGTTGTTGTACCTGCTGTTGCTGTTGTTGAGGTTGATGAGCTTGAATCTTGTGTGATTTTAAATCTGCATGAGTGTTACAAGTGAGGCCGCATTCTTCACAAGAGAATCGAATTCTATCGGCGGATACAATTTGAATCTGTGCCGGTTGAGGCTGCGATTGGCCTTGCACCTGCACGGTGATCTGTTGCTGCTGTTGGGCAGACTGCTGATCGCCACCCTGACCTCCACCCTGGTGAATGCGCTTGTGATGATTTAATAACGTCAAATGAGCAAACATCAGTCCACAAACTTCGCATTTAAAAGTTATATTCGATATTGTGTTTTGAGCCAACGACATTTGATTCACCAACGCATAATTGTAAGAGAACGGCTGAGCTATGTAGCACTTGTCATCGGTCAGTTGCGACATGTTTACGGTCGAATGTTGCGTCTGGGCAACCACTGCCGTATTGGGGGCCGCAATTTTATGAATCATGTTAACGTTTGCGTAACAAAACGAAGGAAACGCTTCCTTTTGTACCCCATCTTGTCCGTTCTTGTCTTTATCTTGCGGTTGTTGCGTCGTTTGGTATTGGATTTGCGACTGTTGCGTCGTGATTGTGTTGGGATCAAACATCTTCGCTCCAATTCTAAATTACACACAAAAGAAACAATCATTTCGGCCGAAGACTTAAAAAATTTAAAATTTCGATGTGATGTGCAAAAATTTGGACCGACCGACAAAAAAAAATTAAAAAAAATTAGGGGTGCGGTCCCACGTTGTGTAAATTTTTATTATTAAATAATTTAGGCTCAAGCAGGACGAACCGCTCAACAAATTCGAAAGTTTTTCATCTCTCGCTCAAACTTATCTCTTTTTACAACAAAGACGCTGATAAAATTGAAATGAAATAAGGATATGAAGTAACAAAGAAAGCCATTTACCTTTGCTCTCACTCAATGTGTAGTTTGAAATGCCGACGAACAAACGCAGCAATTTTTTATTAATTTCGCCCCGAAGCGGCTCAATTAAAGCATGGATCGATCAACGAACGATGCAATAATCAAAAATTGTTCAATTCGGTGGCTGAAATTTTATAAATGCACTTTAAAAAATGCCAAAATACTTGTATCCATCTCACTTTAGAAAACAGTCGACTAGCGTTGCCATCTTTGTTTCTTGTGTCTCCTTCGCGAGGATGCGCATGACGATGCGCAACCCTCTTGGTAACAAAATTCGTACGTCGAAAATTTATGTTGCGTCGAAATAGCAGCAATTTTATTTTTATTTATTTGCGCTGTTAGAAGCGTTTTACCCGCCTCAGGTAAGGCAACGTTCGTTTTAAATGTAATCATTTTTATTGTCGCCGTTCGGACGGAGCTATAAAAATTAAATTTATTTAAAATACGATGCAAATTAAATTTCGACGTTTGAAAAGTCAAAATGTTAATATTGGTGATTTTAATTTTTCCCCCAACAGTTGCTGGTTTGTGTGGTGGTTGCGATGTCGGATTTAGGAAGTGGAGATGAGGGGTCGAATTCACAAAGTGAGTAAGAATTGATACAATTATGTGCACTGTTAATTAAAAAGTGTATTCAATTTGGAATCTAATCCGTGTTATAATTCCTTGATTTAATTTTAATTATAAGCCCTAGCAAATGTCACAAGTGACATAGCAAACAAAATGGCGAGCTACATCTTTTGTTCGTATTAAAATTTTAGCCAATATCCTCGGTAATTATCAGCCTAACTGCTTTGGAATTGATTAATTTTATTTGTTCCTTCAAAATTGTTGTTACGCGACACTTGCGGCGTAAGCGTATGTGCGATAATCCGAGAAGTGTCATAATATAAGTTGCATTGTACTAGGCCGCGACGACCTTGGCCAACAGCCTTTAGGTTGCGTTGATGTTGAAAGGTGGCAGGACATTCTGTCCAAAATGAACCTTATGCGATGTCGCTAAATCAATTTTGAAAGAATTTACTTTTCCAACACAAAACTTACCTATGCGAAATCGCTAATTTTGCATAATTTCACCATAGTTTTTTTTTTACCGGATTTACGTTTTTAGAATACCACCAAGGAATGGAGCAGGGCAGTGCAGAATACGACCCAGGTAAGTCATTGTCCCATTTACTTTTCTTTATCGCGGCTGATTGTTACGAAGTTAAAATGTGAAATCATCTTTTACTGGCGCAACTTGACGAATATCTTGCGCGATGATTCACTCATTACTAGGAATTTCGGAATGCCTAGTAACCACTTTTCCGCTATACGATCTTTTTTTTTATTTTTCTGCGAGAGTGGAGGATCTTGAAAGTGATTCATTCATCATTTGATACTACCAAAACTGGTTCCGTCCTAAAATGTAAATTTTCGAATTTTTAATTGTAAAATAACCGAAGACATGCAAACTGATTTGGAGTTTGAGTGGACCTACAAAAAAATATACTACTGGCAAGATCCAGGTCGGATAAAGTTGTTTTGAAATTTGTTTGCCCCAAAGTTGTGTGTTTAGTTTTTAACAAAGTTTTGATTTGTGTTGCAGGGCAACAAGGACCGGCTGAACAGGAATTAGCAACGAAGACCTTACAAATTCAAAGCAAACGTTTTTATTTAGATGTGAAGCAAAACCGTCGAGGGCGATTCATTAAAGTAGCTGAGGTTAGTAATCCATATAACACTTTTCGATGTTGATGTGAACGTGTGTATTGTAACAGATTGGCGCAGATGGACGTCGGTCTCAAATATTTTTGGCCCTATCCACTGCGGCCGAGTTTCGTGATCATTTGTCCACATTTAGTGATTTTTATTCATCTCTAGGTAATTGAATTTTTACGTTTATCCGTATTGATTGTTATAATAACGATTATGTTTGATTTATAAAAAGGTCCACCGAATCCGGAAAATGTGCCCGAGGACGGCAAACTTCGTAGTGAGATGATGGTGAAGGACAACAGGCGATATTATTTAGATCTGAAAGAAAATTCGAGGGGCCGCTTTTTGCGCGTTTCTCAAACCATAACTAGAGGAGGGCCTCGTTCCCAAGTGGCTATACCGGCACAAGGCATGATCGAATTTCGGGATGCTCTCACAGATTTGTTGGACGAATTTAGCGCCGACGAGCACGCCTACAAACCAGACCTGCCCGAGGGTAGACACGTGCATGTAGACAACAAGAACTTTTATTTTGATATCGGTCTTAATAAACGGGGCGTCTACATGCGAATTTCTGAAGTAAAGACCAACTTTCGCACTGCCATTACCATTCCAGAGAAAAGTTGGCCTCGTTTCCGAGATATTTTGGCTGATTATTGTGACAAGATTAAACCTGGAGTTGCCGGTGGCACCTCCACTACGTCTGACCAGTTACTACATTCAATGGTAAGTGTACTTTTTATTTCATTTTTTCTTTAACAACGCGTCTAGCTCCAGTTTACATTAAAATTAATTTAATCGAAAGTTTTTGTCGTCACTGCCAGTTAGGTTGTTTTTTTTGTGGAAAGTTTTTGCTAGTTACAATAAATTATTGATTTCTTAAATGGTACATGTTATTGATGTACCACAATTAAACTTACGGTGTCATAATGTTAGAAACAGGGTGGTCTAAAACTCAATCTATCATAAAGTTAAAACATTTTTGGAAAGAAAATAAAAGTTGTATCTTTTACAATTATTAATAAATAACAAAAAGTTTTTAAGTTTATTAGTCAAAAGTTGACATTTTGCTTTCAAATGCTGGAAACTGGTACTTAAAATACAAACTTGACGTGGGCATTGTTTGAAGCCTTAATACAAACTTTTGCTTTTCTACACTACAAACTTTAGGAATTTGTAAATTATCGACTTGGCGTTTAAAATAATCTGACAATATTTTGGCGCAAATAATGGTTTGAGCTTTTTTTAAATTTTAAAATCTAACATCTAATTTTTTGAACATTACACAACATGTCAGTTCCTGTAATTATTTTCACAACGTATGGGTTTTTTGTAGACCTCTAGCTGTTGCTAAAAAGATGAATGCTGTCTAGTAACTAGGCGACCGATTGAGGTACTAGAAGTTTGAACCTTGCTTATAATTGTAGGCGAAAATCCGGAAAATGTACAGTGGTTCAACTGTTTAGTCAACATCGGTTATCTTATAAATTTTTTGAAATAGACTCAGAATGTATAAGGGAAAGAGGATAAGGTTTCCATAAATCGCTAGTGCTTCCTCCCCCCTCGAAGAAAAATTTGACCAGACATTCGCTGGGGACATTCCATATTTTTCGACTCCTGGTCTTTTTTACACAGGTACACGGACACACAACGGAATGAACCCCTCCCCCTTCAACAAATCACAAATTAGCAATGTATTTCTATAGGAATATTAGCAACTTTAAAATCGATTATTTTAAAAAAAAACTTGAAGAAAATACAATTTGAAATAGTTTTGGAGACCGGGTATTGGGTAGCACGGAACACCTCCTAGAAACACTCAAAAAGTAAATAAAAATGTTGTAAACTTATAAATAGGTTTCATTTACCTCGTTTACATGCAGCCGTTAGTTCGATATAACTCAGTTCCACCTAGTTAGTCCTTTCATGTATACACTCTTGTAAAGCGACCTAATCCGCTGGATTGACCTTAGTTAGATCGAGCGAAATACCTGGACTGGTGGCTTAGGTCGATCTTAAAATTGAATCTAAACGCTTAGTTCGAACTCTACGCAGTGCTGCCATCTACGTGTGATGTTTTAGGTTAGTTTTAGGTTAACACGATACCATGATTTAAATTTAATAGTGAACACAAAGTTTATGTTGGGACCATTGCTTTCAGTTCGAACTAACGACCGCATGTAAACGTGGTAATTATCGTGTGATCAATAGAAGAACTTCTTAAAACCAAGCAAAACACAAATATTTACGACTATGGAAGAGCAAGAAAGGCCGATAAATCTTGCAGAGTTCTGAAAGATAGAATTAGTGGCTGACGGAGTATTTAAAAATAATTGAATTAAGCTAGGGATCTGTCTACAGGATAAAATGAAAGAGAGTGTCGGGGGCTCATACTTCCAAGTGAAACTAAAGTGGAATCGTATAAAGCTTCTGCATAATTTTGAAACATTTTTCGTTTACTTCCACCAGGTACGGGGGGCATACTTTCCTATACTCTGGTTTGTGTAGTAAATTGAAGATTTTAGCATATTGGCCGTTGCTTTTGTAGTATAATCAATAAATAATAATAGAAAATCTAGCATAATTTTGAAAAATTTGATCCATCAGATCAGCCTTTCAACAAGTGAGAATTGTAATTATAAAGAAGTCTCATAGAGGACGCTTTTAAGTCCAGTACCTCGTAGAAGGGAGTCACGTTCTGAAGTATTACATGATACTACAGTAGAATCCGGATATAACGACCTTCAAAGGACCGGCGATACTATGTCGTACTAACCGGATAACGTACAAAACGGATTATTTCTTAAGTACTTAGCTTACGAATATATATGCATTATAATTTCCTATTTAGGTAAATAAAACATTTTGTAGGAATCATATATGCTTTATTTTAATGGTTCTTAAATATTCTAAATTACAAACATAGGTATATAATGTACTGTAATACAAAGAGATAAAATACATACACATGCACTACACGAAAAACTCCGTTACTAACTAACGTAGAAAATCTGTTATTTGAGTTTGTTTTGGACAAACTTTTGTTCGGTAGTAAGAACTTCGTACAGCATTGTTAATTCGTGACATCATTGTTTTCATAAGATCATCATCGAAGTTAGTCTGAACAAACACATTGAGCGTTTCCGCAGCCTTCAGAGCTTCAGACACACTCACGGTAGGATGAACTCATCCGCTTCAAGTAACTACAGATCATTTTGTCGAGCTTTAACAACTTGTCATAACAAGTGACAAACACTTACTGTGATTTAAGTGTGCCAATAAGGAGAGGTGAAGCGCGCGGGCGGGGTGAAGTTGGAGCGCCGAGGTACTGGTGCGTAGGTTGTGTAAACAAAACATTGCGCGTCGTTTTAACCGGACGTATTATCATAAATAATGATGATACGTCCGATTAAAACAGTCGCTATAAGCAGTTGGTCGCTTAAACCGGAGTCGCACTAAACGGCTATATTTTCTCAGTACCTAACTATGAAACCTAACTTGAGTAAACATTTTCGTCGTTAAAACCGGTTAGTCGTTATAAGCAAAGTCGCTATATTTGAACTCTACTGTATATGGTTAGTTCATGCGATAGCTTGAAGTCTGGATGTGTTTTTGCAATGTCAATGTGAATCTGGTGGCGGTGATTTTCTTTGAGTAACACCGAAATTGGTCAAGCAATAAAGCTAATGGCATCCATTTGCATTTATATCTTATGTGAAAGATTCTTCTTCTACTATGGTTTGACTAGGAAGTTCACCATCACCAACTCTGAACTCACATATAATTAGGAAAATTACTAAATTAATCAACTTGTACAAGGGGTTCGGGGGGGAGGGGGTATGAAACATGCGTGACTCAAAATTCTAGATAGTGGAACTTGAGGGTAGCATTCACGGAGTCTCGACTAACCTTTACTTTTACAATGAAATGTAGGCATAGCGAACTTTCCAATTTTCACTTATTCTAGCGTAAATATTGCTATGATTCATTTTAGTTTAGCTACTGTTTACTGGAAAAGATCAATTAAAAAAATTGAAGAATTTCTACGATTACGTTGTTCGGCTCTTGCATGAACTCAAATAAATCTTGTTTGTTGAGATGAATAATTAAAATTCTTTTCAAAATTATCAACTAACAATTTAATTATTGACAATTATACAGAATTTCCAATTATTTATTTTATAAACTATTGCATTACTCAATTTGATAGGCAATCTAAATGTGTAATTGAAAATTGTTTTCAAATCAGACTGCATAATATCTATGGTTTATCTATAAAAATTACAACCTAAACTAATCCCGAAAAGTTTACAATTATCAAAAATGTTTAATTAATATTTAATTTGTATGACCACTTGTTTGTTTGAAATTTTGTTACTAAGTAAGTTCCACTTTGTTAAATTTAAAATTTTAAACGCTGTTTTAATTTATATTTATTAAAATGTGCCTAAAGTTTTATCGTAAGTTTTTATTTATTGTCCAGTTGTTTCAATCGGTAGCTGTTATTTGAATTTCATTTCTGCCGTTGCTTTTCCAAAATTTGTTGTCTTCCTTTTCTTAATCTTCCCGTCGAATTTTGGTCTTATTCCCATTTAATTCTGTCTGCTTTCTTTGATTTATTAATTTTTCTAAATTGCTTTGGCCAATATTTACATTAAATTCATTGACCTTACGACCTCCATTTGTCGCATTCAAGTATTACGTAAGCAAACTTTCAATGATTTTAGACCCCCTTCCCCACCTGTATAAGCAAATCAGATAACCATAATAAAAATAGTATTTTTAATTTAAATTATGAATATTATTTTGAAAATATTTTCATTATTTTGTAATTTTTTTTATCTTATCTAAGATGCCATTTATTTTTCAGTACAAATTCTTCAATTTCTTACAACGTAACTCGAATTACAATTATTGAAAGTTCAAATTGCCAACTTAAAGTAACTAATTTTCCTGGGGGGGAAATTAAAATTTTTCCTTTTAATATTGTGGGCAAGTTAACACTTCTAATATATTTAAACTACCAAATTAAATCTAAAACGAACAACTGATTGTTTTGATGAAACCTTTTCATCTTTTTACGATTTTTAACTCGGCATGCCTAAATATTTAATTAGTTTTATAAATTTTTCTAATTACAGTAGAACCTCGATTATCCGTGAAGCGGTTTATCCGTGGGTCCATTATACATCGACACGTCAGATTATTATGCGTGCAGCGGCTTATCCCGCGGCGCCAGCGGTTTATTCATGGACATTCGCAACTTTAGTAGTATACTATGTGAAATCAAATTTATAGAATTTATGCTTACTTCAGAGCTGCACTTGGATTACATACAAAGCTGTTTAGTGTATTTTTTGTAATAATTTAACAAAAACGTCAATTATTATTATCTGTGTTTTTCAATTATCCGTGCGAGCACGGTCTCGGTCGGCCCGGATAATCGAGGTTCTACTGTATTTAATTTTTCACTTTTCATAGTCATTTTGATCGTGCAATTGAAGTTATCCATTCACTAATCATTTACTAGGTTCTTCAATTGTACGATACAGTAGTCTTTATACAACATGAATGCAAACCTCTACCCATAACTTTAAGTGCCGGTTAAATGTTTAAATAGTTGACCCAAACTTCTTTTTGCATTTCAAATAGAATAGAATAGTGATGTTTCAATTCAGCATTTTCTTAGCTCATTTCAAACACGTTTCGAAACTTCCGAGTGCTTTACACACACCGTGGTATCACTTATACTTCTTTATCAGAGTTTGACTCATTTTGAACATATTCCAAAATATTCATATCGTTTATGGTTTCCCATGATTCTTCTTGTCTAATAATTTCTCTTCTTGTTAGATCTCTAGAAATGTGATTTATTAGTTCAGAAACTTCCATTATTTGTTTCTCTATACCCAACTCAATTTTATTCTTCCACTGTGACAACGGAAGATTATCATCTTCATTCCAACCATCATCAGCTTGTGTTAGAAGTTTACTCCAAGACATTTGAATAAGTTCCAGTCTCACATTTGACCATGCTTTTGCTATTCTGATCATAATATCTTTTATGCCCGTTTAACCTAATGTTAGGAATTGGTTGGTGAAAACGGGCATTAGATTACCTTGCTTTGGTAGAAATCCTTCAGAAGCAACAAATCGTTTTAAGGGACCTTTTGTGTAATGCAATTTGACTGCTTGAATCACATTTTGGTCCATAGGTTGCACTAATGGGGTACATTTGGCGACAAAAACATTACAACAATTTTCTTATCATCTGAACATAAGTCTTCTGGGTGTCCTGGAGCGTTGTCTAAAATTAAAAGTGCCTTGGCTTCTAAATTCAGCTGTTGCATTCTTTTTCACACTGCCGCAATAGAATCCATATAATATCAGTCTTGAAATAGCTATTTTCGTGACTAGTACTTAAATAGGCTACATTTCCATTGAAGTACGTTTTGCGAACAATATTTTTGCAAATCTGAAATTCGGTAAATAAAGAATATTTTAACAAAATTGCTCAATCTGGACAATGCTGATATGAAAATAACTCGCCAGTAGTGCGGAAAAGTGAAGGTAAAGTCATCTCGCGAAAGATAAGATTACGAAATATGATCAAATAACATGAGTAATCTTACGTGCAGAAAACAAGCCGCTTTCAATACCATGTAATGTGTATGAAATGATAGTATTTCGCTGCAGAATTGCAAAAATTTCTTTGGTAACCCAAGCTTTTTCTGAAGTACAGTAGACCCCCGCTTATCCGACCTAAACGGGACCCATTTCCAGTCGGTTAAGCGAATGGTTGGATAATCGTGAAAGCTGAAATAAATACCAAAACATGAAATTGAAGTCTGCAATCACATCATGTTATTTTTCATTGTAATAACAATTTACATACTGTAATTAGGAAAATTTACATATTAAAATATTCTATGATCAGAAGTCGCGATAACCACCCTGTGTATAAGACAGTGGTGACCGAACTTTTAAATATTGGAGATGATTTTTTGGTGAAAGTGTACCTGAGGACGACTACGTTTTTTAGGATGTACTTACTGATTTTTGTTGTGGCGAAATGATTTTGTAAAGTATACACTAAAACTCGATGGACTGGGCTCGGAGTTCGAATGCCCCGAACCCATCGGTATGCAATTTTTGGCCATAAGGACCTAAAATTTTAGGATGGTTCGTAATTTATAATATTCCTAATTGTATTCTCTTGCATAATCTTTCTTCGTTTCTTTAGAAAATTTTTAATTCTAAAGTTTCTGTTATCGTATTCGGTTCGGGATACAATTACAGTGAGTAAAAAACAAGTTGAACACCTAAGAAAATTTCAGTAAATCGTTTGTATTTCAATTATTTTTGCAGAAAAAGAATTAATTTCAATGTTAGTTGATAAAGTATTTAATGTACTTGACCCATACATAATTTTTTTATCAAAATTGCATAGAAAACGGCATTTTTTCCAGGAATTGATTTCACAAAGTGTTTACTAGCAAAAACAAATAATTTTTCTTTTATAGGCGCATTTGTGACGCCGCGTATTTGCACTTTTTTATTATCAGCATTTTATAATGTTATTTTGAAACATTCATTTTATAAAACTGCAGTTTGATCGCAACAATTAGTAAAATGGATCGAAACCGAGCACACTAGTTTCGATGTAAGGCAATTCATGATTTATCCCGGAAAAGGTAAATCCTATCGCGACATTGCTAAGTTACTAAATGTGACTAAAAGTACCGTTTGTAACATAATGCACCGGTTTAAATTTGAAGATCGGATTGATTTTAAGCCTAATAATGGCCGTCATAGGAAATTAAATCAGGAGAACGAGCAGCAATTGTTCGTAAAATTAAGAAAAACCCTCGACTTATTGCCCCTAGATTGGCGGACGAGGTTTTTCAAGATTTTGGACGAACAGTGACTGCTCAAACAATTCGAATATACTCAAAAAACAAGGCTATTATGGCAGAATTTCCAGAAGAAAACCATTTATTAATCTCAAGAATAGAAGCAAACATATTAAATTTGCTAAAGATTAAATTTGCTAAAAATTTGCTATAAAACTAAAGATGAAAAGTGGTGGAAAGATGTTATATTTGCCGATGAAAGTAAATATAACATTTATAATTCTGATGGTCCAGTTATAATTTGGAAAAAACCTAATTGCGAATTAAATCCCTCAATTTACAAGGGACAGTTAAACATGGATTCGGAAAGCTTACTTGTTTGGGGTGTATTTCGGCTGGGGGTGGGGAAATTGGTTTTATTGAGAGTATTATGAACCAGTATAAATATATCGAAATTTAAAATAACAATTTATTACACAGTGCTGTGCAAATGGGCATTAAAGACACTTTTAAATTTTATCAAGACAATGACCCTAAAACATTGCGCCCGTTCTATACAGATTCCGTTCTCCTCAATCCCCAGATTTGAACCCTATCGAAAATCTGTGGGATGAATTGGACCGTAAAATTCGGCAAACCCCATAAACAGCAAGCAACGCTGAAAACAACGTTTACAAGAAGAATGGGAACTTATAAGTGCTGATTATTTGCGCAAAATTAATTTTAATATGCCAAAACGTTTACAGTGTTTGTTAAAACAAAAGGTTACCCAAAAAGTACTAGATTATATCCCTTTAAATGCATAAAATTCAAAATATTGCTTAGTGTCCAACTTTTTTTTGCTAGTAAACAGCGTGTAAAATCAATTCCAGTAAGTAATCTCATTTTGTATAGAATTTTAACGAAAAAAATTTATGTGCGGCCAAGTATATGAAATATTTCATCAACTAACATTGAAATTAGTTCATTTCTTGCAGAAATAATTAAAATACAAACGATTTACTGAAATTTTATCAGGTGTCCAACTTGTTTTTTTACTCACTGTATATTTGGGGAGAGAAGTTAGCGAACTTCAGGTTAAATTGACGAAATAACCAATCAGGTGATTGATTTAATTGTTTTGTTGTCATCTGATTGGTTATTTTGTCAATTTAATCTGAAGTTTGCTAACTTCAAGATAACTATGAGCGAAGAAATCGGGCATAAAAGTAATTTACTTTCACTATTAAATTTTTATCACATTTAACGTGATAATCATAACCAAAATACTTTTTTTTGTATATAATTTTCATAAAAAGCCAACTATAAGGCAACATAACATTGTAACATAAATATTCGGACTAGCAAGCAGATTTGCGATAAATGTCTACTTGGAATTGAGTTACAATAATTAAAACATTGCAATTCTTGTATTTTTATAAGGTCGCAGGTACACACATATCAGTTCTAATTGAAACATTCAACTTGTTACAACCATGGGACGTACTGGAAGTAAGCATACAAGTTTTGATTTGCGACAATTGGTGATTTTTCATCATGCAAAGGGAAACTCTCCGCAAAATTTCAAAACTATTCAATGTTAGCAAAAGTACAGTGTTTGACATATTAAAACGGTTTAATACTGAAGATCGTATCGAATCCAAGCCTAAAAGTGGCCGACCACAGAAATTAAATGCCGAGGAACAAAAACAAATTTTAAAAAGAGTAATCAAGAATCCTAGTATTGGTGTTTCTAAATTAAAGGTCCAAGTTTTAAAAGAAACGGGAAAGAAAGTTCATGAAGAGACTATCCGAAGGATTCTCAAAAATAGCGGACATTATGTAAAACAAACTCGTAAAAAAGCGTGTTCTGTTACTGTTGATGTGAGTATAGATTATTCGATTATATCATTGACGATAGAACTTATTAATGTCACTTTCGTGGAGAAAGTCGAGGAAAATAATGAAATTATGATATTAATTAATTTTATTGATGAAAATTTAAAATCGGTTCATATTAATCTTCCTGATGTTAATTAAACAATTATATTTTTAAACGTAAGTTCAAAAGATTGTGTTTGAATTACCATGATCTGTTAGTTTAAATAATCGAAGTTGTACTATCAGATAAAATTCTTTTATTGCAATAGTCTTTATAAACTATTAAATCGGACCTTTGTACGGCAAAGAGCTGCACGCATTTATCCTAATTAATTCGTATACGTATAAAATAATAAATATATTAAAATGTTTGTAATTACGTGGAAAACATTAACATTATCTTCTAGCAACATTTAATTTAAAACCGGAACATTATTAGCATACAAAGAGGAATTTCAAAGACAGAAACATCTATAGTTTATCGTATTTAAAAATCAGTCACAGACGTTTATTTTATGTTGCTTGATGTAGCTTAATTTTACCTTTTGGTGTTAATTAAAAGTTTCATAATTATTAGTTTTGTTCGTGTCTTATTTTTGTGTAGGTATTTCACGTTCATAATATGAATTGTACCAAAACAACAAATTTAACAAATTGAAATTTCGGATTTTATTGTGGCAAAAGTAATAAATTCTTGCAAAAAGTAATAAACCTAATGGACAAAATAAAAACATATGTGCGTCGCAAAAATCATTAATGAGCATTATATTTAACAAGAACCAGGTAGGAGGTAGTATTTTGGTGTGAAAGAATTTTAAGGAGCTTTTTATGTGTCGACGATTGTGTAACAATTTAAACAGATCCGCAAGAAAAACTAAAAGTAATATTTAAAAAATTAAAATTAAAACAGAAACGTCAAGTTTTCTTTAATAATATTTCTTAATAATATGAAAATTTAAGAAATATTTTAACGTGGCTTTCTGGAGTACCTAATCAATGAATTATTTTCCAATTTTCGAAATATAATTTTGTTAGTTTTTACCCGAATTTATTATTTTGTTAATTTGAAATTGGTATTTCACTAAGAATTTGTTGTTTTGTATAATTTTTAATTTGGTGCTGCTCCACAAGGAAGTTTTGGTGATGAGAATTTTAAAGTCTTCCTTAACAAATTAAACAATTTGATAAGAAAGTGTAATTTAATAACAAGAAGTGCCGTGGACGATTTTTGGTGTACAGCCAAACTTGATTCATTTTATATTGAATTCAAACGTTTTCTTGGTCACTTTTTGGCGGTCCCCTCAAGCTTGAAATAAATAAGCACAAAGTTCTTTAGATACGGGAAAGGGTTTTTACACATAAATCTTCCAATAAATACATGGAATATTAATGTTATTGTAAATTTTCTAGTTTTTTTATCGCCATAGCGTATTCTTATCACTTTCTAACTTAATGTATGTCCTTGCAAACTTTCAATTTAAAAACCAATTAACAATTTCTCCATATAATATTCCAACATAATTATTGTGTATGCTGCGGATGAAATTATAGAAACGTTTTTCTCGCCTACTATTACTGACCTACTGTGTTTGGCATTCAGAACTCTTAAAATTATGGAAACTTATCACTATAATAAAAAAAAAACTGTTTGAGCTTTTCTAGTAAAAATGGAGAAATTAAAAATTTGCGAGAAGATAGCAAGAGAATTGAGGGTTCTTCAAAGCAAAAAATTTTTATTTCCAAAAAACTTCATCCTCAACATAATCCGAGTAATTTTAGCAATTGCGACAAATCCACATCCTTTTCTACCGATATTTTAAGTCGGTTCTACTTGTCACCCCCGTACCTAGAGCATTTTCATTCTACAGTCAAAAATTAATTTCAGTTAAATTTAGACACGGTTTGCGCGTTGAGCACCCGGCAATTTAAATGCTTGAAAGGTCTACGTAGCTTATTTTTAATTATACATTTTTAAATGTCGAAAATTTTCCACAAGAATTTGAAATTCTCAATTTGACATCTGAATCGGCGAAGTCAAATTTATTAATTTTAACTGTTATGATTTTTGTTTTCAGATTGGCAACAATAGCAGCAGCAGCAGCAACATCCCACATCAACAAGATGCAACTGGTAGTGGAGGTGGTGGTGGTAGTTCGAGTATGAAATGAGGCTGGCAGCTCTTTTAGGCTGTTTCTAGGTCATATTAAACTAATTGTATGGAGATGGGAGTTGTTGCTGCGGCTTCCGAACCCTGGTATTGTCAAAAAAATTAAAATAAATAAAATAGGGGACGGAATGGAGCCGCCGCATTCAAGTCTTGTATTTTTCGATTGATTTCTGTGCAGTGTTCCAAACACTATAAATGTTAGATGATGATATATTCTATATTCTATGTTACGAGTTACTAAATTATTTATTATTATTATTAATTAATTATTACTATTTAACAATTTTATTACGACACTAATTTGTGAGCCTCGTTTGATTATAATAATAAGCAGCAGCGACTGTATTTTATGCATGTACGGTTTTTTAGTGGACGGATATAGTGGGTGTTAAAAAATGTTTTATCGGGAAACGGTTTAGCCGGCGCGGGATGGATCCGTTTTGCACTACTACCACTACTACTTACAAGTACACACTCTTCTATATTTGACGCCGTCGATTCAATAATCTAAGCGCAAAACTTTACGTCTTCTGTTTGTCTTTCTATCTTTCATCTCTAGTACCTCCTCTACCAATTGACCTATTATACGACTTATAGTCGATGTCGTAGCGACGACCACCACCAAACAACAAAAGGAACATTCTTAAAAACAAAATGTGATTAGATATTCTTATTGAATTATTTTTTTAAGTTGATGATACAAAATGTTAGCCTTAAAGAGTTTGTAATAACAATTTTTGTACATTTTTTCGTTGGAGCCACGAAAAGTGTCCGAATCGTATCTCCACTAAATTTTGGACACTTGTCGGCGACTCTGTGTTGACATTTTTTTTATTTTTCCAATGGCGTATCGCATCGAGAGATGGCGTTTCGTTGGGAAATTTTTGTATAAAGAGTTTGTAACTCGTGCGATACAACGTCCAAAGTTGTAACTTAAAATTTCTTTTTCTTACGTTTTATGCGCACTCATTTCATTAATCGAACGAGCAGAAAAAAAGTTTATATGTATTTTTTATTATTTTTGTAGACCTAGTCGAAAGAAATTAAAAAAAATTTAATCTAAATGATAGGGCGTGTTCCGGAGAATCGATCCGACGGTCGGAGCGAATATTCGTTGTTGAATTGTTTCGTTTTTTATTTTTTTTTTAAATGTTATAACTTTTAAAGTCGGACGCTCCGTGCACACGAACGGGATGGATTTTACGGAAACAAAAAAATACTTTTTAGTGACACAAAATATTTATTATTAATCGTTGGTTGTTTTGTTTTAATTTTCTTGTTCTGTTTTTATTATCTTTACTATTATCGTCAATATTATGATGCTGGTCATTTTTATAAACATGCACTAGAATTGAATCGTGTTGTGCGTGCGTGTCGCTGTGCGTGGTTGATTCTTGGAACTCGATCCTGGTGTAATTATGTACGCGCGTTCCAAAAATCGACGCGGCTCGACCGCCGCAAGTTATTAAAAAGTTCCGTCGCTTTTTTATGTTTTTGTTTTGTATTTTGTAAGGATAATATTTTTATTGTTTGTGATAGAGAAGCAGCTATAAACGCGCGCCCCGCCCGTCTATGATGAAGGGTTTTTGTTTTCAAGTGTGCGCGACAGTAAATAATATTGATGTAACAATTAAAAGAAGAAAAAGATTATCAGAAGAGTTTTTTGTTTAGTTGACTGGTGCGTGTGCAAATTGGGGGTGTCGGAAGCAGCTCTAGATAAGGTGATGTGTTCTTTAACAATTCGTTTGTAGATGTCGTAAATACATAGTTACGCTTCATTAAAGAGCCACTAATATGAACGCTAAAAACAAGCTTAAGTTTTTCGTACATCACAGGACGTTTGCGGCTTTGTAGCGTTTATATTATTGACCTCTCGGTATTTTAGAAAAGGAAAGTGAATTAATTAATGCTCACATTTGTCGTTTTTATCAAAATTCATTATTGTCATTGCTGTGATAATACGTTTTGACAAACAAATTAATAAAAACAATAATCGAATTAAAATTTACAACTCGCTTAATACGCATCATTTTTGATTTGTTGAAAAAGAATCTTATAATTTTAACAAATGTGCTGTCGAAAATGTATGGAGCGGCGCTCGTCGCACAGACAGTTGGAGATAGCGAACGAAACGTGACTAAAACTGCACGTTTTGTGATGGTAACATTCACCACCGTGGATCCTCACTGTTGCGCTGCTAATGCGCCTTCAATACACTGTCATTATTTATATCGAAATGTTATTTTAAAAACGTTCAGTTATAAAGAAATAAAACATTTCTAAAATTTAGTTTTATTTTATTTCAAGTGTGATCGATCGAGATGAGTGGTCACATAAAATTCAACACAAATTGACCATTCAAAAATACAAAAAATATTTTGAAGTTTTTTATTTTATTGCTTGCCTCGATCAAGTGTGCATAACTTTATAAATTTGTTAAAAGTTGAGAAAATAAACTTCTTTTGTCCATATAAAATTGACTATTTGTGCCTTGTGAAATTTATTGCTACATATACTTGGGGTCGCTTTGGAAATATTACTCGAGCCGAACTGCCATCCGTGCATTCACTACCTTTTTTTAATTAAATTACAATGAAAAAGTTTTGTTGCGAACTATCGAAATGATTTTTTTTCGCGATTTTGATGGCATTTACTAAAACTTATTATTCTTACATTGGCTTTTATCTAGAGAATTTGCCAAGTTCTAATTTAAGTAATAATTGGTATCTTTATTTTTAATGATTGTGCAGCTCCGAAGCACAGATACTGTGCATCTGTTGGGGGACGGGCTTCGCCTACCAGATGTACAATCTGTACAATGTAGATCTTGAATACATTGGATTCTTCATGTAATGGAAATACTGTCCAGCTCGGATGATATGGTAGGTGAACCTTTTAAGAGCCATAAATAAAAACCGGAATATTGGTAAGTCTGAAAATTGGTCACAAATTTAAGAGGAAATTTTTCAAAGTAAAAATGTCGACAATAGAAAAGCAGCACAATAATAATGCTCATTTTTTTACACCATGCAAGATTTGCATTCATTGAGTTGATGTTTGAGGTATTTGTCGAGGCAAAACTTGATTTAATCATAAAAATAAAACAAAATATTTCATTTAAAACAGCTTTTTGTTTAAACTTAAAAAGAATGAGTGCAGATGCAGCGATAGAGGAGCGTGTGGATTAAAAGGGAGGTAAGGTGCCGGTGGTGCGAAACACGGTATAATATTGTAGACGATTGTTTATAAATTGTAGCAGAATGAATTTTGAAAGTAATAAAAGATACTCGGGGCGATAGAAAAGAAACGGCAAGTTTTGTTCACTATCATTCGGTCATTAAAACACAATGTTAATTAAAAATAATTTTATTTTAAATTCTTTGTCATGTACAAGACAGAAGGTTTAAACAATCCACACTAGGTGATGATGGTATCATAATAAATTACTTTGTAAATTTACAATAATTTTAATTCAACCATTTAAAAAAATATTTATCAAATTTGTATCATTAAATGAAAACTGTGATAAATGCTGGTGCGGTCGTTTAGAAATTGCATACAATGTTTTAAGTTATTGAGTTAGGAATGGCGGACTGGGATTGGTAATATTTAATAACTGAAGGAGACAATCGCTGATCTGGTTGTTAGCGTGATCAACTGCTAACGTAAGGCGCCCAGTTCGCATCAACCCAGGGCTCACTTTCTATGGCCATCTCCATGTTTCATAATAAGGCATGTAAAGCCGACGGTCCTCTCGTAAGGTGCTATCAACATCTTTGAGATATTAAATGCTATACCTTCTTGAAAATAGAGAAATTGGAAGAACGTTTAAAAGACGGATAGTTAGGTTACAAAGGTACATAACCCAAACCTCAGATATTGATACCGAGACGATGTCCATCAAAAAAGTACAGAAGCAAAACGGTAAAGTTAAAACGGATCTCCCAAATGTGGATCGAATCAAAATTTTGCAACTTGAAAATCGATTTTCTTGGTAATTAATCGATATTTTCGTGTCCCACCCCATAATATACCTATTAGGCTTAAGACCAAATCAAGCGACAAAAAAAAATTATGGAAACGATACAAATTTGAGTAACAATTTTTAAAAAATGGCCAAAATGCAAAACTCTGTCAAATGTAGTAAGTACAAAACATTAACTTCTTCTAACGGGAGACAACTCTTTACACATTTAAAAGTGTTAACTATGGGCCGATCCAACAGTTTTGAATTCCAAAAAACGCTACGCTGCGCCATATTTACATTACATTTACTAAACGGCAAAAGATGGCGTCGCATTGTTTGTTTAGGAATTCCCTAGGGAAGAATTGAAAAGTTTATACTTTAAAATTTCTGCAATTGTTCGCACCGCTGTTAGCAACAAGAGTGACGATCTTTCTTTATCATCGCTGGATCCGCCCACTGTTATATCTACAGCACTCGTTGATATTAAGCTCGTTTTTTTGCATAAAATAAAGATAGATAATAAAAAATACATCTAAATAATTTATTTTAATAAAATGTAAATATTTGTATAAATTTCAACATGCTTTTAAATCATTTTTCATTATACTTCGACAGGTGCGGAATAAAAAAGTTCCTGTTTGATTTATCAACAAAAATATGGGATCAATTCACAACTTGTTTCGTTAAGAAATTGTAAACTTGAGACATTTAAATAAAAACTGCACAGCAAATATATTATTTAAACATGGAAAGACTAATCTAAGGTTTAACGCAACGACGCCGTTATAACTTCGTCTCTCATAATAGTTTTCCCGAAACTTTCCAAGTTTAAAACTTACAAGACTTGAGTTGCAATGCTGTTGGTAAAATATAACAATGCGCCTGTTAAATTGACCATAGTCGCACATAAAAACACTGCAACCCACTTACCGTTGGTGGCGGTCACAAGTGCTGCCGTTATCGGACCACAAAGTATACCAGGTATGGTAGCTATGGTATTACTAATTGCAAATGTCATACCGGAATGATTAGGCGCAACGTCGACATGATTAGACAAGTGTCCGGCTGAATTACACGCCAACAATCCCATTGAGATGGAGACGAAGGCGACGGCGAGCGGTAACTCATTAACCACACCAAAAATTGCTAAAAATAAGCCCGGTCCTACCAAACCGATGCTCGTCATCAGGCGTCTCACACTCAGCACCGACCAACCGTTTTTTAATAACAAACCGTCGGCTACGTGTCCACTAATAACTCCAAATGCAGAATTGACTATGTACGGTACCGCTGTTAAACTGATGGATTGAGCATTTGCTCCGAGCATTCTAGACAAGTAAGTCGGGAGCCATTGCATTATTATGTAGGAGGACCAATTCATGGCAAAATGGGCTCCATAAATTGCCCATAATGGTTTACTCAGTACGAAATCGGCCCAACCGATGCTCCGTATAACCTAATTAAAAAAAAAATTGATACAATAAAGCCTTAAAACATAGATTAGACTAAAAAATTTCAAAAAGGGATTTTCAAACAATATTAACATAAGCATTTTAATGAATCAAGTTAATTCAAAGTGACAATTATTTTCATTTACCCAAAGATTAACTTAATGCTTATTTTCACTCAAGTTTTTAACCTTAATACAATGTAATATTCTCGTATTACAACATTCAACAACTTTCGACTTCACTCCATCCCCTTGAATTTTAAAATTTTATTAAAAGCAAAAGTTCAACCATAAATGATGACTTTTTAAATAAAAAATGTCATTACCTTAGGCATATGTAGTGGAATTGTATCGTCCGATCCTAGGCCATTACTTGGATAAAAAGTACACCAGAGAGTGAGCCATATAAATCCAAGTGATCCGAAAAAGTAGAATGAAGTTGGCCATAACAAATGCGGACACAGCTAAGAAAGAAAATTTTGAACAAATGAAAAGTGACAACATTTTTTAACTTACCACAGATGCCACAGTTTGTCCGATTGAACCAAAAGCCAGTAAGTAGCCAAAAGAGCGACTTCTTTCTTCTACGGGAATGTTATGTGCAAATAAGTGGAATATCGTGGGTAAACCTTGAAATTTAACGTTAGTGATGCACCAAAAAATATACAAGTTAATAGTATTACCTAAGCCTTCCGCAAAACCTAATATAACCCGACATATGACCAAAGCTATCACACTTTCTGCTAAAAGAGGGGTTACAAACGTTGCGACGCTCCACAACAGTACACTAAACGTTAATACACTCTTAGCACCAATTCGACTTGCCCAGAAACTTCCCAACAACTGACTACTGAAATACCCACAAGCAAATGCTGACAAGATCCATCCCTGCACGTGCAACGACCAGTGGAACTCATCGGTCATTGGAATGATGGCAATCGGCATTATAACGCGATCGGCGCTATTAATAAAATTTGCGGCACTACATAATGCCACTATTCGCGACGTGCGACTAAACCAGTGAATTCTCATTTTAGTGCCTCCGTGTTTCTGTCACATTAAAGTAAAAATTCATTATTTGTACTTTCACAAGTGTTGTGCCCTACTGCACTCCAATTGAAGTCATAACGTCATACAGTGGCATACACCCTAAAAATGTAAATCACTTGACTGTTAATTTATATCCAATAAATTAGTTTGAGTTATCAATCACTACGACTTTTATCAAAATTTTATTATTACGTTGTCCAAAAACATAACCTAAGAGTCCATTTGACAGTTCCTGCTGATTGACAGATCCATTCCAGTGGCAGCGAAAAAGGAAACGAGGGGACATATTTCTTATTTTGAACTTATTTTTTAATTTGCTAATTGGTTCAGTTAGGCTAACCCCATAATTACCAAAATAATAATTATATTGATTGAAATAATGAAAGCATTACAAATTCATGAAGAACAGTCGATAAAGCTCTGGTTGTAGAAGTGAATTACAGTAAAAGAAAATACCTTATTCTGTTGTATTTGGTAAAAGTAAGTATGAATAATAAATCGACCACGAGGAGCTCTCCCCATGTAACGTTTCAAAAAATTAAACTGAGCGCGGTGTGAAACACCCTGTATAGACTAAAAGAGATTACGTATAAACACCTACAATTTCTGTAATAAGTAAATTTTTGGTGGTAACAAAAAAAATTTGATAGGCTAAATTACAATTCCAATCTGGACCACACACATTCTACTGTGTAGGATCCACGTCCCTTTTACTTCAAAAGTGAGGTTAGAAAAAAATTTTGTGATGAACCTGAACATTTTACAAAATTAACAGAATTTTCTTAAACAGGAGCACGTTTAATTTAAACATGTTTGGTCCCCTTACCTTTAAGGAAAGTTGTTCCATCAACAACGATGAGAAAGGCACCGAGTGCTTGTTGTGTGAACACAGGTTCGATTTCAAATCAGATCTTTCGTCATTTCTAATTCATATCTTTGAAGAACACCACTTGGTTATCGAAGGTGCACAAAATATCGACAACTTAGTCGAATACATCAGGTATTGGAAGGAAAAGTTTTTGAAGCATTCCTTCGAAGAAATTGTGCCCAAAGCTTACGAAGCTGCAGACAATACCAAGTACTACCTGCTTTCGGACTTATTGAAGGAAGATAAGGAGGTGAGGCATAAGCTGAAGTTGGAAAACATTTTGAAAGTGCAAGAGTTTGAAAGGAACGACACTTCTTTCACGAAACAGTGTTTGTATTGTAAATTTGACTTTGAAGGTAAATATCTTGCTGGCGCTTGTGAATTTGTTCTAAAAACTTGACATTTTAGGAAAACGTGCCGATTATCTTAGTCATTTAAGGAACAACCACAATTTGCGTTTAGGAAACCCACAAAACTTAGTGTTCATAGATGAATTGATAGAAAAAGTTAACGAGAAATTAACGAGCTTGGTGTGCTTGTTTTGTGAAAAGATATTTCCTAGTCGTGAAATACTAAAAGAACACATGAGGAAAAAACAGCACAAACGTATAAATCCAACCAATTGTGCATATGATAAATTTTATGCTGAGAATTATTTGAATCCTGATCGTAGTTGGGACGATATCGTTCGTGATGCAAAGGAGTGCGGTAAGTTTTAGCTTATTTTATATATTTTTACTATTCAAGGGGTCGGTTGTATAAAAAAAGGTGATTTTTGGATCCAATTTTGTTGTTCAACTGACAGTTAATATGACAGGTGTTGAATTTATTTGTGCACAAATGCTTCACAGCATTGTCGATCTTAATAATTACACTGAAAGTATTCAATATTTTATTTTGTTATTTTGTCCCTTTTTAGCACTACAAAACATGATCGTAAATTAGAGTTTTTTTTATTCCTTTTAGTCCTTGTTTTGTTTATCTTATTATATTTCAATAAGAAATTGTAAGCAATTTGAAGTCTCCGGAAACACCCAGTACAAATAAGAGGATCTTCAATATGGGTTAAGTGCTGAAATAATTAAGTTGGTTATACTGTAATTTTAATATCAAAATGCTCGAACCATCTCAGGAATAAAAAGATTTATTTTTCTTTGCATGTCATCATCGCTCAGGTCAAAAACTTCTTTTTCATTGGTAAATTTTTGCAGGCATGCACAACAATACCAATGTGTTAATGCCATTGTTGACATTTGTGTTTGTTATGAACAGAGTTCCAAATTGCAGAGTAGAGGTCAGTACTAATACTATTTTTGTTTCTTTACATAATATTTTTGTAGTGCAGCCAATCAATTTAAACATTTTTAGCGCTAAAACCGAACCAATTTTAAATTCAAACTGATCAAACCCATGATATTCTAATGAATTTTAAAGGTATGATTGATATGCGTTCTGTTTTCGTCCGTACACGCGCATGACGTAGTTGGTTCTTCTTTTGAATTTATTTAACATATTTTTGTTTAATCCTTATTTATTTTTGAATAAAAATATAAAATACTTAGTACTTATATACTGCAATGATGAGTTTTACATAGGCAATTTAAAATTTAAACTATAATTTAAATAATTATGACGATTTTAATAGTTACTATTTAAATCTAATTATCTTTTGAACAAATCCTGGCATTAGTCAGGTTAAATTTCTTCTTAATGTGAACATGCATTTTTCCAGACTTTCCTAATATGTCAGAAATTGAAGAAACTGCAAATCATGGGTCAAACCTTGGAAAATATGTTATTTGATTGAAATACAAAAAAGTTACATCGAATTAAAGTGATGGTCCGTGAAAAAGGGTCTGTGAGAAAATAACCTAAAAATTCGATGTGACTGCTTACATTTTTTAGTTTAATATCTGAAAAAAGCTCCTAAGTTCTCTATATCAGAACATGGGCCAATTACTAAAATAGGTATTAGTAAAATTTTGTAATTTGTTGCTATGATGAAAACGTTCAAGCCATGGGATCTGAGGATGTAATGACTGCTCAGAATAGAGCACTCGGAGTTGGTCTAGTACTACCGGTTTCGTGGCTCACGTTTTGAATACAGGGGTTTGAACTTCAGGAAGGGACGACCAATTTTTGTCTTAGTGCCGTGGTAGATGGGATGCCACATAAAGCAGGAGACTCGGTGTGTCACAGACACACATCGGTGGTATCGATGCGTGCATGCGAGTGGAGCTGTACTGTCTGTTCTAGCTCTGGAATGTTTTGTTGCTTCACGATTCGCACACCTTCCGGATCAGCTCTTATGCATAATTTGTAAATATTTATTGTTTTGTCTTCCGATATTGGAGAACTGGGGATATTAAAAAATATTTATTATAATTTCAGTGTGGCTAGGGGTATTCCAGACCCCCCAGTTGTAAAGTGTTTTTTATCAGAATTGAATTTGAAAAAAACTTTATTTTCATTCATTTAATCTTATATTTTCTATAAAATAACTTAGATTTTATTAAGTCTGAAATTGGTTGAATTAATTTTTTTTTTTTAGGAGAAGAGGAAAATTCTGATGATCAATATAAAGATTGGAATGAGGCGGAGAACTTTATGGTTTGTCTGTTTTGTCCAACAGAAGAAGTCGATTTCAACAAATTGTGTGTTCACATGAATACAAATCACAAAAATTTTAATTTTGAGGAATTAATTCGAGGATTAGATTTTTACGAAAGGGTAAAATTTGTCAATTACGTACGTAGGCAGGTGCACAAGTTGCGATGTGTGGTATGTGACGCCTCATTTGAAAATCACGGTAGTTTTATTGCACACATGGAAGAATGTAACAATTTTACGAATCTTATCAATTCAAAAAGCTACGACCAACCAGAGTAAGTGTATTAAATTTAAACAAGCTTTTTTTCACATGGTAACATTTACTAGGTTCTATTTTCCTACTTATGAAAACGATGGTCTTCTCATCCACTTGGAAGATGTAGACGACAATAGCGAACAATGAAAATTTACGTTTTCTTCTGGGATTATGCAGTTTAAAGATGTTCTGGAGATGAAAGCAAACGTGCTGGTTGATGAGATGCTGCACCATATATCATTGGTTTTAATTGAAAAATGTACCTAACCTATAACCAAATAAACGATCTGAATCATAATTTTATTTTCTGTAGCGTGTTGGTGGCGGCAAATAAGCCACCGGCAGATATTAATCAGGCTAAAGATTCAACCCTTTTTTTCTAGTCGCTAGCATTAAATATCTGACGGTGCAAATATTTCTCTTACCCCTGAGGGCCAATTGTATAACAGAAGTTAATCTGTAATTGGTTGCTTTTTAAATCGATCAACGTGATCCCATTCCTTATTGTTGATCATCTAACAATGACATAATAATATTATGTGTATGCTTTACGGTATAATTAATTTAGATTTTTAGATCACAGGATCGGTCGTTTTTTTTTCTTGAATTTATTTCTAATAATCCCAGTTAATTTCGAATCGGCTTGTATATAAAAGTGAGTGGCGCCATCTGCGAAAATATTAAAACCTCACAAAATGCACACGAGGCTGGGGGCGATGCTGTTAATTAGTGCTCCAAAATTAACGAAAACGACTATTTTCGCCAAAAATCGAAAAAGAAATTTGTGGTAAAGGTACAAGTTTTGTTTGACGCAAATTCAATAGTTAAATTGGCCACCACTTTCAGCTGTTAAATGTCTCCCGGTATTAGAATAATAAAATTGTGAAGTGTGTTTTCTTTGGGTGCTCGCTAAAATGCGTTTCAATTTTGTAAATATTTTAAGTTGAAACGCAATTTTAATTTGTTCCCAATAAAAAACCAACAACACCAAATTATTGCTAATTTCTCGAAGTAGGCTTGTTTATTGGCTAGCAATGGAAGACTATAAAGAGAGCAGGGAAGACGGCGAAAACAGCCGGGAAGATCGGTGTCCTTTTCTCGGAGAAAATGAATTGGCAAGTGATTCGCGTCAATTTCATGTCATCGACGAAGTCGACCATGAAAGCGATTCACAAATGTCAGATACCGATTCGGATGTGCCAGACGACGAAGTGGAGCGTATGTTAGAGGATGCTTTAAATAATAAGAAACGAAAAGCTGATGAAGCTCAATTAGGTAAACTTTTTCGTCTCTTTTAGTTTGTTTACCAACGCTTCATTCCACTACCTTTTCATCCTTTCCACTCTTTATTTTCGGTCTTCCTTTTAGTTTGTTTCAATCAAGGTGATGGTTTTGAACAAAAAATGTTACAAACATTATGTTATACGAATTATTTGCATGTTTATTAGATGGTGATTCTGACAAGCCATTTGAAGAAAAAGATAAAGTTGTTTTAATTAAGAAAGAACAAGATCACTTCGATACTTTACCCGAAGGATGGATTCAGGTAACTCATAACAGTGGGATGCCACTATACTTGCATAAATCTAGTCGCGTGTGCACCTTTGCCAAGCCTTATTTTCTTGGTTCGGGTAGTGTGAGGGTAAGTGAAGCCATCGTCGTTTTCATCATCGCAAGAAAATTTAATGTGGCAATTTCAGAAACACGAGGTTCCAGCCAGTGCTGTGCCATGTTTGGGATATCGGAAAGCATTGGAAGAGGAAGCAGAAAAAAGTAAGTCGCAGGCATCCACCGATTTACCAAATGCACGCATCGAAACTGCCAAAGAAAACAATATTTTACACGATCTATCGCCGGCGCAATTACAGGAATATTGTGAGAAGTTGTTCCAATTTAGAAACATCAAAGTCATGAGGTTTAAATCTTGGTCACAACGGAGACAATTCAATAAAAAGAAGAAACAGGAAAAGCAACTGCAGAGGCCAACTCTTCCAGACGGTAAGAAGTTTTTCTATTTATTTTGTAAATTGCTTTTTTTTTCAGGGCGATTGTAACTCTGTTTAACTTTTTAGTAAAAGGATGGCACTGAAATTTTTTTATGCAGTTTTGTGTAAGTCAAAATTATTCTACTACTTTTTTTTATAACCTTGAGTACTATGTACATAAAAAAACTGCAGTTCTATATCCCTTCCATTGTCATAAATCGTCAGCTAGATTTGATTTTGATTAGATGACAATCATAGTAAGTACAGTATAACCTCCTTAATCCGAACTAATAGTTGTATTGGTTGATTCGGATGAATGAAAATTTCAGAAATTCTAAATGAAATCGAAAAAATGGCTTCTAAATTATGTATAAATTTCAACATTCTCACAATGAAAATTTCTTTAATTTTAAATAATAAAAATTAAGAAATGTACTGCATAGGGTCAATGTCGGAAAATAGTAATTTTTTTTTACTTTGTATTTGTAAAATTTATATCGGACATAAATTAGAATGTTTACCGCCATACCATGGACTTGATTTTCTACAAATATTTTATTATTTAAATGTGTCATCAAAAAAACTTCGACAACACAGAAAGTGCATAACATTCAGTTCTCGGACATTGTCATAACAAACCAATGTGCACTTCCGTGTTTATATCAATTTCTACAATAAGTGCGTAAATCTTAACCTCGTCATAGTAAAACATTTTTTATTTGTTTACTCGACAAAGTAATATTTAAATTTAATTAAAAAATGATGTCCAAAACTATTAATGTGATTTTTGAAAATTATTGTTTTATAGAATTACTATTATTTAACTTTTTAATTTTCATGGCTGAAAACCCGGTCGTGGCTGCAAATAAGCATTTTGAGCTCGTTTTTTCATTTCGAAGAGAATTAGAATGCGATGTTCCGATTTAGAATTCTCCTCGGTCCATTTCAAACACGTTTAGAAACTGAATGCTTTACACATTGTGGTATCTCTTCTACTTCTTCGTTTTCGCAACAATTTGTTTTAAGAGATATTTTCTGTAAATCCGTCCTTGAAAATTTCTTTGGTAACCCGGGTTTTTTCTGTCCTCAATACGTCACTGGCAAAGGTTCACTTTCAAAGACCCATGGCTTTTGTGATTTCCCAACACTGACAATCTCATTTTATGCGTCCCAGAAGCATTAGGCATAAATGTAACTCGCTCTTTGCTCATTTTTCTAGCCGAAGCTGATGATTCAGCTTGGAAGCAAGTGTTCTTCGAGGAAGTAATTTCCAAAAAGTCTGCTTTCGTCTGCATTGTAGATTTGATCAGGACACATCTGCATTTCTTCGATTTTATTTTGATACTAATTTTTAAATGGCTCAACAGTGACCTCATTACTGCATAATTTATCTCCTGTAATTGACATTGTCGAATTCGATATCTCTTTTTAAATTTATCAACCCATCTGGAACTGGCTTTACAATTAGCATCGTTGCGAACCTGGCCATAAAAAAATTGTAATCTTTCACATGAAATTTCTGTTAAATGAAATAAAAATTTTAAAAATGCATAGTCAAACCCCTTTTTACCTATAGATCTTTCCTGTAAAAATGGTGTAAACCGCTTTATCAACTTCGGGATATGCATTTACTTTCAACGTTTTACGTTTAGTCATTAGAGAACTGGATGTAGTGGCATAGGATAGAATCCTCTAGCGCAAAATATATAACCTGCCTCTATACTCTTAATAAACCCAATCTTTTCTTTTATCGATAAAGTAACTTGTTTTCGTTGGGAACACTGCTGGAAAACACAGGTCGCAGACCTCACATAAGAAGAAGAAGTTTTCGTTTATAATCGTTGAAAAGAAAAGATCAAATGATCACAAACATCTTCGTTAAGAGAGCTTGTTCAATTAATAAAATGCTTTTTTTTTTTTAAATAAATTAATAAGTTATTAAAAACCTTATTTAAAAAATACATACACTTTTAGTTACTTTTTTAAAAGTTGGTATACACTTTTCTACACTTTTTTTGAAAATTAGCTTTTTTAACTCACTTCTCACTTAGGTCTCGGTGGCAACCCTGTATATGTATAATATTTGATGGGAAAACGTTATGGGAGTTTTTGAAACATCATGTGTGTCAACTGGCAGCAAAAGCTGGAAAAAATGGAAAAGCTTAAATGATTTAATCTAATGGATGGATTTGCTCTCTCCCCCGGACTCCTTGGTTAACACAGGTTCGCTTTGGTGAATATCATGATTTTTCCATCCTGATGGATATCCTGCTCAACACCCTGGGTTAGCCAAGATTTACTTTGTTTCTAGTAGTTTCAAGTATTTTGGCCTATTTGAAAAATTCGCAATTGTTCTTATTTTCTAATCCTGAAGGGTATTCCATATTATTTTTAATTTAATTTTGAATTTGAGACGGTCATTGGCATGGTTGTTAGCGCGATGAACTGCTAAGGTAGGACTTCCCGGTTTGCATCCGGGTAGGGTTCACTTTCCACTTCCTTCCGAGGGAAGACAGTCGGAATAAATTTTTTTACTCCGCCCGGGCTCGAACCGGGTATCTCGGTTTGGTATTCAACACACTCAAGTGCCAGACCATGACCGTTAAGTAGACAATTTTAAGTTCCGAACTTGTTAATTTGGTTCATAATTTCAAATTATTAATGTAATTCTCAATTTTGGTCTGAGAGTATTCCATAGTCCTTGTGACCCCTTCCGTCCGGGTTACCAGAGGTTTACTTAACCATGCTTCTTGTAATTGTTATTTCTTCTTCCATACTGTGAAGCTTTTCCTGATATTTTGAGACTGTCATTCTGGGGAGAAGGGAGAATACACTTCATCACATGACCTTCCAATTAGATTCTAAAGAGATCTAAAATAAACTTTAAAAAACTGCATAGATCAAGGGGCGTGTGGGGGTGTAGAGTAGCTCCAGTGCTCCAGTATCAAAACGCGATCCAGTCTGCAGTTAATGAATTTACAGCGAATAGAGAACATGTCTCCAACGAATAAAAAAAACGTCTCCGATTGTCAGACGCGATTGCAGATCATTTGCATTTTACAAGTTTAGTGAGTTCCATACACCCCCCACCCCACCGGATAATAAAACTATGTTTTCCAGTTTGAACATTTGGGATTTATTACTTAAATTTGACTTGTTAAATTTAGGATAGTCTTTTTCTTCTTCAACAGAACGTATACCTCTCTTCGTTTTTTCCACTCATCTCTGTCTTCGGTTTGTCTCTGCCATTGCTTGCCTTCGGATTTTCTTATGTCGTCAACCCATCTTTTCTGGGGTCGACCAACGTAGCGTTTTGTTAATCTGTGTGACCATCTGGGTCTTGTCTGGCTACATGCCCTGCCCTTAGCATCTTCTTCTTTCGGTGCCTATCCGTATCCGGATGTTGGAGTCAACTTAGCTGAAGCCAAGCTGACTTTACTAGGGAATATAATTAATGGGGTGGTTTCCCGTTGCCTTCCCTGGTCCACAGATTGATATTGGACCTTTGATAAATTTTCCGACTGACTAGAATCGAACCACGGTCTACCGCTTTAAAATCGGCCAGTGTATGCTTTACGCTACACTGCTGGTCTAGCATAGTAAACCATTTTAATTCGCAATTTTCACACCTGACGCATATTGAGAATTGCCAGTGCTGTTAGAAAACAGTCTTTTGATTCTGATCTGAAAAACAGTCTTGGAAAATACGAAACAGACTCGAGGGACATACTGCTTAACGCGGATTCTAAAACACAGGAATAAAGGATTTTTACATTGTTTATTTCCAAACCAAGAAAGTTTTTAGGCCATATAATTATGTTACCTTAGTCGTGCTGCAGGTGTATATTTAGAGAGCAAGAAAATACACAATTTCATTTTCTACTTTTTCCCTTGATGAAAATTCTTACAGCACAAAATGTTTATTGTAAATCTTGTCTAAAATTTCTTAATCAATTAATTTCTTTTAGCCTTATTTCCACTTCATCTATAGGCGGTTGAAACTTTGCCCTGCTAACAGTGAAAAACCACAAGAAATACAACAACATTAAATGTGTAGAAACAATTTTGTAGAAATTTAAATTTTCTACCAAAAAGTCCATGCCAGCATATATTTATCTGTACAAGATTAGTCCTCAGTATTCGCAGCTATTACGCTCTATTTTCTAGGAAGTATCCAGCTTAACTCCCTTACTTCCAGCTTAGCCTCGACGACGGCTAGTGCTCACACCCGACAAGGTGGTTGCAGTCTACGGCCATGACTACTATCCGCAACCGATATGGTTACTAGGTGATGTGAAGGTGACGTAGTGGTTCTAGAATACAGCAGATCCGCGCAACATATCACCTCAATGTAGTGCAGTTGCTTAGCATGCGTACGCACAATTAGTACGTTTGGCTTCGAATCCAGATGGGGTACCATTTTTTCCAGCACATCATCTCGCTAAACTTCTGAACATAAAACATCCAATTATAGAAAATTTAAATGCCTACGAAATTGTTTCTCGCGGTTTTTGTAGCATTTTCAATGGAAGATCAAGACATTTTCTTTACACCTCCTATTATTTGTCTTACAGCCAATATTGTTTTAGCAATTTAAATTATACATGATAAAAAAGTAAATTAAAATGTCGCGCTAATGGAAGTTATGCACCCAATTTCAACTTTCAAGATGTACAGGAGTTGGTTAAACCGGAACTCAAAGAAGTCTAAACAAACAACGTAAATAAAAACTTAAAAATATTCTAAATAAGTCCCAAGAGAACCGGCGCATGCGGAATCGTTCGCAGTACGGCCAGTTAGCTCTTGATTTTGTACTCAAATGTTCAAAGCACCATTTTTATTTATAGGCACCAAGTTGATTACATTTCCCATTCAAAACGCCGAAGGTGACTTGTCGTTGCAAAATTCTAAACGTGAGTGGATTATGAACCCAAATGGAAAATCGTACGTTTGTATACTTCATCAGTATGTTCAACATGCCCTGAAGAAGCAGCCAACTTATAAGTTTACAGAATTAGGTTTGTCTCGATTTGTTCAAGATTTTACTCAACGTTTACATTCTTTACTTTTTAGAAAATGCTGCAACTCCATTTGCTGCCACCATTTCAATAAATGGAATGCAATATGGAATTGGTTATGGGACCAGCAAAAAGCAAGCAAAATCTGAAGCTGCTCGAGCAACTCTGGAAATCTTAATTCCAGAAATGCGCTCAAAAATTAGTTGTGATTCTAAAACCTCATCAAATACTAGTCAAAACGAAGACCAAGATTTATCAGTAAGTTGCCAAACTTGTCTATTGTTTTTTTTTAACCAAACTTTCAGTTTTTTGATGAAATCAAAATAGAAGATCCGCGAGTTGCCGAATTTTGTGCTAAAACTACGGAACCGTTACCTCATGACATCCTGTTAACTTGCCTACAACGCAATTTTGGTCTCGGAGATGTCCAAATAAGCTATCAAGCCAACACTCTAAAACATCAAAAGAGCGAATTCACCATGGTGGTTGGAAAGCATAAAGCGACGGTGGTTTGCAAAAATAAGCGTGATGGCAAGCAGAGGGCTTCTCAAGCAATCTTACAAGTTAGTAGACCTCTCGTTGGTTCCTCCGACAATGTTTAATTTGTTTTTTTTAGTCGTTGCACCCACACATTCACAGTTGGGGTTCTTTGTTACGATTATATGGTAATCGTTCCGTAAAAACTTTTAAAGAGAAGAAGTTGGAAGAGCAAGAAATTACGTTGCTACAAAGTAAAGCCGCAATAAACTCGCCTAATTTTGCCATACTGGATAAGCTAAAGTTAGAATTAAATAAATTGCAGGATAAAAGGAATGCAATTCAACCGATTGGAATTTTTATTCCTCCCGAAATGGAACAACTTCCAACGCTTTCATCTTCTAATTTGAAAAATGTCGATCTTTGACACCGCTAGTTTATATAGAATTTGTTAGATAAATTTACTGCTATGGGTGCTCTATAACTGTGAAAACAATTAAGCTACAAGTTTTTATAATTCAATTTAAGCTACAATTTTTTGTGATTCAAACAAATTATTGACAATTCACGCATTGCTTGTCAGTTTGCTTCAAGTTTTGTTCAATATTTTGTGTGTTATTGGGTTTAATAATATTTGATTAATTATAGGTGATATATTTTACAATATCTTATTGTACTGTAAAATCTGCTAGTGTTCAATAATATTCTATCTAACTATACCAAGTTGGAAGTGATAAATTGTCGATAGTTTGTGCTCCAACCGTTTGATAATGCTGATAATATAAATAAATTTAAATTAAGATGTTTTAAATCGAAGGACTTTTTGCTTATATTTTTTATGTTGATTGGGTATAATTTTGCTGATTTAGAATCGGCAAGTCCTCATATTAGTTATAGGTTTTATTTACAATTTGTGTAACTTACACTCCAATATGTCAAGTTATATGTAAACATATAATGTAAATAAATAAAATAAAACTCAGAACTTAATTCAATTAAACAATTAAAATAGTTATTTATACACCAATATACGTAAGTGCTAGGTTTTTGTGGTCGAGAAGATATTTGAGATCTCGAGGTTCATACAATGTGATTATATTATAATAACCATTATGCATTACAATGTCAAACAATTAATTCATTTTTCTGCATATTAGTAGGTATTCCGTTTTGTTACTATAGTATTAGAGATATAATTTCCCTAGGGAAAATAAGTCAAATAACCCCTAGGGGAAAAAAGTAGATAATTTCTATCTGCTATCCATGGTAAATTATAAGCTAGACAAAAGTTTCGCTCACATATAGGCGATAATCGTAGGTGTTGACATATTGAAATGAACAAATTTTAAATATAACCTATAACTACTGTATTTTGTAGAAGGAAAATACGGAAACTATTTGTATCCAATAAACATACAAGCAAAAGCTCCTTTCATTTAAAACATTTTAATCAAAACAAGTTTGTAATGAACGAATACACTGTAATGAACGAATACACTAATAAAAATAAATTAATTAACAAACTGTGATCTTCCATTATAATTACTCTTATGGAAGTGCTTTGCGATTGCTTTTAGTAGTTTTACTCGTCACCACAACAAAAATTTCGGGTTGGCAGCAAATAAATCAGCAATATAGCATGAGGCATACATGGGTCGACTAACAAGCGTAAGTTCACGGTTCGAACCTTTCTTGAGTTAGATACACTGCTGCGATCAAAATCCTATCTGGATCGGTGGACTATGGGAAACCACTCCATGAATTATATTTCCTGGTAAGTTCAATTTGGCTTCGGCCAAGTCGAATCGCCAACGTCCGGGAAACCCCAGATATGACACTTTAAAAAAGGCAGCAAATAAATGACGAATTAACAAATGAAAAATCGATCTAAAACTTTAATCCCTCCTCGACTGATTCCCCACGTTTGATTTTGTCTTGTTCATGTTTTTAATATTGTTTTTGACTCCTATTTGTGTAAATTTTCTTTTATTATAGGTTATCTTGAGGTACGAACATTGTTTTATTAGATGTACATGTACGATTTCTATCCAAATGTTTTAAATAATGGAAAAGCTACAATTACGATAAGTAACAAACCAAACGTAACATAATCTCTTTTAGATAATTAAGTTACGGTGAGTTGTAGTTTGTTAAACATGTTCGTGAAATGCAAAACAAGTTCTAACCATCCACAGGCGCTCAAAGCATCAGTTTCCACTTCGATAGCGACAACCCACATTTCGATAATACCTCTGTTTCGGCAACAAAAGTCCACCGACTGCAGTTAAGTATGCATGCTTTTACATTATATTGCAACCTTTTAGACGAACCAACAGCAACGGTTATCCCACTGTCAATTATTAAAGCTTACCATATTTGATTGGCTTTGTACTGTACCAGGTCTTGGACCCACACCTCTATTGTTTGTAGGAAGGGAGTTCCGTTGGTAGTTATTTATGGCTGGCAATGCCAAATCGGGTCATTGCATGACGTGTACGTAATCATGGTAACATTCACTTCCGGACTTAGACGAAACGTTGATATAGCACTCGGAAAGCTACAATAACATTCTGAAACTGACCCAATAAGAATATCGACTTAACTATCATAGCAGAAAACCGTCACACCATTCCCTGTAAAGAGGGCGCATTATTGGTAGTAGCCCACAGGCGCCAAATATTTTAGGATGGCCCAATCTATCAGACGTAAACTAGTTTATCACTTTTTGTGATGCATTAGACCCAAGAACGTAGAGAGAGAAACCCAGGCCTGGGAAAAGTCCCTTCGCTCATAAATGTTACCCTCTTTATTCAGACTAAAAGCAAAAAATTAAGATACCTAAAATTTCGGGCATCTTCAAAAATTCCAGATTCGGAAAAATCCCCCTCCTCCCATCGTAAGGCCTGATTAGACCCGTATGTGTCAAAAATTGATATTATTCGTAAAATACTGATTCACCATGATACATAACAAATTTAAAAATAATTTGAAGCATAATATAACGTAAAGTAGATTTACTACTTTTCTACAGCTAAAATAATTTTGACAAATATTTTACATTATGGCGGTTTTAAACTTGTTAAAAACATCCCGAGTCAAAATAGAACTCGAAATGGTGGACGTTCAAGGCATGGGATCTGACAAATAATAGCTTGAACAAAAAGAGGAAAACTCCTCCCATCACAGTGATTCCATGTTTCCATTGGAAAATTTGCCAACGTTAATGCCACGAATTAGATGACCGCCCGCCCCTTTTTAACTTTTTTTAAGCTTTGAAAAATCTTATCAAGTCGGCATATCTCGAAAAATTCAAAAGTTTTAAAAGAAAGAAGTTTGAGTACTTCCAAATAGAAATTCTAAATCGGTTCTGACGACTAAAACTTAAAATATACAAAAACGTACATAAAAATTATATTTACAAATCGTAATTTACATATTTATAAATTCTTACATTTTTATCCAACCACCATTTTTAATATTCTCTGTATCAATCAGAGATATCGTGGAAGTTGGATCAAAGTCATTTGGAACCGCAACGTCCTTCAAATTATCACATTCAATATCAGTTTCGTCCCTGTAACAAACAAAAGTATTAACATTTCTTTCAAACTTAACATCTAACGGTTACCTCAATAAAATTTCTAAAAGATTTCCACAAGCAACAAACGTCTTCTCATGTTGTTTTAGTTTCTCCCACTTATAAAGATCCCTTATTATGGCTCCAGTATTTTTATTCCTCAAAAAGTCTCGGTTCTTACGTAAGGCACACAGTTGAGTTAAAGCTTCCAATAAAAGGCATCTAAAACAAATAAAATTGAAAAATGTCTTCTAGAACTGAAATTTTTCACCTTATATCCGCGTGACTTTCTCGTTCTTTATCATCTGGTAGGTACTGCAAAGCAAATGGAAATTTGTCATTATCTTCATCGTCAAACTGTGTGTTACCGGTTAAAGGCAACAGTAAAGCAGAAAGAATGTCGACTTCATCACTCAGTAACCACTCGTGGTGTTCGGTGTGAAAACAACAATTTTTTAACGCAACTACAAAATAAATTGGTTTAAAAAATAACGGAAGTAGTAATTCTTACCTGCAGCTGCCCTTCTCTTGATGTGCGAATCGTGATATTCAGTAAAAGGTAAAATTTTTTGTACAATAAATTTCTCTTTGTTTAAAATATATGAACAAAAGGTATGACTTTGGCATAAGTGACCCACAACGGATCCTAAATGTTCCAATGTGTTCCCTTTCAAATTGTACTTAATTTGAACAAAAATATTCAGAAGATCTTCAAAGTTGACGCCCGATTCTTGTATTAGTGTGACAACTTTTTCAATTGTATCCACCGATCTAGTCAAATTGGAAAGAATTTTACAGCAAGAATCGGCAATAGTGCTATTTGTATCCACGATCTGTTGCAAAATCGTGTAGATTGGATCGGCATGGTGAAGTTTAGTGCTTGTGGTGGAACCTTTTTTACAAATATCATTGACTTCTAGTATTGCCTTTGGACCGTTCTCGGATGCCGATATGTTGATTAAAATTAACGATGCTTTCATGGCAAGTTCTGCCGTGGGAGATTTTAAAAAGTAAATTAGAGGCTGAGGCGACTTGGGTCGTTGAAAAGTTTCAAGCTTTCATTGGTTCCAGTTAAAGCTAAAGAAAGTTAAATTTGTTGAAATTACATTTTTAGGTTAAAATTATATTTACATAAAATGTAGTCCAAAGCGATTACGTTGACCGACAACTTGTCGTCGTTTGGAAGTAACGAAAAGAGTTCAATTACTTCTTCTTCCATTTTACGACTTGAATTACAAATAACCACAAATATTGGTGAAATCTTTTTGAGAACAACAATAACACGTGCGTTTGACGTTTGCAGTAGTAGAGCGTTGTGCATTGGCGTACTAAGAGGTTATATCCAAAAGTTTATTTTAAAACTATATAATGCAGTCATGGGATTAGCCTTTGGCTTTTTGTAGGATATTTATGGGTTGATTCTGGGCATTCTTTTAAATCTTAAAACTTTAAATAATTTACAGAAGCCAATGAAAAAAAATGGTAGAATTTCATTGGTTGCTTAAAAATAGGTGCAACAACATGTCAATTTAATTTTACAAAAGTTTGATTAGTTTTCATTTGTATTTTTAGGTTAGAATGAAATTGACCTCCCCTACGACCTCGGTTGTAACCGATTACTTTTGGTATCTCGCGAAAACCCACCTTAATTGACATCGGGTTTACTATGACAGCTCTGTAGTAGTTGGCGCATGCGTGGGTTTCAATTATATTGTAAATATTTGTCCGACTTCGCTTTGGGATTTCAATTTTTGGAAAAGTAAATTAAGTTTGGGGAAACCGTCACTAAAACTAGAGATTTTTTCGTCTTCCTAATCAGCCCTTTGGGTTACCAAATAGTCGCCATGCCGGTAAGTTTGTCACCACAAACTTTTGCTATCATCAGTCACACCCAATCTTACTCATTTTTAACCACGTTTCAGGCATATCACTCAAGTTTTTTAGAACCCAAACAAGTCGTAGGTAATACTGCGATTTTGCCATTTAAAACCCAGTTTCGGGGTCCTGCCCCTTGCAGGGTACGGCCGAAAGTGATATCATCGATGAAGCTTTGTTTTACTTTAAAGCCAACGTTTTCTTTCGAACATATGAAATTAAGGTATTTTGTTTTGTACTATGAAATATCCGATATGCTAATATAAATTTTACAGTGTGAAGCCGATCGTTTATTGATATACATTACTTTGTACATAACGGAGTGTTTAAAAAAATTACAAAGATGTTCCAACAAGGCCCAAGCTCAAAACGAAATGTACACTTTAGCAATTTCACGTTTTGACATTCCTGGTGATAGTAATTTCCCGTTAAATTCAGTGTACGGAAAACCCGAGTCACAACAAGACGCCGGTAAAAACTTCAGTTTTTCGTCACATTGAAATCATAAATTTGTGTTTTTAGATTTTTTAAGAACGTATTTAGTTCAATTGCGCCAAGAAGTGGGAGCCAGGGTGTGCGAGAAAGTTTACGATGAAGGAAAACCCAGCAAGTGGTGGTTGTGCTTTGCTAAAAAGAAGTTCATGGACAAGTCGTTGAGTGGTCCTGGTCAATAGTTTTTAAGAAAATAATTATAATAATATAAAAGTGTCAGATTGTACATTAAGTTTTATTCAATACAGAAAAAATCTGTTTTTTATAGAAATTATTTGTTGTTTTATTTCATCTTGATGATTTCCAAACTCAGGAGAAAATGATTTTTTGGTCGATATGGCGATTTTGATTCTAGTTACCGAAATTAAAAAAAACTATCGAAATTTCAAGATAACTGACGGCGCAAATATTTTTTGTAAATCTACCGACAGTTGAACCAGTCTGGCAACACTGGATAGCGCTCGCTTTGTTTACTCGTCGAGTCGATTGTCAAAGTGTCACTACGCAAGTAAAACAAGTAATAGGCGAATTTCGGTAAGTTTAATTAAATTTATTAATTATTAATGAAATTATATTGTTTGTTTTATCGGATTTGATTTGAGAAATGTTTTTATGTTTGTGGATTTTACTAAAAAAGTCGTGTAAATTCAAACTTTTCTTTGCAAGTAACTACGAATAACCTTGACGATGACGTCAAGCAATCTGGGCAGGCGAGGCGTGTAGATCCGAGTGTATTTTTATTATGCATGTGAAAGATAAAGTATCGGTAAAACGCATAGTTAATTATTGTATTTCGCGATATTTTTACACTTATACTTGCTTTTAACTAACTCCTTTGTTTTACCAAAATTAATCATTCG
The DNA here is from genome assembly GCA_036346125.1 of Lycocerus yunnanus. Classification (NCBI taxonomy): domain Eukaryota; kingdom Metazoa; phylum Arthropoda; class Insecta; order Coleoptera; family Cantharidae; genus Lycocerus; species Lycocerus yunnanus. The sequence continues at coordinate 6,864,912 of JARFIX010000052.1, forward strand.
AAAATAACAATCCAGGGATTCTCAACCAAGGTGTACCGCAAGTACACGATGATGTACAATGTAACGGATAAATATGAATATAGTCTCAATCAAAAAGATTCTTGCGTTTTTTAAATCTTTATTAAACATACAATGGGGGGCTTAAAAAAACAAGTCACTTTGTGGAAAACAATTGCTGTTTGAAAAAAAAAACAACAAAACAGTAAGTTAGTCGCCGGCAATTTGAAAAAATCAAATTGTAATGCATGAAAATCGACGGTATTTAATAAGTTCGTTTGAAAAATGGGGGGTGAATTACAAACTTAACACAATATTTATTATTTCATATTTTAGAATTTTTTACGCTCAAGCAAAGGCTCAAGTGAATTTAATAGGGATTTTCAGCAAAGGAAGACGCCATCTAGCGAGATATTTAGAATATGAGCAGAAGACAAATAATTGTATTGTAGTATTTCTTATAACAGTAATTACCTTCTTTACTTATATATTTTTGCAAGGATACAGCCAAAGTCGTTTACCCGTTCCCCCAAGAAGGTATTCCAGCATTTAAGACCTCAAAGATGTTGCTAGCACCTTGTGGGAGGACCACCGGCTTTACGTGCTTTTCAAAACACGGAGACAGTCACAAAGTGTGCCTCTGCCTGGATTCGAACTGGGCGCCTTACATTAGCAGTTGATCGTGCTAACAACCAGGTCAATTGACCGCCTCTTCCCTTTTTACTTACATAATTTAAATTAGTATACTTAATAATAAACTTCTTCTTCTTCACGTGCCTATCCGTTACAGGATGTTAGCGATCATAAACTTGGCCGAAGCTAAGATGACTTTTCTTGGGAGTATAATTCATAGGGTGGTTTGCCGTTGTCTTCCCTATAGTCCACAGATCGATATTGGACTTTTTGATCCCAGCAGTGTATCTAGCGCCAGCAGGGTTCGAATAATAAACTATTAAAAATAATTATAATTCAACTGCTTTGTACATTTTAATTATTTTTGGTTCAATTGTTTCTCATTCAACAATTCAATCATCCTTGATAATTCAATTATCATTGATTCGATACTTCAACTGTTTTTTTAACAATTCAAGAGATATTTGAGTAATTTTACTAATTTTTCAAAAATTAAACAATGTTAAAAACTACTACTTGGCCAAAAAGGGCAATTTTTTGTAAAAAAAATCAATTTTTTGATAAATAAATTAAGCTGTGCTGTTTAATAAATTTTCTGCTTTTTGTTCGACATTTTAATGATTTTGAGTATAATAATTCAGTTGTTTTTTTGCTGAGTAATTCAATTGTTTTTAATTTGACGATTCAATCATCATTGATAATTCAATTATATCATTGATTCAACACTTCAACTGTTTCTTTAAAAATTCAACAATTTTACTGTTTTCAAAAATTCAACAATTTTAAAAACTACTACTTGGTCAAAAAGGGCAATTGTTTTATTAAAAATCAATTTTTTGTTAAATAAATTTAGCTGTGCTGTTTAATCAATTTTGCTGCTTTTTGTTCGACATTTTAATGATTTTGAGTATAATAATTCAGTTGTTTTTTGTTGTTGAGTAATTCAATTGTTTTTAATTCGACAATTCAATCATCCTTGATAATTCAATTATATCATTGATTCAACATTTCAACTGTTTCTTCAACAATTCAACAAATATTTCAACAATTTTACTGTTTTCAAAAATTCAACAATTTTAAAAACTACTACTTGGTCAAAAGGGCAATTGTTTTGTTCAAAAAACCAACTTTTTTGTTAAATAAATTTAGCTGTGCTGTTTAATCAATTTTGCTGCTTTTTGTTCGACATTTTAATGATTTTGAGTATAATAATTCAGTTGCTTTTATTGTTGAGTAATTCAATTGTTTTAATTCGACAATTTAATCATCCTTGATAATTCAATTATATCATTGATTCAACATTTCAACTGTTTCTTCAACAATTCAACAATTTTACTGTTTTCAATAATTCAACAATTTTAAAAACTACTACTTGGTAAAAAGGGCAATTGTTTTATTAAAAAATCAATTTTTTGTTAAATAAATTTAGCTGTGCTGTTAAATAAATTTAGCTGTAATGTTTAATCAATTTGCTGCTTTTGTTTGACATTTTAATGATTTTGAGTATAATAATTAAGTTGTTTTTGTTGTTGAGTAATTCAATTGTTTTAATTCGACAATTCAATCATCCTTGATAATTCAATTATATCATTGATTCAACATTTCAACTGTTTCTTCAACAATTCAACAGATTTTCAACAATTTTACTGTTTTCAAAAATTCAACAATTTTAAAAACTACTACTTGGTTAAAAAGGGCAATTGTTTTATTAAAAAAAATCAATTCTTTTGATAAATAAATTTCGCTGTGCTGTTTAATGAATTTTGCTGCTTTTTGTTCGACATTTTAATGATTTTGAGTTTAATAATTCAGTTGTTTTTGTTGTTGAGTAATTCAATTGTTTTAATTCGACAATTCAATCATCCTTAATAATTCAATTATATCGTTGATTCAACATTTCAACCGTTTCTTTAACAATTCAACAGATTTTTCAACAATTTTACTGTTTTAAAAATTCAACAATTTTAAAAACTACTACTTGGTCAAAAAGGGCAATTGTTTTGTTATGAAAATCAAGCTTTTTGTTAAATAAATTTAGCTGTGCGGTTAAATAAATTTAGCTGTGCTGTTAAATAAAATTAGCTGTTCTGTTTAATCAGTTTTGCTTTTTTGTTTGACATTTTAATGATTTTGAGTATAATAATTCAGTTGCTTTTGTTCTTGAGTAATTCAATTGTTTTAATTCGACAATTCAATCATCCTTGATAATTCAATTATATCGTTGATTCAACATTTCAACTGTTTCTTTAACAATTCAACAGATAATTCTACAATTTTACTGTTTTCAAAATTCAACAATTTTAAAACTACTACTTGGTCAAAAGGGCAATTGTTTTGTTATAAAATCAACTTTTTGTTAAATAAATTTAGTTGTGCTGTTTAATCAATTTTTCTGCTTTTTGTTCGACATTTTAATGATTTTGAGTATAATAATGCAGTTGTTTGTTGTTGTTGAGTAATTCAATTGTTTTAATTCGACAATTTAATCCTCCTTGATAATTCAATTATAGCATTGATTCAACACTTCAACTGTTTCTTTAACAATTCAACAGATATTTCAAAATTTTACTGTTTTTTAACAATATTAAAATTACTTTTTTGTTAAATAAATTTAGGTGTGCTGTTCAATCAATTTTGCTGCTTTTTGTTCGACATTTTAGTTATTTTCTTCTTCCTTTCAGGGCTTAGGCAGGATTTTGCCTGTTCCGACTTCATAAATCTTGCCATCTTTTTCTCGGTCGGCCAACATCTCTTATCTCTTTGGGATTGTAAGAGATTTATTTTGAGTATAATAATTCAATTGTTTTTACTGAGTAATTCAATTGTTCCAAATTCGACAATTCAATCGTCCTTGATAATTCAATATATAAGTGATTTAACGCTTCAACTGTTTCTTTAACACTTCAACAGATATTTTAACAATTTTACTGTTTTCAAAAATTCAACAATTTTAAATACGACTATTTTGTCATAATTTTTGTTATTTGGCAATTGTTTTGTTAAAAATCAACTTTTTGTTAAATAAATTTACCTGTGTTATTTAATCAATTTTGTTCGACATTTTAATGATTTCGAGTATAATAACTCGGTTGTTTTTTTGTTCAGTAATTCAAATGTTTTTAATTCGACAATTCAATAATCCTTGATAATTCAATTATATCATTGATTCAACATTTCAACTGTTTCTTCAACAATTCAACAATTTTACTGTTTTCAATAATTCAACAATTTTAAAAACTACTACTTGGTTAAAAAGGGCAATTGTTTTATTAAAAAAAATTAACTTTTTTGTTAAATAAATTTAGCTGTGTTGTTTAATCAATTTTGCTGCTTTTTGTTCGATATTTTAATGATTTTGAGTACAATAATTCAGTTGTTTTTTTGTTGAGTAATTCAATTGTTTTTGATTCAACAATTTAATTATTCTTGATTGAACAATTTAATTTTCCGTGATTCAACTGCTTTATGCAACAAAGCTGCTAGTTTCGTTTAATAAATTTAGTTAATTAGTTCAATATTTTAACTGTTTTGTTCAACATTTTGATTATTTTTTGTTTAATATTTTAATTTACTGCTTTTGGTTTAACAGAATTTTCAACAATTCAACTGTTTTATACAAAAAATTACTACTTGATCCAAAAACTGTTTTGTTGAATAATTTAACTGCCTTGTTTAACAATTCTATTGTATAATTTCAAATATTAAATCAAACTAATTTGTTAATAATTATTCAGCTCTCTCATCGTTTCCTTCGTCCAAATCACCGTTACATCTTATCGACTGGACTGTTACAATATTAATTCTTTTTGCAGAATATACCATTGCATGCTTCAGCCGAGAACTTAGAAACCTCCCAGTTGTGACAAAAAAGATAAATAATTATTATTTATTGGTATATCCCCAATTGTATAGAGATATAAACATTCTTCTTCCTCGTCATGAGCGTCTACAGTCTCCTCCCTCCCATTCTTCTTTGTCTTGTGTTAGTTGGAACCAATGTCTTGCCATAAAGTTCTTGACGTCATCTGGCCATCTTTTTTGTGATCTTCTCAGACTCCGTTTTGTGACTCTCGCTTGTCAGTGAGTCAATTTGTGTGTCTTCCTCTCAGGTTCTACCCATTGCCACTTCATCATCATCTACATGTTTTAGACTTACAGTCCGTTACGTCACTCTTTATTGGTTTTCTCATCTTTTCTTTGGTCGACTGATATTTCTCTTTCCTCGAGGTTTTTAGTTTTAGGTTGCCCATTGCCACTTAAGTTTTGTTATTATTTCATTATTTGCATAATAGCATTTATTTCCGCACCTTTCAGTAAGTTTTTCATCCAATCATTGTTGTGCATTTAATTCGTAATATGGGGATATTTTTACCTCTATCTGATTTCCTCCTGATGATGTATCGCAAGGTAGGGTGTGCTATTTAAGATTTCAAAGTAGAAGTAGCTGGTAGAGAGGACGTTAAACTCAAAATTCAAAGAGTATTGGTTTTAAAGATCCTCCTCGCTATCTAAAATGATGTCAAAAAATCCAATACTCATTAAATTTTCGAGTTTTGTCTTTTGTTTTCTAGTCTTCTCTTCTTCTTTGTCAGCCTTTTCCGCCCACTCCTGAGCATCAGCCTCTTTCTCTAAGAGAAAGGTGAACAGCATTAAGACCTCCGAAGCACGGGAGACGGTCATAGATAGAAAGAGAGTCAGAAAGAAAATTTTCCTTACTAGACTCCTCCCGGGATCGAACCGGGTGCCTTTGCATCAGTAGTTGATCGCTCTAACTACTAGGCCAAGACCGTCTCTTGTTTTCTAGTCACCATTCATTTTTATTTTGGTAGGACACAATTAAATATGGATTGGCCCATTGAAACGTCGTTGGAATTTTTGCAACTGTACGAACGAGAACCTGTGATTTGGAATCCCAAAGATCCGCGCCATCGAAATCGAAGTGCAATAAGCGAAGCTTGGTTAAGAATACAGAAATCTTTAAGCGTAAAATGTTCCATTCAAGATCTGAAAAGAAAAAGGGAATCACTTATGGCGACATTTAGACCCCTCTGGAGAGCAAAAATTAACCGAGAGTTGTCCTGGGGTTCTGACGACGGTTATAAGTCAAATTGGTTCGCATTTGATGCCATGGCTAGGTTTTTGGGCGGAGTGTACCAACCTAAAATTTTTTCCAACGATGAGGTAATAAATATTTTTCAAATAAAAATCTGATAAATATATTTATTGTTTTTGCAGATTACACAAGACGTTTTCCAAGACGATAATTTTGAAGAAACAATTAATGACGGTTCTACAGATAATTTAAACGAAACTTCAAAACCGGAATACATTTCCACGTTTTCAATAGCCGGTGGAAGTAGGGAAAGAACGAAAAGAAAAGTGATTGAACATCCGGTTCAGTCTAGGCAATCGGACAACGAAGAATGTGCATTATTCACACAGTTACTGGTGAGAAGATTAAGAAGTTTTGACGAAAAAACACGCGAAATTCTTATGAACAAAATTGATAATTTAGTTTTTCAAGCTAAAATGCGAAAATTAGAACGCGAATCACAGTCATATTTTTCACCCACGTCTTCTAACTACCCCTCTGTAGATCCATTTGCTACGATACCCACGGCTTCCACATATGCTCAAAATCACACCGACACTCGACACAGCACAGAACTTGATACTAGGATGAGGGATGACAATTCCAGTAATTCCGTTGAATTTATTGTTAAAGAAGAAACTGAATTGGATGACTTTTCTGATGTGAGTGCTAGTGAAGTGAATGTTCATAATCTTTCCAATGAAAATGTTCAACATATGAATAAAAAATTTAAATGTTAAATAAAATCAGTCGCTCGACTAAAATATATTTATTTTATCTACTATTAGGTATACACATTGTCATTTTAATTCTTAACAATTAATAGATTCTTAAAGTACATTGTCAATGAATTACTCTACAAATAAAAATCTAGCTACCCATAAAATATAAAAATAGTACAATTGTCAATAAAAAATAATACTTGTACAACAGCCTTCATAATAATCAAACAGTTACAACGTATTTAAGTAGGACCCATAAGTACACATTTAAAATTTGGCATAACTATTCAATGACCCCTGTCAAGCAACCGTACCATTCTCTTTTTTCGATTGATTTTCGCAAATTTCGACTTTTTTTGCATCTTCAGATCTTATCATAGATTCATTTTCAATGTCGTTTGACGTCCTGTCATTGTTTGTGTAATTCCACGGTTGAATCTGTAAATCTTGAGTTTGGAAAACAAAAACTTATCTCGATATTATTTTACTTACGTGTTCCGTACCCCAAACTTGGTAAACAAAATATGTCGATATGGATACGAAAGCGGATACATTAAAGACTGTACGCCAAGCCGACAAAGTATACTATAAAAACGGCAATTAGAGAAACTTGTTTTGCTTTATTTTGGTTAACTTACACCTCCACTTGTTATGTAACCTGCTACAAGAGGACTTATAAAACTAGCCGACATGTGTATTGTTTGAGCAAAGGCTAAGACGGGTCCTGCAAAATTTGGGGCTATGTCCACCACGTTGGCCATTGCTCCTGCATACGCTGCCGTTATCATTGTTACCGCAATAAACCACACAACCAATATAGCTATGATGTTACAACCCATGTAACCAATTAAAATGCACAGTGCACCAGGCAGAACTTGTGCTACAAAAAATATAAACTTTCCATTAAAAAGTATTTAGATAATTTAGTATAATCCCTTCCTTTTCGGAAGATTGTGCAATATTTACAACTTTCTTGGTGCAGGATGGTTGAAAAAAAAATGAAGAAAAACGCTTTTAAAATAAAATTTGACCAAATGGACAGACAGTGCGGGTTCCTTTCCAATTTATGAATAAAAATGGTTTCGTAAGGCAAGCGATGGGAGTAACAAACGTTTACAGGCCAATGTGATTAAAAATTACGGTAAACTCAAAGAATTGAAATGAAAACATAGTGTAATGAGTGTAAAGAGATTTAAAATCTTACCTAAGGCAGTAAATAGTTTTCGAACATTCGTGAGAGACATAATGTGTCGAGTAACGAGAACGTCGGCAATATAACAAAATAATACCGAAGATAAGTAGCTACAAATAAATGGTGCACCTGATAGTACTCCATTCTGTAAAAAATAAAATAAATTGCATGTTTGTAAGTAAAATCACTGTGAAGAAAATTTTATATAAAATTGTAAAATTTCTATCAAGTGGAATGTTATCAAGCCAAGAGAGTGTAACCGAATAGCAAAGCCAGCAAAATTTGCTGCTCATGCAAATAGTAGCAGAAAACTCAAATTGTAATTCCTTCGTATATTTAACAACTTTATGAACAAAAATACCTTTACAAAAACTAGCAAAGAAATTTTATTCCAAGATCTGCACAATTATTTATGGGAGTTCATAGTGATCTCCACGGAGTCATTTTTGTTTGGAAGTTAATACAAACAATCTACAGTGAAAGCTCTCCTTGCGGACAGCTCTAATAAACGGACATCTCCGTAACCGGACAAAATTTCTGGAACCAAATTTCGGCATATCATTTCCAATGTTAAATGCTTTCCGATAAGCGGACGCTCTCATAAACGGACGCGGACACTAGATTATTCCCCAATGTGACTAAAAATCTCCCATAGGCGGACGCGAAACTCTAATAGCCGGACGATATCTTAGGTCCGCTTATTATAATGTGCATTAAATTCGGTAATTTGCCTGTTATATTAGGTGATTCCCTTTATTTTGCTTGAGAGCTTGGTTTTGTGTTTATACATATGCATTAGTATTTTGTCTTTAGTTCAGACAGCATTATCGAAGTTAGTTTGTGAATGTAAATGTAAAATGGCATCAAAAAAGAATGCTTTCCTTAAAGGAAAAATGGAAGTTGTAAATTTGTATCTAATGTTCGAAATCGATAAATTCATATGGTAAAGTTCTAAAACATATTTCTACGTTAAAAAACTTGCTAGTGGTATCTTATTTTTCAGAGTGTAGCATGTGTGTATTTATGTATAGTATTACTTATGTACATATTGGGTATGTGTACATCATATGATACCTATTTATATTTCTTATTAGTCCTTAGTACTCTCCTTAAACGGACACCTCCTATAAGCGGACAAAATTAGTGGAACCGTGAGTGTCCGCTTATGGGAGCTTTCACTGTATATGAAAAGATAATTTTAAAGTATTTCGGAGGCAGAAGGTTCTGTAGTTCAGAACGGATCCATAAAACAAAAAATATATTTCAGAGATTAGATTTTTTTTTCTCCAAATTAAAATTTAAAAAATTTGTCTGGAGATTGAAAAGAGGTTAATCTGGCACTTCAGAGCGGCTTTAACACTTTTATTCAAATATAGGCGATACCTTGGTAGGTAATAATACAAATTAGATCCAAATTGCCAATTTTTATGATTAACATTTAAAGTAGGCATCGATTAATTAGTTAATTAAAAAAATAAATTCAGTTAAATTAGTTTACCTAAGTAATATAAACAAAAATCGTATATATTTGGTAATTTTGTTTTGGCGATGAGTTCATTATTTAATAGCATTTGCATAATATTGATAATTAAGTAGGAGAAGATGGGACATGTTTTGACACGGGGTATTTTAGATAAACCAAATTTTTGAATATAGGTTACTGGTAATTAATTTGTCGGGAGGTTTCCCGTTTCTAAATCTGCATAATCCCCAAGTGTTTAATTATATTTTTGAAATTACACAATCTAACAGAAACCCTTATTAAAATTCTGTATTCAAATGCTTGTTTATTCTGTATAATTGCAACTGCAAGGACGACCCTGGTCTATCGCAATTGAGTAGTTTTCTTTGCAATTTTTACATAAAAGATGCCAGAAACACAGAAGCATAACTCCAAAAATAAAATCCTACAAAGGTCGGTAATCTGACAACAAAATGCAAATCATGGAAAATCCTACAATAATTTAAAGTGTCAGATTTTTCAAAATACAAGTGCAGAATATCGCTGACAAATCCAATCAAGAAACCAAGGTTCAAAAAAGCAAGAAAATTTAAAAAAAATTCCCTTAGAAAGTCGAATTTCAAAATTTCTCTGCAGTTAAAAACGTAAACCTAAAATCATCGAAAGTTCCAGTAGTTTATTCTACATGTCAAGACGAACGAATATAAAAACACAACAGTGAAGAAAATGAAGAAGTACGGAAGTCATTCCAGGTGGGAAGATAAAATGTTAAAAGCAGTTCAATAATTTGATCAGAAAAAAGTAAAGAATGCATAACAAAAAAACTCACCTTTTCTATACTAAAACCTAAAATGCTCTTCATATAATTTGGTCCTCCAATAATGAACGTATAGTGTACCCAAATCCGTCCAAATGTGGTTATACCAATAGACCAGGCCGGCATGGAACGGAAGATGGCACCCCATGGCACTTTTTGTTCTTTAGAAGCTCTGTATGTATTTACAGTATTTTCTCTTATGTATTGCTGCTCGCTTAGTGAAATGCGCGGGTGCGTTTCGGGACTATCAAACGCCAAGAGATACCATATCACGCACCAGAGCATTCCTAAACCACAAAAATAATCGATGCTGTACAAAATACCACGCTTTTATCATATATTACTTGATCATTATAATTTAAGTATTGCAATTCACAGATGTGATTTCTAGTTACGCAATTTGTAGTTTCTTATGGATAACAAGCAATTCTGCCGTGGTACTGTTCCGTATTGCGTTACTTTAATTATGAAGCTCCAGTAGGTATTAAAATCTAATTAAAAAGTATTTTACCAATAGAACCTGTCGTATAGAAAACCGATTCCCAACCTAATTTTGCTATGAGAAATCCACATAAAGGATAAGTAATGCCTATTCCGATACTAAAGCCTTGAAAACTGGACATGAATCGACTTCGTTCGGGCAGTGGTATCCAATGACCTACCAATGCGTACATAGCAGGCCATGTTAAACCCTGCAATTGTTAATTTTTTAAAGTCGCACCAACTTGAAATTTAAACTCCTTACCGATGCAAATCCTTGAAAACTTCTCAACATAATGACCAATCCATAATGGGCCTTACTGGCCCATGGAATGCATAAACTACATAACGCAGTAGCCAATTGAGCATAACCAAAAACTTTTTTGGTTCCTAGTTTTTGAGTTGCTAAACCACCCACTATTTGCGACACAATGTAGGCCCAATAAAACGAAGCCAATACGTAACTTTGTACATCTGACGACCATTTTAAAGTGCCCCCATAATCCTAATAATTATTTCCGATTAGCTTAAAAGTGATTTGAATAATACAAACTCACCACAAGATTGCTTGTAGTAGTGTTGTTTTCTTCCTCAATCGAATAGCAGAACTGATCGGTGGAATTTCCCAGCGTTTCTGTCTTTACATCTTCCACCATCGCAACTATTGCTAGATTTATGTCGATTCTCATCATAAAAGAAACTAAAAATCCCGACCATGATAATAAGTACAGAACAAAACGTGCTGGAACGGGACCTAAAATAATAAATAATATTTAATTCGTTTGCTGTCATTATTGGACGATTTGGAAAATATACACATAGAGTGAATTATTTTTTAAATCGGTGTTAAACCGATAGAAAACACGCGATTTTTAAACGCTTTTATTAAAAAGGTGTCTTGGATATTTTTTTGTAATCGATTTTTCAATCACTTCTAGCTGAATAAGAAAAGGATTCGTGTTTATTTCCGGTAAACAAATCCATAACGACGCTAGGTAACATATTATCTCCCTAATCCAGTCTACTAGACTAGCGCCCAGTTTCATAAAGGAGTTAAAATTTAATCCACGATTAAATTTCAAATTTAATCCACGATTAAATTTTAACTTACGTTGGTGAAACCAGACATTAAAATGATATTTAAATTGCCTGATATCGAAAGTATGTAGTCATATATAATAACAAATCAACTACAGAATAACTTCTATACTTCTAATGCTACGGATCTTTAAAGCTTAATAAACTGTCAAATATATAGAGACATCTTTGTATAAAAAAAGATAGATCTAGAACTAACAATGCCGGGAACATTTTTGACATTGCATAATCGACAATTTAATTATAATCGCCAAATATATCCGTTTTGACCCATTCCAACCCACTTTCCCCTAGATCAAAAATATGACTCGTAATTCGGTTATTGCGGGTTTATCTCGACTACATTTGTAAGCTAATATCAAACAGATTATCGAATAAATCAATACAAAATTCAATTGAATACAAAATTTAAATGTTATCTGATAAAAAAAATTAATCTCAACCTGATTATAGAAAATAGTTAACCACGTGTCAACTTACTCATTTTACAAACATTTGATAAATATGAGATTGATAGTTCATAGGAGATGAGCCAAAAGTTTGGATGCACCTTGAAAACTATCCAACGATCATTGAGCTAAGGCTTAATTTTTTTTGAATAGACTGATTTTATTGTTCCAAAAGTTATTAAGTTGTATCCAGACTTTTTGCTCACCTATCGGGATGATATAAGCTCAAGGAAAACCTGAAATTTATTTTGCGCTTTACAAAATAAATGTTTATGCAACTTCGGTAAGTTTTTCGTCATGCACAATATTGAAGGTTAATAAAGTAATGTAAGAAAAATTAAATTCAATGAATAAGGTAACGAATCCAATTAATTACTGATAATTATTTCACACAATATTAATTATGAATTTGCAAAAAACAAATGAATAGTATTCAAAACAACTTGATTAACTTTCAATTGTCCTCTACCATAAAATCACGGTTGATATAAAATATTAAAAAATGTGGGTAAAAAAATTGGGTCACCGATTTATCAAATTGTACAAGGTAAGGCAGTTGATAAACCAAAAAAAATTTGGATTCCAAATATAGATATAGTCAACGAGTTACTTACACATTAAAAATATTGGGGAAATCCCAGCAAACAGGTAATTTTAGAATTTAAAAAAACAGAACCGGTTGAAAATTTAAAATTACACTAATAAAATGAACTTGAGTTCACACATTTCGTATGGTACTTGAGTGTTCCTTTATCCACGATAACGTTAGATACGAAATATTTATGCAACGTTTTTCAAGATCAAACTGATTTAAGCAAAAAGATCAGGATTAACACACTAAGTAAACATAGTTATTACATTACACCGGGTAACATTAAAAGTTACGATTTTAAGAATGAATACAAAAGGGAGGTGGAAACATAAAGAATAAAAAAATTAATATTTTGATTTGAATTTTTTTAAATAAAAATAACCTAATCACGAAAAGCTGCAGTTTTGCCCCTTATAAAACAATATACTATTTTTACAGTCTATAAATTATATCGAGTCGTGGAGTGGATGGAGCACATAACTTAATTTTGGGTGAAATATATTTATCTGGCACAGGTATTTCCTGTCGCACAGTATATTTTTGGTGACGTGCAGTCACTTTTAAATTTACATTATTTAATTGTCGATTCCTGGTTATGCAAATGACTTTTTTTGACGTGCCAATAATATTATTCCTATCTTTTTAATGTTATCATTATATAGCATATACCGAAGCATAATTTACAATCGTGTATCATAAAACGGAATGACACTAATACATACACGAATAAATCTAAAATTATGCTGAAATAAAAATGTTTATGTAAAATACTAAAATTTTCTATCTCTACAGGGTGTTGAAGAGGTTGTACAATTTTAGCAGTAAAATTCACCAACAAACAAGCATTTGTCATCGACAATAAGTGAAGTAAAATTTGAATTGATTTCAGTTTTTTTAAATTTAATGAAGAAAAATAATAAAGAACCTAATTAGTCTGCCAATTTAACAAATGAATCAAGGTTTGATATTTCCAATTAGAAAATATATAATCAACGCAATTGTTTCGGACTTTGATAAAAAAGACGATAATAACAGTGGTAGGTAAATAATTGGAAGGGCAGTAATGTATTCCATATTCAATAACAAATTAGATCTAAAAAATTCATGGAAACAGATCGCAATATATAATTCTGCGATTGAAGTATTAAAAGTCAAAACTGACGTCACCGTATAAATATTCTCATTTATTTAAATAATAAAATCACAACCAAGATCAGCAAATTTTTGAAAAAAATTTATATTTTCTTAATTTTACATCGTTTAGCTTAATCAAGTCATATTTATTAAAACTTAATCTGAAATTTATTAAAAAAATCAAAATTAACTCCACATTTATAGGTTTTCTCAAATTTTAATTTTCTCTGACTTTTCAAAACCAAGGTTGCTTTATTATTTTGAATTTAGATAAGCTTTCCTTATTTCTAAGGTTCAACTTTTAATTTCCCTGACTTATGATTAAAATTCAAAACTACCCGACTTTACATGACCAAATATTAAGATTATTTGACTTTTCCAAAGAAGTGAGAACCCCGAGTCAAGTTATTGGAATACAAATATTTTCCATATTTTAAGCGTAGAAGAGATTCAAGTGTATGTTTCGACACGGAGTAGTCCTTTACACTTTTCAGCCTCGACAATTACTCGTTACATAAAATGGTATATTTAAATGGCTAATAATAACGTTGAGGTTAGCATACACGAGCCCTCACTTGTTTTTTTTTTAGATTATTACTATACCTAAAGTTTAGAGTAAACAAATTTTGAAAACACGATAAAAAAATTGTACAATTTTCTAAGACATTTCTTAATTACATTATTTGTTTCCAACTCTGCGACCCAGTGTTGTAGGCCTAGAATTTATATTTCCCTAAACAAACCTTTCGTAACAAAAACGTAAATTCAACTTGGCCGAAGCCAAGTTGAATCGCCAACGTCCGGGCGAGCGGATATGGCACATGAAGATGAAGAAACAAAACTTGAAAAATTCCCTAAAATGTAAACGCATTAATTTTAATTTGCAAAGTTTTAACCTGCGCATGCATTGTATTGTTGTAATAATTTTAAGATATTTAAATCTTTGGGTGGAATTTAGGAAAAATAAATCCTTTGAAATTTCTCTATATTTAGGAAATATTCCCTGCATCTGGCACGCCTGTTGCGACCTCACTGTATAATTTTCGAACAATGGAAAATTGAAAAATGTAATTTTAAGTTTGGTTTTTGGAGTATAAAAATCGCGGACTTCGGCCAAAACTCAAAATAGTTTTCAATATACAATATTGCTATGGTCCAAAATGATTCTTGCTTCTGTATTTGTGAATTTTAAGCGCCATAAACCAAATACTGAATTAAACCACTACCACTGAATTTAATTTTATGTTTAATGTATGTAATTAATGTGATTTTCCTTGGTTTGTAGTTCTCGGTGGCTGAGCTTTTAATTTCAAATGTGAATTTTGTCGAGGGAAAAAATTTAAATTCTCTTTTTTGTGAAGTATTTACAATTTGGAATGTAATATGTGATTCTATTACAGATTTGTTTGCATAAAAATCGTGTCTTGGTATACACGGTATTGTTTTTTTTTAAATTCTGTTATTATTAATTATTAAGTTTTTATCTGCCTTCTTTTGCAAAATTGTTATCGACACCTTTTCAATCCTTCAAATTTAATCTTTTTTGTTCTTGTGCCTAATTTATCTTCGCGCACTTTGCTTTATTCATAACTTTTCAATTTTAGCCGATTTTTAAATATTGCCGACACTGCGACCCTCCCATTTTCTTCTAAACTTTTAGTTTAATTTATTATTTTAATACAATTCATTTCTAATTTTGGCATTTTATTTATTATTTCATCAATTTCACTTATGGTGCACTTCAAAAAATTCAATTTGAAATCTTTTTAATTACCCAACGCATTGTTGCGTCTGCACGTATTAGCATTTATTATGAGACTAACTTTCGAATTTGACTATTGAGTAGGAAGCTCGATTTTTCGGAGTGCCAACCTTCTATAATTTAACTTTTGACTTTGTTTTCACGCTTTTTTTTATAATTTTACTGCTTGAACCAGAGTAGTCACAATTAACAATTCTATTTTATGACGAAACCATCTTTACAAAATAATCAAATTTATAACTTGCAAATTGCCCCCGCAATTTAAAAAATATCAGAGACAGAAAAAATTACCAATTTTAATCATGGAAAACCTGGAGAGTCAGAGAATTTGTGTTGGAAAGTTTGATGGCAGCCCTGCTTCATTGTTTTTGGTTTAATAATTTTATCGTTTTTGGTTCAACAATGTAACTGCTTTGTTCAGAAATGCAACTGTTTTGTTAAATAATTCAATTGTTTTGTTGTTGTATTTAATAAATGGAGCTGTATGGTTCAATAATTCAATGTATTTATTCAAAAATTCAATTATTTTTGGTTTAACGATTTAATTATTGCTTAGCAGTTCAATTAATTATTGTTCAACGATCATTTCTTTGATTCAACAATGCAACTGTTTCTTTGCCAATTTAACATATTTTTCAACTATTACATTGTTTTTCAACAATTCGACTGTTTTATGCAAAGATACTAACAAAATATAAAAAATGTAATTGTTTTATTAATTATCTGTAATTATTAAATAAAATAATTCCTCTATTTTGTTTAATAAATTAAGCATTTTAGTTCAATAATTCAGCTATGTGATTCAAATAATTCAATCATCCTTGAATCATCTTCGATTTTAGTTTAATAATTCAATCGATTTTGTTTTAATAATTCAGTTGTTTTTAAATAAATTCAGTTGCTTTGTTCAAAAATTCAATTGTTTGGTTCAATAATTAACTGGTTTATTCAACAATCCAATAAATTTTGTTTTTATGATTTAATCGTTTTTGGTTTAATAATTTTATTGTTTTCGTTCAATTATTCATTTGTCTTTTTGTTAACTGATTTATTCAACTATTCAAATATTTTTGGTTTGATAATTTAATTGGTTTTAGTTTAATAATTCAATTTTTTTTGGTTTAATAATCCGGTCGTTTGTAATATATTTTGTTCAATACTTCAATTGTTTTTAGTTCAACAATTCAATTGTTTTTTTAACTGTTCAACTATTTTGTTCAGTAATTTAGCTGTTTTGTTTAATAATTCAATTGTTTTTTCAATAATTCAGTTGTTTTTAAATAAATTCAGTTGCTTTGTTAAAAATTCAATTGTTTGGATTCAATTGTTTGGTTTTGTTTTTGTTTAATATTTTAATCTTTTTAGTTTATAATCAGTTGATTTTTTAAATAAATTTAATTTATTTGCTCAAAAATCAGTTGTTTGGTTCAATAATCAGTTGTTTGGTGCAATAATCAACTGGTTTATTCAACAAATCAATAATATTTGGTTTTAAAATTTAATTTTTTGGTTTAATAATTCAATTGTTGTTAGTTTAACAGTTATTTTTGGGTCAACAATTTAATTATTCTTAATTCAACAATTCAATTGTACTTCTTTAATAATTCAACTGTTTTGTTTAGTAATTCAGTTACTTAGTTTACTTTAGTTACTTGCTTAATTCAGTTTAATAATTTAGATGATTTATTCAGTAATTAACTAATTTATTCAAATATTTTTGGTTTAATAATTTAATTGGTTTTAGTTTAATAATGCAATCGATTTTGGTTTAATAATCAGGTCGTTTTGTATTATACATAGTTGTTCTTGTTTCAATAATTCAATTGTTCTTGTTTCAATAATTCAATTGTTTTTGGTTCAACAATTCAATTGTTTTTTAACAGTTCAACTACTTTGTTCAGTAATTCAGCTGTTTTGTTCAATAATTAAAATATTTTTAGCTTAATAATTTACTTATTTTTTAATCAATGTAATTTTTTGTTAAAATAAGTTGTTTGGTTCAATAATTACCTGGTTTATTCAAGAATCCCATAATTTTTGGTTTTATAATTTAATCGTTTTTGGTTCAATGATTCATTTGTCTTTTTGTTCAACAATTATTTTTAATTCAACAATTCAACTGTTTTGTTCAGTAATTCAGTTGCTATGTTCAATAAGTCAGATGTTTCGTTCAGCAATTAACTGATTTATTCAACTATTCAAATATTTTTGGTTTGATAATTTAATTGGTTTTAGTTTAATTCAATTTTTTTTGGTTTAATAATCCGGTCGTTTTTGTAATATATTTTATTCAATACTTCAATTGTTTTGGTTCAACAATTCAATTGTTTTTTAACTGTTCAACTATTTTGTTCAGTAATTTAGCTGTTTTGTTTAATAATTAAAATATTTTTGCTTTGGTAATTTAGTTGGTTTAGGTTTAATAATTCAATCGATTTTGTTTTAATAATTCAGTTGTTTTTTAAATAAATTTAGTTGCTTTGTTCAAAAATTCAATTGTTTGGTTTCAATAATTACCTGGTTTATTCAAGAATCCCATAATTTTTGGTTTTATAATTTAATTGTTTTTGGTTCAATAATTCATTTGTTTTTTGTTCAACAACTTAATTATCCCTGATGTTTGTTCAATAATTCAACTGGTTTAACAATTTAATTATTTTTGGTTCAATGATTCATTTGTCTTTTTGTTCAACAATTTCATTTTTCGTGATTCGGCAATTCAACTGTTTTAAGCAAGAAAGCTACTACTTTGTCCAGAAATGCAACCGTTTTGTTAAATAATTCAACTGTTCTGTTCAATAATTTAATGATTTGTTTAACAGTTCAACTATTTTTGGTTAATAATTGATCCATATTTGGTTTTTGTTTACCAAGTTTTGAAAAGTTAGTGAAAATTAACAATATTAATCAGGAAAACTGGAAACCCTAAAAAAGGTTTTTGTTTTGGAAAATTTGGGGAACTCTGATGTTGGTGCTATAATTTGAGACAAAAAATATTAATTATTAAATTATTTAAAAAGCAACTACAATTAAAAATAACATCAATTTTCGTTCACACATCGTAATCATGTTTGTTTTTTTCTGGTTAGAATTCGTTTCTATGGAGATTTTACAATTTTTTAGAATTAGTTAGAGAACCTTAAAATGAGTCTATTAAAGTGAGGATGAACTCGATAATTCTAATAATATCGCTAAAAATCGATTTTCAAGTTTATGAAAACGGGTGAAAAATTGCACTGTGCTGGCGGTCCGTGCATCCCGATATACACAAATCAATCAGTAGCCGGGGCTAATTAGCGCATTGCGAGGAGGGATCATATCTGGACCACGGTAGAGATCTCAGCTACACCAGGACCCCGGGCTCGACTTCCAAAACGTCGAATTGGATGGGATTTTTTCCCAATTGTAAGCCGAAGGCTTCGCTCCTTCAGCAATTATACCAAAATTATATCTATATAAATAAAAATCAAATGCTGTTATTTGGTAAGTGCATAACTTGACAACGGCTTGATCGATTTGGCCAATTTTTTTTTAAATGTGAAAACTCAAAATCATAGAAATGTATTTCAATTTTTGATTTTTTAGCGCCTAAACGTCAAAAGTTTTAATTCACCCTCACCTTATAATCCTTCTAATTTTGTGCTCTTTCATATTTTGCTTTCATTTCTATAGAAAAACTTATATTTACGAATGTGACCTATCGAACTTGGCCCGTTTTTTAAATATTAATTTCTTTTTCAAAATATGCGTTTATTGTAAATTTTGCAAATACCAAAATAGTGAACAAGTCAAAATATTATTATTTAATCAAAAATAGTTTTTGATTAAATAATCGAGTTTCCTTTCCCTTTTGAAAAAATTCTACAAATGCCTATGTTAACATTAAACATATTTTGCAACGGCGAGAGGTCCCATTTCCTTCTCGACATAATATAGGGCTGGCGAGCCAGGGGATCTCACCCCAATAGGAGCAATCTAGCGTCCCGTGCATTTAATTTTAAATTTTGAAAAGAATTGTTTAGCTAGGAATTTAAAATTTCACAAGTACGTAAATGGCGACTAACCTTACACCTCGAGGAAAATTATGAAAATTGATAATGGCAATTCCAATAGTACAATTAGTGGGTTGTCAATAATTTATAGATGGCTATTAATTGAATAAATTTATCAATCTGTGGACTTGTAGTAGGTAGGTATATCATAAAATTGGAGTTATTACCATTGAATTAAAAACTATAACAGCTAACAAAGGATTCAAAAAATTAAAAGTAGTTAGAATTTAAAAAATGTTCCTTTTTCCGATCGCGGAGATTACATTTTTCTCACTTCGTATCAAAATACCCCCCGCTTTGGGTTACGAGGCATTAGAAGTTAATTTTTTACATCTTTTGAATGAAAAGTGGTCACTTTGTGCGAAAAAAATTAAATGTATCGAAACCTATTTTTAACCAGCTTCTACGATTTGTTTAAACAATTTTATTTAGTAATAAAACAAATAAGCATCGATCATTACATCATTATGTCAATATTGAGTTTTTTCTCGCACTTGAATTTTAAACTTGCTTAAATTAAATTAAATACCCGATTTTTTTATCGCAAAAAATTTATTACATATAAAAGTCCTTGTCGATATACTTTATGATTTTATAGAAGGCTTCACAAATCAATAGTTTTGCCCCCGTAAGGATTTATTTGAAGGGCTCTTTAAATTTTGAATCGTTGACCCGTTTTAGTTGAGAAATGAATACTTTGTGATTGGTTATCTCATCATAATTTCCTATTACGATTTAATGTAATAATAATAACATATCAATAATTGTTTTTGTTGATAATTATTTGTTTCAAGTTTAAATCAGGAAACCCTTTTTTTATAAACAAATATTATCAAGGAAACGAATGATAGAAAATTTTTTAATAAATATTATATTTGTAAATATAAAGTGCACTCGAACTAATCTATAATCCACAACAAAAATGATTTGCTCGATATGACGAGAAGGTTAATAATGTAGGTCAATAGATTAAATTGTCAATAAATGCAACTTAATATTAATAATTTGACTCACCAAATAAACGGTTCACAAGACATTTACGGTGCTCGAATCGGTGTAAGTCATGTCGTTGTTATACACAATGTTATCTACCACAGCCATAATTTTTGCTTATATCATGCTGTTTGAAACAGAAAAAGATAAAAACTGTTAAAACTGGAACAAGAAAAAAATTGAATATAAAAAAATTATTAAATTAAAGTGCATCACTCTTACATACACTCGAAGTTGCTGAAATTTTTGCTAAGTTCCAACATAAGTACTGAAATACTTAATTAATTATTTTTCCATGCATGTAAGTGTCGTTACGCAATAATAGGTGATATTTGAGAATAAATTTGTTACACGTGATTAAGATTGTCGTGGCTTTTTGTTCCATTTTGCTATTGACCTATGACCACATATTAAGCAGCTCAATCCTTGAAATTGATTAATATGGGATAAGCGCGACGAAGCAAATCTGATGAATTAAAAACGTTTCAACCAAATAAAGTAAATCAAAATTGGTGAAACTCGCCTCGTGTTAGTTAACCGGTTACGATAAATTGCGTGGGATTTTGTCGAACGTTCAAATCACAAATATACAGAAAACAAACGTCGATCGCCATTATTTGACACTAAATTATGTTTATCGCTCAATTGCAAAAGATGTCGCTCCGCAAATTAATTATTTCTTTTTAATCAACTGCATTTCTGCAGGTGCAGTATTTTCGTGTACAGGATGCGGCACATTTGTTATTTTTTTTTGAAAATTGATCAGAACATTTGAAAATGCTTACCTATTTAACAACAAGTTTTGGATCTCAACGTTATTATTTTTAATAGATATTTCCTTGTAAATAAATGAGATTATAATGAGATTGTAATATGAGCAAGTACTTACTCGTAAATTGTGATAAATATGACATAAATGATATCTGTACTACTTATACTAAATAACTCGAAACTTCCTGCAATAAACGGAAAATGCGCTTTTTTTGCGCTGTTTTAGATTTTTCAGTTGATTTCATAACTCGTATTTTTGCAATATCACGACATATATACATAACAATGATAACATATCATACTATACCATGCTGTAATTAAAATTTGTATTTTAAGTGGTTACAATTTGTAGTATTGCTTCAAAAGTTTAAATTTCCCTCTTTTCCTAACTAACAATGCTACCCAAATACTAAACTTTACCCCAGAATTGTTGATGGGTTAAGATTTCATTTATAAAATGTCATTACTATTTTCTTGCATGGTTTACCTATTGCTAGGGTTCGTTTTATTGCTACTCTACTTTTAAATGTATCCGGACGCAGAACCGATAGATTCCCTAGAATTTTAGCTTCTGTTTATAAAATTCTCGGTTTTATCTTTCTCAGGGTTGCATGAGCTCTCAATACAAATGTTGTTTGAGTTGCGAGTCAAAATTATACATTGAACCATCGATTATTTTAATAAAAGATCAATGCATTGAACTGATAATTTCGGTCGACATCTGAAATTTTACAGTTTATCCTATCAATTACGCCCCCTGTCGGCCATCCTTGAAACTTAAAAAATATTACCATCAATTTATTATAACCACTTTCATAATCAATAAATTATCATGAACTGTAGGATAATGCCTCGGTGGCGTATTTAGGGGTAAACAAGAGGGAAATTGCCCCCCCCCCCCCAAGGATAACTCGGATAGTATCTCTGAAGCCATCCGTAATAAAAATAATGTTTACCACGCAGTTTTAAAATTGAAATAAGTTTTGAATCTCTTTAATTTGTCAGATAGGGGTCATCCATAAATACAGTCCTTGTCTTGGGGAGAGGGAGGGGGGTCACAAAATGTGACAAGAAGGAGAGTGGGTTAGCCTAATGTGACGTCCGCATAAAAATTTAATTTTTGGGATTTGTAAAAAATTGTGTTTGAGTATTTTTTCTTATAAATTTAAAATATTATAAAAATAAATGAGAGGGGGGTTCTTGATTTGTGAGCATTGGACGTTCTGAAGAGGGAGGGGGTATACACAATAAAAGATTGTGACCAACTGTGATAAATAAATAAAGAAAAAATAAACAATAAAAGATTGTGACCAACTGTGATAAAGAGGGGGTGGGCTCAAAAAATTTTGGAAAAAATTGCGGACGTACTTTACGGACGGCCCTAACCTCTTTATCATTGACGCGCATAAATGGATTAACGAGGTTTTGAAAAATAATCTGGTTTGCCCTCTCCATAGGCAATTTTAAATACTTCAGGGCGAGTTGTACCAACAAAGTTAATCTTAAGATCACGTTGAACCGTCCATCAAGTTTGGTGATTGGTTGAAAATTTAAAACCAACCAATCACCGAACTTGAACTATGGATCAGTGTGATCTTAAGATTAACTCGTTAAAACTCGCCCTCACTGTATTGGCTTCAGATATACAGCCGCCATATCCCCATTAGTAGGCTACCCTAGTCAGTTTTAAATTATTTAAGTTTTAGAATTTTATAATTTTGTTTTAATCAATTTTCAAGTTTTTATTTTACCGTTTTTTGGTTTTCTATCGTGATTTTGAATTCAAATTTGATTTTCTTTTGTTTTTGTTGCCATTCAATTTCGTTTACTTTGTTTGATTTATAATTTTTAAAATTATGCGGCCTCCAGTAGTTAAATAGGAGGACTTCTGGCTCACGAAAAAACAAAGGAAGTCATGAAACTCAAAAACAACAGCAACTGGAAATGTTAGGAAATTATTTATAAAATTGGGGAAAATGCGAATTGTCGTTCATCAGTTGGTTGGCTATGACCGTCATCATAAACTACCACAAAGAAGAAAAAAATATTTACTCAGAACGCAAACATATATTTCATAAAACAAAATTAATCTAAATCAAAGTAATTTTTGGTTAACATTGGAGAAACAAATGGTTTATTAAACAAACTTTGCGGTTCCATAAAAAGTTACATTTTCTGGAACGGTCGATTTTTTTCTCCGCCAAACGAAGTTTTCGTAACCTTGAAGTCAAAGAACCCCTCGGGCGGAGTAAAATAAACTTTACTTCTTTTATGACTCCGAGTAACTGGTGACATAATTCGCTTTTGAAAATTTTCGGGAGTCAAAAACATACTAAAATTGGAACCTTCGGGTGGAGTGAAATGAATTTTGTGACCAAAAATTGGAGTCATTCGTTTTTTATTTGAATCGTTTTCCATCGATTCAAAGGAAAAACTGCTAACTTCAAGTATCGATGAACCACTTTGGCCAGTATTGATAGTACGCAATGGAGAAAAAGTGAGCACATTGCCGATGGTTAAATTATTTTCTAAATTACTAAAATCGAAGCCCGGAAGATCAATTTTGGTGACCAAATTTAACCTTTGATTAATGGGCGTGGTGAATACGAACTTAAAACTAGGAAGAGCAGGTACATCGTCAAAAGGATTTCGGCAATACAATGTCTCGATTAGCGGTTTCTCTATGGTTGTCTTCAA
This sequence comes from Lycocerus yunnanus, assembly GCA_036346125.1. NCBI lineage: Eukaryota > Metazoa > Arthropoda > Insecta > Coleoptera > Cantharidae > Lycocerus > Lycocerus yunnanus. Next base: position 6,888,855 of record JARFIX010000052.1, read on the forward strand.
GTTCAGGATCAACCTCTGACAGTTCATCCAACTCATCAGACTGTATTAAATCTTGTATTCTTTGAACACTGGAGTTTCTGAAGTTTTCCACTCTAATCCCTTTCAGTTGCTTTCTTAAATTAACGGAAAATTGATGTTTTTCGGGTTCACTAGGGACAGTTTTGGATTCAAATTTATTACGAAAAAGGCGATTAATTTCCTTAAAAATACTGCAATCGTCGTTTTGTACACGTTTTGGTTTTTCTTTTATTGCTTTCATATAATAATCAGTTACGCTTTTGTAATTTACTGCGACTTGATCGCTCGGTTTCTTTTTTTTCAATTTGTCACCCTCTGAAAGATACAATTCAGCATTAAAGCATCAAACAATTTATTTTAAATTACCATTAATTCCACACACCGCACTGGACTCGGGAAAATTTAATGGAAGCTAAAACAACAAATAAAGTAAAACATCTGATTCGAGAGTTTAAACAGAACTTACGGTAACTCTACCCTGAATGTTGTAAGGGTTGTTTTTATCTCTGGCGTAATAATCTTTTTTCTTACGTTTTTTAGAATAATATTAACTTGGTTCATTTTACATTCAGCACAAAACACACATCAGTCAAGTTGCTGTCAAATAAGAATATCGAAAGAAACAAAAGAATATTTGTTGTGTTCAAGATCTGTCATTTTAATTAAACTTTATTTTTAAGTGTCAATTTTTCTTTCGGAAAATTGGTTTTGTTTCTTCATGGTCGCTTTCACCATCAGACGGATTGGTTTTCTAATTTTCTTTAGTTATTTGTGCAAAATTTCAGTTTTCCAGGGTATTTTAGTTGAACAATTTGATGTCTTTTATTGGGGAATGGTTTATTAATAATAAAGTTTGAGAAAATTGATTGTTCCATTAGTTACTACAAAGTAAGTAGTTACAAGTTAGTGACGATGAGACTTGAGTGATTAAGTGGAAGCGTCATAATAATTGTGTTGGGTTGAAATAAATTATGAACATTAATTAATTAAAATAAATTAAACTTTAATCTTGTCATTTAAAATGCGAATACATCGAGTAAATGTAACTATCTACAACCGTTAATTAGTCAATTAGTATCAATGACTATCATATTATTATTGCAATAAATGAAATGCATTGTGTCTGATTAATTGGAAAAGTTTTGTGTAACTATTACAAAGCATAGAATCGACCGACTAAAAAAGTATTAATTTAAAACATAAAAGTGTTACATGACCTGAATGAAAGCGTGGTACACTGTAAAAATAAATGTTAATATTTTGAAAATGTACAAATTTGTTACTTAAGGTTTCTAATAGCAGCGTTATTAATGTATCATGAAGCAATAAGTGTGTCATCTGCTGTGCAGTCCACAATCTTGTCTCGCAATACCAGTACATGCCTACTAACAAAACCATAAATAAAGTATGTTACACTTTAATAGCAATACACTGTACACACAAAAAAAAGTAAACAACTAAATTGTCAAAAGTAATACAGTAATACTGGTAGTTACAATTTATACACTTAAAATCAACAATAAAACTAGCACTCGAAATGTTTCTAAAAAAAAGCACAAAAAATTGTAATAGCTCAACAAATAACATGGTATAATTTAAAATCCAACATGATAATGCTCATTCGAATAACAAATAACACTGTTAACATCACCTATAGTCTTTTGTGCACGTCGACACTCATTTTTTGCAACAACCTTGCACACCATCAATCTAAATAATTAAACACATCAACAAAGAGTACTTACAGTACTATTTAAAAGTAATAAAAACAACTTTAGTGTAACATTTTTTCATTACAACTAAAATGTACATTTAAATTAAAAAACAAACCAAATTCAATTTTTTCCTCTTCTTCCATACTTACAAAGTAGCTGCCATAAAACCTTGTATATCAAATAAATAATTTACATCTAACTTATTACATTTATACATAATAATTAAGTATCATTTCTTGTTTTATTATCGCTTAAAAAATCAACAATCATTATTGTAAGTAGCAGTGGTACGTTCAGTTTGAAGATGTGCAATTATTGTGCGATAAAATGTTATCGACTTAATATTAAACGGGTGAATAATTACAAAATGGCGGTGGCATTTTCTAAACTTCTACTGCTGGATATTAACGGGCTTAACGTGCCCGCCACTTTATGACCTCGTTCTACTTCGTAGTGACTATCCAAAGGAATACCTACACATAAAAAATACCATAATTTTTAGGTAGTAAATTTTTGATTACCCACACCACGACTGCATATTTTGAGTTAAAAATTAAAGTTTATAAAAATCAAATTTGAAATTTCTTATCGTTTTTGCAGCGTTTCTAGTATAAAGTTGCCGCATACTTTTTTATATTGTCTTTAACAATAATTGAAACAATAAAAAGTACAAATCACTTCTAGTTGAATAATAGCAATAGGACAAGTGATAAATTTTCAAGTAATAACTATCGTGATGAACTTACTAGTTTCTACGGCGTTCTTGGAAGGAATGAAGGAAGCCACTAACAGGGCACATATGACCAAAAAGGCTCCAAATACAAATGGAGGCCCTGGTACAAGCTGCAACAAAGAAAATAGTTAGTTTATGATATCGATGTTCAAGGCGTGTTAGCTATCACAGTCATCTTGTCAGATATTGCTTTTTTTTACGTTACAATGAATAGTAAAAAAAATGTCGATTAAACTTTTAATTTATTTGAATGGCCATACCGTCATTGCACAATTTTTTTTCCAAGCATTGGAATTTTTACCGACGTGTAAACAAATACTTTCCTGTGGTACTTGTCAGACAATATACAGCTTTCCTATGTGTGCTACGTCTGATAATTACACACCGCTTGAAATGAAAAGTTGAAAAATCATTCTTCTTCTTCATTGCCATATCCGGTCGAGTTGCGATTCAATTAAGAAGATGAATTTTACCAGAGAGTATTATAATTCATGAATGGTTTCGTTGCCTTCCCATAGTCTACAGATCGATATTGAACTTTTGATCAGATGTATTAAACGAACAAGGTTCGAACCGATCTTACGATGCTTCAGCTATACTGCTGGTCATTATAAAACATAACAAAAATCATATAAAATTGAAAATAAGCATGCGAATTCTAAATTTAAGGAAGTAAATACTCCAATTTTAATTATGACTTCTGTATAGGAGAAAAACAAATGGGTAAAATAAAATATAAGCTAATAACATTAAAAATGCTCCCACCCATTGTAATATTTTGTTAAAAAATACCTAAATTTTTAAATTCAAATCGCTCTCCTGAAAAATGGAAAAGTGAGTTACGTCCTTTTCGTTGAGATGTCGTATGTTAAAAAACAAAGGTTAAAAATTAAACTATAAAACTAAATTTAAATTTTAAAACTATTTTTATTTGTTTAAATTTTTCCGCTTACAATTTTAGTTTTTAAACTTTTCAAATAATTAGTCCTTTTTTTAAAAAATTTAAAAAGAATCCAACCTTCCCTTTGTTTCGAGAATGTCGATATTTTTGAAGTTAATTTTTATAGCCAAAAAATTTAAATCAACTTTAAATTATCTAAAATGCTTAAATTTTAAAATTTTAGCAAAAAATATTTTATTAAATCGTTAAATTTTTCAAAACTCGATGAATTTTAATTTTAAAACATAAACTTAATTATTTAAAATTTGCCTTTTGTTTTAAATTTAAAAATTTGGAATCCACCTTCAAAAATTTTTTTTAAATTTTGAAATTTATATTTTTTTTTGTCCCCTAAAAATTTTTATTAAACCCAAAACCTTTAAAATTTTAGATTAAAAACCTAACAGGATAAGTTATTTTTGAAAATTTGTTTGTGAGTAAATATAAACAAATTGATTTATTTATTAAAATCGATTTTAAGTTTTCCCAATTTTAAAATTCATATTTAAAATTTAGTGGAGTTTGCACTTGGGTTGTTTTATCAAGCAACAGTTTGGTAATCTCTTCAAATATTTGTTTTAAAGTTCTCGGGAAATTTTATTTTTTATTCTTGTCCGTTAAAATTCTTTTTCTACGGATTAACAAACAATCCATTTACTTTTAGTTTAACCAAACCTCCAACAGGATAAGTGATTGTTGATAAAGCGGTTATCGTTATCTACAGAGTAAATATATAAGTTGTTCAATATTAAAATTATTTGTAATACTTTTCCAATTTTAAAATGGTCGTATTTACAATAACTGCTATCGGGGAGATTTTTTGCTAACCCTAGGATCTACAAATAAACAGTTTTTTGAGAATCAATCTCACCCTGTATTTGTACAGCTGAACATATTAACAAAATCATGTCTTTAAAATTAATTTGCAGCCCAACTTTTGTCGGGCTATAAAAAATTAGAGTTTCACACTCATTTGAGTGTTCCCCTCCACGGAAATCTTTAGTAAAAGGCGAAAGATTTATTCGCTCTGAAGGGAAACCAGAGTACTTTCGTGGTACAAAATTTCGGCTTTTCTGGGGTATGCACAAAAGGATAACTAGCGAGCGGTACCGTCGCGCCATCTGTTATTCAAATTATAATTACTTATATTTCTTATGGATTTTAATTGTTAAATTACATTCTAGTGAAATACTGCAAAACCCAAATTAAACTTTTTTTTACCATAGTCAAAAGTAGAGATTTTTTAATGACTTACAAAAAATCAATTTTGCAACTCCCAAATTAATCTTATTATTTTTATTTCTTTCTTTGCGACTATTTGAACGTATTGTTACCGAAAATGAAAAATTAAGGCATTTTTATGGTTTGGAAAACCTGGAAGTTGAGGAATTTAGAATATTATTCAGTTTAAGTTAGGGAAAATCTATAAATATTTGATTTTTAAACGACAGTCGTGAAAATTAAAACTTGAAGTCACCGAAATGTTTTCAAATTTAAAAATTTTAATAAAAAAACTTTAATTGTTTTGTTCAAAAATGCAATTGTTTTGTTCAATAATTCAACTGTTTTAGTTAAATCCTTCCGCTACATTAGGTTCAATAGTTGAAATACTTTTGTTTTATTCAATTGTTTTTGGTTCAACAATTCACTTCGTATGTTTAATAATTTAACGATTTTGTTCAACAATGCAACTGTTTTCTGCAAAAATGCAATTGATTTGTTCAATAGTTTAAATGTTTTTGTTTTATTCAATTGTTTTTGGTTCAACAATCTAATTTTATATTTAATAATTTAACTATTTTCTTCAACAATGCAACTGTTTTAAGCAAAAATGCAATTGTTTTGTTTAATAATTCAAATGTTTTAGTTCTGAACTGAATTTAGCTGAAATCCTTCAGTTACATTAGGTTTAATAGGTGAAATATTTTGTTTTATTCAATTGTTTTCGTTACAACTCAATTTTATGTTTAACAACTTAACTATTTTCTTCACAATTCAATTTTTTTATGTAAGAAGCTACAATTTTTTAGTTTAGTTGAATACTTCTAGTTATTTTTGGTCAATAATTCAGTTGTTTTTGGTTCAACAATGTAATTGTTATGTTTAACAACTTTCTTCAAATTGAACAATTTAAGTATTTTCTCCTACAATTCATTCGTTTTATGAAAAAAGTTACCATTTTGCATTTTTTGCAATTGTTTTGAAAAATTTGGTGGGAACTCGATGATTATAAAAGTGTACAATGCAGAGATTAATAATAAATTTAGTTTAGTTTTACTCAGTGCTGAACCACTTTTGCAACAAATAAACAGGAAATTATTTTTTTTTTTGAGATAAAGTGGAAAAATTCCAGGATTTTAAAGTTTAAGCCAAATATTGTCTAGTTTAATTTTGCCTTTTTTTACTTTAAATTATCTTCATCTCAGAAAGTTTGGGCGGCCCTGGATTTGTTATATTCAATTTCCAATGTTGAAAAAAATTGTTTGTAAATATTACAGTTCATCATTAAATAAATTATAAAAATATTATTTTTATCCAACATTAGTTTATAAAACATTTTTTTGATAAATTTGGATTCCCGAAATTGTTTATGTCAAATCGTAATTTTCTAGTAGGAAATATTATTTCAAAAATTAGAAGACTTACTTGTGAATAAACGTCATTTTCTTTCACTTCTGTAGAACGAGTCGATTCTGAACCTTCACTTTCATTTAAATCGACATGAAACATGTAAAAGATTAAACCAAACATGGCAGGACCCAGTCCATTACAGAGCCCCCTCATGCCAGTTACCATTCCTGTACATAAAAACAAATCAGTGATGGTTAAAAAAACACCAAGTCTACCTTGCACGACTCCTTGTCTGTCAGGTGTGCTCAGAATAGAAACAAAAGCTGAAATGGCAGGGTAAGTTATGGAACTTAAAGAAGCAAGCATTCCGGCAGCCCACATCATCCACGTAGTGGTTCCCAAACCATACCACAGCAGTTGAAGTAATTCGAATAACAAACCCAACATGATTGTATGCTTGCAGCCCAGATTCTTCATCAACATTCCCAAACATAGTTGAGTTATGACCGCCAATAGACCGACCAGTCCGACAAACACAGCCACCATCGGATAGCTCCACCCCATTATTAGTTTTAGGTAGACAAATATGCAACTATATTGACCCGCTTCGGGAAGGTATGATAGAAATACGGCAATGCATAGTAGTAAAATTGTGGGATCTTGTCCCACGTTACGTAATGATGAAAATGGATCTGCTTGTTCCCAACTTATGGGAGAAACGCGCACCTGAAAAATATCTTTTTGCAAAAAACGAAATAAATTATTTCAGGTCTTACCTTTTCTGATAAACTTTCAGGAACAGCAACTAGGATAAAAAATACATCTAAAATAGCAACTGCTGTTGCTAAAGCAACTACTAACGATATGGACCACCTAAAATGAAAATATTGTAACATTTCTGTACGATATAACAAAAGCACTCACCTCTCCATAAGATAAGCACCTAAAGCTGGAGAAATTACCATACTGGCAGCAAATGTGCCACTAACAAGCCCGTACGCTAGAGAACGTTCCTTTTCGTCTGTGACATCAGCTACGTAAGCAAATACCACACTAAATGTAACCGCAAATACGCCAGAAATACTAATCATGGCAAAAAACCAGAAGGTATTAATTGTCATCAATGGAATGGGTAGACAAGTAAAAAAGACCGTAACCAAAAGAAAAAGCTTACGACCACACACATCAGACAGGGCTCCTACGAGGGGCGCACTCAAAAACGACAATATTCCTTTTATACCCATAATTAAGCCGTTCATCAAGAACGTGTGTTCTGGAAATGTATTATTTAAGACTTGTATCACGGGCATTGTTAGTAAGCCCCACGCAAAGAATTCTAAAAAGATGACCACCAAAGCATGATATAGACTAGGTTTTCCAATGCCGGACGTCTGAAACAAGCAAAAGTTGAATTAAACTTCAAAAAAAAAATAAAAAATTTTTTTTTGCACAAATAATGAGTTCAAAGTTGCAATCACCGCAATTGTAATCAATTTTCCAATTAATATAAATTAAAAACTTACGGTAACTACCCCATCCTTGGCGATTGATTTTCTGGATCGGATTACCATTCCAGCGAACCTTTTCGAAGGTTTCGCTTTCATAACTTAATTACGAAATTATACAATTCCAAAATATTAAACATCAGTTGTTTTGTAGTGGCTTACGCATCACCTCTTATCAAAATAATTATCAAAAGTAGTTAAAACTACCTACGAAAAGTCGAATAAATTGCACCATAACCCTCAATTTTAATCAACAACCAAGTGTCAAATGTGTCATAATTTAATGGTCATGTGGTGCCATCTTCAATTTAGCGTCATTAAACATGTTACAAATTCAAACTGCGCATCCGTATTTTTTTCAAAAAGGTTTTGGTTTCTATTTAAATGGTAATTTGTTGACGAGTCTTATCGCTTCTACTCATTTTTACAAAATCGACCATAAGGGAAAGTAATTGTTGATGCTTTGTTAATTTTGTTATCTTTCTTTAATTGTAAGATCAGTTTAGAATCTATCAAAGGTCAGTTGTGAATGTTAGGTAAATATTTCCATTTTGTGGCCTCTATGAGGTAAACCGAATACGTAGATAAAGCTTTCCATTTCTTTAATGGGTTTTCCTACATTTTAAGATAGTAAAAGAGTATTTATAGTTGATAAATATATTCAAGTGTGTTTCTACAAGGCCAAATCAAAAAAAGGTCGAAAGTGCAAATCATAAAAGATAAAAGGGGTTATCAACAATGCATAATATGTACTTTCCAACGTAATTACAGGTTCAGAAATAATTGTTGATGATTTGCTCGAAATGAGTAATTGTTTGATAAACGGATGTACCTAATTTGTTTTGCATGAAAGATTTTGGACGTACCCTGTATATGTATAGATAATTATGGTGAAATGTGTTGGGCAAGTGTGCTTGTGATGGTTTGTCTTTCTTGTCATTGGTCATGATCTCGAAAGTTACGGTTTGTTGGAACAGTGCGCAACGCATAACTCACAGTCAGTTGAACGCTGCGCACGTCTGCCGATATCTAACGGCAGATTCTGCCGTTCGTCATGCGTCGCGCACTGTTTTAACAAACTGTAGATTAAAATACACGAGGCACAAATATCCAATATTCCTTCGGTGTAGTATTATAAAAACAATTGATTGAGGGGGGGAAGATCGCCCCCTGCTGCTATGAGGGTGCTAAATTATCTTGATATATTTAATTTTATATTAGCAAATTTTTATGTTAGTAAAATTCTGCAGATTAAATGGAACCCGCAACACATAATTTTGTAAAAGTTGTTTTGTTACTTTTCTACCACGGTAAAATTTTCTTCCACCTACCAACCCTTCTGTTTCTTTCGCTTTTCTGTTTTTATAATTTTTAATAATATAATTAAATTTGTAATGAACGTTAAGTGGATATAAGCTAGCTTTCACTCCCCAAACAGATGTACAAATTTGTAAATTTAATTTCAGTGCAGACATTGTATTGTCTTGTTTCCATGACAACTATTTCTTTTTTTTTTATTTAATTTGTTTGATAATTTTACTGTCATTTAAATTTAATCTTAGGAAGCGGCAAACCAATTTTTGCAATGCAGATTAGTCAATACCTACAGTTTAACGTGGAATCCGAAGTCTTTAAAAGTTTTTAAAGTTATGATCGTTCAAGCTTTGAAGTCGGTTGCAAAAAAATTGTAAGTAAATTTTGTATTTTTTTAAAATCTGGGTCTGAGGAGTTCGAAACCTAGGTCATCCAGTAAGATTTTGTAAAAAATAACATTTTTGTTTGCTATTCTTTTATTCTTTGCTTGTTTTGTTTGCTACTTTAAATATTCATTTTTATGAATATTTATAGATTTTAGATAAAAAATTTTGCGATAAAATATTTTATTGATAAAATTTTTTGGAAAAGAAATAGCGGTGTTCGCTTTTGAATTTGTGGCAGAATCACCAGTTAAAATTTAACTTTGTTAGAGCTTTTAGTTCCAGATATTTTAATGGCGTGTACAAAAATATGCAAACTTGTGTTTTATATATAGGGTGTCCCCGTTACCATGGTGAACCTTTTAGGTGGTGATAGACGACACTTAGAGAGGGGTACCTCCCAAGGGTTTGAACTAGGACAAAAATTTTATTAAAAAATATATCTTAGAAAAGTGTCTACCATCACAACCTCAAAGGTTTACCATGAACACGGAGACACTCTGTAGGACTATTATGTTTTTTGTACCGACCTTGTTCATTATTGTGGGCTTTTCTGTGAAATGGGTTGGTTTTCCAAAAATTTAGAATACTAAAGTTATAGCCCGTTAAATTTGCTACCCGAATTGGGCCGTTAGTTTTTTGTAAGTAGTTTTGTTGAAAAGATACAGAGGATGCAACAAGAACGAGAAAAAACCTTGGAATTTTTTTTGACATTTCTTCTCTTAATTTAATTCATAACTCAAAATTTGTTCATCTTAGGCAATAGGAGGTTATAAACTAATTTGTGGATAAGTAAATTGTCTTTAAAAAGTTACCAATCTATTAATACCATAAAATCAATAGTTACGCTGATATGGGTGTTTGAAGGCTGAAACTCAAAAAATTGCTTTAAAGAGGGGTACCCCTCAAGGGTTTGGACTTGGACAAAAATTTTATTTAAAAATATCTCTTAGAAAGGTGTCTTCTATCACCATTTCAAAGGTTTACTATGGTCATGCGGACACCTTGTATATTGAAATTTTATTGGAATTTATACTGGGGGTATTCCATACTCCCCTGACCCCCGGTCTACATATATCTTTCATGCGATGTTGTTGACAGATCTCCCAGCTTATTTGGTTTATTTTTAAAATATTGCCGAGATGTCGATTCTATTTTTTAGAACCACACATAAGTTATCGTAATTTTTATTAAAAAAAAGTAAACTGTATAAACTGGGAGGCACAAGTATCCCCAGTAGAACAATGCAGGACTGCAAAACATTACATGTTTTAAGAAAAAGAAGGTTTTGGGTGCGGTTCGAATTACCGGAACGGGAATTTTACCATTTTTGAAGTGGATTATGAAAGATGAGGGTCTAATTAGCGTATAAAAAAAATAAAATTTGCGGTCGGTTCACACAATTTTGAAAAAAACGGCTTTAAAGTTAATTTGGAATGCAATTTTATCATTGGCTCTTTTGAACTGTAACCCCGCCCCAAAATTGAAAGAGGATGTGGCGACTGTAAATATACCAGAATCTCATTTTTTACAACGAATTATGATAGATAATGGTGTAATTAGCTAATAAAAAAATTAAAGTTGTGATCGGACAACAAATTTTCGAAAAAAAAATCACTTTTTGTGTGAATTCGTTTCTGAGGTGGTTGCACTGTCAAAACCTATTCTCCGCACCCGCCCTCGCCCCTCCGGGGCTCGTACGGGGCTCCGAACGGTTTTGACACGTGCTAAACTCATTAAAAACATCCCTTAAGCGGCTCCAACTCGAAAATTTTGAAAGTTGACGCGACGGATCTCTGAGAGCGACTGGTATCTCCCCACCACTAGTCACTGTCGACCCAGGCACAGCACACGTACCGCCAACAGAATAAATGATACCTTTTCATTTTAATACACTTACATGTATTTCTTATGGGAAATTTGCAATTTTCAAAATGAAATTGTGGCCTTATTACAAGTCCGACAACAATGATCCTCACCTTAAAGAGCTTGTATTTTTGTGTTCTTTCGTTTTGTAAAGCCATTTCTATAGGAAAAGTGTATTTTCGAGTCCGGTAAATCGAACTCTACCCGAAGGTTTTGATACCGTTTTAGGTATTTTGAAAAGGATGATAATTATATATTGGGAGTAATCCGTAAATATGGAATATATGGTGGAGGTGGGGGGGAGAGATGCCCGCCAGTACCCCAATATCGGAAGGTAGAATGTTAAATTTTTAAACATTGTGCAAAAACTTTTTGATATCATTTCCATGAAAATGATGACATATTCTGATGGGTATCTATATCTAGACCCCCCAGCCCCCCGCGTTGTGTACCGTATATATTACCATGTTATTGCAGATCTCCCAGCTCTACTTCCCTCAAAGATTTCCGGTCATTAGGTTGCATTTTATGTTGTTTTAAAAGTTTTGCTATTGATCACTTGAAAGCGAGAGTCATAAGTTTACAAATTTATTTATCACAGTTTGAGTGTTCCTGGGGTGCTCCACACCCTAAACCCCCAGGCACCCTAAAACTTTGGTTTATAATTTGGGCTAATTCGGATATTACTTACTTGAGTGTGACTTGTTAAAGTGCGGATTACTTATTTTTTCTAGAGATTTGTTCTTGATTGGTTATGCTGATATCTACAATTTATTAGTAATAAAAATAAACTGCACAAACCGGGGGTCTGGGGTGTGGAACACCCTCACTGCTGAAAGGCAAAACATTTAATGTTAACAGATTATGAGTAGGGTATTATAGCGGAGTATTATAACGCTTGAATTTTCTCGAGAAAGATGACATATTATTCTGGGGGGATTTATAATCCTCTCTCCCCAGACTCTCGGTCACTGCTTTATATTTCTTGTGCTAAAACCTTCACTATTAATCGCTTAATACTGATGACCATAAGTTTGCAAATTTATCTATCACAGTTTGAGTGTACCTGGGGTGCTCCACACCCCAGACCCCGGTCTCTAAAACTTTGGTTGTAATTTGGGATAATTCCGATATTAGTTGCTTGAGTGTGACTTGTTAAAGTTAGGATTAATTAGTTTTCTAGATATTTTTCTAGATCGGTTATGCTGATATCTTCAATTTATTTTTAATAAAAAATAAACTGCACAAACCGGGGGGTCTGGGGGGTGTGGAACACCCTCCAGTACCTCACAATTGAAAGGTAAAACATTCAATGTTTACAGATTATGAGTGGGGTTTATTATAGCACTTGGATTTTCTCGAGAACGATGACATATTATTCTGGGGAAATTCATAATCCCCAGACTCTCGGTCACTGTTTTATATTTCTTGTGCTAAAACTTTCACTATTAATCGCTTAATACTGATGACCATAAGTTTGCAAATTTATCTATCACAGTTTGAGTGTTCCTGGGGGGTGCTCCACACCTTCAGACCCCCGGTCTCTAAAACTTTGGTTATAATTTGGGATAATTCCGATATTAATTGCTTGAGTGTGACTTGTTAAAGTTAGGATTAATTAGTTTTTCTAGAGATTTTTCTAGATCGGTTATGCTGATATCTTCAATTTATTTATAATAAAAATAAACTGCACAAACCGGGGGTCTGGGGGTGTGGAACACCCTCCAGTGCCTCACTGCTGAAAGGCAAAACATTTAATGTTTACAGATTATGAGTAGGGTTTATTATAGCGCTTTGATTTTCTTGAGAACGATGACATATTATTCTGGGATTTATAATCCTCTCCTCCCAAACTCTCGGTTACTGCTTCATATTTTCTTGTGCTAAAACTTCACTATTAATTGCTTAATACCGATGACCATAAGTTTTAAAATTTATCTATCACAGTTTGAGTGTACCTGGGGTGCTCCACACCCCCCAGACCCCCGGTCGCTAAAACTTTAGTTTATAATTTGGGCTAATTCGAATATTACTTACTTGAGTGTGACTTGTTTAAGTTCGGAATAATTAGTTTTTTTAGAGATTTTTTCTAGATTGATTATGCTGATATCTACAATTTATTACTAATAAAAAATAAACTGCACAAACCGGGGGGTCTGGGGGGTGTGGAACACCCTCCAGTGCCCCACTGCTGAAAGGCAAACATTCAATGTTTTCAGATTATGAGTGGGGTTTATTATAGCGCTTTGATTTTATCCGTACTCCCCCCTCCCCCTCCCCGATTTTTGATATTTAAAGCTATGTTTTCTAGTTTAGATTTGTTCTTTAAATTTGATTTGGTAATTACATTTGCCAGATAGCAAATTTTTCTTATTTTCGATTTTGTAAGAATAATTTTTTCGGCTTAACATTTCAACTTCTCAATGGAGGAGTTTCTAATTTAAAATTTTTGAAATAACATATTAGAAATATAAAAGTCGGATGAAAATGCAGAATACTAATGGAATTAGTTGGTTTCAAAACCCTCCATACAATTTAAAAAAAATATTTAATTTTCCCGCGGTGATTCACCAATCAAAATTAAACGTGGTTGTGCGATGTTGTCCAAGTTGGTGGCTGTCAGATATGACACGAGTTTTTCATTATACCAAAGATATCTATATTATACTATTTAATTATACGTAAAATAGTGATCGTGTCCATTTAACGATTATCTTTACAAAATGAAAATACACAATGAACATAACCAAATAATTCTATTAGCAAACGTTTGACATCCATTATAAAATTGACATGGAAATTATATATGCATAACCAACAGAGCGACTGCCACACCAGGGAATTAAGACACAATCAAAGTGCATCCGTCCCGTTGCATAAAACAACGAAATTTGAAAGATCCTTCAGTATATGGCAAGTATTATCTTCAATAGATACTTGGACTTATTTTGAATACAAAACTAAAGCCACATTCAAGTCGAGGGTAAGTGAATGTTTAGGCCTGAACCGACATCTTGGGTATTTGATGAAAAACAGCTCTGCTGATCATTTTACCTTTTAAAATTTATGTAAAATTTTTATTTTGTAAAAGATTTTGCATATTTTAATAAATTTTATTATTATTATTATTATTATTATTATTAACAGTTATTTAAAAATCGCTTGGCAGCATGGCATTTTTTCTTAATGCTGATTGGCTTTTATAACTCTGTTTGTTTAGGGCAACTATGTCATAACCCTGATTGCTTTTTAATTTCAATAATTTTTTTCTCATGCTAAACGCACTCAAAAAAATGTAAAAAAAACTGATGTCTTAGTTTGTTCTCTGTTTTCAAATAAAAAAAATTGCAAAACTCTTCCATTGTTTCAAATTTAACAATTTTATTAGAGTTTTACAACTTGATATCTCATCAAGTTAAATTAATTAATTTCATTCAACTTAATTAAATTGATTTTATCGATAATTTATTATTCTCTAATTTTATCTTACCCAAAGCTTTTAAAAGTTTACGTTAAATCTATTAATTGCCATTTAAGTAATCGGTTTTAAAATTATAAATCTTAACAATTGCATTTTAGTCGAAAATTGCAAAAATTTAATTAATTATACATTGCAGCAGCAAAGACTGGGGAAAAATTAGTATGGAAGTGATCCAAGGTAAATATCCAAATATATTTTAACTTTTTCCTTTGGTAGAATTATTAAATATTTGCCATTATAGGTACTTACAGGCTCCTCAATGCATTTATATGATCGAGATCAAAGCTAAAATTTTATTAAGTTTCGCGTAATAAAATTTAAAAGCCTTCCGGCGTTGAGATGAAAACCAACATCTGCTGATCTCGATCTTTTACACTTTTGTAACTTTTCGTCTATAAATTTTGTAATTTATTTTAAATTAATTATGTATCTCGTGATGTAATCAAATAATAAAGATTGTGATTATTAATATTAAATTCCTGGGTTTTAGGTCACGCAAACATTGTTTTTAATTGTCCGAATGTTTCGGGTCGTTTATTTTGCCATTTTCAAGGGTAAAACGATAATATTTTTAATAAATTAATTTATTATAAAAATTTCTTTGTAAATGAATCTTTATGTACAAGGCATGGACTTAGAAGGTAAGGACTGGTAACTCCTTTGTTAAAATGTCCAAAATGATCCAAAATAAAGAACATAACCATACATTTTTATTTACTTTAAAATAAAAAGTCTAAATTACGTAAAATTTAATTTTATATGTATAAATTTCTTTTTTTATTTATTTTGAAATTTATAATTACTAATAATTACTTTTATTTTAAATTAAACAAAAATGTATGGTTATGTTTTCTATTTTGTTTCACTCCAGCGTCACCTGGTAGTTTAGTTCAGTTTGATACGGTTAAGCGCCCGCAAAATTTAGGACAGTTACCAGCAAGGTAAATAGAATACAGGGTATGATCTTGCGCATGTAGTGACGTTTAATAATCCAAGATGGCCGGCGCTGTGAGACCCCAAATACCCGCCAAATACCAATTCAAATATTATTTTGAAAATTATATCAATAATTTGGTGTTTGAAATATTTTATTTTATTAAAATTATACATATTTATATTAAATTATATTAAAAACTAATTAGGATATATAATAATTAATAAAAGATTTTACGAAATGGTTTTCACGATTTTCTCTTTCTAGAATGTATATTCAGTGCAAGTGCTTTATTAAGCTTTTCATTCTAAAATACATTCTAGACCTGAAAAATAGAGTTTTAACTGTTTCATCGCATTCAAGTGCGCGGACTGTTGTAAATTGAGCTGTAAATAATTTTTCATAAGTACAATGATCGAAGACTCATTTCTGGAAAAAAATCTATTACTACTCAATAATTGAAATGTTTAATATGAAAAACTTACCCATGATTTTCTTCTAAAATCTTGTAATCAGAGATATTAATTGTTGGATTTATTTCTATATCACTCTCGATATCACGACTTGTTTCAATAATATCGGTATTATTATTGATTGAAGACAGCTCAATTCTGTAATAAATTTATCATTAACATAAATAAAAATAATGATTAAAAACCCACTCTTTTGTTAATTTATTTTCATTTCTAATTTTAAGACTATTCGTTCGCGCCAAATTTTCGACTTCCAATTGTTTCCGGGGCAAATATTGTGTTAGTATCGCTTGATCTTTTAATTTATTTAATTTTTTATGAATATCAATAGATGCCAAAAGATTATCTACTTGGTAATCTTCTTCAACAAAATGAATTGAACACATTCGCGCAGTTTTAGGATTAATTTTATTACTCCGTCCAGATAAATGCACCCACTTCTTTATTAATGATGGAACTTGAGGAAACGAGTGATACATTATGCCTACGGTAGCATTTTACCTTTATTGCTATTGTTACAACCAAACACTGAACACCTCATTCTTGAAATAATATTCACCAAACTCACAAATAACTCAAAATCAATCTGACTTGTTACTAACACTATTTTGCTTACGAATTACTTCTTTATTTTTTTGGTTTTTAAAGACCTGCAGTAGATATTATTATAACAACGAATTGTCTATTTAGGTTAGTGTTAGTATTGAAGAATATTTTAGTTAACTATGTCTAATAAATGTTTATTATTCTGAGACTGCTTTAAAAAGTAAATACACCTATTTAAGACAGATGTAGTTCCTATTTTTCTTACCTAATGATAATGGAGCAACACAAACTCAAATCAGTGCATAAAATATAACAAATTGTAATTGATTTCCTTAAAACTGTATTATGTTTACATTGCTTATCATCTGACAGTTCTCATATGGGTCTCAGAGCGACGGCCATATTTGAATGCGCAGTACATGACGAGTTTTAGTTCACCATTAGATCATACCCTGTATTCTATTTACCTTGGTTACCAGTCCTTACCTTCTAAGTTCATGGTACAAGGTTGGCTTAAAAAAATCAGTGCAGAAAGTTGTCACTTCGCGCACAAGTGCGGAAAGTAATCATTGCCCAAAAAAGTCCTTGAGAATGAGGCCAACCGGTGGATCGATTCGCCATTCAAAATTTAAATTTCCTTTATACGCTTTTTCTATCTACTGAACACGATCATTCCTGCACGATATTATGGAGGTGGCAGGTAGGCTCACTTTTTTTTCAAATCAAAATTGATAAACGTCACTTAATTTAAAACGTCACTTTTTTTGTACGCGTTAAAATTTAATTGCAAAAATGAGCGAAATAATCCAAAAGTGGTTGACGGACTGTATCGGAGAAGTTCTGAACATGAATCCGGAAGTGTTTGGCAAAGATGTTATGGACGGAACCGTCATTGCCAAAATTTTGTACAACTACAAAATGATCGGACAAGATCAACTTATATCAATAATTCCCACTACAAGTGGAACCGTAGCCTTTCAAAATTTAAAAAAAATCAAACTGTGGCTGGATGCCCAAAAAATAGAATGCTCAGAAGACGATTTATTTGAAATCTCCCAGCAAAAAGGTTCCAATGCTATTCGTCTCTTCTATCAGCTCTATTTGGCTCTACACGATAAAACTGCATTGAATTTTGAAGCCAGTCGAAAATGCAAAGAACGATTGCATCCTGCCGATACGCGATTTGATATTACTCCTGCCCAAGATCCTCCTAATCCCGAGTTAGAAATTCCGGATAACGTGTTGTGCGAACCGTTAATTGAACGCAATGACGTTATTCAATGGAATCAAAATCGTTACCAAATGTTAGCGGAACAATATGACTCCATGCGTGAGAAATACACCAAGTACATCAGCGAGAAGTTTACCATCGACCAAAGTTTTAAGGAAACCCTCAGCAAGAAGGCAGTGATAGATCTGCCGGTAACTTTCGAAGAGTTAAATTCAATGGGCGAAGAGGAAAGTGAAGAGTGTTCGTACGAAGAGTTGATCAACCAACAACAGGCTGCTATTGATGCGACACCTTTTGAGGAAGATCCATGTGTTGCCAAACAAGTTCTAACCGTGATTAAGAAAAAGAGACGTCGAGATATGAAAGAGAAGGAATCGAAGGTGTATTATCAGAAATTACTTTTGATGGAACTGTGGGATAAATTGATAAAAGAACAGGAAAAAGAGTTTCTGGAAGCGATTTCCAAAAAAATGCTGAAGCAGTCTGTTTTTGAAAAGCAAATGATTACCAAATTATTTGAAGTGCGCCAACAGAAGCACAATATGTTGTATAACAGAAAACTTGTCGATGACGAAACAATGAAACGACGTGAACAAGAATTTTTGGAAAGCGTTTTCTTGAGAGATAAAGGCATAACAGACCAAAAGTATAATTATTATTTTGAGAAGGATAGGGCACTAGAATTGCACAAAATGCTTTATCAAGAGAAATTGCGTCTAAAAGTGGAGAGGCACTATAACATGTGTCACGATGTAATGAAAGACTTTGTTGATGTGTCTTTCAGACACCACGATTACGAAATGATGTATGGAGAGGAACCGCCTCAGTATATTAAACGGGAATGGGAAAATCTGTTTGTTAAAAGTCAACCGATTTTTGATATTTTGCAGTCGGTTAGCGACCTTGTGCAGGATAACGAGGATTTGGAAGAGTACTTGGAGGAAATCTATCGTTTGGAATTTGATAGACAAAATAAGTTAGATCAAGCAGATCTGGAAAATTATTTAAATTACGAAACGCCTTGGTTACTGGAAGAATTATTAGTCGACGAGTACGAGGACGATTTAATTCCAATAAAATATGGAATGAACGTATTGGGATTTAACGTTCACAAGATGCTCTTGGTGAAGTATCCACGACCGGCTCCACCAGTTAAACCTAAACTCCCAAATTTTAAAATTACTGTTTGTATTAACGGCTTACCAGATCTTACCATTTTACCAGTTCTCCAAAAGTTACTAATGAAAAGAAATGTCAGAATAGTCGAACTGCAAGAAGCGATCAACTACTGCTTGAATGTGTTCAAAGAAGAAATCAAAACGGAATACATCGACGTCAAGCTAATAGAAGAATCGAACAAGGCAGTGGACGAATTGAAAGGAAAGGGCAAAAAGGACAAATCTTTAAAAAGGGAAAAAGAGTGGAAAATCATCTCCAAAAGACAAGAAAAAAGGTACAATGGCTGCTGCCAGCAGTAAAGATTTAGCTATACGAGCCGAAAAGGAATCTCAAACGCCTAAACTTTTCCCATGCGAAGAAATCGTGTTGAGTGCTGTAGGAGAATTGGGAAAAGTAGCTTACGATTTATTAAACATTGGAGAACAACTTACAGATTCTTTAGTAGTGGCAATGTTTATAGAATTTTTGAAAACGTTATCAGAAAACGAAGGTTGGGTTTTAATCAACTTTCCCACCAATATGGTGCAAGCTGCAATTTTAGAAGAATTCCTAACTGGGATCCCAATCCCTGGACTATCAAGTGACATAAAGATTGATTTATCTAAAAGTATTGGAGACATCGCAGATTTGAATTATAGACAATCACAAATGGAATTGGAAGAAGAATATGCTCTATTGCGAAAGTCTAAAATTTTACCCGATCCAGATCCTCCGTGTATCAACCCTCCATACGAAAGCTATCTAACTGCTTACATCAACGTAAGTACCAAGCCCATTGCCGAACCAAAATCTGGAACTAATTCTCCCAAAGAAACAATTAAAATCGAAGAGCCAGAAAAACCCACTGATGGAGAAAATGTAGAAGAAGAAGAAGAAATGGATCCGTTGGAAAAGTTTTATGCCGATCAAGGCTGTAATTATGCTTTTATGTACAAAACCTTCGACGTGGCTACCATAAAATATTTAGGTAAACTGATTATTGGCGATTACACTATTCCAAGAAAAACATCCGTCGAATTATTTGGGAAACAGTTTTATACATTCAAGCTAACTTAAATCAGGCAGGTTCGAAACCTGGGAAGGAAGCACGTTCTAAAAAGAAAAAGGGGGCCGATAAACCCAAAAAAGAAAAACCAAAGAAATCAGATAAGAGTGCCGCAGGAGATAGTAAATCTAGTAAAGGTGGTAAAAAGGAAAAAGGCGGTAAAAAAGGAAAGGATAAGAAAGGTAAGAAAGGGAAGGGATCAAGTCCGGCAGACGATTCTGTCAAAATTGAGGCTGTTGCTCGTGAAGATGAAGAAACACAGTTTCCAGAGTATTACATCGAAGAACCTCCAGAAAAGCCTCCTCCCGAAATTCGACCAGGAGAGCCTTTGTGGCAGTACACCAATATACAGTTTCCGAAACCTGTACAATTAGCACTTGCAATTCTTTGGGAAAATACCGAAAAGGTTTATGTGTGCGATTTTCGAGAATTATTCTTCTTTAAGCGAATAATTTTAGACGCCGTAATTCCATACCTAACTCATATCAGGCATCACATGACCAATTATATAGAAAGACCTGATAACAAACAGACACACCTCTATCAGTTTCAAAGTCTGTACAACGAAATTGATCCGGATTTTCGGGAGGATGACGAACTCAAAGCAGAACTTCATTGTAGAATTTTAGAATTTCGAGAAAAAATGTGGACGATTTGTGATCAAACTATGAAGGAATCAGAAGCAGAACGCCAAAGGTTGATTCATGATGATTGGGCAGCTAATCAAATATGCCAACTAACCAATAATTACCTAACGGCCATGCAATTGGAAATCGATCGCTGTTGCGATTCGTTACAATTTCTGATGGACTATTATTCGGGGGTAATTACAAAAATGCCGTCGGATGAACTACCTTTATCGAAGATCATACTAAATAAACTCGATACCGAAAGTTTGGATTCTCTTTCTCAATCTCCATTTGGAATAGCTGCAATTGCAGAAGTCGCACGATTATTAACAGTTATAGATTCCAATTCCGAACATACAACTTTTCACGAATTAGTCAATACAACATTCGAAACGGCAAAACAAGCGGTCACGAAATGGAAATCCACTTGCTTGGCCATAGTTAACAAGATGGATGCTTATTTCAAACCAGGCAAGAAGAAGAAAGGCAAAGATAGTGCAAAAGGTGGGAAAAAAGGAGGCGGCGATAAGAAGCTTCCTAAAATTAGTGAACCCGAACCGGATGTTATAGAAGCCGGTCCCAGGATGATTCAAGAATTAAATTGTTCCGTCAATGGAGAAGCGTTGAGAGTCAAACAAAGATTAACCATGATTACCCAACGGGCCTTTCGTGATATTTCCGATGTTATGAATTGCAGCAAGAAAACTTTTTATTTGCTTTATCAAAACATTAGCGATCGTTATCACACAGATATCGAAAACATAAATACAATTTGTTCTGTATTTTGTCAAGCCGTGGAAGCAGAGTCCCCAATACAACCAGAGCTCGTGCTAATGGGGGATAAATTTTACATAGATCCCAATATTTTACTTTTTCCCGAACCGATGCCCAAACCGGAACCACCACCTTGTGACTGTATCGCCGAAGGAGTATTCAGTATGGAACAATTGGATAAATTTATTTACATCCTTAAAGATTTGGCACCGACCGGAAGCATTCCCGAACGTTCTTTTGTATTTCTACTGCAAGATATGGTAACTCACAAAGCCGAAGACGGAAGGAATCGATTTTACCTGAGTTATGGAGAAATTTGATGTCCAACCAAATTGCCATTTTATCTCGCGAATTGTTTGGAGATGTAGAGTTCATCGATTGGAAAGACTTTATTATTTATAATTATTACGTGAGTTTCCCCACCGAAGAGCAGTTGATTGAGATTAGGGAACAGTTTTGTGCAAACGATCCCGATCTTACGGAAACCGTTAAGGATTATCAGTATTATAACGTTAATTTATGGTTTGAAGACGAATATATCTGCCCGGGAGAAAGCTCACGGAATTTGTTAGTGAAAAAACAATTGTTTGAATTATTTAAGATTAACGAGGACACAATAAATTATACCGCACTTTTGCTGTCGTTCTGTAAGGACGTGGATCCAATTATAGGTTTTGCCAAGGCTTTGACTTTGGTTTTGGGCAAGCTAGTTTGCTGGAATAATACAATTGGAAATATTTACGTTAAAAGTGTTTTGGAGCAACGATTATTGGATTACCAAGCAGAACAAGAGAGGCTAATGGAGCAACAAAGAGCTCTCGAGATAAGTACATCGATTGTTGATATGTTGGTGGATACAACTGTGCATCTTTGCGATAGCGTAATAATTGAAGATTATTTTTCGGAAGTTTCGAGTTCGAATCAGAGCGATGTTATAAATGTAACGGAAGATAAAGACTACGATCCTGGTTGCACGGAAGAACAGTGCAGTAATGCTCAATTGGGTGAAGGAAGCTCGTTTAGAGAATCGGATCTGTTGCTATTGGAACAGACGTTTTCTAACCTTGAAATTGGGTACGAACCAACGTATGATCCGGCCAAAGCGTATTTTCTACCATTTGACGCTCTTTTGACGGTTGCAACTGCAGCTTTACCCTGGCACGCACGAGTTCAAACGGTCAATAATCGCAGTTTTCGTGATAGATTGGAAGTTTTGTTTGAAAAATGTAAAAGTCCCGAGTTTAGCGATACTGTGCTTATGCACGAATTATTAAATGATCGCTTTTTTGTTGATATGTTGACGAGTAATACTAAATTTACTGTTAAGGATCCACCTAGACTTGTTGCCAAATTAGTTAAATATACCGGACCGAGTGTTCCTTAAAAAGTGTCTTTTAATGTATTTTTTTTGTAAATTTTCAGTTTCTTATCAGCATCCCAAGATGTGGTGCTATTCGAGAGGTCCCAGCATTTTACAAAAATCTTCGGTTTTCGTCCTATTTGCCCACCTTTTAAAAAACCTACCGCCACCACTGCGTGTTAAATGTGCATTAATTGCTAATTGTTACACTAAGGCCCCTTGCCAGAGGGGAACTGGGGTCACGTGCTCCCACCGACATGTTAAAAAAAATTCTTTTGAAAGTAAAAATTTCAATTTTTAAAATAAAAAGGTGTAGGTATTTTCAAGTTGTAAAATTTTTACAAGTGCTCCTCCTCCCGAAATAAAACCCTAACTACGGGCCTGTGAGTAAGGATTTTTATAGCGCTTTGGTTTTCCAGAGAACATAATCTTTTCTCCCCACAGATTCTCGGTCACTGCTTTATATTCCTTGTGCTAAAAACTTTCAGTATTTATCGCTTAATACTGATGACAATAAGTTTATCTATCATAGTTTAAGTGTACCTGGGGGGTGCTCCACACCCCCCAGACCCCCGGTCCCTAAAACTTTGGTTTATAATTTGGGTTAATTGGGATATTAGTTACTTGAGTGTGACTTGTTCAAGTTAGGATTAATAAATTGTTTAGAGATTGTTTCTGGATTGGTTATGCTGATATCTTCAATTTATTCCTAATAAAAAATAAACTGCACAAACCGGGGGGTCTGGGGGGTGTGGAACACCCTCCAGTGCCGTAAGACAATACATTCAATGCTCACAGATTATCATATATCAGAGAGTCATAAGTTTAAAAATTAATCTATCACAGTTTGAGTATACCTGGGGAGTGCTCCAGACCCCCCATAATAATTCATAATTTGGGATAATTGGGATATTAGTTACTTGAGTGTGACTTGTTCAAGTTAGGATTAATTAATTTTTCAGAGATTTTTCTGGATTGGTTATGCTGACATGTTTAATTTATTCCTAATAAAAATAAACTGCACAAACGGGGTCTGGGGTGTGGAACACCTCCAGTGCTTCACTGCTGAAAGGCAAAACACTCAATGTTTACAGATTATGAGTAGGGTTTATTACAGCGCTTGGATTTTCTTGAGAACGATGACATATTATTCTGGATTTATAATCTTCTCTCCCCAGACTTCGGTCGATGCTTTATATTTCTTGTGCTAAAACTTTCATTATTAATCGCTTAATATTGATAACCATAAGTTTGCAAATTTATCTATCACAGTTTGAGGTACCTGTGGGTGCTCCACACCCCCAGACCCCCGGTCTCTATAACTTTGGTTTATAATTTGGGTTAATTGGGATATTAGTTACTTGAGTGTGACTTGTTCAAGTTAGGATTAATAAATTGTTTAGAGATTTTTTCTAGATTGGTTATGCTGATATCTTCAATTTATTCCTAATAAAAAATAAACTGCACAAACCGGGGATCTGGGGGTGTGGAACACCCTCCAGTGCCTTACTGTAAGACAATACATTCAATGCTCACAGATTATCATATATCAGAGAGTTATAAGTTTACAAATTTATCTATCACAGTTTGAGTATTCCTGGGGGGTGCTCCACACCCCCCAGACCCCCCGGTCTCTAGAACTTTGCTTTATAATTTGGGCTAATTCGGATATTACTTACTTGAGTGTGACTTATTCAAGTTCGGATTAATTAGTTTTTTTCAGAGATTTTTTCTAGATTGGTTATGCTGATATCTACAATTTATTACTAATAAAAAATAAACTGCACAAACCGGGGGGTCTGGGGGGTGTGGAACACTCTCCAGTGCCTCACTGCTGAAAGGCAAAACATTCAATGTTTACCGATTATGAGTGGGGTTTATTATAGCGCTTGGATTTTTTACAAAACGATGACATATTATTTTGGGGGAAATTTATAATCCCCCCAGACTTTCGATCACTGCTTTATATTTCTTGTTCTAAAACTTTCACTATTAATCGCTTAATACTGATAACCATAAGTTTGCAAAATTTATCTATCACATAGTTTGAGTATTTCTGGGGTGCTCCACACCTCTCAGACCCCCGGTTTCTAAAACTTTGGTTTATAATTTGGGGTAATTGGGATATTAGTTACTTGAGTGTGACTTGTTCAAGTTAGGATTAATTAATTTTTAGAGTTTTTCTGGATCGGTTATGCTGACATCTTCAATTTATTCCTAATAAAAATAAATTGCACTAACCGGGGGTCTGGGGTGTGGAACATCCTCCAGTGTCTCACTGCTGAAGGGCAATACATTCAATGCACACAGATGATGAGTAGGGTTTATTGCAGCGCTTGGATTTTCTCGAGAACAATGACATATTATTCTGGGTGGAATTCATAATCCCTTTCCTCCCAGATTCTTGGTCACTGTTCTATATTTCTTGCGCTAAAACTTTCACCATTAATCGCTTAATACTGATGACCATAAGTTTGCAAATTTATCTATCACAGTTTTAGTGTACCTGGGGGGTGCTCCACACCCCAGACCCCCGGTCTTTAAAACTTTGGTTTATAGTTTGGGTTAATTGGAACATTACTGAATTGAGTGCGACTTGTTAAAATTCGGATTAATTATTTTTTGAAATTTTTCTAGATCGGTTATGTTGACACTTCAATTCATTTCTGATAAAAATAAACTGCACAAACTGGGAGGTCTGGGGTGTGGAACACCCTCCAGTGCCTACTGTAAGACAATACATTCAATGCTCACAGATTATCATATATCAGAGAGTCATAAGTTTAAAAATTAATCTATCACAGTTTGAGTATACCTGGGGGTGCTCCAGACCCCAGACTCGGTCTCTATAACTTTGGTTTATAATTTGGGTTAATTGGGATATTAGTTACTTGAGTGTGACTTGTTCAAGTTAGGATTAATTAATTTTCAGAGATTTTTTCTGGATTGGTTATGCTGACATGTTTAATTTATTCCTAATAAAAATAAACTGCACAAACCGGGGGCTGGGGTGTGGAACACCCTCCAGTGCTTCTGCTGAAAGGCAAAACATTCAATGTTTACAGATTATGAGTAGGGTTTATTACAGCGCTTGGATTTTCTTGAGAACGATGACATATTATTCTGGATTTATAATCTTCTCTCCCCAGACCCCGGTCGATGCTTTATATTTCTTGTGCTAAAACTTTCATTATTAATCGCTTAATATTGATAACCATAAGTTTGCAAATTTATCTATCGCAGTTTGAGTGTACCTGTGGGTGCTCCACCCCCAGACCCCAGTCTCTATAACTTTGGTTTATAATTTGGGATAATTGGGATATTAGTTACTTGAGTGTGACTTGTTCAAGTTAGGATTAATAAATTGTTTAGAGATTGTTTCTGGATTGGTTATGCTGATATCTTCAATTTATTCCTAATAAAAAATAAACTGCACAAACCGGGGGGTCTGGGGGTGTGGAACACCCTCCAGTGCCTTACTGTAAGACAATACATTCAATGCTCACAGATTATCATATATCAGAGAGTCATAAGTTTACAAATTTATCTATCACAGTTTGAGTATTCTGGGGTGCTCCACCCCCAGACCCGTCTCTAAACCTTTGTTTTATAATTTGGGCTAATTCGGATATTACTTACTTCTTACTTGAGTGTGACTTGTTCAAGTTCGGATTAATTAGTTTTTCAGAGATTTTTCTAGATTGGTTATGCTGATATCTACAATTTATTACTAATAAAAATAAACTGCACAAACCGGGGGTTTGGGGTGTGGAACACCCTCAGTGCCTCACTGCTGAAAGGCAAAACATTCAATGTTTACAGATTATGAGTGGGGTTTATTATAGCGCTTGGATTTTTCAAAACGATGACATATTATTTTGGGGGAGAATTTATAATCCCCAGACTTTCGATCACTGCTTTATATTTCTTGTTCTAAAACTTTCACTATTAATCGCTTAATACTGATAACCATAAGTTTGCAAAATTTATCTATCACATAGTTTGAGTATTTCTGGGGTGCTCCACACCTCTCAGACCCCCAGTTTCTAAAACTTTGGTTTATAATTTGGGGTAATTGGGATATTAGTTACTTGAGTGTGACTTGTTAAAGTGCGGATTACTTATTTTTCTAGAAATTTTTTCTAGATCTGTTATGCTGATATCTACAATTTATTACGGATAAAAATAAACTGCACAAACCGGGGGTCTGGGGTGTGGAACACCCTCCAGTGCCTCACTACTGAAAGAAAAACATTCAATGTTTACAGATTATGAGTAGGGTTTATTGCAGCGCTTGATTTTCTCGAGAACAATGACATATTATTCTGGGGAAATTCATAATCCGCTTTCCCAGATTCTCGGTCACTGCTTTATATTTATTGTGCTAAAAGCTTTCACTATTAATCGCTTAATACTGAAGACCATAAATTTGCAAAATTTATCTATCACAGTTTGAGTGTACCTGGGGTGCTCCACACCCCAGACCCCCGGTCTCTGACACTTTGGTTTATAATTTAGGTTAATTGGGATATTAGTTAATTGAGTGTGACTTGTTAAAATTCGGATGAATTATTTTTTTTTGAGATTTTTTCTAGATCGGTTATGCTGACATCTTCAATTCATTTCCGATAAAAAATAAACTGCACAAACCGGGGGGTCTGGGGGGTGTGGAACACCCTCCAGTGCCTCACTGCTGAAAGGCAAAACATTCAATGTTTACAGATCATGAGTAGAGTTTATTACAGCGCTTTGATTTTCTCCAGAACGATGACATATTATTCTGGGCGGAATTCATAATCCCTTTTCCCCCCAGATTCACTGCTCTATTTTTCTTGTGGTAAAAACTTTCACTATTAATCACTTAATACCGATGACCATAAGTTTGTAAATTCATCTATCACAGTTTCTGTGTACCTGGGGGGTTCTCTACACCCAGACCCCCCGGTCCCTAAAAATTTGGTTTATAATTAGGGCTAATTGGGACATTACTTACTTGAGTGTGACTCGTTAAAATTCGGATTAATTATTTTTTTTGGAGATTTTTTCTAGATTGGTTATGTTGACACTTCAATACATTTCTGATAAAAAATAAACTGCACAAACCGGGAGGTCTGGGGGTGTGGAACACCCTCCAGTGCTTCACTGTTGATAAGCAAAGCATGCAATGTTTACAGATTATGAGTAAACAGACCCGCAGCCAGTTCTTAAAAAAAATTCTTTTTGAAAGCAAAAAATTTGAATTTTGAATATAAATAGGTGTAGGTATTTTCATGTTGTAAAATTTTTACTAGTGTCCCTCTCGAAACGAAATCCTGGCTACGGGCCTGTTTACACTACTTCGAATTCTGAACTAACCTGGTATTGCTGACATTTATAAAATCCACTTCACTTCCTTTGGCAAAGTTATAAAGAGAAATCGAATTTTAAATGAAACCTTTCGTCGTTGTGAAGAGCTGCATATATAAAGTTTGATATTCACGATTTAATTTGCATTATTTGTCAGAAACTTTAACCCATCATTTGCAAATACTGCGATTCACCACACTTGTTTTTCAAAATAAATCCTTTAGCTCTCGTTCTTGTTTCTTTTGGTTTTGGCTTGCAGCAAATTCATGCTGTTTTGTTTTTGAGATTTTCAGCTGAAAGACCCAAAGATCGAGTTAGGATCTGAAATTTATTCTAGGTAACGTAAGTTTGGTTAAAAGTGGAATTATTCAATCCAAATGAAGGAATTAAAGTAAATTTTCCCTGTATTTGATGGTAAATTGATCATATTTTCTTGAATGTCCCCGGTACAAACATACCTACTTTTATTTACCTCTTGAATATTTTATGTCAAATTCAGCACATTTAAAAACTGACAACCTTTACGCTTTCAGGGGGAAAATAACTCAATTTCCTTTCTCACTTCGGCGAAGCGTCGCAGTCACGCACGGCCCTAGTTGCGTCGGTTTTTCTTCAACTTTAATGGAATTAAAGGAAACGTTGTTCCAACATATTAAGACGATTTTAAGGTTTTCAAGCTGTTTATTTCAATATTATTCTTCCGAAATTGTAATTTATTAAAACGGTTTTAATTTATATTCGGGAAGTTCTAGCAAAAAATTAATAAGTCGTATATTTGGGAAACCGACAGTATTAGGCTTAGAAAAACCTCGTTTTGGTGTTTTTCATTCAATTTTCCTTGAACGATATCCAAGTTTACTACTACATCTTTCTCATCGTTTTCTTTCAATTTTTTTATTGCCCTACTTTTTACCAACTTTTTTAGGTCCCAAGTTTTAATGATCGTAAAAATTTAATCACGAATTTTATTTTTATTACTAAAAAAACTTAAAATTTTATAAACTTACGCACTAAAATGAACTTGTCCTGACGTTTTTGTTCCCAAGACCTACGCAGGAGGAATATTCCAAAGTTTATCCTTTAATTATAGCAAAAACAGTTTAATCTACTGTGTTTAACGCTTCTTTAGTTTATCTAAGTAGTTTTTGTTTCTAAGCCTGTAGCCACAGATTCAAAGTGTAACTTAATGTACTTACACAGTACAGGGGAAGTACAAAAAATATGCGCACCCACCAACAATGCACAGTAGCACCACACATGCTTTTATTTAATTTAAAACAAAAAGCAATCAAATTTGCTCTATTCAAGTTAGTTCCAGCGTTTCTTTAGGTTCAAAACAACTTTCGATAAAATGTATAATATTGCTGTTAGATGTATTAGTTTCTGCGGCCTGAAGGCCGCACATAAGAAACAAATCTAGAATGCAACTCATACGTGCGACAGATACAGATCGTCCGCGAGGGAGCGAATAATTGAACGTCGATTGGTGATCAATCAAAAATTCGTTTTGATATTTTACGCTGAATGCGATTTTCACGATGAAATAATGTAATTTCCCATCGCGTTCCACCTAAAGGCTTTCGATTCTTACCAAATTGTCACTTTTGTTTTCCCTCTTTATTTATTCGACGTCTTTCCTTAATTCGACTTCCTTCCATGTTTCGTAAGTTTTACAATAATATTATAAATATTAAGATAGACCGTATTTCATAATTCAAAAAGGAAAGTGCCTTCGGTCGCATCGTGTATCAAAGATAGATCTTTACTTCCCTCACAATACATTTTTAATGCTAAACACGAAGCTTCGGCAGAGTAAAATAAATCCGTAATAAGTTTTAAAATTCTTATAATATGTACAAGCTTTTCGGAGATTGAAATAGGTTATGTTCAACCTAGCAAAAAAAGCTTTTGTCTCTAAGCCCTATTCGGCATTGTTCTTCCGCTGATATAAAAATGTTTTTTTAAACTTCATAAGCCGCCCATGAAATAAATAGTATATTACATACCAAAGTGGAAAATGTTATAACGCCAGAGTCCGTGGGAGGAGCCAAGCGGGAAAGCCAACAAACAGAGCTAATTTTACCAAGGAAAATCATAATTCAAAACTGCCCAAATTTCTAACAAAAAATAATTAACAAAGTAAATAAAGAATAATTCTAGAATTTCTAGATTATAACAACAATATTTTAGTTTCTCTGTAATGCTTTGTTTTTCTATTGTCGCGCCATCTGTTGGCAAAATTTTTTCCTCTAGAGAATAATCCTTCTTTTAACAGACAGGCACTCTTAACAACAATTGATAAATTTAGAAAATTAAAATGATATGATCAAGTTTCATATATGCAGCAGTTGTCAGCGATGTTTAAAAATTAGCTTAAAAATAAATGTTGAAGTGTGCACAAATAAATTGTGAACAAAAACAAAAGAATTGGATTTCAAAGGTTCAAAAGGAACCAACAACGATAATTTTGAGTGAGCAGGCTGATGAACCTCGGTTTCAGTTAAAATATCATTATTGTACATTTTAGGGTAGTTTTTAGTTATTTTTTTGTTTTAGGGCGAAAGTAAATCAACCCTGATTGCGATTTTTACGATTATTTTTTTATGAAAGATAATAATGCAATAGACAAATAAAAAAAAATAAAATTTGCAGTCGGACTACAAATTTTGGAAAAAAGGACGATAAAGGAATGTGATCATTTTATTGGTCTCCTCGCTCCTCTTTTTACTTGCCTCTTTACAATTAACCCACCTATCAAAATTAAAAAATTAAATTTTAGTGACTAAAAACCTCCCTGCGCTGTGGTGCGAAAGAACTCGAAAATTATGAATGTTGACGCCAACAGATTCAAGGAACAACTGGCAAGCTTATAGATGAGAGATACTACTTCTTTTATATATCGGCAAGCTCCTTTTGTTATAAAACTAGGCTCCGCCCACTAGAATTTCTAAATAGAGTTGAACACATGTCTAGAGAATAAATTTAATAATTTCTTATTGAGAAATGTAGTATTTTTAGGACCTATCAAATTCATCCTCACCTTAAAAGTCTTGAATTAATGTACACTTTCATTTGATGAATCGATTTTATAGGAAAAGTGTACTTTCAAGTCAGAGCAAATCGACTCTTGCCCGTTTTAAGATAATCTTTAACTGTTAATTGATTTTAAAAATTGGTAAGTTTTTTCACTTGCCTATTTTTAAACGAATATTTCAGTCTAAGACATTATTATCAACCATGTACCGATTTAAAGAATCTCGCCAGTTAAACCTAATCTTAAAATTAAATTGTATTCAAAGACGAAACTAATGAAAAAATATAATTATTTAACAAGATGGCAACGAACTATTATTTGATGACTTTTACAAATTTTTTGAAAATTTTCTTGAAAATTTTGAAAATTCTTAAATCATATAATTTTGCAAGTTAATAAATTAATTATAAATTATTTTTTTATAGCAAATTTAAGATTTTTCGTTTGATTTTAAAGTTTTGTTTATAATGCAATTTTTATTAAACAAATTACTTTGATCGATTCAAAAATATCAAATTGCAAATTGTACATTTCAAATATAAAATAATTTAATTTTTTCCTTTTTTCCTCAACAAAAGCACACTAACAACTAAAACAATAAAGTGGAGAGCAATAACCAAGGAAACTTAATACCAAAAATTAAATTTAGGACAAGTCTTTAGTTTATAGCGCCCAAATTCATACAGAGATTCATCATTGAAACATAGCAATATATACTTGATTTTGGATTGATTCTTATTAACTGCTGTTTGGTGAAAAGAAAAGGCAAAAAGCTGGTGTAAAGTTTTTTCCAAACGAAGTATTATCTATTATTAATTATGTCACAATAGTGACAAAGAATGACACATCACCATATTAGTAACGACTACGCAGATATGCCAAAATCATCAATTTACTTATCAAAATTTTAAACTCTGTAGTTTGGGCACTAATATAGGGTACCAGAACATTAAATATGAAATATTATGCAAAAACTTTATGATACTATTTTATTGTATATTATGCAATGCACTGGAGGAGGAGTGTTACTCCATGCTCTTCAAAGCCTCCGGTCTATACCTTTTATGTGATGTTGATGACCAATTTAGCCTATTTAAACAATTTTGGAATTCTTCCGAGCTGTTAATTCTATTTTTTAGAATTACTCTTCATTTATAGTTTTTTGTTTTTAATAAAAATAAACTGCATAAACACTGGGCCATCTGGGGAGTCTCTGGGAGGTATTGGGGAGTACCCCAAGTAAAATAGTATAGGAATGTAAACTATTTGAAGTTTAAAAATTATAGAAAAGCTGTGCGATACCGTTTAATTTTATTGTGGAAATTATGGCATATGCTAGGGGGTATTCTCCCAGACCTCCCCCCCCCACGTTTTTAATGGATTTCCTAGCTTATTTGATTTATTTATAAAAATGTCACTAGCCATTAATTCGATTTTATAAAACTACGTATACATTATCCCGCTTTGTTTTTAATAAAAATAAAAAGCATAAACTAGGGAGTCTGGGGAATATGGAGTACCTCCTCCCTCGTGCGACAGTGTTGAGATACAAAACATTAAAATTTTAATAATTATACAAAATCTTTATGAAACCGCTTTACTTTTTTTTTAATGATTATAAATCGGTATAGAATCTTCCCCCCCCCCCCGACTATCTTTTATTTCATGATATTGATAGATTTATTTTTAAAATACCCCCGAACCGTTATTTTTATGTTTTTGAATCATGCATAAATGATCGTGTTTTGTTTTTAACAAAAATAAACTGCATAGAACGGGGGGTCTGGAGGAGGGGTATGTAGTACCCTACAATGTAACAGTATTGAGATCGCGATTAAAAGATTTAAAAATTATGCAAAGATGATAAATAGGTATGGAACTCTTTCCCCCCAGACCCCCCATCTGTACCTTTCATTTCAAGTTTTTGGCATATCTCCTAGATTATTTGAAAAACTCCCAAGTCGTTAATTCTATTTAGTACGCAGACGGCTATAAGTGAATTAATGATTTATCCATTACAGAATGACGAAGTTGACGACAAGAATGATGCTGGAATTGATTCGAATTTTAATCAATTTTCAATTGTTTTAAATTCAAAAACAAAGAAATTAATCTCGTTTCTGTTTACAAAATCGTTAAGAGTCAATTTCTGATTTATCCCTTCCAGAATGACGAAGTTGACGGTAAGAATGATGCTGGAATTGATTTGAATTTTAATCGGTTTTCAATTGTTTTGAATTCAAAAACAAAGAAATTAATCTCGTTTCTGTTTACAAAATCGTTAAGAGCCAATTCCTGATTTATCCTTCCAGAATGACGAAGTTGACGGCAAGAATGATGCTGGAATTTATTTGAATTTTAATCGATTTTCAATTGTTTTGAATCCAAAAATAACGAAGTTAATCTCGTTACTGTTACAAAATCGTTAAGAGCCAATTCCTAATTTATCCCTTCCAGAATGACGAAGTTGACGGCAAGAATGATGCTGGAATTGATTTGAAATTTAATCAATTTTCAATTGTTTTGAATTCAAAAACAAAGAAATTAATCTTGTTTCTGTTTACAAAATCGTTAAGAGCCAATTCCTAATTTATCCCTTCCAGAATGACGAAGTTGGCGGCAAGAATGATGTTGGAATTGATTTGAAATTTAATCAGTTTTCAATTGTTTTAAATTCAAAACAAAGAAATTAATCTCGTTTCTGTTTACAAAATCGTTAAGAGTCAATTCATGATTTATCCTTCCAGAATGACGAAGTTGACGGCAAGAATGATGCTGGAATTGATTTGAATTTTAATCAATTTTCAATTGTTTTGAATTCAAAAACAAAGAAATTAATCTCGTTTCTGTTTACAAAATCGTTAAGAGTCAATTCCTGATTTATCCCTTCTAGAATGACGAAGTTGACGACAGGAATGATGCTGGAATTGATTTGAATTTTAATCGATTTTCAATTGTTTTCAATCAAAAATAAAGAAGTTAATCTCGTTCTTGCTACACAATCGGACGATTACGCAGGCTGCTATAGGTGAATACATGATTGATCCATTACAGAATGACGGAGTTGACGACAAGAGTGATACTGGAGTTGATTTGAATTTTAATCGATTTTCAATCGTTTTGAATTCAAAAACAAAGAAGTTAATCTCGCTACTATTACAAAATCGGACGACTGCGTCGGCGGTTTAAAAGCGAATTCATGATTTATTCGTTACAGAATGACGTAGTTGACGGCATTATTTTTTTAATAAAATAAACTGCACATATCAGGGGAAGGGGCTGGAGCGGAGGGTACCCTCAATGCAAAAGTTTTTAAATCGAGATTAGAGGGTTTAAAAATAATGCGGAATCTTTACGGTATAGCAATATTCGTTTGTTTTTAAATGGCAAATAAGTATGGAATACTCCCCCTAGTCCCCCAAGTCTATAATTATTTTAATTTTATATTGTTGGTAGATCTCCCAGCTTATTTTTGAAATATTCCCGTGCTGATAATTCTATTTTTAAAAATCACGTATGAACTATCGCGTTTAGTTTTTAATAAAAATGCACTAAACAGACCGGGGGGTCCGGGGTGTCTGGGGGGTATGGAATACCATCCAGTGCAACAGTATCGGGATGAGAAATATTAGAAGTTTAAAAATTAAGCAGAAACCTTATAATACCGCTTTATTAGCATTTTCTGAAATGAATATATACTGAGGACCCCCCACACCTCCTGGCTTATATCTTTCCTTTTATGATATTGGTAGAATTCCTAGAATTTTTTTTATTTATTTTTAAAATACACCCAAACCGATAATTCAGTTTTTGAACCACGTATAAATTATCGTGCATTAATTTTAATAAAATAAACCACATAAACTGGGGAGTTTAGGGTATTCAAAATCCCCCAATGCCGCAGTATTGGGAAGCACAATATTAAAAGTTTAAAAATTATGCAGAAATGATGATACAACTTGACTTTTTTTTTTAAATATTATATTATATTGGAGGCATTCCATACCCCACTAGACCCCCTCACCGGGTCTATATCTTTTATTTCATGTTATTGGCAGATCTTCTGGCTTATTTGATTTATTATTAAAAAACTCCCTATCCATAATTCTATTTTAAGACCACGTGTAAATTATCGCGCTGAGTTTTTAATAAAAATAAAGTGAATAGACCAGTCTGGGGGTGTAGAGGGTGGAGTACCCTTCAGTGCAATAGTATCGGGATGCAAAACAAAAGTTTAAAAATTATACAAAAGCTTTATGATACATTTTTTTTAATTACTTATAAATTATCGTGCTTTGCTCGTAATAAAAATAAATTACATAGATTGGGGGGTCTGGGGGGCATGGAGTACTCCTCAGTGCAACAGTATCGGTAAGAAAAATTTTAAAAATCATGCAAAAACTTTTATGACACTGCTTTAATAGAATTTCCGAAATGAATATATGCTGGAGATCCCCACACCTCCCGGACTATATCTTTCATTTCTTGATATTGGTAGATTTCTTGGATTTTTTGATTTATTTTTAAAATACATACTTTCGAGCCGTTAATTATGTTTTTGAATCACGCATAAATTATTGTGATTTGTTTTTAATAAAAATAAATTATATAAACCGGGGAATTTGAGGGGTATGGAGTACCCTCCCCCCCCTCTCCATGCAACAGTATCGGGAAGCACAATATTAAAAGTTTAAAAATTATGCAGAAATTATGATACAACTTGACTTTTTTTTTGAAAATTATTATATTAAATTTGGGGGTATTCCATACCCCACTAGACCCCCCCCGGTCTATATCTATTATTTCATGTTATTGGCAGATCTTCTGGTTTATTTGATTTGTTATTAAAAACTTCCTATCCGTTAATTTAATTTTTTAGAACCACGCATATGCTTACATATTATCGCGCGGAGTTTTTAATAAAAATAAACTGTGTAGACCAGTTTTTGGGAGGGGGAGGGGAGTCCAGTGCGATAGTATAGGAATGCAAAACAATAAAAGTTTAAAAATAATGCAGACGCTTTATGGTATTAATTTTTTTTAATTGTTCATAAATTATCGTGCTGTGCTTTTAATAAAAATAAACCACATAGACCGGGGGGTCTGGGGGGTATGGAATACCCTCCAGTGCAACAGTATCGAGATGCAAAATATTAAAAGTTTAAAAATTATGCAAAAATTTTATGCTACCGCTTTAATTGTTTGTTGCATTTTATACCCATTCTGTACCCCCTCCCGACCCCCCCTGATTTGTACAAGCTACAAAGCAGAAAATTATTATTAAATATTACTACATTTAGATTTGCAATAACTTTTATGTACATTATTAGTACCTACCTTTTGATTAATGATGTTCCGTCAGTGTACTGCCATCTAAATCACTAAAAATCCAATGGGACTTACTGTTGTTTAACGATTACATTGCAGGAGTATATAAAAATGTTACGTTATTATAGCAAAGAACAAGCCAATGGGATGGTCTGAAATCATTAATTTACTTATAATAAAAATATAAACTCTATAAACCGAGGGGTCTGGTCTACAATGATATTACATACCGAGGGTATTCCATATCCCAGATCCCCCAATTCTGAAGTCCTTAATAAAATAGAATTAATAAAACTTGCACGTACTAGATATATCTTAGTATTGCATACTAATTGTTAAAATAAAATATTTTATTTCAATCTTTAGATAATTTGCTTTCAATGTTTTCCTCTTCCGATCGATTTCCACGCGATTTACCCGACTTATGTGATCTGACAGAAAGTGGATTTGAATTGTTGCACGTAGTACTGTAGAGAATAACTTTTTATAGCTCAGGTACTTAGCACTTCACATAAATATAAAATATTGAATAAAATATTTAAAAAAATACAAGTTGAATAAAATTTGAAAATTTTTCAACTTAAATTGTAGTCTAGGACCCCCGTTGCGCATTAAGAACTCGTCAGCCAAAATGTAAGTTGGAAAATTTTCAAATTTCATTTAACTTGTAATTTTTAAAATATTTTATTCAACTTATAATTTCACAAGTTAATAAACATTTACAATCATAATTATAAAACTAGGCTGAACCGTACCGCTGCAACTATCGTAAATTTACAGGATGTTCACTAATCTTTAATAATAAACAGAAAATATTAAAAATCGTTTATTTTTATCACAATTCAGTACATTTTTTATTTAATTACAGTTAATAATAAAACGTAAAGTTAAAAAGTACTAAAATAGTTTAGGAACTCGAATCCTGTGTGAAAATGACTTCTGTTTTTGAAAATGAACTTAGAATGTGTCCTTAAACAAAAAATTATTCAAAACGTTTTTACTGCGGATCTATTCTAATTACTCCTCAGGTCTAACGCCTGTTTAACCAATCAGTTAAGTTGTGATTCGAAATAGAATAGATCCGTTGGGGGTCTGACAAAAATAATATGAAAATTTAGAATTTTTCTCACTTAAACAGGGCCTGCTAATGAGGTGGTTAATAACAAAAACGTAACACCCTGTACTTTAATTATTATTTAACAGTTTACTTTTTAAGTTTAAGTGTAACTAACTGTGATATCACAGCCCAAAAATTATTTTTATATAAAATTAATTATCGATTAACTTATAAGTTTATTTTGTTATTTTAAATCGTAAGTTTAACGATCTCACTTTAGTTCTTTATTTATTAATATAAAATTAAATTTTTATTATTTTTGCCTATCGTAATTCGACACGCTAAAGCTTAACGGATCCGTTAAAAATAGAGTTGATCGACAGTTAACGGGTACGCTCAGCGTGTTGAATTAGAATAAGACCGATTATTAGATATGTCTAATATTGTTTTATAACTAGAGAGTGTGCAGGCTATGCCGATTGTGGACCACCTACCTTTACGGAACAAAAAAGTTTTAATTTGTGCACGACGATTGTGCGTTTAAAGATCAAAAATTGGAGGTACTTTTTCATAAAGAAAGTAGTTCAGAATTGAAACAACTTGCACACTCTACAGATCTAATTTGACTTTTTGGCAATGGTAAGTCTACAATGTTTTACCTACAAGTTTTCTCGCATTTCACAACGAAACGTTTGATCCTGGAAAGCGACGTTCGTTTTTTGCGAAATGGAAAAATACTAAACTTTAAGTTTCAAAAATAAAATTACTATGACGATACCTTCTAACGGATAAGGTACAAAAAATATCAAAAACCTAACTAGAGTACATAGAAATTATTTTTTTTTATAAAAAGTTAATTGCACTAAGGACTATTTTTGTTAAATATGTCGCTTAATACTAAATTTATTGTTTTTAGAACCCCTTAGTCGGAAGCTTGAAACAAATTTGGGGGAAGCTTGGTTTCCTCTTGAGGAATTTTTAAAAGTGTCTTTAATCATTATTTATTAGAAGGAAGCTTAATTTAATGAGTCTTGCGAGTTTAAAGGATGTTGAAAATTTGACAGCTTAAAATTGCATTATTTTGTTAGATCTTTTCTAGGCTCTAATTTAAATATGATTTTTTATGTTACAGGAGATGATCAGAGAGTAATAACACATAAATCTTCGTATTCTGCTGTCAGAAAGTAAGCAAGATTTTTCATTTTAAAATTTCCTCGTTTTTTTTTCTAATAAAGCTGGAAAATATTTAACACACGAGATTTTCAAAAGGCCAAGATTTATTACGCTATCAATCTACCTTCGTGGGGATTGCGGTCACTCTAATGCATTACACTTATTTTCAAAATTCTGAACACTGTTTTCACTGATTTTGTTTTTTCAATTAGGCATGAAATACCTAGAAAAATTAGTATTAGGCAAAAAGGCAAATTAGGTACTAGAAGTAAAAATTTGCACAACCTGAATCACACGAGGTGTTTCGAAATAATTTGTACCGTTCACTTTGTGAGCAAAAATCGACAATTGGTGCATGGAGGTGAGCACGACGGCTTCGCGTGCTCACTTCCTTGCCTAACTAACAGTTGTTCAAACGAAGCCATAGCAAAAAACACAATAGTAAGTAGTAAATATGCTTAAGTACTTTTGGTAGTAACAAAAATAAAATTTATGGCAGTTAACGTCATCCTTTCCAAATGAAGGATAATCGACTCCATCAGCTAGGCGGTTCGAGTTGTACCAACAACCACGTATAGAGTAGATTTTGTTTAATATCCTTGATTAAATATTTCAAACTGTTTATACCATCTTTATCGAATCTCTTTTGTCCTGTCTTCAAAATTTCGTACCTACAAAATATATTCAGTTATTTAAGCGTTCGATTTTGTAAAAGTGCTTACCTATGAGGACTGGGCTTATCTTTCTTGTGCGTCAGCATCGTATATCGTGCTATTCCAATGGGATATCTTGAGATGTGCAATTTGTGGAATCGTATTCTATTTGACATATCGTCATCTTCTCCACCCCAACCCCAAAACAAATTGGAAAATCCGTTTAGTAGCTTAAAGTGTTCGGTTGAAATTGCTGATACTCCTCCAAATATTCCAGAATAGGGAAGCCTGTAAATGCGACGATTAAAACGTTTGTGCGAGTATCGGAGGATGAGATTAACGTAAAATTCTTCCAGTTCAGTTAACATGTAACGAACTACTCAGATTTCAACAAAACGGAATTGAGGAGTGGCAATGAAAGTGAATCTTTCTTTTATCATTCTGTCTAACAAACCTCTTAAGCTTAATGATCCTCTCAAACGGCACAATTGTGTTCTACTAGGTCAACATTTCCATGTCGTAAAATTATACTGGATTTTCGTTTTCGTGAATAATTAAATAAATTAATTTTTGAAAATTTAGAAAACAAGATAAAAAGATCAAAGTGAAAGTTTTGAAGTAATAAGTAAATCTAGTCTCGAGATAACATGGATCCCGGGATAAGGCATTCATTAAGGTTGCTGAACGAAATTGGACAACGCGTCAAGTTGGATAGAGCTTTCTTATGCAATCGATGGAGTATTTTTACCTAAACCGTAAGAGATAAAAGTTGCCAACAAAATTTTTTTTAAACAAAGAAAAAAGCCGACGACAAAGCAAAATAGCGAAGTTATTTCGAAATATTAATGACATCCAACAGAAATGTTGGAAAAAGGCGAAGGAAGAGGAAAAACTTTATTAGGAGGAAAATAACACTTGAACACCTAATGGAATGAAACATTAAATGTGAATAAGTAAAATGTTAAAATGTACAAACAAGTTGAAAATAACATGTTACATAATCTACGACCAGGGATAAAAGATTCTCGGGGGATGAAAACTGAAAATTGGGATTCCTGTATTGATTAATCGTAAGGTCGAGCCAAGTTTCCTCGGAAAAACAAAATAATGCGAAAAACTAACGAAAATTAACTTGTCATTTATCAAACACAAGAGTGATCAAAGGATTTATACTTTCCAAGTCGCTCTGGATTTGGGTTAACCTAATTTAATGCTGTCTGGGTTTAACTTTTTCTTATAAAGCTACGGGATGAACTCAAAAATTTTTTATTTATTCGATATCGAAACAGGTGTTATTTAATCAATTTAAGGGCTAGGCATCTGTCAGCATGATTGAGATTTAAAGCGATGTTTATCCTAGGCTCAGAATATTTGCGTAGCTCTCGACATTGCTGCAAACAACCGATAATAACTTACAATCCCCCCGGAAAATTTAGGTTCTTCACACAAGTTTTACACGTCACAAAAAATTAAAAAAATACCTACCTGTATTTGAAAATGTTAACTGCCACGCTCATATGTCTCGGTTGATCGGGACAGGTGTACAAATTTCTATCATCTTCAGGAAGCAGATCCACGTCGTGGAATATGAAACAGTCGTATTTATTCATTTTCAACGCCTCCTTGTACCCGATATTCATTAACATCGCCCTGTTGAAAGTAGCATTTCCTTCCTGTTCGATAACGAAAATGGTGTAATCTATTTGTTGCTTTTTAAGAAGAGGATGCATGTGTTGTAGAAACATCAGCAAATGTTCCCCTCGACATCGAAACGGCACCACTATGGCTACTTTTTTTAACATTCTACAATTTTCCGGAAACCAATGACCTCCCGGGCGTAACCACGAAAAGCGCTTTTCCAATTCGAGTGCCGTCGGCACCGGTGATTTAACAATCGGAAGTTTTCCACCTGCAAAAACAAATATTAAGACTCACCCCGTATAATGTACCAACTTTGCTGTTCTGTTTGACCTCAACATATTTAAATATTTATTTTAACGGTTTAACAAGAATTACACTCTGGGTAATTTGAAAATTTGTAGTGCTTTTACCTTCACACCAGGGAATCATAAATTTTTAAAATGGCTTCTAACGTTTTTTATTTTTTAACTTTTAAAAAAGAAAACCTAGTTGGGCGCCATTTCATTTTAGAAAATTTAAGTTGAATAATCGTAAGAGAGATTAATACGTTTTTAAAGCATTATCACGTACGTGGAATTTTTCACTGATTATTATTCAAGTTTTCCAATTTCCAATTTTATCGTTCTTAAGAGAGGAAATAAGTGCAATGAAATCAGATTTATGTGGATTCCTTCCATTCCAGTTTTCAACAGGAGTGTTGTTTAAAAATTTATCGTCAAGTTTCAGGAATGCTTTTGAGACATCAAAACTATAAACTTAAATCAAAGTTGTAATAGTTGAAAAATTACTCACCAAAAATTTTCTTAAATTTACGACGCATATACCAGATTAATTTTATGATTATCATGTGCAACTCACCGTAATAAATTTTTTACGAATCGTAAATCTTAAGTTTTTAAATTGGAAAATTTCGTATTAATTCGTGCGTGGGACCACAGCCAAATTCATAACCCCATTTAAGTGTTTTTATAAATTTTTGTATTTAAGTAACCATATCCCGACATAGTTTACATAGTTCACTCAATAAATTTTTCAACCTTATTCCTTGTTAAAATTTTATTACTCAACTTTTACGTCAGCTTTATTTCATTTTTAAAGTTTCTGATTCGATCAACGTGGAAGCCATTTTATTCAATTGTTTTTAAATCGTCATGACCTCAAACTTATGGGCATCAATTTCATATATTGTAAAAGTGACCTGTCTAGTGTACCAGGTTAACGAGTTCTAAGGTAACACTAAAATTTTTGTTTTCTGACAAAAGAAATAAAATAAAATAAGTCTAAGAGTACAAAATATTTGTATTACAGTTTGTACTTAGAGGTTACAAAGAATGAATTAAAACAAGGCATCTGGGGCGATTAGTTGAACCATTAACGTAGTTTAAGTCAATTATAGCAGTATTAGATCTGAGATAATTAATGTGACGGAACTGTGCTACCTCAGAGAACACCTACAGATACACACAGGAAATAAGAAAGCCACTTCCAGCAAATCGATAGGAATTAATCTTCCTCTTTAAACTTATTTATGGGCACAAAACTACAGCTTTTAATTGTCATTTTAAACGTAATAGGCTCATAAGTCCTACATATTGGTCGTATTTCATAAATTATACGTATTAATCCAATTCCAAATTGGAAGGTATTTTGAGAACAACGATAATTTGTGAAAATGCTAATTCCATGTTAATGGCGGTAAGAGCAATCAGATTTGTCGTATAAATCACAATTGACATAATAAGTGCCATTTAATGTCACTAGCAGTTGCAAAGTCTATCACATTATTCTCGATTAA
Organism: Lycocerus yunnanus; assembly: GCA_036346125.1. Lineage (NCBI taxonomy): Eukaryota > Metazoa > Arthropoda > Insecta > Coleoptera > Cantharidae > Lycocerus > Lycocerus yunnanus. Next base: position 6,931,579 of record JARFIX010000052.1, read on the forward strand.
TGAAACAAGAATTGCGTGTAATTTGCATAGGTAAAAACTTTTTGTTTTTATAAAGGGGGTGAAAGATGGAAAGCAAAATCAATAACCCGAAATATATTGCAAACATTTCAAAAGTTATTTCAACAAAAGTAAAACTAACAAAATTATCTACATTTCCTTTTTTTGAAATTTTTTTAACGATAAAATTACCTGAGTTATGATGCTTTAAATTTCAAAAAGATAGAGCAACACGATTTTCTTTAAATTAATATCAATTGAAAAAATTTATTCAGACAAAATTGAAATTATCTTTTAACTTTTTATTTGACATTTGCAAAAACGCGAGTTGAAATTTAATTTTTACAAGAAAGTGAAAAATTCTAAACCATTAAAAATTTATATTTTAATCAATTTTTATCGTCGAAAAATTACAAAAGAGTCAAATTTTGTACTTTATAATTTTACCAACTTTAACTTTTCATTAAAAAATTCTTTTATTTGCCATACATTTTAAGCAATTTTTAATCCACCTTTCAGCTTTTCTGAATCCCGAACGAGGTTCAAAAGTAATTATGCTGGTGCTACGATTGAAAAACAATATTGAACGATATATTAATTTGTATTGTAACAATATTGCATCACTATATTGGTACTATATTAGAAATTACTATACATTAATTATTTTTATATATTGCAACAATATTGCTTAATGTTCACATCGGTATCTTAGCGCAATATTGAATACAAATTAAAATTTCACTAATATTGTATGGTATATTGCAATAATATTGCATTTATACGTTGCTACTATATTGAAAATCAATATTTTTTAAGGCATTGCAACAATATTGCCAAATGTGTACACCATTCTTTGGCGCTGTATTGGAAATCAATATTGCACTAATACGTTTGCTTTAAAATACCAATATTGTGTGTCACCTGGGTTGAGTTGGTAAATGTTCATTGCCAAAAGTTATGGTGACATTTATATAAATTTTATAGGTTATATCCAAAAAACGTGGTTTTCTAATAATGACCTATAAGTATCCTTTATCCTAGGGTCCCAGTCGCCTGGAAAACCTGAAAATGATCGATTGATAAATATTAATAAGTTAATATAAATTACACATTTTATTAATGAAAAACGTGGAAAAGTCGGAGAATTTGTTTCGAAAAGTTCGATAGGAACCCCGTTTAGCTGTTTTTGGTTTAATAATTCAACTGTTTTTGTTAAACAAGGTAACGGCTTTGTCTAACAATGCAACTGTTTTATTAAATAATTCAACTGTTTTGTTCAATAATTCAGCTGCTTTCTCTTTAATAAATCAGCCTTTTGACTCAATAACGTTTATTTAACAATTTAAATATTTTTTGTATAATAATTTAATTGGTTTTGGTTTAATAATAATTTAGTTGATTTGGTACAACAATGCAACGGTTTTGTTCAAAAACTGTTTCGTTCAACTGTTTTATTCAGAATTTCAATTATTTTTAGTAGAATCAGTAATATAATTCTTTCTGATTCAATAATACAATTTATTGTTTTTGTTTTAATAATACAATTATTTTTGGTGTCAACAATTATTTTTAATTCAACAACTCAATTGTTCTTTTTTAACAATTCAACTGTTTTGTTCAGTAATTCAGTTGCTGTGTTCAATAATTCAGATGTTCGTAATTAACTCATTTATTCAACTATTCAAATATTTTTGGTTTGATAATTTAATTGGCTTTAGTTAAATAATTCAATTGTTTTTGGTTTAATAATCCGGTCGTTTTTGTACTATATTTTGTGCAATAATTCAATTGTTTTTGGTTCAACAGTTCAATTGTTTTTCTAACAGTTCAATTATCTTGTTCAGTAATTCAGCTGTTTTGTTCAATAATTAAAATATTTTTGGTTTGGTAATTTAGTTGGTTTAGGTTTAATAATTCCATTGCTTTTTCAGTTTAATTCAGTTGTTTTTTAATAAGTTTAGTTGCCATCTCGGTTGCCATGTGTCGCTATTCAACTGTTTGGTTCAATAATTAAATGGTTTATACAACAATTCAAAACTTTTTGGTTTAATAATTTAATTGATTTAATAATTCAATTGCTTTTGGTTTAATAATTTTATAAGTAAATTCAATTTATTTGTTAAAAAATCAGTTGTGTGGTTTAATAATCAGTTGTTTGGTTTAATAATCAACTGGTTTATTCAACAAATTAATAATATTTAGTTTTTAAAATTTAATTGTTTTTGGTTCAATAATTCAATTGTTTTTTGCTTAATAATTCAATAGTTTTTGTTTATTAATCCGGTCGTTTTTGTAATATAGTTGTTATTGTTTCAATAATTCAATTGTTTTTGGTTCAACAATTCGTTGTTGTTTCGTTTCGTTTCGTTTAATAATTTAAATATTTTTGTTTTGATAATTTATTAGGTGGTTTGGTTTTATTCTTGGTTTAATATTTTAATCGTTTTTAGTTTATAACAAGTTGATTTTTTAAATAAATTCAATTTATTTGTTCAAAAATCAGTTGTTTGGTTTAATAATCAGTTGTTTAGTTCAATAATCAACTGGTTTATTCAACAAATCAAAAATATTTTGTTTTTAAAATTTATTGTTTTTGGTTCAATAATTCAATTGGTTTTGGTTCAACAATTATTTTTGGTTTAACAATTTAAACATTTTTAATTCAACAAATCAATTATTCCTTTTAACAATTTAACTGTTTCGTTCAGTAATTAACTGATTTATTCAACTATTCAAATATTTTTAGTTTGATAATTTAATTGGTTTTAGTTTAATAATCCAATTGTTTTTGGTTTAATAATCCGGTCGTTTTAAAAATATATTTTTGCAAAATTCAATTGTTTTGGTTCAACAGTTCAGTTTTTTTTATAATAGTTTAATTATTTTGTTCAGTAATTTAGCTGTTTTGTTCAATAATTAAAATATTTTTGGTTTGGTAATTTAGTTGGTTTAGGTTTAATAATTCAATTGTTTTTTCAGTTTCTTTAATTTAGTTTTTTTTTCAATGAGTTTAGTTGCTATCTCGGTTGCTATGTGTTGTTATTCAGCTGTTTGCTTCAATAATTAAATGGATTATACAACAATTCAAAACTTTTTGGTTTAATAATTTAAATGATTTAATAATTCAATCGCTTCTGGTTTAATAATTTGATCATTTTTGGTACAACAATAAAACTGTTTTGATCAAAAATGCACTGTTTTGTTCAATAATTCAATTGTTTTTTTATCAGTTCAACTGTTTTGTTCAGTAATTCAACTGGTTTGTTCAATAATTTAAATATTTGTGGTTTGATAATTTATTAGTTGGTTTTGATTTTGGTTTAACATTTTAATCGTGTTTAGTTTATAATCAGTTGCTTTTATAAATAAATCATTTTATTTGTTCAAAAATCAGTTTGGTTCAATAATCAACTGATTTATTATTAACAAATCAATAATATTTGGGTTTTAAAATTTAATTGTTTTTGGTTCAATAATTCAATTGTTGTTGGTTTAACAGTTATTTTTGGGTTAACAATTTAATTATCTTTAATTCAACAATTCAATTGTACTTCTTTAATAATTCAACTGTTTTGTTTAGTAATTCAGTTACTTAGTTTACTTTAGTTACTTGCTTAATTCAGTTTAATAATTTAGATGATTTATTCAGTAATTAACTAATTTATTCAAATATTTTTGGTTTAATAATTTAATTGGTTTTAGTTTAATAATGCAATCGCTTTTGGTTTAATAATCAGGTCGTTTTTGTATCATACATAGTTGTTCTTGTTTCAATAATTCAATTGTTCTTGTTTCAATAATTTAATTGTTTTTGGTTTAACAATTCAATTAGTTTTTTAACAGTTCAACTATTTTGTTCAGTAATTCAGCTGTTTTGTTCAATAATTAAAATGTTTTTAGTTGTTTTTTTAATAAATGTAATTTTTTTGTTAAAAATCAGTTGTTTGGTTTAATATTCAACAAATCAAAAATATTTGGTTTTTAAATTTTAATTGTTTTTGCTTTAATAATTCAATTGCTTTTGATTTAATAATTTGGTAGTTTTTGGTACAACAATGCAACTGTTTTGCTAAAAAATGCATTGTTTCATTCTATAATTCAGCTGTTCTTGCCTCAACAATTTAAATGTTTTTCAACAAGTCAACTGTTTTATTCAGTAATTGAATTCTTTCGTTTAATAATTCAAATATTTTTGGTTTGATAATTATTTATTGGTTGGTTTTGGTTTAATATTTCAATTGTTTTAATTTAGTAGTTGAATCAGTTTTAGTTTAATAATTCACTTATTTTTTTTAATAAATTTAATTTCTTTCTTCAAAAATCAGTTGTTTGGTTTAATAATTAACTAGGTTATTCAATAAATCAATAATATTTGGTTTTCACAATTTAAATGTTTTTGGTTTAATAATACAATTGTTTTTTGGTTTAATAATTCGGTTGTTTTTGGTTTGGTACAACAATGCAACTGTTTTGTTCAAAAATGTATTGTTTTGTTCAATAATTCAATTGTTTTCGACTCAACAATTTAAATATTTTTTAACAATTGTACTATTTTTTTCAGTAATTTAGTTGTTTCATTCAATAATTTATATATTTTTGGCTTGATAATTATTTATTAGTTGATTTTGGTTTAATAATTCAAATGTTTTTTAACAGTTCAAATGTTTTGTTCAGTAATTGAGTTCTTTTGTTCTTCTTCTTCTATTTTTGGCTAGGGATAACCCTGTATACCCAGATCTGTTGATCTGTTTTACTTGACAGCAAGATCGGCAATATTTTAAAGCGACTATCAGTACCGTGAGCATTACTTGCTTTACATCTGAAGTAGCTTGCTATGCTTGCCTCAGATGTGCCTGTTGCACTATTTTTTATTGTTAATGCTGACAATTTATTAACATAGAAAGTCCACCGTCTTTACGTGCCTCCCGAAGCACAAAAACGGCATTGCAAAGTGAACTCTACCCAGATTCGAACCGGGGCGACTTATGTTAACAGTTGATCGCGCTAATAATCAGTTAATTACCGTCTCCTTTTTCTTCGTCTTCTTTCGTTCAATAATTTAAATATTTTTGTTTTTATAATTTATTAGTAAGTTTTGGTTTAATAATTCAATCGCTTTTAGTTTAAGTATTCAATCGTTTTTAGTTTAATAATTCAGATGTTTTTTTATAAATTGAATTTCTTGATTAAAATAAAAAATCAGTTGTTTGGTTCAATAATGTACTGGTTTATTTAACGAGTAAATAATATTTGGTTTTTAAAATTTAATAGTTTTTGGTTCAATAATTCAATTGTTTTTAGTTCAAAAATGCAATTGTTTTTTTAACAATTCAACTGTTTTGTTTAGTAATTCAGATGTTTCGTACAATAATTCAAATATTTTTGATTTGACAATTTATTTGGTTTTGGTTTAATAATGCATTTGTTTCCTGTTTAACAACTCAATTATTCTTGACGTTTGTTCAACAATTCAACTGATTTGTTTAATAATTTAATTGTTTTTAGTTTAATAATGTTATTGTTTTTGGTTCAATGATGCATTTGTTTTTTGCTCAACAATTTAATTATCATTGATTCAACAATTCAACTGCGTTTTCAAATGATTTTTACACAACTCAACCGTTTTATGAAAAAAACTAATATGAAAATATCAAAAGTGCAATTGATTTTTAAAATAATTCAGCTTCGTTTAATAAATTCAGTTGTTTTGTTTAATAAGTTCAGCAGTGTTGTTTAGTTCTGTTGTTCTGCTGTTTGGTTCAAATACTTAGACTGTTTTGTTCAACAATTCAATTGTTTTATGCAAAAAATGCAACAGATTTGTTAAAAAAATTACTTTTTTGTTTTTTTTAATAATTAAAATGACTTTTGTTTAAAAATTCAACTATTTTTGATAAAATAATAACTAATTGATCCGCAAGGATCAATTGATTTTTGTCAGAAAATTATCAATTTTAATCAAGAAAAGCTGGGAAAAGTCAGGAAATTGATTAATTTTTTGCCAACTTAAAAAAATTAAATTTAAATTAGTTAAATAATAATTCTTTTTCACATTTTGAGATGTAGTATATGTCAAAATTTTCGTTTTTAACGCTCTATTAATCTGTAATATTAGTTAAAGTGATTTCACAATAGTATATTAAACAATAAGTTTAGAAAAGTAAGTTTTACTAAACGAATATAGCTTTTGAGTACGAGCGAGCGCAGCGAGCGAGTAACTTAAAGCTATATGAGTTTAGTGAAACTGCTTTTCTTACGAGTTTTGTTTATACAATTTTATCGCATTTTGTAAAAATCTAATCTAAAATACAAATTTTGACGTTTATGAGTAAATTTTTTTTGCACGCAATCGATCTAAATTTTTGCATATGCCTTCCTACCGATAAATCACCGGGGGAGGGTCTGGGGCGAGGGGGGAGAATTTTTTGCTCAGTTTTTCGATATCTATCGCCGTTTTCGAGTTATTGCTAATTCAAAATATTACATAATAGGTACTTGCGAATAATTTCCGTAATCAAGTCTTATTAGCCTTGGAAAAACCAAAAATTGATTTTTTTTCAGTTAGTTTTTTTTATAATTATTGACACTCGTTCATCACGATGTCAGAAGTCACAAAAATTGAGTTATTAGCTGTTATTAAATTCTTTACTCAAGAACGTCCCTATCTAGTCCAGATGACTACTATCTGTTTAGAAATTTGAAACAAGCTTCTGTCAAACTGTTTTACTGACAGTGACGTATCTATGTGGTAAAGTAAAGTGACGTATCTATGCGGTAAAACGGCACTTTAATGTATAATTTTGAATTTAGTAAAATAGCCCTTACCTGTCAAAATGCGAATAAATGTTTTGTCTGTATATGAAGGGGGGTCATTTGGCTCGAGTTAGTTTTACAGGAAAAACATTACAAATTTGTATAGCAGCGCTAAAATTTGAATTTGGAACAATTCGAAAAATTAATTAAAAACAAAAAATTTTTGGAAATTTTAGAAATGCAAAGAAAGACAAACATAGTCAATCTGAATTATAAATTGAAAAGAAAATATAGTTGAAGTGATAAGCCAATAAAAATCTAACAAGTAGATACCGTTTTCACAATATAATACCAACGTAAACATTCAAAAAAGCAGAGTCGCATTCAGGAACATGGTCGAATGAAACAAATTACAATTTCTACAACTTACTGGATGATCTAGGTTTCGTTCTTATCCACAAAGTGGAATTGAACTCCTCAGACCCAGATTGATAAAGAAAATACAAAATCTACTTACTACTACCTTTTGCAACCGACTCCGACGCTTGAAGAACCCTAACCCCAAGCTTTCAATTCCACTTTGTGGATAAGAACGAAACCTAGGTCATCCAGTAAGTTGTAAAAATTATAATTTTTGTTTGCTATTATTTCATTCGACGATGTTGCTGAATGCGACTCTGCTTTTTTGAATGTTTACGTTGATGATGTGTTGTGAAAAAGGTATCTACTTGTTAGATTTTCATTGACCTATCACCTCAACTATATTTTCTTTTCAAATTACAAATTTGATTTGTAAAAACAAAATAAGTCTCAAAATCTCAAGTATTCACATTGTTAATACAAAAAAAAATTACAGTAAAAGAATATGTTGACTTCATTAGATGAAAAAAAGCGTATATCTATTTTCGCTATTTCGCCATTTTTATTCTAGTGTAAAATCGTGTTTTTTGACTTAGGCCGTTGATCCAACTGCTGCAGAATTTTATAGAAGTATGGGTAGAACAACTTAACTTTATTTATCTTCATGTCTATCTTCAATGCACTTACTGAGAGAATTTAAAATTATTCACCTTTGTGCGGCCTTTAGGCCGCACATTATTGGGAATTTAGTACATAATAATATAATATATTTTCTTTAATTGTACAAAACAAACGCATATTAGCCAAAACATGTAAGGCCCAAACAAATTACCAAAATTCATAATTAACACATAAAAACATGACACTATATTGCTCTTCGGTATTTTTTATTTTAATTTGATGCTAATAATATAAAGATAAATGGTTTTGTGTGTTCTAAGATTCAACCTCAAGTAATACAAAAGTTTGTTCCACGAGAAGTTTGATTTCAAACCGCAAAGCTTTGGATTCCACGTTAAGTTGTAAGTTATTATTTACTATGGCCTACGGATTTGTATTTTGGCGTAAATGAAAATAAATAAAAATAAGCTAAAAGACGTAAACTTAATAAATATCCAGTTACTTTTAGCAATATCGATTTTGGTAAGAAGATAATAGAATGAGAATTTTATTGCAATATCGCAAAGAATATTAGAAATAATATTCCAATAAAAACGGATTTTTAAGGTAAAATAATATCTTTTCTAGATAAATGCTTTTGAAGATGTGTCAAAAATTATCTGTAAGCTTGAAGCGCCGCCTTCTATTGATTTAACATTTCGAAGGTAAAAAGTAAAATAATCGTTAGAAGTATTAGGTAGGTAGGTACCTAATGGAAGATTTGTAGGCAGTCTACTGCTATGTACTATGTCGAAAGATAAATTTGTATTAGACAATTGAACAGAACAGCAAAATTAAATTAAGTTTAATTACTTATATCTTACGTAAATTTGGTGGAATTTCTGGGCACAATGGAATGCCTGTGGTGTTGAATTTGCCATTTTCAGATAAATCTTCCAAGTTTTCCAAGTACGTCATATTGGTTAAAATTGTAGTAAAATTAGTAGTGTATGGCTCTAATAAAGTTAAATTGTTGCTTAAATTATAATTTCTTGTTAGTGTTGTGTATGTTTTACTGTTGATTCCGGTGCTATTACTATTAATTCCCATTAAAGCTTTGATGAGAGGATGATGTCGTATGTTCAGTTTCTCCGGAAATTGTACTCTGAAATTCAAACTCAATTACTTTAAGGAAACATTGCCAGAGATTCATTCCATAGGGAAGTTCATTTAGTCTCGTCAAATATGACAGGCTGTATAGAATAAAGGGCGAAAACTTCCAACGCCATTAATGTGGATGAATAACTTACACAAGTGTAACTTTTAAATGAAAAGACATAAAGGGAAGAAAATTGGTTTTTCAAGTTTGCATTATTTTTTTAATTAAAACTTGTGACCTTCCAGCTTTACTTTCATTGTAGCTACCAAAATATTTCGTAAAAGCTGGAGATCAACGTTCTCTAATTTATACGCACATCACAATTGCTCTACAGGAAAAGCTTATTAAACTAAATCACTGTAAAGACTCTTGTTCATCGTCTCGTATACTAAAATTCCTTTATTAAATCAACAAAAACGAAATTTCAATTTAAACCGCCCAAATCTTTAGAAAATTGAATATTTGAGGAATATTTCTTGTTTTATGTTACCTTGTCGTGTTGAATGGAAATAAGTGGTCCCAACGGCGTGATTCGATGAAGGAGCCAAAAAGATATTCAATCGCAATCAAAGCTAGTACCAGGGTAAGTAACCCCTTGTACAGGGTTCCCGTTTGACACCAAAATAGCATTCCCTAATCCTTACCCCATGAAAGCATTTGGCCTCTCATTTTCTTTCTAAAACAAATAATTTGTATTAAAATCGGCTAAAGTATCAAAATTAAGTGGGTGAACTAAATAAATGCGCTGATAACGGAGGAAGTAAAATGCGATAAAACTTTACTTCCTTTTTTTATTGTATTCGATAATAATTTATCTCAAACGTATAATTAAATTTTAAAGCTTAAAATCGGACTTTCTGCAACTGCAGACAGGCTAAAGCTAGCTTTTCCAACTTTGAATTTCATTAATTGAGATTTTGATTGGCGGTTTTACCGCGGATTATTTTAATCAAACTTCTCTTCGGTTTCAATTAATTAATAAGTAATTCGATAATTAAATGTTATAAACAAACATTATTTTTTTTGTCAGTTTTAATTTTTTTATTCATTTGTGCTCATGAAACCTGCATAACCCGGAATTTTGCAGAAGAGAGACAGAATTTCAGTTTTGTTTAAGGTTTTACTGTATAAACTTGATTTTATTTGTTATAAGATAAAATTTTCAATAAACTCCCGCTGATGCTTTAATAAAGATTTTTTATATTTAAAATAATTTTGACATGTACCTACGCAATTTAGGGTCTGTTTATGAAACATAGTGACGGCTACGAGCGTAAATATTATTAATCGATTGGCTATCAGATGCAGAAGTTTATGATTATGTTATCAAGTTCTTTGAAAATTCTCAATAAATATTACAGATAGAAAGAAAAACAATCTTGTACGAAAAACTTATTATCCGCGACATAATGCCAATAACACAAATAATAATTTAAAACAAAAAATTTCCTTTTTCCACATTTTGAATCCAGGAAATCTTACAAAAAACACAGTACTATAATAACATTTTGTAAAATTAAACAATAAATAAGAGAAAAAACTTTTAAATTTTTATTTAGATGTAAGATTACCGCCAAAACAAAATTTTCAGCACAGAGCTGGTTTTCGGCCACTGGTGTGCTTCGTTTTGGCCCGGTTGTGTAGGTCTGCAAAGAATGTTCGTATGTTGTAAATTATTAGTCAAAAATAAAATTATGTAATTAATTTTAATTATGTAATTAAAAGTTTTGAATACCCTAGCGAAGGGTGGCAGAACTGAATCATTAAATGGATTAGTTATTCTAATGTAATATTATTACATAAATATTCAATTAAAATTATTTGGATTAACCAGAAATAAGTTCAAATTGTGTTTACTTAGTACAAAATGGATATAAATTGAAACGGAATATCTAATATTCGCGCAAAATATAACATGACAGTAGTCAATTATTTGCGTAATAGATATTCTTACAGGGTGGTTTTAAAGAAACGCAATGCTTGTTTATTTGACATATTTTCTTTTAAATTTATAACGATTTTTTACTATAAAACACTGGTGATCTTTTATGTACATTACAATCCAGGGGAACCACCCTCTTTACGTACCTTCCAAAACAGGGAGATGATCATAAAAAAGTTTGTTCGTTTTCGGATTGTTAGCTAAGCCAATGGCCGCTTCGCAATAGAATCATAGAAAAAAAAATTAAAATTAAATTGTTTTTCAGAATTTTTAAGAATGTCAACCTTGGTTACCACTGGCGGTTTTCCATGTGCGATAGCTGTATGATTATGATGCAGTGGTCTCAAACTATATAATTTCAAACTCAATAATTTTTAAAATGGAGGAGGTGAGTGTGCCTTCTCCCCGGGGGTGGGAAATTTTAAAGCTCCACTAAAGTCTGTACAAGTTTGAGCTGCGTACTCTCTCTTTTTTGTAAACTTACAGCTCTCAATATCAAGAAGTCAATAAAAGAACTTTAAACGCCAAATTTAAGTAACAAAACCCAAGATCCTAAACTGAAAACCATGGTTGTAGAGACCGGAGAGTCATTAAACAGTGAATTTAAAACAAAAATTTAAGTAAAAAGTGTAAACAACAATTTTAAATCTAAAACCACCGATTAAAAAGTTTAATTTTTATTTCATTAAGTAAAATCATTAATTAAGTAAGATAATAATTACTTATAAATTGTTCATTAACTTGGGAATTATATATTTAAAGAAAAGATTTTAATTTTTACGAATTAATTGAAATTTTAGTCAACATATTTTTTATTAAATTGTTAAATTTTTCGTTGTTTCGATTTTTAAAATCTCTTCAGTTAAACTCAGCCCTAAATAATCGAATAAGGATTAAAATCCAATACATAATTAAAATTACAAAAAACCATATGGGAAAATGTAATATTAATTAAATGTAAAAATTTAATAAAAAAATATATTTACCAAAATTTCAATGAAAGTTAATTAGCTTGTAAAAATTTATTAACTTTTTTTAAACATATAATAATGATTTACAAAAACTGAAAGTTTAAATTTGAACGCACAAAAAGAAGGAAATTTACTGAAAACCGTGATATTCAGGATATTGAAAGTTGTAAAAATTGGATTAGTAAAGAAATGAAAAGTTTTTTGAATGCAAAATTAAATCTGAACTTTGAAAGTTTAGGATAAGCAACGAAGATTTCGAAATCTAAAAAAACTGCAACAAAAACAATAAATCACTGTAAAGCTTTAAACATAATCAAACAAAGATTATTTATAAAAATTAACTTTAAAGGGCAATTTTTAAAAACAAAAGCGACAATGAGGACATAAGGTTCATTTCAACAATTTATTTCTATTTATAATTTTTTTATTATTTTAATTTTATAATAAGTGTTCGTAGGAGATCTAAGAACATTTTCGCCTGATTTAAAGCCAATTTCAAAGTGAAAACACGATTTTAATTTGAATTAACAATTTGTACACTCGACAACAAGGGAATTTAATTTTCCTCAACTAAAACATATTTTTACCACACGAAAACAAAAAATTAACTAATTTCAGTCAAAAACAAAATACTAGCGTTCAGTGGTAAGTCGGTAAGTCAGTAGTAGCAATTATCATTTAAACCATAGCAATATGTATGTGTATGTATCTGATCTGCATTTTCGAAAACATTTACGAAAACAAAAAAATTAAAAATAAGATGATGAAGAACGTATAAGACTATTATTCTCTGGTAGTCCGCAGTGTAAAATAACCCCCCCCAAAGTGAACAACAGTTGAAAAATTTCGAAATTTTATCATAATTTTGAGTTTTAAAGGTTATCGTGAATGGCTTAAGATAAACAAGGATGAATTATTCACCAACTGCCCTTCTGACTCTCAGCTTTTTGCCCGTACCCTGATGTATATCTTCATTTTTTTGCACATACTGTTTTGTGAATAGTGATGATACTTTGTTTTTAACCATTCAAGAAAGAATCATAAAGTCTAATCTTGATTTTCATAATTTGAAAAAATATTACAAGTCAAATCATGGTGCCTATGGAAGCGCGCAGAGCAAGCCAGCGCGATTGGTAGTAAACGAGCAGAAACAAAGTTTTGTTGCTCCGAGCAACAAGCATCCAGATCGCATTCTCGCTTCCGAAGTACTATACGTTGTATTATCTTAGCAGAATTTGGCTTTGGGTTTCCACGCAAAATGAGGGCCCATGAAATGGGCCCTCATGTAATAGAAAATGAAACATTTCCCCGTTGGCATCTTGTCTTTGCAGTTTTGTTGGTTTTTCTCTGAAATGGTTTCGTTTTTTAAAAAGTTTAAATTTAAAATTTAGTATCTGAAATAAAATCAAAAAAAATTATAAATTTTTTAACATTTTCAAGCTTTGTTCCTCATTTTTAAATTTTTAACTTAAAGCCCCATTGATTTTGGATTTTAAAAGATGAAAATATAATTTGTAGATAATTTTACGTTCATTAAAAAAGGCACTTAGCCATTACACTAAAATTTTTTTATAGTTTTGGTGCTATGACCATTTAAAGGGTAAACTAAAATAAATTACTCAAAAGCTTGAATTTAAACAGAAAATTATAATTTAATTTGGATTTATTGTCGTTGAGCAATTACGTACAAAATTTGGAAACAACAAAATAGAGCGACGCCGAAACGGCGCCGCTGAGATGTCCTAAACCCCATAATATAACGACGTATCGAGACTTTTGGAAAATGGAAAGCCGAAGGCTAAAAAGCCAAATCGTCTTAAATGAAAAATTAAGATTTGGAATTCAATTTATTATATTTCACCCCCCCCCCCCGCCCCCCAAAGATAAGTTTTGTGTACACAAATTTTGTTTTCTTACGTATTTACTGATTAAGAGACGTCAATTAATTACGTGAGGTGTTTTTGTTTAAATTTGGATCCCCTCCTCCCCTCCGCTCTCTTGATGAGTTTTGGTAAGATGTGGTGGATCTCCCCCTCTTTTATCACGTGAGAGAGATGCTCTACAATTTTTATCAAACCGGAGACCAGTAATTTTCTACAGTTTATTTGTTATAATAATGTATCCCCCTCTTCCACTCCGCCTTCTTGGTAAGTTTTGGTAAGATGTGGTGGATCCCCCCCCCCCCTTTTTATCACGTGAGATTTTCCTTACAATTTTTATCACACCGGAGACCAGTAATTTTTTACAGTTTATTAGTTATATTAATGTAGGTGTCCTAAATTACAAAGTTGATGTGAGATTCTAATTGACCCCCCCCCCCTTAAGTAAAATTTGATAATAATTTCTCCTTTTTTTGAGTTGAAGTAATTAATAGACATCTCCCTAGTCATTACTAACTTTTTGCTCACCTCTACCTCTTCCCACGTTCTCATCTCATCTGAACAGTATCAGACACGATTGTATAATAATAAGTAATGGCGGTTTTTTAAGTAGGGTAGGTGTGACAATTGCACACCTAAAATTGAAAACCGAAAAAGTGTCAAAACAAAATCAAAAATAAAAAAAAAACTTAAAAAATGTGAATTAAAATAATTTACTTTCTTCAAGTTTACTCGCTAGATTTAAATAATAAATCTTAAAACTCTTAAAAGATTTTAGAGACCGGGGGGTCTGGGGGGTGTGGAGCACCCCCAGGTACACTCAAACTGTGATAGATAAATTTTGCAAACTTATGGTCTTCAGTATTAAGTGATTAATGGTGAAAGTTTTTAGCACAAAATATAAGGCAGTGACCAAGAATCTAGGAGGAGGGGAGATTATGAATTCCTCCCCGAATAATATGTCGTCGTTCTCGAAAAAATCAAAGCGCTATAATAAACCCTACTCATAATCCTTCATAAACCTTCAAATGGCTCTGGAGACCGGAGGGTCTGGGGAGTTTTAATTAACCGTTTAATAGAAAACTTTTAAAACAACATAAAGTGCAAGAATGCAAGTGACTGGGGGACTTGGGGGGGGGGTAAAATCGATTTTAAAGTTGCTAAATTTTTCCAAAAAAATGCACGGAATCATTGTGACGACGAGTTTCACTTCTTTTGTTGACAATCTGCGTAGGTTCCGTAAATAATCTATGCGATTTTGCGGAGATCTCCGAGCGATCATTAGATTTTTAGATTCCATGTCTTCAAGATCCATACTTGGGAGATCTGTTTTGACTACTGTTTTTAATAAATTTTTCTTCGAAATTATGTTGTAAATAACAAGTACTTTAGTTTTAATTAATTTTTAGTCTCAAAAGGGCATGCGATTGTAAAATTCTAAAAAATTGGCAAAAAATAGGAAAATAAGCGAGAGAGCTACCGCATTGAAAACAGCCAATAACGTATTAGAATTACATTTTTGACCTTTTAAGCTAGTTTTTCGAAAGGTATGCAATTTTTTTGAATTATCTTTGAATTGATTTGTAGTTTTTACATATTTCTAGCCATTCTTGAGTACAAAATAAATACGTCACTGCTATAGGATCATACGAAGTGTAAGTAGGCATGCATAAATGTGATGTTTGAGGGTTAAATGTTATATTGTCTCTTGTGCTGTGTTGTTCGTTTATTTTATTGCAAAATTCTGAAAGATTTGATTACAACTATCGCAGGGTATTTATTTAATTATCACAACGTTAACAAGGAGGTTTAACGTATCAGTTTTGTAAAATAGTGGCGCCAGATTCAAAATTGAAGTTAATGTTACAAGTTAGTGTTTTTCTATTGTAACGACAACAAAAATTGTTTAATTACGACTTTTGAAGCTGTGTTTTCTGGAGAGTTTCGACGGTGACATAATGAAACAATGCACTTTTGTCGCTACCCGCTAAGAGAGCCTTTAGCGTCTACCTTCATCATTTGCAGTACGATCGAGCTCTTGGGCATAGTTAGCTAAAGGCGTTTGAATTTGAATTTTTAATACTTGTACAACAGCCAAGAATGGTTGATACTTGTTTAAAAAAATGCAGGCTGAATACTTTAGCTACGCTTAGCTCTTGACAGGAAAGCCGACGATAGTTAATTTTTTTGTAAGAATTTTGTTAGAAGGTTTAGAAAATGACTGTTCCAACTGTTCCTTTTTTGATGGATGGAAGGGGAGTGATGTGGTTTCAACAATAAAGCATTTATTTCATTTTTAAAGTACGAGGGTGCAAGAGAGAAGCGAAAGTTTCATGTTTTTATTAAAAAGCAACCTTCACAGTTTTTCATTAAAATTTGAACCAAACACGTTTCAGCGACACATTACATCCATTTTGACTGGGTTTAGCTCTTTAAATTTAAATTACGTGGTAATTATTTATTAAGCTTTAAATAGAGGCAAGCAAAGCTCTCCCCTAATGCTTCGCTTGTGAAAGCATCTCGGGTTTCAGAAAAAAAGCAAATTACGAATACAAAAACAAGAACTTAGAAAAATCGATAATTAACCGAACGTAAATTAATTTGGAAACCAAAAAGCTTTTGGGATTTTCAACATTTCTTTGAGTAAATAAGCTTAATGAAATCGGACAGCGAGCTAACTAAAGAGGCGGTTTGTGTGCGGAAATTTAATCTTCTTTTAATTTGTACCAACCTTCGCATTCTTTTGTTTAAAAGTATTCTTGTAAGCGATACAAATAAATTTCATTTAATTCAACCACCCTCTTCGTCAAAAACGTTAACGTTTCCTTCATTGTGCCGTATTTTCCGAAAGTTGTCAAGTCTGATTGTTGAAAACTTTATTAGGCAAATATACAATTAATTAAATTGTTGCAACGCATTTAGCAAAACATTGTCAAATAAATCAAAATTATTCAAAACACCACAACGGAGACCCTAACTGTTTTAGTTATCGCGCTTGTAGTTGCTGTACGCCAGTTAATTGCGCTAACCCCTTAGCACTACTGCAAAAGCGTGCTTATGCTAGATGAGCTATAATTTTAAGACTTACGAACGGTGTAAAAGCATAGATAACGTAATTTTCGTAATTATAAACCGCTGCTTTAAGAAAGCAGCGTTTAGACAACAAAAGCAATCGATAAATTGGAAATAAACATCAGCAAAACTGCGTCTGGAAAATTGCCACTCCGTTAATTGATTTTAATCGCAATTGGAACGAACAACTCTTAATCAACGTCTCTCATATTAAATTTCGTTTCCAACATTTTTGAGCCAAAACACGTTGGAGGCATAAGATAAATTTCGATATCTGGAATTCCATTTTACGCATTTGCTTCGCAAATACTCCTAAATATTTGCTATATATTTTCCGAATTGCAGCACTCTGTTATTTCGAGTGAGTTTATGCCTGCGTACACCTCGACATAAAAAAATCAATTGTATGTTTTATAATTTCAATCAGGATATGCAAAGATAAGGAAAGTCCAATTCGATGCGGTTAGACCCCGATTTAATCGGATTACAAAGGTGGAATTTAGTACAATTTGTGGTTGGTCGTATATGGGACAAGCTGGGGAATAAAACATCATTTAAACCAGATGCCTTCCTCGACAAAGGATTTGGTGTGCAAGAGAAATTAATATGCTCCTGCATTATCCTGCAGTTAAAGCGGAGCTAGCGCATTTGTTCCTTCCCGGTGCAGATTCCACACCGACCAATAAAGCATTTATGATTGTATAATCGACGAAAACATTCAAGACCATGGGTAGTATACGAAAAAAAAAATATTCCAATTTTCTCCACTTTTAAAACTTAGGAATTATGCTAATTCTGTTTTTGAAACTTGCAAAATCTTCAATTTTATTGTTTTTGTTTCGGGCAGATTTAGAAACAAAACGTTGATACCTTTAAAAAGTGTTTGTAGAATTTTTAACGTCGGAAAAGTAATTTAAATCTACTTTTTATCTCAAGGTAAGCTTCAGGGGGAAGAAAACATACAATAAATCTTATTTTCGTGCATTTAGTTTTCCGAGCGATTCCATCTCTACCTCGCTTTATTATTCTGTTTAAAGTTTTCTTTAAATAAATTTCGGGAGATACGAGCTCAAGAGTTAAAACCAAAGTGTCATTCAGTGTCATTTGCATCAACACAATTATTTGTACGTGCGTGCCAAACCGCGAGGAGTTTCCTTGCCGCCACTCGGAAGTATTCCTAATTTTTAATTTACGACTTTGATATACCGCGCGTATATTCCCTCTGATTTTTAATGTAAAAGCTTTTTAAATAAAAAAAAAGTTTGATGGACATGATTGGTCAATTTACTGGCATTTGCTGTCGTAAGTGGCGTGCTTTCGTGTCTGCTAAAGCAAACGAGGTTGAAACAATTTCCAGATCTTATCCAATTTGTACTAAATTTCGAAAAATTGACTTTCTTACTTTTCTCCTCGTTATAACCACCCTTATGCAAACTCTATTTAGTAATTTAGAATAAAGCATTTCAACAAGCAATTACATATTTTCCTAATGATATAATAATTTTGCAAGATTATTTATCGCCATCAGGAAGGTTTTGGTAATGATTTCTTGCACGACTAACTCGTATTATGCTATCGACCTTAAGTACTTGCAAAAACCGAAATTACGACAAGAAAATTGAAACAATAACGAAAGTATGAAAATAATAACGAAAACTCATCAAAATTAAAATATACAACCCCAAAGTCAAAACTCAGAATAAATTATCGAGTTACACCTTTAATTACTCTTTCTAGGGTTTACAAAAACTCTGTTCCGAGTTAAATACTAATTCTTTTATAAAAAAGTGAATCTCAGCTTTAGCAATTACAATAAAATTCATTTATAATAAATAAAAAAGTTAATTTATGCAAAACTACAATTTAAGTTCTTTAGTTGATGACCAAAACCCACAAATTTTCAGTTGGATTTCTCATCGAAGGTGGAATTATGTTTTTATAAAATTGAAAAAATCGTAAATGTTTATTAACTTGTGAAATTACATGTTGAATAAAAAATTACAAGTTGAATGAAATTTGAAAATTTTCCAACTTACATTTTACTCTAAGTTCATTTTTAGATAGTTTAGCTGATGAGACAAAACCACTTATGCGCAACAAGGTCCCAGACTAAAATCAAAAAATGTTGGGAAATTTTCAAATTTCATTCAACTTGTAATTTTTAAAATATTTTATTCGACAATTGAAAAAATCGTAAATTTGGATTTAAAATTGAAAAATTACTCACCACCACCCTGAGGACCGGGTAAATAACTCTAATCGTATTCGATACCAAAATATATTGCAAGGTATAATCTTTAATAAGTTAATTTTTTAATTTCATGCTTCTCATACCATCAAAATTTTTGATCACCACAGCATTATTTTTTATCACCATCCAACTTACATAATATTACTTGTCCTTGCAAATTTTTAATTTAAAAACCAATTAATAATATGTCCATAAAATCTACTTCGTTCAAATATAACTTTTTTAATCAAATAATCTTTTAAGTTCAATACAAAATCTTTCCACTGCGATTGTCCGTCATTTGTATCTCGAAACGAACCTTGATAACATTAAAATTACCCGATGGCTCTAAAATTTTAGTTCATACCTTTGAATATAGAGGAAGGAGAAAGGAGTGTATGCTTGTACTGCATGCTATTTAAAAGAGCACTCTATATTCTGAAGTTAATACTAATCGCGATCTATTACCATGTACATCGGATTTTTCTTTGAGGTAATTGAAGTGGATACTTCCCGTAGTTCGGAGCTTGTTTTAAACTGTAGGTCCCCTGTGTATATAGATGCTATAACAAGCTTACTGCAAACATAGGAGAGATGGACAAAACAACGGCGCAAGCTGTGCAAAAATTCAAATATGAGTAATATTATTCTCTATCCTATAAATATAATCCATCTGGTTTCAGTCGACTGCAACCAATAAAGAGGTCGTCCCTAAGAACATCCTTGCTTTACGGGAAGAAGGGAGGTGTCACAAAATGTGACTACAAATTTTATTTGTGAGATTTGTAAAAAAATTTTGTATGAGTTTGCTTTTCTTATAATTTTAAAAGATTATGGTAATAAATGAGGGGAAGATCTTTTATTTGTGACCATTAGACGTTCTGGAGAGGGGAGGGGAAAAATTTGGAAAAAATTTCGGGCGTCCTTTATGAACGGCCCTAAACAACTTTTTCATAGTAAAACGTCAAATACTTAATTTAAATTTTTAAAATTTGGAATTCAAAAACTGTTTGAAACCAACACTGATAGTCATCAGTAATAACTTACAAGTTAATTTAAAAAAATGTAATAAAAACTTCTTTGTACAAAATTTCGGCACGGTGTGAACTAACATAAATTTTACCAATCACAATGCAAGGTTTTCAATTTAATATTATAATCTAGGTCTGTAGTACTTTTAGACCAAATAAATTATTACAGTGCAAACCCCAGCGATTCCATGTCAAAACACCAAAACAAAACCCCGAATAACAAAAACACCGAAAACAAAAACGTCAAAAGTACCACTATTCCAAACAAGATGTCTCTTATGGAGTATTGTTAGAAAACGTGTACTGTTTTTTGAATAAAATATTGACGATTTAAGAAGTATTTTTACGAAAATAATTTTTAGGTTGAAATTGAAATTAGCGATGGTTGCGTTTGTCAAAACCAAACATATTTTACTCTATAACAGGCATCTAGTTTAGATTAGTGGTACTTTTGGTGTTTTTGACTTTGGTGTTTTTGTTTTTGGCGTTTTGACGTACGAGTTGCCAGGTGCAGAGAATTTCCCCTAAATCTAGGGAAATTTCAGCAGTTGTTAAAAGGAAAAAATAATTTTCTCGTTTATTTGAAAAATTCTTTGAATTTTTTTTCAAAATCGTAAAAGTTTAAACAAATCCAAGAAATTTCCCTTAATTCCACTGATAGATTTGAATATTTTAAAATTATTTACAGTAATTTGAATAATTAGCTTCTAAGCGCTAGCCACCCTAAAGCCAGGACATGGACCCATACTTAAAAATTCCGTTTTTTTCAAAAACATGCTTTCTTGCCCAGGATTTAAGACAGGTAAATTTTAACGGCGTAACGGTACTACTTTTCTTTAGATTTAGAGGAATTTTTAAAAATTGAGGAAAAACTTTGAACAAATTTTGGTGACGCAGATAAGCGGTGTTACAGTTTCAAAAGAGTAAACTTAGAAAATTGCATTCCAAGTTCATTTTTAAAGCCGGGTTTCTCCATAATTTGTGAACCAACCGCAAATTTTATTTTTATTCGCTAATTAGACCGTCATCGTTTATAATTCACTTTTAAAATCGTCAAAATTAGAGTTTAGGTTTGTTGCCCGCCTCCAGTTTGTTCTAGTGGGTTTCGGACTTTAAATCTGGGAGTCCGAGTTCGAATCCGTCGTTTTGGAAAAATTATTTGTGCCGTGGTTTGGATTCTGTAGGTTAAAATATAGGTCCTGAGGGTTTATCTTAATCATACTTGTTATGGAATATTCTTGGGGTTATTTTCTGTAATTGGACCTGCCTCCTGTTGGAAATCAAATTGATTTTAATTTTAATTAAAAGTGAATTAAAATTTCAGCGTATTTCGTTGGCCGTTGCTATAATGACGTAATATTTTTGTTACTATTGCGGTACAATCAAATAACAATAAAATATCTTTCATCGCCAACTTTTCAGAAAGCGGCAGCAAATAGAAACGAACCTATAATATATTTTCTACAAATGAGTTCAGCGTGTTTACTGTGTTTTTATTTGCTCAAAATCTGTTTTCCTTTGTTCAAAATGTGTTTCATTTGCACCAAATTTATTTTCATACTTCAATTCTGTTTTCATTTGCATTAAATCTGTTTTCCTTTGCTCCAAATCTATTTCATTTGCATCAAATTTATTTTCATACTCCAAATTTGTTTTTATTTGCTACAAATCTGTTTCATTTGCACCAAATTTGCTTTTATACTCCAAAACTATTTTTATTTGCACCAAATCTATTTTCCTTTGTTCTAAATCTGTTGCATTTGCAGCAAATTAGTTATCGTACTCCAAATTTGTTTTCGTGTGCTTAAAATTTGTTTTTCTTTGTTCCAAATGTGTTTCATTTGCACCAAATTTATTTTCATACTCCAAATCTGTTTTCCTTTGTTTCAAATGTGTTTCATTTGCACCAAATTTATTTTCATACTTCAATTCTATTTTCATTTGCACCAAATCTGTTTTCCTTTGCTCCAAATCTGTTTCATTTGCACCAAATTTATTTTAATACTTTAAATCAGTTTTAATTTGCACAAAATCTGTTTTAATTTGCACAAAATCTGTTTCATTTGCAACAAATTTGTTTTCCTATTCTAAATCTGTTATTATTTGCACCAAATATGATTTCATTGCTCTAAATCTGTTTTTATTTGCACGAAATTTGTTTTCATTTGCATTAAATTTGTTTTCATTTGCACCAAATTTGTTTTAATTTGCACCAAATCTGTTTCATTTGCATCAAATTTGTTTTCATACTTTAAATATATTTTTATTTGCACCAAACCTGTTTTATTGCTCTAAATCTGTTTTATTGCACAAAATTTATTTTCATACTCCAAATTTGTTTTTATTTGCTGCAAATCTGTTTTATTTGTACCAAATTTGCTTTTATACACCAAATCTGTTTTCATTTGCACCAAATCTATTTACCTTTGCTCTAAATCTGGGGTCGAGGTAATAAACCTGAACTCAAAAGTACACTTTTTCCTATAAAATGGGTATACCAAACGAAAGAGCATAAAATACAAGCTCTTTAAGGTGGATCATTGTTGTCGGACTTGTAATAAGGCCACAATTTAATTTTGAAAATTGCAATTTTCCCATAAGAAATACATGTAAGTGTATTTTGTGTAATAAAATTCAATATGGCGTTCATTTTGTTGGCGGTACGTGTGCCGTGCCTGGGTCGACAGTGACTAGTGGTGGGAGATACCAGTCGCTCTCTGAGATCCGTCGCGTCAACTTTCAAACTTTTGAGTTGGAGCCACTTAAGGGATGTTTTAATGAGTTTACCACGTGTCAAAACCGCTCGTAGCGTACGAGCCCCGGAGGGGCGAGGGCGGTGTGGAGAGTAGGTTTTGACAGTGCAACCACCTCAGAAACGAATTCACACAAAAAGTAATTTTTTTCGAAAATTTTTTGTCCAATCACAAATTTAATTTTTTTATTAGCTAATTACACCATTATCATTCATAATTAGTTGTAAAAAACGAGATTCTGGTATTTTAAATGTTGCCACAGCCCATTTTAATTTTGGTGGGCGGGGTTACAGTTCAATAGAGCCAATGAGTAAATTGCATTGTTAATAAATTTTTAAAGCCGTTTTTTTCAAAATTGTGTGAATAATCCGCAAATTTTATTTTTTTATGACCTAATTAGACCATCATCTTTCATAATCCACTTCAAAAATGGTCAAAATCGGAGTTCGGTTTTATTACCCGTCCGGCGTCCCCTAAATCTGTTGCATTTGAAGCAAATTTGTTTTCGTACTCCAAATCTGTTTTCATGTGCACTAAATCTGTTTTCCTTTGCTCCAAATCTATTTCATTTGCATCAAATTTGTTTTCATACTCCAAATTTGTTTTTATTTGCTACAAATCTGTTGCATTTGCAGAAAATTTGTTTTAGTACTGCAAATCTGTTTTAATTTGCTCAAAATTTGTTTTCCTTTGCTTCAAATGTGTTTCATTTGCTCCAAATTTATTTTCTTACTTTATTTCTATTTTTATTTGCACCAAATCTGTTTTCCTTTGCTCCAAATCTATTTCATTTACAGAAAATTTGTTTTCATACTCCAAATTTGTTTTTTTTGCTACAAATTTGTTTGATTTGCATCAAATTTATTTTATTACTCCAAATCTGTTCAAATTTGCACCAAATCTGTTTTAATTTGCACTAAATCTGTTTTCCTTTGCTCTAAATCTGTTGCATTTGCAGCAAATTTGTTTTCATACTCCAAATCTGTTTTCCTTTGTTTCAAATGTGTTTCATTTGCACTAAATTTATTTTCATATTCCAAATCTGTTTTTATTTGCACCAAATCTGTTTTTATTGCTCTAAATCTGTTTATATTTGCACCAAATTTGTTTTCATTTGCATTACATTTGTTTTCATTTGCACCAAATTTGTTTTAATCTGCATTAAATCTGTTTCATTAGCACCAAATTTGTTTTCATATTCCAAATCTGTTTTACTCTTCACCAAATCTGTTTTTATTGCTCTAAATCTGTTTCAATTGCACCAAATTTATTTTCATACTTCAAATTGGTTTTTATTTGCTGCAAATTTGTTTTTAGTGGTTTAAATCTGTTTTAATTGCACCAAATTTATTTTCATACTCAAAATTTGTTTTTATTTGCTGCAAATCTGTTTTCATTTGTACCAAATTGTTTTAATTTGCTCCAAATCTGTTTTAATTTGCTCCAAATCTGTTTTTATTTGCTCCAAATTTGTTTTTTTTTGCATTACATTTGTTTTCATTTGTACCAAATTTGTTTTAATTTGCATTAAATCTATTTTTATTAGCTTCAAATAATATACTGTAAAAGATATAGAGGGGGGTCTGGGGGTTATGGAATATCCTCCAGCTAAATGATAAGTATTGTGTCTAATTACAATTTAGCATAAATTATATTTTACTGAAGGCTGGAAGATTAAACCCATAAAGTATCGGGGTAGGTAGTTTATTCGAGTAGATGGGTTTCTTCAAATGAGTCTAAAGTGGGACTAATAATCAAAGAAAGCACGTAGCTCTAAAGTTGTATAAACCGGGGTGGGGGTCTGGGGGTATAGAATACCCTCCAGGTAAATGATAATCGTCAACATCTAATTTCAAATCTGTATCCCATTATATCTGCTTGGAGGCTAGACCCATAGAATATTTGAGTAGGTATTTTATTGAGATATGTAGATTTCTTTAATGAATCCAAAGTGGGAATAATAATTAGAGAAAACACGCAGCTCAAACTCTTATAGACCGGGGGATCGTTTATATCTGGTTGAAGGGTTAGACCCATAGAATATTGGGTTAAGAAGGAATTTTTATTACTCTTCTCATATTTCACAGATCTAACTCGTCATCCAGATATAATCGATACAGAATTGGAATTGGACTTGGAATTTAAAGGATTTGAATTACAATTTGAATTCAATGGACTTGGATTTCAATAGGAATTGGGGAATTGGAATTCAATTGGAGGAGAATCCAATTGTAATTAGATCTCCCTCAGACTCGATAAATGTTTAAACTGTATGATTTCTCTGATTATTATTCACACTTTGAATATATTTAAAATTTTATATCTCTGTCACAAGTTCTTTTTCTCTCCAATAAGCTTCTTCAGTTCAACCGTGATCCTTGAAATGTTGAAAAATATTTGAATAATATCTCCCAGTCTCTAATTATATTTTTCAAAACTATGAAAATTATTGCCATATTGGGTAGGCATTTTTGTATTTTTATTTTCTCCAAATCTTAGCGAATATCATCTGATATCCTAAAAGTTTTCTTTCATCTTTTTAATTAACTTTTTTTTATCTTTTTTTAAATTATTCCCTAAGGGAAGGGATTTACTTCGCAATGGAACGCTATGTTATTGCAGTGGTTTAACGAGATTGCCATTAATGTAAAATTATTGAATGGATTAACGAAAATCTCATAATAAATTATTTAGTTTATATTATAACTCATACTGACTTGGAATATTTATTTGAGATTGATATTTAATTGGCATTTTTATGGTTTCCCATAAAAAAATTAATATTTAAGAACTTATTTTTGTGTCAATAAAAAAGTTTTGAAAGATTTTTTAAAAGAAGTTTTAAGAAGAAAAGAAAACAAAAAATGAACGTGATTTTGAATATTTGACAGTTTAACTCATTGTTCCGGCCTCGAACCCGAAGTCTATTAGTGCCTGGTTAATATAATTTAAAAATATGAATTTTTATAATATAAATTAATTAATGCAGTTTCATTAAACTTCAGCTTGGATTTAATGTTTGTATTTTCCAGCGGAGATTTTTTTAAAAAAATTATTCGCAGTTTTACTTCGAAGGAGTTTAATTTTTTTAAATACATGTAGTACATCCACATGAAAGTCTTAGATTTTAAGAAGAAAAACTTTTATGCATAATCGATTTTTGCGATCTGATTTATATCTTAGAAGATAAAATATCTGAAATTTCCAAAACTATTCCTAGATCAGAAAATCTAAGAAAAAAAATAATATAATACTTTATTTTTCTTTATAATTTAAAAAATGCTTTGTAAAAATATTTTGTTATAAAAAAAATTTGTGTGCAATTAAAATTCTATAAATTTTTTCCCAAGTATTTCAGAAGGAAAAAAATTATGAAGTTGGCACTGTGTGAAAAATTAAATTCTTCATCGACTTGTTAGGGCGGAAAATTCTGGTAATAACTTTGTGATACGCCAAATATTAACAACTTTGTAAGACGCCTAAATCAGGGGTCAAAACTTTAGAAACTGATTATTGTATCAAATAATTTAATTTCGAGTTTAGTTGCTTAGCTTATTAGCTAGTTTCAGCACTAGCTTAAACTTTCAGATTCTATCTGGCCCACGAAAGATAATTTTCCCATCCACCCATATTTATTTATTTTCCGTGAAAATCAGAGTGAGAAAATTATAATTGAACTCCTGACACATTTACGTTGCTGACTGTTCAAGCGTTAAGTTTTGATGTTGGAAAAATTCGTCCTTTCGTCCTTTTTAATTAATAAAAAATATTATAATAAAATGTATCTAATACGTGAAAATTTGCAGAATTTCAGGTATTTACAGTTTTTCACACTAAATTTACTTATTTTGATGGGTGGAATACCTAATAAATTTTAATTAAGTTGAAACTCAAAAACGAATTATCCTTCGGCGCTGTAGTCGCGTGAGCGTTAGGAAAACTATATAACCAAAATTTAAATAAAATAATTAAGTTGATTGTTATTTTTCTTCTTTAACTTATTTTATTAAACGTTTGCTATAAAATTGACTGATCCAATAAAAAGTGAATATTTCTCAATATATTCCAATACAAAGCTGACAAAATGTCACATTTTTGAACGTTCATTACTATTTTAAAAGGAACCCAAAATCGAATGAAAAAGCTATTACGTGACAATCATGTAGACAAGTTTAATCTAACTTTTAGTTTTTGGCTAATCTTAATAGGTGTCATATATTAGTCTCAATTTACGAGTTCACACTAACAACCTTTTACGAGTAACAAAACTTGGCGCTTCAACAGCTTGTAATTTTCGAGCAACGTCTACGACTCAATTCTCACTCAAATAATTTTACAGTTACTTTTTATGTAGAGATGGGGTCATGGTGACCAGACACTGACCGGTGGTGAAGGGTTAAAAAAATTAAATAGCTATTTATTTATCATCGCAATTTTTATCTCAAAATCTTCTGCACAACCGAGAAAAATTAGAGCTTTAGAGCCTCATCTATCTGTAAAATCAGACCAGCGCGATTTTCAACCTAATAATAATTTTTAAATCACGTTTTTTTCTATATCAATCAAGCGAAAAAAGAACAAAACATTTAAGCAAACATTTTCGGTTTGCTTTAAAAAATCACGAGTTTTAAAGCATATACTCTCGTTTAGTCGGGGAGCTGCGACAGTGACTAATGACTAAATTAATATTTACAGTTAATTCTTGCGAATATAGATTATGTGTTTTGAACATACCATTAAATCGAACAGGCAACTTCATGACTAAAATATTTGTGGCAATCAGAACTCTGAAACTAAAACACGCGTTCGTTTAAGGCGGACCACCACACTATTGATTACAAGTACTGCAGTCAGCAGCATCGTTCTATGTCTGAATTTATCTTCTGTTATTTATTGGTCACATTTAATTTTGTTAATTTATATGTACAAAATTAGTTTTATTTTATTACTTGAGGTCTTATAAATTCGTCCAACAAACCTACTTGCAGTAGAGAACTGAATGCACATTCTTTTGGATTTTAAAATCACTATCAACACGTAAATTACATTTTTAATAATATTTCACAGTCAAGTTCAAACTAACCACTAGCAGCGAAAAAATATTTATTATCAATTTTCTCTCGAATTTTAAAACCGCAATGTTCCCGTTTTCCTTGATTAAATTATCGGCAACAGCTAATAATTTTTTTAATTCGATTATGCCAATTAAAAACGTACCTTTCGGCCACTTTTCACATTTTTAGCACTTGAACACTTAAGATCCATCAAATAAGAACACATTTTTCTCTTAATCTTGTATCAACAAGAGAAGTTGAAGAGTTAATAATACGATTGACCTATACGAACAACTTTCACCAGTAACATGACCGAATATTTTATTTTATTTTTTGAATTAATAATTTATTAATCAGATAAGTTTGAGATTATTGTAATTTGAATTACTCACACCCGAATTAACCGTAATTAAAATATAATTTACACAATTACATTTACAATATGGTGCGATAGAAATCAAAAAATGAGTGCACATGCAAACCGGTGGCTTTGATCAAATCTTACGTTTTCACGCTATTTTACTGTTACCCATTTCAAATTTTACGTGCTGCTTAAATGAGTAATAATAAAATCAAATTATGATAACGTTATATTTAATTAAAAATTTGACTTAAAGAAAGGAATTTTGCTAATTGGTTATTTATTGTAATTGAGACTATGAATTGGAAAGTTTCAAGGAAATCAGTGAAGCGGAAGAGAAATGAAACGGGAAGGATAACAAAAAAGGATAAAATAGACCATTTTGTTAACACCCAATCAAATTGTATAAAAAAATATAAATAATTGACAGTTATAAAATATCTAACTCATCGATGTTCGTATGGTGGTTACTGGTTCTTGACGTTCAATAAATTTGACAAAATTAAGCAAATTCAGTATAAAAATAAATTTTATCATGGTAGTTATCAAATTTCAGGTCAATCTATAAGAGAACTTTACAATGCAAATCCAATGCTCAACACGAAGCTACGATAGAGGCAGTACCTCCAGCGTAGAACAGAAATAAATGCAGGTTTGCTGCTTTGTTTTCAATTTTAAAATGTTTGCTTAGACTTTTGTTTGAATTTTTATACCTTATTTTTTTTAATTTTGGCTTTTTAATTAATTTATTTTCAACCTGACTTGGTTAGTCAAACTCATGGAGAACTTCAACTTTGAAAATTTAACCTTCAAATTCTTCTAATCACGTATTTTTGATGATTTTAGACTCATTTTTCAAAATTCTACTCGTTTGCTGCTTTGTTTTCAATTTCAAAATTTTTCAATTTTGGCTTTTTAATTAATTTATTTTCAACCTGACTCGGTTAGTCAAACTCATGGAGAACTTCAACTTTGAAAATTTAACCTTTCAAATCCTTCCAATTACATATTTTGGCTGATTTTGGACTCATTTTTCAAAATTCTGCTCTTTTGCTGCTTTGTTTTTCAATTTCAAAATTTTTCAATTTTGGCTTTTTAATTAATTTATTTTCAACCTGACTCGGTTAGTCAAACTCATGGAGAACTTCAACTTTAAAAATTTAACCTTTCAAATCCTTCCAATTACATATTTCTGGCTGATTTTGGACTCATTTTTCAAAATTCTGCTCTTTTGCTGCTTGTTTTTCAATTTCAAAATTTTTCAATTTTGGCTTTTTAATTAATTTATTTTCAACCTCCCTCGGTTAGTCAAACTCATGGAAAACTTCAACTTTAAAATTTAATCATTAAAATCCTTCTAATTATATATTTCAGGCTGATTTAGGACTCATTTTTCAAAATTCTACTTTTTGTGGCTGTGTTTTTCAATTTCAAAATTTTTTAATTTTGGCTTTTTAATTAATTTATTTTCAACCTCCCTCGGTTAGTCAAATTCATGGAGAACCACAACTTTAAAAATTTAATCTTTCAAATCCTTCCAATTACATATTTCTGGCTGATTTAGGACTCATTTTTCAAAATTCTACTTTTTGTTGCTTTGTTTTCAATTTCAAAATTTTTAATTTTGGTTTTTCTTCAACTTTAAAAATTTAATCTTTCAAATCTTTCCAATTACATATTTCTGGCTGATTTTGACTCATTTTTCAAAATTCTGCACTTTTGTTGCTTTGTTTTTCAATTTAAAATTTTTAATTTCGGTTTTTAATTAATTTATTTTCAACCTCCCTCGGTTAGTCAAACTCATGGAGAACTTTAACTTTAAAAATTTAACCTTTCAAATCCTTCCAATTACATATTTCTGGCTGATTTTGACTAATTATTTTCAAAATTCTGCTCTTTTGTGGCTTTGTTTTTAATTTCAAAATTTTTTAATTTTGGCTTTTTAACTAATTTATTTTCAACCTGACTCGGTTAGTCAAACTCATGGAGAACTTCAACTTTGAAAATGAAACTTTTCAAATCCCTCCAAATACATTTTGCTGTCTGATTTTGGACTAACATTTCCATATTCTGCCATTTTGTTACTTTGTATTTCAATTTTAAAATTTTTGTTTACACTTTTAATTGAAATTCTTATAACTTCATTTTTATTTTCAAATTTTTCAATGTTGTAGTTAGTCAAACTCATAGAGAACATCAACTTTGAAAATTAAATCTTTAAATCTTTTCAATTACATATTTCTGACTAATTTTAGACTAATTTTTCAAAATTAAATAACTTCAGTTTTATTTTAAAATTTACTGTTTAATTTCAGTGATCACATCTTTCTTAAAATTGCAACTTACAAATTGTTTTCTTGGCAAGACAATCCTAACAAAGTCAATTTACAAATAATGTACAATCAAACCTGTTTTTATGCGGTGTGTTTTTAAGCGGTTTTTATAATTATGTGAATTGTTTATTAACAATTTTTTTTATTTTTTTGTGCAATATATGATAAAATTCTATCAAATTCATAGTATAAATAAAAAATTAAATATTTTTGATAAAATTCCGGTGACAGTTCGAATTCCCGTATCAAGATTTTTACTATTTTTAAAGTGGATTATGAACGATGATGGTCTAATTAGCGTATAAAAAAATAAAATTTGCGGTCGGTTCACAAATTTCTGCAAAAAACGGTTTTAAAAATAAATTTGGAATGCAATTTTGTCATTGGCTCTTTTGAACTGTAACTCCGCCCACCGAAATTAAAATAGGTTGTCGGGGCAGTAAAGATACCAAAATCTTGTTTATTACAGCGAATTATGATAGATAAGAGTCTAATTAACGAATAAAAAAATAGTCGAACGACAAATTTCGGAAAATAATCACTTTTTGTGTGAATCCGACTCTTGCCCAGTTGCGTTTATCAAAACTGCTTGTAGCGCCCGGAGCGGATCGTTTTACTTACTAAATACATCCCCAAGACGTTCCAACTTGAAAAAGTGTGGAATTGCGTAATATTGCGCAATAATACATTTACATGTATTTCTTATAGGAAAATTGTAATTTTAATAATTCAATTGTGGCCTTAACACTTTAAAGAGCTTGTATTTTGCTGTTCTTTTGTTTGGTAAAGCCATTTCTATAGGAAAAACATGTATTTCCGAACCCCTAAATTCGAACTTTTATCGGAATTCCTTTTGCACGGTCTCTAGCCCCGCACAAAAACAGGTTTGAGTGTAGTTTACCGCCATAATTAAAAGTTTTTCCTAATTCAATGTCCTGCACCTTTATTATTACTGTACAAAATTATTATTTTGTATTGTTTTTATAGTTTTTCTAATGGTTAAACATTAGCTTAATATATAGGATGCGGCAAAATATGCCCAGCTATGGAATATTGTTATACCTTTGTTATTCCCTTGACAATCGTCAAAAGTAAACTTTTATGTCAAAGTAGCAGATACAAAATTTTGTTATGGAGCATTATTCGCCTCAAGAAATCGCAAAAATTCTTAAATTAGATTTTCTATCCTTTTCTTTTTTTCTTCGATAATTTCAACTCAACGCCCTTATTGATTGGCCGCCTCATTCCCTGATTTGAATTTTGACAAGATAAAATGATTAAAACTTATGCAACAGCTTAATGATATTTAAATTTTTTTGGGAATGATGACATACGCCAGACGGAGTCAATGTTTTGCGTTAAAATCGCTGCGATCTGTGTAGATCTTGGGAAAATAAAATGCAGAAAATCAGAAAGATGCAGAATTGGAATTGAACATTAATGATTATTATCTAACTAGAGGGTATACCTCCCCCCCCTTCCCAACCCCTGATTTATAAAAATTTTAGCTATTTTCTCTAGTTGTTATTCCCACTTTGAACTCATTTGAAAAAATTATGTAAGGTCATAGGTTTGATTTTCACTTGCTGTCCCTTTCTATGAAACTAATAGGGGGAGGGTTTTATTATTTTAAAGCATTATGCTCCCCAACGAAAAATTTTGGGTACATCCCTGCTTCATCACTCGTCTTCTAATAACACAGTTTTTACCGGAATGTAGTAACTAAAATATCATGTACCTAGCAACGGCCATACGCTAAAATTTTCAATTTATACCCAATAAAAATAAACTGTATAAAGTGGGGGTGGGGGGGGGGTTATGGAATACACTAACACCCTCTATTGCCGCCGTATTGAGAAGTAGAACATAAAATGTTTAAAAATTATGTAAAAGCTTTCAGATCATTAAATTTTCTTGGAAATAATGATATATACTATAGAGGGTATTCAGATACCCCCCCCCTCAAATATCTGGTCTTTATTTTTTATTTTATATTTTTAATAGATCTCCTAGCTCATTTAAATTCTTCGGCCATTAATTTTATTTTTTAAAGCATGCAAGATTTATTGTTTTCGTAATTTTTGTTTTGCCAATACAGATAATTTTAGGGCAGAAGTTTTCCAGTGTCTCCCTCTCACTACGGGAGTGTGGGACAAAATTTACTAAAAATATGGAGAAAATAGAATACGGATTTGTTGAAAGTTAGCACTCGGTTAAAATTCAGTTAGTTGTTAGTTCCATTTTACAAGCCGTAGGTTGTGGACGTAGCAATTAAAATATAATTTAAAAAATCTAGAACTTAATCATTTAAAATTTTCAAAATTATTTTAAAATTTTTGTTTTAATTAATTTTTCTAATTTCTCCAAATTTAAATTTTGGCGCTGCTTTCTTAATTATTTAAAACTTAACTAAAATAAAATTTTAAATACACAACGAACTGTGTTCACACAATATTTAAATTCACATTTTTTCATTTAGTATAATTTTATACCGAAAACGGTTTTAGGGGTAGTTTCCGTTAAAAATGTTTTTATAGATGTTCCAAAGGCTTGCAGTCTGATTTGAAGTCAATTCAATTAACTTTTAAATTACTATATCAATTGCTTAACGACACATTTTATTGAATATCCTGTACTTTTATCAATAATTAAATTATTCAATTTTCACTTAAAAGATAAATTTAATTTTTCCCTTTAACTACATTTTTTTTATTAAAAGCTCATGCCACTCTGAGAAAAATAAAAAAGTTGAAAAATTTTAACAAATAAAAATTCGGCAATAAGACTATCGGTTCTGGCGCCCAAGAATTTCACCAATACGGTAGGGATCTCGAAAACGAATCATAGCAATACATACTGGAAGAGGGAAATAATCTTGTTGGTAGATTACTAATTCTTTCTGCAAGCTTTTAAGGGCAACGGAAATCTCGTTAGTCTATTAATGCGCCTTATTCACTTTTGCTTTTCCACCCTCTTTTGTACGTACATAAGTAAGTCAGCAGGATCCTACAAAAACTAATTTGTAAAATTTCTCACTAAATTTTAAATTGCATTTTAAAATGTTTTGAAATTTAAAAAAAGAATTAATGAAAGCAAAAAAAGAATATATAGTACAGATAAATTATTATAACAATATTTTTTATCTAACTTAACCATGTTTTATTTTTGTTTTCTCCTCATTTGAATAATACTATCAGGCGTTCCTAATTCTGAAACAAATTTGATTAATATGAAAACCTTTTTCAGCTTTATAAATTCGTTCTTTAAAATGTAAATTTAAAAACAAAATTAAAACATTTTTCAATTAATTATAACTTTATTTAAGGGTGTGGGATTCGGTATGTTTTAGATTTTTCATGCTCAATTCAGCAGATTCATTTGAAATTTTGAAATTGTATTGATAATATGCTAACCAAGAGCGTATATTATGTTTTAATTAGGAAAATGTTTGAAAAAGCGGTTTGGTTTATTTTTATAATAAAAGTTAATTTAAACAATGAAGCAAAGGATCGATTCGATATTTGGAGGTAATATTTGTGCAGCAATTAGGAACAAGTGCAAGAACGTTGTAAAACCAACAATTTTCAAATCCACAGGGTGTCGGTATTCAACCGAGGGTTAAAAATACCTCAACAATCCACTGCTGTGGCAAAGAATTATTTTAAATTTATTTATGTTTATACAATCTTGTAAAAAGTCGCCTTTAATTAATGTGCCCTATTTTTAGTTTAATTGAAGAGCTTGTGCAAGAACCGTCAAGTGCAAAAGTCTGTTTTTTACGTAAAACGCGATAAAAAATTAAGATGTTTTTGGAGATATTTCGTAGCAAAAATGTGCTATTTTGATGGTTGGGTCTTCATAATCATTTATTTATCCTGTATTGCTAAGTTAGGTTAGGGCCATTTGGATGGTCAAAATTTATTCGGTATACTAACTTTGTTAATATTAAAAGTTTGTTCATAAAGTTATGCCGAGTTCAGTGATAAAGCAATGCCATTTTGGAAATTTATTAGGGTTGCCAAACTTACGACTTATAATATTACACTATTAGTTATATTTCCTGCATGGTGAATGAAATTAACTTTGGATGGCTTATTGCACCCATCCAAATAAACAGAATAATCTAGAATAACAATTTTTTTCGATATAAATTGGACGGTTGCGGTCGGTTCCGTCGTCGGAAAAAATTGTACCCAATTTCATTATTAATTTGAATTGATTTGCATGTCTAAAATAACAAGGGTTTCATGGTAATTTGTAATTTATAATCTTGATAAATTTAAAAAGACTTATTGATTTATTATGAATAACAAAAGACGAACAAAATTATCTCTATTATTATATGGTAAGCAAATATTACTCGATTACCATCAATAAATCCTTTAAGTAGAGCACTTGAAGCCTCTTCCAGCATTAATTTTAATAATCTTGGTTTTTTTAGGGATTATACTATAAAAGGAAGCATACACTGTTCAGTTCGTATGCCGTTACAAGCAATCCACCTTAATCATGAGTACGTAATTACTGGAGCTTAACTCCAAAACGGTAAGCGTTTGCATATTGCCATATTTTGGCTCCGCATATAATATACGTACGTTCCCACTCAAAATCCCAAAGTGAAATTAGTCGTGTCTCTTATCTGACGACATTGAAAAAAAAAGTTTGTCTCTACACCCCAAGTTTAAACAATTCAAAAGTAATTAGTGAAATTGGAAGGCTTAAAAAGAAAGTTACCAACAGTTGTACGA
This sequence comes from Lycocerus yunnanus, assembly GCA_036346125.1. Classification (NCBI taxonomy): domain Eukaryota; kingdom Metazoa; phylum Arthropoda; class Insecta; order Coleoptera; family Cantharidae; genus Lycocerus; species Lycocerus yunnanus. The sequence goes on from JARFIX010000052.1 coordinate 6,966,823, forward strand.
GAGCTAGAGATTAACTTCTCAAGAGCAACAAACTACAGAAAAAAGATGGAATTTATTAATTCGACGGTTAAATTACGCTGAATAAGAATATAACTGCCGCAGGTGCTTTTTGATATTTAAAATAGTTAGGTACAACATTAAAAATTAATACAGGAAAATCGTACAATTCAAATAAAACGTAAGAGTCCTCGCCGCAAAAACTGTCCTCCTCCAAACTTTTCTCCAATTCAAATCGAGCAAGTAAAAATCATTACTAGCCAAATTTGATGAATATGGTAGATGTAGAGGCAATTTGTAGCCTAATTAACGCAGTTTTGCCATTATTCGAATTCTTGACGTATGCACTGGTGCATTATCGTTATGAAACATGCCCGGTCGGCAGGCAAAGAAAATAATTAATTATTGTAAGCATTAACTTGTTCTGTTCTTTATCATTCAATTTTTTTCCACCATTTTTGACTTTTTATTTATCGGGATCAATTTTTCACTTCATTTTGTTTCTCTTTAACTTTGCATAAGTGTCTACTAATAAACACACTTATAAATTTGCGCACAAATGTGTCACATTTATTACTAATCTAAAAATAATATTATTATAATATTACTTAAAAGATTATCTTATCTATTAATTTATTATCTAATTACATAATCATGGTTAATTGTTTCTGTAAATCTTCATATAATGGAAATCGATTTTAGTAATTAAGCAATTAAAAGTATTAGAATACAGTTAATAACAAAGTAAAAAAAAAAAATTATTAAAACAGAGTAATTTGACAAATTTGGAAGGATACACAACTAAACCAGTTGATCAAGATCCTATCGATAACGTAGCTTAAGACCAAAATGGTGCTGAATACAAAGCTTCATTTATTATGATTCTGATGGTGATTTTGTGAGGTCTTCTTCAGATGAATTGAACTTCCAAACAAAAACAGGAATTCCAATAGCAATTCTGATAAGGGCGTGAGTACTAATGAGATGACTGGCAGTAATGAAAACAAAACACCTGCAAGCAGTAGCTTGACTAAGACGCGCACGATGATTGGATTAACGAGATTCAAAAATAACCTGCTTTGCCACCCTTCCCCAGTCATTTTACTACAAACATTTAAAACAACTTAAATATAATTACTACCAATTAAATATAATTACTAGCAGCAGTGAAAAAGAGTTTTTTTTTCAAATTCTTAATTTTTGGAGTCAAAAAGTGCCAAACGTTTTTCTTTTTAAAGTAGTTTAAAAGTTAGCTATTTTTCATATTATTTAAAAGAACAGCATATGTGATGGGTGGAGCTGAAGAAAATGCATGGGACTGACTCAAACGTCGCTAAATGGATCCAATGAAAAATTAAAATTTTAAATTGTTCGGTAACTAAATTATCGCCAGTCCGGACCTGGATAAAATAGCACTTTTTCTTGATTAATAATTGAAGTTGTTTTTTCGTGATAACGTCATTCAATTATTGGTCTAATAACTCCCTTTAGCATACTTATTCTGTTATTGTTTTTCCTTTTTGAAAGTAGCCGATGTACACTATTCTATGAGCATCCAAAAAACAGTTGCCATAAATTTTCCAGCCGATGAAACTGTTTTTTTTTTTGGAGCACTTCCACCAGCTTCAACTCACTGTTTTAATAGTTCTTTTGTTTCTGAGGTACAGTAGTGAATCAATTTTTCGTTGACAGTTATGAATTGACGCAAATTTTTTTGAGAATTACGCTGAAATAATGCCAAATTAAGAGATAGAAATCGGGATAGGAGGGGGGGGGTATGGAATACCCTCAGAAAGTGTAATAATTTCCAAGAAAACTAACTGCCTCCTGATACTAGAACACACACCCCCCGGTTTATGCGGTTTATTTATTATCCAAAGTGAATTGAAGATCACAATATATTAGTAGTTGCGTACGGGGACCTCTAGCGCAGTTTTGATTGAGATCTTGATTTAATTCAAATTTCTTATATTAATCTGCCATCAGATTAGCAGAAATTTGAATTAAATTAATCCGCGCATTAAACTCGAATTGAACTTAATTGAATCTGGGCTAGAGTTAATATTCCCAAACTCGATTAAATACACTTTTTTTATAAAAATGGTTTCACCAAACGAAAGAGGATAATTTTAGAGGTATTTTAAGTTAAGAATGAAGTTGGAGGGTTTTTTCATAAGCCCACAATTTAAATTTAAAAATCACGAATTTTCCATAAAAAAAACATAGGCAAACAAATTATTGTACTTCGTAACAATGCAGCTTTTCTGTTGACGAGACGTGTAAATCTATTAGTTAGGTTGAAAATGTACTAGAGCGGGGACTATAGTACAACGCCACGATCTCGTCAGTCGCTCTCAGCTATCTGTAGGGCCAATATATACAGTTAGTCAAGTAGAACCGGGCTAGGGGATATTTAGTTAGTAAAGCGTTTGTCAAAACAGTAAAGAGCGTCCGGAGCGGAAAGTGCGGAGGGTAGTTTTTGACTAACGCAACCACGAAATATTAAAATCTCAATCAAAACTGCGCTAGAGGTCCTTTTACCAAAATGCTCATATTTGCTTTGATGATACTATGATGATGTAATAGTTGTAGTCATAAGTGTGGTGAAATCAGTGAATAAAAAGAAATCTTTTATAATTTTGAAAAACTTTATACACTAGTTTTTCAGCAAGAAGAGCAAGTGCGAATCATACCTACGATTGTACGTATTTTTTGTGATTAAATCCAAATTGGAAATAATAATTTAAGATAGTACCTTCTGCAAACTGAACAGACCGGGAGGTCTGGGGGGTATGGAATACCCTCCAGGCAGTCATAGTCGCTGAAGTCTTAGAGTTAGACAATAACGTGAAAGGCAGCAAAGGGTAATTATACCTCCGATTCTACGTATTCTCTGTGAATGAATCCAAAGTGGAAAAATAATTTGAGATAGTACCTACTTCAAACTTAACAGACCGGGGGTCTGGGGGGTATGGAATACCCTCCAGGCAGTCATAGTCGCTAAAGTCTTGGAATTAGACAATAACGTGAAAGGCAGCAAGTGGGAATTATACCTCCGATTCTACGTATTCTCTGTGAATGAATCCAAAGTGGAAAAATAATTCGAGATAGTACCTACTTCAAACTGAACAGACCGGGGGTCTGGGGGGCATGGAATACCCTCCAGGCAGTCATAGTCGCTGAAGTCTTGGAATTAGACAATAACGTGAAAGGCAGCAAGAGGGAATTATACCTCCGATTCTACGTATTCTCTGTGAATGAATCCAAAGTGGAAAAATAATTTGAGATAGTACCTACTTCAAACTCAACAGATGGGGGGTCTGGGGTATGGAATACCCTCCAGGCAGTCATACTTGCTGAAGTCTTGGTATTAGACAATAACGTGAAAGATACCAAAGAAAAATTATACCTCCGATTTTACGCATTCTCTGTGAGCGAATCCAAACTGGAAAAATAATTTGAGATAGTACCTACTTCAAACTGAACAGACCGGGGGTCTGGGGGGTATGGAATACCCTCCAGGCAGTCATAGTCGCTGAAGTCTTAGAGTTAGACAATAACGTGAAAGGCAGCATAGGGTAATTATACCTCCGATTTTACGTATTCTCTGTGAATGAATCCAAAGTGAAAAAATAATTCAAAATAGTACCTACTTCAAACTCTACAGACCGGGGGTCCGGGGGTTATGGAATACCCCCAAGGCAGACATAATCGCTGAAATCTTGGCATTAGACTATAACGTGAAAGGCAGCAAGGAAATTATACTCCGATTTTACGTATTCTTTGTGTGAATGAATCCAAAGTGGAAAAAATAATTTGAGATAGTACCTACTTTAAATTGAACCGGTTGTATTTAAAGTAGAAATAAAAAACTACATACTTGCAACCAAATTGAAACCAGGGGGGGGAGGGAATTAACAGAATTAATTCTAAGCATCGAGTGATAAGTTTATCAAGACACGCATCCGGAGATATTGCATGCTACTAAACAAAAACTCCTTTATTTAATAATTGCTGAACGTATCTCTCAGGATCAAATTAAATCTGGACGGTACTAATGCCATTTTAACAAAATGCTTAATCTCTAAGAATTAAAACAGTCCTTAATTTACTAAAATAATAAGCTCGAGGCTGTTTGGGATGGAATTATGACGCTCTACAATAAAAGTAAAATGTGACTAGTTGGCAGGGACGGACTAACAATATGAAAAATTCAAACTGCCCATAGAATTAATATTATTTGATCGCTTATTTTAATATTTTATTAAAACAAATGAAAAAATCATCTGCGGCGCTATACGTGAACAATAAGTATACATAAACAAGACAACAATGTATGAATAATTTACAGGCTATGTTTACAGGATTTGTGACTTTAAAATTGTTACCTAGTAAATTTTTTGCGGCACTCTATATTTTTCTGAAAATTATTTTTCCTAACTGACATCTCCAGGGACATACCGGTAATGTGGAGAATGCGAACAATTCCCATAGGCCCGGTCCCCTGGAGAACCACTTTTATTGTTTATGATTTATGGTGTAGGAATTAATTAGAGAAACCAGAAATTTAACCCGGTTCTACTTCCTGAGCGGCTTAAAAAAATTAGTCCAAAATTAAATTTCGTCATTCAGTGCATATTATGGAGATTATGACCCAGATGCCAGGTTTCTTTTTCGATATCTTTAAATAATTTTTATATTATGCACATTGATCGGGTTTAATATTTTATTAGAAAAACGTACAAAAACTTAAACATCGGGCCGCTTCTGGGCTTGTCAATAATAATAATATGTTTTTCTGCCCAGAATTTTAAGCATTTTTTTATGCAAAATAAATTTTAATTTCATAATTATTTTTTATACTTTTGCGCTATATTTTTAATGCTAAGAATAACTTCGCGTAAATATCATGTGATAAGGAAGGGTTTAGCCTGGAAACGTGCTATGAAAGACATGCTGGTTTAAGTAGTCAAGAAAGTGTAAGCTGTAAATCCCCAAAATATGGATTGCGTCGTTTTTGGATTGGAAGCATAGGTTGCAACTAAAAGTAGACGAGAAAATTAAAATTAACCGAACAATGTTGAAGTCTGCATGGTGGTCGATACGAGGTGGATGTAACAGCTACAACAAGTCATGTTTCATGCAGATGGCTCAGACTAGGAGAAGCAGAAAGAGATTTTTGCAGACAACGACTGCGGGAAATTAAGCTAGGAAGTGCAGTCTGGGTGATTCAGCTACAGAATTGTAGCAGAACGTAAATAATTACATCAGGGGATTCGCACGAAGTGAGCAGGATTTTAAACAATGACATGAAATCCTATATTCCATGCCAGTGTAAGTCAGGATGGCACGAATTTTAGACAGGAACTGATGCGACGGACAACGGATATTCTTTAAAGGAGAAACGTGGGATTATTGTTCAGAGTAATCACCTGTCCAGTTGTTTATGCTAAAATAAGGAACTTTTAGATAAAAGTACGGCGGGAGAAATTTTCAATTAAAAGTGACAGAACGTGGAAATTATAAACGATATAATTTCACCGACTTGGAACAAAGAAACTACAACCACCATCAGTTTTAAAATTAAACGGACAAAGTTTAATTACCATAAATAATTGAAAAAATTACAGCTTTAGCTGCTTTTTCTCAAGTTTTCAAATGTACGACAAGAAGAGAACATCGCAAATTTTTCAAACTCACGCTAAATAACCGAGTGTAATTTTTCACGTTAAGACAGTTCTATTAATTTATTCTTTTAAGTGAAAAATTATTCGGAAAAGTTTTCCGACTGGGAATAAGTCTCGTTCAGCTTTCAAAAGTTTTGCTGAAATAAGAAAAATTGAGATTAATTAAGTTGTTAGTAATTATTTCATTTCAAAAGAATGTGTTATTCTACGAGGACCCATCGAAAATTTAAGACCCTGTTTTGGTTAATATTATCACATCAGGGAGGAAAGGTCTATGTCGAGAATGTGGAAAACTCAAATTCACGTAGTTCTCGGTCCGCTTTACATGTTTAAATATTTTTTCATTTCATTCTATTTTACATTAAAACTTTTATTTAATCCAAGCTATTCAAACCTGGCGAAGTTGGTAAGAAACTAATAGTTTTTTGCAATTTAACGAATCAAAACCCATTTACAGTTACTTAAAAGGTCTTTGGCAAGGTATTCAGTAAGGATAGAAAAAAATGTTATTTTGTCAATTTCTGTTAATATTATAGCACTACATAATTATAAGTTCAGCAAATCTGAATAAAAGTAAAATTTTAAATTAAAAACTTATTAAACCTCAAAATTTGCACGATGCTTTAGCCTGGCGTTAGCAAAAACTTATTTTTGTATTAGCTCCGCAAAACGGTTACTTTTGAAACTTCTTTTAAGTCCGCAAACTGCTATTTTCGTAAGTTTAATCGTAAGTTTTAATGCTTTAATATTCGTATGCAGGAATTTTTGTTGTTGTTGTGCCAATATAAAAACTGTTGTATTCAGCAAATATGGCTTTAACGGATTTATTTAAAAAAAATAATCCGCTAGAACCTTATTTTACGTACTTATTACATAATATACTATTAATTTGTTTTAAAAACTTAAACTACTTGTTATTTTTAATTTTTTTTTAATTTTTGGAAGATAATAATGCAACAGATGCATAAAAAAGAGTAACATTTGTGGTCGGTTCACGAATTTTGGAAAAAACGGCTTTAAAAATAAATTTGATATGCAATTATTTCATTGACTCTTTTGAAACTGTAACCCCGGCCCTCGATAATCAAAATTAGTTTTTAACCTAATTAGTTTTAAAAGTAATTTTAAAGAAGTATTTAAATTTATATTATAATTGCGAACACGAAATTTTCCTAATCGAACCGGCAGATCCTAGGGCCTATACTAGTAAAACTAATTAAAAATATATCAGAGCCCAGAAAATAATACATTTTTGAGCCACGGGTCCCAGAAGGTGTTATCTTTATTAAAAATATCCCTGAAGCGCGGTTAAGTTCAAAATTATAGATGTTGATCCGACAAATGTGATACCAGAGAGCACTGACTATTGTCCCCGCCCACTATATTTTAAGCCTAAGTCGAATTACACGTCCCGTCAACAGAAAATCTGCATTGTTACAAAATATTACGCAATAATTTGTTTGCATGTGGAATTTTGTGAACTTTAAATTTGAATTTTGGGCTTAATATAGGATCTATTAAATTTATCCTAACCTTAGAAGTCTTGTATTTATGTGCTCTTTTGTTTGGTGAAGCCATTTTTATAGAAAAAAGTGAACTTTCGAGTCAGGGTTAATCAACTCTCGCCAAAACGTTTATTATGATTTTTCTAGCTTCCAGTTTTCCTTACCTGTGTTTGTTTTTGGGTGGTACAGACTACAATTTAACGTAGATTCTAAACCACGAAAAGAGCAATTGGAGGTCAACAGGTAGACACTTATGATCGAAAATGCAATTATAAATGGTAGCTATTGGAATTAAATTGGTAATAAATTGGTAAGAATTAATGAATTTTAGCAAGCAACAGCAATTGGGAATTAAACCTATGTCTATACGTATTTTCTTGGAATGAGTTTTAAGTGGGAAACATAACTAGAGAGAACATGCAATTTAAACTAGCTAAACTTCTAACTTCAGTCAGATTATAGGCGATACAGTATTGGAAGTGGATGACAATGTGAAAGTTAGTTACACACATATTTGATGGTAGCAACCGTAATTCAAAAATATGTACTTGTGCAACGTCTAATGGAGGAGTTTTTCTAGTTTTAAATTTGTGAAATAACATATAGTCAGATGAAAATAAAGGATATTGATGCGATTGGGTGCTCTTGTAAAAAAAACCCCCTGTACAATTTAAAATAAAATTTTTAATTTTTCCCGGTGATTAACCAATCAAAATTAAACGTGATTGTGCGATGTTGTCTAAGTCGGTGGCTGTCAGATATGACGGCAAAAAATGAAATTAAAAGATATGACACGTTACGTTTTACGTTATAAATAAAATATTCTTCTTCTTGAAAGAGAAGAGAAGAAGAAGAAATAAAATAGCGATTGTGTATATTAACAATTAATTATTATCTTAACAAAATAAAAATACATAACGTACATAACCATACATATTTGCAAACATTTGACGGTCAAATTAAAATTGGCATGAAAATTATCTGTATTACCAACTGTTATTTAAAAATCACAATAATTTTGATTGTTTTTAAAACCCCGGTTTTTAGGTTAATTTTCAAATAATAAAATTTAAAAAAATAATCAAACTGCTCCATTTAAATTCAGCGTCGATTATATCTGTCTGAGTGATTGATTCATAGAATATTGGATATTTTTATTTTTGTAGGGAGGAAAAGAAGACTTTCTTTATTTTTCTTCTAAATTTAAAATAATAAATAATTTTTTTTGTTTTGTCGATTTTAAATCTTGACATGGACTGCTGGCATTGAAATCTGTCTTGCAATTGTAATTTGGAGTTTTTGGAGAGTGGGTCATTGTAAAATCGATGACGTAGAATCGATTTATTTCTGAATTTTAATTTGAAGTACATATTTTGTTGTGTAGACTTATGCAAAGCTTCAGATTTGAACGAAAAAAAGAAGGCAAAATCAGCAATACAAACGGTTTTTGAATGTTGGAACGTGAAATGTATCTACTAATTTGGTACAAAATAAGAGACGATGGCTTAATTTTGGATATGCCAAGATTGGCAAATTGGTTGTGTTCTTCGGGGAGGTGATGGTGACAGACAGGAGTAAACGTATCTCAAGACAGAATAAATGCATCTGTTGGCTACGAGTTAAGAGAATGTGGTGTAATTACTTCTTCCTATCCGAACATGCGCCGTCAGAAGAAAGCAAAGACGAAGAAAAGGATGGATTAGGAAATACAGTTTGTATAATCTTAAAGTTTCATGTTTGACTAATTTTAGAGATCCAACTCTCGATAATTAATTAGAAGCTAAGAACGACGGAATGGAGCAAAGGTAGATTCCAGAAAAGATGGCTCTACGATGTCAAGAAAGTGGCGGGTCGGGAGTGGTTAAGGAAGGCCACGGAGAGAGAGAGAGAGGTTTGAAAAAGTTTGGAAGAGGCAAAAGGCTAAAAAGAAGAAAAAAACAAACTTTGGTAGAACAAGAAACCAGATCGACCCTGCAAGACGTGGAAGTAACATAATGATCGTTCGGAGCTTTAGGATGCAGAGATCTCGGAGAGACTGACTATTCTTTGGTAAGAGTTGAAGTCAGACTTCAAATATCTATCGACGTACAATAGAAAGAAAGAAAACCAAACCTCACGGTAGAAGAAAAACAAACTGAAGAACGAATAAAAGAAGAGGGAAAAACTTTTAAAGATTTAAGAGATCAGTAATTTCAGAGATGTGCACCCTGGACATCGTGGTTTTCTCCCCCACCCTTCCAAGAGAAATGCTTCTTCTTCTTCGAAGAAATTAAATATATGCATTTTTCTTGGTCTTCTTCAGAGAAGAAGAATTCTTCTGGATTTTTAATTTTTCTTCGTCTTCTTTAGAGAAGAAGAATTCTTCTGAAGAAGAAGACCAAGAAAAATGCATGTATTTAATTTCTGTTTGTTTGAAGCTATGGATTACAAGAGCATAGTTTTATACGTCCATCATCGAATTGATTTTTACAATGCAAATCAGGCAGTACATACAGTTTAACGTGGAACCCGAAGTGATACTTGCTATCTATGTGTAGTTTTTCAAAATTTCCTATTAATCAATAGCTGTATAATAGCAATGTGACTAAAAAAGTTACATCATCATGGCAACATCTAAGTGGATATACTGACATCTTCAATTTACTTCCAATAAAAATTAACTGTATAGATCGGGGGGTCTGGGGGTGTGGAACACCCTCCAGTGCAACATTATCAGGATGCAATACATTAAACATTTAAAAATTATGCAGAAGCTGTATGACACCTCTTTAGTTGATAAAATTTTCTGGGGATTCCCCTATTGATCACTTGATACTGAAGGCTATAAGTTTGAAGATTTATATTTTAAAATAACTTGAGGGTTTTTGGGGCATACTCCATACCCTCCAGACCCCCTCCCTCCAATTTCTAAAACCATTTTCTCATTTTGTCTGAGATTTCCAACATAAAATCAGGTGTCAAACCTAGATTCAAAACTTTTTTTAAAAAGCCAAAGGAAGACCTTACCTCATATGTGGAAGAAACATTGAAGAACAAACATAGAGATGACATTTCGATGCGGTACTGAGTGTAAAAGGCCAAGAACTGTTATGCCCAAAGATTTACTAAATCTGGACAACCGATGAACCAACTTTCCAAGAAGTTACAACAGCAATAAAGGAACATAAACACTTAAAATCTCTTGGAAAGGATGACATTACAACAGAAATGTTAAAATGTGGAAACATCTACCACAGAAATATCTGCATTAGTTAATACTCAAAATGTGAAAAATAAAAAAGCCGTTTCATACTAAAGAAGTATATCGTCTAAAGATCAAGACACAATATATGAAATTACAGCGCAACGATTAAGATGATGAGCAGGTTACGTGCAGAAACAGCAGAACGACAGGCTAATCAAAATGGCATAGGAAGTAGTCGCAGAAGGAAAAAGACCTTGGGTGGGTTCACTAAAGCTACTCGATGATGATTTTTATAGTAAACGAGGAGTTGACCACCTAATATATTTGGTGTACATAATTATTTTGTAAATGATTTGCAATTGTTAGCAAATTTCTGCAATTGTTTGCAAATTTTGCAAATGTGTGTAAATTTTTGTAAATACCTGTAAATCTTACAAATCACTGTAAAGTTTTGCAAATTTATGCAATTGTTTGCAAATTTCTGCAATTGTTTGCAAATTTTGCAAATGTGTGTAAATATCTGAAATTGTTTACAAATATCTGTGTAAATGTTTGCAATTGTTCGCAAATTTTGCAAATGTATGTAAAATTTTGTATATACCTGTAAATCTTTGCAAATGACTGTAAATGTCTGAAATTGTTTGCAAATATCTGTGTAAATTTGGGAAATTGTTTGCAAATTTTGCAATTGTTCGCAAATTTTGCAAATGTGTGTAAATTTTTCACATGCCTGTAAATTTTGTAAATCTTGCAAATGACTGTAAATTTTAGCAAATTTCTGCAATTGTTTGCAAATATGTAAATTTTGCAAATCCTTGTAAATTTTTGTAAGTGCCTGTAAATCTTTGCAAATGACTGTAAATGTCTGAAATTGTTTGCAAATGCCCTAAAATTTCTGCAAATGCCTGTAATTTTTTAGAAATGCTTGTAAATCTTGGCAAATGACTGTAAATGTCTGAAATTGTTTGCAAATATTTGTGTAAATTTTTCCAATTGTTTGCAAATTTTGCAGTTGTTCAGAAATTTTACAAATGTGTGTAAATTTTTTCAAATGCCTGTAAATTTTTGTAACTGACTGTAAATGTTGGCAAATGTCTTTAAATGTGTGAAATTGTTTGCAAATGTGTGTAAATTTTTTCAAATGCCTGTAAATTTTTGTAAATCTTGCAAATGACTGTAAATTTTAGCAAATTTCTGCAATTGTTTGCAAATATGTGTAAATTTTTGCAAATCTTTGTAAATTTTTGTAAGTACCTGTAAATCTTTGCAAATGACTGTAAATGTCTGAAATTGTTTGCAAATGCTCTAAAATTTCTGCAAATGCCTGTAAATTTTTAGAAATGCTTGTAAATCTTGGCAAATGTAAATGTAAATATTTGTGTAAATTTTGGCAATTGTTTACAAGTTTTGCAATTGTTCGCAAATTTTGCAAATGTGTGTAAATTTTTTCAAATGTCTGTAAATTTTTGAAACTGACTGTAAATGTTGGCAAATGTCTTTAAATGTGTGAAATTGTTTGCAAATATCAGTGTAAATTTTTGCAATTATTCGCAAAATTTGCAAATGTGTGTAAAATTTTGTAAATGTCTCTAAATCTTTACAAATGACTGTAAATGTCTGAAATTGTTTGCAAATATCTGTGCAAAATTTTGAAAATGTTTGCAAATTTTACAAATGTGTGCAAATTTTGCAAATGTGTATAAATGATTGCAAATGTGTGTACATTTTTGCAAATGCCTGTAAATTTTGCAAATGACTGTAAATCTTATCAAATGACTGTAAATCTTATCAAATGTTTGTAAATGTCTGATATTGTTTGCAAATATCTGTGTACATTTTTGCAAATTTTGGAATTGTTTGCAAATTTTGAAATTATTTGCATATTTTAAAATTACTTGCAAATTTTGAAATTATTTGCAAATTATTTTAAATGAAAATTTGGCGTACACATTTTTGATTAGTGGTCTACCCCCCAATAGTAACCTCTCTAATAAAATGATATACTTATACGTAAAAAAATAATGACAAAAATTTTAACATGTGACATGGCCAGATCTTTCTTGGGGAAACTCATATTCTTGCTATTAAACATCTAAATTTAAATTAAAATATCGCGTGGTTACGATTGGTTGGTTTTTGTAAATCTCTCTTTTAAACTGCAGGTGTGGAAAATTTCTAAACTGTGACCGAAATCCAAAAATGTTTTGTTTTAGCCACGACAGCTCCAATAAGACTCAACCTAGTTTATCTGCAATAACTCGAAAACGGCGAAAGATATCAAAAATATTAAAAAGACCAAAAATGTATAATATGAAAATACCAACAGGTTTTGCTTGAAACAATTTTGATATGTTTTGTCTTTTTTCAGTTATGTGGGAAAAGCGGTGAAGTCATATTCTAGCTCGGAATAATTTGAATATGATATTTGTTTCAGCACTTCGTGAAGTTGGGGTAAATAACATTGCGGTTTATTTTTGTGGTTATCTCTAACTTTGTTATAAGTTTTTGAATTTTCAAGTTTGTGTTCTATTTTTAATTTCAAAAAGCCCTTGCTACATTGTTTATAAATTAATATTTTTTCTTTTCAAAATTTTTGCAACAAATTTGGTAAAAAAATTCATAATTATTGAATTTTCCCCAAACCCAAACAATAACCCCATGATTTCGGTTAAAAACAAAGTTTAAATTTTGCCTGGTTGTGAAGAAATTGTGCTGTAATTTATTAAAAATGATTAATACAAAAATTAGACAAAATGAGTTGATGGAATAAGCTACACAATCATAAAGAAGAGGAAGACATTATCTACTTAACAATTTAGGTAAATAATTTTCATTACACGTTGTTATAATTTTCGTATTTAAAGTTTGCTTAAAGTAAATAAAATAGTGGTTGTTTGCAAATTAAAGCAAAAAATGTAAAGGGTTGTTACAATTAGGGTAAAGTTGTCTCGTTAGATACAAAGTTTAGTTCAAGTTTTCCCACTTAAATGCGGTTTAAAACTACTTCCCTAATTTTTTTTGTCATTTTCAATTTTAACCCAAGTTCTTTATGGGAAGTTTTTGCTTTGGCGTTTTAATTGAATATATTAATTTATTATCTTGGCAAAATCGGATGCGGGTGGGCGATCGAAACGATTAAAATTTTAATTAAGATTTCATGAATTTTGGTTGTGATTTTTTCAATGATGGAAAATTCAAATTCGGTATTGTAAATTTATGATGCTATTGTAGTACTTGGATTTGTTTGTAATTTTCTCATTAAAATTTATAGCCCACTAAATAATTGAATTTTGTCGAGGTGATAACAAATTTAATTAATTCTCACAGTAGGAATTCCAATAGCATCAATTTGTATCGAACATTCATCAAATTTTACAATCCCGAATTCGCTATTATTCACCAAAAAGACCTTATGCTACGTAATCAATAGCGAAATAAAGCAATAAGGAAGTGCATTTGGCACAAATTATAAATAATAATGTTTCGTACCTTTTGGGATGAAAAATTGTTGAATTTTTTAACACGATAATTTTATCTTGCGACGTTAAATGCTGGTAATTTAGGCGCGTATTATCGTCATTATGGCTTAACACTACACACACAAAGTGCGGTTCCTGTTGATATGAAAAGGAGTAATAGTGGTATGCTTATCTTCACCCCCAATGGACCGTTTCGATCTATTCGGAGCGTGGGTTTTACGAAAAATCATTTTAAAAAATATGCATTACAATGTACATCATTTATTCCACCCGAGTTTTCGTTCCATTTACATTATCATTTCATTAATTAAGTTTCAAATTAAATTTGATTTCGAGCCAAATTTTGAAATTAACCAATTGGAATAACGAACGTAATTCCGAACTGACTTTTTGCATGTGGTAACAGCTGCTAGCAAATATCGACTGTAGTTACTTTCTCATCTTCTGCGATTGCTAGTATCTTAGTTTTCCGTTTGGGCGCTACCGTCTAGAAAATGCGGAAAATTGTGCAGATTTCCCAGCGTTGCGCATTCAATTATCGTATCATTAAGCGTTTTTGCTCATTCATAAACAGTCGCTGCTCCTGATTTTTGCAAAATACAAGATCATTTTTTTTGCAAAAAAATACCATCCGATTTTTTCTTCGTTCACGCAAATTTCTGGAAACCTGCAAAGAATTGTTATAAATTACGGTTTATCTCAAATGGAAAACTAGAAATCGGAAAGCTGACCATTAAGATTGTAAGCAAAAGCAATAAAATACATAAAACGCGAAAATCAATATCGTTTACGTATTGTACTTATTCCAAAATAAAGAATAAAATTAAGTGGATTGTTTTAATAAATCACTGTAATTATTTATTATCCTTGCTTAAGAGCAGCCTTAAGATGTCAAAAATAATCCCCAAGATAAACTTTGCTCGTTAATAAAAGTTTAATGCAAACTTTTATTAAAAAGTTGGGCGAGAGGTCTCAATTATTTTAAAAACTTAAAATTTTCCTAAAAGGATTGCAATATTCCACAGGACCAAGTCGCAAAGTAATAATGAAATTAGATGGTAATTTCGGTAAACAATGAACTTCCTGCTGAAATATGAACAGAAGTAATTTCAAAACTATGAATTTGGGTCTAGAAATCTGGGTAAACACAGCGTGAAATTTAAAAGAATTATTTATTTAGGTTCTTGATTTAGGATTCCCAGTTCTGTTTGAAATTCTCAACTCGAATTTGTGCAATTGAAATTTTAACTTACACTGTTTTTTTGGGCTGTGATGGCGTAATTGAGTGTTAACGTTTTAATTCACAACTTGGGAAAAGCATCCTTCATCCTGTTAACTCTTAACATTTACACAATCATTTAAATGGGGATGAAGTAAATTATCAAATCAAGTTTTATTCTTATTGTAGTTTATTACTTTAAGAATTTTCAATCAAGCAGACGTGGATGGCTATTTAATCTTCCTTCGTTTTCTTTCTCTGATGTTCCCAATATCCTTCCAGATCGATCCATCTGCCGCTCTGTTCAATATAAGAAGGGTTGCACGTAGCGCAGAAATCAAAACTCTGCGTGAGTATGCTTTAAAGCAGTGATTCTTAACCTAGGGCTGGGACGAGGGACCCCCAAGGGTTCACGATTCTCACTCGAGGGACTCGAGACCGACTGCTTTGACAATCTCAGATGTATAATTCTTTTATTTTATTTATTGTCTACCTTTCGTAAGCATTATAAATCAAATATTAAAACTAATTTTAAATGGTGGTTTTACAGAATTGGCGGCAACCAACCACGCATATCAAGTCAAACGCTCGATTACCTGCTTATTACAAAAATTAGATTGTTAGAAAATCTGATTTATCCAGAATTCCACACCACGTACTTTAAAAATTATTCATCACGCGTTATTAATAGCTATTTGTATACCTATGGGGAAAGCGTAGTAATGAAGTGCAGCGTGCAGTGAAGTGAAGTTTAATGAAAAATAATCACCCCAAGAAGCAACAACACTTTTACATAGTATTATAATTTTTTTGTGTACTATTTACCTTTTTTATTATTAAAACTCATTGTACGGGCTCTATTAGTTCAATCCTTCTCAGCATGAAGACGCCAATAGAACATCACATGAAAACTATTAACAAAAAATGTAGAAAAGATGGGCAGAGAAGAGATCCATTAATCAAACCGAAAAGCTGTCATCTTCAACAGGTTGTCCAGATAGTTGAAAATGTAAATAAAAACGTATTTTCCTTATTTTACAAAAATTCAGTCATTCGTCCTCGTCCCTTGACAGGAAAACTCCGAAGGAATAACAACTCACCTAAGGACGTTGTAATTTATTCTTTCACTAATGAAGAACGGCACATGCAAATTCTGGAATATCGGCCAACACTAAACAGTTGCAAAAATGGTAACCGAAGTTGAAGACTTGGATCTCAAGCTTCAAACAATTTTTATCACTTCCCTTGAAAATGGAAAAGTAATCACTAGTATCTTCAACATCACTACCGCTTCGGCGACAACTAGCGAACAAAGTTTAAACCTTAGAGATTCTAGAAAAAGACCGAAAGTGGTCAAAACTGCACCTCGTTTGAAATTGGAAAAACGTCATGGATAGACCAACTAATCAAGATAGGCTGGTTGTGAAAAAATAAGCATAAAGAAACCCCGATTACTTCAAAAATTAAGAAGAGGTAGATAAGGATGTAATGGATTCAGGATTAGGGGGTTTTATAGCTTTTGAAGGCTTGCAAGCGCTTACTACCAAGAAAAGACCTATGTATTTAAACAAAACAATTCTGGTAGTCAAAGAGAATGGCGAAAGCAAGATAAAAATGTGCCAAAGCAAAAAGAAGATACATCAGACTCCGTGGAAGAAACTACTTAGAGAAGGAAGAGATAAGACTTGTTCTCACAATAAATAAAAATACTGTGGTTAGTGATCTAAATCACCACTAAAACTAATGAGGTAAAAGATGTGGACAACAACATTTGGATCCAAGCCTATCAATTGGCAACCAAGAACTGGGGAGACTGTTTGTCTCAGGACAGGAGGAGATACTAAAGCTATACATTTTACAGTATTATTTAGAGTAAATGAAAACAGATTTGGAGCAAAGGAAAACAGATTTAGAGTATAAAAACAAATTTGGCGTAAATTAAAAAGATTTGGAGTATGAAAACAAATTTATTGCATATAAAACAAATTTGGAACAAATAAAACAGATTTAGAGCAAATAAAAGCAGATTAGGAGCAAATTAAAATAAAAACAGATTTTGAGTATGAAAACAAATTTGGTGCAAATTAATCAGATTTGGAGTGTGAAAATAAATTTGGTGCAAATGAAACAGATTTGGTGCAATTGAAACAGATTTGGAGCAAAGAAAAATAGATTTAGTGCCAATAAAAGCAGATTATTAGCAAAAAAAGAAGGATTAGTGCAAATGGAACATATTTTGAGCAAAAATAAACAAAATTAGTTCAAATGAAAACAGATTTTGAAAACAAATTTGGAGCAAATAAAAAGATTTAGACCAAAGGAAAGCAGATTTGGAGCAAATGAAAACAATTTTAGTGTAAACTGAAACAGATTTTAAGTATGGAAACAAACTTGTTGCAAATGAAAGAGATTTGGAGTAAATAAAAACAGATTTAGTGCAAATAAAACAAATTTTAAGCTAAGGATAACAGATTTAGTTAAAATGAAAACCGATTTTGAGTACGAAAACATTTTTGGTGCAAATGAAACAGATTTATAGCGAAGGAATGCAGATTTGGTACAATTTAAAACAGATTTAGAGTGTGAAAACAAATTAGGTGCAAATGAATCAGATTTGGAGTAATAAAATACAGATTTAGTTTAAATAAGAACAGAATTTTAGCAAATAAAAGCATATTTGGTAATTTGGTGAAAATAAAGCAGATTTTTAACAAATAAAAGCATAGTATTTGGTGATTTAGTGCAATTAAAACAGATTTTGAGCAAAGAAAAACAGATTTGGTTCAAATAAAAACAGAGTTTGAATATGAAAACAAATTTGGTGCAAATGAAACAGATTTGGAGCAATTAAAAGCAAATTTGGTGCAATTAAAAACATATTCGGAGTGTGAAAACAAATTTGGTGCATATGAAACAGATTTAGAATAAAGGAAAACAGATTTGGAGTAAATGAAAACAGGTTTTGAATATGAAAACAAATTTGGTGCAAATGAAACAGATTTGGTGCAATTAACAACAGATTTGGAGGGAAAAAACAAATTTGATGCAAATGAAACAGATGTGGAGCAAAGAAAAGTAGATTTGGTGCAATTAAAAACAGATTTGGGGTGTAAAAAATATTTTGTGCAAATGAGACAGATTTGAAACAAATAAAACAGATTTGAAGCAAAAAAGAAGATTTAGTGCAAATAAAGCCAGATTTTTAGCACATAAATGCAGACTTTGTGCAAATGAAAGAGATTTTTAATATAAAAACAAATTTGGTGTACATGAAACAGATTTGGGGTGTGAAAACAAATTAGGTGCAAATGAAATAGATTTGAAGCAAAAAAAATCAGATTTGGTGCAAATTAAAACAGATTTGGAGTGTGAAAACAAATTTCGTGCAATTGAAACAGATTTGGAATAAAGGAAAACAGATTTGGAGCAAATGAAAAAAGATTTGGAGTATGAAAACAAATTTGGTGTAAATATAACAGATTTATAGCAAAGGAAAGCAGATTTGATGAAGTTGAAAACTGATTTGGAACAATTGGAAACAGATTTGAAGTGTGAAAACAAATTTGTGCAAATGAGACACATTTGAATCAAATAAAACAGATTTGGAGCAAAGAAAAATAGATTTAGTGCAAATAAAAGCAGATTTTTAGCAAATAAAAGCAGATTTGGTGCCAATGAAACAGATTTAGAGCAAAGTAAAATAGCTTTGGTGCTCATGAAAAGAGATTTGGGGTGTGAAAACAAATTTGGTGCAAATGAAACAGATTTAGAATAAGGAAAACAGATTTGGATCAAATGAAAACAAATTTTGAGTATAAAAACAAATTTGGTGCAAATGAATGAAATTTGGAGCGAAGGAAAACAATTTTAGTGTAAATTGAACCAGATTTAGAGTAGAAAAACAAACTTGTTGCTAATAAAAGAGATCTGGAGCAAAGGAAAATAGATTTGGTGCAAATGAAAACAGATTTGGACTAAATAAAACTGATTTGTGGTATGAAAACAAATTTGGTGCAAATAAAACAGATTTTGAGCAAATAAAAACAGACTTGCTGCAAATGAAAACAGATTTGGTGCAAATAAAACAGATTTTGAGCAAATAAAAACAGACTTGCTGCAAATGAAAACAGATTTGGAGTACGAAAACAAATTTTGTGCAAAAAAAGCAAAAATGGAACAAAGGAAAACAGATTTTTTGCAAATAAAAACAAACTATTAGTAGCATATTATAACAGATTTGGAGCAAATAAAAACAAATTTTTAGTGTAAAAACAGATTTGGTGCAAATGAAGCAGATTTGAAGCAAAATTAAACAGATTTGATGCAATTGAAAACAGATATTTAGCAAATAAAAGCAGATTTGAAGCAAACTATAACAGATTTGGAGCAAAAGAAAACAAGTTTGGAGTATGAAAACAAATTTGGTGCAAATGAAACAGATTTGGAGCAAAGAAAAGCAGATCTTGGGCAAACGAAAACAGATTTGAAACAAGTGAACTAAATTTGGAATGTTTGGTCCTAGATTTGGAACAAAATAAACAATTTGAAAACTTAAAAACATGAAAACAAAACATTTTTACAAAAATGAAAATTATGATTTTAATTATTTATTTTTATAAAATTTCAATAATGTCTTCCTACCGTAATGATGCACCATATTGCTGTTTCACATGGTTTACATATCCAAAAGATGTTCTTGTGGCATCTCTTAAAATGCAATGTCGGAGATATTTCCCAAAGACATTGGTTGGTTCTCGGTTGTTATTACGTACGTAATTTAATACTTCAGGCATTTCATTTTGCATTTGACGTTTACTGAAGATTCAAAAACTCAATAGCAATTCAATGGGATTTATTGGGTAGGAGTAAGAAGCCAGAATCACTATTCCGATGTCTTCTTCAGGTGCAAGCACATTCTCCAAAGAATTAAGCAGCTTAAGTGTATAATCCAGATCTGTTTTCATGTTTTCAAATCTGTTTTCATTTGCTCCACATAATACTGTAAAAGGTGTAGTGCTTGAATGTTTTTCCCCTGTACATCCGAGTTCAACGAGCTTTGAATAAAACCCCAATCTCACTATTCGGAATGAAATAATATTGCAAATATGGGAATTTGGGAAAATATAGTCCTATAGGAAATTCACGACATCCTCTCCGAGACTCTTTTTCAAATATTTAACAGGGCACTACTAAAGGGAGAATTCTCAGATGCATGGAAGGAAGCAAAACTGGTGCTAATAAGAAAAGACGATAAACCATAAAAAATCGAACTTTTACAAGCATATTTGTCTGCTGAATTACAGCTGAAAGCTATTCCAAGGGCTAATAGTGGAGAGATTAACAAAAGAAATTAGACAACTAAACAGACAACACGACCGAACTGGCCAAGGATGACTTCTAAATCAGATATAACGATCTAATGCAAGGGTGAAAATGTAGGTTTGCATCGTTCCTTATTTTTGTTTACTCTCTGAGAGAGAGAGAGAGAGAGAGTTGTTTACTCCCTGCATAAGATTGCAGGGTTGGAACGTTTATTTTTTTACAGAAAAGTCTCTATTTGCTTATAGCGGTGAGCAACAATTGCAATTACATTTATTTTACCTCCAGTTGGTAAGTATTTTACCATTGGTTGGAACTGGCAGTAAAACAAATTTAAATTACGATTTCGTGTACTTCTCGGAATCAGAAACTTTCGCGCAACCTTTCCGAGAGAGTGGCTTCGGTAGTGCTCGTAGTCAAAATATACGAGGTGGGATTGAAAAGAAATTGCATAATAATTTACAAATAAAGAAAACAATTTGACTTTCTCATTTCGTCATTATGAATTCAGTTAATAATAAATAAATTAAAAATAAGTAATTAAAATTAAAATTGTTTGACTTTGATTAACTAATCGTTTATTTTTATATAGCCTAAAACATCAAAGGGTTTATTTTGATGAAATTAAAGAGGATGTTTATTTTTAAAAACATTTTATTGATTAAATACCTAAAATAATATCTGATACACATAATAGATTTTTACGATTAAAGTAGCATACATAAATCACTCTTTACAAAAGAGGAAGTGAAGTCAATTATAAAAAACATTATTTCATAATATGGCCGATAAAAGCAAAGAATCTAAAATTAACTAAAGTATTTACACATTTTCTCACAAGTTTATTAAATAAAATTCAACTAATTATGTAATAATAAATAATTTAATTGCAATTTTTTTTTCTCAAAATCCAGCTAATTTAGCTTGCGAAGATAACAGAGTTAGCTGCGTACTCGATTAACGAGGCCGTTTATTTTATTACCAAGAGAATATTTTAATCTGACAAAAAATAAGACAAGCATTCAGAATAGAAGTTTGGTGAGAATTTTGCAAACGGTTTAGAATAAACCGATAGCTTTGTTAGTGTTCCATCGTTGAGAATCAATTTGGTAATTGGAGACACCGTTGCTTTGGAAGAGATTGCTCGTATCGCTTTCAAATGCCTTTGAAAAATTGCATTGAAAACTATTTTCGCAGTTGGCTTTAGTGTCGCTGCCGAACGAATTTGCAAAATCGTCTTCAAAACAAACCTACAACAAAATTGTTAGTTAGAATTGAAAAAAAAAAGGAAAAAGATGTTCACGTACCCATTGGTTCTGGGTGTTCAAGTTGGATAGATCGTACGATGGTCGCGAAATGGTGTAACTGATATTGATTCCAACCTCGACGGGATCGTCGAAATCGATCAGTTTTTCTTCGATAATCTCATCTGATTTAAAATCCATCATGTTTTCATTTTCGATGAGGTTGCTCTTCATCGTGTTCAGGGTATTTTTCATATTTTCTGAATGCACTTCATCTTTTGAGAATTCATTTGCGTTTGGAGAAATTTTCCAAGTTTCGTAGGCTGTGCTAAATGCATGAGCCACGGTTAGAGCTACCATTTCAGCCATTTTACGTTTGGAACACCAAAATACATGGCATTCCATTGACTCGTTGGAATCGATCGATATGAACGAGAATATTTGACGAAATTGTTTATCAGTTGAGCAGTTTGATATTCTGTAAATAAACGAGATGTTAAAAAAATAAAAAAAAGTGAAATGAACAGGATTCGAACCTGTGCGAGTAAAATTATCAATCAACAAAATTTATATTTGTACGCGAACAGTAGGCAGCTTTGGAATTTGCTTATTATTTCAAAATTAAACAAAAAACTAATTTGTATATCTCAAAATTTTACAAAAAAAACCCGCTGCGGACAGGATTCGAACCTGTGCGGGTAAAACCCAATGGATTTCAAGTCCATCTCCTTAACCACTCGGACACCGCAGCTACATGATGATTTTTGTATAGGAAAGCTTGTAGCTTACTAATACAGATCCGTATTTTATTTAATTTTTTTTGAGTAGTATCTACCATAATATTTAAATTTTGTTGTGTATTTGAACTCACCTATAAATAGATACATCGAACATGCTATTGCCCTTAATATCGCTGACATTGATGCCCGTCAGCGATATTGCAACATTGACTCTTTGAACTTTTTTTCCCGCTGCTTTCGCAACTTTAATGACATTTTTGACCGCTTCTGGACTGATATTTTCACCGGCAACTTTGTCTACAACAGTGCTACCTAAAATATAAAAATTGTATTATCCAAAAACGGAAGTTTCAAAAATGTTTACTAATACCTAAATATTTAAGCTTAAAGGTCATGGCTTCCTTTTCAATTTCCTGGGTTTCGGTCTGCTCATCTTCGATGGGTTTAGCTTTCTTTAACTGATCGGATAATTCTGAAACAAGCAGATGTGAAAGGTTTTATTTTGAACAAGCGTGGTATGCGAATATAAATTAAGGCTATAAATAATTTTTAAGCAAAAGTTTAAAATACATTTCAAAGTCATAATCAAGATTTTGCACTCCATAAAGTTGATCAAACATCAACAACCTTGAAAGTTCTCTGACTTATTCAGAAATTGCGCATTTGTTCCAATTTTACAGAATTTCAAATATTGATTATACGAATCTAAAACCGCTGATGAACTCGCGATTTGCCAATAAAGCAGATAATTTGATTTTTAATGTAATTTAATTATACTTGATTATTTTAAGAATAAAACTCGATGCAAATTTTTATCATCAAACGAATTTTATTTTCAGCCCGGCATCGGCACTTTTCACCTTCAACTCGCTTCCTGTGGGTGACCCTTCCGTTTATTGGTTTTTGACGCAACGCCACGAAGATGTCCTTTGCGATACCGCTGAAAGTTGCATCCAAATAGACTTTTTGACCTAATTAGCACGAACTGATAAGGTGGCACACGAATCATCTATTTTTAGCAATTAAAAGGGTCAAAAATTAAGTCGCACCAAGTGCACTGTTTGTTATCATTTTTTGCCGTTTATGAGTTATTACTATAAGATTTTGAAATTATTTGTAAGAAGTTGGTGTCTAATTATAAAAATCTGAGGGTTGCGATGTTTGGAAATCATGGTGTAGCGGTCTAAATGAAGCCTACGTTTCAAGCAATGCGTTTTAACACCAACGTCATCTACCAGATACTTTTACAACTTAAGAAAACAATTAGAACTGGCGTGAGTTGCAACAAAGAGTATATACATTACATATTCAATTTGATTATTGATTTGTCAGTTTAATTGTAAGCGATTAACGTAATAAAAGTGAAAATATTACGTGCTTAAGGTGTGGAAAAGAATTTCTTTCGATTGGTAATATTTTAACATATTAATATAACCACCCGCCTAGCTGCCTGACAGCATCTCAAACTAAGCCTAGCGAGCTGCAATATCGCTTTTACTATATTTATGTTAATGCAGTTTTTAGAATTTAAATTTTTTACATGTATTTTTAATCCAGTTAATAGTAAATAGAATTATCAGTAAATGCGGCCTTTAGGCCGCACAATTTTGGAAATCTGGTGTTATATTAGTCGAAACATGGACACAATAATTCATCTGCCTAACAATGTGAATTTTGAATGTTATTTTTGGTAACTCAGTCTTATACATAGATTCGTAAGCAAAAACTTTGATTATATTATAGCATCAGATACCCAAACCTCATGGAAAGTTTTATAAATACCTGGTTTAATTCAAAAAAATTATCAAGAGATATTGTACTAATACATTGGAAGGCGCAATGCATTTATTCAAGCCTTCTTCCAAATCAATATCCAATAGTTTATGAAGCGCAATTGGTTTATAGCTAATACGTCAGGGTTCGAATCCTTATTTGAAATAATAGTTTTCAGCGCATTTTCCAGTTCAAATGTGTGCTTTCCAAAAAACTAGACCGATATCATAAAGCTTTTACGTGATTTGTAAACGTTTAATACTCTGCCTTCTGATATTGGGTCACTGAGGGGTAGTAACCCCCCTCCCCTCAGTTTATGCAATTTAGGTTGAATTTCCAATAGGCGGCATGCCCAATTATAGGAAATATACCGGAATATTTCATATGTGCCAATTTTACATATGTTTTGGGTGCTTAAAATAATCCTTGAAACCTACATTTACAGAACGTGGAATCCAAACCACGGCACAAATAATTTTTTCAGGGCCATCGGGATTCAAACACAGAACCTCAGATTCAAATCTTCTGTAAAGTTTACTTTTATCAATTGAATATTTCAACGTAAAATCCGTTTGGCCGTTGCTATGGTAACATGACATTTTTAGTCACTATAGCAATACAATCGTTGCTTTTCATCAAGTGACAACACACTTAAAACAAAACAATCCGTTTTTACCAATCAGAATATCGTTCTTTAAATTGACCCAATCATGCAACGTTCTTAAATTGAAACAAAATTTAAGAACGTCGTACTTAATAATTATATTCGCAGAAAGCAATCGGTAATTTGACATTCTAAGCTAAGAATGTTTTGTTTGAATTTAAGAACGTTGCCATGATTGGGTCGATTTTAAAAACGGTAAGAATGGATTTCTTTGCGTGCAAGTACGACTTCGGATTCCACGTTAAACTATAAGATGTCCCAATAAGAATGCACAATTTAAATTGCGCGCCATTTTAATTCCTTTCGGTTGGCAATGCCTGGACAGACATTCTCAAAAAAACGGTTTATGGAAGATGAGGGTCTAATTAGCAGATAAAAACACATTTCACAAATTTTTGAAAAAAACTCTTTTAAAAATTAATTTAGAATGCAATATTCTCATTGGCTCTTTTGAACTGTAACCCCGCCCACCCAAAATAAAAACAGGTTGTGGCGACAGTAAAGATACCATAATCTCGGTTTTTACAACGAATTATGAAAGATGAGAGTGTAATTAACAAAGAAAAAAAGAAAATTTGTGGTTGGTCAACAAATTTCGGAAAAAATTCACTTTTAAGGTGAATCCAAGTCTTGAGTTAGTTGCGTTTGTCAAAACCGCTTGTAGCGCCCGAAGGAGAGCGGACCTACGTACCGACAACACAATATATTCCATATTTGACATTTTATTACGCAATAATACACTTACATGTATATATTTCTTATGGAAAAATTGCAATTTTCAAAATGAAATGAACATTCATCATCACCTTAAAGAGCTTGTATTTTTCAGTTCTTTCGTTTGGTAAAGCCATTTCTAGCGAAAAAGTGTATTTTCCATTCCGGGAATTTTAACTCTCACCTGCGGAATGTAATGCAGTGACGGTGAATGTGTACGTTATCGCACCTTAATAAGTGAGTTTTTTGGCTCCAATTGGAGGGAATGGATCTCGAAAACATATGGTCAAGATGGCGCCACCTGTCGTACTGCGTGAAAATCGCGTGAATTGCTACAGGAGAAATGTCCGGGTCGTGTCGTCTCACGCCATGGAGATCAGAATTGGCCACCGAGATCGTGTGACAAAACGCCCAGTGATTTTTTTCTGTGTGGGTCACGTAAAGTCACGTGTTTACGCGAACAAACAGAGAACGATTCCTGAGTTAACGGACAAAATTGAGTGCGTGCAAAAAGTGCGAAAATGAAATAAAAATATTTGCATTTTTTGTTTGTGTTTTATTCAAAAACTAAATTGTGCATTATTGGGATAGGGAGACAGGGAGTTAAATCGCCTATAGGGGCTATGTGCCTTTTTAGCTGAGAAATAAACCAATTAAATTAAATTCGAGCATGGAAATAAGCATACAAAACATTAAATGATTTTGTAATTTAAATCCCATCCCATTTACTAATTATCGTTAATTTTTATGACTTCAAATTTTACTATTTGTAATTTTATCACCCCCCTTAATTGATCCTAGATCTGCCACTGTCTGAAACTGAATATATGTGTGTGTTCTGTTTGTGGGGGCGAAAGCCGCCCCTCGTTGATAAAAATACTGCAAATCAGAATGATATAGAATTTAATTACTGATGTATAAAACCAGTGGCGTAGCTTCAAGTTTTGGCTCAAGACCCCACTTTCTTCAAATAAACAAGCTGAGTAAACCTAGTAATTTTGAGTAGAAACAATGAATTTATTTGACGTAAATAATTATTATACCGGTTGGCAAATTTAATTTAAACAATGTAAAATGGAAAACAATTGCTTAATCATTAATTCAAGTTCGTTATTATTAAAATTTATTCTTAAAAAATAGTAAATACTTTTTTTACTTTATCATAATAATTACTATAAAAAAAATATTGTTTTCGTGCAGAAAAAAATTGAAATTTTGATGTATTTTCACTGTTTGAGGACCCTGAGCTAAATTAGATCATTTCCAAAAAATGTCTGCGTGTGTGTCTGCGTATTTGTCTATGGTAAAATTTTGAGTACACCTTACCTCAAAAACTAGTAGGAATTTCAAAACCAAATTTGGGATTTCGTATTGAGACTTAGTGTTGATTAGATTTTAGTTAAAATTAGTTCATGGAAACTATTTTTTGAAATTTTTTTAAATCTTATGATTTACTATTAGCTTGTATTTAATATTTTAAAAATCAAGAAGAATTTCAAAACTAAATTTTGGAATTTGTATCCATACATTGAGATTTAAAGTTGATTAAATTTTGGTTAAATTTGGTTCATGGAAACTAATTTTTTTTAAATATTATATTATTTATTGTTAGTTTTTATTTAATATTTCAAAAATTAATAGGGTTTTTGAAACCAAATTTTGAATTTCGGATCCTTATATTGAGGCTTAGAGCTGATTACATTTTGGTTAAAATTGGTTTAAGTGAACTATTTGTTTTTAGGTTAAAATTTTAAAACTAATAGGTTAAACAAACAAAAACGAAATTATTCGTAAGCTTTCAGCAATGGTTTCTGTTGTCATCAGACGTTGAATAACCTTTAAATTTTAAAAATTTTAATCTGATATTAATTTCAGAGGTTAATAACCTCTCCATACGCTAATTCTCCATACTTCTTCGTATTTCATATAATTCAGCAGTAACTCACGGGACTTTACGTACTTCACCAGTAATTCACTGTACTTCATCAATAATTCACGGTACTTCACCTAATTCATCGATACTTCATTGTATTTCATGCACTTCATCGGTATTTTAGAGACTTACCGAGATTCCAAAATTTGAGCACTGATCTACCGTTGAAGAGGCACTGGAGGATCTACCTCCAGGGTGTACGGAATTTATAATTATGCAGATTATAATTAATTGTCAGATTATGAATTAAACACATTTACTTGGCCATAGCTAATTTTAAAAACTTGGGATATGCTTAAATATTTAATTCACTTTTAACAAAAATAAATTATTTAAACCGGGGGTCTGGGGTGTGGAACACCTCCAGTGCCTCTTCAACGGTAGATCTTCAGTTTACTTCTGATAAAAAGAAAACTACTCGGTCTGGGAGTTTTGCATGTTCTAAAATGTTCTTCATTCCAAATTTGTGCACTGGAGGGTGTTCCACACCCCCCAGACCCCCGGATTGAGTAGTTTATTTTTATCAGAAGTAAACTGAAGATCTCCCGTTACAGAGGCATTGGAGGGTGTTCTATGCCCCCAGACCACCCGGATCAAGCAGTTTATTTTTTATAAGAAGTAAACTAAAGACCTCCCGTTACAAAGGCATTGGAGGGTGTTCTACGCCCCCAGCCACCCGGATCAAGCAGTTTATTTTTATAAGATGTAAGCTGAAAAAGACCAGCAGTTTAGCGTGAAGCATACACGAGTCGACTACGAAGCGTAAGCTCGTGGTTCGAACCTTGTTCGCGTTAGATATACTGCTGCGATCAAAAGTCCAATATCGATCTGTGGACTATGGAAAGGCAACGGAAACCACCCCATGAATTATACTCCTGGTAAATTCATCTTGGCGTCGGGGGTTAGTCAAATGTAACGTCCGAATAAAAATTTAATTTTTGGGAGTTGTAAAAAAATTGTACTTGGGTATTTTTTATAATTTTGTAATTATGATGATAAATGAGGGGGTTGATTTGTGACCATTCGACGTTCCAGAGAGGGGGCATAAAATATTGTGACCTACTGTAACAAAGGAGGGGGGGGGTCAAAAATTTGGAAAAATTGCGGACTTCCTTTATGGACTGCTTCTAAAGTGAAATTTAAATTAAGAATAATACTTTTTAACCGTAAAAGACTGTCCGATATAACACACGGACAGACAGAGCCGCATCTAGGGCCACCTCAATTAATTAAAATTGATTTTAAATTCAACCCAAATCGTTTAATACTTTAGAATTTCCACGCTCAAGTTTAATTTACTTTGTATTTGTTCATTTTTACAAACTTATGCGGTTTTAGCATTAGATTATCAAAAAACTTCTTCCGAAAATGTTCCAGTAAAAAAAAAGATCGAAAAATTTTATTTATTATATATTAAATAAATAATAATTTGAGATTTCTACATAGAAAAGGCGTTGTGAGTGTACATATTTATTGATTGCAAAATAAAAAGAGAAATATTTAAAAAAAAAAATTTGTAATATTTGACTTGTTAGGTCTGAAGATGCTGTCGAGTGCAACCGGTTACCTAATAAAAATAAATACATACGACCTAAAACGTCCTTCGTTCAGTTTTCTAGGAATATTTCGAAAAAAGGTTTTTGGTTAGGTATTTCATCTTTGGGGAGATATCTTAATTTAGAAAACCATCGGCAAATAAACAAAAATTAAATAATTGAAAGGCAAAAGTAAGAAATATTCAGGTGTAGCCTACAATCAAAAAATGGGGTCTGGAATGAGCGTGTACGGATGGTTTTCGTGTTGTTCTATTGTTAAAAAGCGCCAATAATTACGATTCAATAGGTGTAATACAAATTAAACTGCGTAATTGAAAATTAAAATACCATAGAGCGAAGACATCCTGAAAAAGTCACGATTGCGTCATTTAAATTGCACGTGCTGGTTACAAATAACGCGTAATAATTTACTATGGAAACCATTCATAAATTAAAATTTTTGATATCCGACAGCGTTATCAATTCAATGGCACCCGAGATGAATGACACGCCAAATAAAAATTGAAGTGACCTGTTGTACTTTGAAATCAAAATTGCGTGTTAGCTATTCAAGTTGTGATGTACCGCGCAAAAGAATTAAAAATCCATTTCTATTTTTAGTTTCCAACATTTAAAATTTTCTCAATGTAGTCAAATATATTCAAAATATCTTTGAACAACGCGCATTATGCCCCAGCGATTTCCTGTAACTCTGTCTCTCTCCAATATTCGAAGGTTTGACAATATTTTTGAGAATATCGTTATCGTTTACGCAATTTTGTTGAAATTTTCGAATGACGACTGTTTTCTCTTGTTTTGAAAACAAAGTTGTTATGGTAAGTATAAAATTGTGCGTTTGATTTGCATTGTGAGAAAGTAGCTCTAGGTCAAAACGAAATCGGTTATCTTCTCGGTACCACCGTGAGCTTGGTGCATGATGCAATATCGGTGTTTGTTCCATAAAAGATGATGAAGAGGTTACAGAACCTTCGGTAAACATCTCGATTTTTTATGGCCAATAAAAATTTTATGATTATCTACTACATATTATATCTTGTAGAAAAACCAATTTTTTTGCACCACGACCAGCAGCGCGTGGTTAGATTGAAAAAAGGGAGATTTAATTTTAGAAAACTCTCTATCGACGAGTTATTACTTTTTTTATCAATTTCAGGTTAAAAAATAAATATGGACAATAATTATGTTTTGCCTTAGGGTTATCGTGCTATTGCATACATTAAATGTGAAAGGTTCGAGCTATTGTACTTCTTGTTTTTCGAATAGTATTTACATTTGTGTAAATAGCAACAGATTATCAATTTTGAAAAAGAGCGCTTAAAATTAATTAGTTACATAATTCGGTTAATTTAAACCAGAATCCGAAATAAAAGTGGAAATTAAATAAATTTATGCGAGTTTCGCGTGGGTGACTTCAATGCAAAAGCAAAGCGGAAACCTCTCCTCTATTATAGCAAGTGCGCATACCTGGTATTGCACAATAATTGTACCGCATCAAAATACCCAAGCTCCATTTTCTAAAAATAGACCAGCGCCAAAAGTAAAAGTGAAAAGCCATAATTAATAATTGAATTTTTAATGTAGATTACTAATTACTTCTTGATAAGTAAATTGGGTGCAAAATCCTGTTTGTTATTCGCTTTCACGACTTAGTAACGCTGATTTTTTTTATGGAAATAAACGAGGATGTAAAATTAAACATTAAACGAGAGAAATTTTCATACTAAATTAATTATGTAAAAATATAGAATTTGTATAAGCGAGAAAAATTTTAATGACCATTGTTAATTGCTATTATAAAATTTATTACGAAATAATTAAGTAGCCAAATCTGAAGTAGCCTGAGCAACACTTTCTAAAGGAAAACTTATCACTCTTGGTTTCGAGTCAAAATAAAAAAATTGGTTTAATTTTAGAACTTTTGTTCTGAAGTCGATTACAAAAGTCCGATAACCTCATTTTAAGTTTCAATTGCAGCGTAATTTCTAAATCGTAATTTATTCTAAAATGCGCACAAGATATTTCTCAAATTGTAATAATTCTAACATTGCTAAATGAGTCGGAAAAGTTAAACCAATTGATAAGTTGCAGACAGACACTGCGAGAAAAAAATTATATAAATATAAACTTTTTTTATCGGGGTTTTATTGACCTTTAAATTTAAAAACTATGTACATACTTATGCAAGCAATAAATAGCGTCAAGTTTATCTAATTATATTTAATGTAAATATTTTTTATAATTAACTTCGTGAGAGCAAGGACACGATTCTGGCCAAACTCTCTTGCAGTTTTCAATTAATATCGTCGACCTGAACGAAATAGCATAGTAGGAAGAGATGGCAGGAAGAAATAAGACAAGAGAATAGCTTCCTTGAAAACTCGTACCACTTCCTGAATATTTGGCAAAAAGCAACCGTCTGATAAAGCATCCATAAATTAAGAACAAAAAATAGAGGTTAAATGATGTGGTTTTTACGATTTCGAAATAAATTTCACACATGGTGATTGCAAACATTGAAGACTGCGTATATATTTAAAATAGATCAGCTGTTTTTGTTTTTACTTACAATCCTGATAAGTATTCGTGTCAGCATAAAATTGGAACCTTAGCAAAATCCTTTATTGTGCGGCTACGCAGGCGGTTAGAATGTTGGAAAAGGGCCAAAAAGGATATGCAACTATGTCTGAACAGCTTGATGATTTAACCTTTGAAGTACCGCAAAAATTTCCAAAATTCAAATACCAAATGGGTCATTATCGACCCTCTGTTTAAACGGCTAATTTTGGTTTATTTTAGTATTTTTTAAATTTATATAAATTAAAATGATGGTTTTCAACACAAAAAACTAAAATACTGTTGAAAACTAAGTTTAAATTTACAAAATTGCACAAGTTACAACTTGCAATGCATAAAATAGTCAGTATACAAATTGGAACCTTAGCAAAATCCCTTATTGTGCGGCTACACAGACGGTTAGAGTGTTTGAAAAAGGGACGAAAGGGATATGCAGCTATGTCTGGACAGCCTGATGATTTAATCTTTGAAGTACCGCAATCATTTTCAAAATTCCAATAGCAAATGGGTCATTATCGACCCTCTGTTTAAACGGCTAATTTTGGTTTATTTTAGTATTTTTTAAATTTATATAAATTAAAATGATGGTTTCAACACAAAAACTAAAATACTGGTGAAAACTAATTTTAATATTTACAAAATGGCAAAATTGCAACTTTCAATTCATAAATAATCAATTCCAAAATTTTAAGTCCAATTATCGGACCAGACTGTTTAAAAAGGGCGAAATTGTTTATCCTAGTATTCTGCAGCCTGACATTTAATTTAAATTAGCAATAATTTTTCAAATACCCAAAGGGAACGAACTTTTAAAGAATTTGTTTATCTTTTAAATTTTAAAATTTAAAAAAAAATGGCCCCAAGTAAACAACTTGAAATAATAAAATAGGACAAAACAATAAAATTGAAACCTTAAACGCAAAATCCTTATTGTGCGGCTACACAGACGGTTAGAGTGTTTGAAAAAGGAACGAAAAGGAATATGCAGCTATGTTCGGACAGCCTGATGATTTAACTTTAAAGTACCGCAATAATTTCCAAAATTCAAATACCAAATGGGTCATTATCGACCCTCTGTTTAAACGGCTAATTTTGGTTTATTTTAGTATTTTTTAAATTTATTTAAATTAAAATGATGGTTTTCAACACAAAAAAACTAAAATACTGTAAAATTGTTTAAATATTACAAAAACTAAGTTTTAATTTACAAAATTGCACAAGTCACAATTGCAATGCATAAAATAGTCACATAAAAATTTGGAACCTTAGAAAATCTTTTATTGTGCGGCTAAATTAAAAAGTGTTTGAAAAAGGAAAAAAATACTGGTATTCTTACACAAATATAAACAAAATTAAGTTTAAATTTACAAAATTGCACAAGTTACAACTTGCAATGCATAAAATAGTCAGTATACAATTTGAAACCTTAGCAAAATCTCTTATTGTGCGGCTACACAGGCGGTTAGAGTGTTTGAAAAAGGGACGAAAAGGATATGCAGCTATGTCTGGACAGCCTGATGATTTAACCTTTGAAGTACCGCAATAATTTCAAAATTCAAATACCAAATGGGTCATTATCGACCCATTGTTTCATCGACTAATTTTTGTTTATCTTAGTATTTTTTAAATTTATATAAATTAAAATGAAGGTCTTCAACACAAAAAACTAAAACTACTTGTGAAAACTATGTTTAAATTTACAAAATGGCAATAATTGCAATAATTTCCAAAATTCAAATACCAAATGGGTCATTATCGACCCACTGTTTAAACGACTAATTTTTGTTTATCTTAGTATTTTTTAAATTTATATAAATTAAAATGAAGGTGTTCAACACAAAAAACTAAAACTACTGTATTTTTACACAAATATAAATTAAAACTAAGTTTTAATTTACAAAATTGCACAAGTACAACTTGCGATGCATAAAATAATCAGCATACAAATTGGAACCTTAGCAAAATCCCTTATTGTGCGGCTACACAGACGGTTAGAGTGTTTGAAAAAGGGACGAAAATGATATCCAGCATAAAAATTTGGTATTCTTAAACAAATATAACTAAAAAATTAATTTCAGTCTTTCAAAATAGTCAAGTATAAATTTTAAATTGAAAAAATAAAAAGATACCAAAATTTGGGAAACCCGAGATAAACCCCTTTAAGTACCGGGAATAATTTCAAAATTTGAAAAAAGGGCGCCAAAAAGTTATCCATTTTTGTTTATCTTAGTATTTTTCTAAATTTGTATAAATTAAAATGAAGGTCTTTCAACACAATAAAACTAAATAGGCTACTGGTGAAAACTATGTTTTAAATTTACATAAATGGCAATAATTGCAATAATTTCCAAAATTCAAATACCAAATGGGTCATTATCGACCCACTGTTTAAACGACTAATTTTTGTTTATTTTAGTATTTTTTAAATTTATATAAATTAAAATGATGGTTTTCAACGCAAAAAACTAAAAATACTGTATTCTTACACAAATATAAATAAAACTAAGTTTTAATTTACAAAATTGCACAAGTTGCAACTTGCAATGCTTAAAATAATCAGCATACAAATTAGAACCTTAGCAAAATCCCTTATTGTGCGGCTACACAGACGGTTAGAGTGTTTGAAAAAGGGACGAAAGGGATATGCAGCTATGTCTGGACAGCCTGATGATTTAATCTTTGAAGTACCGCAATAATTTCCAAAATTTAAATACAAAATGGGTCATTATCGACCCACTGTTTAAACGACTATTTTTGTTTATCTTAGTATTTTTTAAATTTATTTAAATTAAAATGAAGGTGTTCAACACAAAAAACTAAAAATACTGTATTCTTACACAAATATAAATCAAAACTAAGTTTTAATTTACAAAATTGCACAAGTTACAACTTGCAATGCATAAAATAGTCAGCATACAATTTGGAACATTAACAAAATCCTTTATTGTGCGGCTACACAGTCGGTTATAGTGTTTGAAAAAGGAAGAAAAGGATACGCAGCTTTGTCTGGACAACCTGATAATTTAACCTTTGAAGTACCGCAATAATTTCCAAAATTTAAATGGGTCATTATCGACCCATTGTTTAAACGACTAATTTTTGTTTATCTTAGTATTTTCTTTTGTTTAAATTGAAATGATGGTTTTCAACATAAAACAAATTGTTTTCTTAAACAAATATAATGAAAATTGTTTTCAGTCACAAAAATCATAGTCACAGTTATAAATAAAAGTTACGAAAAATTATAAAATCATAAAACCTAACAGTAAAGCTCGCCTCACACGATGCTTGTTTTGCTGATGAATTGCTTGCTGGGCGCTGTGATGGCCGGCCGTGCTGGAAAGTGACGTC
This sequence comes from Lycocerus yunnanus, assembly GCA_036346125.1. NCBI lineage: Eukaryota > Metazoa > Arthropoda > Insecta > Coleoptera > Cantharidae > Lycocerus > Lycocerus yunnanus. Next base: position 7,001,762 of record JARFIX010000052.1, read on the forward strand.
ACGTGCTGGGTTTTCGTGCTTGTTTTTGTGATAAAACGGGTGCTATTTTTCTTGTTGGTTTTTCTGCTGGTTTTAAGCGCTAACCAATGACAAAGTCGCGTCGTCTTCGTAAATACGGGCGCTACTAGGTTACGACAAGGCTAACCTATTGTTGTTTGCTGTCAAGTGAATTTATATTATAACCGCGTCCATTTCTACAAACTGTCACTATGACAATGAAATCACTAAACCGCGTGCGCGTTAAAACTACCTTGCATTAAAACTACCGTGTGAAGCCAACGCACTGAAAAACCATCCGAATATCCAGCCGCTTGAAAGCCAGCAGAAAAACCAGCAAGCAAATCAAGCCTCGTGTGAGGCGAGCTTAATCGAGAAAATTATAAGGAAAATCACAACAATCATTTAAAAATAGTTTCAGCAAAATTTGATTTAAAATTTTCCAAAATGACAAACTACGCTTAAATCTGTTTTTGTGCAGGGGATATGGACCGCATAAAAGAAATTTTTTTAAACAAATATTCTATTTTTTTTGTTCATCCTACGCATTGAATGGACATTTATTAATTAAATTTATTAATTATTTATTAACCGCTTAAAAAATACAGCATAAAAACAGGTTTGACTTTAAAAACTAATAAAAAAAAATATATTTCGAAATTCGCACACATGTATATTATTTGTTATAAGAAATTTTAGAATTCAAAAAAGGAAATTTTGTTAAAAAATGTTCTGTAAATTTTATGTACTCCTCCAAAAATGTAAATTTTGGGTCAAAGTCTATCCGGTTGTGGTACTCCAAGAGATAAACAGATAATGATTTCTCCTGTCGAGGATCCCGAGATAACTGAAAGGATGTTTCAATCAGAATAAAGAGAAAAAATTTTTTCTTTATTCTCATGTAAATTTCGTAATAATTAGCCAGAAAGGGGCATCAAACGCGGTTATTATATTATAGAGGCAAAGCTGGGGATGGTACGCCACTGCCTTAAAGACTGATAGTTTGCCTAAAATCACCTGTCAAAAAAAAATTATTTATCAACCCCGGTATTTGAAGACAGACCTCCCCTCTTGTCCGACAATCCCTTAAACTGTATATTATTCAATAATTATATTGCCAAGGTTGTGCGGCCTGAAGGCCGCACTTAAGAGTTTAATTTTGAATTAACTTTATAATGTGGGTTACAAACAAATAGATACCTATTTATATTTTTAATTTGTGATGATAAGTACGGATTATTTTAAGAATATTACAAACATATAAACAAACATCATATGTACTTTGAACTATTATTTATCTAAATTTGAAAACGTAATTTGTTTATTCATGGGAACATCATGTAGACAGAAAACTAAAAAAAAATTTTTTCGGGGATTCCCAAAACTGCGAGTTTTCACTTATTATGTAACTGTTTCGTTATCCTAACGAATTCGTTAAGCTCGTAAAGTTTGTTTCACACGAAATGTTGATTGCTTTTGTTTCAATTTTTGAGGTTAATTTTGAATATACAGCAAATTTTACGAGGTAAAATTTGCGTTACACGAAATGTTGATTGCTTTTGTTTCAATTTTTGAGGTTAATTTTGAATATACAGCAAATTTTACGAGGTTAACGAATTCGTTAGGATAACGAAGCAGTTACAGAATAAGGGTGTTAATCATCGATGATGTCAAGCTGATGAGTAAAAAAGTAAATCACTTCAAATTTTGTGCCTATTGTTAATTTTGTGCCCAAAATATTTTGAAAATACTAAATTTTAGAAACTTTGTACAACAAAATCACTACAAATGATTGTTTCGATATTTTCTTCTGTTTTTTTATCTTCATTTATAGGCGTATGCATCCCTAGAGGGTGCTTGAGTAACCCAGCACCCTCGAAGTCGGCGCCCCTGCTCCTAATAATGAGATAACAGATTTTTTGACATTTAGATAAACAAAAGCAAATATTTTAATTATTTGATATGGTTTTCAAAAATAAATATTATATCTTTCAAATAAACCTTTCAACGTATATGTTTATTCTAGTTGTTAAGTCCAAAGTTCTAAATACAATAACTACAATAATTAAATCATCAGTTTGTTCAAACAGGACCAATTCCAGACGGCACGTTTTTCATACATACAAATAATTAGAGCGCCGGAGGCGATTCGGAAAAAATTATATGTCACGCATAAATTTTACATTATTTGAGTGATTTGCTAATCTACATACGTTGCAGAATAAATGGAGCAACTTAAGATGTCAACAACAGGTTGCTCGCCCCGAGTTCTAATCCGTTAAGTTACAAAATGTCGTAAGTATTAGCGAAAATTCTGGTTTTATTCTTGGTTTATCTTGGAATGAAAGTTTTATTTAGTATCCATAATTTTTTATGGCCAATGAGGGATTCATAAGGGGATGTATAAAAGCTAAATCCCCCCCCCCTCAACAGCTTAGAAGAAAATTAAATTAAATTCACTTAATCCTGAAAATTCTAAAATATTAAATGATTTTCAATTGAATTTGAAGCCACCCGCTTATTATTAAATATAATATGATTGATTGCAGTTTAACATTTATAATCTTATCAAAGCCCCCTTTTTAAATTCGTCCTAGATCCGCCAGTACTATGAAATTGAAAAGTTGCATTTATTGCGATTAAATGGTAATTGGTTTGTAACATTTTTGTATTTACTGATCTGATCGCTAACCAATTAAAAGGAAAGCTGATCGCTGCAAAGTGGCCTAGAACCGGTATAACTGCACTACTTGTACATATTTTCCTATATTATAAGAAATCTATAATTATAGGAAATATATTATAGGAAGTCTATATTACAGACTAAAATTTGCGTTGATTTATTGTTGAAAAGATGGAAAAGCACTTGGACGTCTAATGAAATCTAAGTTAGTTTTACTCACAAAGTACAAGCAGTGCCGGCTCCACACGCTAAGCATCGGGGCCACATTAAAATTACACTTTAATAATGTAAACATTTCATAGTAAATGTAAAAATACTCGAGAGTATTTTATTAATTGTGTTAATAAACTAATTAACAATTTTTGAATAGGGGCCACATAACTCCTAGGACCGGCACTGTACAGAAGGAAAAACATTAAGTTATTTGTTGTATTTTTTATTTTTCTATTTTGATGTTGTAGTAAATTTGATGAAGGATTTTCAATTCTGTAAAGTTTGGATTAATACTTTGACTTCAAAATTTTTTTTTATACAGTGCCGGATCTAGGGCCTTTAGCGTCCAAATCAAAACGTCAGATGAAGAATTATAGATACCAAAACAATTCTTCAGATTAAAATGAGAATGAAATTAAAAAATTTGTTATGGAGAATCAAAATTTGAGAGGGGGAACTAGGGGTATACAATATAAAATTCTTATAAAGTAACCTGTGATGCTGCTAATGAATAATAATTCAAAAAATTATAAATTTCGAACTGACAACTCAAAAAAACATTGCTTTATTTTGAAAATTAAAAAAATTCCCTACGGTGCTATTAGTTATTTTTCGTTGGACGAAATAAAATTTGTAATTTTCCACATGACCGACCGTAAATATTCCGCTTTTCTCGGCCTATTTTAGAAATGTGTTCTGTAAAAAAGGAGAAGGCTCAATTATCGTCATCAGGTTATTTTCCACAACAAAGTACCAGAAGCCAATATTATTCCACAAGGTCGCATGGCTAATTATTTTGGAAAATTTCGGTTTGGACGAAAAAAATATTTTTGTTATTAGCCTGCAAAAGGAAGTTTATCGGGCTAAATGCGTGAAACTATAGATGTGACTTTCATTTAGCCCACTTTATAGGAGAGTGTTAACCACGACCCGGTGACTGAGTTAATCAAAAAAATTTTGCAATCTATTTCGAACCAAACCAATAAATCGTGACCATAATGATGTATTACTTATTTATACCGCAAATGATAACAGTAGCCAGGGACGTACTTATCAAAGAATTGGCCAATGTTTGGATAAAATCAGCTATACGAAGTTCTCTGTTAACAATGTAACTTTTAAACCACAGCCAAGTGCATAGTTTGTTTACATCAGTTCAGAAATGCAAATTGGACGTTTGCAAATACAAACACACTGATTTCCCATGGTATTTCCAGTATTTCTCCCAACACGACATCCACTCAGTACATGTTACTAATTAATGTGTACCTGCCATGATGCAATAATACAAACGTTGGCTGAATCAAAATTGTTTTAATAAAATAAGTTACCCACTTTCTACTACTTATTACTTCCCAAACGATGATACTTCTCAGAATTATTAATTAACGATAAAGAAAATTAAAGAAGATAAAAATTGGAAATTCCATTTTTATTTACGTTTATCTTCAATTTATAAAAAAATTGTAATATTCATGAACTTGAAATACTTTCCGAGAACAAAGAGATGGCTATTTTTATTGTCCTACGTTGTACAAACAAGTTTCAAATTAATTAGTATTCCTGTTTTATTGGAGTATTTTTATGTTTTCATCATCAAAGAAAAACAAATGATCATCGTTTCGGTGCAGGAAAACTCGATTGAACCGAAATTTGGAAGGAAACCCAAGTTCAAACCGAAGTTCGGGCAATAACTAATATTATCCTGAAATTTTCTTATCAAATGACCCTGTGATATGATTTTGAAAATAATAGACCAGATGATTTTTCTGATTATCTGTCTCTCATAAGTTACGTCACTCTCACTTTTTTAGATTTAATTATTATTTTATTTTACAATGGATTTCTAGGAAGTATTTAAAATATAACATAATATTTGCATATATAATTTTTAAACATTATCGATTACTAATAATTTAAAATGTAAATAATAAATAATCGATCTGTTATTACCGAGAAAGCTAAAATAAATTTTCCAAAAAAAAAAAATATAAAAAGTCTAACCAAAATTGGAAAATTTAAATTATCTATCTATATTTGCGACATAACCACAATAACAACAAAATTTGAAAACAATAATTTGAAAAAAACTTACTTTTGTGTTTCGAGTTGCCTTTCCAGATGCTCTTTAAGAACGACATTTTTCACGTAGAATTAATTGTTTAAATAATAATATCACAATTATTTAGAACACAGTTTGCGTAGTTAAAAGTTTAAAAATTACTCGTTTGAACGAACTTGTAAAGTGCGCCTTTACTAAACGAATGTTGGTGTCGGAATGAGATGAAGACTGATGTAGTTTCTATGATCAGTTTCTTGATTATATGTACATAGAGGATTACCCACTTTCATTAGAACTTCGATATATCGGTTCTTCTTATCACCGTCTCGCATACAAATTTAATTATATTTTTGTTATTATTACAAGAACCCCACTTGCGTTAACAATTTTATATAGAAATTTTGTTATCGTCACAAATGTGCTGATATGGGAATAGCAATAATATTTTTCGAAATTTGGTCACCAAACACGATGAATATTTTTGTAAAATCCTTCCACCAATGACGTATGTACAACCTCGTTTTGTAAATTTCGAATTTCAAAACTCAAAAAGTCAGCGGTACCCAACCTTTGGTTGTGGATGTCGTTGCTGTTGCAGGTTTTGCTGATGGTATATTCTTGTTCTATCCAATATTTATTGTCAAGGATCAGGATTCAGTACCTAACGTGCGATTACAAGTTTAAAATGCTTTTGTTTGTGACAAAACGCGTCTTTTGGTTTATTGTTACCGTTACCTCTGCGACGTGATTTTGATATATTTTTATTTTGTGCATGTAAATTTAAGTTATTTATTATTATTTATTTTATTATTGCATATATTATAATATACAATTATACGATTTGTACCAGGCACAGACTGGTTGTTACTTTTTGGGAGGTACCATGTACTATATATATGAATATATGAATATATGCTGACCTTCGCGTTTTTTTGGAGCTAACGAAGTGTTACAATAAAATTATTAGTTTATATTTTAAAAAACTTCTTTGTGGTATTTAAGATTCCATAAAACATAAATTTTAAATTCAAACAATTCAAATATTACTGTAGATACTCAAATGCATTGTTAGTCAGTACCGTACTGACATATTATAATCCCCCTCTTTTAAAAAGTTAAATGAATTTTATATATTTAATAATAATATTTTCTCGGTATTAGAACTATTTAGGGTCTTTCAACATATTAAATTAAAAGAAAAGTGCTAAACGCTGGGATTTTTTATTTTAGTCCAAAGTACACACTCGGAGGTTAGTAATGGAACACAAATCATTCCAATGTTCGCCTCGGTTTTTGTAGTAATTTTTCTGTTTAAATTTTCCATTACGTTTTTGAAAAATTTTCGCGAAGCTCTGATGTTGCCTTGAGCACTTAAATCGTTTCAGGAGCATTAGTTTTATCTTTAACTTTAGACTTTATCTTTATCGTAGCCCCAAAGAACAAAATGGCGAAGTGGTGTTAAATCGTACGATCTCGGCGGTCAATTGATGTCTCCATCACACGTCGAAAAAATTTTCACGTAATTGTTACACCAGCTGTTGGAAATAACACAGCATCAATTTCGGACCAAAAAAAATTGGTCAACATCGTTCGGTCACTGTAACGGCCGAATCAGCATCATTTTGAAAAGATATGTCCTAATAACCCGCCAACCCAAAACCGCACCAAAGTGTCACTCGCCGTTGATGGAGTGGCGGTGTCATTTTTTCTCTTAGGTTTTCAGAGCCTCAATTTGACAATTTTGTTTGTAGACATACCCAGGCAGATGAATATGGGCATGCATTTCCAGCACCCAATCAGAGGAGTTAATCACTCAAAATTTTGCATTCCACAGATTTCGTCAATTCAAAAAACTTTATTCAGTGATTACCCCACCCCCCTGTTTTAATGGCATTAAAATGTACTTCTTACAATTGGGATTATTGATAAACCCGTATAGCAGTGATATTAACCAGGACCAGACTGGGCTCAAATGTTGTCCCAAAAGCACATATTTTCTAAATTATTCATTTGTAACCTTGCACATTGAATATTTTTGGTGCAGTTTTCCAATATACCAGCCGTGGAATTCTTGCTTTACTATACTACTTAAGTTTAATAATTTACAGAACCACAACAGCAACTATACTTTCTACAGTATTATTTGGAACAAATAAAACAGATTTGGAGCAAATAAAAACAAATTTTGAGTATAAAAACAAATTAAAAAAAAAACCAAAAAGAAAAACAGATTTTCTGCAAATATAAACAAATTTTGAGGATAGAAACAAATTTGGAGCAAACGAATTAGATTTACAGCAAAGAAAAACAATTTTAGTGCAAATTGAAACATATTTGGAGTATGAAAACAAACTTGTTGCAAATGAAAGAGATTTGGAGCAAAGAAAAACAGATTTGGTGTAAAATGCAACAGATTTGGAGCAAATAAAAATAGATTTGGAGTATGAAAACAAATTTGCTGCAAATAAAACAGATTTGGAGCAAAGGAAAACAGATTTGGTGCAAATGAATACAAACTTTGAGTATAAAATCAAATTTGGTACAAATGAATGAGATTTTGAGCAAAAAAAACAATTTTGGTGCAAATTGAAGCAGATTTAGAGTGTGAAAACAAACTTGTTGCAAATGAAAAAGATTTGGAGCAAAGAAAAACAGATTTGGTGTAAAAGACAACAGATTTGAAGCAAATGTAAATAGATTTGGAGTATGAAAATAAATTTGCTGCAAATAAAACAGATATGGAGCAAAGGAAAACAGATTTGGTGAAAATGAAAACAAAGTTTGAGTATAAAATCAAATTTGGTGCAAATGAATGAGATTTTGAGCAATTAAAAACAATTTTAGTGCAAATTGAAGCAGATTTGGAGTGTGAAAACAAACTTCTTGCAAATGAAAGAGATTTGAAGCAAAGGAAAACAGATTTGGTGTAAAAGACAACAGATTTGGAGCAAATGTAAACAGATTTAGAGTACAAAACAAATTTGGTGCAAATAAAACAGATATGGAGCAAAGGAAAACAGATTTGGTGAAAATGAAAACAAAGTTTGAGTATAAAATCAAACTTGGTGCAAATGAATGAGATTTTGAGGAAAAAAACCAATTTTGCTGCAAATTGAAGCAGATTTAGAGTGTGAAAACAAACTTGTTGCAAATGAAAAAGATTTGGAGGAAAATAAAACAGATTTGGTGTAAAAGACAACAGATTTGGAGCAAATTTAAACAGATTTGGAGTATGAAAACAAATTTTGTGCAAATAAAACAGATTTTGAGCAAAGGAAAACAAATTTGGTGCAAATGAAAAAAAAATTTGAGTATAAAATTAAATTTGGTGCAAATAAATGATATCTTAAGCAAAAAAAACAATTTTGGTGCAATTTGAAGTAGATTTAGAGTGTGAAAACAAACTTGTTGCAAATGAAAGAGATTTGGAGGAAAGGAAAACAGATTTGGTATAAAAGACAACAGATTTGGAGCAAATTTAAACAGATTTTGAGTATGAAAACAAATTTGGTTAAATAAAACAGATTTTGAGCAAAGGAAAACAAATTTGGTGCAAATGAAAAAAAAATTTGAGTATAAAATTAAATTTGGTGCAAATAAATGATATTTTGAGCAAAAAAAAACAATTTTGGTGCAATTTGAAACAGATTTAGAGTGTGAAAACAAACTTGTTGCAAATGAAAGAAATTTGGAGGAAAGGAAAACAGATTTGGTGTAAAAGACAACAGATTTGGAGCAAATGTAAACAGATTTGGAGTATGAAAACAAATTTTGTGCAAATAAAACAGATTTTGAGCAAAGGAAAACAAATTTGGTGCAAATGAAAAAATATTTAAGTATAAAATTAAATTTGGTGCAAATGAATGATATTTTGAGCAAAAAAATCAATTTTGGTGCAAATTGAAGCAGATTTGGAGTGTGAAAACAAACTTGTTGCAAATGAAAGAGATTTGGAGGAAAGGAAAACAGATTTGGTGTAAAAGACAACAGATTTGGAGCAAATGTAAACAGATTTGGAGTATGAAAACAAATTTTGTGCAAATAAAACAGATTTTGAGCAAAGGAAAACAAATTTGGTGCAAATGAAAAAAATTTGAGTATAAAATTAAATTTGGTGCAAATGAATGATATTTTGAGCAAAAAATCAATTTTGGTGCAAATTGAAGCAGATTTGAGTGTGAAAACAAACTTGTTGCAAATGAAAGAGATTTGGAGGAAAGGAAAACAGATTTGGTGTAAAAGACAACAGATTTGGAGCAAATGTAAACAGATTTGGAGTATGAATACAAATTTTGTGCAAATAAAACAGATTTTGAGCAAAGGAAAACAAATTTGGTGCAAATGAAGAAAAATTTGAGTATAAAATTAAATTTGGTGCAAATGAATGATATTTTGAGCAAAAAATCAATTTTGGTGCAAATTGAAGCAGATTTGGAGTATGAAAACAAATTTTGTGGAAATAAAACAGATTTTGAGCAAAGGAAAACAAATTTGGTGCAAATGAAAAAAATTTAAGTATAAAATTAAATTTGGTGCAAATGAATGATATTTTGAGCAAAAAATCAATTTGGTGCAAATTGAAGCAGATTTGGAGTGTGAAAACAAACTTGTTGCAAATGAAAGAGATTTGGAGGAAAGGAAAACAGATTTGGTGTAAAAGACAACAGATTTGGAGCAAATGTAAACAGATTTGGAGTATGAAAACAAATTTTGTGCAAATAAAACAGATTTTGAGCAAAGGAAAACAAATTTGGTGCAAATGAAAAAATATTTAAGTATAAAATTAAATTTGGTGCAAATGAATGATATTTTGAGCAAAAAAATCAATTTTGGTGCAAATTGAAGCAGATTTGGAGTGTGAAAACAAACTTGTTGCAAATGAAAGAGATTTGGAGGAAAGGAAAACAGATTTGGTGTAAAAGACAACAGATTTGGAGCAAATGTAAACAGATTTGGAGTATGAAAACAAATTTTGTGCAAATAAAACAGATTTTGAGCAAAGGAAAACAAATTTGGTGCAAATGAAGAAAAATTTGAGTATAAAATTAAATTTGGTGCAAATCAATGATATTTTGAGCAAAAAAATCAATTTTGGTGCAAATTGAAGCAGATTTGGAGTGTGAAAACAAACTTGTTGCAAATGAAAGAGATTTGGAGGAAAGGAAAACAGATTTGGTATAAAAGACAACAGATTTGGAGCAAATTTAAACAGATTTGGAGTATGAAAACAAATTTTGTGCAAATAAAACAGATTTTGAGCAAAGGAAAACAAATTTGGTGCAAATGAAGAAAAATTTGAGTATAAAATTAAATTTGGTGCAAATGAATGATATTTTGAGCAAAAAATCAATTTTGGTGCAAATTGAAGCAGATTTGGAGTGTGAAAACAAACTTGTTTGCAAATGAAAAAAGATTTGGAGGAAAGGAAAACAGATTTGGTGTAAAGACAACAGATTTGGAGCAAAAAACAATTTGAGTATGAAAACAAATTTGGTGCAAATAAAACAGATTTTGAGCAAAGGAAAACAAATTTGGTGCAAATGAAGAAAATTTGAGTATAAAATTAAATTTGGTGCAAATGAATGAATTTTGAGCAAAAAAAACAATTTTGGTGCAAATTAAGCAGATTTGGAGTATGAAAACAAATTTTGTGGCAAATAAAACAGATTTTGAGCAAAGGAAAACAAATTTGGTGCAAATGAAAAAATATTTAAGTATAAAATTAAATTTGGTGCAAATGAATGATATTTTGAGCAAAAAAATCAATTTTGGTGCAAATTGAAGCAGATTTGGAGTGTGAAAACAAACTTGTTGCAAATGAAAGAGATTTGGAGGAAAGGAAAACAGATTTGGTGTAAAAGACAACAGATTTGGAGCAAATGTAAACAGATTTGGAGTATGAAAACAAATTTTGTGCAAATAAAACAGATTTTGAGCAAAGGAAAACAAATTTGGTGCAAATGAAGAAAAATTTGAGTATAAAATTAAATTTGGTGCAAATCAATGATATTTTGAGCAAAAAAATCAATTTTGGTGCAAATTGAAGCAGATTTGAGTGTGAAAACAAACTTGTTGCAAATGAAAGAGATTTGGAGGAAAGGAAAACAGATTTGGTGTAAAAGACAACAGATTTGGAGCAAATGTAAACAGATTTGGAGTATGAAAACAAATTTTGGGCAAATAAAACAGATTTTGAGCAAAGGAAAACAAATTTGGTGCAAATGAAGAAAAATTTGAGTATAAAATTAAATTTGGTGCAAATGAATGATATTTTGAGCAAAAAATCAATTTTGGTGCAAATTGAAGCAGATTTGGAGTGTGAAAACAAACTTGTTGCAAATGAAAGAGATTTGGAGGAAAGGAAAACAGATTTGGTGTAAAGACAACAGATTTGGAGCAAATGTAAACAGATTTGGAGTATGAAAACAAATTTTGTGCAAATAAAACAGATTTTGAGCAAAGGAAAACAAATTTGGTGCAAATGAAGAAAAATTTGAGTATAAAATTAAATTTGGTGCAAATCAATGATATTTTGAGCAAAAAAATCAATTTTGGTGCAAATTGAAGCAGATTTGGAGTGTGAAAACAAACTTGTTGCAAATGAAAGAGATTTGGAGGAAAGGAAAACAGATTTGGTGTAAAAGACATTAGATTTGGAGCAAATGTAAACAGATTTGGAGTATGAAAACAAATTTGGTGCAAATAAAACAGATTTGGAGCAAAGGAAAACAAATTTGGTGCAAATAAACAAATTTTGAGTATAAAATCAAATTTGGTGAAAATGAATAAGATTTTATGCAAAAAAAACAATTTTAGTGCAAATTGAAGCAGATTTGGAGTGTGAAAACAAACTTCTTGCAAATGAAAGAAATTTGGAGGAAAGGAAAACAGATTTGGTGTAAAGACAACAGATTTGAAGCAAATTTAAACAGATTTGGAGTATGAAAACAAATTTTGTGCAAATAAAACAGATTTGGAGCAAAGGAATACAGATTTGGTGCAAATGAAAACAGATTTTTTAAAATGTGTTAAATTAAACAAATTAAAAAAAATCAAAAAAGGAAAAGGAAAACAGATTTGCTGCAAATCAAATTTTTAGTATAAAATCAAATTTGGTGCAAATAAATGAGATTTTGAGACAAGAAAAACAATTTTAGTGCGAATTGAAGCAGGTTTGGAGTGTTAAAACAAACTTGTTGCAAATGAAAGAGATTTGAAGCAAAGGAAAACAGATTTGGTGCAAATAAAACCATATTTTGAGTGCGAAAACAAATTTGGTGCAAATAAAATAGATTTGGAACAAAGGAAAACAGATTTGATGTAGATGAAAACAGATTTTGAGTATTAAAACAAAATTGGTGCAAATGAAACAGATTTGAAGCAAAAGAAAACAGATGTAGTGCAAATTAAAACAGATTTGCTGCAAATGAAAACAGACTATTAGTAGCATATTATAACAGATTTGGAGCAAATGAAAACAAATTTTGAGTATAAAAACAAATTAAAAAAACAAGTTAGAAGAACAGCTTTGGTGAAAATGAAAAAGATTTGGTGCAAATGAAAATCAAATTTGATGCAAATAAAAATAGATTTAGAGCAAATGAAAATAGATTTGGAGTAAAGGAAAACAGATTTGGTGCAAATGAAAACAAATTTGGTGCAAATGAAAACAGATTGGGAGCCATTGAGAACAGATTTGAAACAAGTGAAAACAAATTTGGAACATTTAAAATACATTTGGAACAAAATATTAAGAATTGAAAACATGAAAACAAATTTGGAGTAAATAAATACAGATTTAAAATATGTACTTCAGCGGCTTAATTTTTTTATATACTATATAAGTAGGCAAACACCAATTTGGAAATCGTTCAAAAAATTAAGCCAATAAAGTACATATTCCAAATCTGTTTTCATGTTTTCAATTCTTTTTTATTTTGTTCCAAATGAATTTCAAATGTTCCAAATTTGTTTTCACTTGTTTCAAATCTATTTTCATATGCATCAAATTTTCTTTCATTTGCACTAAATCTGTTTTCATTTGCACCAAATTTGTTTTCATTTGCACCAAATCTGTTTTTCTTTTTTCCAAATCTGTTTTTTGCTCCAAATAATGCTGTAAAAAGTATAGAGGGGCATCATGAACAAATTTACTTTCAGAAAATGAGAATCCAATCCACAATACTTACAATTAAGGTAAGAATAATAATTAGATCTTTTTACTCCTGGGAAGATAAAAATAGTTAATATTCTATGTGTTTACTCCCCAGCCAGAGCGTCCTCAACAGCCGGGGGATAGACCCGTTTATAGTGAGCTGCATAAACTGCACTACAGACAAATGAATTAAAACTACTCTGGAACGAACAACTGTGGAAGTTTTCGCAGCGCGAGGATGCCTTCAGTGAGGAGTCTTGTCTCCGTTGCAGTGGTGCTTCGTGTGAATGACCTCCTGCAGGAGCTCCAACATTAATACACCAAATGATTTTGGATAAAACAGTATTTTTGTTCAAATTCCGAAAAGGACTTGAGAGAGGCTTGGAGATGAAACAGTATTTTCGTTCAAATTCTGAGAGCTGCTTGTATTGGTCAAAATTTGTCTCGAAGACTGCGTCCGATGAACGAACAAAGTTGCATTTTATCGGGAACTGGACCGCAAAATACCACTCTCTGGGCAGTTTATAGTAATCGCGTCCCTCCTGTTAATCCATCTTAAGGCGGAGGAGAAACTCAAAGTACAGATCAACGTCAACGAAGTAGTATAAGACTACAGTCAAGCTCATCACTGAAAAGTGGCAAAAGTCTTGAAACAAATCGGTAAAAGGGAAATGGGCGTATCGTCTGATAGCGGATGCTGCTTGGAAACACGGAACATGGAACTCAGCGGTCACGGATGCTTTCGTAGCTACCTGCATCGGTTCAAGAGAGCAGATACCCCTAACTGCTGCTATTGGGCCATACCAATATATCATCTTTTCGTACACTAAATGGTTCGAAGACAGACAGAGTAGCGAAGCCAAATAGAATATCCTAGAAAGAATGCTAATAGCGATTATGTCTACTAAGGCCCAGGAAGAACAAGAGTTCCAAGTAGCTTAAGACTTACGAGAAGGGCAAAGCCCCAAAAGGCCAGAAGCACGAGACGAAGCAGAAGAGGATTCGGAAGAAATGCTTTAGCGATTCCGGCACCGCCATGAAATGAGCTGTTAGCTTTAGTAAAAATCTGATACGTAACACCACCCTAAACATCTTGGTTGTGTTTTTTGAAGATTTCCGCACTCTCAACGCACCCAAAAAAAAGAAATTTAAACGAACGGAAGGAACGAACGAACCAAGGAGGAACTGTCTGTAAACTTAGGCAAAACCTCCGGGTAGCCCTCACAGGACATAGAAATCTTTAAGATTTGAGGGTACCAAGAATGTGAGAAAATAAGTACAGTTCTTGAAGGCGGTCAAGTACCCAGGTTTAACCATGGGCTTGGTTGTGAAAATAACCAACTAAAGCAACCAAGGCTATGTGGACATGTAGAAGCATGAATGACAAAACGTCGGAACTAAAACCAAAAATGGTTCTGTGATTTTGCACTAAAGTTGTTGCACCCACAGTAACATCTTTCATGTGCCATATTCGGTCTCCCGGACGTTGGCGATTCGACTTGGCCGAAGCCTTCCCCATAGTTCACAGATTGATATTGGACTTACTTTTTGATCACAGCAGTGCACCATATGTAACGCGAGCAGGGTTCGAACCGCGCACTTACGCTTCTTAGTCGACCCGTGGATGCTTCACAATATACTACTGTACAGTCGAAACATACTCATTCTTAATCTGATGGCACCTGGCCAAGAAAAAGAAAAGCATTAACAAAAACTTACTAAGTTGCAGAGACTTGCATGCCGAGGAATAATGAAGGCAATGTTAACAACCCCCACCGCAGCTATGAAGACGCTTTTATGCATTTGTTCATTTCACTTATACCCGATTTCTTCGCCTAGAGATATCTATTAGATAATCTATCTTTTAGATAATTTAACGAAGTAACCAATCAGACAGCAGCAAAACAAAACAATCAGAAATATGATTGGCTACTACGTTAATTTATCTTATAGATAAATTATCTAAAAGATATCTTTAGGTGAAGAAATCGGGCATTAGTGGTGGAGATGGAATAATAAACAGTTAGAGCTATGCAACCCGCGTTGGGGCCATTAACAGTAACAACATAGGGTGCAAGCATTTAGATAGAGTCAGCCAGCACTGTAAAGACTTCCAAAAACCTTTCGGGATAACCATACTGAAGAAAGGAGGAAAGCGACTAAGCAGGAGCTGGGGGCTCGGTATGATAAAATTTTGTATATATCAGATGGGGAAGGTAACGGGAAACCACCCGATTAATTACATTTCTTTGTAAGGTCAGATTGCCTTCAGCTAAGTTGACTCCAACATTCAAAACCGGATGGGCACCGAGAGAAGAGAAGGAAGATATATCTGATAGGTTCGTAACATCGAATCGCACTAGAGCAAGAATAAGCGGGGAAAGAACGGGTGATGCTATCAGCATTAACCTGGGACGCCACGCTACTACTTTCCAATCAGAAAAACTGCTATAACGGCCCGCGCAAAGGAAATGATACAGAAGTTCTATGAAGATAAGAAAATATGTGTAATAACAAACAGCAATCAAAGCTTGCCTGCATTTTCGCCATTGCATTTTTCTCAAAAAAAGGTCGAGGATGCGCCATCCATTTTTCTATATCTCTTCTAATGATCGAGTTCTCCATAGAACTATAAAAATTGGCTCACCGAGTACAGTGTTTGTATTTTTCCAAAAATAAAAATATGTAAGAATACGTTTCAAATTAAAAGGGGTTTAAATTAAATAGGCGCCGAGTACGTTAAAATCCAGTAATTTAGCTCACTCCTCTTCGAAGTAATAAAATGACAATTGAAGTATGAAATTTTAATAGCTTTTATTATAAAATTGGCCATTTTAAAGTCGCCATTTTGTATTTTCACAATTTTAGACGTACAATTAACTTTTAATATTGCTATGGTTCAAAATAATAATTGCTACTGTTAATTAAGATTCAAATTATTTCAGTCAGGTTCTTAAACTTAAATTGGGGATTCTATACCCTTCAAAATCTCCCCCATCCAGTGCATGTAGTTGATTTTATCAAATGTGAAAATTTCAGCTTGACCGTTGCTATATAATAACGTGAAATTTTAAGTCACGGTTTAAACTCCTTGGTTTAACATTTAGGTTTGCTCGAAGAGTGCAGATGATGAAGACAAATTTTCTTCAGAAGAAATCGTTTCCGTCATCCATTTGCTGTCTTTGAACTGATGCCGTGACTTCTTCATCAAACTGACTTTTATTTTTAGTTTTGCCTGTATTTGTTTTATTTTCCCTCAACTCTTTGTTTCAACATTTGCGTTAGCTTGAAGAGTTCAATCAAGAAGGGATCATCAAATTTTTCCCAATTGAGTTTACTACAATCTTTCAAAATATGAAACAATTTCTGTGTAGTCGTGTTCTAAACTTGGAACTTCGATAACGAACGGTAAAGTGCTACGTTTACTCTGTCTTCTTTTATGGTATGAAAGTGTGGATGCTGAACGTGAGTATAATGAGAAGATTGGAAAGGAAAATTGGAGAATATTATGAGTGCCACAGGATAGAGTCTGGAGACGTGGCATCTACTTTTCCAGTCGATCTGTAGGCCAAAGAAAGAGCAAGAATCCCTTTGGCCAAGCGAACACCCATTCAGACACGATGGCCTGGCAAAGCAGGTGGATATCGGTGGAAGTAGGCCAATAGACGAGACATTCAAGAATGGGTGTCCAGAGAACACGAAGAGGTGAATTTCTTCCATACACAAGTCTTCACCGGAAATGGATGCTTTAACTACTACCTGCACCGCTTTGGTAAACTTTCAGCTCTCACTTGTGACCACTGCCGAGGACACGGTAGGGCACGAAATCATTTGCTGTTCGAGATCCGAGTGGGCCGAGCTCGAAGTTAAAGAAAAACTGACGCCCGAGACCATGGTGGCCACTATGCTAAAATACCATGCAGACTAGGCAAACCACCAAAAGCATAGTTCGTGAAATTCTAATACCCCCAACCACGGTAGTAATCTCTTCCTTAACAAGCGGATCCCTGTGGGGCGAGGGTGGTAAGTGGGAGGTTTTAGTCAGTGAAAACCGACATTACTAGAATTAGATGATTCTGGTATCTTCTGCCTGCATTGTGCTAAAAGAAGGTTAGCTTGAAGAGTGTAGGGGGAGGAAGGACAAATTTATTCAGAAGAAAGCTTTTCCATCTCCATTTCAGTTTTGCTTATGTACTTGTATTTTTTTTCTAACGTATGATTCAACATTTGGGGTTAATTTAGGCTAGCTGAAGAGTGCAGGGGAAAAAGGCAATCGTCACATTTTATCCAAATAATAGATCTCACTAGGCCATCTTATCGAAGAGCGTCCATTAATGAGTGAAAACTTTCGGGGATGGGAAGGTCGGGAAAATCTTAACCATCGTCCCTTTAAAGGAGCAAAATGCAGGTTCAATCAATTTATCATTGGCTTACGGTTGGAAAATATGAGCGGAATGTAAATTTATACTTGTTTTTATTGATAACACATCTATGCCGAATTTTAGAAGCATTTAAAAACGAGCAAATTAATCCCCCCGCCAATTTAAGTGACGCACGACCTCATAAAACTATTACCTACGTCATGTTCGTAGTTTGAAAATTGCACCATCACAATTTGCATTGATTAATTCGCTGGCAAAGTTCGAGTGTATTTCGTATCAAATAATATTCTCATCAGACGTGCCGAGCCATCTGGCGTGATAATATCAAAATTCGGAAATGTCTCTAGGAAGTGTTGGTTGAAGATTTTTGTTTTTAGTAGAATTTAGTGTAAGTAATTTTAACCAACGAATACAAAGACGTGTGACGGTCAAGTTCGTAATTCAAAAATAGATTTTTGTGTATTTTCTTTGTGCACTCGCTCAATCATACAAAATAAAACGTCAAAACAAGTGCACACAAAACACATTTAAGGTTACATTGTGAAAATTTTAGAAACGTACAGTGACTGTGCAAACTTGTCTAGTGTTCTCAGCTGTTGTAGGTGATTGACTCTTGACGTTTGTCTAATTGTCTTTAATTTGTTATAGTTGGTGGATTTTCGCGTTTCGTTTTAGAACAAATATTTGAAAATTGTCGTTCGTTTGACATTACAATAAATAAATAAATGCAAATATGAGTGAACTTAATCAAGAGGAGGTAATTACTAATTTTATTTTTTTTCGCGTTTATTTTTAAATATTTCATTTCTTTTCAGATACGCAGAAAACGTTTGGCTCGACTGGCAGCTTTAGATAATAATTCGCCATCTAATTCGATCTCGCCCCCAATTACCCCGATCTCTCAGTCACCTTTAAATGACACCGCTCGAAATCAGAGTCCTTTAGCCCTTTTGACACCACAAACCGAAGAAGCACAAAATGTGGGTGGCGATAAAGGTTTTCGAGTACCAAGCAAGCCTATCGATATGCCTTCTGGCTCCAAAGCTAGAGATTACGTGAGGCCTATACCACAAAGAAGTGACTCCGAAACAAGCTCCATTCATATGGAAGTCGACGAACCAAACTTCGCCGATAAGAATGCCAATACCGACATCGATTCGGGGATTGAAAATATGGAGGTAAGTAATTTTAATTACAAAAACCATGCTCATTTTTCAAGTAACTGTAACTTTGCCGTTCAAGTTCTTTGTCCTTATGCCATGACATCACTTAAGAAATTAATGTTGACCCCTCAAGGAACCTTGCTTGTCTCATTGTATCGTTACTAATTTATTGAAGATACAAAAAAGATAATTCAAAATAGCGGCACGTAATTTAATTAGGTTTACTAATTTTTATTGTCTTGCTTTAACTTTTTTCAAGCCTTGACTCCAACGCAATAACTGTTGATTTTTTAATTACCTTATTTGCTCAAATTAAGATAAAAAACGTGTGGTTGTTGTGCAAATAAAAATATAAAACTATTAAATGAAAGTATTGATCACACATTTAGCTTGCGAAATTGAAATATTGCCATATTTTGAGTTATGCAGAAGCACAGGGTTTGAGTCCTTTTCGTGCAAGTAAAACCATAATTTTGTTTAGATTTAATGATAAGAGTCTGGTCATTGTTTTATTTTGTGTCGAAATAACTGGAAAAAATTGAGAAAATTTGGCATCGCACACCCACATTAAGTATTGGCAAAATTAAAGTAGATGAAATTTTGTGTAAAACTAAAAAATAAATATTGATTTAGGTTGTAAAGTTTTCGAGATACAGCCCTTCGTAAAACCACAATTTTGTTTTCAGTTTTCGATATCAACTTTTTTATATTCATGCGAAGTGAAAGTGGTTTATAGACAATTTTCTATTAATTCCAGCATATAACAATCTTCTAACACTAACAGGGTCTTATTTGTGAGCTTTCAAAATTGATAATGCTTTTTACAATTTTGTAAATACAAAATTTAGTTTTTAAACAAAAGTTTGTATAAAAACTAGATATTTTGTCATAAAAAATCATTTTTTGTAGATTACATTTGAAGTAGCTTATTGTGTTCCCTATATTTTATAATTATATTTTCCCAAAATTTTAAGTAAATCCGTTCATTTGTTTCTACTAAAACACAGCAAAAGCCCACCCGTAAGTGCCAACGGCAAACCACCAAGGTGTAATTTATCTAGTAAAGCCTTTCCTTTTTCTATATTGTAATCTCAAGATGTATTTCCTTTAGCCGATCCATATTTAGCTTCTAAAATTGACCATATAACGAAAAGTTCGGGAAAATTATCAATTGTAATCGCACGAAACCTGGAGATATCGAAGAATTTGGTTTGAGAAGTAGAACCCCGTTTAATTCCTTTTTTGGTTTAATAATTCAATCGTTTTTGATTCAACAATGTAACAGTTTTGTCCAAAAATGTAACTTTTTTGTTAAATAATTGAACTATTTTCTTTAATAATTCCACAATAATTAAAATATTTTTGGTTTGACAATTTAATTGGTTTTGGTTTTTGGTTCAACAATGCAAAATTAATGTTCAAAATGCAACTGTTTCGTTCAATAATTCAACTGTTTTCTTCTATAATTCGACTACTTTATTTAATAAATGCAACTGTTCAATAATTCAACTGCCTCAAATTGTTTTTTGTTGAATATTTTAATTGTTTTTAGTTTAACACTTGAACAGATTTTTCAACAATTTTACTGTTTTTTTTCAAGAATTTAACTGATGTTTTATGCAAAATACCTAGTGGTTTGTCCAAAAATGCAATTGTTTTGTTAGATAAATCAACTGTTTGGTTCAATAATTCAACTACCTTTAATTGTTTATTGTTGAATATTACAATTGTTTTTGGTTTAACAATTTAACAGATTTTTCAACAATTCTACTGTTTTTCTAAAATTCAACTGTTTTTTGCAAAATAGCTACTACTTCGTCAAAAAATGCAATTGTTTTGTTAAATAAATCAACTGTTTTTTCCAATAATAAACTGTTTTGTTTAATAAATTCAGCTGTTTGGTTCAATAATTCAACTGCCTTCAATTGTTTATTGTTGAATATTTCAATTGTTTTTGGTTTAGCAATTTAACAGATTTTTCAACAATTCTACTGTTTTTCGAGAAGTCAACTGTTTTTTCGCAAAATAGCTACTACTTTGTTCAAAAATGCAATTGTTTTGTTAAGTAAATCAACTCTTTTGTTCAATAATTCAACTGCCTTTAATTGTTTTTAGTTGAAGAATTTAACAGATTTTCCAATAATTCTGCTGTTTTTTCAAGAATTCAACTGTTTTATGCAAAATAGCCATTACTTCGTCTAAAAATGCAATTGTTTTGTTAAATAAATCTACTGTTTTGTCCAATAATTAATCTATTTTATTTAATAAATTTTACTGTTTTTTCCAAAATTCAACTGTTTTATGCAAAATAGCTACTATTTAGTCACAAAAATGCTAATTTTTTGTTGAGTAAATCAACTCTTTTGTTCAATAATTAAACTACTTTATTTAATAAATTCAGCTGTTTGGTTCAATAATTCAACTACCTTCAATTGTTTTTGACTTGGTTTTTGGTTTAACAATTTAACAGATTTTTCAACAATTTTGCTACTTTTTTTAAGAATTCAACTGTTTTATGTAAAAAAAGCTATTAGTTTATCCAAAAAGCAACTGTTTTGTTAAATAAATCAACTTTTTATTCAATAATTAAACTGGTTTGAATAACAATTGAACCGAGGGTTAACCCTAGTGAAGTTTTTGTACCATTCATGAAGTATGACATCTCATGTGAAGTACATGAAGTACTTCACGTGGAACATCCTCAGTGCCTCTACAACGGAAGATCTTCAATTTATTTCTGATAAAAGGGGTTGGAACATCCAGTGCCTCTGCAACGGAGATCTTCAGTTTATTGATAAAATAAACTATTCAATCCGGGGGTCTGGGGTGTGGAACACCTCCAGTGCACAAATTTTGAAATGAAGAACATTGCAGAACATGCAGAACCCCAGACCGAGTAGTTTACTTTTTATCAGAAGTAAACTGATATCTAATTGAAAGCACTATGTTACAGAGTTTAAATAATTTATTTTTATTAAAGTGAATTAAATATTTAAGCATATCTCAAGTTTATTAAAATTAGCTATGGTCAAGTAAATGTGTTTAATTCGTAATTTGACAATTAATTATAAATTGAGTAATTATAAATTCCTGAATTATATGAAGTACGAAGTATGAGAATTATCATAAATTAGGTGAATGTAAGTTAATTGTACACGATTTTCTAGACTGGTTGACCCCTGAATTGAACCATTTTTGAATGTAACAGTTGAATCGGTGGCGAATATTTAATTTTTGTTTACCAAGATTCGAAAAGCCAGAGAAAATTATCAATTTTAATCAGGGAAAACCGGAAAAGTCTGGAAATTTGGTGAAAACCATGTACCTAAGACTTAAAAGAGCGAGATTTTTCAAGGAGGAAAAATGTTGTCAACAGGTGGCGCGACAATGTAAAAACGACAATTATGAACAAACAAGTTCTTATTTGTTCACAAGTTGTGGATTGACAATCTCTTTGCTAAATAAAATTTATATACTTTCGTAGAAGTTATTTACTGTATAGGTAATAATTTATTAGCAAAATGAGGTTGTTTAAGCATTCAATGATGAATATTTTCGGAAACGCCAGAATGAAAAAGCTCTGACAAAAGTAATTAGCAACTAGCAGATTGCAACGAAACTATGCGTTATTCCTTGCTTAACTAAATAATATAAATTTAATTCTGGAATTTCAGGATTATAGCAACAATATTTTAGTTTCTCTTTAGTCTTTTGGTTTTCTATTGGTGCTGTATTTATTTATTTTTCCTCGGTGTAAAAATCGAAAAAATTCAAATAAAGGGGGGGTTCACAAAACGTACATATTTCCAAGCGGGGGGGGAGACCACCTTGTATATTTGGTGTACATAATTTTGTAAATGATTTGCTATTGTTAGCAAATTTCTGCAATTGTTTGCAAATGCCTGTAAATTTTTGTAAATGCTTGTAAATCTTGGCAAATGACTGTAAATGTCTGAAATAGTTTACAAATATCTGTGTAAGTTTTTGTAAATGTTTGCAAATTTTGCAAATGTGTGTAAATTTTTGTAAATGCCTGTACATTTCTGCCAATAACTGTAAATCTTTGCAAATGTTGGTAAATGTCTGAAATTGTTTGCCAATATCTGTGTAAATTTTTGTAAATGTTTGCAAATTTTGCAATTGTTTGCAATTTTAGGCTTCTATACATAGTATAGAAAGAAGCCTTATGATCTGGCTTCGTGTCCGTCTGTCCGTCTGTCCGTCCGTCCGCATAATTCAAAGTCACTAAATTAGTGACAAAAACCTTTGTCACTAAATTTTACTTTTTGTGGGTGGATGGACAAACGCGTGAATGGATTAACAAGATTCAAAATAATTAATTGAGATCAAACACACAGAGTTGTGGACGCTTTTCAAATGTTTATGTGATTATTTTATTCATCTTACACTTTTTTGGGTTGGTAATAAATGAACTAACCAATTAAAGGTGCGAAAGAGTGAAAGTAAAATTACGTAAAACGTAAAATAACACTTACAAAATGCAAATCAATTTCTTATATAGAAAATTTTTGTTACCAACTAAAAAATTAAAATAATCGTGCAGGTAAAGAAAAATTATAAATTTAAATTAAAATAATTACAAAATATTATATAATCGTAAACCAAAAAGGTAGCTGTATAGAAGCCTAAGAACTGCGGTCATCCGAGTTCCACCTTGTTTTACAAATTATTGTAAATTCGAATTTGGTGTACACATTTTTGGTCAGTGGTCCCCCCGTTTTCAAGTTAATAACATAAACTTAATATAAATAGAAAATAGATTAATAGAAAATAAATATGTCATAAGCGACAGCAACTACAATTTTAAATTCCACGTTAAACTGTAGGAACTGTTTATTCTGCATTGCAAAAATCAGCTTAACGTATAGGACTTTGGGGCAAAGTACAGAGTACAAAATTTTCTATAGAAATGAAAGCAAATTATGAAAGAAAATATAATTAGAAATATTATCAACTATGAACGATTCGAAAATTTTGACGTTTATTCATTAAAAATCAAAATTGTAATACATTTGTATGATAGGCTAAATTCGAACCTCAAGTCCCGCCCATTTTTTTTACTTAAAATCATCTATTTTATCACGTTTTTGATGCAGGTGTTACATATGGGTAACTGTTATTTGAATAAAATATTGAACTGCGTCGATTTAAGAAGTATTTTTACGAAAATAATTTTTAGGGTGAATCCGAGTCTTGTGGTGGTTGAGTTTGTCAAAACCGACTTTTGAACCGCCACAAGCCGTTTTGCCGTTAAAAATATCCCCCTAACTCGAAAAAGTGTGGATGTTGACCCGACGGATAGACGGGAGCAACTGACTCCCTCCTCACGCTGCTTCAGTAGGCCCCGCATAGAACGCACGCACCGCCAATACAATAATCCATCCGTTTTCATGATTTAACATTTTTAACTAATTGTAAAAAAATTTGAAAAATCTCCACAGACCAAAAGTCCGAGATGTCGTACTCTGACCAGACTTTACTCTTGTAGTCTAGAGCGTCACGAAAACAAGGCAAGGCATTGTCTGCATTGAAATGAATTTGCACATCTGTTTGTGGGGGTAAAATCCGCCACTGTTTAGCTTTGACGGTGTGCAAGGGTCTTAAGTTTGCTTAGGGTGCCATGCAGGAATGAATAAAATAATACAAACTAACGGCATTATCATTAATTTATTCTTCTACTGATGATAAAAGGTAGACGCGTATTATAAATTCTGAAAAATGAAAATTGAAGACTTGTTCTCAATGTTCTGCAAACTTAATTGTTTATTGTTGAAACAGGAAAATCAATTCTATCTAATATATAGTTTACAGTGTATTGATTATCATTAATGGACCTAGAACTGCAGTCTGTTATAATCAACGACATATTCTACTGTTACCATCGCCATTATCCATACAAATTTTTAGTATAAATTAACCTGACTATAAATAAGTTCGACCTTCAACCAACTGATTACAGTGGCTGACATATTGAAAGAAATTTACAAAACGATTTCGCT
Organism: Lycocerus yunnanus; assembly: GCA_036346125.1. Classification (NCBI taxonomy): domain Eukaryota; kingdom Metazoa; phylum Arthropoda; class Insecta; order Coleoptera; family Cantharidae; genus Lycocerus; species Lycocerus yunnanus. Next base: position 7,026,437 of record JARFIX010000052.1, read on the forward strand.
CAGAAAACCAAAATGGCTAAAAATTCACCCAAGCCACCTACAATAATTACGTAAAATTTAAAATTATTTACCCATAATATCCACCTTATGGCGATTTTAATAAAAATTATCGAAAGTTTCATTGCAAAATTGGTTTTATATTGAAATTGCTTCAACCCTCGTCTCAAGGCAGGTCACTTGTCAGATGGAATGTACACGGTGTTGAAAATCTAATGTGAAATTTTCAAAATTGAAAAAAAACGCAAAAAATAGACATTTAACATTATTTTTAGTAGTTTTGTGAATTCCTGCTCGCTTATTTAACCTACGGAAAATATATTGGTATTTATGGAATTAGAAAATTTTTGCGCAATTAATGATAATAATCAACAATTAAATTTTTTCGTCGATTTTTATTAAAAAATATTAATTAGTTTTTTTATTTTCGAACCATTCACAATACAATACTACTTTCTCGTCATGGTGGAAAATTTTGTCGGAATTAACTTAATTGGGAAGAAAAATAGAAAAATTCATCCCCTTCCCCCGCGAACCGGTATAAAAATAATTGCCTTACTAACTAAAGCCTTTAACCTTATGCCTTACAAGTTAAACTAAAGACTAACGAGTCAAAGAATCTCATTTACGAGCTATTTCAACGCAGACTTCTCTTTCATTAAAATTTTTGTCTTCGTTAAAATTAATTTTCAAGGTTTATACAAACTGCAAGTGATTAATACTAATATACAGTTTGGATCCAAAGAATTGGCCAATCTTGAATCATTATCTGCCAGGCCATAAAATTTATCATTTTGATGAAAATAATTATCGTGATTGTTCTGTAAACAATGCTCTTGAAGGTTTATGCAAATAATATGAAACAAATTTATTATTTGGTTAAAGTAAATTTAATAATAATTGCACAAGGCCGGATTACGTCAATACAATTTTTTGTATCTCAGCTCCTCCAGCCCCAAACAAAAGGGAAACGTGGTGATATTACTGTAGACTTATTAACCACATGTTACGTGCGCCAATGGTTATTTTTGATTAATATTTAAAACTTCACGTTGAAAATTGAAAGATCGAAACTTTCAATCAAGCATTTTTGCTGACAGAATGGTTTTGAACTGAAAATGTGCAACTCCGCAATCACACAATGCTTATGATGAGTGTTATTGATTAAACGCGAAGGTTTGTTGTTGAAGAAGTTCATCTCTCTCATATTAGGGGGTTTGACGTAAACAAAACGGGATAATCCTGCAGTCACGCAATATTGATGATTATTGACTAAGGGTAGGTAATGGTTGACCAAAACTAGCAAAAAGGTTTATTACTACCAATTTGCTATTGAATTTAATGAAATTTGCGGAAATCACTAGAAGCCACCTAAAGTCGTTCTAAAACAAAATAATTTTTTGATTTTACATTACATTAGATGTACTTTTGAATTGACCAATCCAAACTTCTGTCAAAAGTAGTGCCGCAGTCTATTTTTTGAGAAGTTTTAAATTACCTATATAATTAAAGCAAATATGTAATAATAAATATGTAAATATATACCTACATAGTAAGTAAATATTAGTTTCTCATGGCTGATAATTTGACGTCCAAATAAACGTCGTTTTGTTTTGTGCTCTATGAAAATAAAGAAATGAATTACAATTTATTAAGCGCCGCAGGCGATTTTTTTTTAAGTCATCGATGAAGGTCTCGTTGGGAAGTTTTGGGAAGAATAATTAAAATTATACAATACAATACTGTCAAATATGCAAGATATTAATATTATGGTGCAAATTTTACCATAAAAAACATTTTACTACAACAACGAGGGTGTAAATAGAGCCCGGAGTAAACTCAGCACCCTTCGTGCTTTAATTTGCATTGCAATTGGTAAATATTTTACTCGTATATTAAAAAACAAGTAAATAGCACATAATATATTATTTTAAATCTTTCTTTTAGGTTAATTTGAGGGGACCGATATCTTTGAAACAAGTATTGACATCAGTGCAGGATCTAGGGGTACAAATGTTGTGGAGCTCAACTATTCGGTGGATCGAGGCTACATGCGGTTGGTTATGTGGTGGCTAAAGTTGTTTAAATTAAAAATATGACATAATTGAAAGCAGTTTTGTTTAACATATTTTAAGAAGTTATTCGAATGAATCCAAAAAAATTGAGAACGAAGTGCGCCGTAGGCGATTTCTCTAAATGGTTCTGAATCTCATGTTAAATGTTGAACCCGATACAAGATTTTTTTTTAAATTTTAATTGATTCTATTACTAAAGCAGGTTATTTATACAAATTGCTTACCGATGACATGAAAAATGGTAACGTCAAGGTAGCCGGGACATATCAAATTCAAATATTAGTAAAATTGCATAGACAATGAATCTGAAACTGAATTATTCTGTACAAGCAACACCTCCATTACGACAACACAATAAACTATTATTTAATTAGCTTGTTAACTTTTTAAAATATAATTTAATCTTGTTTTATGAGCAATAATTCATATATACATATTTTACCATAATTACACAAGAGAGAAACGAATGGCTTATTCTGTTAATAAATATTGAGTTTACCAGCTAAAAATTGCAATAGCTCATCGGTGAATTGCTAAAGGGACATTGCAGTGTACTTTATCATCACCGTTCAGAAAACAATGCTCCAACTTTTAGTATATAAATTTTATTCACACAATTATTGATCATAAGGGAAATTTTACGGTGTTCGTCTGTCTGTTCGGGCGGACGGGTTTACCTGCGAATAACTTGGTTTTGGCTCGTTTTTTGATCCTATGCTGAACTGTGAAGTTACTGCAATGCTACAATGAAGGTTCAACAACACGGCGTGCACAAAATAACATAAATTTTGTTTCCCGTTTTCTGCTATTTGCTAACACTTGATCCTCTCCTTAGAAATAGTTGTAAGTCTACACGAGAGATAAAATCTAGAGAATTTATAATTGATTTTCTAAAAATAATTACTTAGAAGCGCATTCTGCAGGAAAAACAAAGGAATAATTAAAACTGTTTCGAGTTATCTAGTTGGAGTTACCAAATTTTAATTTCTTATCCATTCGAAAAACAGCAGCCGCATATCAATTTTATAAAGGTTATCGCTTTAGACTGATCAATTTTTTTTAGTATTAGAGCAGTTTTTATTTGGTCTGCTTGTGCTGTCTCGCCCTAATAGGTCGTCCGCCTTTATTGATTCCGTATTTTGAGGGTAAGGATCAGAGGAATGTATCAGCCAAATGCAAGTTATTGCAGATACCGTCCGTCTGGTTCTTGACCTGCGATTATTTCAATCATGACATTGTAGCAATTTTATTATTTATGCAAATTAAATGCGCCGAGTTGTCACGGAATCGGCGTTGGTAACGAACCTTGTTTTTGCAAAAATGTTTAATTTCATTTGTTCGATCGAAGAATCGCCTGCGGAGACGAACAGTTATTTTATTTTCGACTTACTTGGAAAACTCATTTTTATTTTTCAGGCATTCAGAAAGACTAACCAACTAGGACTTGAAGTTATTTATTTCCTCGATACTAATCGTTTTAAAATTAAATTGCTTCTTTAACTTTCTAGCCACGTAAGATTACATTTTACTTTAATTTGATTAAAATTGACGTTAAGTGATATCGAAAATCGCATTTATTGATTTAGGGAACTTTCCAAAAATTATTCTCAGTTCTCAGCAGGTATTTATTTTTTATCGACTGTGATCAATCTAAATAAATTAATTTTGATTAATGACTTTTTTGCATTCCACATCAAAGGTGTAGCTTACGAATTTTACGTTCTTCTTATGTGTCTGTTAGCATTTTTTATTTGAAAAAAAATACCTACATCTAGGAAGAAAGTGAATTAAATTGTAGGTCACTTGGACCAACAAGTTTTGTTTATTCATTCACATTTAATCAAAAATGATGTTTCAGTTATTTTTTTGCTAGCTTTGCTTCCAGGGGTAACGGCCAAGAGCTAATTTGACAAAAACTATTTCTGGTAATTTTGTTTAGTCAATTCCGGCAACTTATTTTCGTTCATACTTTGTGGTAATGCGCTTTTTGCTGTTACTAAATTTAACTGATTATTGTTAAATTTTTCCCACGTCGTTGACATCCGCAGTTTTGGCAACTCATCGTTTAAATCACTCGACGTTTTATTTACATTTAAATGCTGTTATGAAATTGACAAGTGTGTCAATTAGTAGAAAAAAACTTGTACACTGCAATATGTGGTGGCCAAAAACTCTGTACTGCTTAAGACTGTGAAATAAGATAAAATCAGCTAGAAGTGCAAAGAGCGCGCAAAGCTTTGGGAACTGCAAAATTGTAAGCATTTATTTCAGATTTTATGATTGAAGGGGGTTCCCCTTAGAGAATATCTTCTTCTATAATTCTCACCTATTATGGTTGCTGTATAGGGGACCTATTGTTTAACATGAGCTCCGAAACACTCATAATAGATTTCATTTTGAGAAAGTTTTACTCAGAAGATTATATTCTAAGAGAGAAGACTGCTTATTTCGCGTAAAGGATTTTTCGCATGATCTACGACCGGCTTTAAAATAGAACCGAGAACAAAACAAATAAGACCGAAAATAGCGTATTAGTTGTTATAATTTAGTAAATATTTAATGCAGCAATGGATATCTGCCAGCATTTGGCACCTGGTTTCAAACACCGTTGCAGTCGTCGTCGTAGGGAAAAATTAAGTAAATTTGAACCAATCGTACACTTACCAAGTCTATGCCCTCTATGAGACGGTCAAAATTAGTTGTAACTTCGTCGGGAACTCGAAGCTAATAATATAGCTAAAGATATAGATTTGTTCCAAGTTTCTAAAATAATTTATTAAACGCTGCCGATTACATGACTAATCAGATTAAAGCAAAAATTATCGCAACTTTTTGAGTGCTGATATTTTTATACAGGTCAAGCCTGATTTTTTCAAATTCCGCCTTTACCCTAAATTTCTTATATAGATTCATAGATGCAGATATATCAGTGGAACTCGATATCTTGCTCTTCGCCAAATTGTGCAGTAAAAATCCATAAAATTCTCATTTTATTGGAAAAGTAATCTTCTGGTGATTGTATTGTCGTCAGGAATACACCACTACGCCAAATTTTAAAGTTATTGCTCATCTAATGCAACGAGCAAGTTTTTAAGAAAATTACTTATGTTTTAAGAATGAATTTAATAATTTTCAAGTTAAGTAAAATTTTAAATTAAATATGTCAAAGACTTTTTACTTTTTCGTGGTTGTTCACTATTTTGGTATTTGCAAAATGAAATTAAATACATGTTTTGAAAGAAAAGCTTTATTTTAAAGAAAATTAATATATTAACAAAATAAATCAGGGTTTCCATTAAATTTTATAAAACAAATTCACTGACTTTTTCGGGGTTTCCCTGATTAACATTGATAATTTTTCCTGACTTTTCAACACTTGGTAAACAAAAATCAATTATGGATCAATTATTATTATTATAATATCAAAAATAGTTGAATTATGTGCAACAAAACAGTTGCATTTTCGACCAAGCAGCAACTTTCTTACTTAAAACAGTCGAATTGTTGAAAAAACAACCAAATTATTGAAAATGGTGTTGAATTGTTAAAAAACAGTTGAATTATTGAATCACAGAAAACGGAATGTTTAAATCAAGGATAATTGAATTATTGAACCAAAACCAATTGAATTATGAAACCAAAACAATAAAGTTTAAAAACAAAATCATTAACTTATTGAAGAACCAGTTGAATTATTTAAACCAAACAACTGAATTTATTATACGAAGCAGTTGAATTACTGAACAACAGTTAAATTTTTGAACGAAACAGTTGAATTTTTGAATTGTTAAACTAAAACGGCCGAATTATTAAACCAAAACCATTTAAATTATCAATCTTTCTAAAATAATATATTTGAATTGTTATAAATAAATTGAATTATTGAACCAAGCGGCTAAATTATTGAACAAAACAGCTGAATTTATTAAACAAAACAGTTGAATTATTGAACAAAACAGTTGAATTGTCTAACTAAAAACAATTGAGCAGAGTTCTCATCATACTTTTCACCAAATTTTACAAAACAGATTTTCTGACTTTTTCGGGGTTTCTCTGATTGACATTGTTAATTTTTCCTGACTTTTCAATGCTTGATAAAAATAAATCCAATATGCATCAATTGAGCCGTTTTTTTTAAGTGGCCTAAGTCCATTTCTGTTTACATTGAGATAGTGTAACGGAAAACTGTTAAAAATCAATTTTTGTTATTAATTTTTTAGAAAAGAAAATTTATATATTCAAAAATATCGTATTTTTTGAAAATATTTAACCATAAAATGTTTTTATGATAGCTAACTTCAATTTGCATAATGTTACTACAGTTATCAACAAAAAACTGACAAATGGACTTAGGTCGTTTTAAAAATAAACGGCTCAATTATTATTATACCAGAAACAGTTGAATTGTTAAACAAACCAGTTAAATTATTAAACAAAACAATTGCATTTTTGGAGAAAGTAGTTGCTTTCTTGCTTAAAACATTTGAATTGTTGAAAAAACAATCGAATTATTGAAAATTCAATTTAAGTTTTAAAACAGTTGAATTATTGAATCCTAAAAAAGGAATTGTTGAATCGAGGATAATTGAATAACTGAATCAAAAACAATTGAATTATGTATGTAACCAAAAACAATTAAATTTTAAACAAAAATTACTGAATTGTTGGAACAACCACAGTTGAATTATTTGAAACAAACAGCTGAATTATTGATCCAACAACTTAATTTGTTAAACTGCTGAATTATTTTAAAAACAATTACATTTTTAATATTTTGTTAGTAGTTTCTTTGTATAAAACAGTTGAATTGTTGAAAAAACCGTCTAATAATTGAAAAATATGTAAAATTGTTAAAGATGCAGTTGCATTGTTGAATCAAGGATAATCCTGATTGAATAAAAACAATTGAACTATTAAATCAAGAATAATTAAATAGTCAAACCAAAAATAATTATATTGTCGAACGATCAGGTTGAATTATTGAACAAAACAGCTGGATTATTGATAAAACAGCTGAATTTTTAACAAAACAGTTGAATTATTGAACCAAACAATGTAATTGTTGGAAGGAAACGACAAGGAAGGTTGAATAAAAAAACAATTGAACTATTTCATCAAAAATAATTAAATAGTCAAACCAAAAATAATAATATTGCCGAATAATCCGGTTGAATTATTGAACAAAACAGTTGAATTATTGATGAAACAGCTGAATTTTTTAACGAAACAGTTGAATTATTGAACCAAACAATGAAATTGTTGAAGGAAACAATAAGGAAGGTTGAATAAAAAAGCAATTGAACTATTAAATCAAAAATAGTTAAATCGTCAAACCAAAAATAATTATATTGTCGAACAATCCGGTTGAATTACAGAACAAAACAGCTGAATTATTGATAAAGCAGTTGAATTTTTTAACAAAACAGTTACATTGTTGAACCAAAAACGAATTATCAAACCAAAAATATTTGAATTATTGAACAAAACAATTGAATTATTTTAACCAAAAACAATTAATCAAGGTTCCCACAAAACATTCTCTGACATTCCAGGTTTTCCATGATTAAAATTCGAAATTTTTCCTGATTTTTTGATATTTGGTAAATTTTGAAAATTAAATATGGATCTACTTAATGAAATACATCTTTTTATTTTGATAAATTTAATAATTTATTTTAATAAATCTAAATCGTAATTTTCATTATTTTATTTTTTTGATATTTCAAAAAATTCTGTAGACAAAATGTTAATTTCCCTGACTTTTCCTAAAAAGACCAAACTTCCTGACTTTTTCGTAACAAAATTTGCATCATTTCCCAGATTTCCAGGTTTTCAACCCGAACATATAAAAAATTGAAATGAAAATTAGATTATGGGAGTCCTCGAATCTTAGTTTTCATTTTACGCAATATACCAATCACTTCAATTTATGTTTTCTTGTGTTACTGTTACATGAAAAATAATAATTAATTATATAAAAATATTATAAAATTGCGAGAAACCTTTAGTGCGTTTTTTAACTACATTTTATTGTTGTTTAGGTTGAAGAATCAGAAATAAAGAAAGGAGTATCACGCCAAGGGACCCAATCGTTGTCGACTGAAATTACCGAAGACCAACTATATGCAACAATAACTCGTATTTTAAATTTTCCTTACAAGGATAACGTGGAAAATAACTTAGGAATGTCAAGCGCGACCGAAATTATTAAAGAAGCCGTTTCGACATGTGACGTCACGTCGCAACTTTTAATGGAAGCGCTTGTCGCTATATCACTAGGAAATAATTCCATTAAAAACTTAATACAAAATAATGCAGATCAAGGCGACACCAGTAGTTTGAATTCGTTTTCTATTAGTCCGACACAAAATCTTAGTCCTTGTGCCAGTCCAGTGTTCAATTTTTCTACATCCAATTTTCCGTCGCTTGCAAATCCGAGTACCGAAATTACTCCACAAATGAACGCTTTATACTACTTAATCGATTGTTACGGTCGAGTAACTGTAGAAGAACGGAATAATCCGAAAAAGTCGAGCGTTCCACCTTTTTCCGATTTGTTAACCGATTTGAGAGCACAAATCATCAACTACACGTCTTTGGTTTTACAAGGACTTATCGTATCTGTTAAACACGATAGCGGTAAATACATCACTTCCCCACTGCTGACACCTCTTGTGCAACAAAGTTTACCTCGTGGTTTTATGTCAGAGTTAGTAGTTAGAACTCATACTAATTTCCAATCGTTTTCTAAAGTTTTTAGTCCAATATTGCAAGACTTGTTTGTTTTGATGCAAAACGGAAGCATCGTTGGGAATGAACATCGACACCCTTTACTGATTTTAAGCGAACTCGCCGAAATTCGTTGTGGTGTAACTGGAAACGTTCGACCAATTTGTCAACTCATAACCCACCAAGTTCAATTTTTGCCGGATTTAGTCACAACCGCGGTCGGGCACGAATTAGCAAAAACTTCCTACTTTGCGCCATTTTTATCAGTCTCTGTGTTCGCCGAAGACGAACCTAAAGTCGCCGAGAAGTTCTTTTCCGGAAATACATTGAGTGACAAAACTTTGACTGAGACTCTCCAGCAAGAATTGGAAAATACGCGATCGCTTCTACATAAAATTTTCCACGACGTGCTGGCAAATTCTGGTAGTCGCGAAGCGATGCTAGCTTACATTGGTGCTTTATTAAAACACAACGAAAAGCGGTGTCAAATTCAAGCCGCCGATAGAACGTTAGCTGGTGATGGTTTTATGTTAAATTTGCTCAGCGTTTTGCAAATGTTGGCTTTTAAAGTTAAATTAGATAAAATCGACTTCTGTTATCCATTCCATCCAAACTCAGTTATAGAGTTAAGTAACGATACTCGACTGAAATTAACGTCTCAAGAAGTAACCGATTGGTTGGTCGAATTTGGTAAGTCGGTGACATTTTTTTTAATTTTTCACTTTTGTAACTTGGTTGGTTTAGGTAAGACACATCAATGGAAGGAAGCCAAATTTCCTACACAATGTTGGTTTTTGACGTTACATTGTCATCACATGGCACTTATGCCGGCCTTACAAAGATATCAAAGAAGACTGCGAACGTTGCGCGAAATACAAAAGCTTTTAGACGAAACTTTGTTTGCCGAACCTCAATGGAAGGACACGCCGTTTGCGTCTAGGAATCGTACGTTTATAAAAAGGTGGAGACAACAAATCAAAAAACTAATGAGGTAAGAAAGTTATTCTGCAAGTCACAGTTTTCTAATTTTTTCCGAGTTTAGGTCAAAATGTTGTGCAGAAACTGGATTGTTGGATAAAAATATGCTGAGGAGAGCACTAATTTTTTATACCCAAGTGGCAGAGTATTTGTTGTGCTTGATGAACGAAGTAGGAGCAGGCGGTGTTATACCCCTGAAACCCTTAGCTGGAAACACGCCTCCCACATTTGCCGCTTTACCCGAATGGTATGTGGAAGACATTGCCGAATTTTTATTGTTCGCTCTCCAGTAAGTATTGAATTTTTTTTGCGAAATAAATGTACTTGATTATTGAAGTAAGCAGTAGAAATATAAATATTGCAATGGTTTTATTGGGGTAAATATTACTGTATATATTGCTATGGTTCGTTTGTTCATTGGCCAGAACCAATAGACTAACGACTGAACTTTCTATGCTGTTGATTTAAGTTGGACAAAATATCGTAGTTTATTCCAGCACAACCATTTCCCAACAAAAAGTATTAAAACTGATTTGAAACTATTTGCAGATACTGCCCCAGTGTAATCGCTGACAATACCGAAAATTCTCTAATAACATGGATTTTGGTTACTATTTGTTCTTCAAACTACGTGAAGAACCCTTACTTAGTTGCAAAAGTTATCGAAGTAGTGTTTGTGGTTAATCCAAACATTCAACCAAAAACTGAACAGTTGCACACCCGTTTTATGTCGCATGAACTAGCGCAAACGGTTTTACCTAGTTTCCTGATGAAATTTTACACTGACGTCGAAACAACAGGTTCTAGTTCCGAATTCTACGATAAATTTTCGATTCGTTACCATATCAGTATAATAATGAAAGGTATGTGGAATTCTTTGGTGCACCGAGATGCCATAGTAAAGGAATCCGGTACTGGAAAGCAGTTTGTTAAATTTATTAACATGCTGATGAATGATACCACGTTCCTGCTAGACGAATCGCTAGAAAGTTTAAAACGTATTCACGAAGTACAAGAACTAATTAAAGATGAAAAAAATTGGGCCAAGTTTTCTAATGAACAACAGCAGACTCGTATGCGTCAGCTGGGTGCCGACGAACGCCAGTGCCGCTCTTATCTTACTTTGGCCAGAGAAACAGTAGATATGTTTCACTATTTGACTGTAGATATAAAGGAACCATTTTTGAGACCCGAATTGGTCGACAGATTGTCTTCTATGCTCAATTTTAACTTGCAGCAGTTGTGTGGACCTAAATGTAAAAACCTGAAAGTCCGTAATCCAGAAAAGTATGGATGGGAACCTAGAAGGCTCTTAGGTCAGCTTATTGATATTTATTTACATCTGGATTGTGAAAAGTTTGCTGCAGCTCTGGCTGGGGATGAGGTGAGTTTTATTAATTTTATTTATACTCGAAAAGCGAAAGTTTTGTAATGCAAATAATTTTTTTAGCGTTCATTTAGAAAGGAACTTTTTGATGATGCCCTGACACGTTTAGAACGTTCAGCAATAAAAAGTCAAGTCGAAATCGAGCAGTTTAGAGCTTTGGCAGATAAGGCAAATCAAATTAAAATTAACAATCAAAAAAGTGAAGATTGGTTGGCCGACGCTCCCGATGAATTTAAAGATCCTTTGATGGATACTTTGATGACCGATCCTGTGCTTTTGCCCAGTGGCCAAATTATGGATAGGCCTGTGATCATGAGGCACTTGTTGAACAGTAGCACCGATCCTTTCAATCGTCAACCCTTAACCGAGGATATGCTGAAATCGGGTAAGTGTTTATTTTGAGCTAAAGATTCCAGTGACTAATCGATTGTTTCGTAGTGGATGACTTAAAGGAACGAATTAAATTGTGGAGGTCGGAACGCTCATCGAATCAATGAAGTACTTGATTTACCATTAAAGTGATATTACTTTTTTTTATATTAAAATATTTTTTATTATTGTTTGATAATTTGTTCAACTGGAGATATATTTAGTGGCAAAAATTTAATTATAATTTATAAATGAAATTACAATTTACATACGTACGTAATTCAAAAATATAACAATGGATACGTCTTGTTCCGACTTCGTAACTATTGCATTTTGATACTTTTTGTAGTAAAAATTGGGGGAACAAATTGAAACTCTTAAGATGTGGATTTTATTTACGATCTCAAATATGAATTTACCTGACTTTGTGCATTTTTATAAAACTGCTTTTTTCTCAAACATAAAATAGAACTGCCATAATACAATAAAAATTTAACCGTAGTAATTTTTTCCTTTTAACAAATTTGCTATTAAAAGTACTTTTGCAACAATTATTTAAGTTGTTGCTTTCATTCATTTTTTTGTAAAGACATTTGAAAATTTGTGTTATAATTACTGTGCATGTACATATTTAGAATAATTAAATCACCTTCCTTCTATTAAAATTTTATTGTACAAAATTAATATTTTACTGAATTTGATGTGTTTGCCAATTTTATTTAGTAATTCAATGATTTAATTAATATTAAAATATTTTAGTACTATAATAGGTTCTTTTTATATATGAAAATGTGTATTTATTTCAAGGTGGTTGCGAAATACAATTTGTAGTAATTGTCGATATTTTATTTTGAAAAACTTAAGGATTGAATGTTGTCTCAACTGGTCAAGTTTTAATGATACCCGTGGTTGTGTGGTTAGGCTGTCTAATGCCCAATTTCTTCACTTGTAGTTATCTTTAAGTTAGCGAACTTTAGGTTAAATTGACAAAATAACCAATCAGAAGATTGATTTATTTGTTTTGTTGTTGCAGATGATTGATTTATTTATTTTGTTGTCGTCTGATTGGTTATTTCATCAATTTAAACTGAAGTTCGCTAACTTGAAGATAACTATGAGTGAAGAAATCGGGCATTAATCGTGAATGAATTGGAACCCATGTGGTATATTTATGATCAATAGTAAAGAAACATGCAATTATTATACTAATATGTGGAAATCGCTGAAATTTGTTGGAAATAAACGGAATTTCGATTCTTGTGAACACAAATGTTTCGATATATTTACCCTACAGTAAATCTTGTACGATTTTGTAAAGTGGAATATTAGTGGTTGTGTAGTATTCCAAAAGCTGTTCAAATGTCAACAACATAAAATGACAGACAGAAAAACTTCTGAATAATTTTAATATTTAATATTCTTCACCTTAATACTGCGACACTGAGAGGGACTCCATACCACCCAAACACTCGGTTTATCCCGTCATTTATCAAAAGTGAATTGAAGCTTTTAATATTTTATTTTTCAAGTTTTATTGTTATTGATAATTCAATATAAGTACAAGTTATGTAATCTTTCCTTTGTTAAAATCAACCACTTCATTCATCTTTTCAATGATATGATCTGTGATGACCCAACTTAATGAATAAATTACTGTTAATAGTAAAACAATATGCAAACAGGCTTTAACTCCCGCAGTGAAGTAAGCAAAGAAAGTGATAATTTAAATCTGAAAGTAACAAATTGCTCATTACAAGCTTTGACATTCTTCTTGCTTTTCTTTCATCTGTAATTGAATATTGTGAACCCAAATTTTCAATTTATTTACCTCATGGTTTTCCCCTTAAATGTACCTGAACCTTGTCGTGGTAAGGGGCTTGTGAGTTCTGAGGAAACGGTAGGCGTGTACCTGTTAGGATGCGGGCCGGGACTTAAAACTCCCTGCTTCGGTCTGCTTTGGCAGTTGGGTACGGCCGGGGCCTAAAACCTTTGTGCTTAGCCATACAGCTGTCAATAAACCGGGATGACGGCTACCGTGGAGGATCCGGACGAATACAGGTACCTGCGTGTTTTGCCGTGCGCGGTGACCCGTACGGGGGATGAAGGATCCTGGTGGCTGAGCCCGCCCGGGAGCGGATGTAGTTCTCCTGGGCCTGGCAACACTCCACTTGGCCTGGATTTCCACTCAAACGGGAGGTCAGGACTAGTCCACCCTGATCAATCGGCTATGCTGTTCCGTCAGAGGTTCAGCTGGACGAGTGTTTAGGCGAGGATGGGGTGCCAAGGTACCACACCTCGTCGGATGCTATATCTCTCGAGTAGCCCTGGCGCTAATGCAGCGTCCCAATATATGAGGCTCCGGGGAGGGTGGGGAGCTCTGAGAGATGAAAACTGTTTCTTTACATGGATTCGAAGCAATACCAAAAAACCAGCTGAAGTATCAGCTAAAACACAGGAAGGTGCGTCCCTTGAGGATACCCTTCCTAATCAGACGGGTGCGTCCAACCAGGATACCCGTCTCTTAGCGCCGCAAATCCCGAACCTCCCAAGCGGAGGACTCGAGTCTGCGGCGCAGAAGCCAAAGGCGAAGAAGGGCCCGACAAGCGTTGGAAGCTAACGCTTCCACCTCGAAGCAAGGCCCCATGACCACTGCACACGAGCGGGCTAGGTTTAACCAACCTCCCGCTCGTGGTGGTCAAGAAAACTAGGCAGCCAGCCAAAGATGAGGCTACCAAAAAGGCTCCGGTCGCATGATTCCTTCCCTCACCCTCGAGCAATCAAGGGAAGAGGGCGAAGACCACACGACCGGAAGCTAAGAACACAAAAGAGCGGACAATGTGTCCTACAGGAGGCGGCCGGAAGGCACCTCCGTGTGGCAATAATTGATCGCTCGAACCTCCTGGGCAAGCTCGATGAGTCCCAGGCAGGTAAAGTAGAAACCAGCCTCACCGCTGCCCTTGATACCTTCATCATGGCAGCGGAGAATGAAGCAAAACCAGCACCCACATTCGGGGGGCTATATCACTCGGGGCAGATCCTTCGGATCACCTGCAGTGATCAAGGCTCGCTAGAATGGCTGCGAACCACCATAGCGAACCTCCCACCACCATGGGAGGGGCTAAACTTGACGTGGTCCAGGTGGATGAGCTACCGAGGCTAACCAAGGTCACCCTTTGGGTTCCTGGGGAACCAGAGCCCACTGAGGCTGTCATAAGGCGCCTCGTTGCCCAAAACACATGGGCTAAAGTAAAGGAATGGTGTGTCTTTGTCGACACGGACAAGGACGAGCCGAAAGGCAAACTTCTTGTCTTCGGTGCTGGCCAAGAGGACAGCGCCACCATCAGAGCCAAAGGAGAGGTTAAACTACAAGTTTACCTCACTCAGGTTAAGTTGCAGAAGATGGAAGATCCTCCCACTTCTGCAACTACAACGACGCCAACGGCCCCTGCCACTCCCATGGAGACGGATGTAAATCCGAAGGCGGCGCCGGAAGCGAAACAAACCAGTAAGCTCACAAGGTAGGCCCAATGGCTTCCTTGGCTAACTGGAGTTTGTTACAAACAAACCTGCAACATTGTCGGGGGGCAGTAGCAACTCTATGCCGCCACCTTGACAGTTGCAAGGACACAATCGCTCTTATTCAAGAGCCATGGTCAGTAAAATCCACCATACGAGGTTTTGCAAAATTAAATGGTACTATTTTACAGGTAACACCACAAATAGAACTAGGACATGTATATACATACCTAGCACCATCCAGGCTAACCTTTTGCCGCAGTTTAGCGACTGCGATTTAACAGCAGTTCGCATTGGCTGTGACTTCGGGAATGGCCAAGTGGACGTCATTTTGGCATCCATCTACCTCCCGATAGATTCGCCGGAGCTACCACCTCCCGGAGGATGGTGGATCTCGTGAACTATTGCGAGCAACACCAGACCCACCTCATAATTGGCTGCGACTCCAACGCTCACCATACCGCATGGGGGAGCAAGGACTGCAACAATCGAGGTAAGTCCCTATTAGAATACTTTATTAGTACTAACTTAGTAATCCTTAACCGAGGGGACACCCCTACCTTCTATGCGTCTCCCCACCGCAACTCTGTAATTGATATTACCACTGCGTCGTTAAGTATTTCAAATTATATATATGACTGGCACGTGTCCAACAAACTGACAATGTCAGATCATAGATGGATCTGCTTCAAAATGAAAGCAATGGCAGTGGAACCCCGCCAGTACAGGAACCCTAGGAAGGTTAACAGGTTGCTCTTTACAGAACACCTCACCTTGTCCTTGGGAACAGACGCACTGGCGGGGCTTTCCACAAAAGAAAAACTAACAACCACTGAGGAGATTGAACAGTATGCAAGCGAGCTGCAGAACTCCCTCACAAACGCTTACGAGCTTTCGTGTCCGCTGCAGACGGCTGGACTACGGGGTCGAGCGACACCTTGGTGGTGCTCGGAACTCGACCAGCTGAAAAAAGCAGCACGGAAGCTCTACAACAAGGCGCAGCACTCTAAAAGAGACTCTGACTGGGCGGCCTTCAAGGCGAGACGGTCGGAGTACAAAAGTGTAATACGCCAAAAACAACGTGAATCATGGAGAGTCTTCTGCAGCGGCGTTGAGTCGACCGCTGCTGCAGCTAGACTAAACAAGATCATCTCCAAAGATCCACAACAGCAGCCAGGCAGCCTTCAGCGAGAGGATGGAACGTACACGGAAACACTCTCGCAAACTGCCGAAATACTGCTACACACACACTTTCCCAATAGTAAGATAGTCCCAGATTTTGATTGGACTGGCATTAGAACTCAGCCACCAACTGAGACTAATTGGGAAATTGCAGATGGGGTTGTTAATGAATCCAAAACGGCATGGGCCATTAAAACCTTTAGCCCTTTCAAATCACCGGGGCCTGACAGGGTGTTTCCAGCCCTACTTCAATGGGGCCTGGAACACCTGCTGGAGCACCTGGTCAAAATGTTCAAGGCGTGCATTGCGCACGGCTACATACCAAAGGAATGGCGAAGAGTCCGGGTTATCTTCATACCCAAGCCGGGCAGAAGTGACTACTCTCTACCCAAATCCTTCAGACCAATCAGTTTGACTTCGTTTTCCTAAAAACGTTAGAAAAACTGTGCGAGAGAGATCCGCGATACGGTTCTGGTCCACAGACCGCTACATGCGAATCAACACGCATACACCCGGGAGATCGACTGAAACGGCGCTTCACAAGGTTGTGGAGCACGTCGAAAGATCGCTGTGCTACAAAGAGTGCACCCTAGGGGCGTTTATTGATATAGAAGGGCCTTTGATAAACCACCTTCAACAGCATAAATGCTGCACTTCACCGATATGGAGTTCCCGACCATCGCAAAATGGATCAGTTTTATACTGAAGTGGAGAGCCGTAGAGGTGAATGTTGCAGACACAAAATTAAGGGCGTGGTTGTTAAGGGCTGTCCTCAGGGAGGGTGCTCTCTCACTACTTTGGAACATGGTGGTAGACAGCCTTCTGCAACGCCTCAATGACAAGGGTTTTCATACCGTAGGTTATGCAGATGATATTACCATACTGCTTAGGGAAAATTTGAGAATGTAGTTTGCGAACGAATGCAGGCAGCTCTCAAAATTTTAGAAAATTGGTGCACCGAGCACTGTCTCTCTGTCAACCCAGCGAAGACAGAGCTAGTGCTATTCACCAACAAAAGAAAGCTGAAGAGCATGACAATGCCCAGCCTAATGGGAATTCCCCTAAAACTAGCAAACGAGGTCAAGTACCTGGGTCTAATACTTGACAGGAAGCTAAATTGGGGGAAAAAACCTACAAAACAAACTTGGGAAAGCGAGGATGGCCTTCTGGCAGTGCCGAAGGGCAATGGGACGGTCATGGGGTCTTACCCCTAAAATCACCCTTTGGCTCTACACTGCGATTGTCAGACCTATGCTTTGCTACGGGGCCCTAGTCTGGTGGCCCAGAACCAGGCTGGTAACAGCGGCATCCTCCTGCACCGAATTCAGAGACTTGTCTGTCTGTCTGTGACCGGAGTGATGCGAACGGCTCCCACTGCGGCGCTTGAGTCCCTTCTCTGCCTCCCTCCACTTGATCTTCATGTGCAGGAGATGGCGGTTAGGGCCGCTCTTAGACTACGCAGCTGGCGGCTATGGAATGGCGGGCGAGGAGCTGTTGGTCACATGCGGATTCTGGATGGCTACCTCGAGGAGGTGCCCCTCCTGCATCTGGAGCCCGACAGAATTCCCCCCGCATATATATTCAATAGGAAGTTCGACATCCTACTGAATCCAACAGAGACCTGTGAATATGACATTCGTCTATTTTCAGATGGCTCCAAAAACGATGTGGGTTCAGGGGCAGGAATATTTTCTGCCGAACTCGACCTAAACATAAGCATACCGCTGGGTACACATATATCAGTCTTCCAGACGGAACTGGTTGGTATATTACACTGCGCACGAATAATCAAGGAAAAAAGTATCCGTGATAAAAATATCCAGATATCCACAGACAGTAGGGCGGCTCTCCTGGCACTCAGGAGTCAAAAGGTCACCTCTGGTCTGGTGCTCGAATGTATTCGGGCACTAAATGAGATATCAACTTCAAACAGTCTCTCCCTTAGTTGGGTTAAGGGACACCAAGGCAACGAGGGTAACGAAAAGGCAGACGAGCTGGCAAGAAACGGCACAAACAGCCTTCCCTGCGGCCCTGAGCCGATGATAATGCCAGCTGTCAAATTCCTTAACAACCTTCTGAAACAGTATACCCTAAACCTGCACTCCAGCAGGTGGGCAAATGAAACCGAATGTAGACAGGCGAGGGCTGCGATAAGAACACCCTCAAATAAACATTCTAAATATTACTTGAAACTGTCCAGAGTCAATCTACGGACAATTGCAGGGATCTTGACTGGACACTGCAAGTTAAACAAACACCTCAACACAATGGGAATCGTAGATAGCCCTACATGTCGAGGTTGCAATGAAACGGACGAAACAGCTGAGCATGTGCTATGTCACTGCCCAGCTCTGGCGTCGAAAGAGGTGCCATGTTAGGGGACTTCTGGCCTGATATGGCTAGAATTAGTGACACCCACCCGCCAAAATCCTTGAATTTGCCTTATCGGTGGGTTGGCTCGAGGAGTGACGGGAGGGGCGCTATAACGGAGGTAGTACAATGGGCCCGGTT
This sequence comes from Lycocerus yunnanus, assembly GCA_036346125.1. NCBI lineage: Eukaryota > Metazoa > Arthropoda > Insecta > Coleoptera > Cantharidae > Lycocerus > Lycocerus yunnanus. The sequence goes on from JARFIX010000052.1 coordinate 7,045,181, forward strand.
TGCGGCCTAAGTGCGCGTGGGAGCTTTGCTCCTGCCCTCTACCTAAAATCCAGAATCCAGAATCCTCATGGTTTTTAAAAATATAATTATCGGCTGGGAAATATTCTAAAATAGTTGAAATAAGTTGGGAAGTTCAGATGGTAGTATATATTGCTGTGGTTTTGCATTTCAAATTGTAAATAATCATGAAAATTATAATTTGATGCAGCCACGGTGAATTTTCAGTCAACCGTTAATGTTTTTAACGATGTGACAAATTATAGTTCATTACGAAGAGAATTTGTAATTTTTATTAATAAATAGTTTAATTATCTACTGAAGGTGGATTTTATTGTTTCGTTCAAGATTATGAAAATTATAACAAATTAGAGTGATTTAGTAGTAATTAAAATTTTAAATGGAAAGGCTACGAAACTTTCGATAATGATAAGCATACAGAAGTGACAGGAGGTATCACTTTTTAAAGAGTGTAGAATTATTTAAATACTTGAAATTGGAATTTGATTTGAATATTTGTGGTTTGGGGTGATGCACGTACAGTGCATCCGTTTTCTGACGAATGAGAATTCTTCACTATTACCGATCACTCGTATCTACGAGTCTCTGTCAGACTTTCAATTCGTCTGAAAACAGATCCACTGTATGCGCAGTCTTAGTTTTGGGTTCAAATCATAGCAATATCTTATATTACAACCTTTTTTACCCTTCAACTTTATTTTTAGAAAATAATGAGAATAAATTTATTACAATGAAATTAAAATTTTTTTAAATTGTAAATCAAATGATAGATAACTCGAGACAAATACGTCCTTCACATAACATATTCAAAACAGGAGCATAATACATCAGCCGAAGCCGCACCTTAAGCATAAAATATAAATAATGCAGGTGGCAGTCTGTACCATGGACCGCAAGAACCTTACTATATGACCGGTTTCGGCATTATCCGAAGGACTTGCCGTCTTCAGATATGCATTAGTTCAGAAGTATCATGATCAGGCCTGATGCCACCACTATGTTTGCACCACCATAACATTGGATGTTGCTTAATTTTTTTCTATTAGATCAACAAACAATATTCTTGTGCACCGATAAAAAGTTTATAATAATTAACTTAAAAGAGTGCATTTACAACTAAAATTGGCAGGTTTATACCATTTTTTTTAAGATTTATAAATTTACTGTAATTTTTATGCTAATAAATTGCTTATTATTGCACTGCGGCTGCAGTTGTTACACATGTGTATTTATGGCCCTGTTTTTATCTACGCTGGGTGATTATTTCGAGAATAATTAAAGTAAAGTGGATTTGTCAGCAATAAAAAATGAAAAATTAGCACGAGGGTCTACCTCCCAGTGTTATCACTTCGGGTCGTGGTGCTATTTTAGGAGGTCTACGGTAGCAACAGAAAAATATTAAAATTGTCGTAAGCTCACGGTTCGAATCCAACTCGTGTTAGGTACAATGATGTGATCAAAAAGTCCGATATCGATCTGTGGACAATGGGAAAGGCAATGGGTAACCGCCCCATGAATTATATTCTCTAGTAAATTCATATAGCACATGAAGAGGAATTATGATTTTGTTTTTTATTATTAAGTTTTAGTATTAGTCTGTGGCAACCTGTGTATATTTTGAAATATTGTCCGTAAGAAAGGAAAAGTTAAAAACTGCTCGAGAACACTAAAGTGTTTACATTTAACATTTTCGATAATGTTCTGCTTCCGGTGTTGGGACACTGGAGAGCATTCCCCAGTTGTGTTTTTAGTTGTAAATTGAAGATTTCACTATATTGACTATTGCTATGATGACGTGCTATTTCAGTCACTGTTTTTGCTTTTCAACAAGCAGCAGTAGAGGGGAACTGAATTTTGGAATTAGTCCAAATTGGGAACATATTGATTATTACAGATAGTGGGCATTCCAAACTTGTACAAATCTCTCCTTTATTACGAATACTCGGCTACTGTGTAGTGCAGCTACTGAACGGAAAACCGCCAGAGAGTTCTCTTCACCCGAAAAATAACATACTAGCTACAGCACTGTTCAGAGGGTTCGTTTTCCTCCATGTATATAATTTTTTTAAATTTCCCAATCTGATTGTTAAATCAATCAAATTACCCCCCATCGATTTAGGTATCAATTGAGTTTACTTGGCTTCGCCAAGTGAATCGCCAACGTCCGGGGACCGGATATGGCACATGAAGAAGAATTGGATCAGTACTAAAGTAGAAATGAGAAGAAATTAGATCTGAGGATAGACAATTCAACCAATCCGAGATGCTAAACCTACAAAAACGAGTGGGTGCCAAATTGACATCTAACAATCACGAAGTAAAAATAATTAATTAATCAATAAAAAAATTTAGTATAATAATTAACTTTGTTTAATTTCGAGGGGACAAACGTTTTGTTCCGGTTTACACAGGAAAACTGTTGTGTTGTTTAAGTAACCCTAGTAACTAGATTATATTTTCGTTGCTTGAATAAACAACTTTTCCATGCAAAAACGTTGTAAGCTCGTGAGAAAGACAAATACTTGATCTTTTAGACTGCACGCTCTTACCTGGCGGCTGGTGATTAAATCTGTTTTTTCCCACACGTTGTGTAAACTACTATTATTAATTTTGTACTTCTTTGCCTTCCAGTTCTAGGAGTCTAAACAGCGTAACTAGTGCGTGAGACTAGCCAGCGGCGGCTTACCTGGGTAAGCAAGGGAGGCAGTGCTTCTCCAAACCAAATTTCACAAAAAAATTATTACAATATTTTGTGTAATGTTTAAATTATTAAACAACTAATTGAATAAATCTTTGGGAAAAGCAAAGAAAAACATTTCAATGTGAACAAAAATCTATACCTCCCAAATCCCACGGTTTTCTGCGTCATCACTCTCATTTCTTACGAGCCACCGCCGCCGGGGATTTCTGTATCATTCCGTCGGTATACGCCGTTTTTCTCTTTAGTAATGTATAACCAGGACCGGACTTGTAATGATTTCGTACCGGGAAAACTTCTTTGAGTGGTCCCAATTTTTCAAAAAAGTTTAACAACAAAGTATAAAATAATACATCCGAGCTGAGATTTAGAATCCTTAGCGTACTCAAAATAAAAAAATACAATGTAATCACTCGTCTTAAATTAATAGTCAAGAATTTGTGTAAAATTATTGTCTACATTGTATCGTAGGCACAAATTTTCAGTTTTTTTATGCTTTGTATGATGAAAATTGATTTTGTAGGAATTCAACACAGGCAAACAATTTTTACTTCAATTGTCATGAAAAAACGTTTGATCTTAATATTTTCATAAAAAATTGAAAAATTAATACATAGAAGGTAAACGGTAGAGTTACGGAATAAAATTCCTCCTTTCAAAATTTTTCAAGGGATTGTTGTCTTGAAGTACCCTCTCCTTGAAATAGAAAATAATTTTATTATATATAGGATGCCCGCTTTTTGTTCTTAAACAAAAAGACAAACGAGAAATAGCCGTCAACCTTAATTTTTTGGATTTTTACATATTACAATTTGGTTTGTTTATTTTTGTATTTTGGCAGTAATTTCTACCTTGGAAACAAAATTATAACTTTTGTTTTATACGATCTTCAGTTGTTTACATAGACCGTTAACTTAAATTGCAAAACATTTGTATAGCAAATTTAAGGTTTGTGCGGCCTGAAGGCCGCACTGCCATATCACCATTATGAATACTAACTAATGTTATTTAGGGTTTGCAATAACGGATACTGGGATTCCTGACAATTTATAGTATCATTCGATACCGGTATAATACAAAGTTGGGTTAAAAAGTTCCCGAAAAGTAAAAAGGCAAGAAAACGCAAAAAATTGGTAATAAAGTCGGTCTGGGTTTGAACCGGGGATCTCGGCTAGCAATTGACGCACTTAGGGTCGTCCATAAAGAACGTTTTTATCTTCGGGGAAGGAAGTCACAAAATGTGACAAGGGGGGTAGCCAAATGTGATGTCCTCATAAAAATTTGATTTTTGGGATTTCTAAAAAATTGTACTGAGTATGTTTTTCTTATAATTTTAAAATATTATGATCCCTCTTAAACTATTTGAAAATATATTGTGACCATTGGACGTTCTGGAGGGGGATAAAAGATTGTGATTAACTGTGACAAAGGGGGGTTAAAATTTAGAAAAATTGCTGACGTCCTTTATGGACGGCCTCTTAAGCGCCAGGCAGCGACCGTCTTTTTATCGATTTATTATATAGCGACAATATAGTGATGTGAACATTTGGCAATACAGTAAACATTGTAATGTTGTGGCAATATTGATTTTCAATATAGTACCAATATAGTGGTGCGATATTGTTACAATATAGCATACAATATTAGTGAAATATTGATTTACAATATAGTGCCAACATATAATAGTGGTGTGAATATTTGGCAATATTGTGGTAGTATAGTAAACATTGCAATATTGAGGCAATATTGATTTGCAATATGGTATCAATATAGTGGTGCAATATTGTTACAATATTGAAATTATATATATTTTTAACCTCTGAAATTAATATTAGATTAAAATTAAAATATAATTGAAAGCTTACGAATAATATTTTGTTTTATTGTTTAATTAACCTTTTAATTTATAAAATTTTAATCTAATATTGTTACAATATAGCACACAATATTGGGGCAATATTAATTTACAATATAACGCTAACATGGTGATGTAAAATTTGGCAATACAGTAAAACCTGTTTTTATGCGATCTTTTTAGTTTGTGCTTTTTTTGTGTGCAGTATACGTTCTATAAAACTTTTTGTCTACCAGTTTTTTTTTTGGTTTTATTAAATATTATTTTTAGATTTAACTCTGTCCATGTCAATCTCTCTGCCAATCTTAACAAATTGTTAAAATGTTAAAAGCAATAAACAAAAGTAATTAAAAAATAAGAAAATAGAAAAATTATTTGGCTAAGGTTCGTCAGGTGCCATGGAGATTTTACAAAAATTTCTTTACGGTTAGTTAGAGGGCATGAAATTGAGTGTATTAAAATGAGGATGAACTCGATATTTCCAAAAATCGATTTTAAAAGTCATGAAATCATTGTGTTGGCGGTACGTGCCTCCTAGGCGTGGCTAGCTAGTGGATCGCGTGGAGTGAGTCAGTCGCTCCCTATTATCCGTGAGGGTCAACATTTACACTTTGCGGAGTAGAAGTGGTCTAGGGGGATATTTTTAGTTAGTAAACCGTTTGTCAAAACAGCCCGTAGCGGCCGGAGCGGAGGGTCGGTTTTGATTAACGCAGCCACTGTAAATCTCGAATTCACTCTAAAATAATTTTGTAATAATAATTCTTAAATCGTCGAAGTTCAATGCTTTATTTAAATAACAATACACATACTACGTGACGGCTGCATCAAAAAAGTGATGGAATACATGATTTTAAGTAAAATAACAAAAAAAATTCAAAGTGGGCGAGACTTGAGGTTCAAATTTATCCTATCACAGACAAGTATTACAATTTTTGATTTTTTAGTACCTAAACGTCAAACTTTTTGATAGCAGCGCCAAAATTTGAATTCGGTGAAATTAGAAAAATTAGTTAAAACAAAAATTTTAAAATAATTTTGGAAATTTTTAGAAATGTAAAAAAGATAAACATAGTCGACCTGAATTATAAATTGAAAAGAAAATATAGTTGACGTGATAGGCCAATGAAAATCTAACATGTAACTTCAGCTTTTCAAGCTTTTTTGAATGTTTACGTTGGTAGTGTGTTCTGTGAAAAAGGTGTCTACTTGGTAGATTTTCATTGGCCTATCACCTCAATTATATTTTCTTTTCAAGTCAAAATTTTCGCTTCAGAAAGAATTTTTTTATTTTTGTGTGCGGCCTTTAGGCCGCACAACTATGTTTTTTTTGGTTAAAAAACAGTAAAGAATTTAATCTTTGACAAATACAAAAAAAAGATATTTGAAAATTGGCGGCAAACAAGATGTGGAGTTGATTGTTGGAATAGAAATTGTTGTGATCACTGATTGAATAGTGAAATTATAAAAATAAAAATAATTAGAAGTGCACACAAAATTTAAAAACAGAAAGATCAAAGTTTTATTGTAAAAGGTTGGCACTCCGTGAAAAATGGCGCACGACTCAATAGCAATTTTTGATAAGTTTTCACAGGAAGGCGGAAATTATAAGGGAAAATTTGAATGGCAAAAATAAAATTTAAAAATAGATTTTAAAAAAAATTTAATTTATAAAATTAATAAATAAAAGTTCGGAAAATGTAATGAAAATTTGGTCAATAAATGAAATGATTTATAATTAAAACGAGAATGTACAAATGAAGAGAGAAAAGGAAGCAGAAGGATTAAATAAATAACCGAAAGGACAACAAAAAATACGGTAAAAAATATAAACAGCGAATTTAAATTACAAATTTTTAAAACAAAAACGATAGTAACCACACAAATTGATATTTTAAAATTTTTCATAATTGTAAGCATTTGAGTTTTAATTGATTTTTTGCATAGGAAATCTAAGAAAGTTGTCCATCTGATTATAAAACATTTTTCAATAAACAACTTAGATTTTCTAACAAATTGAATGACATTTTGATTTAAAAAGAAACAAGTGCGCAATTATTAGTTGTCATTTCAATAATTAAAACAAAATCAGCATCATTAAAAGTTCATTCCACTAAAGATCTAGAAGTCGCGGAAAATTGACAAAATCAGCAAAAAGTTAAATTTAGTCATAATTATTTCATAGTGCTCATTTGCCATTGCAAACAGTAGCATTAAGTAAATTAAAACATAGCAATATGTAATATGTAAATTTACATTTTGTAATATAGTATTTCACGTATTCTATCCCAAATTATGAAAATAATCTTTCGACTGTAGCGGCAGAACTACCTACCTGAAAATATTGAAGAGAGCTTATTGTTGCTACGACTTAATTCTTACGCCCAGTTTCTCCTGCGCTTGGTATATTGTATAGATTATTTTTTTTATAATTTTGTATTTTTGAATGTGAAATACCGGTAATAATTTTTGTTTAGAATAAAAGTGGCATCATCGAACTTTTATAATATTTCTGATGTTTTTCAAAAAACAAAAATAAAAGTAAATCATTTAAATTTAATTATGTTACGATAATATTAGGTAATACAGTTGTATATACATATTTAAGAGAAACGTTAGTAAAAAACACTACACTCTATTTTATTTCACATACTTCCTATATTTATAAAGGTAGTAACAGACAACTTAATAAAAAAATGTTAGTAATAATAATTAATATGGAAATAAAATTGTTAATAAAATGGAAACTTGCTTACTACACATTTTTCGGTTCAAATTTGAAAACATTGCAATTTACATCATGTTGTTGGATTTGGGTTCAGGTGCCAAAATTACAATTGGTCGAAAAAAAAATATAAATCTACATTGAACATCCACTTCAGCGATAGGATTCCTAGTTGATACATTATTTCTACTATTATTATTATTATTATTTTAAAAATTTCCATTGTTAGTAGTAGTAGTAGTAGTAGTTTCTTGCAGCATTTTCAAAATTATAGCTTTTCGTAAAAATATTAAAACATGATGATGGTTTAACGTGGTTAACGAAAAGCTATCAAAGTAAAAAATAAACTTTTGTTTTTTAGACAAAAATAAATGCGCTTTCTCCTTGGCAACTTTTCGCTATACAATTATGATCGGATTTAGCCTGTGCTCGTAACCATTTTCCATGACAATGGGGTGCCGATAAAGCCGACCAACGAGTAGTCCGTCCTTCCACTCCGTGACCTTGACATCTCCAGTTTAAAGTTTTTCTCAGCGCTTCCGATTGGCATTTCACGCAAATTCTTTCACCTACACAAAAAAGTTATAAATTCGTCAAATTCTTATCGCATTTTCGCTTACCTTCCTTTAGTGCCTTAAAGCTGGATTCCTTTCTGCAAGCTTTAGAAGCTTTTAAAACTTCAAATTCCACGCAGTATCTGAAAAAGAAAGTAAAATTAGTAATCATAAATTCGTAAAGTTCAAGGTCACCCCCACGTTGGGCGCCATATATTTCATTTCATAAGAAAAGAGAAAAAATAAACTGTAATTTAAAACAAAATTTGATTTAAACAGAGGAAATTGCCTCGAAGAAATGTTTGAAATTTTCCGATTTTCAATCAAAATGTTTTCGTAAAACTGTGCGTATACATTTTAACAAAAGTTAGAAGAGAAACACCTAAAAATTATATTAAGGAAGTTATTTCTAGAATCCGTTAGCTCTTTTAAAGTTTTTCCAACAAACTTAAACGTAGTATGTTATAGGAATATGAAATGATTTTGAAAGTTAACTTTACTTTAGAGACTGTCGATTATTAAGTAGGAAAAATAAAAAGTTTTAAATTTTTTTATCAACTTCATAATAAGAAAATTTAGGTTTATATCGGAAAATATTGGAAAATTCCAAGTATGTATTTATCGGATGTTATAAATAAATAATATCTTTTCCATTTGATTTTTAAATTTTTATTAAGTAATAATTTTTTTATTTCATTTTTAATTGATGTTCAAGTTCTAGCAATTCAGTGGCGGGGCAATGCGGTTTCTGGGCCGCAGCGTGTTGGTAAACTAGATGAGTTGTTGGTTAGTTACTAAAAGACCACACTGGTTGTCATGACTGAACGAGAAAGCATCAGTACTTCTGGAATCAATAGCAAATAATTCAATGGATGATGTTTATTAACTCATTGGAAATGTCGTTTATTACAGTAAAACTTATATGTACGTCTAGTAAATTCGTACTTAAAAAAGAGAAATTGCATTTTTTCATTCACCGATCTATAAAATCACAATAAAAATGTAAATCAATAAAGCACAACTGTGTAAACCATAAAGCCGAATATTAAATATACATAAAATGTAAGTTATTGCGGTTAGTTACAATTTTCTTTAAGTTTTTATTACGTCATATAATATGAGTTACCTTTTAAATTGTTTTATTTAGTTGTCGACGAATAAAGAGAATTCAAATTTACTGAATATTAAGAATTGGGGAAGGATAATAACATTCCTCTTAGTCATCGTGTTTTTCCTATATTATGGTTTTTCTCGTATATACTTTTTGAATAATTAAAGCATTTAATAAATGTCAAGTTAATTTAATTAAAAATTATTTTCGCTTCTATATTATAATCATCGGCATCAGGATATAAGATAATATTGTTTTTATATTCCTGCCAATAAAACGTCACTTATCGTACCGGTTTCCATGGCGCTAAGTAATCGTTAATTATACCTTGACAAAACATGGTCTTTTTGATCACGGACTGAAGTTAGCAACTGTCATAAAATAATAACTAACCTAAAAGTGTAATTGTACTGTCAACTAGTAAAAATTTTTATAATAATAAAATCGTTAAGCATTAATAAATTTTCGTTGTTCTCTGTTTGAACGATGATTGAATCTAATATGCAATAATAATATGAAATCTAATATGGAATAAGATGGAATCTGTATACAAGGTACACAACCGTCAAAAAGTTTTATGCGGAATTCGATTGATTTTTTCAAAGAAAAATAGTATATTACACTACGAGGGCCGAAAGTTGAATTTTCGGCCCTGCGCGTCATGATGTCGAGGCGAAGCCGAGGGATCATGACAGGACCGAGATTTCAACTTTGGCCCGCGTAGTGTATACGATTTTCTTCATAGCCGGTCAGTACGTACTTTCGTCCTTTTGGTTAGATAGCAACAGTAGTGACAGCGGTTAACGATTTGTTGTAGCAACAGAATAAATAGTCCCTAGTTACAGTATTATACGCATGAAATTCTTTCCTCCCGGCGTTATAGAGGCGCGCGTGTACTTCTCAAAGGGGGTAAATGTTCAACTTTCGTCCCTGCTATTAGGGACGAAAGTACGTACTCGACCGAGGTATGAAGAAAATGTGTGTACACACGCGCCTCTATAACGCCGGGAGGAAAGAATTTCATGCGTATTAATACTCGTAACTAGGACTATTTATTCTGTTGCTACAACAAATCGTTAACCGCTGTCACTACTGTTGCTATCCCTAACCCCAAAAGGGACGAAAGTACGTACTCGACCGGCTATGAAGAAAATCGTATACACTACGCGGGCCAAAGTTGAAATTCTCTCATATGCCTCGGCTTCGCCTCGGCATCATGACGCGCAGGGCCGAAAATTCAACGCCTCGTAGTGTAATATACTATTTTTGCTTGAAACAAACTCGTTCGTATTATATACTATCTACAGAAAAAAAAATAGTAAAGAAAAAAAAATCTTGCCCAGGGATCGAAATCACTCAAACCTCAGTGGTTTGCTATTGCCTGCCGAGGAAAGACGGTCAGAACCGAGGCGCGCGACTTAGTAGTTGACGCGCTTAAGCGCCGAGCCGCCATCGTCTTCTTATAAACTAGCTTAATATGGAATTCACTAAATTCATCCTCACGTTAAAAATCTTGTAAAACTGTCTTTTTCTGTTTGGTGAAGCTTTGTTATAGGAAAAATTGTACTTTTGAGTTCAAGTTTATTGCCTCTACCCTAAAATAATTCCTGGCTAGAAAAATGCAGACCAACACCACAAGTACAGCTATGGAGGACTGCCTAAACCAGACCAGCAAATTACCAACAGCCAATTGGCAATCATTAGTTTACTAGTAAATTGGTACAGTATTGGCAGAACATTATCAAGCAATATTTGTGCTCAATATTGGCTAAAGATCGTTAAACAATATTCAACATCAATATTGGCTGAAGATCGTCAAATAATATTGGTCATCAATATTGTAAACAATATCTTGAATAAAATATTTTAAAAATTCCGTTATAGCCTTCTCCGCCCACTTTTGAGCATTGGCCTCTTTTTCTAAGAGAAAGGTTTAAGCATTAAAACTTGTAATTTTAAAATTACATTACAAATAAATTTTAAAAATTACAAGTTGAATGAAATTTTAAAATTTTCCAATTTACATTTTAGTCTAGGACCCCGTGGCGCATAAGTTGTTTCGTCTTTTCAAGAACTTATCAGCTAAACTAACCTAACTAACTAATATTTTAATCAATATAGAACATCAATATTGGCTGAAAATCGTCAAATACTATTGGTCATCAATATGGCACCAAGATTAAACCAATATTGCACCAAGATTAAACCAATATTGCTTGCACCAAGATTAAACCAATATTGATGCAATATTGAATTCCCATATTAGACGAAAATTGTCAAGCAATATTGGTCGTCAATATTGGCGCAGTATTACACCAAGATTAAACCAATATTAACTTCCTATATTGGCACAATGTTGCGGAAATCAATTTTACACCAATATTGGCTTAAGATCAATATTTGTGAAATATTGCAACAATATTGGTGCCCTTTTGAGTCTCTATATTGCCTGAGGGTTATCAAGCAATATTGGCGCAAATATTGCACCAAGATTAAACCAATATTGGCTGAAGATCGTCAAAATTGCACCAAGATTAATATTTAATATTCTGTCAATATTGGCGCAATATTAACTTGCTATATTGGCGCAATATTGTGGAAATAAATTTTACACTAATATGAGATGAATATCAATATTGGTGCAATATTGTACCAAGATTAAATCAATATTGGTGCTATATTGAGTTTCTATATTGCCTGAGGATTATCAAACAATATTTGCGCAAATATTGCACTAATATTAAACTAATATAGTTTATACAAATATTGCACCAATATTAAACCAATATTGATGCAATAATAACTTCCTATATTGCACCAATATTGGCTGAAGATCGTCAAAATTGCACCAAGATTAATATTCAATACTGTGTCAATATTGTTGCAATATTAACTTTCTATAGTGGTGCAGTATTGCGGAAATCAATTTTACACCAATATTGGCTGAAGATCAATATTGGTGTAATATTGAACCAAGATTAAATCAATATTGGTGCTACATTGAGTTTCTATATTGGCTGAGAATTATCAAACAATATTGGCGCAAATATTGCACCGAGATTAAACCAATATTGATGCAATAATAACTTCGTATATTGCACTAATATTGGCCGAAGATCGTCAAAATTGCACGAAGATTAAGTCAATATTGGTGCAATATTCTTCTTCTTCCTTTCAGGGCTTAGGCTTTATTGCTTGTTCCGACTTCATAAGTCTTCCAACGCTTTCTGGGTCGGCCAATATCCCTTTTCCCTTTCGGGTTGTAGGAGAGTATTTTATTTGGAACTAGCTGACCAAGGTTGTGCGGCCTGAAGGCCGCACTGTTAGGAATAATTTTAAATTCACCCTGTATGAGAATCTCGCTCCATTCATGCGCGTCCGCAATTTTTACTTTTTTTAATTAAGCTTTTCGGTCCCGGTTTTTAGCGGAAAACCTCTTTAGGGTCCTAGAGAGTAACTGTGCAAAATTTGGTTGGGATCGGTCGAACGGTCTAGGAGTCTATAAGGAACACACAAACACACAAACATACATAGACCAAGGTTGTGCGGCCTGAAGGCCGCACTGTTGGGAATAATTTTAAATTCACCCTGTATGGGAATCTCGTTCCATTCATGCGCGTCCGCAATTTTTACTTTTTTTAAATTAAGCTTTTCGGTCCCGGTTTTTAGCGGAAAACCTCTTTAGGGTCCTAGAGAGTAACTGTGCAAAATTTGGTTGGGATCGGTCGAACGGTCTAGGAGTCTATAAGGAACACACAAACATACATACATCCATTTTTATATATATAGATTGGCGCAATATTGAGTTCCTATATTGGCCGAAAATCGTCAAAATTGCACCAAGATTAATATTCAATATTGTGTCAATATTGGCGCAATATTAACTTGCTATATTGGCACAATATTGCAAAAATAAAATTTACACCAATATTGGCTTAAGATCAATATTGGTGCTATATTGAGTTTCTATATTGCCTGAGGATTATCAAACAATATTGGCGCAAATATTTTAATATTGGGGCAATAATAACTTTCTATATTGCACCAATATTGGCTGAAGAACGTCAAAATTGCACCAAGATTAATATTCAATATTGTGGTAATATTGGTGCAATATTAACTTTCTATAGTGGCGCAGTATTGCGGAAATCAATTTTACACCAATATTGACTGAAGATCAATATTGATGCAATATTGAACCAAGATGAAATCTATTTAACTAGTATATGCTATAATATAGCATTATATTGAGTTCATATATTGGCTGAGAATTATCAAACAATATTGGCGCAAATATTGCACCGAGATTAAACTAATATTGATGTAATAATAACTTCGTATATTGCACTAATATTGGCCGAAGATCGTCAAAATTGCACGAAGATTAAGTCAATATTGGTGCAATATTTTTCTTCTTCCTTTCAGGGTTTAGGATTTATTGTTTGTTCCGACTTCATAAGTCTCCCAACGCTTTCTGGGTCGGCCAATATCCCTTTGGGTTGTAAAAGAGTATTTTATTTGGAATTGGTGCAATATTGAGTTTCTATATTGGCTAAGAATCGTTAAATAATATTGGTGATCAATATTGCACCAAGATTAAACCAATAATGGTGCAGTATTGAGCTTCTATATCGTAGGAAGATTGTCAAACAATATTGATCATCAATATTAGCGCAATATTAGATCAAGATTAAATCAATATTACAACAATATTGGCTAAAGATCGTCAAATAATATTGGTCGTCAATATTGGCGCAATATTACACCAAGATTAAATCAATATTCTTCTTCCTTTCAAGGTTTTCATAAGTTTTTTAAATCAGGGACTTCATAAGTCTCGCCAACGCTTTATCGGTCGGCCAATATCCTTTTCCTTTCGGGTGGTAAGAGAGTAATTTCTTTGGAATTGGTGAAATATTGAGTTCCTATATTTGCAGAGTATCTTCACATCAATATTGCGGAAATCAATATTGCACTAATATTGGCTGAAGATTGTCAAAATTGTTCATTAATATTGGCGTAATATTGCCTCACGATTAAACTAAAATTGTTGGAATATTAACTTCCTGTGTTGGCGCAATATTGCGGAAATTAATATTGCACTAATATTCGCTGAAAATCGTCATCATCAATATTGGCGCAATATTGCACCAAGATTGAAGAACTAATATTGGCTGAATCTTGCAATATTGTGCCAATATTTTATGCTTTATGGATAGCCGCATTAAAATGAAAGCGCAATTCTACGAAAGCCATACTTATCCAAAAGCAGAAGAGCAATTCAAGGCCAACCTCCAGGAAGCTAGACAAGAAATAGCTGCATAGATAAGCGCTAACCGGATAGGAATTGGAATAGCCCCCCTCTAAGAGCTTAGCTTCGCGAATGATATTATCATGGTGGTAACATATTGAGATGAAAGAGAAGTGGAAATCAACAGGAACCAATTTATAGAGGAAAATCGTGAATAGATGAAACCAAAAGATTAACTACATAATGGGGAAAAATACCTGTCAATCGACATCAGGGTGGGGGGAATTTCTATACCACTGTCAGTACTAAGAGTACACATTGACAAACAATTAACTTTTGGATTGCACATTAAACGCCAGAATGTGAGAACTCAGAAACAGCTGTAGCCATTGCGAGACTACTCTCTAATATCAAAGGGCTACCTGAAGAGAAGGAGAGGATACTACCGGCTCAGATATGGACATACGCTCTTGGAATGGAAAAATACGGAAAAAGTGGTGGCTTCCCATTGATCTTCTGGCTAAAGAATGAAAGTCAAGATACGAGAAACTGCCAATCTTACCGGAAGACTTCCGGAGTGATTTTCTACAAATATGGCAAAAATAAAATGAAACAGCACCAAAAAGGTCAAATGCAGAGATAGAAACACACCTTGATGGGGCCCCAAGACCGGGTACAACATAATTTGAGGAAACCACATATAAATTAACCTTGTTTCTGTGTTTGAAGAGTGTTTTTTTTAAAGGCAAAAATCAATATCTGCATTGCAAACTGGAGGACATGGAGCAGCACAATATCTGGAAGTGGAACTGAAAGCTACAGTATCATAGCGAAAACAATGTTTGCTAGCCCGGAAAATTGGAAAGTTGCAGCAGCATTTGCAGAAAAGATCATTTTGGTCAAGGAGGGAAACAGAAAAAAAGGCAAAAAGAGAAGAAAGAGGAAGAATATTAAATACAAAACAACTGACGTGGAGTAGGTTCATTGCAAAATTTCATCGTTTAGTCGGTAAAAATCTAACACTACCTACCAGCACGGACTGGCGATGTGTGTAAAGATTCTTCTCCTAGCTGCGGATATAAAATGTACATTTTGCTCCTCCTGCATTGCAAAATTTTTCTTAAAAGTTTGATCTCTATTTCCATCTTTGGAATCACAACCGTCGCCGTCGGGCAGTTCATCGCGAAAACGTGTGAAAATTCAGCCCTACCCAATTCGAATTTTTGGGTAAAAACTTTGGAGGAACGGGGATTTACTATTTTCTATCATTTTGAATTTTTATGTAAAATCGATGGCAAGTGCAATTCCTAAATTTTTATTGCAAATGCAAGCAATAGCACAAACTGAAGTTTAGTCGGGGAGCTACTAACTCTCTCGTCACATAATATTAATGAACATATATTTTTAATTGTTTAAAACTATAAATTTTACAAAATTAAATAGTACTTTTTAAACTGCACAATAAGCAGCAGTGTGGTGTGAGGCGTGCACCTGCAGGCTAGAGAGCGATTAATCGCGGTTTTATTTCTAAGTCAGCTAATGAAATGCAATAAAACAGTTGTAATATATTTTGTAATTTTACTTTTACACATCAAGTTAATCAACGACAAGAATTAATAATAATTACTGTAATAAAGTAGCTACAGTAAATTGATTAGTGGAGAGTCATTAAGTTGTTAATTATTGTTTGTCATCAAACCGTGCTTTATTTACACCTGATCCCAAGATAGATATTTCCCTTTAGAACGGTTAACGGGAAGTTTGCTTCTTTTGAAAAATTGCCAATGGAAAGTTTTCTCGTGAGGTCACGACAAAATTAAGATTTACTTATAATGAAGTGTACCACAAAAATTTCATTGCGATCGTAAAATGTTAAGCAAATATGATTTTGTATTACCTACTAATTATTATTAATAATAATTACACTTTTATTGGGTCGTTGCGAAACCGAACACGAAAATTACGGTTTTACGGAATGCCGAAATCGTAAACAAAGTAAATCATTTGGTTTGGTAAGTACCTAGTACAAAATTTGTCGAGCACATCCAAATTATATACAGGATGATGGCATAATAAAAAGTTGGTTGTCCCTCACGCATCAAAAGCCCGACTTATTTCAATTTAATGAAAGAAATACTTAGGTACCTAAGTGAAACGTATGAATGCATTTAAATGATTTCTGATTCGATTCCATTTCCTTAAAAGATTCGCCATTAGGTGGTACACGAGAAACTTGGAAAGTAAATCTATTTAAATCTGATCACATAATACCTATTTACTGGTGAAGAAATCTTTTGTCTAGGTGAAATGTAAAAGCTTTTTCACGATTTTATATTCAATCGGCGGTATTTGCATTTTGCTGTTGTGCGTTTTATAAGCGCCGCTCTCAGTTTCATATTAGAAAGTATAAAAAATAATTTTGAATAGTTAAGTTTTGATGAAAACGAAACTTCAAGTTTAAGTGCATCGACGGTTTAACGTGTCATATTGATGGATTACCGTCTCGTGATTAATTATCAATCGATGTAGTTTAATTGAATTATTCAATAATTAAAAGTTGAACTTCATCTATTAAAACTTTTTCAAACTTATAAATTTGGAAGGGCGACGAAGTGAATGGAACAAAACGCAAAGAAAAAGTTTCTATATAATACTCACCGGTTGTAGTATTTTAAATTTCATCTCGGCATTTTATTGAATTCTATAAACCGCAGACTAAATTAGAAGGGCAAACGATGATTAAAATTTGTAAATGAAAAAATGTCCAGTATTATTTTTAAAATACAGAAAACAGCCAGGGCCGGCGTTAGCTTTTATGTCACTACAAGCAAGATGGAGGATTTGCAGCTAACCTCCCCATGAGTAAATAATGAGCTTGCTTGAGTGTTATTGTAATTAACATTACTACTGGCGATGGGCGGCATTAAATGTTGAGTAAAATATGGTGGGCAGCCCATCGTCCAACTTTTTTGCCAACGAAGGCGACCACGGCTTTCGCAGACTGCTCCTTAACGTGGGTTAATAATCGGAGTTCAGAAGATGCGTACTGGCATCCAGGACTCCGATTTGGGCAGATGGCATTACTCATTACAAGGTCACAAATCCCAATAGAACTTCTAGTTCTATATCTATTAGAATATAGCAAGCAGATGATATATGGAAATGATTTTGGATAATGGAATGAATGGAATTTACTGCAAAGCAAATTTTGGATGTCATCAAAAAAGGGGATTTTTAGTGAGCAGAAAAACTTCACGCTGCCTATCAGATTAAGATTGTGACGTTTTTCTCCCTTCACAATTATATTCATCAGATCATATGAAAAAACAAGATAAATCAAGTGGTAGATTTTAACATAGGCAAGATTAGATAATGTGTATGCCTATATTATTAAATTAAGTAAAATGCCCATGAAACTTGGTACATATTTGGTAGTTCGGTGGTCTAATGGTCGGATATAATATATCCCCCCAAATGTCAACACATTAAATGCTAAATTAAATTTTAATGTTGGAAATCAATACTGCAATTATATTGGCTAGAGATCGGTAAGCAATACTGGTAATCAATATTGGCGCAATATTGTGCCAAGATTGAACTTATTGAAATCAATATTACACCAATATTGGGTGAAGATCGGTAGGCAATATTATTTATCAATATTGGTGCAATATTGTACCTAAACTCAACTTATATTGGTTAAATGTTGATTTCCTATATTGTCACAATGTTGGCAATCAATATTATACCAATTGCCTAACAAGGGGAGACCGGCAACTTCCCCTCACTGAATTGATTCATTTTCATTGTGTATTTTTCATTTATTTTTTCATTTCAATCATTTTATTTTCATTTCAATCTGTAAACATTGAATGTTTTACCTTTTAGCAGTGAGGCACTGGAGGGTGTTCCACACCCCCCAGACCCCCCGGTCTCTACAACTTTGGCTTATATTAGTTACTTGAGTGTGACTTGTTAAAGTTGTTAAAATTTATTACAAATAAAGAATAAACTGTACAAACCGGGGGGTCTGGGGGGTGTGGAACACCCTCCAGTGCCTCACTGCTAATAGGTAAAACATTTAGTGTTTACAGATTATGAGTACGATATATTATAGCGCTTTGGTTTTCTTGAGAACGATAACATAAATTACACTGGGGGGAATTAATAATCAAATAAATAAAAAAACAAATTGGCAGGAGCTGGATGCGATCCCTGTACCCTTCGCATATGTTTTTATGTTTTTTGCAATCTTACGCAATTCCATTAACAACTTACCAAATGTATGTAAAATTTTATGCAATTCATCAGTAATATATAATTATTCAAATGCAATTTTCTCAAAATTGGCAAAGAAGCGTGCCCTCATACTTGCACTTGTTGAAGTCCAATACAAGACCTACACGCACAATGAAAATGAATCAATTCAGTGAGGGGAATTTGCCGGTCTCCCCTTGTAAGATTGGCCGGAAATACTGGTCAACAATATTGGTGCAATATTGTACAAAGATTGAACTTATATTGAAATCAATATTGCACCAATATTAGCTAAAGATCGGCAGGAAATATTGATCATTATATTGACGCAATATTGCACCAAGATCCAACATATATTGGTTAAATATTGATTTCCAATATTTCCATAATGTTGGAAATCAATATTGCACCAATATTGGCTGAAGATCGGCAAACAATATTGGTCATCAATATTGGCGCAATATTGTTCCAAGATTGAACATATTGGTGCAATATTAATTTACGCTTTTGCCACAATATTGAAATGAATTGACGCAATATTGTACCAAGGTTGAACCTTTGCCTCAATATAGAAATCTCTATTTTTTGAATGTTTGTTATGCTGAACAAGATACAATTTGATGCCTGAATTGATGATTTGATTAATCAATTAATCTATTGTTTAATTAATCGATAACTTATCAAACATAATAATGAATCGGTTGAGCGACTTGTTCCACTCCCAGGAAGTTTGATTAAGTTGGGCATTTTTTAAGTCGCTTGTTATGCTGGACAAGATACAATTTGATGTTTGGGGACGATCACAAAATCCGAATTCGGATTTTCATAATTTTTGAAGTGAATTATGAAAGAGGCCATCGTTCTTTACACATTAAAAGAAAATTTGCGGTCGGATCACAAAATTTGAAAAAACGGCTTTAAAATTTAGAAATTGGCCGGAAACGGCTTGGAGCAGCCGGAGCGCAGCGGAGCTTTACTCATTAAAATTATTCCTTTATTTTTTTGGTTGTCCACGATTTAAATCTATAATGATTTTAAATATACGTTGTAAATAGAAACTAGCAATTTTCGGTGGAAAAAAGATAAATTTTTTTATAATATTTAACGATCGGTTTTGCATAGCAATAACAAAAGTGTACATTTAAAAGTTTAAACAATACCGAAATTTTTTTTAAATAAATCAATATGATTGCAGAAATAAAAGTAATTAAACAAAACAATTACCTTTTAATTAAAATATTTAACATATATTTTCAACAAGTAATAATAAACATTTACAATTAAAATATTTAAAACCTAAATTTTAATAATTAGAAAAATTCTTCTAAAATCCCATTTTTGATTAAAACATCCCCCCCCACTTAAAGGTGTTCACGTTTCATTCTTTTTACTTACATTATTTTTAACTACACAATCATTAGCTTTAAAAAAGAAGAATTTAAGTTGCAAATAAAAACCTTTTTCAATTTTCATAGGAAAAGGAATAAAATTTAGAATATTTTACTATCGGTTTTGCATAGCAATAATGAGGGTGTCCAAAATCGCGAATTTTTTTAGTCAAATTCAAGATGATAGCAGAAATACAAAAAATGAATTAAATCGAACAATTAACTTTTAATTAAAATATTTAAAACCAAAAATTGAGAATTTTTTTTAGTTAAATCAAGATGATTGCAGAAATACAAAAAAATTAATAAATTGAACAGAAAATATTTAAAACTTCAATTTTAATAATTACAAAATTTTTTCTAAAATCTCAATTTTGAATAAAATGCCCCCTCTTCTTAATAGCGTCCACGATACATTCTTCAACGGTTTTTACATTGTTTTAATTACACCATCATTAGCAATAAAATAATCTTTTATTTTTTTGTGTTAAATTTATATTTTTTGAAGTTTTTTCGTTTTGAAACTGCGCTGGTAGATTGTTTTTCGAAATAATATAACAAAACGATCGTATTTGTTGTTATAGATAAAATAATAGTACTAATGTAATTCAAATTGTGAGTTTGTCTAGTCAACCATCGCATAACGCGGTTCTATATAACGCGGTACAAAATGTATTTTTTTATTTTACACATTCAAAAGGCGGCATTAAGTTGGAGTTAAATGAGTCGAGGTGGGCTTGCTTGTATTACGGTTTAAAAATTAAAAACGGGTAATAAATTACCCGATTAATCTCAAATTGTTGAAATGTTTTTAAAAAATAAGACAATTTTGTGTAATAAAAGGGAAATTTTTAACTTGCGAAAAATGTAAGTGTTAAGAATATGAAAAGAGTAATAAAACATTTTTAATGGCCACATTCTTGAATATCTAGGATCAACTCAAAAGGAAATGTAAAAATGTCTGTACTCATTTAACTTCTTTTATATGAAAATTTAAAGCTGCGTGTATTCCGACGATTACATTTTAACGATCACTTATATTACACTTAAAGTGAAAAATTCTCGATAAGAAGTTCCAAAATATTACGACGACATTTTATTGTGTAAAATATTAAAAACACATAAAATACACATATGGGATTCGAACCAACAACTGCGTGGTCTGCAGGAATTCTCGATAAGCCAATCTGCTGAATGGAGGAATTTTGGAAATTCTCTAAAAACGAAGTTAATTATGTGGGTTTACTATTAAATCGTAAACGTATCAAAAAGTTTCTTAATCAATTTAAGACGGCTCTAATTAGTTTCAACTGATAGTGAAGTTTATCTATCGAGGGTATGTAATTTACATTTTCAAAGAAAATTTAATTAAAACAATTTATAATTCCATTTTTAATGTAATCATTTACAAGACCAAGACAAATTAGTCAACTTTATTTCTGTTGGAACCACAGAGAAAATTTTGCAATAAATTTGGTTTTGAAGATTTGATTAAGCTCGAATAAAGTTAGATAATAGTGAAGTATAAAGGGTCTACCAATCAGGGGTTTGTTTTAAATTTTAAAAGAAACACATATTTTGTATGAAAATTTTCTAATTCTCTACTGAAATATGTTGTAGGGGCTTGAACATTTATGAATGGAAAACAATATCCGGTAAATGTCCTCCACGACTACGTTTGCAGACGTCGATTCTTTTAACAAAATTTTCGAATACATTTTGCATAATTGCGAACTTATTTCTCGGATGACGGCTTCGATATTTGTTTTAGTTCTGAAATTGTTTGTGGATTATTCGCGTAAACATTATCTTTCACATAGCCCCACAAAAGAAGTCCAATGGCGTTAAATCACAGGATCTTGCTGGCCAGTTGACGTCACCTTTTCGCGAAATTAAACGCCCGTTAAATTTAGTTTTCAATAGTTGGATTGTTTCTCGCGCTGTATGGCACGTAGCTCCATCCTGTTGAAACCACAAGTCTTCCACACCCATATCATCCAAAATAGGCCATAAAAATTGGTTACCATATCCCTATAGCGAACTCCATTGACAGTAACGAAAGCACCAGCCTCATTTTCGAAAAATAGGGACCAATGATGCCCCTACCCATAAACCACACCATACAGTGACACGAGATGGATGTAGTGGTTGTTCAACAACTGCTTTTGGATTTTCAGAAGCCCAAATTCGACAATTTTGCTTGTTAACATACCCGTTTAAGTGAAAATGTGCTTCGTCCGAAAAGATGATTTTTCTGAAAACAAGCACCACGTTCAATGATCCAATCAGCAAATCTAAGACGTTGAGAATGATCTGCTGGCTTTAATTCTTGTACCAGTTGTATCTTATAAGGCTTTAGAGCTAAATCCTTCCGTAAAATTCGCCATGTGGTCATTGTGGACAGGCCTAATTGTTGAGAACGTCGTGAAACCGATAAATTTGGGTCCTCTGTGACACTTTCACGTACTGCAGCAATATTTTCGATTGAACGACATGGACGAGCACATATTTTGTGCTTACGTTTACTACTGAACCGGTGGACTCAAATTTTCGCACTAAATTCGCAATTGTAGTCTCAGATGGACGATCGTTACAAATAAAAATATCGCGAATTTTGCGAAATGTAGTCTTCACGGATCGACCATTTTCATAATGGATTTGAATTATCTTAACACGATTTTCGAGCGAAATCAAAGGCATTATATTAAATGTTGACCTTTTATTATACATATGATAAAAACTGAATAACAGAACTGCCTACTTGACCTATTTCAACCAAATTTAAAACAAACCCCCGATTGGTAGACCCTTTATTATGAACCGCACTTTACACACTTTAGGCACATAGTTTTAATTTGAACATTTTTAAATAATTAATAAAATTGTCAACCGTATTCGCTTAAACCAATTTGAAACTTTCGATTGGTGTAGGTATTAACTTTATTAGAAAAGTTTTTCAGTTTTATAAAATTTTGTACATTTCAAAATTTATTTAAAACCTCTCGACGTTCACATTTTCAAGTTTTCTTTTAAATAAACTACTCACATGTCAAACACGAAATACTAGCAAAAATTGAAATGTTAACGACACTCGAGATCAAAGTTTCACTATTTCTTCAAATATATTGCATTTTATATTTTCAAGATAAAATATATTTTATTTTGGTATGTATTATACAAGTTACGGAATTTGAAGTATTTTTAAAATATTTGTAGGGAGTGCGGCGAGATAAATTGGGATCATTATAATTTTGGTGATGCGTTGAATATGATGAGCGCAATTTTTCAAAATTAAATTTAAAAAAGTTAAAGTAGAAAATATCATAGACATAATATTTATGCTATTATTATTTTATACGCCGAAATGGAATATAATAAATTTTAATTTTGGAAAAAACGACTACTTTATTTTCAATTTTTGAAACCGAATTTTGAAGTTTCAGCATCAGAAACGACAGACAAAGGAATAAAAAGTGTGTATATTGGAAACTGCATATAAAATATGATTATTATATTACTTAATTCCCTGATGGCGAGATCGCTGCGCGTGATCCACTATCTTTGTAATAACCACATCAAGTGATATATCAATAGCTATGGGAATTCTTTCATGTCTTCAGGCTGAACATTCAGTGACTTTCAAAACTATAAACAAAAAACCTCGCTCAGTTATCATTAGATTTAGCAAAATTTGGTTTTGGATCGTCAACCATGATTTCCTATTATGGTTAACCCGAGGGGTCAACCGCTAGAGGAAATCGTGTACAATTAACTTCACGTACTTCATCTTCATCAATAATTCACGGTACTTGACCTAATTCATCGATACTTTATTGTATTTCACGTACTTCATTGGTATTTCAGAGACTTACCGAGATTCCAAAATTTGAGCGCTGGAGCACCACCCACACCCCTCGTATCGAGTAGTTTATTTTTATCAGAAGTAAACTGAAGATTTTCCGTTACAGAGGCACTGGACGGTATTTCACACCACCAGACCCCCCGGATTGAGTAGTTTATTTTTTATTAAAAGTAAACTGAAGATCTCCCGTTGCAGAGATCTACCTCCCAGGGGGTACGGAATAATTACGCAGTTTATAATTAAATGTCAGATTACGAATTAAACACATTTACTTGGCCTAGCTAATTTTAATAAACTTGAGATATGCTTAAATATTTAATTCACTTTTAATAAAAATAAGTTATTTAAACCGGGGGTCTGGGGGTGTGGGGAGATTGTCAGTGTACTTTTGACAAAAATAAACTACACGGTCTGAAGGGTTCTGCATGTTCTGCAATGTTCTTTGTTCCGAAATTTATGCACTGGAGGGTGTTCCACACCTCAGACCCTCCGGATTGAGTAGTTTATTTTTATTATATCGCAGAGATCTGCCTCCCAGGGGTATAGAATATATAATTGCGTAGTTTATAATTAATTGTCAGATTACGAATTAAAACATTTACTTGGCCATAGCTAATTTTAATAAACTTGAGATATGCTTAAATATTTAATTCACTTTTAATAAAATAAATTATTTAAACCGGGGGTCTGGGGTGTGGAACACCCTCCAGTGCCTCTGCAACGGAAGATTGTCAGTGTACTTTTGACAAAAATAAACTACACGGTCTGAAGGGTTCTGCATGTTCTGCAATGTTCTTCGTTCCGAAATTTGTGCACTGGAGGGTGTTCCACACCCTCAGACCCTCCGGATTGAGTAGTTTATTTTTATGATATTGCAGAGATCTGCCTCTCAGGGGTACAGAATATATAATTGCGCAGTTTATAATTAATTGTCAGATTACGAATTAAACACATTTACTTGGCCATAGCTAATTTTAATAAACTTGAGATATGCTTAAATATTTAATTCACTTTTAATAAAAATAAGTTATTTAAACCGGGGTCTGGGGCGTGGAACACCCTCCAGTGCCTCTGCAACGGGAGGTCGTCAGTGTACTTTTTACAAAAAATAAACTACACGGTCTAAAGGGTTCTGCATGTTCTGCAATGTTCTTCGTTCCGAAATTTGTGCACTGGAGGGTGTTCCACACCCCAGACCCCCGGATTAAGTAGTTTATTTTTATTATATTGCAGAGATCTGCCTCCCAGGCGGTACAGAATATATAATTGCGCAGTTTATAATTAATTGTCAGATTACGAATTAAACACATTTACTTGGCCATAGCTAATTTTAATAAACTTGAGATATGCTTAAATATTTAATTCACTTTTAATAAAATAAATTATTTAAACCGGGGTCTGGGGTGTGGAACACCTCCAGTGGTCTCAACGGAGATAGTCAGTGTACTTTGACAAAAATAAACTACACGGTCTGAAGGGTTTGCATGTTCAGCAATGTTCTTCGTTCCGAAATTTGTGCACTGGAGGGTATTCCACACCCCAGACCCCCGGATTGAGTAGTTTATTTTTATTATATTGCAGAGATCTGCCTCTAGGGGTACAGAATATATAATTGCGCAGTTTATAATTAATTGTCAGATTACGAATTAAACACATTTACTTGGCCATAGCTAATTTTAATAAACTTGAGATATGCTTAAATATTTAAATCACTTTTAATAAAAATAAGTTATTTAAACCGGGGGTCTGGGGGTGGAACACCCTCCAGTGCCTCTGCAACGGAGGTCGTCAGTGTACTTTGACAAAAAATAAACTACACGGTCTAAAGGGTTCTGCATGTTCTGCAATGTTCTTCGTTCGAAATTTGTGCACTGGAGGGTGTTCCACACCCCCAGACCCCCCGGATTAAGTAGTTTATTTTTTATTATACTGCAGAGATCTGCCTCCCAGGGGGTACGGAATATATAATTGCGCAGTTTATAATTAAATGTCAGATTACGAATTAAACACATTTACTTGGCCATAGCTAATTTTAATAAACTTGAGATATGCTTAAATATTTAATTCATTTTTAATAAAAATAAGTTATTTAAACCGGGGGTCTGGGGGGTGTGGAACACCCTCCAGTGCCTCTGCAACGGGAGATCGTCAGTGTACTTTTGACAAAAAATAAACTACACGGTCTGAAGGGTTTTGCATGTTCAGCAATGTTCTTCGTTCCGAAATTTGTGCACTGGAGGGTATTCCACACCTCCAGACCCCCGGATTGAGTAGTTTATTTTTATTATATTGCAGAGATCTGCCTCAGGGGTACAGAATATATAATTGCGCAGTTTATAATTAATTGTCAGATTACGAATTAAACACATTTACTTGGCCATAGCTAATTTTAATAAACTTGAGATATGCTTAAATATTTAATTCACTTTTAATAAAAATAAGTTATTTAAACCGGGGGGTCTGGGGGGCGTGGAACACCCTCCAGTGCCTCTGCAACGGGAGGTCGTCAGTGTACTTTTGACAAAAATAAACTACACGGTCTAAAGGGTTCTGCATGTTCTGCAATGTTCTTCGTTCCGAAATTTGTGCACTGGAGGGTGTTCCACACCCCAGACCCCGGATTGAGTAGTTTATTTTTAATATATTGGAGAAATCCGCCTCCCAGGGGGTACAGAATATATAATTGCGCAGTTTATAATTAATTGTCAGATTACGAATTAAACACATTTACTTGGCCATAGCTAATTTTAATAAACTTGAGATATGCTTAAATATTTAATTCACTTTTAATAAAAATAAATTATTTAAACCGGGGGGTCTGGGGGGTGTGGAACACCTCCAGTGCCTCTGCAACGGGAGATCGTCAGTGTACTTTTGACAAAAAATAAACTACACGGTCTGAAGGGTTCTGCATGTTCTGCAATGTTCTTCGTTCCGAAATTTGTGCACTGAAGGGTGTTCCACACCCCCCAGACCCCCCGGATTGAGTAGTTTATTTTTTATTATATTGCAGAGATCTGCCTCCCAGGGGATACAGAATATATAATTGCGCAGTTTATAATTAATTGTCAGATTACGAATTAAACACATTTACTTGGCCATAGCTAATTTTAATAAACTTGAGATATGCTTAAATATTTAATTCACTTTTAATAAAATAAGTTATTTAAACCGGGGGTCTGGGGTGTGGAACACCCTCCAGTGCCTCTGCAACGGGAGATCGTCAGTGTACTTTTGACAAAAAATAAACTACACGGTCTGAAGGGTTCTGCATGTTCTGCAATTTCTTCGTTCCGAAATTTGTGCACTGGAGGTGTTCCACACCCCAGACCCCGGATTGACTAGTTTATTTTTATTATATTGCAGAGATCTGTCTCCCAGGCGGTACAGAATATATAATTGCGCAGTTTATAATTAATTGTCAGATTACGAATTAAACACATTTACTTGGCCTAGCTAATTTTAATAAACTTGAGATATGCTTAAATATTTAATTCACTTTTAATATAAATAAGTTATTTAAACCGTGGGGTCTGGGGTGTGGAACACCCTCCAGTGCCTCTGGAAAGGAGGTATCTTCAGTTTACTTTTGATAAAAAATAAACTACTCAATCCGGGTGGTTTGGGGGGTGTGGAACACCCTCCAGTGCCCAAGTATGGAGAGATCTACAGTTTACTTCTGATAAAAAATAAACTAATTAATCTGGGGGATGTGGGGGATGTGAAACACCTTTCAGTACCCAAATATTACAATGCAGGCAAACATATTAAAGGTTTGAAAATTTAGTAGAAACTCTCCGCTACCGTTTTAGTTTTCTAATAAAATTATGACATACTCTTGGAGGGGGTAACAAAAAACAGTAAAGTAAAAATAAATTATATACAATCATGCACAAACGATTATTAAAATTATTTTCAAAATCGAGAAGGTGGAGCTAGCAGGTTTTCGCCCCCTAGCTAGTTTTCTAAATAATTCAAAACAAAAAGGTCCAACCCAAAATAGAGAATGCACAGTAGACTTTTAAATTAAAATTCGCAATGGAAGGGGGCTGATGATACGCACCTTATTCTTATAAAAAAAAATTAAGAAAATCTACTGATGTAAGATAATTTGCTATCAAATAATTATTATTGAATACACGTGTCTTATCTATGATACACATTGACCGTAGCGCATGCTCATAAGCTAGTTTCAACTTCATGTAATTCCCCAAAAATGTACTAACTTCATGATACTTTACTTGTACTTCAATATACTTAACACGTATTTTACCTACTTTTCCCGTACTTCATGTATTTTACCAGTACTTCATGTACTTCACAAGTACTTTATGTATTTCACAAATACTTCATGTACTTTACATGAGATGTCGTGTACTTCATGAGATGTGTACAAAAAACTTCACCAGCGGTTAACCCCTCGGGTTAACCAATATAAAAGAACCGACCGCTCACTTAATACGGTGAATTATTGATTGAATTTCATAAATTCAAATTATTATTTATGTAATATTATGTATTACCAACGTTTCACTAAGTTAAAATTTGAGGTCTTCGTGGGGTATTAGACGCCATTAAATTAATAAACCCTTCACAAATACAATATTGCCTTAAGATTATTAAGCAAATATTATTATTATTATGTAAAACTATCGCCTTCCAAATTATAATTTTCAAATGTTACTTCCTTTAGTTATGATTTTAAAAACTAATTAAATATTGTAAGCTAGCTTAATTTAAAATTTAATGGAGCCTCTCGCTTTTCCCTTCACAAGAAGTAAGGTAGGTAATCTTTCTTGCTCCTGGTTATACTTTTAAGGTAAAATAATACACTAATAGGATTATTATAATAGAATTTACAGATTTTATATTATAATTAATGTAATTAACAACATTGTGGTGTGGGCTTATATTCTGAGAGTATAATAATGTGAAGATGAAACGCTTGATTCGAATAATCTTAATATACAAATTTACAAGCAATTAATTAGCAAATAAAATAAATCACTTAGTTAATCAAAAAACTTGTGGAAAATCAAATAAATTAACAAATTATGTATGTATATCGTAATAATTTGATTTAAAATTTAATTTAGTCAAACTTTTCGAGTGTTTAATTTATGTGAGGTTCATTCAAAACACATCTGTTGCTCGAAGCCATCTAGTGGTAATTTTAAGCATTAAGTGCCTCCCATCGGTAAGTGCACCGTTTTAAGCAATTTCAAGTTAGAATTGCTTTTATATCTAAAGCGTTTTCCACATATACTTTTCTAAGGCTTTCATTTATATTATGGAAACACCCAGATTTCATTTCCTTACCCTTAAAAAAAGGATTAATGATATCCAAAAATATTAATGGGGGAAGAACCGCGCAATTTTAAGAATTATCGCGGTTGATTTTAACTATAAACAAATCGTTAACTTTATTTATGTTGTTGTTTTTCGTGAAAACCTTATTTTCGGATGTTAATGTAAATTATATCGGTTTTCTGCCAGTTTCAACTTGGGTTTATATTGAGTGGTAGCGCAGGATATATGCGGATAAATCCTAAGCCGACAGCTTAAGAAAGATATCTAAACAACTTTTTTAATTTGAAAATTAGGCGGGATTTTAAAATTGCATGTCTTCGTTAGTACTACCGAACTAACGCCTTCCGTTACTTTATCAGAAATATGAAGATTTACGTTTAAAAGTTTTCTTCCCCTGCAGGACTGAAATGTTTTTCTTATGTTGTAACATGTTTCAAGTTGAAATGTGATCAAAGAGCAAAATAACAGCTGTCTTCGTCGGACAAAAAATCTACAATCCAATAAACTTAATTGAAGTTGGTTTAACAAAAACTGAAATACTACTAGAAAGTCGACCAGGACCGGGACCAACTTTGAAATTGTGGTTTTGTTTGATTGTAGTGTTACTATGTTAAAAGGGAGTTCCAGCGTAACGATTAGTTGTAGTTAGAACGTCAGAAATACTACTTCGTAAATGTCGCACTTTGTGGTTTCATTTTAGGGACAGCTTTAAGTTTTACTTCTAAACTTGTTAACAACATAAGAAATTACAAACTTGATCTTTTTAAGCAGATATTAAATTCTTGCTTTATGGTTTATGCATGATAACACGATTATTATTAGACACAAAAAATTATTATTGCGCTGTATAATCTGCAATGCACCGGGAGATTCCTCAACTTCAGCGATGAGGAACAAATATGCACGAAATATATTCATACAATTTTAATTTTTAGTGTAATATTGCATGTCTCATTTAAATCTCCCGCGCGAATTTCTTTACTTAATATGTAGTTCACACTACAATAGAAAGTTCATACATGAATATAATCAAAGAGGGCGCTGACCGAGATTAGACTGCTTTGAAGTTGTTTGAAAGGAAACAGAGACTCTTACCAAGTGGGACGTTTGCTATAGAAAACGTTTTTGTGTTTAATCCGTATTGTAATTATTAAAAGTAATAAAAATTAGCTAATTTGTCGTTTAAAGTATCAGTTTCAACTTTGAAATTTAAATATCTTCGTAAACGAACAGATGATTGTTGATAGCCCCATGGCTCTATTGCAATTTTCAGGCTTTTATCCTGGAGAACTCAAACAGTTTATAAAAAACCTTCATGACTTCATGACTCACTTGTCATGACTTATTTAAGTCATGACATCGGAATTTTTGATTTTTATGCGAAAGTCTTGGAAATTAAAACTTGCATTCATGGAAAATTCTTTGAATTAAAAAAAATGGAAAATTCAGGTGATTTAGAATTGAATAATATTGTAATAATAATAAAAAGGAAAGGGTTCCAAAAGTCAGAGAAAATTATTCATTTAATTTTAATCAGGAAAATCTGGAAAAATCGTCGGGGAATTTAATTTAGAAAATTTTCGTCTGGAATACCTGGACAAGTCAAATAATTTAGAATTCTATAAATTTTGTCATGATAGGTGACATGGGAATTTTGATTTTTATACAAAAGTCACGGAAATTAAAACTTGCAGTCATGGGAAATTTTTTGAAATTTAAAAAAAAATGGAAAAGTCAGGTAATTTAGAATTGAATAATATCGTTACAATAAAAGAATGATATCGTAATTTTGATTTTATACAAAAGTTAGGAAAATTGATAATTGTGTCAGTGAAAATTCTTTGAATTTGAAAAAGTTATACAAATTCCAAATTATAATTAAATTTATAAAGTTCCAAAAAGTCAGAGAAAATTATTAATTTAATTTTAATCAGGAAAATCTGGAAAAGTCGGGGAATTTAATTTAGAAAATTCTCGTCTGGAATACCTGGACAAGTCAGATAATTTAGAATTGTATAAATTTTGTCATGATAAGTCATGACATGGGAATTTTGATTTTATGCGAAAGTCACGGAAATTAAAACTTGCATTCATGGAAAATTCTTTGAGATTTAAAAAATGGAAAAGTCAGGTAATTTAGAATTGAATAATATCGTAACAATAAAGGGAAGACATCGTAATTTTTGATTTTATACGAAAGTCAGGAAAATTAATACTTGTGTCAGTGAAAATTCTTTGAAATTTGAAAAAGTTATACAAATTCCAAATTATAATTAAATTTATAAAGTTCCAAAAAGTCAGAGAAAATTATTAATTTAATTTTAATCAGGGAAAATCTGGAAAAGTCGTCGGGGAATTTAATTTAGAAAATTCTCGTCTGGAATACTTGGACAAGTCAAATAATTTAGAATTGTATAAATTTTGTCATGATAAGTCATGACATGGGAATTTTTGATTTTTATGCGAAAGTCACGGAAATTAAAACTTGCAGTCATGGAAAATTCTTTGAAATTAAAAAAAATGGAAAAGTCAGGTAATTTAGAATTGAATAATATCGTAACAATAAAGGGAAGACATCGTAATTTTTGATTTTATACGAAAGTCAGGAAAATTGATACTTGTGTCAGTGAAAATTCTTTGAAATTTGAAAAAAAGTTATACAAATTCCAAATTATAATTAAATTTATAAAGTTCCAAAAAGTCAGAAAAATTATTAATTTAATTTTAATCAGGGAAAATCTGGAAAAGTCGGGGAATTTAATTTAGAAAATTCTCATCTGGAATACCTGGACAAGTCAGATAATTTAGAATTGTATAAATTTTGTCATGTTAAGTCATAAAAGTCACGGTAATTAAAACTTGCAGTCATGGAAAATTCTTTAAAATTAAAAAAAATAAAAAAGTCAGGTAATTTAGAATTGAACAATATCGTAAAAAAAAAAGGAAAATATTGTCATTTTTGATTTTATACTAAAGTCAGGAAAATTAATACTTGTGAGTCAGTGAAAATTCTTTAAAATTAAAAAAAGTTATATGGAAAAGCATGGAATTTAATTTAGAAAATTCAGTTTTCCACTCGTGTGGAGGAATACGTGGAAAAGTCAGATAATTTAGAACTTCTTAAACCAGAAGATGAGTTCTCCTCCGAGTAAGAGGTTCTCCAAGTCTCGATTATACAATACAAGTAGCGTTAACAGAAAGTGGGAAACTCCTCCCATCAGAATTGTTTTATAGGAAATTTTAGAAACTTTAAAATCAATTTTTCAGTTATTAATCCAGATTTTAAGTTTATCCTCTTCATACATCATCACAATTTTATCGAATTATTTTAATGTTATCGAACTAACAGTGAAAATTTTTTTTAATATCTCTAAAAATTTCGGGTATTGGTTAGTTAATTACTAAAAATGTTGTGTGGGGCAAGCGGCCACTTTTTTCGTGTCAAAATCATCAAAGAAATTAAAAAAAATTAAATTAATAACTTATAACAATCAATGTTGATTACTATGTAAAACTCAAATTTGTTATTTACTGGGGGGGCATAAAATCCTCAATTTTTATCTATTAACCAAATTGCAAGCAGTTTTTGAAAAAAATTAAGCACAAAATATCTCCAAAAGTCGACCAATTCGTGATAAATTGCTCAATCTCGCAACACTGGATGTCATACATAACGGTCGAAGAGGTCTCTCATCGAATATGTTGCATCAAGGATTCAAAATTTTAAGTTGGATCGCGCCCTGGGAAGTTTTTTTTTTAATTGCAACGAAGCCCAAGGTTTCGCACCTTTAGCAATTATATTATAAATATATGATGTCCTTGCATCTGTCGCGTCAAGGATCCAAAATTTCGAGTTGGATCGCGCCTTGGGAAGTTTTTTAAATTGTGGCGAAGCCGAAGGCTTCGTACCTTTATCAATTAGTATATTATATGATATTATGTAATACGAAAATTTTGGAGTATTTACGCAATGTTGCTCATAATGTTAGTATATAAAATAAATGATAGTTGCTTCACTAATTGCGGTGTTTTTGTAATTTAATTTTGTCAATTTATACATAATAAGAATATTATTGAAAAGGATAATTGTGTATAAGGATATTTTTGGACGGGATATTTAGTCGTAGACCCATTTTATAGCCTTCGGTTTCTGAAAGTAGTAAAACTGCCACCAAAACTGCAATTTAAGTGGAAAACTTACTGGAGAAATCAGGTAGCCCAAACCAGAGGGGTTGGAAAATATGGAATGCCCGTAGATCAGTTTAAAACTTTTTCCATATTTCCTGGGAAGATAAATTATGTACGAAAAACAACTTTTTGGATTTATTCTAAAAATTGTTGATTGTGGGGCGTCTAGCTATGAGATGATATACCTAAAATTACGGCATTATTCATTTTTTGGTGGTGTTTCTATTACTAAATTTTTATAAAAAAAAAGAAATTTGAAGGTAGTGCAGTAGCGAATTTATCCTCCTCCCCATGGCTTAAAACTAAAGAAAAAATATTTATTTGAGCATAGAAATTCGGAAATCTTAATATAAAGTAAATGTTTGTATGTCCGTCCCATACAATTCTCCCCAACTTTTTTAGTATATATTTTAAAAATTGTTAATTGTGGGGGGGGGAGGCTAATCTAGCTATAAGATGATATATCTAAAATTACGACTTATACATTTTTTGGTGGTATTTTTATTACTAAATTTTTATAAAAAATGTAGAAATTTGAAAGTAGTGCAGTAGCGAATTTAACCCCCCTCTCCATGGCTTAAAACTAAAGAAAAAAGATTTACTTGAGCATAGAAATTTCAAAATCTTAATATATAAAAGTGAATGTTTGTATGTCCGTTCCATACAATTCTCCCTAACGGAAAGCTCTAACGAAGTAAAATTTTAACTGGCGATTCGGATACAAATTATTTGGTCAACGCCGCTATTCCCAGCTCTAAACACATTCTCAAAAAATGTTATTAACAAATCCATAAATTTCATTTTTACTTAAGTACCTGAAATCTATAAAATTCTCCCCAACGGAAAGATTTAACGAAGTGAAATTTTAACTGGGGATTCTGATACAAATTCTTATGTGAACGCCGCTATTCCCAGCTCTAAACACAATTCCAAAAAAATGTTATTAACAAATCCATAAATTTCATCGAAAATTTTTACAAAAGTACCTGAAATCTATAAAATTCTTCCCAACGGAAAGCTCTTCCAAAGTAAAATTTGAACTGGGGATTCTAATACAAATTCTTATGTGAACGCCGCTATTCCCAGCTCTAAACACAATTCCAAAAAAATGTTATTAACAAATCCATAAATTTCATCGAAAATTTTTACAAAATACCTGAAATCTATAAAATTCTTCCCAACGGAAAGCTCTTCCAAAGTAAAATTTGAACTGGGGATTCTAATACAAATTCTTATGTAAACGCCGCTATTCCCAGCTCTAAACATATTCCTAAAAGAATGTTATTAACAAATTCATAAATTTCATCGCAAATTTTTAACTTAAGTACCTGAAATCTATACAATTCTCCCCAACGAAAAGCTCTAACAAAGTAAAATTTTAACTGGAGATTCTGATACAAATTCTTAGGTCAACGCCGCTATTCCCAGCTCTAAACACATTTCCAAAAAAATGTTATTAACAAATCCATAAATTTCATGACAAATTATTTTATTTAAGTACCTTAAATCTATAAAATTTTTTCCAACGAAAAGCTCTAACGAAGTAAAATTTTAATTGGTGATTCTGAAAGAAATTCGTAGGTCAACGCCGCTATTTCCAGCTCTAAACACATTTTAAAAAAATGTTATCCTTCTAGTATTTTATAAATTTGTTTTGACTTTTGAAAAATGTACTCTCATTTCGCGTTTGAAATGATACGTACTTTTAACCTCTTTTGTGACTTTGTAAAAGTAAATTTCAGAAAAAAAATTACGTAATTTTGAGTTCTAGTTGAGGAATTTGGATTTTTGAATATTCAAATATTTTGAAAATTAGGAATCACCCACAAAACTATAATCTATTAATAAATGCAATTCTTATAAAATTACATAAAATGTAGAAATTTGGAAGTAGTGGAGAAGAGAACCTCGGAGGGGACTATAGGGGTTTTTCCCATTACTTAAAAACAAAAACAAAATATTTAAGCATAGAAATTCCAAAATATTTTATAATTTTGTTTTGTATTTGAAAATACACTCTCATTTTGTGACCGTATAAAGATAAATTTTTTTGTAAAAGTAATTGAAAATGGAATTTAAAGTTTTAGTTAAAGAATTTGAATTTTGAATATTCAAATAAACTATGCTTTGAAGTAAAAATATAGCAGCGAAAAAACTTCAATTTTATTTAGTGTAAAAATGTCAAAAGAAAAAATAAATTAAATAGATTTAATTTTAAATTAATTGTTAGTGACATTATTTAATTAAACTTTAAAAAAACTTTTAAATTTAAAAGCAGTATTTGACTTTACTGGAAACTGAAAACTCCTCCTCCCCTTTGAATGAATCTCTGATTCGCCACTGGAAGTGCTTTTAATATAAAATAAAATTTAATGAAAAATTTACAATATATTAATTTTTAAACAATTTAATTCGTGTTAAGTTATATACATTGAAATCAGTAAAGGAAAATAAATTTGAAGCTTACGATAAATTACTTTGTGGTCGAAAAAGTAGACTGCTAAACTCTTTCAAAGGGAATATAATATTAAAAGTAATCTTGATAACCTCAGGGAAAATTAAATACATTTTCAAAATATTGAATTTGTCTTCTTTACGCCCGAATACTGAAATTGTGTCAAATCGTAAATTGTGGTCTCCGGATTAAAACTTTACGGTGAGTCCACCCCTGGACTGGTGGATTAGTGTGAAACTCGGCTAGATAATTGGGTTACAGTGAAATTTAAATAAGTATCTCATCGTGATCAGTACTGGTATAGGTAATTATGAAAAGTAACTCCAATAAACTTCATTCTCGTTTAAATTGGCTTTTAATGAAACCTCGGCTGCATGCCGTACAAAATAAGCTCGACTGTGTGTTTGCAGATATCTGATCTTGCTTACAAACGTGCTCAGGTTTTCAATACCATAAAATCTTTGTGACTTTATTTACTACTGATAAAACTGAAATTGTACGAACGAAATCACGAATAGGTAATTAATTCTGAAAAAAATGTATACCTAATCCCACCAAATACCTGTCGTAAAATTATAAGCCCCACGAATGGCAAATTTTTTTTTGAAAAATTAATTTACCTATCGAGTGTTTATATAACAAGAAACTAAATTAATTTGGTTATCTACCTATTTGAATATATTAAGAAAGCAATTTACTCGAAATGAGTACATTTTAATGACAAACGAGATTAGAATTACTAGCTTGAGATTTTAGTGAACCTCTCGTAATTTAACAATCATGTTCCACATCGGTGAAAAGTTTACAACTACAATCCTGGCAGACAATGCTTTTTAGTCAATTTTTGAAATCTAATTTTAAAATTACCTAATGGAAAACTCAATTTTAAACTTTGTCTTGTGGATGTGAGGTGTGTAATGTCTGGGGAGGAGGATAAGTGGTCTAACGCTTCCCGCAGTTAGAATATAAACCCAAAACTGCTGAATTGCTGCTGAAGATGTGAGCATCATTTTATATAATATGACAATGTGTGAATTTTGATTATCTAATAAACGCTGTCGTAGTAAAACGGGATAACTAAATCTAATTGAAAGGATAGCTTTCAAATTCAAACCGAAGGTAGATATTTTGAAAACCAACAGACATTTCCTTCTCGCCAAAAGTGAAAACTTCAAAAAGCAGGGTCTACCTAATCAAAAGCTTTCCTGAATAAAAACACAAGTCAATCAATACATTTTATAGTTAACTGTTTTAGATAAACAATGAAAGGGATCCATCCGCTTTTATTATGCAATAAAACGGAAACGATCATCATTCTAACTGCAACACTCAAAGCGATCTTTTAGCAGAATATGAAAAGTTGGCAAAGTCTCCAGAAAATAACACCAAAAATAATTAATAACAAAAGTTCTACTGGGAAAGGTGATCGATCAGAAGTCATATAATATCAAAGTTGCTCCGATGTTTAAGTTTAATTAATTATGAAAATTTAAAAAATTTGATCATTCTATCACAAAAGAAAAATAATTTTCTTGGAAACCTAACAATCAAAGAATCCTGTCCATGTCCTGGTAATCATTTTTACAGAGACGGCTCCAGAATGTAATAATACAATTTAAACTATCTTCTTCAACTATACTTATCTATCAGTTAAAATACATTAAAGTTAAATTGACGAAATTACCAATGAGGTGTTTGATTTGTTTTTGTTTTGTTGTGTGCTTGGTTATTTTGTTGTGGTCTGATTGGATGGGATTGGATAAGGTGCATATCATCAGCCCCCTTCCATTGCGAATTTTAATTCAAAAAAGTCTAAATCTATTGTGCATTCTTTATTTTCGGTTGGACCTTTTTGTTTTTGAATTATTTAGAAAATTAGTGGGGGGGCTGGAGACCAGCTAGCTCCACCATCTCGATTTAAAAAGTAATCTTAATAATCGTTTGTAAATGATTGTACATAATTTATTTTCGCTTTACTTTTTTTTTTGCCCCCTCCCCAAAATAAGTCATAATTTTTTTAAAAAACTCAAACGGTAGCGGAGAGTGTCTACTAAATTTTCAATTCTTTAATATGTTTGTCTGCATTGTAATATTTGGGTACTAAAGGGTGTTTCACCCCAATTTTTATCAGAAATAAACTGTAGATCTCTCCGTACTTGGGCACTGGAGGATGTTCCACACCTCCCGGATTGAGTAGATTCTTTTTTATCAGAAGTAAACTGAAAATCTCCCGTTGGAGAGGCACTGGAGGGTGTTCCACACCCTCCAGACCCCCGGTTTAAATAATTTGTTTTATTAAAAGTGAATTAAATATTTAAGTATATCCCAAGTTTTTAAAATTAGCTATGGCCCAGTAAATGTGTTTAATTCATAATCTGACAATAAATCATAAACTGCATAATTATTAATACCATACCTCCTGGGAGGTAGATCTCTGCAACAGGAGATCTTCAGTTTACTTCTGATAAAAATAAAGTACTTAATCCGGCGGGTCGGGGGGGGACGGGACGTGGAACACCCTCCAGTGTCTCTGCAACGGGAGATCTTCAGTTTACTTCTGATAAAAATAAACTACTTAATACGAGGGATGTGGAGATCTTTAGTTTACTTCTGATAAAAAAAAACTACTCAATCCGAGGGGTTTTGAAATGAAGAACATTGCAGAACATGTAAACCCCAGAACTCCCAGACCGAGTAGTTTACTTTTTATCAGAAGTAAACTGAAGATCTCCTGTTTCAGAGGCACTGGAGGGTGTTCCACACCCCAGACCCCCGGATTGAGTCGTTTATTTTGGAATGATAAAAATAAACTACTTAATCCGAGGGTGTGGAGCTCCTCAGTTTACTTCTAATAAAAATAAACTACTCAATCCGGGGGTCTGGGGTGTGGAACACCCCCCAGTGCACACATTTTGGAATGAAGAACATTGCAGAACATGTAAAACCCCAGAACTCCCAGACCGAGTAGTTTACTTTTTATCAGAAGTAAACTGAAGATCTCCGTTGCAGAGGCACTGGAGGGTGTTCCACACCCAGACCCCCGGATTGAGTCGTTTATTTTGGAATGATAAAAACAAACAACTTAATCCCAGGGGTGTGGAGATCCTCAGTTTACTTCTAATAAAATAAACTACTCAATCCGGGGGTCTGGGGTGTGGAACACCCTCCAGTGCACACATTTTGGAATGAAGAACATTGCAGAACATGCAAAACCCCAGAACTCCCAGACCCAGTAGTTTACTTTTTATCAGAAGTAAACTAAGGATCTCCGTTGCAGAGGCACTGGAGGGTGTTCCCCACCCCCAGACCCCCGGTTTAAATAATTTATTTTTATTAGATTTGAATTAAATATTTAAGCATATCTCAAGTTTATTAAAATTAGCTAGGCCAAGTAAATGTGTTTAATTTGTAATCTGACAATTAGTTATAAACTGCGTAATTATAAATTTTGTACGCCCTGGGAGGCAAATCTTTTCAAAAATAAAAATAAACTACTTAATCTGAGGGTCTGGCGGTGTGGAACACCTTCTAGTGCCACGCAACGGAAATCTTTAGTTTACTTTTGATAAAAAATAATCTACTCGATCCGGGGGGTGTGGAACACCCTCCAGTGCTCAAATTTTGTAATCTCGGCGAGTCTCTGAAATACCGATTAAGTACGTAAAATACAATGAAGTATCGATGAATTAGGTGAATTAGGTGATAGTACTTGTGAAGTACGTGAAATCCCGTGAATTACTGCTGAATTATATGAAGTACGAAAAAGTATGGAGAATTATGATGAAGTACGTGAAGTGTAAAGTTAATTGTACACGATTTGCTCTAGCGGTTGACCCCTCGCATTTATGATATCTTCTTTCTGATTTAAATTTATGATTTAAAAATTATATATGTCAAATATTTCGTTTCGGTATCAAAAAATCCTATTTACATTGCAGCTCATAGTATTTTATTTTTAAATTTTTTAAATTTATTTTTATAGTTTGTCAACCTGTCGGGAACTAATTGCTTTTAAAAAACAAATTTACATCAAAAGGTTTTAAATAATAATCAATGTTGCTTTGAAATACGCAAACGCTCCTGTTTAAAAGTAGTATAACTAAGCGGATTTAAGGCCACTTTGCCCATAAAAAATTGCAATTTGATTTCTGAATAGAGAGGCTATCAGTTCAACCCACTATCGAACAAAACTTTTTTAAATTGTAGATACACAATCTGCCAATTACTTATATTTTGTTAAATTTTAAAGTAGAGCGGAAAACGTGTACAATATTTATCTTAAATTATAATTTGAAATAATAAAAATATTTGTATTATTTGTATTCAATATTTTATACAAAATAAATAGTTACTCTCAAATACACATTGAGCAAGTCAAAAAAACTAAACCAATTAAATTCTGTATTGATTCAGATTTTTATGTCCAAGAAAAGCATTTTTCACCCATTATCGGAGGGAATAAAGTAGAAGATATTTAAACAAATAATATATTCTTTGGCAAATTGGTTTCCACCACTTCACTTTTACAACAAGGGTTTCCTCGGTACGTACAATCATGTTCCAGATCAGATATGTTACGAAAATAATAAAACTTGATTGTAATTTGCAGGAAAAAGTATTCTGTCATCTTGATAGTAATCAAAAAATTGATTATGTTCTTTAAGCAAAATTTATGTGATGTAATTTAAGATTGAAATAATTTCAGTGTGAATTTTGAACTAATAAAGTAAAAAATGTTTTCTTACATCAAAATTCTCATTTATCGCCCCCAAATTACGATAAGTAACTTTCTTACTTCCATTTGGCTGTGTAATTTTAAATTTTGGTATAAGAAAGCAATCCCTTTGGACGCATTTAATTTTGAGGTGAATGGGGTAGCTTAAAATATAGGTGGAAACGTAAGTAGGTTTCTTTATCACACAATATGGTTATGTTAAAAAGCATAAAAGGGAATTCTTAATAATGTAAGTTACCGAGAAGCACGATACCTTTAGAAATCAAACAATTAATGTGATAATGAAGTAATTAGGTGGATTCATTTGCTATAGTAAAAACTTTCCTTGTTTGTTTTTCTTTACATCCAAGTAAATTTCTAATGTGAATAATTTATAATTGCAAATACAATAAATTTGCTGGAACAGGTACATTTATTTTTCATCACCCTCTACATTCAAAGATTTAAGTTGGTATTAATCAATTTGACAAGTCGCCATTATCGAATGCGGATTGGTTTGTTTTCATTGATATTAATGTCGATTGTCAATTTTATTACCACATTACCAATTTATATTTTATATCAAACTTTATGGTGAGGAACTTTCAAAATGAACTTAATTTTAGGTTAGTGTTCACTTTGTGGTGGCAATCAGAAAATATAATTGTAGAAAACATGCAGAAAACTCGAACTTCCACAAAATAAGAAGGAAGAAGTGGACAAAGATTGAGCAAGGGGGCAATTGCCCTCCCCAAGGATGACTCGGATCGTATCTCTAAAACCCTCCGTGATAAAAATAATGTTTATTATGCAGTTTTAAAATTTAAATAAGTTTGAGTTTGATATAAGTTTTGAATTTCTTTAATTTTATTTGATTTTTGGAATTTGTCAGAAATCGCTTTACCACTGACGCGCATGAATGGATTACCGAGATTCGAAAAAATACTCTGGTTTGCCCCATCCATAGGCATTTTTTAAATAAGCCACTGACCCAATTAATGCTCGAATAACTTCTGTGCTCTGTAGCAATAATTAATATATTGCTACACAGTCCAGAAAATGGAACATCATTATTGATGCCGATATCGACAACTAAAAAAAGTAGACACAATTAAGCGAATGCAGAAGCAACAAAAAAAGGTTAACCGCTGGTGAAGTTTTGTACACATCTCATGAAGTACATGAAATCTCATGTGAAGTATATAAAGTACTTGTGAAATTCATGAAGTACTTGTGAAATACATGAAGTACGTGTAAAGTAGGTAAAATACGTGTTAGGTATATTGAAGCACAAGTGAAGTATCATGAAGTTAGTAAATTTTTGCTAAATTACATGAAGTTGAACTTAGCTTATGAGCATGCGCTACGGTCAATGTGTATCATAGATAAGACACGTGTATTCAATAATAATAATTATTTGATAGCAAATTAACTTACATCAGTGGATTTTCTTTACATTTTTTTATTTTAAACGTTAAATAGACCTTTGGCGGTCATTATTTTACTAATTAAAAGTTTTGGTAGTTGCTAGTTTAATAGTAATCAATTAATTAAATTAAACTTAGATTTCTTAGTTAATTTTGTAATTTTTTTAGCTCATTTGTTTAATTATCATGGAAGTTTACCGAAATAACCAATCAGGTGTTTGATTTGTTTTTGTTTTGTTGTGCGTTTGGTTATTTCGTTGTGGTCTGATTGGATGAGTTTGAATAAGATGCATGTCCTCAGTCCCCATCCATTGCAAATTTTTAATTTAAAAAAGTCTAAATCTATGGTTTTCTTTCTTTATTTTTGGTTGAACCTTTTTTGGTTTTGAATTGTTTAGAAAATTATTAAGGGCGGGGGACTGAAGACCAGCTAGCTCCAATTTTAAAAATAATTTTAATAATCGTTTGTGCATGATTGTACATAATTTATTTTCGTTTTACCCGTTTTTGTTGCTCCCCCCCCCCTCCAAGAATATGTCATAATTTTTTTAAAAAACAAAAACGGTAGCGGAGAGTTTCTACTAAATTTTCAAACCTTTAATATGTTTGCCTGCACTGTAATATTTGGGTGCTGAAAGGTGTTTTACACCCCCCAGACCCTCCGAATCAAGTTTATTTTTCATCAGAAGTAAACTGAAGATCTCCCGTTACAGAGGTATTGGAAGCCGTTCCACACCCTCCCGACCCCCGGATTGAATAGTTTATTTT
The DNA here is from genome assembly GCA_036346125.1 of Lycocerus yunnanus. Taxonomy (NCBI): domain Eukaryota; kingdom Metazoa; phylum Arthropoda; class Insecta; order Coleoptera; family Cantharidae; genus Lycocerus; species Lycocerus yunnanus. The sequence goes on from JARFIX010000052.1 coordinate 7,087,759, forward strand.
TTATCAGAATTAAACTGAAAATCTCCCGTTCCAAAAACACTGGAGGGGTAGATTTCTGCAACGGAAGATCTTCAGTTTACTTATGATAAAAAATAAATTACTCAATCCGGGGGGTCTGGGGGGTGTGGAACACCCTCCAGTGCACAAATTTTGGAATCTCGGTAAGTCTCTGAAATACCGATGAAGTACGTGAAATACAATGAAGTAGGTGAAGTACCGTGAATTATTGATGAAGTGCGGTGAATTACTGGCGAAGTACTGAAATCCCGTGAATTACTGCTGAATTATATGAAGTACGAAGAAGTATGGAGAATTATGATGAAGTACGTGAAGTGTGAAGTTAATTGTACACGATTTCTTCTAGCGGTTCACTCTCGGCAAATACCACGTGACGTCATACGTAAAAATTACCAAAATAGAACTCCGATATATCATATCTTGTATATTATTGGATTGTGAATATAATTCAATTGTTTATGTGAGGCACAAACATCATCGCAACTAAATCTAGATCGTGAGGTTAGTCAATCTTCCAAGGTAAGATAAAATACATCAGTGACGTAACAAACCTGGCTTACTGTAAATAACCATACCATTTTCAGTGCCACTGTGGCTTAAAACAAAGGGGAACTCGGATGACCGCAGTTCTTATGTTTCTATATAGCTACCTTTCTGGTTTACAATAATTAAATAATATTTTGTAATAATTTTTTATTTAAATTTTTTTCCTTTTTTAAATTTAAATTTAAGATAATCTTTAATCTTAAAAGATTATCAAATAATCATCAAAGATTATCAAATAATCTTTCAAGCCAAGAAACGAGCAAACGTGAGCGAGCGAGGTAAAAAAAACAAAAAGGATGCGCGCCTGGCCCTTTTCAAAGAGAGGCAGGCAACTTGGAGCGAGCCTGGGAGGGGACAGTGGACGCGGGAACTGATCCCGGACGTGGTGGCGTGGGTAACTAGGCTCCACGGTGAAGTTTGCTACCACCTCGCCCAAATTCTCAGCGGGAACGGGTGCTTTTCTAAGTACCTCTACAGGTGAAAACCTGACGCTGCACATGAAGATCAAGTGTCGGAGCTGTTTGCATCACCCCCTCCAGTTACAGCCAGACAGATTAGTCTCTGAAGCCGGTGTAAAGAGGTTGCAGTTATAACCTGCTTGGTTCTGGGACACCAAACAAGTGCTCCATACCAAAGCATGGGTCTGACCATCGATTTTTATTAAAAGATACGACATACACTCATTTGTTATAAAGCAAACAATAACAAAAACAAAGTTTGTTTTCCTTTGACGGTGTATCACAGGTTGCATACCGTACAGGTAATAACTAATAAAGTTTGTTGTCCTTTTGATGGTGTATCATAGATTGCATACCGTACAGATTTGCTATTATATACAAACATGTTTACACTGTTACAATATCGCCAACTTACAATTATTAATTAATTCCTATTAAAATTTGAATATAACACACAATTTTTTGTTTGTTTACTGTTTCAAACCGCTTTGAAACGAATACTTTGTTTATTTTACAAAACTGACAGCGTATACAAAATATTCTTCCGTGTATATGTAGTTGCAGCTGTTGTAGGTGCTAACCGAAAGAAAAACATTCCAGGCATACCCCCACCCCAATACATCTGTGCTTCAAAGCAACCTGCTTGTAGGATACAGGTATGTCGTACGTATTTAATAAAAGATCGATGGGTATGACGATAGCACTGTAGAACCAGAAGATGATCTTGGGGGAAAGACCCCAAGACCATCTTTCTCAAATTTTGGAAATAAATCCCGGTAAATTTTGACATGTAATCCGAATATGCCATTGGCTGCTTTACTTCAGCAAATTAAACGAATTGCAAATGGATTGGAACTCTAAGTCACGGGGTCCGAAAAGAGGTTAAACACATTAAAAATATTGCCAAGTTGATGTAGAAAAAAATGGATTCTTGAAAAGAGGTTTAACTTATTAAAATATCCCTGAGCGCAAACTGATCAGAAAATAATGATCTTTAAACCACAGCGTCTCAGAAGAAGTTAAACTTTTTAAAAATATCCCTGAGCCAAAACAGCTCTAAAAAATGTGGATCCTTGAGTCAACTGGTAGTTCGTCGAAACGCTTTGCAAAATTATGCTCTCATATGTTTGTATATGATTTTGTGAACTTTACAATCAATTTTTGGGCTTATTATTCGATATATCGAGTTCATCCTCACCTTACTCGCCTTATTTTGATCAAAAGTATTATTTTAATTCTACTGTTTGGGTTTGTGGATCAAACAAGCTGAGCGCACGTGTGTGAGGTTGCATACACGATAAGTTTGTTTTTCTTTACATTTCTTTTTTAGATCGATGACAGTATAAGCTGTAATCGTGTAAGGTTTCGAAAATGATGTATTTTAAATTATTTGTAATAAATAAAATAAACCACAGTCGGTAGTTGTTAAGGGTAACATATTCAACTGATATTTTCAGTGCATGACTTTTCAATATATAAAATGGTTGTAAGATGCCGTTTTTCTTTTCTATTCTTGCGAAGAAGTTATTGCGATAAATTTTTAATAAAATTATTCTTATATTCCAAAATCGTTCGGTATCCATCCATATATCAAAAATGTCTTTCATATGCAAGATATCGCAGAACTGCATATTATAAATTTAAAAACAACAAACATCGACAAAGCTGATGGTAAGAAAAACAAACTCAAAATGGAAAAATATAAATAAGGTTTGTTTTTACTTCAGCTCAATTTTCGTGTCTCTTATAAATTGAAACAATTAAATTGTTATAAGAAACATAAAATTAAATAACTAATGTGGCAATTTAGGAATTTGATGTGGGTTCTTAATCATCGCGCAAAATTTTCACTTGCAATTTTTCAACTTAAAACTGAAAATGCAGTGGATTACCAGGTTCCATTGTGAGTTTTATTTGAACATTGATTAAACTCCAAACATGGTATAAATGCTCGAATGTTATAAAGCAAAAGTCTATCAATAACTTTAATTGGAAGTAAAAATCAAAAACAATTTAAAACCAGGTTAAGTCTGAAAGCCGTCGAAGAAAGAAAAACAAATTTTTAATTAATGTGCTGTTTACATCGACAGCCTTAAGAAATATTTAAATAAAGAGGAAAGTCGTAATCGACTTCTAATTAAATAAATAACAAGTTAAGAATTTTACAGTCATTGCAAACAAGCCTCTATGTTTACGTATTTTAAAATATGAAATGAAAATTTTCTTTGAAGTGTTGGTATTCAACAAAATTATTTATTTATTTAAAAAAGCTTATTAAAATAAAATAATGATATTGCGTAGTAAAAGCTACACTTTGCGCAATGAAAAGAGCTTACTTATTTATTTTCTTTGAAATTATTATTTAAAATAACTTGATTTATTCCAAGGACAAATTTATCCTTCGAACCATTCAGTATTGTATTGCTAGCCTGAATGTCGTGTGAAATTCTAGTCTAAGGAGCTAAAAGGTGGTGTCATCTTCAGACTTTCTTATTAAATATCGAATGGTTACAAAAATTTCATTTTTCAAAAGAAATCAGTCGAGAGTCAAATATTGTCCAATAAGAGCTAGCTGTATGCTTCAGTGACTAATTTAAAAAAATCATCAAAACAAATGAAAAAATGTAGCATTTCATTACTTTTAAGTTTCAAATTTATAATTTTAACAAATTTTTCTTTTTGTTTGCATGGTTAACGCGAAATTCGAATGTAGCATTTCATTGAACGACCAGAAATTTTTAATTCGTCTTGTATAATAAACTGAATTTTCTTTTGTAATTTAAAATAAAAAGTCATTTAGGTACGTAATAATCCATTTAAAGTGTTCCAATATATAACCGTGGCGAAAAATATTAACGTAAATAATGGAAGATTGCATTAAATTATTCACATCAAGGTTTACTATTTTTTACGTGAACTGTAATTTACAACCCTTCTTGGTATCAAATGCTTTGCTGTATTTTACAAGGAGGAGTATCGATGAACTATAGTTGCTTGAGCGTCGAAATTGGTTAATTTATCAAACTGCCAGACAGGGAATGGATATTTCATTTTCAAGCACTTGCATTTACGCATCCGTTACAAAGGAGACTCCATATTTTGAAAAAATTAAAACAATTTTAATGCAACAATCTAAGATAATTACGAACAGCTATTTCCACAATTAAACTGTAAAGTATTCGTTTAATCAAGGTACGGCTGGAATGTTTTAATAACATCACACTTCGCTTTCCTTCTACTTCAAATGCTGTCATCTTCCACATTCAAAATTAATACCGCTTTGGTTGTATTCTCACGAATTGACAAGAAATATTAGCAAATAAACACTTGCTTTTATAATTTAATTTAATTAATTCGTCGAATTAGTTCTGAAAGCGAAACATTTTTCCATTATTTCCCCAACCAATTTTCTAACGGCGAAGAAAAATGTCTCACATTTAAATAATTTGTTTTTTAATAAATTGTGCCTCACTCGGTTTAATTAGTGCGATATTTACGAAAACAGAAAAAATTCGAAGCCTACAGCTCTAATGCTGCGATTTATTTAAAAAAATATTTGCGTTTTTACTGACATTGCAAAGGTGCGGCAAAAATTGCATAAACCATCTTCTTTTTTAATATTCATCAGTAACCTTTGCTTTGTGATTATCCAAAATTTCAAAATTGAATTTTCCTCTAATGAGGAGAGCCGAGGGGGCAACCGCTACAGGAAATCCTGTACAATTAACTTCACATACTTCGTCAAAATTCACCGTATTTCTTATTCTTCATCAGTAATTCACCGTACTTCATCAATAATTCGCTGTACTTCACCTACTTCATCGATATACTTCATTGTTTTTCACTTATTTTACAAGTACTTCATGTATTTCATGTATTAATTCACATGACATTTCATGTACTTCATGAGATGTGTACAAAAACTTCACCAGTGGTTAACCCCTCGAGGAGAGCCAAACAATAATTAGCCTAGCACAAATTTAATTTTTGTGCAGCCCTGCATGTTCGCCTAAGCTAACTTTTTGCTAACAGCAGAACGGCAGAATAATGTTTGCTTTCTAGCGGATGAATGAAACTCAGATTGAAACAAAGACATTTGAATTAAAATTAACAACAACTAAGCGATGACACTCCACGAACAGCTTTGGTATATTCAAGCAATAAGTGTCTGACATAAATTAAATTTTTAAGTGGATCCTGAAGAAGAAACTCTAACGAATATTTGAAGTAGCCACACATGGACATAAAATAAGGGACTATTTGGTAACGATTCATCAACGCTCGATGACTTAATCATAACTATTCGAGAAATAGTAAAATTAACGACCTGTAAATTGTTGCGTTTTAAATGCCAATCACGGTGGTTTATAACAATCCTGTGCAGTTCTCTCCTTGAAACCTATCAGGATAATACAAAAAATGGACTCCCCGATGTTGTTTCCACAGTTGTAAAAAAACTTTGCAATAATATTCTGCATGATCTTTTGCTTAAATATTCGGCAAAATTTAAAAAAAAATACAAAACTAAATGTGTTTAGGATTTCAAAGTTTGGTCAAAAAACCAGATTTTCGTTCCGGTTTACTTTCAAGTTACCAACCAAATCCCCAATCTACACAATCAAAATTTTTTTGTAATACACCGATATACAGAGTAAATCTTGTAAAAATAACTTCTTAACAAAAATTGCAAAATTGAATGTTTTTGTCAGTTTGTCTATAATTTAAATTCCTTGTGATTGATTTTAAACTTTTATCTTGAGGGGTTAACCGCTGGTGAAGTTTTTTGTACACATCTCATGAAGTACATAACATCTCATGTGAAGTACATGAAGTACTTGTCAAATAAGGTGCATATCATCAGCTCATTGCAAATTTTTATCCAAAAGTCTAAATCTATTGTGCATTCTTTATTTTCAGTTGGACCTTTTTTGTTTTTGAATTTTTTAGAAAATTAGTTTAAGGGGGGCGGGGCTGGAGACCTGATAGCTCACGATAGCTGATACCTGATAGCTGACCTGATAGAGGAGATCCTCTCGATTTTGAAAATAATCTTAATAATCGTTTGTGCATGATTGTACATAATTTATTTTCGCTTTACTCTTTTTTGTTCTCCCCCCCCCCCAAAATTGGTCATAATTTTTTTAGAAAACTAAAACGGTAGCGAAGAGTTTCTACTAAATTTTCAAATCTTTAATATGTTTGCCTGCATTGTAATATTTGGTACTGTAGGTGTTTCACACCCCATACCCTCCGGATTAATTAGTTTATTTTTTATCAGAAGTAAACTGTAGATCTCTATACTTGGGCACTGGAGGGTGTTCCACACCCCAGCCCCCGGATTAGTTTATTTTTTATCAGAAGTAAACTGAAGATCTCCCATTGAAGAGGCACTGGAGGGTGTTCCACACCCCCCAGACCCCCCGGTTTAAATAATTTATTTTTATTAAAAGTGAATTAAATATTTAAGCATATCTCAAGTTTATTAAAATTAGCGATGGCCAAGTAAATGTGTTTAATTGGTAATCTAACAATAGAATGTTGCATGATTTTAAAGTATTTTTTATAAACTTTAGGTGCTGGTAAACAGCACTGCATAGATAAAAAGTTCAGGAGACCTTCAGTTTTCTCAAAAAATTTATAAAAATGATTTTGAAACCGTGTTTTAGCGCGAATGACGTCACAAACTATTTTTTAACAACTGGCAACACAGCAAATGCAGTTTGTGTTGATAATGTAACCTATAAATAGTTTGTGTAAAATTGAAAAATAAATTTTAATAAAAACACAGAAAACTCGGAATAAACCATTTTTCCTATAATTGCTTGTGACTACAGTTTGTATTAAAATAAATATTATATTAATAAAAAATACAACTTAAATGGTAAACGTTATATTGTTTGCAACTGTCAAATACAAGTAAAATATTTAACTGTCAGGTCTTTGCGACGTTGTAAAATTTCCATAAAAACGTTCGGGATCACGCGTATGACGTCAGAGGCGTAATCGGCTGACCGATTCATTTTGAATTTCAAATTCGATTTTCTCAGCGCAGACCGCATTTCAAAAATTTTTATTTTGGTTATAAATTTCATTTGATATTATTTTCAAGAATTAATAGGAGTTATCACTAAATTCGATACCATGCAACATCCCTATTAATTATAAACTGTGCAATTATAAATTCCGTACCCTTAGGAGGTAGATTTCTGCAACAAAATAAAAATAAACTACTGAATCAAGGGGCTGTGAGGTGTGGAACACCTTCCACTGCCTCTGCAACGGGAAATCTTCAGTTTACTTTTGATAAAATAAACTACTCGATCCGGGGGTCTGGGGTGTGGAACACGCTCCAGCGCACAAATTTTGGAATGAAGAAAATTGCAGAACCCCCCAGACCCCCAGGACCGAGTAGTTTATTTTTTATTAGAAGTAAACTGAAGATTTCCCGTTGCAAAGACACTGGAGGGTGTTCCACACCCCCCAGACCCCCCGGTGTAAATTTATTGTTATTAAAAATGAATTAAATATTTAAGCATATCCCAAAATTTTTAAAATAGCTATGGCCAAGTAAATGTGTTTTAATTCATAATCGGACAATAATTAATCATAAACTGCATAATTATAAATTCCGTACCCCCTGTGGGGCAGATCTCTGCAATGGGAGATATTTAGTTTAGTTCTGATAAAAAATCAACTACTCGATCCGGGAGGTCGGGGAGAAACACCCTCCAGTGCTTCTGTAATGGGAGATTCTCAGTTTACTACTGATAAAAATAATCTACTCGATCCGGGGGGTCTGGGGGGTGTGGAACACCCTCCAGCGCACAAATTTTGGAATGAAAAACATTGCAAAACGTGTAGAACCCCCGGATCGAGTAGTTTATTTTTTAAACTGTGCAATTATAAATTCCGTACCCCCTAGGAGGCAGATTTCTGCAACAAAATAAAAAATAAACTACTGAATCCAGGAGCTGTAGGGTGTGGAACACCTTCCAGTGCCTCTGCAACGGGAAATCTTCAGTTTACTTCTGATAAAAAATAAACTACTAGATCCGAAGAGTGTGGGGAGATGTGGAACACTCTATAGTGGTCAAATTTTGGAATCTCGGTAAGTATCTAAAATACCAATGAAGTACGTGAAATACAACGAAGTATCAATGAATTAGGCGAAGAACCGTAAATTATTGATGAAGTACGGTGAATTACCAGTGAATTATATGAAGTACGAAGAAGTATGGAAAATATTATAATTATACACGGTTAATTGTACACGATTTTTTCTAGCGGTTGATCCCTCGTTTTATCTATAACCAGATAATTAAGATTGTGCGGCCTGAAGGCCGCACTTAGACAATGGAACGGTTTATAATTCACTTTAGGGGACATCTATCAATTACGTGAGGTGTTTTATCTTTAAATTTAGATCCCCTTCCCTTTGGTAAGATTTAGTAAGATGTGGAGGGACTTCTCCCCTACTTACGTGAGATTTACCTTATAATTTTTACCACACTGGAGACCAGTAATTTTTACACAGTTACAGAATTTCAAAGTTAACGTGAGATTTTCATTGACCCCTCTGCTTTTAAATGAGATTTGGCGAGATTTTTCTGAACCACTCCCCCCCCCAATTTTGAGTTCACGTTATTAATGAACGTTCTCTTACATGTCTGTTACAAATGCACATACAGAGAGATATGTAGATAAACTGAAGCTATTAGGTACATATTGCTATGAAATTTTTGATATTTAAATGACTGCTACAAACTTGTATTTTCCTTGAAACTGTATAAATTTGACCTTGGCTAGCTCACTTTGTTTTTCTGTGTAAATAATCTCAATAATTACAATAAGATGAATGCTTTTATTAAAATAATTATTAAATTCTTAAATATGTCTCGTTTATGTAACACACCTTGTATAACAACTCCATTGTTTTAAATAAAGTTGAATTTATTGTACCTGTTTTTATTTTATTACTAATTTCGTTGACTATTCGTTTTTTTACTCGGCGACTGTCGACGATCCCCAAAGAATATTGCGATCAGACTCAATCGGGATTGGTCGAAGAAAGTGTCTGAAGTTAGCAACCAAAGCAAGTCAAAGTGCAGGGAAGTACTAATGAGACGACGGTCCTGCTAATACTATACGTCTATTAATAATATTTACATTGTTTATAAAAAAATTTAAAAAAATTTTTTGTTTAGAACTTTTAATTAGTTAATTATTAAAATTATAAAACAAAATATTTTGAATAAAAATTTCAATAAATTGTTTAATCGTAAGATTAAACAGCGACCGATTTATAAAAACTTTGTTGTGTTATTTGTCGTTATTACTCGTTATCTTCCTGAGTAGTACAGATAACGCACTCGTTTATAAAAATTGTGCGAATTATGTCGCTGTATAGCACTTTGCAATCATCTGTGTGTATTTTGTTGCTATAATGATTAATCCTTGTTTGTAGATATTTATTTTTTTGAAATTCGTAACGGATGCCATTTAATAGACTTGGAACATTTCCTACCATGAGGCAATGATTTAGTCATTCAATTAACCTGAATTTTGAAATATGGTTTTCATTCAGCATCCAACTTAATATTTGTTTGAAAATTCTTCAATAAAAATGTAATTTGTAAAATTTAAACTTTTAGTGACTTTCAAGGTGGTAGTTGATAACTCATTGTTAAAATAGAAGTGTTTTGTTTCTGCAAAATTTATCAAGTTGTCCCCTTCCTGGAAACTTCAAAAATTGTCATTGGTTGATTTATTGTGGCTTAAACGTTTTTAAATTTGTAGCACAACCGTCTGAACCGTTTTATATCACTAGAATTTACATCCACAACAATTTTAAGCACTCGTAAGTATTAAATTTGTTTATCTCTAACGTTTACAATAATTTTGTTTCAAACAATTTTGTTTTACATTAACAAACGCCAATTTTCCTCATAATTGTTATAAAAGTTCTACTTTTTATCCTATTGGCGACATCTGTCTTATTTTGAATTGACTATACTTATAAATAATCATTTTGGTATGAAAATTAATTTAATTTTGTTTTTATAAATTTAACGTTGTACACAAAGCTGGTAATATAAAATATTAATAATTTTCTTTACTTTTTAGATACATCAACAAAAATTCCATGTAAGTCGGTCAAAGCTTTGCTTTAAAAGACAAAAGGTCAATGAACTCTTCACTGAAGATTGATATATCAAACATCGTCTTAATAAAATCAGTTTAATTATTTATTTAAGCTTTTTAAAACTTTCTCTGCTATATCAGATTTGATCTTAAATATGATCTGCTGCTATTTTTCAAAGTTTATTTATTGCAACTGTTTTTGAAAAATGACTTTTGAGCGCATAAACTATCAAAATAAATGTTTAATTTAGTGGGAAATTATTAAAATTCTCTTTGAAATAAGCAATGTTAACTAACATTCGATATTCATCTTTTTTTGTAAATTATGAAAGATAATAATGCCATATAACCATAACAAAATAAAATTTGCGGATGGTTCATAAATTTAGTTAAAAACAACTTTAAAAATGATTTGGAATGCAATTTTCTCATTGGCTCTTTTGAACTATAACCCCCGCCCATCAAATTAAAATAGATTGTTGTGGCGACAGTAAAGATACCAAAATCTCGGTTTTTACAACTAATTACGAGAGATGAAAGTTTAATTAACTAATAAAAAATATAATTTGTGGTGGTTAACAAATTTCGGAAGAAATACACTTTTAGAGTGAATCTGAGTCTTGACGTAGTTGCGTTTGTCAAAACGCTTGTAGTGGTAAAATTTTTTTACAATTCATTACAATAATGAATGCTCAAAAATAAGTATAAAAATATTTTTAAATTTATGTGCGACGTTCATTTCTTTGTTCAGTTTTAAATTTTCTGTTAATCAAGTTTGTTTTTCCAAATTTGTCCCGATATTTTCTTAGATGTTTTTTTGTTTTTCTTCTATTCGATTGTTTTGCAAAATTTTCCAGTTAGGAAAGAAAGTTCACGTTCCAATTTAATACACTTTGTCGTCTTTATAAAACTTACGATTTATTTTGCTAATTTTTAAATTTGTAATCGCCAATATAACGGCCGCCATCACTTTTAAATATTTCTTGTCTTATTAAACTTTTGCTTTTGTCCACATAATCTTTGGTAGAATCAGAACGTTGAAACCGTTTTTAGAACAGTTTTAATGCCGGAATATTATAAAAGATATTCAAAACCAAATTTGGTATTTCGTATTTTTATATTATAACTTAGAGCTGATTAGATTTTGGTTGAAAATGGCTAATGCGAACCATTTAAAAAAATTTTTATTTATTATTAATTTTATTTATTATTTCAAAAGCAGATTAACAGACAATTAAAGCTAATTAGATTTTGGTTGAAATTGGTTCATGCAAACCATTTTGTTATATTTCTTTAAATTTTTTTATGTAATCTTAGTTTTTGTTTAATATTTCAAAAATTAATTAATTAATAGTCATTTAAAACAAAATTTGATATTTTGTATTTATATAAATATTAAAACAACTTAGAGATAATTAGATTTTGTTTGAAATTGGTGTTTGAATTGAATTTCGAAATTGATCAATTTCTCTATACAAACATACGGAAGCATTTATTTGTCACATTTTGTCAACGGTACGTGTGCTGAGCATAAGTCGGTCATTTTTACAGAGTACAGTGATCCCTGGGATTCACGGCTGTGAACATCTACCTCTTCGAGTTTTGTTTTGGCTCAGGGAAAATTTTCTTAATTGCTCCAAAACCGAAGGCTTAGTCTCTACGCAATATTTTAATAATTATTGTTTTTTATTAATTAGCAAATGCTGGTTTTTTTCTATATTATCTAGCATTACAAATCTTAAGAAATTTAAAATTAACATCATTTTAATCGGCAAGGGCAGGTTTAAAGTAGCCCCAAGCCTTAGAGGCTAATTGAACAATGTTCCTGCAAAATATTTTATTTATATTTCATTAATTAACAAATGCTGGCAAGTTTTCTTTAATTTTTAAAATTGAAATGTTTAACAAATTTTGGAATAACACTTTGATCGACAGGGGCAGGTTTAAAATAGCCCCAAACCTTAGGGGCTAATTGGACTATGCCCCTGGAGGATATTTTATTTGTATTTCATTAATTAACAAATGCTGGGAAGTTTTCTTTAACTTTTATTATTGCAATGCTTAATAAATTTAAAAATAACACTTTGATGGACAGGAGCAAGTTTAAAATGGCCCCACATCTTAGGGGATAATTGGACTATGCCCACAGAGTGATATTTTATTTGTTTTTTATTATCAGTAATTGTTGACAATTTTTCTTTAATTTTTCTTTCTTTTTCTTTATTTAATTTTTCTTTAATTTAATTAACATAATAATGCTTAACAAATTTAAAAATAACACTTTGATCGACAGGGGCAGGTTTAAAATAGCTTCACACCTTAAGGGCCGAGGGGTTAACCGCTGGTGAAATTTTTTATGCACATCTCATGAAGTACATGACATCTCATGTGAAATACATAAAGTACTTATGAAGTACTGGTGAAATACATGAAGTACGTGTAAAGTAGGTAAAATACGTGTTAAGTATATTGAAGTACAAGTGAAGTATCATGAAGTTAGTAAATTTTGATGAATAATATGAAGTTTAACCTAACTTTGCGCATGCGCTACGGTCAATGTGTAGGTAGATCTCTGCAACGGAGATCTTCAGTTTAAATAATATGATAAAAATAAACTACTCAATCCGAGGGGTCTGGGGGTGTGGAAGAAGAAGAAACTGAGAATCTCTCATTACAGAAGCACTGGAGGGTGTTCCACATCCCCAGACCTCCCGGTTTAAATAATTTATTTTATTAAAAGTAAATATACCAGCTCGGTATATTAAAAAAGAAACCCTAATGCTACAGATGCTGATTGTAAATAATGAAGTGGACCATTGTGTGGGTAGAAAGTTAGGAGACGCAGATTGGATAAAGCTAATGCAAAAAAAGATTTAAACTTAAAGTAACAAAAAAATTTTGAAATAATTCTAAATAATAAATTTAAATTATGTAATTATTAAACTGTGTAACAAACTAATATTAATTATTGATTGTCTAGAAGTGTTCGATCCTTGGAAATGATTTTTTAAATTGTTTTTATTTAATTTTTTTTATTTTTAGCGGTTATAGCAATGTAATGCTCCGTTACAAAGGCAAAAAAACGGTAAAACTATAGATGTACCCAAAGGTGGAGAGACCACCAAACGGTGACGAGATAATCGAAGATAGAACAGATGAAGACATAATTAAAGGAAAAAAAACATACATTTTTTGGGTTCAAATTATCTACTGCAAGTGTTTAATTGAATTTCAAGTGCCACGAACCATAGACTTACGTCTAAATTTAATTATTTGTGGATGATTAAAACTTCCCCGGCTTCTAGCTCTTCGCTTGCATAAATTCTGAGTTTTGTTGTTTTGGTTTTGTTTGATTTTTAAAAATATCCCCGAGTCAAACCAGATCTCTTAAATGCGGATCCTAATAGTGCGGGATCCGAGGCTGACGTTGTGCTACTTCGGAACTCTGTTAGTCTGTGTACTATAATATTATTTACATGACGCCCATGGATTAGTAACAGAAAGTGGGGAAACTTCATCCATTATGTTTCCAGTTTATAATTAATTGTCAGATTACGAATTAAACACATTTACTTGGCTATAGCTAATTTTAAAAACTTGAGATATGCTTAAATATTTAATTCACTTTTAATAAAAGTAAATTATTTAAACTGGGGTCTGGGGTGTGGAACACCCTCCAGTGCCTCTGCAATGGAAATCTTCAGTTTACTTCTGATAAAAAGCAAACTGCTCGGTCTGGGGTTCTGCATGTTCTTCATTCCAAAATTTGTGCACTGGAGGGTGTTCCACACCCCAGACCCCCGGATTGAGTAGTTTATTTTATCAGAAGTAAATTAAAGATCTCCCGTTACAGAAGCACTGGAGTCTGTTCCACACCCCCAGACCCCTCGGATTGAGTAGTTTATTTTTATCAGAAGTAAACTGAAGATCTCCTTTGCAGAGATCTACCTCCTAGGAGTACGGGATTATGTTGTTTATGATTAATTGTCAGATTATGAATTAAACACATTTACTTGACCATAGCTAATTTTAAAAACTTGGAATAGGTTTAAATATTTAATTCATTTTAATAAAAATAAATTATTTACACTGGGGTCTGAGGGTGTGGAACACCTCCAGTGTCTTTGCAAAGGAAATCTTCAGTTTACTTCTGATAAAAATAAACTACTCGGTCCTGGGGTCTGAGGGTTCTGCAATGTTCTTCATTTCAAAATTTAGTGCTGGAGGGTGTTCCACACCCCCAGACCCCGGATCAAATAGTTTATTTTTATCAGTAGTAAACTAAGAATCTCCCGTTACAGAGACACTGGAATGTGTTCCACAGCCCCAGACCTGTCGGATTAAGTAGTTTATTTTTATCAGAAGTAAATTGAAGATCTCCGTTGCAAAGATCTGCCAGGGTACGGAATTTATAATTGTGCAGTTTTAATTAATTGTCCGATTATGAATTAAACATATTTACTTGACCATAGCTAATTTTAAAAGCTTGGGATATGCTTAAATATTTAATTCACTTTCAATAAAAGTAAATTATTTAAACTGGGATGTCTGGGGGTGTGGAACACCCGCCTCTCTGGTACCGTTTTAGTTTTCTAAAAATTATGACATATTCACAGGAAGGGAGACAACAAAAAGGGTACAGCGAAAATAAATTATGTACAATCATGTACAAACGATTATTAAGATTATTTTCAAAATCGGGAGGTGGAGCTAGCAGGTTTCCAGCCCTTTCCTCAACTAATTTTTAAATAATTCAAAACATTGATTTTATGATATTTAGTTTAGCTGGTAGTTTAGTTAGTGATAACTAAACTATCTATAAGCTAGTGATAGTTTTAGCTTAATTATTTATTTACATAGGAAATTTAAGGACATTTTCCATCTGATTAGAAGGCATTTTTCATTAAACCTTTTAGGTTTAATACGAAAACTGTACACAATTTAAGAATTAAATTACAAATTGTAATTTAAAAACAAGAACTTAATTTTTCCTTCAAACAAAATCAGTGAAATTAAGAATTCGTACCATCAAGGAGGTAGAAGTTGAAAAAATTGTTAAAATCAGCAGCAAAAGTTAAATTTAATCGTAAGAGTGTGGTCCATTGACAATACAAACAGTGGCAATAAGTAAATTGAACCATAGCAATATATATTTTTATTACGATATTAAGCTATTCATATAAAAAATTCACAATTAATGAAAATTTTGTGTATGTCATATTGCAACTAACGTAATAGTTTTTAATAATCCGCCATGAAAATTAAGCATTTTTTAGTTTTGTGGGAGCTAAATGACGTTTTGTTTCCACACCTACACCTTCAATGATTTCAAAATACGCGCCATGTATTTCAATTGCCTTCGGTTTGTTTACAGTTCAGTGATATTTGAAAAGATGGCGTATTACAAATTTACTGTTTCTGTATTACATCATAGCACTTTATTATTCTTTTTCTAAAGGGAGCAGGTTGATGTTAGCTGCCTATGCGGCCATTTTGTTTTGGTGACGTCTGTCTAAAATGGAGTTTAGTAATCAGTCACTAGGTTTGCTCGTTAGACGTGTTTTGAACAGTTTCTGATTACGTCGGACTGACAGCTGTTCTGACGGAAACAACTTGTCCGTAATATAAATAACCTAACCTCAAAATATTTTGTAAACAAGTTGTCATTGTGATTTCAAATATAAATAGGTTAAACTTCGAGAAATTGCTACCCGAATTGTAATATCTGTTGTAGCTTAAATTATTTATATTAAACACCACAGTGACAACTTATTTACAAATTATTTTGAGGTTAGGTTATTTATATCAAAGACAAATTGTTCCAAAAGCGTTTGTTTAATATTATTCTGCACAATTGTCAGTATGACGTATTTTGGAACTGTTCGGAGCAGT
The DNA here is from genome assembly GCA_036346125.1 of Lycocerus yunnanus. Taxonomy (NCBI): domain Eukaryota; kingdom Metazoa; phylum Arthropoda; class Insecta; order Coleoptera; family Cantharidae; genus Lycocerus; species Lycocerus yunnanus. The sequence continues at coordinate 7,103,814 of JARFIX010000052.1, forward strand.
TCCAAGCAAATCCGGAGCAAATCACCATGGCATGTCTGAAGATGGCAAGTCCTTCGGTTGATGCCGAAACCGACTACATGGTAGATTTATGCATGTCCATGAAATTCTGCTGCCTGTATTTGTATTCAATGCAGAAGGCGCAGCTTCGGTTAGTGTGACATGCTACTGTTTTGGATTCGAATTGTGAAGGATTCACTATGATTTGTTTAAATTTATCTACGACAAATCACTAGACTCAAATTTTAAATTGAAATTTTGAATTTATCTATTCACAGTTGATAAAATGTTCAATTTATTTACAAATTTCAACATAAATAGTTTTCAAAATTTAAAGATATACTAATCCACTAACAAAGAAAGATCACGAATTGTTAATAATCGATTTTATTGAAATTTATGTTTCGAGTGGGATTTCAACTGATAAAAGCAGTTCAGCTGTTTCCAACAAAATCGAATTTATTGTTAAAAAATCTGTTTTGACTGACAAATCGAGATTTTTGGAAAATAAAATTAAAAATTGTTTCCTCTGCATGCATTTTAATGAATACATTAAGTTAACAACAGGTAATGTACCGCTACGTTAAAAGTAATAAAAAGATTGGGGTATGAAAAAATTTGGACGAAAGCACCCGTCTTCATAAGCATAAAGAATAATAAAGTCGAATATAAGTTTGGTTCGCTCGTTTGTCCATATAATCGAAAGTGCCTTTTGGTACAGGGCAAGTTTAATTCTCGGGAGTACAATCGCTCAGTTTCACGCACAAAAAGTCGTTATCCACTTTTCTTTGCCCCTTGGGGTGCATATGTATACCTACAGCATCTAGTCAAACTAAATTAAACTTGTTCTTTATGCCAATGCCAACAGCTTATATTTAAGCGAACCTTTTTTTCGGCTTTAAATTGTACAAAAGCGTTTGATTGTTGACGATAATTTAAGTTTACAAAAATAGAAATGTGGCCGAGTCTCAATAATAAACTTTGAAAGTTCATTTCGGAGGTAATCACAAGTGAAATGAAATTTTCTTTAACGCTTTCCGAAGACGTATCAATTTTGAAACCAATCTACTGGTACATAAAGACTTTTTTGTCTGTTTGCCGAGAATCGTCGCTACTGTATTTACACATTACACATCAAAAATATAGTCGACAAAATTTGTTGAAAAGAATGTCCATATTGCAAACCTAAGTGATTAAACTCAACAATTTTCTTTTTACTTGCATTGTTATCTCACAACCCCAGTTAATCTTTTCAAAATATATTGTAACAATTTTATTTATCGAAGAAATACAGTTTATTAAATAAGTAATAAAATATATTTTTAGAATCTTATCAATAAAATGTTTTGAAAGGAACATCGAGAAGATTTTAATGGCCAAATGTTTTTCCGGAAGCATATTTTCTTTAGGCAATACCGAATTTGCAAATAAAAAAAATTTAAATCATTCGTGGATGCGACTGCTTCATTAGATAAGCCTTTAAATTTAATTCAAAAATTTAATAATATGATTGTAGCCAAGTCAGAATGAACGAAGACGCAAAAGAGAAGTTAAGTTTTCGTTTATTGGATATAGCACAAAATCCTAAAATACAACAACAGCGAAAGAGTCCAACATAGCTTTCTGATCGGCTTACTTTGCAATAATAAAACACCCATAGTAGACTCCAGTTCACCAAGGGTAAATGAAACTCACTCTTTCAACTCCGTATTGGCATTATAAGGACCCAAACTCTTTGTTGCACATAGAGGATGCCCCCAAAAAGTATAAATATACTTGCTTAACTGTGTTTTTTAGCGTGTCCAGCCTAAATTTAAAAGAAAAAAAGAAAAGAGAATGGGGTACTTAACGCACGGATTTGTTAAAACTTAAGAGAGTAGAGGAAACCGAAGAGAGATCTTAAGTTTTTGCTGATCGTTAACGAACACATCCAATTCAACAAAGTTCAACTCTAATTTTTTACGATACGTTACTCTCTACGATATCTCTTACAAGGGGAGACCGGCAACTTCCCCTCACTGAATTGATTCATTTTGCACGCTTCTTTGCTAATTTTAAGAAAATTGAATTTGAATAATTATATATTACTGATGAACTGCATAAAAATTAACATAAATTTGGTAAGTTGTTAATAGAATTGCGTAAGATTGCAAAAAACAAAAACATATGCGAAGGGTACTGGGATCGCATCCAGCTCCTGCCAATTTTTTTATTTATTTGATTATTAAATCCCCCGTAAAATTTATGTCATCGTTCTCAAAAAACCAAAACACTATAATAAACCCTGCTCATAATCTGTAAATAATGAATGTTTTACCTTTCATCAGTGAGGCACTGGAGGGTGTTCCACACCCCCAGACCCCCGGTTTGTGCAGTTTATTTTTATTAGTAATAAATTGTAGACATCAGCATAACCGATCTAGAAAAATCTCTTGAAAAACTAATTAATCCTAACTTGAACAAGTCACACTCAAGTAACTAATATTCCAATTAACCCAAATTATAAACCAAAGTTGTAGAGACCGGGGTCCCCAGGAACACTCAAACTGTGATAGATAAATTTGCAAACTTATGGTTATCAGTATTAAGCGATAATGCTGATAGTTTTTAGCACAAAAAATATAAAGCAGTGACCAAGAATAGGGGGGGATTATGAATTCCCCCAGTATAATTTATGTCATCTTTCTCAAGAAAACTAAAGCCTTATAATAAACCCTACTCATAATCTGTAAACATTGAATTTTTACCTTTCAGCAGTGAGGCACTGGAGGGTGTTCCACACCCCAGACCCCCGGTTTGTTCAGTTTATTTTTATTAGTAATAAATTGAAGACATCAGCATAACCGATCTAGAAAAATCTCTTGAAAATAATTAATCCTAACTTGAACAAGTCACACTCAAGTAACTAATATTCCACTTAGCCCAAATTATAAACCAAAGTTGTGTAGACCGGGGTCTGGGGGTGGAGCACCCCAGGAACACTCAAACTGTGATAAATAAATTTGCAAATTTATGGTTATCAGTATTAAGCGATAATGGTGATAGTTTTAGCACAAAAATATAAAGCAGTAACCAAGAATAGAGGGGATTATGAATTCCTCAGTATAATTATGTCATCTTTCTCAAGAAAACCAAAGCCCTATAATAAACCCTACTCATAATCTGTAAACATTGAATTTTTACCTTTCAGCAGAGAGGCACTGGAGGGTGTTCCACACCCCCCAGACCCCCCGGTTTGTTCAGTTTATTTTTTATTAGTAATAAATTGAAGACATCAGCATAACCGATCTAGAAAAATCTCTTGAAAAACTAATTAATCCTAACTTGAACAAGTCACACTCAAGTAACTAATATTCCACTTAGCCCAAATTATAAACCAAAATTATAGAGACGGGGCCTGGAAGGTGTGAGCACCCCAGGTACACTCAAATTGTGATAGATAAATTTGCAAACTTATGGTTATCGGTATTAAGGGATAATGGTGATAGTTTTAGCACAAAAATATAAAGCAGTGATCAAGAATAGGAGACGATTATTAATTCCCCAGTATAATATGTCATCGTTCTCAAAAAACCAAAACGCTATAATAAAGTCTACTCATAATCTGTAAATATTGAATGTTTTACCTTTCAGAAGTGAGGCACTGGAAGGTGTTCCACACCCCAGACCCCGGTTTGTGCAGTTTATTTTTAACCGATCTAGATAAAATCTCTAGAAATACTACTTAATCCTAACCGAGCCTAACTGTAACAAGTCACATTCAAGTACTAATATCCCATTAAGCCAAACTTATAGAGACCGGGGTCTGGGGGTGGAACACCTCCAGTGCCTCACTGCTAAAAGGTAAAACATTCAATGTTTACAGATTATGAGTAGAGTTTATTATAGCGCTTAGGTTTTCTTGAGAACGATGACATATTATACTGGGAGGAATTAATAATCAAATTAAAAAATTGACAGGAGCTGGATGCGATCCCAGTATCCTTCGCTTATGTTTTTATTTTTTGCAATCTTACACAATGCCATTAGCAACTTACCAAATTGATGTTAATTTTATGCATTTCATCAGTAATATATAAATATTCAAATTCAATTTTCTCAAAATTAGCAAAGAAGCGTGCCCTAATACTTGAATCTGTTAAAGTCCAATACAAGACCTACACGCACAATGAATCAATTCAGTGAGGGGAAGTTGCCGGTCTCCCTTGTTAGATAAATTAACGAAGTAACCAATCAGACAGCAGCGAAACGAAACAGCTCGAAATTTGATTGGCTACTTCGTTAATTTATCTAATATATAGATTATCTAAGAGATATCTCTAGGTGAAGAAATCGGTGAATCAAATTAAGCTAACATTCTCAAAATCTGAACAATGAAACTTAGTTAATTAAATGTAATGGTCAGTTATTCAAAAATAGTAATATTTTACCTGTGATAATTAAAAGCTATAAATTTTTGGATAATGCTGCAAATTGTTAAGTCTGTAATGAAGCTCGCCAAAATGTCTTACCTTCAAGCCCAGTAGCTATGCATAAATTAATTATTTAGTGACGGTAATGAATTTACTTGAAATATTACACATATTAAAGTTAGAAGAAAACAATAAACGTCATCAAATGAAACAAATAAATTAAATACTAAGTTACGACTAATTTGCAATGGTAATCGGGGTCTTTCGCTGTTTTTGAAGAGGGCTATAAAAAAAGTGAAAACACTTGAAAAAATAAAAGTTAATAATTTGATACAAGGGTATGCACTTTGTTTCTGGACAATTACCATTTGTAGGTACTTAAAAGTCTTTATTCAAGTGTTATTTCTAACTTCGCAATGGACATTTAATGTTCTGAAACTTTCGACTGCTCCTGCAAGTTTTACTTTGATGAATTAGTTTAATTAATTAACCAGCTTTCACAAAGTGGGCTACAATATTCAATTATAACATAATATATTAATTATTATTAAAAGTACGTGGGATGAGCAATATGTGATTTCTCAGTGCTTCTCAAACTTTCGAGGTACTCTTGAAAATAACGATATTTACTAATTAGTTATGAATTACAAAGTCAATTAGTCGATGATAAAGTTAAAATAGGCACTTATACGTTATCCACATCATCCAATTTTGTCAGGCGTTTTCATTTACTTTGCTTAGTTGCAGCTGATAGAGATAAAGCACTATCAATTGCTAAACGCCCGGAAAATTGAGTGGGCTAGAGAGCCCTTAACAACACACTTTGTTAAAAATCAAAATTTCGACCATTACATTTTCCTTAGCCCTGTGTATAGTGCCAACTGGTGAGTTCCTCGCGATGCACTACTAGGCGCTGCAGTATCAGTATCATTAATGACAATGCGGAGCATACTGGCGGTGAAACCACCCTAATCTCCTTCATCTGGCGTTTGAAAAACTGGCTTTGAGGTCTTGAGTTTGGGATAATGTAGCGGGGCTATGTACGTGTAATTACTTTTCTATTTTGTTTGTTTAATTATATGGTCGTATCGTAGAGGCGGTTTTTTGTCGTGACAAAGTTTGGTTTGTTAATCATAGTAATAATCGTAGTAACAATATTAATAGTAAGAAACTCGAAAACTGACGGCGTTAGCGTTTCTTGAAGTTTTTGTTTGTTTGTTTCTTGGCTCCGCCTACTAGAAGTTAACAGTTAGGCTGCGCGCACAGTGGATCCGTTTTCGCACGAATTCTGACGAACGAGAATTCTATCCTGCACTATTAACGATCACTTGCATCTATGAGTCTCCGTCAGACTTTCAGTTCGTCGCAATTCGTCCGAAACCGGATCCACTGTACGCGCAGTCTAAGCCGGGACGCAAGCACCGACAACAAAATGATCAAAATTGATATTTTTCACGATCGAGTTCATCCCATTTTACTCATTCGACTCATTTTAACGTCATCTAACTAATTCTAAAAAGAATTTAAAATTTTCCACTGTGAAAAAGTAGTCTAACCTCAGATTTTGTGATCAAACTTGATTTTTCTAAAATATTATGATACTTCATCAGTAATTTACCGTACTTCACCTAATTCATCGATACTTCATTGCATTTCACGTACTTCATCGGTATTTCAGAGACTTACCGAGATTCCAAAATTTAAGCACTGGAAGGTGTTCCACCCCCCGGTCGAGTAGTTTATTTTTATCAAAATTAACGGACATTTTCCATTGCAGAAGCACTGGAAGGTGTTCCACAGATTACAAATTAAACACATTTACTTGGCCATAGCTAATTTTAAAAACTTGAGATATGCTTAAATATTTAATTCATTTTAATAAAAATAAATTAATTAAACCGGGGGTCTGAGTGTGGAACACCCTCCAGTGCCTCTGCAATGGTAAATCTTCAGTTTACTTCTGATAAAAAGTAAACTACTCGGTCTGGGGTTCTGCATGTTCTTCATTCCAAAATTTGTGCACTGGAGGGTGTTCCACACCCCAGACCCCCGGATTGAGTAGTTTATTTTATCAGAAGTAAACTGAGGATTTCCGTTACAAAGCACTGGAGTGTGTTCCACACCCCAGACCCCTCGGATTGAGTAGTTTATTTTTATCAGAAGTAAACTGAGGATTTCTCGTTGCAGAAGCACTGGAACGTGTTCCACACCCTCAGACCCCCAGATTAAGTAGTTTATTTTTATTTTGTTGCAGAGATCTGCCTCCTAGGGGTACAAAATTAATAATTACGCAGTTTATAATTAATTGTCAGATTACGAATTAAACACATTTACTTTTCCATAGCTAATTTTAAAAACTTGAGATATGCTTAAATATTTAATTCACTTTTAATAAAAATAAATTATTTAAACCGGGGGTCTGGGGGGAACCCCCTGCAATGGGAAATCTTCAGTTTACTTCTGATAAAAAGTGTGTGGGTGTGGGGTGTGGAACACCTCCAGTGCCTCTGCAATGGAAATCTTCAGTTTACTTCTGATAAAAAGTAAACTACTCGGTCTGGGGGTTCTGCATGTTCTTCATTCCAAAATTTGTGCACTGGAGGGTGTTCCACACCCCCAGACCCCCCGGATTGAGTAGTTTATTTTTATCAGAAGTAAACTGAAGATCTCCCGTTACACAGGCACTGGAGTGTGTTCTACACCCCCCAGACCCCTCGGATTGAGTAGTTTATTTTTTATCAGAAGTAAACTGAAGATCTCCGTTGCAGAGATCTACCTCCCAGGGAGTACGGAATTATGCAGTTTATGATTAATTGTCAGATTATGAATTAAACACATTTACTTGACCATAGCTAATTTTAAAAAGCTTGGGATATGCTTAAATATTTAATTCACTTTTAATAAAAATAAATTATTTAAACCGGGGTGTCTGGGGGTATGGAACACCCGCCTATCCGGTACCGTTTTAGTTTTCTAAAAATTATGACATATTCACGGGGAAGGGGACCACAAAAAGGGTAAAGCGACAATAAGTTATGTACAATCATGTACAAACGATTATTAAGATTATTTTCAAAATCGGGAGGGTAGAGCTAGCAGGTTTCCAGCCCTTTCCTCAACTAATTTTTAAATAATTCAAAACATTAATTTTATGATATTTAGTTTTAGCTAAGTTTAGTTAGTGATAACTAAACTATCTATAAGCTAGTAATAGTTTTAGCTTAATTATTTATTTACATAGGAAATTTAAGGACATTTTCCATCTGATTAGATCTCATTAACAATACAAACAGTGGCAATAAGTAAATTCAACCATAGCAATATATATTTTTTATTGCGTTATTAAGCTGTTCATATAAAAATTCACAATTAATGAAAATTTTGTGTATGTCTTATTGCAGCTAACGTAATAATTTTAATAATCCGCCATGAAAATTAAACATTTTTAGTTTTGTGGGAGATAAATGACGTTCTGTTTTCACACCTACACCTTCAATGATTTCAAAATACGCGCCATGTATTTCAATTGCCTTCGGTTTGTTTACAGTTCAGTGATATTTGAAAAGATGGCGTATTGCAAATTTACTGTTTCTGAATTACTTCATAGCAATTATTCTTTTATTTTTCTAAAGGGAGCAGTCAGTTTGTTAGCAGCCTGTGCGGCCATGTTGTTTTGGCGACGTCTGTCTAATTTGGAGTTTAGTAATCAGTCACTAGGTTTGTTCGTTAGACGTGTTCTGAACAGTTATTATTCTGCACAATTGTCAGTATGACGTATTTTGGAACTGTTCGGAGCAGTTCCAAGCAAATCCGGAGCAAATCACCATGGCATGTCTGAAGATGGCAAGTCCTTCGGTTGATGCCGAAACCGACTACATGGTAGATTTATGCATGTCCATGAAATTCTGCTGCCTGTATTTGTATTCAATGCAGAAGGCGCAGCTTCGGTTAGTGTGACATGCTACTGTTTTGGATTCGAATTGTGAAGGATTCGCTATGATTTGTTTAAATTTATCTACGACAAATCACTAGACTCAAATTTTAAATTGAAATTTTGAATTTATCTATTCACAGTTGATAAAATGTTCAATTTGTTTACAAATTTAAACATAAATAGTTTTCAAAATTTAAAGATATACTAATCTACTAACAAAGAAAAATCACGAATTGTTAATAATCGATTTTATAGAAATTTATGTTTCGAGTGGGATTTCAACTGATAAAAGCAGTTCAGCTGTTTCCAAAAATCAAATTTATTTTTAAAAATCTGTTTTGACTGACAAATCGAGATTTTTGGAAAATAAAATTAAAAATTGTTTCCTCTGCATGCATTTTAATGAATACATTAAGTTAACAACAGGTAATGTACCGCTACGTTAAAAGTAATAAAAAGATTGGGGTATGAAAAAATTTGGACGAAAGCACCCGTCTTCATAAGCATAAAGAATAATAAAGTCGAATATAAGTTTGGTTCGCTCGTTTGTCCATATAATCGAAAGTGCCTTTTGGTACAGGGCAAGTTTAATTCTCGGGAGTACAATCGCTCAGTTTCACGCACAAAAAGTCGTTATCCACTTTTCTTTGCCCCTTGGGGTGCATATGTATACCTACAGCATCTAGTCAAACTAAATTAAACTTGTTCTTTATGCCAATGCCAACAGCTTATATTTAAGCGAACCTTTTTTTCGGCTTTAAATTGTACAAAAGCGTTTGATTGTTGACGATAATTTAAGTTTACAAAAATAGAAATGTGGCCGAGTCTCAATAATAAACTTTGAAAGTTCATTTCGGAGGTAATCACAAGTGAAATGAAATTTTCTTTAACGCTTTCGAAGACGTATCAATTTTGAAACCAATCTACTGGTACATAAAGACTTTTTTGTCTGTTTGTCGAGAATCGTCGCTACTGTATTTACACATTACACATCAAAAATATAGTCGACAAAATTTGTTGAAAAGAATGTCCATATTGCAAACCTAAGTGATTAAACTCAACAATTTTCTTTTTACTTGCATTGTTATCTCACAACCCCAGTTAATCTTTTCAAAATATATTGTAACAATTTTATTTATCGAAGAAATACAGTTTATTAAATAAGTAATAAAATATATTTTTAGAATCTTATCAATAAAATGTTTTGAAAGGAACATCGAGAAGATTTTAATGGCCAAATGTTTTTCCGGAAGCATATTTTCTTTAGGCAATACCGAATTTGCAAATAAAAAAAATTTAAATCATTCGTGGATGCGACTGCTTCATTAGATAAGCCTTTAAATTTAATTCAAAAATTTAATAATATGATTGTAGCCAAGTCAGAATGAACGAAGACGAAAAAGAAGTTAAGTTTTCGTTTATTGGATATACCACAAAATCCTAAAATACAACAGCGAAAGAGTCCACATAGCTTTCTGATCGGCTTACTTTGCAATAATAAAACACCCATAGTAAACTCCAGTTCAACAAGGGTAAATGAAACTCACTCTTTCAACTCCGTATTGGCATTATGAAGACTCAAACCCTTTGTTGCACATAGAGGATGCCCCCAAAAAGTATAAATATACTTGCTTAACTGTGTGTTTTAGCCTGTCCAACCTAAACTTAAAAGAAAAAAAGAAAAGAGAATGGGGTACTTAATGCACGGATTTGTTAAAACTTAAGAGAGTAGAGAAAACTGAAGGGAGCTTTTAGGTTTTTGCTGAATCCAATTCAACAAAGTTCAACTCTAATTTTTTACGATACGTTACTCTCTACGATATCTCTTACAAGGGTAGACCGGCAACTTTCCCTCACTGAATTGATTCATTTTCATTGTACGTGTAGGTCTTGTATTGTACTTCAACAGGGGGGGGGGGGGGGGGGGGGGGGGGGGGGGGGGGGGGGGGGGGGGGGGGGGGGGGGGGGGGGGGGGGGGGGGGGGGGGGGGGGGGGGGGGGGGGGGGGGGGGGGGGGGGGGGGGGGGGGGGGGGGGGGGGGGGGGGGGGGGGGGGGGGGGGGGGGGGGGGGGGGGGGGGGGGGGGGGGGGGGGGGGGGGGGGGGGGGGGGGGGGAAAAAAAAAAAAAAAAAAAAAAAAAAAAAAAAAAAAAAAAAAAAAAAAAAAAAAAAAAAAAAAAAAAAAAAAAAAAAAAAAAAAAAAAAAAAAAAAAAAAAAAAAAAAAAAAAAAAAAAAAAAAAAAAAAAAAAAAAAAAAAAAAAAAAAAAAAAAAAAAAAAAAAAAAAAAAAAAAAAAAAAAAAAAAAAAAAAAAAAAAAAAAAAAAAAAAAAAAAAAAAAAAAAAAAAAAAAAAAAAAAAAAAAAAAAAAAAAAAAAAAAAAAAAAAAAAAAAAAAAAAAAAAAAAAAAAAAAAAAAAAAAAAAAAAAAAAAAAAAAAAAAAAAAAAAAAAAAAAAAAAAAAAAAAAAAAAAAAAAAAAAAAAAAAAAAAAAAAAAAAAAAAAAAAAAAAAAAAAAAAAAAAAAAAAAAAAAAAAAAAAAAAAAAAAAAAAAGGCAAAACATTCAATGTTTACAGATTATGAGTAGAGTTTATTATAGCGCTTAGGTTTTCTTGAGAACGATGACATATTATACTGGGAGGAATTAATAATCAAATTAAAAAATTGACAGGAGCTGGATGCGATCCCAGTATCCTTCGCTTATGTTTTTATTTTTTGCAATCTTACACAATGCCATTAGCAACTTACCAAATTGATGTTAATTTTATGCATTTCATCAGTAATATATAAATATTCAAATTCAATTTTCTCAAAATTAGCAAAGAAGCGTGCCCTAATACTTGAATCTGTTAAAGTCCAATACAAGACCTACACGCACAATGAAAATGAATCAATTCAGTGAGGGAAGTTTCCGGTCTCCCTTGTTAGATAAATTAACGAAGTAACCAATCAGACAGCAGCGAAACGAAACAGCTCGAAATTTGATTGGCTACTTCGTTAATTTATCTAATAGATAGATTATCTAAGAGATATCTCTAGGTGAAGAAATCGGTGAATCAAATTAAGCTAACATTCTCAAAATCTGAACAATGAAACTTAGTTAATTAAATGTAATGGTCAGTTATTCAAAAATAGTAATATTTTACCTGTGATAATTAAAAGCTATAAATTTTTGGATAATGCTGCAAATTGTTAAGTCTGTAATGAAGCTCGCCAAAATGTCTTACCTTCAAGCCCAGTAGCTATGCATAAATTAATTATTTAGTGACGGTAATGAATTTACTTGAAATATTACACATATTAAAGTTAGAAGAAAACAATAAACGTCATCAAAATGAAACAAATAAATTAAATACTAAGTTACGACTAATTTGCAATGGTAATCGGGGTCTTTCGCTGTTTTTCAAGAGGGCTACACAAAAAGTGAAAACACTTGAAAAAATAAAAGTTAATAATTTGATACAAGGGTATGCACTTTGTTTCTGGACAATTACCATTTGTAGGTACTTAAAAGTCTTTATTCAAGTGTTATTTCTAACTTCGCAATGGACATTTAATGTTCTGAAACTTTCGACTGCTCCTGCAAGTTTTACTTTGATGAATTAGTTTAATTAATTAACCAGCTTTCACAAAGTGGGCTACAATATTCAATTATAACATAATATATTAATTATTATTAAAAGTACGTGGGATGAGCAATATGTGATTTCTCAGTGCTTCTCAAACTTTCCCGAGGTACTCTTGAAAATAACGATATTTACTAATTAGTTATGAATTACAAACTCAATGAGTCGATGATAAAGTTAAAATAGGCACTTATACGTTATCCACATCAGCCAATCTTGTCAGGCGTTTTCATTTACTTTGCTACGTTGCAGCTGATAGAGATAAAGCACTATCAATTGCTAAACGCCCGGAAAAATTGAGTGGGCTAGAGAGCCCTTAACAACACACTTTTGTTAAAAAAATCAAAATTTCGACCATTACATTTTCCTTAGCCCTGTGTATAGTGCCAACTGGTGAGTTCCTCGCGATGCACTACTAGGCGCTGCAGTATCAGTATCATTAATGACAATGCGGAGCATACTGGCGGTGAAACCACCCTAATCTCCTTCATCTGGCGTTTGAAAAACTGGCTTTGAGGTCTTGAGTTTGGGATAATGTAGCGGGGCTATGTACGTGTAATTACTTTTCTATTTTGTTTGTTTAATTATATGGTCGTATCGTAGAGGCGGTTTTTTGTCGTGACAAAGTTTGGTTTGTTAATCATAGTAATAATCGTAGTAACAATATTAATAGTAAGAAACTCGAAAACTGACGGCGTTAGCGTTTCTTGAAGTTTTTGTTTGTTTGTTTCTTGGCTCCGCCTACTAGAAGTTAACAATTAGGCTGCGCGCGCAGTGGATCCGTTTTCGCACGAATTCTGACGAACGAGAATTCTATCCTGCACTATTAACGATCACTCGCATCTACGAGTCTCCGTCAGACTTTCAGTTCGTCGCAATTCGTCCGAAACCGGATCCACTGTACGCGCAGTCTAAGCCGGGACGCAAGCACCAACAACAAAATGATCAAAATTGGAATTTTTCACGATTGCGTTAATCTCATTTTACTCATTCGACTCATTTTAACGTCATCTAACTAATTCTAAAAAGAATTTAAAAATTTCCACAGTGAAAAAGTACTCTAACCTCAGATTTTGTAATCAAACTTGATTTTTCTAAAATATTATGATATCTTTTTGTTAAAAGTTCAATTGGGGGAAATGCTCGTATATTTATTAATTTAACTTGATTTATTAAATTAAATTACCAATTTAATGCAATTAATTAATACAATAATAATTAAAAAGCATAAAAGTTTCGATCTATCTCTATTTGATTGGTTCGTTCATGTATTGGCAACCAACAAACTTATTCGCAATTATCCAAAATGCGATCCAAAATACGATAACAAACTGATACCGAAACTAACGGTTTACTTTCAAACAGGGGAAAAACAAAATTTTTTAGCACGCAATTGTGAAAATCGTGTCGATTCCCTTTCATTCCGGCGAAAAAATACTTTTTAAGTCATTTACTCACTAGGAAGTAATGGCGGCCGATGGATCTCCATTATAAAAGCCTACATTTATGAATTTAACTGTACATCTGTCTGTAAAGCACAAATAGAGTAAAGTAAAAATTATTGATAAAGTGCGGCCTTTAGGCCGCACAAAATTGTAAATTTTGAATAGGACATAATTCAATAAAAACAAAAAAATTATTTGCATACAAAAATTGAAGGAATTTTGATGTTACTCAGAATAACGCAGTTCTAAAACGTCTGATGACAGCAGTAACCATTGCTGAAAGAATACAAATAATGTTTTGTTTTATTGTACATTTAACCTTCTAATTTAAAAAAATTTGAGTCAAACATTAATTTCAAGGGTTAATAATATATATAATTTCAATAAAAAGTTTTCTTCGCGCCTTTTTTGTAAGCCTATAGTTTCCAAATTACATTTAGTTGTACGTCTGCCTGTAAAGCACACATGGAGTAATGTAAAAATTATTGATGCAGTGCGGCCTTTAGGCCGCACAAAATTGTAAATTTTGAATAGCACATAATCCAATAAAAACCAAAAAAATTATTTGCATACAAAAATTGAAAGAATTTTGATATTACTCAGAATAACGCAGTTCTAAGTCTAAATTGTTTTCTTCGCGCCTTTTTTGTAAGCCAATAGTTTCTAAATTACAGGGGCTTAACGGGAAAACATTGCATAAATGATTAAAAAATTCAATCTTCAGTGGAGTGATCTGTCATGGATAAATCTAAAAAAATCTTTTACAATTCATATCAAAAACAGTAGCATGACACACTAGCCGAAGCCGCGCCTCATGCATAAGATACAAATACAAATAGCAGTTTATTATAGACGTGCTTGAACTGAAGGCATAACCTGAAGAACATTGGTTGATTGGTTCAGCAGTATTATGACTAGGCTTGATGCCACTATTATGTATGCACTAAAAGAACATTTGAAGCAAGAATCGATGAATCACGTCCCGTAGTGGTACGAATGTAACGCTAGCAAGCGTCTCTTACTGGACATTTGTAATTATGCATAGGAAACTACCTCATAATTCTCTTGCTAATAAATAATTCGGTCTCGCAAAGTTGAAAACCATTTACGTTAAAATTTATTCTTTGAGTGATGTCGAAATCGTATTTTATGCAGGAGGTGCGGCTTCAGCTAGTGTATTATGCTACTGTTTTGGATACAAAATGCGAAATATTTTCACGATTTGTCTAGATTTATCTATGAAAAATCACTCGACTGAAGGCCAATATTTTAATTTTAAATTTAAATTAGCTTTAAAAATATTAAAATAAGACCTTTTTTAGCTTTAAAATCTAATTTCTAATTTTTTATGGGCGGGGTTCCGGTTTAAAAACATAAAATGAGAAAATCGTATTGCACATAAATTTTAACGCTGTTTTTTTTTTCAAAATTGATGAACCGACCGAAATGTACGTTACTACCTTTCATAATAACATTTGAACATTTTGAAAATCCAAAAACTGGTTAACCGAGGGGTTAACCGCTGGTGAAGTTTTTGTACACATCAAATGAAGCACATGAAGTACTTGTGAAATACATAAAGTACTTGTGCACCAGTGCATCCTCAGTGCACAAATTTTGGAATGAAGAACATTGCAGAACATGCAGAACCCCAGACCGAGTAGTTTACTTTTTATCAGAAGTAAACTGAAGATCTCCGTTGCAGAAGCACTGGAGGGTGTTCCACACCCCAGACCCCCGTTTAAATAATTTATTTTTATTAAAAGTGAATTAAATATTTAAGCATATCTCAAGTTTATTAAAATTAGCTATGGCCAAGTAAATGTGTTTAATTCGTAATCTGATAATTAATTATAAACTACCTAATTATAAATTCCGTACTCCTGGAGGTAGATCTCTGCAACAGGAGATCTTCAGTTTACTTCTGATAAAAATAAACTACTTGATCCGGGGGCTCGGGAGGAGAGTGAAACACCTCTAGTGCCTTTGCAACGGAAGATCTTTAGTTTACTTCTGATAAAAATAATCTACTCAATCCGGGGTCTGGGGTGTGGAACACCTCCAGTGCTCAAATTTTGGTATTTCAGTAAGTCTCTGAAATTGAAAGTCTCTGATACTGAAAGTATCGATGAATTACTGCTGAATTATATGAAGGACGAAGAAGTATGGAGAATTATGATGAAGTACGTGAAGTGTGAAGTTAATTGTACACGATTTCTCAGCGGTTGACCCTCGTGATTAACAAACATTCCTCTAAAATTCTGACAGTTATTTAGAATTCAAAAAAAAACTTGGTGGCTAAAAAGTACAAAAATCATGAAAAAAACTTGTAAAAGCACAAAACAAAAATACAATTTGATCATTAAAATTTATAGGCAAAATTATTGCGAAAAAGATTTTAAATCAAAATTGATATCCAAGAAAATCAAGTTGATAAGTTTAAGAACTGATCAAACAGTGAATAAAAAATAAGTGAAATAATAAAATTTAAAAATCAAATTGTTTTCATTTGAAACAGCGGAGAAAAATGTGAATTTTTAAAAAGTTTGCAATTTGAAACAAAAAACGCACAACTTACAATTGCAGCTAAATTTTCGAAAAATTCAGTTTCATAAGAAACACCGTAACGTGTAGCGTCAAAATGCGATTTTAAAAAAAGTTTATAAATTGAAATTCTGCGGTAAAATTAAGTTAACTGAGTGAAATAATTAAATAAAAATTTAAGAAGTTAAACTTTGAAGTAATAAATTGATAGATGTTTAATGGAGACCGCAAAAACGGCGATTTAAATAAGAATTAGCAAAAATAAAAGTTATATATTGCGATGTTTTACATAATTGAATTAAAATTTTTTGGGTATAATTTTAACTTTCGCATGGATTTTTTTAATTAATTGTTAAAGATAGTCAATAACTAAACAAATAACCATATTGAGCACATGGATTGAGATATTAATTATCGATCATCCTTTGTTCAAAATAATTTTATAAACATCCAGGTACTACGTATTTTTAAATAATATTTACTTTTACAAATCAACATCAGTTTTCTACCTCAAATTCCAGTGCCGTAGTATAATTTTATTGTTATAAATAGTGAATTTATTGTTGCTAAAATCATGCAGAGCAATATATAGTACAAAGTGCGCGAATGAAAACGTAGAATAAAAGCGAAAAAATTCGATTGACGAAATTTTATGAAAAAACTTAACAAAATTTGAAAAGCACAAGGCTGATATGGAACTCAAAATAACATCAGCAACCAAAAAAAAAAATAAAACAATAAATCACGGTAAAAATTTAAATCATAATAATAAACTTTATCAAATCAATAAAATCAAATTTAAAACTTAATTAATATAATAAATTATAAAAACAACAGTAATGACTAAAATTTGAACTGTAATTTAAGAATTTTCATTATTGTTAACAGTTCGAGGGTTGTTTTTAATTTGATTATAGCAAAAATTCAATTTTATAGCTTAGATTCCGTAACAATTCGATTGATGACACATTTTATTGACATATCAAAAATTAAATTGTAATTTTTCATTGTACAAAAGAGAATTTTCAAGAAAACACATTTCAAAGATAAAAATGCATGCAACTCGAAGGTAAAGCAGCAAAAAGGTAAAAGTTGTAAAAAAATCTTTGGTAAACCTATGTTTCTGGCGTCCAACCTTTATCTTATCAACAAAATGAAACACAGCAATTTATTAAAAGCTTTTTATCAATTTATCTGTGTATCAGGCTGTCCATAACTAACATACAGGGTAAATTCAAAATTATTCTCTTAAATGGGGCTTGATTTACAATAATAATTAACTTTTCAACCTTTAAGAATTGTTGAATGGCGAGGTTATCATCACGAAAATTTTAAATTTGCGAATAAACAAAAGATTAAGAAATTGTCTCTAAAAGAAACTATACTGCACGAAATCCATCAAATTCAAAAGATTGACTATATGCATTCTGGATGTTTTCAGAAAACTTTCAACAAACTCACAATGAAATCAAACGTTGCAAAGCCCAAAGTAGTCTATTCGCATACAGCTGCTCACCGATCACATTGTACAGCCAAAAAAATGTTTTTCTAATAAAAAAGTCACATAATGTTTGACAACTCGAAGTGAATGCACAGTCCAACTTTATTTAACATAAATAAAATTAGACAGAAAATAAGTTAAGATTAAGTGCGGTGATATTGGAGTTTGTGCCCGAAACACGAAAAAACCGAAAATAATAACTCTTTGGGAAAGAATTAATTGGTAGTTCTAGGCTAAGGGTCATCAGGAATAGAACGCCTGCTGTTGATTACTAAAATCTTCTTTGTTCTTTCTTGTGCTAAACCTGGGCAAAATCTTTCTATTATTAATTAGCTTATCTCAATTTTAAGCGAAAACTTTGTTAAAATCAAATCCTGCCAATTTTTTCCAATATTTACGCCCCAGTTGAAGTTGCTATATTATTGATGAAGTGTGGACATCTTTTAGGGCGTAAAAAATTATCAAATTCGATGAATTGTAGTTCATTAGTTAAAAAAGTGCTTGATGATACAAATTTAGATCTTTTTATAAAAGAAGGAAAAAAGATTGGAGAGATAACGCAAAATAATTATTAATTTGTTGAAAGCAAAGCATTGCTTTTAACAGGCTCCTTTGAAGTTTTTAAATGTTTAGAATTTTTTGTTAAACTAATGGAAAAAATATAACAGAAGTACATAATATAAATATAAAAATAGATTAAAAGTCAATAATATTTAATAAACTCATTAAATGAAGAGGGTTCTTTTGAAATGGCACCGTTGGGACGTTTACATTGTGCTTTTCTCAGATAATAGTAAATTTCCATCTGACACCATGTACTAGTACATGTGATTTTTATTAGAAAAATCCTTCATAAAGTCATTAGTTTTATTATTTCCGCCTCTTCTAGATTTAGCAATTGGAATTTTATTAAGTAAGGCTTCACAAATTTGATTATCGGCTTTTAACGATTATGACGCTTAGTTGGAAAATGGTTACGACGCTTTTCTGTGGTTATAAAACTGCTAGAAAAAGCCTAACCTGCGTTTTTATTTGTTTATCGACGCACTCATAAAATTTCTAATTCGATTGGCTCTTAAAGTGCCACATCATCTTTCAGCGTTGGATTTTGTAAGTTTTTTGATCGTTTATTTGGTTTTAAGTTAAAATGAGATGTTGGAAAACTCGATAATATCAAATAGGTCAATAAATAACAAACAAGTTGAAATTACGACTGCAGAAAGAAGGTGAGAATGGAAAACCTAATATCGTCGTCACCCAAGGCCCTACTGTAAAGAACCTGTTTAATGGATGGGGTATGTCTATACAGGAAAAAAGCTCTCAATTTCAGAAGTTTATTGTCAATAAATGTAGTAGATACGGCGAATAACGCGATGCGATGAGAATTTTCCAATAAGTTAAAAATAGTTTAAAAGAGTAAACAATTTCCTGTGTTTTGCAGACCAACCTTGCACAATTTTTTGCAATTTTAATTTTAAAAACATTCAGGAATACATCGAATAGTTTTGTTGTCTGATCCATGGGTCAGAAAAATACGCTCTACGTGCGCTCGCGTAGCTTGCAACAATTGAAAAATAGAAATAAAAATTATACTCTCGAGTTTTCCTATGTAGTTCTCATATAATACTGCATTGGAAATTGAAAATAAAAATATTGAATAAATATCAAAAAAAACTCCAATTTGTTGATATTTTGTACAAAAACTTGGATGAAATAATATGTTAAAATGGAACAAAAATATGCGCGGAATAAAATAATATTATATAATACAAAATTACTTACTCCCTTTCTGGATCATGTTCTGGATGCTCTTGTAGATCTTTTAATCGCAAATTTCGTCTAATATCGCTGGTGTCGTTTGCCCTCCGTATATGCGACAAGGAACCAGGTAAAAGCATTGCAATTTCTGGAAATAAAAAGATTAATTATTGTTAACAGTTTAAAATGTATTATTCGACTATGTAGTATTCAAAATTCGAAATTCGATTTGTATAGTAACATTTTTTAACTTGGAACCTACGTCATACTACCCTCACCAATGCTACCGTTTAATAACCAATGGCAGTGCTTACGCACGATGACGTAAATGCCAAGTTATATTATTTCTACTACATCTTGGGATTTCTAAAACTGCCTTATTAACTTGTACGAATAAATATGTGAAATCAAATTTTTGTTAAAGTTTCCAATTACACTGGGAATTAATAATTTGCTACTTTTGGCATTGATAAATAAAAACTTTTAATAATTTTAATATTATGCCTCTTTCTGTGGCGTTGGAGGCGGAATGGCTTTTATATCGAACTTACTTTGAAGTGGTTTTAAATGTGCATTAAAATGATTCAAAAGCTTTTTTTTTTAATTTAAAAAAACGGTACTAATCGATATGATGCCAACAGTACAGTAATAAATTGGATGGATTTTACTTTTTATTGAATGTTGGCTTTGGACTGATTTCTATTTTTAACTAAACCATCGAACGAAACCAGTGGTAAGGTAAATATTCAGTTGTTCTTGGCTTCAAATTTAGTCTCAAAGGATTCAGTGCTTCAGAGTAATACAATTGTTAATTTTTAATTTTGTTAAAATTTTTCTATTTTTTTAAAACAGTCCTGCATTGAATTGTTTCTGTCTTCTTCAGACTTGGTATCCACGGAATGTGTTACATATGAACTTTTGTTAAAACTTCATAGGTAATTTTTATATTCGCACAACGTTAAGCTGTCAATTACAAAAACATTTAAATGTACTGAGCCTGTGTTCCGAAACGTCTAATTTAAATAATTTGACTTTTTGATAAATACTTTTGCATGGTTTCAAATTAGCAAATGAAATTTTTAAATCTGTTTTTTGCTATTTTAGTATGAGAATAAAGACGGTCGTTACCCTGAGTGTTAGCACGATAAACTGCTAATGTAAGGCGTCCCTGTTCGATTTTGGGTAGAGCTCAGTATGCAATGCCGTCTCTGTGCTTCGAAAGGTACGTAAAGACGGTGGTCCTCTTATGCTAATAAATTGCCATCATTAACAATATAAAATAGGGTAACCAGCCTAGCAAGCTACTTCAAATGTAAAACAAATAATATGCTCACAGTAATAGCAGTGGCTTTGGAACTTCGCCGAGGTTTTTGTTGGATATTAATAGAACGTAGCTCTAAGCTAAGAGAAAGACGAAGAAGTATCAGAATAAAACAGTTTTTTGTTTTTATGTATTAATAAATTCACTTGGCGGCAATCAGATACTATAATAAAATTTTATAATCTAATCTACGAGGAGTCAACCGCTAGAGGAAATCGTGTACAATAAACTTCACACTTCACGTACTTCATCATAATTCTCCATACTTCTTCGTACTTCATATAATTCAGGAGTAATTTAGACTTAAACCTACTTTATCAGTTAATTCCGACTTCATCGATAATTCAGTATTCACCCACTTCTTCGATACTTCATTGTATTTCACGTACTTCATCAGTATTTTCAGAGACTTGCCGAGATTCCAAAACTTGTAGCACTGGGTGTTCACGCCCTCTGGATGAGTACTTTATTTTTATCAGAAAAGCTGAAGATCTCCGTTTAGAGATTGCAGGTTTTAAAAAATTATGCAGTTTTGATTAATTGCCGATTATGAATTAAACACATTTACTTGGCTATAGCTAATTTTAAATAACTTGAAATATGCTTCAAATATTAATTCATTTTTAATAAAAATAAATTATTTACACCGGGGATCTGGGGGTGGAACACCCTCCAGTGTCTTTGCAACGGAAAATCTTCAGTTTACTTCTGATAAAAAGTAAACTACTCGGTCTGGGGTTCACATGTTCTTCATTTCAAAATTTATGTCACTGGAGGGTGTTCAACACCCCCAGACCCACGGATTGAGTAGTTTATTTTATCAGAAGTAAACTGAAGATCTCTCTGTTACAGAGACACTGGAGGTGTTCCACACCCCAGACCCCTCGGATTGAGTAGTTTATTTTTATCAGAAGTAAATTGAAGATCTCCCTGTTGCAGAGATCTGACCCCTAGGGGTAGGAATTTATAGTTATGCAGTTTTTGATTAATTGTCCGATTATGAATTAAACACATTTACTTGGCTATAGCTATTTTAAAAAACTTGGGATATGCTTAAATATTTAATTCATTTTTAATAAAAATAAATTATTTACACCGGGGGTCTGGGTGTGGAACACCCTCCAGTGTCTTTGAAACGGAAAATCTTCAGTTTACCACGTACCACGTACTTTAAGAGTAATTCACCACTTCATCGATAATTCACGGTACTTCACCTACTTCTTCGATACTTCATTGTATTTCACGTACTTCATCAGCATTTCAGAGACTCACCATTCCAAAATTTGAGCACTAGGTGTTCCACGCCCCCGGATTGAGTATTTATTTTTATCAGAAAAAAGCTGAAGATCTCCCGTTGCAGAAATCTGCCCCGGGGGTACGGAATTTATAATTATGCAGTTTTTGATTAATTGTCCGATTATGAATTAAACACATTTACTTGGCTATAGCTATTTTAAAAACTTGGGATATGCTTAAATATTTAATTCATTTTTAATAAAAATAAATTATTTACACCGGGGGTCTGGGGGGTGTGGAACACCCTCCAGTGTCTTTGAAACGGAAAATCTTCAGTTTACTTCTGATAAAAAGTAAACTTCTCGGTCTGGGGGTTCTGCATGTTCTTCATTCCAAAATTTATGCACTGGAGGGTGTTCCACACCCCCCAGACCCCGGATTGAGTAGTTTATTTTTATCAGAAGTAAACTGAAGATCTCCCGTTACAGAGACACTGGAATGTGTTCCACAGCACCCAGACCCCTCGGATTAAGTAGTTTATTTTTTATCAGAAGTAAATTGGAGATCTCCTGTTGTAGAGATCTGCCGGGGTACGGAATTTATAATTATGCAGTTTTTGATTAATTGTCCGATTATGAATTAAACACATTTACTTGGCTATAGCTATTTTAAAAAACTTGGGATATGCTTAAATATTTAATTCATTTTAATAAAAATAAATTATTTACCCGGGGTCTGGGGTGTGGAACACCCTCCAGTGCTTTGAACGGAAATCTTCAGTTTACTTCTGATAAAAATAAACTACTCGGTCCTGGGGATCTAGGAGTTCTGCAATGTTTTCATTCAAAATTGCGCTGGAGGGTGTTCCACCCCAGACCCCGGATCGAATAGTTTATTTTATCAGTAGTAAACTGAGAATCTCCCATTACAGAGCACTGGAGGGTGTTCCCCGACCTCCGGATCGAGTTTTTATCAGAACTAAACTGAAGATTTCCCATTGCAGAGATCTCCCCAGGGGTACGGAATTTATAATTATGCAGTTTATGATTAATTATTGTCCGATTATGAATTAAAACAATTTACTTGGCCATAAGCTAATTTTAAAAACTTGGAATATGCTTAAATATTTAATTCAATTTTAATGAAATAAATTAGTTAAACCGGGTGGTCTGAGAAGTGTAAAACTTCAATGTAATTAATTAATCACGGCGAAACAATGAATTACCAAAGCATTTTATTGAGCTACCAAACCTCCATAATATTCAAACAAATGAGCTAAAAAAAATTACAAAATTAACTAAATAAATCTAAGCTTAATTTAATTAATTGATTGCTATTAAACTAGCAACTATCAAAACTTTTAATTAGTAAAATAATGACCCCCAAAGGTCTATTCAACGTTTAAGATAAAAAAATGTTAAGAAAATCTACTGATGTAAGTTAATTTGCTATCAAATAATTATTATTAAATACACATTGTCCGTAGCGCATGCGCATAAGCTAGGTTAAACTTCATGTAATTCACCAAAAATTTACTAACTTCATGATACTTTACTTGTACTTTAATATAATTAACATGTATTTTACCAATACTTCATGTTCTTCACAAGTACTTTATGTACTTCACATGAGATTTCATGTACTTCATGAGATGTGTACAAAAAACTTCACCAGCGGTTAACCCATCGCTAATCTACGTTGCGAATAGAGTTTTTAGCGGTCTATCTTTTCGAATTTTCCCCTTAATTTTTTTTTCTAGAAACTTCAACTTTGAAATTCACAAATTTTTTGAGATTTTCAATTGAAATTTTCTTTTGCAGAATAATTTAATTTAACATCTTCAAGTGCTGGAGGTGCAAACCCATTGATTTAAGCAAACATTGTCGTTGGAATGCAACATTTCTACAAGCAAATTTTGATGTTTTAAGAAACTGTGAATTAAATTTGGGATAAATTTGATTAAATAAGTTGCGATTTGCATTAGTTACGAACGTGCGCGTATAATAATTAACAACATTGTAATTAAATTTTAATATTTAGTGTAATTAATTAGTTTGACTTTATTAACTAAGTTACAAAACTGGTCAACTTTATTTAAGTTAATTTTTATCAAAAAACTTGGAAAAGCGCAAAGCTAGATCAGAAGTTTTAATGCTATTAATTTTATAATTTAATTGGTTCTTATACAGGTTCATTTAGTTCAAAAATATATAGCAGATTCATAGCTTATTTAATAAAGTAAATTTCTAAGTCGGTGCTTAAAATCTTGTTAAAATTTTCATAATACGTCAGACATTGTTTAACGATTAATTAGAATATTGAAGTCGAAATATAAAAGCGCCACGTTAATGAAATAAGGTTTTTTGCCATTTAAAGCCGATTAAAATCGTTGTAAATCCTTCATGTCGAAGGGACCGACAGATTAACAGTGCGGTTAGACCGCAAACCTCCGAAGCGGTGAGTACAGTTTTATAAAATTTGTTAACGACCGTCAATTTTTTGTTACCTGTAAATTATCGTTTAGACAAAACTGCGTTCTCTGTTAATGACAGAAAGTAAATAAGCAAACAGCAGCCTTAACACTCAAACAACGTGCGGAGAAATAAACAATGAAAATGCAAGACCCGCATTTATAAAGCTTATGTACGCCCGATCATCGAAATACACGAGGAAGGCAGATCGGAATATTTACCTATACAACAGAAGAGGGAAATTTCACGAGATTATAGGTTTACAGCCAATGAAGTAGATAATACTGTGGTTTATTCCTAAATTAGAACGAAATAAGCGAAAACCACCACGTCGTCTGCGTAGTCGTCCGTTAAATTAACTAAATTGCAATCCTTTGAGGTGAGCGAGATCAATCAATCGTTTAGAAGTAGCTACTAGAAGGATTAAATTTTGAGGTGTTTCAATATTTAGAATCATTCGAGTCTTGTTTGGTAAATACAAATACATAAATTCTGAAAACCAACTGATCCCGACTACCAGAATCCAGATTTAGAAGCTTTCTCATTTTCTACAAATAATGATGCTGTATGCTGTATTTTACATTTCTGAAGTATAGTGGCGAAAATAAAGTGAATTAAGCGGATTAGAATGTTGTATTCATACCTGCAACCTGAATAATGATTGCAATACTTGATGCATTTAAAATTATACCCGCAATCATGTCTGACATAAAGCACTATTCCATTCACTCGAATTCATTCAGTGCGGGCTATTAAAGAGGAAAAACGACTTCGAAATAAATCATAAACAAGCATTCAACCCTTTTAATATAATTAGAATTCTAAGAGCACTTCAGATCCAGCGACGGCCGGCCGCAAGAATTAAGTAGTAGCGTAACTTGCGCGCAAATTATTAAAATAATATAATTTAAATTCGTTTTAAATTTTTTTTTAAAATTAGTGAAAATTTTTCTAAACACCCGGGGCGACTTTTTAGAATATAATTTCGTTATTTTAGTTAAATAATTAATACAAATGCACTTAAAAGCATGTATCTTAGATATCAAGCAATTTTTTTTATAATTATTTTATTATTTTGTTGTAGTGTTATCAAAAATAATTACAACAAGTGCCTGCTCTTCTATGAAACTAGCAAACTCTGCGTTATACGTAAGTAATAAGCCAATTTATTGTTATAACGAGATAAGTATACAAGAATTAGTAAACTTTATGAGAATACGAAACTGCATTTTATAACAAACTTGCAAAGAAATTTTATTTAAAATAAATCCAAACCAGAGCTTTTTTTGAAAAAAAATTAAGTTATTATATCCTTTTATTCCTTTGTCGTAGGAGGTACGTAATATGAAAAAGCATTGTTTTCGTGTAGAAAAAAAATTTGAAATTTTTATGGATTTATACTTTTTGAAATTCGATAATCTAAATAAATTACTAGAAAAGTGCTTGTGGTCAAATTTTGGGTACGCTCAAACACAAAAAAACAGAAATTTTAAACTTGAGATTTCGCATACTTATATTTTTTTTATGGTTGAAATAAGTTCATGCAAACCATTTTTTTAAATCATTTTATCTCAAATTAATGTTTATTTAATATTTCAAAACCTAATCAATAAGAATTTTAACACCAAATTTGGTATTTCGAATTTTATATTAAAACTTAGAAATGACTAAATTTTGGTTGAAATTGGTTTATGCAAACTATTTTTTTAATTTCTTTAAATCTTTTTATTTAATGTTAGTTTTTATTTAAGATTTCAGAAGCTAATTAATAGCTATTTCAAAACCAAATTTGGTATTTTGTATTTTTATATTAAGACTTCCAGCTGATTAGATTTTGGTTGAAATTGGTTCTTGAAACCATTTTTTAAATGTTGTTATTTAATACTACTTTTTATTTAATATTTCAAAAGCTAATTATTAATAGACATTTCAAAACCAAATTTGGTATTTTGTTTAATATTAAGACTTAGAGTTGATTAAATTTGGTTAAAATTGGTTCATACAAACCATTTTAAAAATTTTTAAATCTTTTATGTAATATTACTTTTTATATTTCATAAGTTAATTAATAGGTGTTTCAAAACCAAATTTGGTATTTCGTATTTTATAAACATTAAAACTTGGGCTGATTAGTTTTTGGTTTAATTTGATTCATGCCAACCATTTTGTTAAATTTCTTTAAATTTTTTTATGTAATCTTAGCTTTTATTTAATATTCCAAAACTAATTAATAGGCATTTTTAAACCAAATTTGGTATTTGTATTTTTATATACAACTTAGAGCTGATTAGTTTTGGTTGAAATTGATCAATGCAACCATTTTAAAATTTTTAATCTTATTTATTTACTTTTATTTAATATTTCAGAACCTAATTAATAGGCATTTCTAAACCAAATTTGGTATTTTGTATTTTTATATGAAACTTAGAGCTGATTAGATTTTGTTTGAAATTGATCAATGCAAACCATATTTTTTAGTATTAGTTTTTATTTACTATTTTAAAGCTAATTAATAGGCATTTCTAAACCAAATTTGGTATTTCGTATTTTTATATTATAACTTAGAGCTGATTAGATTTTGGTTGAAATTGGCTAATGCGAACCATTTTTAAAATTTTTTTTATTTATTATAAGTTTTTATTTATTATTTCAGATGCAGATTAACAGGCAATTAGAGCTAATTAGATTTTGGTTGAAATTGGTTCATGTAAACCATTTTGTTATATTTCTTTAAATTTTTTTATGTAATCTTAGTTTTTATTTAATATTTCAAAAACTAATTAATAGTCATTTAAAACAAAATTTGATATTTCGTAATTTTATAAATATTAAAACAACTTAGAGATGATTAGATTTTGTTTGAAATTGGTGTTTGAATTGAATTTCAAATTGAGATTCTCTATCCATGGAACAATATTTAATAATATTATATGTTTTTCATTAATTACAAATGCTTGAGTTTTTTTAATGTTAGGATGTAATTCTTAAAAATTTCAAATAACAAGTTTATCGCCAGTTAGCGCAATTTATTTTAATATTATTTATTTTCATTAATTACAAATGCTGAGTTTTCTTTAATATTTAGCAGTTAAATGCTTAAAAATTTAAAATAACAAATTTTATCGACAGGGGCAGGTTTAAAATAGCCCCAAGCCTTAGGGTAATTGAACTATGCTCCTGCAGAATATTTTATTTATATTTCATTAATTAACAAATGCTGGCAATTTTCTTTAATTTTACATTGAAATGTTTAAAAAAAATTTGGAATAACACTTTGATTGACAGGGGCAGGTTTAAAATAGCCCCATGCCTTAGAGGCTAATTGGACTAAACCCCTGCGCAATATTTTAATTGTTGTTTATCAATTGGCAAATACTGGCAATTCTTCTTAAATATTTAGCATTATAACGCTTAAAATATTTTAAAATAACACAATTTTGATCGGCAAGGGCAGGTTTAAAATAGCCTCACGCCTTAGGGGCTAATTGGACTATGCTCTTGCGGGATATTTTATTTGTATTTCATTAATTAACAAATGCTGACAAGTTTTCTTTAATTTTTATTATTGCAATGCTTAATAAATTTAAAAATAACACTTTGATGAACAGGAGCAAGTTTAAAATGGCCCCACATCTTAGGGGCTAATTGGACTATGCCTACAGAGTGATATTTTATTTGTTTTTTATTATCAGTAATTGTTGACAATTTTTCTTTAATTTCTTTTCTTTTCTTTATTTAATTTTTCTTTAATTTAATTAACATAAAATGCTTAACAAATTTAAAAATAACACTTTGATCGACAGGGGCAGGTTTAAAATAGCTTCACACCTTAGGGCCGAGGGGTTAACCGCTGGTGAAATTTTTTATGCACATCTCATGAAGTACATGACATCTCATGTGAAATACATAAAGTACTTATGAAGTACTGGTGAAATACATGAAGTACGTGTAAAGTAGGTAAAATACGTGTTAAGTATATTGAAGTACAAGTGAAGTATCATGAAATTAGTAAATTTTTGGTGAATAATATGAAGTTGAACCTAGCTTTTACGCATGCGCTACGGTCAATGTGTAGGTAGATCTCTGCAACGGGAGATCTTCAGTTTACATAATATGATAAAAAATAAACTACTCAATCCGAGGGGTCTGGGGGGTGTGGAACACCCTCCAGTGTCTCTGCAACGGGAAATCTTTAGTTTACTTCTGATAAAAAATAAACTGCTCGATCCGGGTAGTCTGGGGTATGGAACACCCTCCAATGACTCTGAAACGGGAGATCTTTAGTTTACTTCTGATAAAAATAAAATACTCGATCCGGGTGGTCTGGGAGGCGTAGAACACTCTCCAGTGTCTCTGCAGCGGAGATCTTCAGTTTACTTCCGATAAAAATAAACTACTCAATCCGGGGGTCTGGGGTGTGGAACACCTTCCAGTGCACAAATTTTGGAATGAAGAACATTTCAGAACTGCAAAATTCCCAGACCGAGTAGTTTACTTTTTATCAGAAGTAAACTGAAGATCTACCGTTGAAGAGCACTGGAGGGTGTTCCACACCCAGACCCCCACGTTCAAATAATTTATTTTTATTAAAAGTGAATTAAATATTTAAGCATATCCCAAGTTTTTAAAATTAGCTATGCCCAAGTAAATGTGTTTAATTCATAATCTGACAATTAATCATAAACTGCATAATTATAAATTCCGTACCCCTGGGGGTAGATCTCTGTAACGGAAATCTTCAGTTTACTTCTAATAATAAATAAACTACTCAATCCGGGGGTCTGGGGTGTGGAACACCTCCAATGCACAAATTTTGGAATGAAGAACATTCAGAACCCCAGACCGAGTAGTTTACTTTTTATCAGAAGTAAACTGAAGATCTACCGTTGAAGAGTACTGGAGGGTGTTCCATCCCCAGACCCCACGTTTAAATAATTTATTTTTATTAAAAGTGAATTAAATATTTAAGCATATCCCAAGTTTTTTAAAATTAGCCAAGTAAATGTGTTTAATTCATAATCTGACAATTAATCATAAAGTGCATAATTATAAATTCCGTACCCCCTGGGAGGTAGATCTCTGTAACGGGAAATCTTCAGTTTACTTCTAATAATAAATAAACTACGCAATCCGGGGTCTGGGGGGTGTGGAACACCCTCCATGCACAAATTTTGGAATGAAGAACATGCATAACCCCCAGACCGAGTAGTTTACTTTTTACCAGAAGTAAACTGAAGATCTACCGTTGAAGAGGTACTGGAGGGTGTTCCGTAACCCCCAGACCCCCACGTTCAAATAATTTATTTTTATTAAAAGTGAATTAAATATTTAAGCATATCCCAAGTTTTTTAAAATTAGCCATGACCAAGTAAATGTGTTTAATTCATAATCTGACAATTAATCATAAACTGCATAATTATAAATTCCGTACCCCTGGGAGGTAGATCTCTGTAACGGAAATCTTCAGTTTACTTCTATAATAAATAAACTACTCAATCCGGGGTACTGGGGTGTGGAACACCTCCATGCTCAAATTTTATGGAATTTGAAAACATGCTAACCAGACCGATAACTTTTATCAAGTAAACTGAAGATTACGTTGAAGAGGTACTGGAAGTAGTTAAGACCCGTTAGAAATTATCTTAATTAATGAAGTAAATATTTAAGCAATCCAGTTTTAAAATTATGACGTAAATGTGAAATATAATTGTAACGATTAATCTAGAGTGACATAATTATAAATTAGCCCTGGGGTAGATCTCTGCAAGGATCTTAGTTTACTTCTGATAAAATATAAAGCAATACGACAAGTACGTTGAAATAAATGAAGTATCATAAATAGGTGAATACCGTGAATTATTGATAAGTAAATTATGGTGAGAGTACGTAAGTCCCGTGTTACATGCTTAATTATATGAAGTCACGAAAATTGAGAATAATGAAGTACTAATGAAGTATGAACATTTAGGGTTGACTACAATTAACTATATCGCAAATTTACTTGTTTTAAATTCAAATGCTGTCTTTTGTAATAACAATTAAGTAAGCTTAAAATAAAATGAACACAATTGTTATTTGGGCTAAACGAGCAGTGAATTGCGATTCTTTATGAAACAGTCAAATCAGCTAATTACAAAAACATTTTAACATTTAGCGTATAAATAGAAACGAATGATTAAACGAAAATTGCTTTGTAATAACAATGAAGTAATTAAAATAAGATGAAAAACCATCGTTATGGATGAATGAATTTATCTTCTGAGTCAAATATTTCAATATCAAAATCACGTTAAAATTTAAGAGGAACGAGTAACGAATACTGTTTCAATAAGAAAACAATAAAATTTATTAATTTTATCTTTCTGATCAATTTTCAATATCAAAGGATGACGTTATTAGAGGAGGCGAGTCAATCAATACTATTCAATTAGCAAAACCCAATAACACTTGAAGAAAATAAGCAATAAATAGAAAGAGAATCCGATAAAAAATATTTCCACTGCAGAATGAAATGTAACATGTAATAAGGAAAATGATGCATGCCATTAACTGAAGCGTGACCATCGTTACATTAGCTTGTAATAAATGACTCTTGTTAAAGTCAACTTTTGTTTCTATATTTTTTGGAGACTACACAGAATACTGATAAGTATAAACTTTCGGTCAAATCGACAACAAAGAAACTCATAAATCGAGAGATTTTGTTCAAATAAATCATATGGCTTCATCTTGTATTAATATTTAACGTACAGGCATAAAGAAAATCGATCATGAATTGTCCCGCAAACTTAAAGCACTAAAGCTCACTATAGTTGGATTTATCAGGACTAGAATAGTAAATCCTGGTATACCAAAATACATTAATTCAACAGTTTGCTATAATAAATAATAGGATAACCAAAAATGAACAATAAGAAAATTAATGAAAATATGGCCGAGCATTTTTAACTCCACGTTTTGCTCGTATGAATTTCAATTTATCTTCGAGTGGCAAAAATTTCCAATTTATCCTGATAAACTTTGTAGCGGGAACAATGTAACTTGGAAACTGGTTCAAACACAACATACCTACTGATGCAAGAAATTAAGTTCGACTAAGTAAGTTAGTTCATATCTTTGTCCAAGTGCAAATTTTCGAGGTCCAAATTAATGCCCTTGTTATCGGAATAAGAAAAATATCGAAGGTTATCTGCAGGACTAACTTTTCCTTTCTGTCTGCATAGTTTGCCAACTTCTGGAGAAGAATTAAGTTTTCACTTTAACTTGCACTTGGAAAATTGAAAACGCATTACTTCACCGAAATAAAAATTATAATTTTGAAATTCGTTTTAATAAAAAATAAATATCCTGTGAAACAACACAACGGAAATTAATTAAAAACATAGAAAAAGCGGACAGGAAAGGTTAATTAGAAAATATATTGAAAAGAAAATTAATTTTCAAACACTACATTTTCATAAAAATTGCGTTCTCTTGCCAAGAGTGATTAATAAAGAGCAAAAAGGTAGTAAGGCAGAAACGTTGTAACCTCTATATACCCCATAAATAAACTCCCGGCAGGAGTGTCGATACCAAAGCGGTCTG
The DNA here is from genome assembly GCA_036346125.1 of Lycocerus yunnanus. Classification (NCBI taxonomy): domain Eukaryota; kingdom Metazoa; phylum Arthropoda; class Insecta; order Coleoptera; family Cantharidae; genus Lycocerus; species Lycocerus yunnanus. Next base: position 7,135,638 of record JARFIX010000052.1, read on the forward strand.
TAATGATATGTGAACGGATCAAAGAGCACCTCGACCAACTACCGATTGAATCTACGCTTTCAATGTTCATTTATTTGCTCACAAGGTGTATTATTTCTAAATTTAGCCAAAGCAACGAAACTTTATATGTGTAGCTGCCTGTTTATTTACAAAAAGGACGTAATCTCACTTTAAGCGCCATAGGCGATTTTTAATACGATAAATTTTATATTTGAACACTATTAAATGTTTAGTTATTCTCCTAGTCCAATCGGGCGTCCGCCCCTGTCCATGTGGGAATAATAAAGTTGTAGAAGTTTAGAATGTTAAATTTGAAATATAAATTTCCATACACATGTAGTGGGTACATAATTTTATTATTAAAATTGCGATGCATTGTGGTTCATACAGTTAAATTTAACTTTGTATAGCACAATACAACGTTTGTGCTTTTAAGTGAATGCATCACAACAAGCAAAGATCAAATAAAACCAACAATCTCGTTAGATCTTTGGGTTTTAATAATTTTTTTCTTTGGTTTCTATATTGTATTTTCTTAAAATAGAACTAATAAATCTATCAATAGTGGCTCTGGCACAGAGGGCAATTAAGTGTGGTAAAGTTTGTAAACAAGAAAAATTTGAAAAGTAAACCAATGCAGTTTGGAGAAAATAAAATAAAACTTTCCCAATGAGAAAGTAAATATAACGTTAGATCTGGCGTGGAAAACTCAGTTATTGAAGTTATTTTTCTCATCGATTGTACAATTTTCAGGTTATCAGTTCAGAATAATTCAGGGATAAATTTTCATAAAAATATTCATGACTTGAAAATTTGCTGCTTACTGAATCTTCAACGTTTCACTGATCGAATGGCAATCTCCAAAAGGGGAAAGATTGGTTTGCAGAAGATTTGTTTCAATCGAATAATTTTGAGTTTTGATTTTCTAGGACATGGCCATGGAACGATCTTTTGCAGGCAATTAAAATAAAAAAAAGGGTAAATGGGTACTTGCAGTACATTTTCTAATTAAAAAATTTTAATTTTATATTTTTCTGTTCTTATTTCTCATCCTCAATTATTATTTATTATAAAATAAAATTTTTTATTAAAAAGTCAATTTGAAATTATTTAATTCAATGGACCGCTTAATGCACATTCCATAGTCAGATGCTCATCATATATAATATGTCAACCTATTATACTATGGCTTGATTTAAATGTTTCGTAAATTTTTTTTTATAATTTATGATTTTCAAAACTTAATAAAGCATCCTCAATTTATTAAAATTAATATCTGACTGCAATTTTCTTTACCTAATTATGATTTTGCTTCTGTTCCACCGTTCACTTTACTTCCAATTTAATTTTTATGCATTCTTTCAAAAAAATTATTCATTATCTTCTCTCAATTACTTCCTAATTAAAGCACTTCAGTTTTTATAATTTATTGATACAAATTTTGGAATTAAAAATTGAATTTGTCTGCATACATCCTAAGGTATCTGCTTAAGGTAGGCTTTTTGATTACGAGATTAAGCGTTTTTTTGCAAAAAAGCTTTTACTTACTATTATTATTAAATTGTTTAAATTATTATTATTAACAAAAATATTATGACATGTTTAGATAAATAAATAAAAACGCACATGAATGGATTAATGAGATTCACGGTTTATCTCGAAAATTTCGATCTCGAAAAATATACCCATATTTATAGTTAGCCTAACTAATTTAACTAAACTAACTAAGTTAACTTAATAATTTACGACAATTAAAAAAAGTATTATTATAGCTTTAAAATAATTTTTAATATTTTATTTTGCGATTCAGTTGCTCCGGAGGGGGGGGGTTAATTACATATTCCCAAACCCCCAGTAATGACGGGACAAAATACTTTTTCCTTTACATTTGAAATACTATTACAAAATTGAATTTTGCTTTTATTTTGCTTTTCTTGGCAACTGATAATAATCTAACGTCTCCAGATTTACTATTAAATTTTTTTTAATAATAATGAATAATATCGCGACCGAGGGGTCAACCGCTAGAGGAAATCGTGTACAATTAACTTCACACTTCACCTAATTCATAGATACTTCATTGTATTTCACGTACATCATTGGTATTTCAGGGACTTACCGAGATTCCAAAATTTGAGCAATGGAGGGTGTTCCACACCCCGGATCGAGTAGTTTATTTTTATCAAGTAGAGTGAAATTTCCCGTTGCAGAAGCACTGGAAGGTGTTCCACACCTCCAGACCCCCCCGGATTAAGTAGTTTATTTTTTATTTTGTTGCAGAGATCTGTCTCCCAAGGGGTACGGAATTTATAATTATGCAGTTTATGATTAATTGTGAGATTATGAATTAAACACATTTACTTGGCCATAGCTAATTTTAAAAAACTTGGGATATGCTTAAATATTTAATTCACTTTTAATAAAAATAAATTATTTAAACCGGGGGGTCTGGGGGGTGTGGAACACCCTCCAGTGCCTCTTCAACGGTAGATCTTCAGTTTACTTTTGATAAAAAGTAAACTACTCGGTCTGTGAGTTTTGCATGTTCTGAAATGTTCTTCATTCCAAAATTTGTGCACTGGAGGGTGTTCCACCCCCAGACCCCCGGATCGAGTAGTTTATTTTTATCAGTAGTAAACTGAGAATCGCTCATTACAGAAGCACTGGAGGGTGTTCCCCTTCCCGACCTCCCGGATCGAATAGTTGATATTTTATCAGAACTAAATTGAAGAATTCCCATTGCAGAGATCTGCCCCCCAGAGGGTGCAGAATTTATAATTATACAGTTTATGATTAATTATTGTCCGATTATGAATTAAAACACATTTACTTGGCCATAGCTAATTTTAAAAAACTTGGGATATGCTTAAATATTTAATTCGCTTTTAATAGAAATAAATTATTTAAACCGGGGGGTCTGGGGGGTGTGGAACACCCTCCAGTGCATCTTCAACGGTAGATCTTCAGTTTACTTCTGATAAAAAGTAAACTACTCGGTCTGGGAGTTTTGCATGTTCTGAAATGTTTTTCATTCCAAAATTTGTGCACTGGAGGGTGTTCCACACCCCCCAGACCCCCGGATTGAATAGTTTATTTTTATCAGAAGTAAACTAAAGATCTCCCGTTGCAGAGGCACTGGAAGGTGTTCCACACCCCCCAGACCCCCTGATCGAGTAGTTTATTTTTATCAGAAATAAATTAAAGATCTTCCATTGCAGAGGCACTGGAGGATGTTCCACGTGAAGTACTTCATGTACTTCATGAGATGTGTACAAAAAACTTCACCAGCGGTTAACCCCTCGATCGCGACTTTTCAGCAAGTTTCCTTCGAAGGGTTATTCCTATGAATCAAAACTAAAATTTTGCGCCTTTTTTGTTTTTTACTACAAATTGCAAATCAATATTGCAAAATGTTCACTTGCACTATATTGCAAAATTATTCACAAATTTAATATTGCACCAATATTGTTTTACTACATTGCCCTAATATTGCAAAATGTTCACTTCACTATATTGCACCAATATTTAAACGGTGTACCCCCCCCCCTAAGTACTGTTATATTTACAGTACGGTTAAAATACAAAAATATATTAGTAGTTACCGAGGCTGTCATACTAGGGGCCATTATGACCCCCCATTTAGAATGTCCCACATTATTTTTTAAAAATAATCAATGCAATGAAATATATTTCGGTAATTAGTAATGACAATGGGTTAATAAACATAATTTAATACAATGACACAACGTATCTTTACTGTTACATTTATTTTGTTTTTATAATTTTTTATTTTAAAATTAAAATTATTGTTTTTTGTAATATGTAAATATGATGTAATTAAATGGAAACAAAATGTAATTCTAGCAAATATTTTAAGTATTAATTTGCAATTTTAAATACAAGTAACTGAAACCCTGTCCATAAGCCCCCCCCCCCCCGGTCTATACAATATTTTTAAGAAGTAAATTGATAATTTTACCATACACTCAAACCTGTTTTTGTATGGGAGATATTAACAGCATAAAATAAATCCCTCCAAAAAAACATTTTATTTTTTATTCATACTAATATGCATCTGATGGAATTTTATGATATATCGCACAAAAAAAATTAAAAAACGCTTAACAACAATTACCCATATAAAAACCGCTTTAAAAACATCGCATAAAAACAAGTTTGACTGTATTTACTGTTACTATGGTTATGACATGATATTTTTACAACAAATTTGCATCCCTTCAATCAATTTTTTACCCTTTGATTACTGTATTTTTTGAAAACTCTGGAGGCAACAGTTAACCTGTCAATTGTTTTTGTGTAATTGTTTTGTGTTAAACAAAACACAGTTAAAACAAAATTTTTTGGTTTTAAACAAAACACAGTTAAAACAAAACAATTATACAATAACAACACTCAATTAAAAATATCAATGGGAAAAAATAACAAAATTTATTTTATGAAGCAAAACGAATACACCTAGATCTTGCAGTTTACATTGCATAAGGTTTTAAAGTGAAGTTTTTTAAAACTTAAGTTTAAGCCAGTCCCAGGCGCATTTTTCCAACTCAAGAAGTTCCAATACGACAAACTAATATGCAGAAAAATTCTGAACATTTTTATAAAAAAATAAAAAGAACCATTCAACTCCACATTATTTCTCTTGCCTTCAACCCGTTTTGATCTCGTACCCAAAGAAAGGGGGAAATGGCATAAAATTAACAAAAGTGTTTTCTCTTATTTTTGATTTATTAATTTCACCTGGCGCTCAGCTAAATTATTTTTTTACAATTCAGCTTTATTAATCCTCTTTAAAATGATCTGATGGGAAAAACACTAAATTTCAGAAAGAACGCATATTTTCTAATACATGGCCAGTGCGTCCTTGAAAATATAAAAATAGTAACAACCTAAGCACCAAATAGTTTCAGATTTCCGTCAAATTAATGAGAAGGTTAACTTATAACTAAAAAAGAGAAACAATGTAGCAAAAAGACGTCTAATTAAATACATAATTAAAATAATTGTATACATTTTCCACTTCAGTTTCCACTAAATTCGTTATGAAGAAAGTTCCAACCTCGAGAAAAGCAGTACAAATTATTCTCAAAGGTGCTTTAAAATTTACTTATGCAGTGACGTAGACATTTAGAAAATTCTTCAAGATAAATTAATGCAACTTTTGGTTGATTAGTATAAAATCATCGTTGGACCACTGGACCAATTGCGAAAGTTTTTGTGTTATTTTACACTTGCAAACCATATGTTTTGCATGGCCAAAGTTATATAAGACAAAAAATGTTACAATTTCGATAATTAATCTTGACATGCAGATGCAAGCTTTTTAGCAAATTGAAAAACACAAAACAAGTGTTTTATGTTCATGACCCAAATGAAAACTCCCAAGCGAACATTAAAAAATTCAATTAGAAGGCGCGAGACGCGGCACAATTTTAAAGGAAATACACAGCCGTTTCAAAGCGTTCATTATTTCCGTAAAAAGTCATCACTAAAAGTAACACTCGATAATATTAAATGTAGTTTTTTTGTACACCCTCCACAATGAAACGCACAAAATTTTGAATATTCTCGTAATTAAGTTATAGTAGTTAATAAACTCATTGTTGATCTTTGCTGTGTTTTTACGAACTTAAATAGGAAAGAGCACAAAAAGTGCATACTCCGACTTTAGTAATTATTAGGGTTGTTTATTGTTGGCAATCCCTCAGGTAGAAGGAAAAATTCCCGGGTTACCTGAATTCAATTGCTAGGGGGGCTTGTAAACCGCCCTCGAATCCACCCAAAAAAAAACTGATCGGAGACGCCAGGCACCGTTCCCCTGAATTAAGATCTTGGTTCACAAAGTTAACAATAAAAAAACTAAAAAGGAAAAACGGATAATCATTAATTATTATTATTACAAAAGTTACAACAAATTAGTAGTGTGACATAGCTCGAGGTAAAATAAAATTAAAGCTAATTTCATTCAAATGTATTATTTGAACATTATAAATTGCTCATTAAGTATGCAGTTTTGCATTACGGATACCGCAATTTATTTGAAAGCAAGTAGTAATTAATAATAGTATATTATTACACGAATGATAATTATTATAGACATAATATTTAACGATGTATAATACGTATATATTGCAAAACACAATGGTAATTCAAGTTACAATCAATCGTAATTAATGAATGAGTGACACAATTGTTCAATTATTGCTAACTCACATTTCAAAATTAATATAATTAATACATAATATGAGTCTAATTGATTTAGTAACATCGATAGCAAGAGATATTTTTGTTTTAAAACTCAATTATTTTTTTAACATTCTGCTGATTTAGTAATAGCCAAGTAAGCTGAAAAATAACATACAAAGATAATATAAATTTTTCTTTTAAGTTTTAAAAGACAATCAACTTCGGAAAAAGTAAAAAAACGGTTTTATTATTATTTATTTAAGTGGATGTTCCGCCACTGTTCGGTAATCTTGTAAAGGTGTTATTTTGAGCACGACAGTACCTAGTATATACTATATGTTTTTAATATAATATAAAAGAATATAATATTAAATTTACGTACAGAGATTTTGTAAAATGTTGCAATCGCGTCAACATATAAATTTTATTCGATTTTATTCAGAGAAGATCGCACTTACAAATTGAATAAAGTGATGGATGCTTATAAAACGAGAAAATTTGTTCCAAGAGCAGCATTATTAATATTTACAAGTAGTAGTCTATGAGATAAATTCCAAAATAAGATTAAAATGACGATTTTATGTGCAACAACAAAATGAAATAAAGTTCATAGTTTAAAATAAATTGAAACGCCGGTCCTGCGCTTTTAGGTCTTTCAAACAATTAAGTGTGGTGAAAATTTTGCATCGGTTAAAATGTTTCTGCAATTATTGTCCCTGACGGTTATTAATTAATTTTAATTTATAAATTGATATGGACCTTTCCGGACAGTTGGCTTCGGTTGGGTCATTTTACATTTTTCGGACGGAATCGCTAAATCAAGGCAAGATGAGATTAATTTTCTTGCAGTTTTTAATTATAAAATAAAATTTGCGTAATTTAAAAAAAATTAAACACACAAAAGTGTTTCGGGTAGATACCACCAGAACAGAAAAATTGGAACTCTCTGATTTTTGAATAAATCCTAAAAATGAAACAAAACAATTATTTCCCCCCCCCCCACCCAAGACGTCAGCCTCATCAATAAAATATGCCGATTGAAACTCCTTTTGTAAACCAGAAATTGTCCCTCCGAGTGCGACAATGAAACTAACCCCGAAGGTTCTAGGAGTACAATTGTTTTTACACAGAATTGTCGCTGTGGTTGTATTGTTCGCTTAACCCTTAACCACTGGCGTGTGATCACTTAAGTTACTGTTTGGACATCAACTAAGTGACTGGCTGCCGGTAGTTAAGCGTTAAAAAAAGGATTAATTTTAAATAATTGACATCAGTTTTTCGATTTCTCGATTGGTAAAATTTAAATTATTCCACGTTTCCGTGTGTAAATCTTACTTTTCCGTCTCCTGTAGTCTAAAATAAAATCACTATTATAGCTATTTATCGTATTTTTAACATCTAAAATAAACCAATTAGGTTCGATTCGGTATTTATTAAATCGATACGCATCGATTAGATCGATTAATCGAAAAAGCGACATTTAAAACACAACCTCCCCACTCGTACAGCACGAACTTACACTTTAAAGTAATACAACAAACTTCGTTTTGAGAAGAGCTCACTAGGCAAATTAGAAGATGGTTAGAATAAAGTTTTGTTGTGGATATCTCGGTTTACACAGAATTAAATGAAATTTAAGCCGCGTCACCAGAAACGCCATGAGACTCTAATTAGACTTAGCATAACGTTCTGACGTGAGGTGTTTCTTTGATGCTGCTTTCATGAAAGCTATGTGTGAAAAAGCCCTTGTGTTATAAAAAATGGAAAAGAGTAACAAGGTTAGAATTTAGGATTGCTGTAATATGATTAGATTACATTATCAGTAATTTAATTTAATTAATGAGGAAAACTTATGATGTATAAAATTATTATTAATTTACCTACTGAAATGTCAGTCGGCTTTTTGACAGCCGTAACCTTCCAGTCCGAAAATAATTTGCAAACAACTTTTGGCGCGACGTTTAAATGGTGTGTCATACTATTTTCGCCATTTTATTTTCCACAAATAAATCTCCACGCAGCTATGTTTACTCAAGATTTGCCAAGTCAGATAGAAAGAAAAAAAAAGTAAACACTAGGGCCGCACTAAACAAATTTGTGCGAGAATGAGTTACTTCGATTCCCATCAGGAAAAAAAAACGTTTTTCCTTTCACACGTTGCAAATTTCAAATCCAAGTTAATCGTCGGCAAACCTTCTCCCAAAGATCGTGCAGTGGAGGGTTTTGACAACGAATCGGAATCCAATTCGAGCAATACGTAGGGGATGAAATGTTAAGAAGGTGAACACTAACGACGACTCAACGCTTGCTTCAAAGCTTGTAAAGTCTTGTGGAAAAAATTCAACGATAGGGTCGCCAATATGAGCCAGGCATGTGCAAAAACAAGGAGAGGCTGCCAAAAATATCTAGATAGAGGTCAATTCACAGAGACTGCTGAACAGCGATGGTTACTCGATAGAGCGTAGAAAGAATTAAGTAAGCCATCAAAAAGATAAGAGAAAGTGGTGTCAAAGAATATTACTGTACGAAGCATAAGATACAGAACAGTTGCAAAGAAAATGGGGGAGGGGAGAAAAGAAAACATACAAGGGCTCACCCGCAATAGAATATAACGACTGAGAATGCGTTAAGCTCGTAAAATTTGGATTACGCGAAATGTTTATTGCTTTTGTTTCAATTTTTATGGTTAATTTTTGTCGGAGTATGTTTACCCAAACTCTTTATCTGTAAAATGTGGATAAACTCGATATTTTCAATAATAACGTTAAAAATCATTTTAAAGATTATGAAAAATACCAACATCGATCATTCTGTTGACGGTGTTTGCGTCCCGGCTTAATCTTGCCATCTAGTAGGCGGAGCCAAGTGATCTATCGCGTGCAGCTCCCAGTTGACACTCGGACCCTGAGGCTCAAGTATCTACGCTTTTGAGATTTGTTATAACTCAGGGATATTTTTTTAATTATTGCAAAGCCAAAAGCTTTGCTACCATTTACTGTTTTATAAATATAAAAAATTATTAATAATAAATTAATAAATAAATTAGTAAATAATTAATTTTTTTCAGTATAATTTGCATAATATGAAACTCAAAATGGGCTGAGTTGAGGTTCGAATGTAATCTATCATAGAAACGTATTATAATTTTTGATTTTTTTTTGCACCTAAACGTTAACATTTTTGAATCGTCCATAATTCTAATGTTGTCCTCTTTCATAATTTGCTTTAATTTCTATAGGAAGTTTTGTATCATCGAGTACTCTGCCCACCGTTTGCTATTCTACTCAACAGCCACGAAACGAAGTGCTAGGAAAAAAACGGAACTCGATTGGATTCTTTCATAGAGGAAGACTTGAAAGGGACAACAACAGAGATGCACCCGAAAAATCTCGGTTCTGGGCAACATTTTGTCAAAAATAATCAAACTGGAGGTAGAGGAAAGACCAAGAGCGGTTCTAAAAAAGAAAATTTTGAACATCTGAAAAAGTTTCAAGTTTGAAGTAGGACAAACTTCCTAATTCTGTTCTGTTTTTCCATTGTTCTGTTTTTAATGTTTTGTTTTTACATGTTCTGTTTTGTCCGGTCACCGATCTGACCATGCTAGTGATAGCCAACACATGTTCAAATCTGTCTAAAGAGGTCCAAACTTGTAACAAAACCATAACCAAATAATAAAACATCATGCGAATAATTGACAAACCTTTATTCCTTTATTCTCATTTTTCAGTGTTTTCTCTTTTCAAGGTTCTCTTATTTCAGTGTTCTCCTTTGTCAAGGTTCTGATATTTCAGTGTTCACTTTTGTCGACGTTCTGCTTTTTTTATTGTTTTGTTTTACCGTTTTGTTTTTCGATTGTTCTGTTCTTTTAATGTTCTGTTTTGCTTGGTCACCGATCTGACAATGTTAGTGATAGCCAAGACATGTCAAACCTGTCTAAAGAGGTCCAAACTTGTAACAAAACCATAACTAAATAATAAAAAATCATGCGAATAATTGACAAAACTTTATTCCTTTATTCTCATTTTTCAGTGTTTTTCTTTGTCAAGGTTCTGTTATTTCAGTGTTTTTTTTTGGTAAAGGTTCTGTTTTTTTATTGTTTTGTTTTTCCATTGTTCTGTTTTCTCGTTGTTCTGTTTTTTCACTGTTCTATTCTTTTAATGTCCTGTTTTTACATGTTCTCTTTTTTCATGTTCTGTTTTGTCTGGTCACCGATCTGACCATGCTAATGATAGCCAAGACATGGTCAAACCTGTCCAACGCGGTCAAAATTTGTAATAAACCATAACTAAATAATAAAAAATCATGCGAATAATTGACAAAACTTTATTCCTTTATTTTTCAATGTTCTCTTTTGTCGACGTTCTACTTTTTATAGTTTTGTTTTACCGTTTTGTTTTTCCATTGTTCTGTTTTCTCGTTGTTTTGTTTTTTTACTGTTCTCTTTTTTCATGTTCTGTTTTGTCTGGTCACCGATCTGACCATGCTAATGATAGCCAAGACATGGTCAAACCTGTCCAACGCGGTCAAAATTTGTAATAAACCATAACTAAATAATAAAAAATCATGCGAATAATTGACAAAACTTTATTCCTTTATTCTCATTTTTCAGTGTTCTCTTTTTTCAAAGTTCTGTTATTTTAGTGTTCTCTTTTGTCAAGTTTCTGTTATTTCAGTGTTCTCTTTTGTCGAGTTTCTGTTATTTCAGTGTTCTCTTTTGTCGACGTTCTGCTTTTCTTATTGTGTTTTTACCGTTCTGTTTTTCCATGGTTCTGTTTTTTCGTTATTCTGTTTTTTCACTGTTCTGTTTTTTCATTGTTCTGTTTTTTCATTGTTCTGTGCTTTTAATGTTCTGTTTTTACATGTGCTGTTTTTTCATGTCCTGTTTTGTCCAGTCACCGATCTAACCATGCTAGTAATAGCCAAGACATGTTCATACCTGTCTTCTTCTTCATCGTTTGCTTCTTGTCAGAAGCGTCGTGACCCAGCTTGGCCGAAGCCAAGATGAATTTTATAGAATATGATTCATGGGGTGGTTTCGTTGCCTTCCCCATGGTCCAAAGATTGATATTGGACCTTTGATCACAGCAGTGTATCCGACTCGACTAGGACTCGAACCGCGGTCTACCGCTTTCCAGTCAGCCGGTCTATGGCTTTACGCTACACTGCTGGTCCATACCTGTCTAAAGAGGTCCAAACTTGTAACAAAACCATAACTAAATAATAAAAAAGCATGCAAATAATTGACAAAACTTTATTCCTTTATTCTCATTTTTCAGTGTTCTTTTTTTTTCAAGGTTTTGTTATTTCAGTGTTCTTTTTTTTTCAAGGTTTTGTTATTTCAGTGTTTTCTTTTGTCAAGCTTCTGTTATTTCAGTGTTTTTTTGTCAACTTTCTGTTTTGTCATTGTTTTGTTTTACCGTTTTCTGTTTTTTCATGTTCTGTTCTGTCCGGTTATCGATCTGGCCATGCTAGTGATAGCCAAAATACAAATCCAACCAGTTTAAAGGAGTCCAAACTCGTAACAAAATCATAACTAAATAATAAAAAATTATGCGAATAATTGACAAAACTTTATTCCGTTATTCTCATGTTTTAATGTTCTCTTTTGTGAACGTTTTGTTTTTCATTGTTTTGTTTTGACGTTTTGTCTTTTTATTGTTCTTTTTTTCACTGTTCTGTTTTTTCGTGTTCTGCTTTTACATGTTCTGCTTTTTCATGTTTTGTTCTGTTCGGTCACCGATCTGGCCATGCTAGTGATAGCCAAGGGATAGATCAAACTTGTTTAAAGGATTCAAACTCATCACAAAATCATAACTAAATAATAAAAACTCATGCGAATAATTGACAAAACTTTATTCCGTTATTTTCATTTTTTCAGTATTGTCTTTTGTCAATGTTCTGTTTTTTATTGTTTTTTTTTTACCGTTGTTCTGTTTTTTCATTGTTCTGTTCTTTCATGTTCTGTTTTTACATGTTTTGTTCTGTCCGGTAATCGATCTGACCATGCTAGTGCTAGCTAAGACATAGATCAAGCCTGCCTGAGAGGGAAACCAAGTTGTAGAAAAGATAAGACGACAGATCAAAGACAGAGGGCTAAATTTGGTGCCCGAGAAGGCAGAGGCAGTCATTCTTACCGGCAAACAAAGAGAAGAATACATGCAATTCTATATGGGGCGTATGCAATACAAACCTAGACGCATTCTAGGCATCACAGTAAATTACAGATTAAGCTTTGCAAAATATAATATTATGTATAGTTGTCAATGACAAATGTCAAAGATAGAGAGAATTTCGAATAGAAACGTGAGAAGTAAAAAGTTATAGCAACCAATCAATGTAGCTTAAAAAAGCAGTATGTGAAATTGACATTTATCGCAATGTCAGGATTATGCAGGAATGCGGTATTCAGGCCGCACAAAATTTTGGCAATCTCTATTTAATTTTCTCTTATTAATAAAAGTGTAGTCCTATCTGTTGTGATACAGGGTGTCCAATATACTACTTCGTAGATTGGTACCAACCAAACCTAACGGATTATTATATAAAGACATTTTTATATTATTGTAAGCACACTTTCTAGCTAGAACTAATAAATACATTTCAAAGTATAATATGGTGTCAGAAGTGTCAAAAATTAAACAACCAACAAGAAAAGAACAATGGCCTCCAAGATATAGGAATAAAAATGGAGAACAAGAGTGCCGGAAGTGCGGATCAAGACATCAATGTAATAGTTGTCCAGCACAGGGTAAAACGTGCACGCATTGTGGAAAATTAAACCACTATGCTAAAATGTGCTTTTATAGAAAGAAAGTTAATGACATAAAAGAAACGGACAAAGATGTAAACGATAATTTTTTATATTTCATATTTAGAGGTAAACAACATAAAGTATGCTGATAAATGGATGATCGATTTAAAAATATACGAGAAAGATTTCAAGTGCCAGCTAGATACCGGGGCACAAGTGAACGTGCTACCATATGAGGATTTTAATAGGTTGGGATTGGATCCAAAGAAAATTATGAAAAGTATGGCTATTGTATCTACATTCCGTGGTCAGAAAATGAAAATAATAGGTACGTGTCAAATATCATGTCGAATCAGAAACATACTAAGGGAAATTGAATTTTATGTGATAAACGAAAAGTGTCACGGGGTGATAGGTCTACCAACCTGTCAAGAGTTAAAACTCATTAAACGAATAGAAGAAATTAACAAAGACGAAGTAATAAATGCAGAATCCGTTGAAAGAATAAAGGAAACCAGAAAAAATAAATTAACCAAAGGGGAAACCGTAGATTTAAATAAATATAAACATTTATTTGAAGGATTAGGTTCGCTTCCTGGAACGATGAACCTCAAACTAAAAGAAGGAATAAAACCACATATAGATCCCCCTAAGAAGAATGCCGTTTATGATAATGGACAAATTAAAGAAGGAACTAGAAAACATGGAAAAACCAAAAGTAATAAAAAAGGTAACCGAACCAACTGAATGGGTCAATTCACTAGTATTAGTAAACAAACCATCAGGTGAACTTTGAGTTTGTCTAAACCCAAGAAAACTAAACCAGGCTTTAAAACGAGTTCACTACCAATTCCCAAGCATAGAAGAAATTAAAGCCCGACTGGCAGATGCTGAAGTATTTACTACAATGGATGCGAGTAAAGGATTTTGGATGATAACACTAAGTGAAGAAAGTTCAAAATTGTGTACGTTTGGAACGCCTTATGGAAGATATCGGTTTCTACGATTACCATACGGAATCAGTGTGGCACCAGAAGAATTTCACAGAAAAATGGTGGAATGTTTTCAAGACATAGAAAATGTGATAATCTATATTGATGATTTCTTGATCCATGCAAAGACCATGCAAGAACATAATGAAACCCTAAAATTAGTATTGGAGCGTGCAAGTAAAATTGGATTAAAATTTAACAGAGAAAAATGTAAAATTGGCCAAAGTACTGTCAAATTTTTAGGACATCAATTTAGTAAGAAAGGCGTGGTACCGGACAATGAAAAAATTAAGGCAATATTGGAAATGCCGAAGCCTGTTAAAGTAAAAGACCTACAAAGATTCTTAGGAATGGTGACTTACTTAAGTGCGTTTGTAAAAAATATGTCCCTACAAACAAGTTGTCTACGAAATCTTCTAAAAAATCAAGTGGTATGGCAATGGGAACCCGAACATCAACAAGAGTTCGATAAATTAAAGGAATTAATTGCAAAAGCACCTTTGCTAAGCTATTTCGATAACAAAAAGAAAATCACGATGTCGGTTGATTCATCAAAAGATGCTGTAGGTGCAGTAATTCTTCATGAGACAGGTCCGATTGCATACGCATCTAGCACACTAAGTATAAGTCAACAAAACTATGCACAAATAGAAAAAAAATTGCTAGCTATAGTGTATGGTTGCAAACGATTTCACCAGTACATTTACGGTCAAAGAATTACAGTGGAAACAGATCACAAGCCATTAATACCGTTGTTCAAGCGAAATCTATATGATGTACCAGCAAGGTTACAACGACTCATGCTAGAAGTCCAAAAATATGATCTTGAAGTAATTTATAAGAAAGGGAGCGAGATGTATGTTGCGGATACATTATCAAGAGCTGCCATTATAGATGATAGAACTGAACTAAAGGAGATTGAAAAACAAACAAATATACACGTAAATCTGTTAATAAAAAACCTGGCCGTATCAGAAAAGAAATTACAAGAAATCAAAGAAGCTACAAGGAACGATAAAGTTTTACAGCTAGTAATGTCATACAATGAAGAAGGATGGCCAGATCATAAAAAATTGGTAAACGTCGAAGCAAAAAATTATTTTAATATACGAAACGATATCCATGTTATTGATGGAGTCATTTTAAAAACAATAGAATAATAATACCAATAGAAATGAGAAAAGTATATTACAAACAATTCACGAAGGCCACATGGGTAGGGAAAGATGTAAAAGTAATGCAAGAAGAACAGTATATTGGCCATCAATTAACAATGATATAGAAGAGCTAGTAAATAAATGTGAAGCATGCTTGAGACATAGGAAGAATAATCAGAAACAACCACTAAAACCACACGAAATACCATTGCTGCCATGGGAAAAGGTAGGTATTGATTTATTCCAATACAACAAACAGACATATTTGATAGTGGTAGATTATTACTCTCAATTTGTGGAACTAGTCTCATTAAAAAGCTATACAGCGGAAGCAATAATCATACATCTAAAATGTATATTTGCAAGACATGGAATTCCGCAAAAAGCAATGTCTGACAATGGACCTCCGTTTAACTCAACGCAATATCGTAAGTTTTGTGAAGAATGGGACATTGAGATAGAAACATCAAGCCCAAATTATCCAAAGTCAAATGGTCTGGTTGAGCGAACAATTGGAACAATTAAGAAACTATTTGCAAAATGTGATGAAACAAACACAGACAAATATATCGCGCTTTTACAATACAGATCGACAAGAAAAGGAGAACTAGAATCTCCTGCAGAATTGCTTATGTCTAGAACTTTACGTTCAAAAATACCAAGCATCAAGGACAATTTACACCCTAAATTAATAAACACGAAAAGATATACACAAATAAAGAAGAATAGAAACGATAGAATGAAAGAATATTACGATCAAGGGCACGACCATTGGAAAAGGTAGAAAAAAATGAAATAATAAGATTTAAAAAAAATCCAGCAGAAAAATGGATTCCAGGCAAGATTAAGGAAGAAATCAACCCAAGATCATTCGTTATAGAAACGCCAGAAGAAAAGATATTTAGAAGAAATAGAGAACATATACTAAAAACTAAGGAAAAAATTAATGATGAAGAAAACGAGGAAATCGTAATGCAAAACGAAGTAGAAATCAAGACAGGTCAAGTCAAACAAGTACGACGACAGAACTAGACAACAACAACAAATTAACGAATGAAGCTAATCCGGATCAACCAGCATCAAGATATGGAAGAAGAATTATTAAACCAAGAAGATTCACATTTAATTATTGTTATTGTAATTAGGTTAGGTTAGTTAAAAATGGAGATGTTGTGATACAGGGTGTCCAATATACTACATCGTAGATTGGTACCAACCAAACCTAACGAATTACTATATAAAGACATTGTTATATTATTGTAAGCACACTTTCTAGCTAGAACTAATAAATACATTTCAAAGTATAATACTATCTAACAAGGTTCTGCTTGTCAACATAATATAGTAAAAAACCCTACATAATTTCAGAAAAATTTATATATTTATACGAGGGGTTAACCGCTGGTGAAGTTTTTTGTACACATCTAATGAAGTACATGAAGTACTGAGGAGGGGGGGTGTAGAACACCTTCCAGTGCACAAATTTTGGTATGAAGAACATTGCAGAACATTGCAGAACATGCAGAACCCCAGACCGAGTAGTTTACTTTTTATCAAGTAAACTGAAGATCTCCTGTTGCAGAAGCACTGGAGGGTGTTCCACACCCCCCAGACCCCCCGGTTTAAATAATTTACTTTTTATTAAAAGTGAATTAAATATTTAACATATCTCAAGTTTATTAAAATTAGCTATGGCCAAGTAAATGTGTTTAATTCGTAATCTGACAATTAATTATAAACTACCTAATTATAAATTTCGTACTCCTGGGAGGTAGATCTCTGCAACAGGAGAGTTCAGTTTACTTCTGATAAAATAAACTACTTGATCCGGGGGCTGGGGAGGGTGAAACACCCTCTAGTGCCTCTGCAACGGAGATCTTTAGTTTACTTCTGATAAAAATAATCTACTCAATCCGGGGGGTCTGGGGGGTGTGGAACACCCTCCAGTGCTCAAATTTTGGTATTTCTGCAAGTCTCTTCTGTAAGAAGTATGGAGAATTATGACGAAGTACGTGAAGTGTGAAGTTAATTGTACACGATTTCCTCTAGCGGTTGACCCCTTGTATTTATAGTTTTGAAGACATAATCTTTATATTTAAAAATGAATATTACTTGTAAAATAATACTAATAAAATTAATTTTCAACATCAAACAAGTCCAGGAGCTAAAAATTGGATTACAGTGCAATAAATTGACATAAAATTTAATTGCAGTGGTTGCTTATTTGTACTGAATGTCATCACAGCTGTTTAAACTGGCTATGCAGTTGGGATTTGATATATATAAGCAAATCATACAACAAATTTAATTATAATTTACTCGCAGCTTAAAACTATTTCATGCTTTGTGAATGCACAATGGCGACATCCCTGATCTTGGTTAATTTTCATAGCTGATACGATGTGTCATTAATATTGTTACACATTAATATACCTGACGATATACATTCAATTGTTGACGTGATGGAAAAACAAATTGTGTCTATCATTGATTTTAGCCCAAAAAATCCATTAGAATTAGTTGTAAACACAGGGGGTGCGACGTACCTACGATCGTGCACCGATGTAAAATTTAGTGGATCACACAGTATTTTTGATGATCTATGATTGCTAGATAAACTTTTATTTTTTCCCACAGTTTCGCATTGTTCCACATTTAATCGTCCGAGTGTCCCGGAAAAAAGAAATCCGGCGGTTTATAAATAAAAATCCAAATGTGAAATTCTAACTAAATAATTTTGTAAATTATTACTGCCACACTACGTGTATACTCGTGTAATGTGTTGTGATGGACTACGAATCCATGTAAGCCATTACGAATTATTTGTAAATTATGTACTTAGCTACTAATAATTTATTTATACAAAATTTTTTTTGAAATCGGGACATTCCGTGTGCTTTCTACATTAAAGCCAGCTTGGTATTATAAATAATCGTCATTTGAACAATGTAAAATATAAATAATCCATAAACCACATTTTTAAGCCATTCGCAAATTTAAAAATCAATAATAAAGCACTTACGAAAAATAAATTTAATATATTCAAGAATTCATTTTAAAATTATTTATTGCCAAAACGTGTTAATGACTACCCCTCGAAGAAAAACACACATTGAAAATAATTTTCTTTTTTATTAAATATTTTTTTACACTAAAGTGTATGCTTTGTTATCAATAATAATCAACCGAATTTGTTCAAATTAACTTTGTAATACATGGTGTCCGTATAATTACTCCGCTGCAAGCTATACAGATTGGAAAGCATTGATTAAAACTAAAACTAAGTTGAATTTCTAATTTTGCGTTTACCCTTTCTACATAATAAAATATTTCATGGTTAACTTGTTTACCGTAAATTTATGGACATTCAAAATTTTATCCATCAAGTTTACTATGGGATAATTTCGAATTACTTAGGATTTTATAGCAGTAAAAACTTCTACATAAGTTTTATTTGACGGCGTTCTTTATTTTATGTTCTTTGATGTAGCATGAATATTTCTACAAAGCAACTAAGAGCTACATCACTCTTAAAGTTAACGTCCTTTACATTACCTAACGTTTCTGACATTTATCAAAATTATCAAACCGAAGCAAAGTTGTCTCTAAAGTTACTTCAAAGCACAACTAGTTTGGACGGATTTTCCATTTGGTATATTTCAAATCGTGGATTTGCAATTTTCGGTTTTTCAAGCCCCACGTTGGGCGCCAGATTATCTTAAATCTGCGCTATAAACTGTGCTGTAAATCTCTAACAGTGACTAACTAATAATTGCTCGAAACGTTGCTGCACGGTTTAGTTAACCAAATTGAACCTCACAAGATGTCCTAGACATTTTGAATTTTGATCCAATCGAATTGACTCAACCTTAACGGTCTTTGTTCAACAATTTCTTTTATTTTAGCCGTGTGAGCTCTTACGTATTTAAAAAATTTTGTTTAGTTTTTCACAAGAATATCTCTTTCTTTGCATTGTCACGTGTTTAATAAAGATCGTGTCCTTTGTCGATCTCGTACTTATAAGATTTTTCCCAATTTTTTTTAAATTACATCTTGAGGAGAAACGGAAGAGGAATTTTGTAGGTCTTTTTAAGCCCACAATTTAAATTTGCGTTTAAAAACATTTTGAGTATTTTTGTGCTCTGGGATATTTTTAATAAGTTTAACCTCCTCTAGGATCCCGTGGCTCAAAGATTTATAATTTTCTAGGGTACTTTTGGCTTCAATATATTTTTTATTACTTTTAATAGTTGGCCGTCTCGAATCTGCCGGCTCGATTTGGAAAATTTCAAGTTCTGATGCACCCTGATATATTTTTAAAAATTGTAGCGAAGCCCAAGGTTTCCCCCCCCCCCTCTTCAGCAATCTTAGTATATAAAACACAATATTTGCAGATTTTTCCATGAAAATTTGCGGAACTAAAGGCTCTACCGAAGTGAAATTTTAAATGATTCTGCTACGAATTCTAAGGCGAACGCCGCTAATCCCAATAAATTTCCAAAAATATTTATCGCAAATTTTTTTTTTATGTTTATAAAATTTTCATAAAAATTTAAATTACGATATTATTGATTATTGAAGGGGGGGCACACTCAAATTTGAAAAGGAAAATTTGTGAATTTAAGGTCTTCTTTTAAAACAATATAATAATACAATTTAAATGAAAGATTGAGACTGAAGGTTTGAGGGGGAAGCACCCCAAGAAAACTAATAAAGGTTTTCTATAGTTTGTAAATATTTAATATTTTGCCTTTTGATAGTGAGGCACTGGAGGGTGTTCCACACCCCCCAGACCCCCCGGTTTGTGCAGTTTATTTCTATGTAGAAATAAATTGAAGATTTAAGCATATTTGGTGCTGATGGATGCGGTTCGAATTCCCGGATCGAAATTTTTACCATTTTTGAAGTGGATTTTGAAAGATGACGGTCTAATTAACGTATAAAAAAATAAAATTTGTGGTCGGTTCACACATTTTTGAAAAAAACGGCTTTAAACATTAATTTGGAATGCAATTTTATCATTGGCTCTTTTGAACTGTAACCCCGCCCCTCAAAATTGAAATAGGTTGTGGCGACAGTAAAGATGCCATAATCTCGTTTTTTACAACAAATAATGAAGGATGAGGATCTAATTAACTAATAAAAAATTAAATTTGTGGTTGGACACAAATTTCAGAAAAAATTACTTTTTGTGAATCCACACCCTGCATGACCCTCGGGGTCGCTCCGAGCGCTACAAGCGGTTTTTACACGCGCTTTACTTACTAAAAACATCCCCCAAGTACCTCTAACTCGAAAAAGGATGGAAGTTAATGTGACGGATCTCAGGGAGCGATTGATATCTCCCCACCACTAGTCACTGTCAACCCAGGCACAGTACACGTACCGTCTACAGAATGTTTACCACATTTGGCATTTTTGTACGCAATAATACACTTATTTCTTATGGAAAAATTGCAATTTTCAAAATTAAATTGTGGCCTTATTACAAGTCCGACAACTTTCATCCTCACCTTAAAGAGCTTGTATTTTTCTGTTCTTTCGTGTGGTAAAGCTATTCCGGTAAATCGAACTCTACTCTGTGCTGATATAGGAACCCAACTGACCCCCAAGTCCCCCGGTCAATGTAGTGTATTTTCATCACAAGTGACTTGAAAATGTTAGCATATCAGCATGGTGGTTCGTACATGCTGAAATCTTAAATTAACTTCTGAGAAAAATAAACTGTATAAACCGGGGGGTCTGGGGGGTGTGGAACACCCTCCAGTGCACCAGTATCAGTATACAGAATATTATATTTTGTGTTGTTTTAAGAAGTTTCTCTTTTAATTACTTAATACTGAAGACTATAAGTTAGGAAATATATTTATTATAAAATTTAAGTGCGCCTGGGGGAGTGCTCCACATACATAAAAATTTAAATTACGATAAAATGCAATGGTGGTCCAATTTAAGTCTTTGTTTTATAGATTTTATAAAATTAGCATATTTGTTCACATCACAAGATACAAATACAGAAAATCATCCCACGATGGCTTAAATTGATAGAAATAACTGCTGGTAGAAGTTCTCCAAGTACAAGCAATTCTTCTTGTTTGGGTGCCATACACTATGGAATACGTAGGAAGCCTAGTTTCCGTGTAAATGTCACAAACACAGGGGACCTACTGTTTAGCATAGACTTCAAAAGCGTGAAATGTTTGAAATTTTGTCCAAGCTCTTAAAAAGCCAATTATTTGCAAAATTATATTCAAAGTAAATGCAATAAGAATTTAAGAATATTAAAATGTCATGTTACCATAGCAACGGTCAAGCAGATATTCTGAAATCTTCAATTCACTTCTGATATATTTAAGTAAACGGGACAAACAGGGGATATTCTCCCAGTGCCCCACTATCCAGAGGCACAACATTACATTTTAAAAATTTTCTTTAAATTAACAGCTTCACAATTAAAAGATTTACTTGAAGCTTTCTTCATATTAACAACTTCAAAACTTCAAGGTCTCAAAATAATATTAAATCCGGAAAATATTTAATTTCGGTCCTGCACAACTTTGAATCCTTTTTTTCGCCGTTCGCAGGGGCCAACAGTTAAGAAAATATGATGAAAGCTTCAATTCTCATTTTAAAAAATTAAACCGAATAAACCGGGGTCTGAAGAGTGCTCCTGCAGTAGGAGGTAGAAGACGCTCATATCCTAGGGTGTTTTACTTACCAGAGATCCCAGAGATCCCAGAGAGTCAGTTAAAAAAAATTTTTTTTTTGATTCTAGTACAAAATATATATTTATTTTAGAACAATAATTATATAATTATAAATCTTTTTTAAGTAATATATATCAGAAATTTTCTTTATGTCACAAGATGGCAGTTCATAATTACGAATCCGCTAAATAATTATTTCTCCTTCTCCTCCCTTTCTCGCCATATTCTTTCTTGTTTTTACCTTTAGTTTTTCCACACCCCAAGCATCAGATAATCGTTCCTGTTTTTATTACAAAAAACCCATTGATAATTTTTGAAATATAAGAATTTAAACTGAGAGGTCAGAGTTTGCTGTTATGAGCTCCCCCTCCTAGAATCCTTCCCCCTAACAGAAGGACGGAACGTTTGATCCAAATTAAGGAATCCACATCCCTGCCTTAAGAAATTGATGATTTTCTAATAGTTGCTTTGTTTTAAATAATTTTATAATCGCTTTTATTGAAACATCCGCAAAAAATTTTCGAAAAGTATTACTATGGGCAGCCAGTGCTTTAGAATTGAGAAGAAAATCTAAAGTTCTCTGGCGATAATTTTCAAAAATATTTTGGGATCTTTACAAAGTCATCACCAATTATTTTAGATCATAGACAACGAGTGTATATCCATAGCTTCAGGAATCAAAGCCCTGAGAATTATCAAGATATTCGAGCAGTTTAGGTAATTTCGCTATTTATTCTATTTTTTACATAAAGAATTTTCTCACAATTGGCGAAAAACATTTCTAATTATAAAAATATTTGTGATCAGAAATATTGCGTTTCTGGAAATATAATAGAAATATTTTACTTTTTAGAAGGATTTTCTTGAAACTCCACCTTGGTGGTTTGCCATGGCCGGTCGAGGGAAGACGGTTAGAATTAAACTCTTACTGCGTTAGGGTTTAAACCAGGAATATGAGCTGGTAAGTAAATTTTTTAAAAATCTCTCTTTCCCCGTCTCCTTTTAGATCGAAGGCACAATAATTAGAAACCCACGACCTTCCGCTAGTTTTAGCCGACACTACCACCTGAATGCAAAAAAGCATGCGTTTATGAATGCAGTTGCAAACTTGAGCTTCTAATAAATTAATATTTAAACTGAATGAGGTTATTACCAGTGTTATTAATAGGTAATTAATTTTTTGTAGTCGAAGAATTTTAAATTAAATTACACAAATAATTTAATGTAGATAATAAATTTGAAATTGCAGTTGGAGCGTAATGATTTATCTTGATGTAGTTTTATATAATAAAAAGTTTACTAAAAATGTTAGATGTAGTTTTCATTAGTGGATTTGATTAAGCGTGCAGTATAGCTTTTTCAAATACACGGGAGACTGTTGATGGAAATTAATGAGGATGAAGTTTATTTTAGCGTATTTGTTTTACTTTATTTTTCTGGAATAGAATTACATTTATTTATTTCCGAGTATCTAAAAGTAGCTTAGTTTGCAGTAAAACATGTTGTAATAACTTCAAAATTAAAGAAAATACCAATCTGTAAAAAATTCTAAAAACAACCGTGGAAATGTATTTTACAGTTTCACTAACTTTGCTATTAATTCTTTATTTTTATTATACATACAACATTTCTTGTTAATTTTTTTTATATTTTTACCTTTCTCACCTTGCATTATTATAATTATATATTATTACGGAAGTTTGTCATCATCAAAAATTGCAAAGCGCAGACACGATGAAGGCATCTCGAAGTTTATGAAAATTTTAAAAAGCAATTTATTTTTTTCGATCAATTTAACTTAAAAACACTTGTAATAACACAAGCGTGGCAATTTTATACCATCATTTGCTGAGTTTAATGTCGAAGTTTGTAAAATGTATTTTACAAGACTTAAAAAATATAACTTTTAAAGTTTATCGAGTAAACAAAAAGGCTGCATTCACTTAACAAGGAAATTAATCTGTTTTATCCCTTAATTATATTGATCTTGAAGTTTCTACTTGAGAAAATCTTCTTGCTATAAAATACTCCCCAACATTATGATTACAGAACTCAAACAACTTCCAACTAATGAAGAACAATATTATTACTAGATATACAGTTAAAACATTATTACAACTTCCAAAATCTCCAAAAATGATGTAGGTATTTTCTAAAATACCGATAATGCTTTTGTATCGCTTAGAAACACAATGGATAGCTTTCCACGTGTTTTCCTATTGATAAAATAGTTTCTAGAAGACACAGCGAGAGATTTGAGACTTAAATTTGATTGGTCCTTGCAAACTCTTACAATACAACTCATTTCTATGTTTAGGTGACAATGGTACGTCATCTAATCTAAAGACTAACTTTATCAATTGGGAAATATTTTGAATTTGTAAAATGCATTTAAATGATTCTTTATCCACTTTGGCATCCGCCAAGTTATGGGTAGATTAGCATATTAGTTTAAATACAAACTTTCAAGATTTCGTTTTAGAACATCTTCATTTTTCACATTTATCTAATCAACTGCACCTGAGTTTCATAAAAACACAACAAAACATAAATTTAATGTAAATTTCAGTCGATTCACCCTGTATAAAAAGTTTTGAATCAAATTTATTAAGGTTTTGCGGCATATTTAGTTTTTATGTGCGTTCATACTGATATTTTGTGTAGTTAAATCCAATTTCGGTTATAAAGTTATAATTTTATTCCCTTTGTGTTAAAAGTGCAATTTCGCAGTTATTAAACTTTTTTAATGTATTTTTAAAATTTAATTTTAACATATAAGGATTTCACAGTCAAGCAATGGCCCTTAAATTTTTTAAGTTACTATTACAAGCTCCCTTTGGAGAATTTGAAACCAACCGAATAACAATCATACCACTGTAAAAGTACTTTATTTTTTTACTTTTAAAATGCAGGGAATTATAATAAAAATCACAGTCAAGCGATGGCCCTTATATCTTCCACAAACAGATGAGCAAATTTAATTTCAGTGCAGACAGTGGCGCATCTAAAATCACCTCAAATTTGAAAAATCTAACTTTTGGTATATAAAAATCTATTATATTTAATAGGGGTGGGGGTAGAGGCTTTAGTTACAAATTCAATACAAAAACATTCATTATTTTTGAATGTTCATGCACAAAGTAATTTAATTTCCTTCATTTCTAAGCTACGGAAGATTCCAAAGATGCACCACCGAGTGCAGACAGTGAAATCCGAAGTCAAATTTCAGCCACTTGATGAAAAACCGGCAGGTGATGTTTTTCACTTAAGAGAGACTTCCTATTATTTAATTATTGTATCGCAATAGTGACCAAAATGTCAGGTTACCATAGCAACGGCCAAACGGTCATGCTCAAACCTTCAATTCACTTGTGATAAATATCAAACTGTATAGACCGGGAAGGGGAGACATGTGAAAGTATTCTCTATAGGCAAGATAGAACAACAAATGTTAAAATTATGCAAAAGCTTTATGATACTACTTTAATTTTCAAGAAAAAGTTGATATACCCCTCCCCCATCCTTGCAGATTCTTGCATTTTTGGTTACTATGCATTTGCATTTTATGTTGCTTTAAAAGGTTTGTCCATTGATCACGTAATATTAAAGACCATAAATTCCCAAATTTTCTACTACAATTTGAGTGTGCCTGGGGAGTACTCCATACAATCCAGACCCCCCCGGTCACTGCGGCCATGCTTTCTAATTTGAGCTTTTGAGGTTTGTTACTTAAATTTGACTTACTTTTATATTTGATTTTGTAATATCTTTTCAGTTTTACATCGCATAATCATAAGGTGCGCAGTTCGGCGGGGGTCTGGGGGTATAAAATAACCCCCAGTGCACAAGTATCCGGACGCAAAACATTAAAATGTTTAAAAATTTTGCAGAAGCTTTATGATACCCCTTGAGGTTTTTTTCTTGGAAATAATGAAATATCTTGGGTCAAATTTTGTCAAATTTACCTAAAAAAAATTTTATTCCGCTCGTTTTGCTAACATTTCTTATTATTTAAACTTATACTGAATTACAACATTCAATTTATCAACAAAAATTTATTTTTTAAACCTAAAAATTAATTTATCAATATTTGGAGATTTACCATCCGAAATCGGCTTTTGAACCTCCACCATGTCGCGTTGGAGGATATTTAATATTTAATTTATGCCGAAATAAAAAGTTGCATACAATTACGTTTTACATATAATTTACATTTGCTTACCCTAAAACTACTAAGACGACAAGCATGCACACACGCAACCAACTCCTTGATTGATTTATAATCTGCCTGTCGCCTCCTTTACGCGCCTTGTTAATTGCTGATCTTAGGGATCTACATCGATTACTCGTCAATTTTCCGTATTGGTAACGGAAGTGACTTGAGCTTTGCACATTTTTCTATATAACGTACGTTAACTTTTGACTTTTAAAACAATTATTTTCACGTGTGGCATTCTAATATTCAATTTTTAGCTTTGCATTTCAACAGATGTGCAATTGTCACACCTAGCTCATATACGCTTTAGTTTATTCTAGAAGCTCAAATGTTAATTTTCCATGTCCCCATGACACTTTGTATTATATCGGATTATTATAGTATAACTTCAACCAAAAACACTCGTTAATCTATAGGTGCGCGTCCTTGCCCGATGCCAAATAATAGAAAAAGGCGTCAAATCAGTAGCAGTACTGGATTTTTTATGGGCGAAACTTCTAGTTGGTGAGGCACACAAAGAGTACTACAACAACTGTTCGAGACTTTTATAATAGCAGAAAACAGTGGAAAACGAAATATAAAATGCGCCGCAGGCGAAATTATAATTAGAAGATAGAAGAAAAATATTCTGTTTTTTTTGTTTGGAATTTTAGAATTACTGATTTTGGACTCTGACTGCAGCCATTCACTAAAATGCACCCAAAACATAGAAAAATGTACAATTTTTAAATTACTCCATTGAGTATATATTGAGCTTATAGTAAAAATTTGAAATTTAAAAATTAGCGGCAAAGAAAGTATGAAATTTGATTATTTACAGAGCAATTCCTTTGTTATGTACTAAAATATTGTTAATTTTAAAAATTGATTCACTGATTAAACAGTGAATAAAAAAAGTGAAATTATAAAGATTTAAATATATGCAAACAGAAACAAAAAGTTCAAGTTTTTAAAGGTTGGCAACTTGAAATTTGCCGGCTTAATAGCTAAATTTGACAGAAACGTCAGTCGCATTACAACCATCAGTGCGTGCTGACGTAAATATGCGTAATGAACATAAATTATAGTAAACTGAAGGTTCTGCTACAATTTGGGCAGAAAAGTGAAATTATAGAATGAATTTGAAATTTTGCTAGACAAGCAGACATGGGACTCAAAAACAATAACAACACTGAAATGCTCGAGGAAGAAGAGGATGTGAATTTTTTCAAAAATATTTTGATAATTCTCAAGGGAACCTTTCATACATTCACCATCTATGGCCGTATTAATTGGCGAATTAATGGTTTTTCGACATTATAGGGATTTTCAAATTTAGTTTATTGCCGAAACATTAGCAGCACTTGCAGCCCATAGTAATACTTTTCAAAATTTCTCTGCGGATGTTTTACTAAACGCGACTATAAAAACTATTACAAAATTGTCAACCCTTTTAAAACAGGGATGTAATCTAAAAAATGGGCCAAACTTCTGTCCCCCAAGAGAGAGGAGGAAGAAGCAGTTATCTCCCGACTTAATTACCTGATTTTAATCATTTAATGTTCTGGATTTCGATCGTGGGGAATATCTACCAGACCCCCATTTTATTTTTATTAAAAAGAATTAAAAAGAAAAAAAAATAATGAAGATTTCAGAATATCTAATTGATCGTTGCTATGGAAACATGACGTTGTTAATATTATTACTTAAATTCTTTGTGCGCTTATTTTGTACATAAATTCGCAAAGAATTGGTGTGTCAACGCAAAACTACATTTTTTGGAAACTCATGAATATTGAGATGTTGTGAGACGGTGGCAGTAACGGTTGAGTACGCCACTGCTTTTTCAAATAAAAACAAATACAAGCAGAATTTGTGAAAAAAATTCTAAAAATTTGATTTAAATATATTTTCTGCAAACAAAAAACTGTGCAAGAATTAAATATTATTGCAAATAGTAAATTTAAAAAACAAATTAATTTTTCTCTCAAACTGAACAAAGTAAAAAAGGAAAAATAGAGTTCAAAGCGAAAATCAAAGAAAATTATAATCAAATATCAAAGTAATTAAATTTAATTAAAGTTTAAACTTCATGGCGTCCAAATTTCATTAAGATCAATAATTTAAAATAAATTGAACCATAGCAATGTATTTTGTCGTTCGTAATCTTTCTATGGGAAGACAGGTTATGAACATCTACTTCAAAAACAGTTGATTGGAAAGAAGGGGGGGCAGATTTTACGGTCACTTGATTTCTTTTTATGCTGTTGACATACCCAAAGTAAGATAGATACAAGAGGTTACCTCGTTCTACAAACGTTTTATGCGAGGGGTTAACCGCTGGTGAAGTTTTTTGTACACATCTAATGAAGTACATGAAGTACTGGGAGGGGGGTGTAGAACACCTTCCAGTGCACAAATTTTGGAATGAAGAACATTGCAGAACATGCAGAACCCCAGACCGAGTAGTTTACTTTTTATCAGAGTAACTGAAGATCTCCGTTGCAGAAGCACTGGAGGGTGTTCCACACCCCCCAGACCCCCCGGTTTAAATAATTTATTTTTTATTAAAAGTGAATTAAATATTTAAGCATATCTCAAGTTTATTAAAATTAGCTATGGCCAAGTAAATGTGTTTAATTCGTAATCTGACAATTAATTATAAACTACCTAATTATAAATTCTGTACTCCTGGAGGTAGATCTCTGCAACAGGGAGTTCAGTTCACTTCTGATAAAAATAAACTACTTGATCCGGGGGCTGGAGGGAGGGGGGAGTGAAACACCCTCTAGTGCCTCTGCAACGGGAGATCTTTAGTTTGATAAAAATAATCTACTCAATCCGGGGGTCTGGGGTGTGGAACACCCTCCAGTGCTTAAATTTTGATATTTCTGTAAGTCTCAGAAATTGAAAGTCTCTGATACTGAAAGTATCGATGAATTACTGCTGAATTATATGAAGGACAAAGAAGTATGGAGAATTATGATGAAGTACGTGAAGTGTGAAGTTAATTGTACACGATTTCCTCTAGCGGTTGACCCCTTGGTTTTATGTTTAGTTTGATATGGTAATCTCGTTAATCTATTCAGTGCTTTAACATTTATGAAATTCTCGTTAATCCACTCTAACTACGCGCACCGTTGGGGAATAAATCCCCCTCCCCAACATGGTTCAACTTTTTGCGTTAAAATTACTTATATAAAACTGCTAATTGATTAAATACTTAAGTTTTAAGAATAATAAGTTTTATGTAATAATAAATTTCTTATTAGCTTTTCATTGTAAAGCAACCTTTTTGCGAAAAGCGTGAAAAAATAATTTCTCTTCCATAATAGAAAAGGTGTTACACCCCCAGTGGGCTATTGCGTGGAACACCTTCAAAATCACCTAGGGGGTCTAAGCATTAACCGCATTAAGTAAACTGCTTTTATCAAGAAGTGCAAGAATTGTGCCATCTAGGAGAATTTCATTAAGCCAATTAAAAACCCCACTCGGCTTTAATTGGTTTAAAAAATTAAAATAACATTTGGAAATGATTGCAATTTTTAACTGTTCACTAAATAAAATTTATAAACTTCCTTTAACACTCAGA
This sequence comes from Lycocerus yunnanus, assembly GCA_036346125.1. NCBI lineage: Eukaryota > Metazoa > Arthropoda > Insecta > Coleoptera > Cantharidae > Lycocerus > Lycocerus yunnanus. The sequence goes on from JARFIX010000052.1 coordinate 7,165,236, forward strand.
TGATCAGATAAATTCAAATTATCAAATTTAGAGTAAAGAGAAAAGCAAAGATTGCGTTCCGACTTTGCAATTAAAACAGCCATTATAACTTGAACAGAAGTTATCACAGGCAAAACTCGAGATTATTTGCGTACAAATGGAATATTTAAGACATGAGGAAGTCGCAAAATAATGCGGCATTTGATATATCTGATAAATTTTGGCATTTTCGTGTATAATACCCAAACGTTATACTTTAAACCTACCCGTTTTATTCCCGCTTAACTAAACTGTTGCCGGAATGAAAATGATCTTGCTTGGGGAACAATTAGGCAAAATAAAAGTTTGGATGTAACAACTTTTCGTTTAAATACTTTCTCTTGAAAATAAACATTAAGAACTTTACCAAAATACTTTGTTGACTTTTCAAACACATTTTACTTTAAATATATTGAACCTACCTACTTAAAGTATTAAAAGAGTGTCAAAAGCAGCAACAAAAGTTACACATTTTGCAAACTTTGTTCTTTGAATAAATTTACAATTTTACACACATCAGGTTAACATGATCTGAATGTGAAAAAGATTTTGTTGCATTAAATATTTGTGGTGCACTTTTCGAGAATAAAAAATACAATTTCCTCTTTCAATTGCCACGTTTTCCTGCCGTTTAATAAAATTTTGCACGCACCATTGGACTGAATAAAATTTGGAAATTGCAGCCCATGCTGGTCAAGCACAACGGAGGCAGATGTTTAAACGTTATTTTTCCAATCTTGAAGGTTGTCAATTTACAATCAAATTCGTTTTAAACAATTTTAATTTGTAACAAAACCCAATGATGTAATTATTTTGATGACTTTTCCCTTAACGCGCATCGACAATCCAACCGGAAAAACGAATGACTGACCACTTTTTTTTTGTCAGAATCGACTAATTGAAGCATTTTTCAGTTAAATGGAACCGCATTATTTGACTTCAAGTTTTACCTAAATAAACCAAAGTGGGAAAAATTATTTGTTTTGTCTGATTTTATTGGACCCAGTTCGTTTTAGTATATAATTTAAAAAGCAAATAATATTTTTTTACTTTAGTAATGAAGGAAATAATGTCAAAAATAATTTAGAATGTGGCGGCGATGAAGATGGATGATAAACCTGACCTGAAGTGATTTTTTTTTAATTTTTCTTTCAGTTTATGACTCCCGCGAGATGGTTGCGTTCAACAGTAAATTGTTGTTCGTGCAATCAGTTGTCCAGTGGAGGTCTCCTGCCTAAATGTTAATATAATAATGTAACCTTCCATTGTCAAATTACATTCGTACTTGATTAATGTCTTTGGATAAAAATAAATTTTTTTTACAAAATCTGTAAACTCAAACGTACGAAATTTCCGCTCTGCTCAGTAAGCGGCGGTGTTTTGCTGACACACCTCAGTAGCGATGCTATCTTACGGGAACTGTACTATTCAATTTTTTAATTTTGTCAACCAATCGGTAAGTAGTGTTTGCATTCGTCGAATGATTTGGTTCAACTGCCTGATTTGTAGATCTTTCTTGTTGATTTATTTCCAACGCGACTTGCTTGCTGACGCGTTTGTATTTGTTGTGGTTCGGTTACTCTGGGGAAAAGTTAAATGGACGAACCACTAGTCAAATAAATGTCGGAATAATAATTAAGAATTCCAAACAACTGAAAATCCAGAGACTATTCTACTATAAAATTTATAGTTTCTAAAAACTCCGTTTGTGTTGAATAGAAAAATTTCAAGAATCGATCAAATTAACATGCAGAACTAAACAATTTTTATAAATGCGGTTGGTAAATACATTTAACATTACAAATTAAATTTATGGGGGGGGAAGGTATATACCCCAGTTTGGGCAGTTTATACTCTATCTTTATTGAGATCTGCAATGAAAAATTCAGCAATTGCGATTAATTGCACTTATCATTCTTGTACCCCTGCAAACTCTCCTAAATTAATTGTTTTTGAAAACTTACATTACGACACCAGCAACAACCTTAAGTTTTTGTGAAAAATAGAATTAGTAGCTGGATACTATTCTAAAAAAGGTGGAACTCGGATGACCGCCACTCTTAGGCTTCTATACCGGCGATTGTACATTGTGAGTTTCTTAAAATTAAACTAATTTTAATGAATTAATTCTTAGTTTATGAATGAAGCATTCAAACTAATTTAAATCAATTTTCTTTTTTTTATTATTGGCTCATAATCGCTACAGGCGGACACTGGGTTAGTAGTTACAGCGATCGAATACTGATGCTAAGGCACCAGGTTCCAACCCGGGAGGAGTCTACAAAGGAAAGTTTTCTTTCTGACTCTCTTTCTTCTTATTCACGTATAGCTGGTGACAACAACAAGCTTGTTGTTTAAAGATGAACACTTGAATTTTATCTTTTGATAACGAAAGATCGAGGGTCAACCGCTAGAGGAAATCGTGTACAATTAACTTCACACTTCACGTACTTTATTATAATTCACCATACTTCTTCGTATTTCATATACTTCAGCAGTAATTCACGAGACTTCACGTACTTCACCAATAAATCACCGTACTTTATCAATAATTCACGGTACTTCTTCTACTTTGTCGATACTTCATTGTATTTCACGTACTTCATCGGTATTTCACAGACTTTAGGTGTTAAAAATATTACCGATTTTACAAAAAGCAATGTTAACGATATGTTGTATGTGTTGTTTGTGTTCGTCACAATTTTTAAAACGTCACAGGCACAGGTAGCGAATCCGATTAATGGGCTGATTATTACGACAAATACAAATCGTAATAATTATTTGGAAATGTCAGAATAGTCTCTTGGCCGTTTCTATGGTAACGTGACATTTTATAGTCATTATTGCAATACAAAGAAATTGCATGGAATGAAAAACAACCAAACAAATGATAAATTGCTGTATTCCGTACTCCCCGCGGTACGGAATTTATAATTATGCAGCTTATGATTAATTGTCAGATTATGAATTAAACACATTTACTTGGCCATGGCTAATTTTAAAAACATGAAATATGCTCAAATATTAAATTCACTTTTAATAAAATTAATTAGTTAAACCGGGGGTCTGGGGGTGTGGAACACCCTCAGTGCTCTCAACGGGGGATCGTCAGTTTACTTCTGATAGAAAATAAACTACTCGATCCGTGAGGTTCTACACGTTTTGTAATGTTCTTCTTTCCAAAATTTGTGCACTGGAGGGTGTTCCACACCCCCAGACCCCCGGATTAAGTAGTTTATTTTTATCAGAAAGAAACCGAAGATCTCCGTTGCAGAGGCACTGGAGGGTGTACCGCACTCCCAGACCCTCCGGATTGAGTAGTTTATTTATTATCAGAAGTAAACTGAAGATTTCCCGTTGCAGAGATCTACCCCCCAAGGGGTACAGAATTTATAATTATGCAGTTTATGATTAATTGTCAGATTATAAATTAAACACATTTACTTGGCCATAGCTAATTTTAAAAACTTGAAATATGCTTAAATATTTAATTCACTTTTAATAAAAATAAATTAGTTAAACCGGGGTCTGGGGTGTGGAACACCTCCAGTGCCTCTGCAACGGAGATTGTCAGTTTACTTCTGATGAAAATAAACTACTGATTTGGGGTGTTCTACATGTTTTGTAATGTTCTTCTTTCAAAATTTGTGCACTGGAGGGTGTTCCACACCCCAGACCCCCGGATTGAGTATTTTATTTTATCAGATTAAACTGAAGATCTCCGTTGCAGAGGCACTGAGGGCGTACCACACCCCAGACCCTCCGGATTGAGAAGTTTATTTATTATCAGAAGTAAACAGAAGGTCTCCCGTTGCAAAGATTTACCCCCAGGGGTACGGAATTTATAATTATGCAGTTTATGATTAATTGTCAGATTATAAATTAAACACATTTACTTGGCCATAGCTAATTTTAAAGAACTTGAAAATGCTTAAATATTTAATTCACTTTTAATAAAAATAAATTAGTTAAACCGGGGTCTGGGGTGTGGAACACCTCCAGTGCCTCTGCAACAGGAGATCGTCAGTTTACTTCTGATAAAAAATAAACTACTCGATTTGGGGTGTTCTACATGTTTTGCAATGTTCTTCGTTCCAAAATTTGTGCACTGGAGGGTGTTCCACACCCCCAGACCCCGGATTGAGTAGTTTATTTTCTCAGAATTAACTGAAAATCTTCCATTGCAGAGATCTATCCCTGGGGTACGGAATTTATAATTATGCAGTTTATAATTAATTGTCAGATTATACCTCCATGATATTCAAGCAAATGAACTAAACAAATTACAAAATTAACTAAAGAAATCTAAGTTTAATTTAAGTAATTGATTACTATTAAACTAGCAACTACCAAAACTTTTAATTAGTAAAATACTGACCACCAAAGTCTATTCAACGTTTAAGATAAAAAATGTTAAGAAAATCTACTGATGTAAGTTAATTTGCTATCAAATAATTATTATTGAACACATCGACCGTAGCGCATGCGCATACGCTAGGTTCAACTTCATATAATTTACTAAAATTAAAAACTTCATGATACTTCATTTGTACTTGAATCTACTTCAAGTATACTTCACCTACTTTACACGTACTTTATGTATTTTACCAGTAATTCATGTACTTCACAAGTATTTCATGTACTTCACAAGTATTTCATGTATTTCACAAGTACTTCATGAGATGTGTACAAAAACTTTACCAGCGATTAAACCCTCGAAAGATCCAACAGCTTGACCTTCTGAAGAGAATTAGGTTTACAACCACGTTGGTGACGGCGTTTGCCTGTCGGTGGACAGCAATGGATTTTCTTTTGAAATTGTTTATATAATATTACATATTGTTAGGAAATGTATATTAATACAGTAAAAGTTTGCAATAACATAAAACATACACATACTTTTACTAGTGAATGTATACAGTCACCAATACGTCCAGGAAATGTGAAATCAAATTTAGGCGAAAGTTAATCAACCCTAATTGCGATTTTCACTATTTTTTTTAAATTATGAAAGATGGCAACGCCATATTCACATAAAAAAAATAAATTTTGTGGACGGTTCACAAATTTCCTTAAAAAGGGCTTTAAAAATTATTTTTGAATGCAATTTTCTCACTGGCTATTTTGAACTGTAAGCCCGCTCATCGAATTTAAAATAGGCTGTGGCGACAGTAAAGATACCAGATACTCGGTTTTTACAACGAATTATAAAAGATAATGATCTAATTAACAAATAAAAAAATAAAATTTGTGGTTGGTCAACATATTTCGGAAAAAAATTCACAAGTCTCGACGTACATAGTTGCTTTAATTAATTTATGTAGTCTAGCATTGTAACTATCTTTGTGTATATCTGTAATAAACATACAGAATAAATTCAGCATTATTTACTGCAGTGCGGCCTTTAGGCCGCACAGCTTTGGAGCCTTTTTTTATACGAAGGAAGGGAAAACCCGTGATTGGTTTTCTACCCACTAAACTCCCTCCTGTAGGATGTAATTGTAATGAAAATTTGTGTAAATTTTTGCATATGTTGCAAATGTTTGTAAATTTTGCAAATGTGTTTAAATTTTGCAAATGCCTGTAAATTTTTGCGAATGACTTTAAATCTTTGCAAATGTCTGTAAAATGTCTGAAATTGTTTGCAAATATCTGTAAATTTTTTAATTATTTGGAAATTTTGAAATTATTTGTAAATTTTTGCAATTGTTTGCAAATTTTTGCAAATTATTGTAAATGCAAATTTGGTGTACATATTTTTGGTCAGTGGTCAACCCCCAGACATACTTGAGTAAAATTTACAATTTTCTTATCCATGCCATTCCAAGTTATTATAACTTAAATTTTCTAAAATATATTTTCTCCAAAACAGAAGCACATCTTCTTCCTATTTAAATTTATAATTTTTTTTTTATCTGCGCGATCAACAGATAGAGACCAACTGTTTAACGTAGGCTCAGAAGCACTTACATTTAAATTTTGAGAAGAATATATTATTTATAATTCTCCATGCCGAATTCGAATTCGAAAACTGTTTTTTTATTTTAATTTTTCGAAGCCACGCACCTACGTTCTACGAGAGTTTTTCAGAATAAATGCACTCTGAGACATTAGACTTCTTCACCTTAACATTAAACTTCCAGATAAATCTCTTTTGATGAAACCGGAACTTTCAGGGTATTTAATTTACTTAACGAGACTGCCGTGTATTGTGGGTTTTTATTAAATTATTATTTGATAAGTTTTAATTTATTTATTTATTAATTAAACTTTACCAAAGGAAAAGTTTACAAAAACCATTTATTCCGCATAATTCATAGCTCTCAAGGAAAACCTGCAATTGTTTCAAAATAAATTCATTGTTATTTAAATGGAGAACTGACAAAACTAATTAGTTGAGTAATAATTAAAATATCAACATAATTTTCCTGAGTAATTCCTTCTCGTGCAATTTATTTTAATAATAATAATATAAAAACAATGTTGTGAACTGACTTGTGTTGTATATTCTTTGTTTTGCTATTCAACGCTCATCAAATTCGATTCTTTCGCTTCTGTGAACTTACTTTTGACGATTCTGTTTGTAACAATTCAAGCATGTAACTTTGTTGTAACACAATTAATAAACTTAATTTTCATAAAAACACGACGCTGGATGAAAGTTTAACAAAAAACAAGTTTTAATAAAACATAATAATATTATTATACAGTGTGTAGTCGAAACAGGATCTGATGAGCATTTATTAATCTTCTAAAAATCCCCATGTAATCAAAATCGAGATGGAAAAAATTGTACAAAAAGGAAATAATTTTCAACCAATGGCGAAGCAAAATAAAAGCTTTAGACGATTGACGCTCACTTGGCCCCACGTTGGTTGCCAGTGAAACAAATCTTTGGCTTATTTGCAACCGAAATTTAGGGAATAGAGAATACATCCATCTAGGGATACAAAATATTGGTCGAAGGTTTATGACCAGGCTATATTATCTCACAGAAGTATAGATTCATAACTACTGGTAAGAATCTTCAAACTATCGTTATCAAGTTTGAAGTAATGAAATAAGTTAGTCAATATAGTCAAATAAATTGACAAAGTTGTTGTAACTTCAAGAAGATATTTGCTTCGCTTACGGGAAATAAGTTTGAGTAATTTTTCAGTTGGGAAGTGTAATATTAACTTTATTCCGTAGTGCGTTAGTGTAACGTATTCAGTGATTTAAAAGTCGAGCTTTAGGTTAACAAGTTTTAATATAATCAATTTTAGTAAGGAAAATAGTCACGCTCTCCAAAGAAGATAAATCGCATTACTTTCCACTTTCCAGTGTTAACTGAAAGTGTAGCGATACGATCAATCCTATTAATGGGTGTATGCTAAGCTTACGTGCGCGTTATATTCATTACTTTAATTAACAAGTTTGTCACTCCTGGTAGCTTACACATATTTGAAATAAGTCGACAAAATAAGTAAGCCAAATTTTCGTTACGATAATCGCGTATTTTACCTGTCCTAGATTTTCCCCAAAATTTAGTGAAAATTAACAATTTTTATAATGCATTCTAGACGTAGAGGTTGCGAAGGATAGCTTAATAAGGGTTTTCGGTTCGAGTGATTGGAACACTTTACCAGTTCCATAACAAAGATCGATTAGGTCCTCCCACACCCTCATAAATGATTCGCTTCATTTACTTGAACACAAATTTTATTTCACGCCAGAAGATAGCACATCCATTACAATTGCCTTAAGATGTCTGAATTGGTTTAAGAACTGAAAAAAATAATCCAATTTTAAAATGGACCGATTCCAATAACGCGAGATAACTGCCACCCCATGGAAGAGCATCGCTCCCAACTCGATGAGTGAGTTATGAATGAAACAATTCGATAATTTATAATTCGTTTACGCAGGTACTGCAATATGGTAAAATTAAAACAAAATTTATTATTAAATCCAAAAATTACATGTTGACTCAAAAAGGTATGCGTTTTAATTTGAGGAGAGTAAAACAAACATGGTAAATTTTAAAATAACAAATTTTATCCGCAAAATTTATAATTATGTAAAGCACACACGTACTACCTAATTCAATTTTATTCTAAATACACACTTCTTGAACACTTGTTTAACGAAGGTTCTTAATTTAACCGAAACATTGTGTCCATTCGGGTAAGTTTTAGTTTTCGCTAAACCTAACTAAATATGAAATAATTTTTGGTGACAAAACTTAAATTGAGTCTTGGCAAGTTTGCTTAAAAAAGTAAACATTTTACAAATTTTTATCCTTGTTTGCAAAAGGTATATGCTAAATCCTGGAACTCTCCGAGGAACGCTATGAAGGATTCGGCAAGCAGCACGCTGTCATTTGAGCGAACTGATATAATGACGATGGGTTACGGTATTTCGAAAAAACACTGCACGCCTCTTACAACCCTTTTGGGAATGCCAGTTTTTAAATATTTTTTTAATCAAAATTTCAAACTTTCCAACACTTTGCCAACTATGTAAATTTAAGATAAATCTCGACGCCAGGGGTTTTAAGAAAATATCCAAAATTTTTACTTGAACCGAGAAATTTAATTTTCCAAAGCAATATTAAATGCTTTTTCATTTGCTTGGCATAACATTTGATTCAATTTGATTTCTATATTTTCACTTGCCAAGTGGGCATAGCGAAATCGCGAAAGATAATTGCATTTTAAAACGAAATTGTTCTAGATAATAATTATTGTCATTTCTGATCGAAGAATTAAGTCAGGTTTAGCGCAAACCTGCCGTAAGAATTAAGTCGTAGCAGAAAACTCAATTTTCGATCGCTAACAGACATACAAATTGAAAAAATAAATTTCTACGATTAAATTTCAACTAACAAAGTTTTGCACAAAAAGATTACAATATAAATTTATTGTAATACTTAGTTTAATTAGAATAATCTTTAATTTAATTTACGTTAACTCTAAGCGATTTAAGCTAATTGTTATGAAGATACCTTTAATTAACTTTTTAGTAATCCCTTTATAATTGTTTAGAACTAATAAGACGATAGATGGGATTTTAATTCTAGGTTTTGTTGGTTGTTTGGGAAAATAAAAGAGATACGTCACTCACTCCACTTTCTGAGTTTGCTAAAGCACAAAATCTGCTTTATTTGTTGGGCTAAAAATTTTCAAAATACAAGAATTCAACTGGACATCGTAAAATTACGTTAATTTATTTATTAAATTGAGATGTCGGTGACGTAAAACTTAACTTAATTGAGTTCAACTGCAGGCATGAGCAGATTTAAAAATGTACTAAAAATAAATTTTTCCTATAAAACTTTCCACATCGTCGATGCAATAAACTGACACCTTTATTTACTCTGCTTTCGTCTCTCTTTTTTCTTAAATAAGCAATAAGAAGAAAAAGCACCCTATTATATTAGACAGCTGATTATTATTATCTAACGTTACAGAGAAAGCGAACGTATGCGGAGCTCCAAAAATACAATTTTAGGTTTCTCGTTCCTATAAGATGAGGCTAAGAGCAATTTAATCAAAATAAAAATTAAATTAAGGAAAATATATCTTAAAATTACCATAGATATAAGAATGTTGCGGATTTTATACCAACGCAGTGTAAATAAAAGCTTTCGATTTCGATTTTTAATTTTTAAAACTCAATATTTACACTTATTTTTGTGCGAATAGCAACAGACAAAGTAAAAATCCAATAAGTTAATTAGGTAATTAGCTTTTTTCTATGATATAAAATTTAATATTTATTTTCACGGCTATCCAATGGTCAAAATCGTTACTTTTCAAGTTACAACGTCTAAATTGTTCAAAACAAACTCAAAGAAAGCCAAAAAATTTATAATTCTCATTTTCAATTTCCCTTAGGTCAGGAAATCGTCATGAAGTATGTGCTAAACACTGCGAGAGACATAAGGGCAGCCATGAAAACCCTGACTGACTCAAAAGTTTCTCATTTAGGGAAACTCTTAAGAAACAAATATTTGCTTTAAATTTCAAGTTAAAACAAGCGGAAATGCAAAACAAAGTGATAAACATCCAGAGATTACAAAAAATCCTTACTTGACAAAATGAGGAACTCATGTGCAACAAAGGAAAGTACCCACCGAACTTTTGCATCTCAAAACAAAAATACTTAATTAGACTGAAAAAGCTGAGGGAAAAAGCCAAGAAGGTGTTCTCAGCAAGTGTTAAAAGAAAGTCAAGATGGAAGCCTCGTTGAAAATCAACAACATCCAGAGATGAAAGGTGCTGAAGACGCAAACCGTAAATTATGGATCGTTCCATTCATAAAACGCAGTCATTGCTCGAGCAAAATAAGACACAAACAACTCTAAAACGAACGAGCAAAAGCGTTCAAAATAATAAAAAAAAATCTTAGCCAGAAAAATAATCTCAAGCTAAAGATCCAAACTGGCAAAATTAATCGACTACAAAATACAATGAACAATCTCTGTCGGCCCCCGGATTGAAGAAAGAAAAGGAAAACTAATGATCTTAACTCTTCCGAACACAACAGAAGTCAAACTGAACTAATCCACCCTGTTCTCACTAGATTATCTCTAAGAAACTGGAATCAAACAAAACATGGTTAGCATGCCGGTGGTGGTAGCAAAAGAGATTTTTGCTAAGACTATTAAATAAATGCTTGTTGTTCGCTGATGAGATCCTGCAGGCATTTTGCCATTTATTTTTGGTGTTGACTGTATTGTTACGTCGACGAGCATTTCATTTTTGCAGTGTAGCTTTTTTTGGTTTTCTCATTCAGGGGAAGCCAAACTGTATTTTTGAGATTAGCTCGCTTTTTATCTTCAGAACAAAGTGTTGATGATTGTTTGAACTTGTCGACTTCAGGTCTTCGACCTGGGTTTACCTTAACTTGCATTTGTTATATGTCAGTGTTTTGTGTTGTTTTATATTCTGGCATTTATACACACGCCTACTTTTTGTTAATTTGGTAAAATAAATTAGAACTGTTAGTTTTTTTGTTTTATTATTCGTTCCTCATAGTGTTGAGTTGGAGCTTAGGCAATGCAGGGCAGAGGTAAACGTATTTTTGGATTAAGAGGACCCACTTCTTAATGTAACATTTTTTCCGGACGACCAAGTGGTTAGGGGTTAAGAGGGGGAAACTGTTATACAGATTGCTTATGTTACAGAAGAACAAAATTGAGGTGAACAGCCACGTGTCCTAAAAGCAGCGTTTAAGCTACTTTTTGTGGGGATTAAAATTAGACAAGGCCTTCCAAATCCTACGAATCTGGATGTAGGAACGGAAACTGAATGTGATCCCAGAACTTAGACAAAGACCTTCATTAAAATATCATCAACGATAGCTTTAAATAAAGTAATATGTACGTACTACGAGAGCGCTTACGAAGACAAAGAGAACAATATTAAAGTAGATCCTACAATTTTTTGTGCGGTGCCAATATGGAAAGTAGAAATAGAAAAGAAAAAATATAAAAAATAGCTTTTCTAAGTCCAAAAAGTCAATTCTCTTATTCAGACGAGATAAGAGGCAGATCAAAACTAGAAGAAAAGCTAGAAATAGCTAGCAACGAAAGTCAAAAAACAAAGCTTATTCAAGAGGCACAGAACCATCTAAATTACACTCTTCCCAACGTATAAGTCCAGAACAACAACTTCACCAGGTGTCATACAAGAAGTGATTCCAATGAATCCATTCCAGAATGAATCCCATAATGCTACTCGACATATTTAACCACGGGGGGTTGACCACTGACCAAAAATGTGTACACCAAATTTGCATTTACAATAATTTGTTAAAAATTTACACAATTTCAACATTTGCAAAGATTTCAAGTCATCTGTAAAAATTTACAGGCAATTGCAAAAATTTACACAAATTTCAAACATTTGTAAAACTTACACAGATGTTTGCAAACAATTTTAGACATTTTACAGACATTTGCAAAGATTTAAAATCATTTGCAAAAATTTACAGGCATTTGCAAAAACTTACACCGAGGGGTCAACCGCTAGAGGAAATCGCGTACAATTAACTTCACATATTACGTACTTCATCATAATTCTCCATACTTCTTCGTACTTCATATAATGCAGCAGTAATTCACGGGATTTCACGTACTTCACCAGTAATTCACCGCACTTAATCAATATTTCACGGTATTTCACCTACTTCATTGTATTTCACGTACTTCACCGGTATTTCAGAGACTTACCGAGATTCCAAAATTTGTGCACTGGAGGGTGTTCCACACCCCCCAGACCCCCCGGATTAAGTAGTTTATTTTTTATCAGAAGTAAACTGAAGATCTCTCGTTGCAGAGGCACTGGAGGGTGTACCACACCCCAGATCCTCCGGATTGAGTAGTTTATTTATTATCAGAAGTAAACTGAAAATCTCTCGTTGCAGAGATCTACCCCGCAGGGGTACGGAATTTATAATTATGCAGTTTATGATTAATTGTCAGATTATAAATTAAACACATTTACTTGGCCATAGCTAATTTGAAAGAACTTGAAATATGCTTAAATATTTAATTCACTTTTAATAAAAATAAATTAGTTAAACCGGGGGGTCTGGGGGTGTGGAACACCCTCCAGTACCTCTGCAACGGGAGATTGTCAGTTAAAAATAAACTACGCGGTCCGGGGAGTTCTACACCTTTTGCTTCCTCTCATTCCTTTTCTTTTCATTCCAAAATTTGTGCACTGGAGGGTGTTCCACACCCCAGACCCCGGATTGCATAGTTTTTTTTTTATCATAAGTAAACTAAAGATCTCCCGTTGCAGATATCTACCCCTCACGGGGTACGGAATTTATAATTCCGTATACTTTTACATTTACTTGGCCATAGCTAATTTTAAAAAACTTGGGATATGCTTAAGTATTTAATTCACTTTTAATAAAAATAAATTAGTTAAACCGGGGGGTCTGGGGGGTGTGGAACACCCTCCAGTGTTTTTAAACGGGAGATCTTCAGTTTAATTCTGATAAAAAAGAAACTATTCAATCTGGGGGTCGGGAGGGTGTGAAACGCCTTCCAGTGCCTCTGCAACGGGAGTACTTCAGTTTACTTCTAATAAAAAATAAACTCGATCTGGAGGGTTTGGGGGGTGTAAAACACCCTTCAGTACCCAAATATTACAATGCAGGCAAACATATTAAAGGTTTGAAAATTTAGTAGAAACTCTCCGCTACCGTTTTTGTTTTCTAAAAAAATTATAACATATTCTTGGAGGGGGCAACAAAAACGGATAAAGCAAAAATAAATTATGTACAATCATGCACAAACGATTATTACGATTATTTTCAAAATTGGAAAGGGGAGCTAGCCCCAACTAATTTTCTAAATAATTCAAAAACAAGAAAGGTTCAACCAAAAATAAAGAAAGAAAGCAATAGATTTAGACATTTTAAAATTAAAAATTCGCAATGGAAGGGGACTGAGGACATGCACCTTATTCAAACTCATCCAATCAGACCACAACAAAATAACCAAACACACAACAAAACAAAAACAAATCAAACACCTGATTGGTTATTTAGTCAAACTTCCATGATATTCAAACAAATGAGATAATAAAAATTGCAAAATTAACTAAGAAATCTAAGTTTAATTTAATTAATTGATTACTATTACCCTAGCAACGACCAATACTTTTAATTAATAAAGTCTGTTCAACGTTTAAAATAAAAAACGTTAAGAAAATCCACTGATGTAAGTTAAAAAAGTACCCAGGAAAATAGAAGATAAAACAGAAGAGACCAAGAGAACCCCCAAAAACCAATTTGTTTGATCATATCCGGAAGCTGTTTGAGAGACTCCTACTCAATAGACTAATACAGGAGGCAGACAGACTGGATAACTTCCGGATAAACAGTGTAAATTGCAGAAGTCCTGATTACCCATCCAGGCTGTCTAAAAATAATGAAATTGGCAAGGAGGCCAAAAAAAGCACAGAACAAACAAAAATTCCCAATCCTGATTGCAAATGGTGTGAAAAACGCTTTTAAATCGACCAACTGGAAGAAAATTCTCATTCTCACGTTTCTTGATGTACTTAAGCACCAGGCTGCCCCGAAAAGACCAGAAAGCGCAAAATGACGGCTTTTGGGCTTCGTTGCTGAATTTATCGGATTTTTGGATAACCATAACTCACCCTTGTAACATTCGAGTGTTGAAACGAGAAGTTCAAGAATTATAAAATTTGGATTCTTAGATGCTTTTAGGTAAACTTAATACAAATTAATGTAATCAATAAATGTTGCTGCCCCTGATTAAACAAAAACTAAATTAATTACGAATGCGATGATAATTTGAGATATTCCAGCGAAAAATACAATAAATTTTATTATTTCATCAAAATCGCACTAAAAATTTACTAGTCCATATAAATATATTACGGCAACAATGAATATGATAAAGTTCTGAAACATAAACATAAATCTGCTATTAAAGCTTTCGTTTACAATAAATAATGGTGAATTATGAGAATAGTTTGGAATATTAGTAACTGTTCATAAACTAATTTTTAAAATCAAATAATGTATCTGTAATTTTTAAAATCAAACATTTTTATTCTTTTTGGAAATTTGCCATTCGCGTCTGCGTTAGGCAACACTTGAAATAATTGACAAGTATAAACAAACACTGGAGAGAATACAAAGCCCAAATTAACAGCTAAAGTTAATAATTGCATAATTTTGAAACTTGAGAACGAAGGTAATTATTTTTGAAATACTCATTTAAATATTTTAAAAAGTTGGAATTATCACAGCAAATTTTATTTTGCTTCCATGCACTTAAATTTCATAGCGTACAATTCAACTATTTCTTGAATTTTATCTAATAGTCAAAAGTTTTTAATATCGCACGCAAGGATTTATATTTTTTAATCCAATTATAAGTAATATAATAATCGGAAAACTTTTAATTACACGTCCGCCCATTCGATATTGGCAATTACAAAATATTTTATTTCAACTATGAGAGGAGAGAGTCTTCATTAGATCGAATTTAAATTTTTGATAAGCCTAAATCCACATTTCATCAACTTTCAAATACAAACATCCTTGATAATAAATAGTATATCAAGCAGTACAAATAATAAAAGCTCAAGTTGAATTACATCCAAATTTGGAACAAATAGAGAACCCCGTAGCGTCTGATATATGAATTCACATAATGAGATTACCACCCCACAGAACGGGGTGTATATATGTACACATAGTACGTATATCCGCACAATTTTTTTTAATTAATGTTATTACATACATTTTTAAAATAGCTTCATGTATGCCGGCCGAAATCGATACTTCATTTTAATATTATTTTTATTTTCAACCCTGAAAACTTGAAAACAAAAAATTTAACGTTACATCCATCCGCTATTGAGTTTTCACGTTAAAGAGCAAAAAAAAGTTAAAATTGTTATATCAAAACTAAAATTGGAAGTTTCACTTTCGATAAACAATCACTTATTATGCAAAAAGTGTGAACTAGACGGAGATTGAAAAATGAATTTTTGTATTTTTTTATAGAATGCAACAAAAACGGAAAGATGTTCTACTTTTGCTTACAGATCACGCACCTGCACCTCCTGTTTACCAAAAATGCGATTTATATTTCTTTCTTCGTAATAGAGTGTGTTATGTGTTAACCGAGACACCTCTAAAGGGAAAACTTTCGGGTGAAAATAAAAATTTAATTTTCTCGATCCGAGTCTTTGATTTTACGAAATTCGCTACATCTTTTTATTGTCTTGTTGTTCCGCATTATTATAATGATGTTTTTTCTCAAAATTTTATAAAAATGTTAGCGCTCTGAACCGAAATAATCGAATTACGTGCGCTTCACATCGTCATGCAAATAAACTAGAAAAATGGCATAACGTGATGATGAAAACGATAAAGGTTTTTATATTCAAATCTAAATAGGTAATAGAGCGACAGAACACAATAATGTGATGACACCCCCACAAGAACATCAATGACAATGAGAGAACTATAAGCGTCTCGATATTATTTATATTATAAAAAAAATTGTTCCGAATCCGTTTTATTATTTCCTTTTAATGCGAATTATTTTTCTTTCCTACAAAAGAAAACTTCCGTGTGTTGCAATCGACGAGTCATCGACGAAACGCAAAATTACATAAGTACACGAAAAATGTTGTAATTAATGAGATTTCCATTGAAGATCATTTTAAATTATTTTGCCTTTTTAAAAAATTATTACATTATCGGAATAAAAAACTAAAAACACGTTTTTCTTTGTTTTTAAACGATTAAGCCCACATAAGGATATTTTTAAATGCCACCCGCTGGCAATACATTTTCAAACATTTTCGAAGCGGGTAATCCATTTTTAAGTTTTCTTTATGTAAATAATTTGTTGAACTTTTTTCCAGCTCAATTTAAAAATTTTAAATAATTACTTTAAAAATAAAGATATTAAAAATATAAAAGCCGAGTTGTTTCTAAAGTAAACAGAGATTAAAAGTAATAGTAAAAATGTTCCAAGATAGTTCTGTACGTAATATTTAAGTATTTGCTTTCATTTCAAAACGAAGCGGTTTCAATAACTATCGATTGTAAGTAAATCTAATTGAAACAAAAAACAGATTTCGAGGGGAAGTTCTAAATCAATGTTGAACTTTAGTATTCACCTCTCGCCACCAGCTACCCCTATTTTAAAATTTTAAATAACACAGCCTACGTTCTCATTACAGCCTACAGCCGAAATCCTGGTGTACCCACGTTTATCTACCACGTATTCACAAATCAAAGGAAGATAAATATGAAAAAATACACAATTTAAGGGTAAGTCCTAATATGTACTATAAACTAGAATGGGGTAACAGTGGTATTTCATACCCCCCCCCTCTCTAGACCCTCTGTTTCTATATTGCATTTTATGTTGTTTTAAAAAGTTTCTTCACTGATGACTGAAGGCCATAAGTTCGCAAATTTATCTATTACAAATTGAGTGTGGCTAGAGGGTGCTCCACCAGACCCCTCCTCCGATTTGTACACGATTTTTTTACTTTCGATTCATTTTAAAAAATGTATAAGATCGTAGGTTATATTCCCACTTCCGACGTTTGCTGAAAAGCTGCAGAGTAACATTTTTTCAAAATTAGGATATAAATTTATTGATTTTACCATAAAAGTATTTTATCACCCATATCATCAACTTCTAGATTTTTGGTTTGAACCCAGACCATGTGAAAAGTTGTTACAAATTTTATTTGTAATGTTAAAAATGTATTTACCCACCATATTTCTGAAAATTCTTTAGTTCTGTTTCTTAAATATGTTAAATTGACAGATTCTTGAAATTTTTCTATTCAACACAAACTGAGTTTTTAAGAAATCATAAATTTTATACTAGAAAGATAATACTCTTGACGAATACCCTTCGAATTTATAATAATTATAATTTATTATAATTCATAATTATAATTAGTTAATGCATGATTTTTATTCTATATTTCTTTATTTCTAAGTTATTGAAAAACCATTTTTTAAGGGAGGTAGTCAGCTATCTAATGATGAAATAATATGTTAATTTGAGTTTAAAAATCATGTTAGTGTTAAGACCCCCCTCATAGGCTTAGTGTATATTATATTTATTACAATTTTTTTTTGTCTAATACCACTTTGTTTAGTATTTAAATTATTTTTAGTTTAATAATATAATTATTTTTTGTAAAATAATTCATATTTGTTTTTGGTTTGAAAACTAATTTGTTTTTATTCAACAATTTAATTGTTTTTGGTTAAATAATTTAATGATTTTTCATTTAATAATGTTATTGTTTTTTTGTTCAACAATTCAATTATCTTTGATTCAACAATTCAACTATTTTTTTCACAGTCAGCAGGTTTTTCAACTATTAAACTGTTGTTTTAAACAATTCATCTGTTTTATGAGAAAAGCTAATGTCAAAAAACCAAAAGTGCAACTGTTTTGTTAAATAATTGACAATTTTGTTTAATAAATTCAGTTGTTTTGTTTAATAAATTCAACTGTTTAGTTCAATAATTTGGTTGTTTATTTTAATTAATTCAACTGTTTTATGCAAAAAAAGTTACTACTTTGTCCAAAAATGCAACTGTTTTATTAAATAATTGGCAATTTTGTTTAATAAATTCAGTTGTTTTGTTTAATAAATTCAACTGTTTTGTTCAATAATTTTGTTGTTTATTTTAATTAATTCAACTGTTTTATGCAAAAAAAGTTACTACTTTGTCCAAAAATGCAACTGTTTTATTAAATAATTGACAATTTTGTTTAATAAATTCAGTTGTTTTGTTTAATAAATTCAACTGTTTAGTTCAATAATTTGGTTGTTTATTTTAATTAATTCAACTGTTTTATGCAAAAAAAGTTACTACTTTGTCCAAAAATGCAACTGTTTTATTAAATAATTGGCAATTTTGTTTAATAAATTCAGTTGTTTTGTTTAATAAATTCAACTGTTTTGTTCAATAATTTTGTTGTTTATTTTAATTAATTCAACTGTTTTATGCAAAAAAAGTTACTACTTTGTCCAAAAATGCAACTGTTTTGTTAAATAATTCAACTGTTTTCTTCCATAATTCAACTATTTGTTTAATAAATCAGCTGTTTGGATTAACTGGTTTATTCGACAATTTAAAAAAATATTTTTGGTTGAAAAATTAAATTGATTTTGGTTTAATAAATCAATCATTTTTAGTTTTATAATACAGTCACTTTTGGTTCTACAAAGCAACTATTTAGTCCAATAATTCAATTATTTTGTTTAAATATTCAACTGCTTTGTTTTATAAATTCAATTGTTATGTCAATAATTTAACTGTGTAGTGTAATAATTCAACTGTTTTGTTCGGTAATTAAATTATTTTTAGATTATTACTTTAATTGTTGTAGTTTAATAAATCAATTGTGTTTGATTCAACGATTCAACATATTTTTCAACAATTTTACAAAATGCTTTTGTCCAATAATGCAATAAATTGTTTTTTATTCTACGGTTTTTTTAAGAATTCTACTAATTTAGTCAAAGATGCCACTATTTTCCTAAATAAATCAACTCTTTGCTCAATCATTTTGCTGTTGTGTTTAATAATTTAACTAGATTGTTTAACAATTCAGCTAGAGATAATAAATTTTAACTCAACAGTACACTTTTAGACTAAGGGTAGAGAAATATAAGACCACAATTCAATTTTGAAAATCACAATAATTATTCCCACAAGAAACACGTGTAAGTGAATTATTACGTAATAACGTTCTATCGCCAGTCCGTGCGTTGTAGGTGGGTCGACACTTACAACCGACAGTCGCTTCTTACCATTTGTCGGGTCAACATCTATACTTTACCAAACAGGACCGGTCTAGGAGATATGTTTAGATAGTAAGGCGTCCGGAGTTGCAAAAGATTGGTTTTGGCTAACGCAACCACGGAAAATCTCAAATTTTAAAGTCATTTTTAAATTTGTGAATAGATCACAAATTTTATTTCTTATGTGCTAATTAGATCCTCGTCTTTCATAATTTATTTTAAAATTTTCAAAATCGGAGTTCAGGTTCATTATCCGTCCCCAACAATTCAAGTGTTATATTCACCAATTCAACTTAAAATTTTTATATAATAATTGGTTTATATATAATTTTGTTTATCAATAAATTGTTTTTTATTCTACGGTTTTTAAAATTCTACTAATTTAGCCAAAGATGCAACTATTTTTCTAAATAAATCAACTCTTTGCTCAATCATTTTGTTGTAGTGTTTAATAATTTAACTAGATTGTTTAACAATTCAGCTAGAGATAATAAATTTTAACTCAACAGTACACTTTTAGACTAAGAGTAGAGAAATATAAGACCACAATTCAATTTTGAAAATCACAATAATTATTCCCACAAAAACACGTGTAAGTGAATTATTACGTAATTAACGTTCTATCGCCAGTCCGTTTGTTGTAGGTGGGTCGACACTCACAACCGACAGTCGCTTCTTACCATTTGTCGGGTCAACATCTATACTTTTACCAAACAGGACCGGTCTAGGAGATATGTTTAGATAGTAAGGCGTCCGGAGTTGCAGAAGGTTGGTTTTGGCTAACGCAACCACGGAAAATATCAAATTTTTAAAGTCATTTTTTAAATTTGTGAATAGATCACAAATTTTATTTTTTATGTGCTAATTAGATCCTTGTCTTTCATAATTCATTTTAAAATTTTCAAAATCGGAGTTCACGTTTATTATCCGTCCCCAACAATTCAAGTGTTATATTCAACAATTCAACTTAAATTTTTTATATAATAATTGATTTATATATAATTTTCTTTATCAAGTTTCGAAAAGTCACAGAAAAAGAGAAATTTTAATAAAGAAAACCTGAAAAATTCAGAACATTTGTTTTAGAAAATGCGGTGGGAACTCTGTATTATAATATTTTAAATAAAATAATTCCGCACCTTCCGCTCCGGCCACATGAGGTCGTTTTGACTAACGCAACCACGACAAATACAAATTCACCTAATACGAATAAATGTCGATGGGTGGAGTTACGGTTAAAAACTAATGAGACTACCAAATTACATAATATGGACTTTAAAACCGTTTTTTTCAAAATTTGTGAACTGACCGCAAATTTTATTTTTTTTATCTGTCAATTAGATTTTCGCCTTTTGTAATTTGCTTTAAAAATCGTAAAATTCAGATTCGGGTATCTTAACTGTCACCAAGTTAGGATACCAAATTTTCTGAATTTATAATAATTTTTTCACTTTTTATTTCTACAAAACTACGTGAAATTGTCTCACCTAGCACACATAGAAGACCGCCAGTGTAAGGTTGACTACATTTTGACTTTCATTTCAATATTTAACTTGTTTATTACGATAAATTCTGTAAATTTTTGAAGAAAAATTGAATCTATGTATGTAAGTAAAAAACTTTATAAATAGGAAAACTTTCTACAATCCAAAAAAAATTTGTTTTTCCTACTAATGACATAATATACTTTGAACTATTCGCTACGAAAGAAACTGTCTCGTCATAAATCATACGTAAAATATATGAATTAAGACGTGAAAGGCTAGTCAAATTTTCGTCTTATCCATGTCAGTTATCTCCACTATTAAATTTTCTGTTCACATCAAATCTGTCAAAATTAGATTATTATGTTTTATTGGCTATTTACATTCTTTTGAGGTTAGGACAGACACTACGTCAGTCAAATTTAAAAAATCGTTCATTTGAAACAAATGCAGTCGAAATTTGTAGGAGTGCTTTTGACGAGAAGGAAGATTCACACAGGGAAACGTCAAAAAATTGAGACAAATAACTTGGAAATTTTATTTAAGATATACTGAGAAATGTTTACTCACAAACCAAAAGAGAACTTAAATTTTTGTATTTAACTTTTAAAAAACCTACAAAATGCATGATTTATAATAAAATCGGAAAAATCTAAATTTTTATTTCGTTAATATTCGATTTGTGAAATGACAATCGCAAATGAAATTGCAGTAGTGTAAACTAGCATATGTACGTTTTAACCAATCAGTTTGTTAATTTTTGACTTTAAAAAACTATCGATAATTTGCTATGTATAAAATGCATGATTTTGAGTTTAATTTCTGAAATTTGAAAAATAATTTAAAATTAATTAGATATGTGCCATAAGTTTACAATTTTTGGTGCAATGATCTACGTTTTACAATTTGTGTGTACCTGGAGGGTGTCCCACACCCCAGACCCCCGGTTCCTAGATATGTAATTTTTAGGGTAGAATTTTGGTTTAAATTTCTGAAATTTGAAGAATAATTTGAAATTAATTTGATATGTGCTATAAGTTTACAAATTTTGCTCCAATTGTTTACCTTTCACAATTTAGTGTACCTGGAGGGTGTTCCACACCCCAGACCCCCGGTTCCTATATCTGTAATTTTTATTGTAGTATTTTGGTTTTGCTGCAATTTTAAAATAACTTTAAAAACCCACAAAATGATTGATTTATAATAAAATCGAAAAATCTAAATTTTTATTTTGTTCATATTCGATTTGTGAAATGACAATCGCAAATGAAATTGCAGTAGTGTAAATTAGCATATGTATGTGCGTTTTAACCAATCAGTTTGTTAATTTTTGACTTTACAAAACTATCGATAATTTGCTATGTATAAATGTGTCTTTCTAATATATTTGGGTATTTTTGTTAAATAATGGCAATTGAATGTTTCCTGCTGTAATCAATTTTTTACTTGAGAGTAGAGAAAGAGAGAAAGCTAGACCGTGCTAGACCACTTTTAACGCAATTTTGAAAGCTTTTAATTCTTTTGAATTGTTTGGTATTAAAATTTGTTATTTTGCATATTTTAATATTAATTATTTTATGTTTTAGTAAAACAAGATCTCTTAATTTGATGATTTCCGGTTTCATTTGGAAATTAGTCATATTGAAGATATTTGGACAATTTAGATTTATTTACCGGAACAGACTTCCTCATCAAAACTCTTCTCTCGATCCTATTGACTAACCAAAATCAATTGATAAATTACGTGACGCAAAAACATCACTGCAATCAAATTTAGATCGTGGGGTGTTTGAAAGCCTGGTTTGATTATTTCTACAGTATTCCAGGTATGATCTTTTGCATAAGAGGGTGAAATATAAAAAAGATAAAAACACATAAGGTACTGATCTCGATCTTTGCGAGGAGTGTCGTCTGCGGATCTGTAATGTCGGGAACATTCCAACTTTCTCCCGACCGCCGACCCTACCTGGGAGTCGACCTTCATCTTGGATCTTACGTAGGCAACCAATGGAGTTCTGCAGCTGGTGGGAGATTGGCGGGTCCTCCGGGTGGAAAGCCTAAGTTACCGATGCATTCGCTATTCCCTGAAGGACTGCAGGGCGAAAGAGCAACCTACCGGACGCCTCCCGAAGTTAAACATGACCAAATTCACCGTGAAGATCTAGATCCTTCTCCAAAAGTGAACTGGTGATGATCCAAAAACCTTGGTGCAAATAATACATGCAGCGAGTGGGGGGATTCGCAACCCTAAGAAAGCTAAGAGGGCGGACTACTGGTGGAGCGCCAAAATAGCGGAGATTAGAAGAGAGGCTGTCGCCATATGCAGAAGATCCCAAAGAAAGCACCGACAACATCCGATCGAAGGAAAGAGATTTTTTGCACTCTATCTAGCAAAGAGTATGAAGAGGAAGCTTGGCAGGGAGATAGCCTCCGGAAAAATGCAGCTAGTTGAAGAGATCGAAACCGATACGTGGGGACTGGGTTATCGAATCGTGACCAGAAGAATGATGGGGAAAAACCCATCACTGGAATGACGCCTGATAACATCAGGAGCATGGTGGGGGAACTATTCCTAGTTCACCCACGAGTGATTCGAGAAGAGGTTCCATCTGGAGAGATCCTGCAGTTTGGCCTGCACGTGCTGACTCAAGCGACTAAACACATGAAGACCAATAAAGCCCCAGAGCCGGAGGCTTTGAAGACCGCCGTGTACCTGTACCCCAAGGCCTTTTTAAGGGTTTTCAACCGATGCTCGAAAGAAGGCCGCTTCTTAAACATTTGGAAGAGGGCCAACCTCGTACTGGCGAAGAAGGCCAAGAAGCCTCCGAAATTACCATCTTTGTACAGGCCGATATGCCTCAAAGCTCACATGGGCAAGTTGCTGGAGAAGCTTGTGCTGGAAAGGTTAAAGCAGGAGAGAGAAGAGGTGGGGGATCACTCCCCGTGACAGTTTGCGTTCCGTGCCGGGCGATCCACCATCAACGTTCTACAGAATGTGGTGGAGATCGCCATAATATCTAGAGAAAGCACGTGGCGCACGAAGCAGTTCTGCACAACCGTCGCGTTGGACGTACGAAACGCGTTCAACTCGGCGAGGTGGAGCTGCATCCTAGCGAAGTTAAAGCGGCGTGAGATCTCCCGTACTTAAAGAGAATTTTGATCAACTACCTCGATGAGAGAGTCCTTTTGATCGACGAAGCGACAGTCCGAGAGAGCATGGAAGTGACGAGTAGAGTTCCGCAGAGTTCGGTCCTCGGGCCGACCCTGTGAAATATTATGTATAATGGGGTTCTCCCCAAGCCCCAGATGGAGGGAGTGGATGTCCTGGAGTTCGCGGGCGATTTGCTGGTGGTAGCGACAGACAGAAAGTTGGAAGACCTAGTGAACAAAAAGAACAAAGGTACTCTAGAGAGCTCGAATTCTGCTACAGCACTGTTCTGACTGCTCTTTTTATTCCGTGCCATTTATGAATACACATATTTAGAAGTCTTTGAGTGCGGCCTTTAGGCCAACCTTGGTAATCTAATTGTATGAACAAAGTGAACAAAGGTACTCTAGAGAGCTCGAATTCTGCTACAGCACTGTTCAGACCGCTCTTTTTATTCCGTGCCATTTATGAATACACATATTCAGAAGTCTTTGAGTGCGGCCTTTAGGCCGCACAACCTTGGCAATCTAACTGTATGACCAGGCAGTTGGCAGTAAAATCAACAAAGTTTTACCAAAAATTGCAGCTAAGGTTTTATTATTTTAAAACATTCTTTGGGTCAGTACTATGGGATTAAACTTAAAAATATTCTGCATGGGTTCTTCACCTTTTTAAAATTGATATTATACCCAGAAATTGAAAAAACTCTTTTAAACTTCTAGACTTTTAAACTTCTAAACCTCTCAGTGATATGTTAAGAGGTTGCTTAAATATCTACTACACACAATAAAAACTCACTCATTATTATTATACTTTCTTCATACCCCCCCCTCCCTCCGAAACTCCCGATCGAAATTTTGCATTTTGTGTTGCTTTAAAAAGTTGCTTGTTTATCACTAACTTAATTCTAAAAGTTTCAAGTTCTTCAATAACTATTACATTTTGTGTGGTTGGGGGGGGAACAAACAGACAAACATTAATTTTTTTTTTTTGTTCTTTAGAATTATGCTTTCTATTTTGGGAAGTTTACAGTTTATTTCATATTGGAAGTGAATTAAAATGATTCAAGTCAAAATTAACAAATAAAATTTAAGTGACAAATTTCAAAAATTCAAACTAGAAAATATGATTTTAAAAACCGAGGGATAGGGGGGTATGGAATATCCCCAGAGTTCCAAAATTAGAAAACAAGACATTAAATGTTTATAAATTATGCAAAAACTTGATGATAGGTACTGCGGTAATTTTTTTGCGCACTGTGACATAATGACATACTGGAGAGTACTTCATACTCCCTCAGTTCTCAGTCTTGTTGCTATTTTGCATTTTATGTTTCAGTATGGCTAGAATATCCCCCCCTCTACAAAACCCCAATCACTAAAACTTTATTTTCTTGTTTACCATTAG
Source organism: Lycocerus yunnanus (assembly GCA_036346125.1). Taxonomy (NCBI): domain Eukaryota; kingdom Metazoa; phylum Arthropoda; class Insecta; order Coleoptera; family Cantharidae; genus Lycocerus; species Lycocerus yunnanus. The sequence goes on from JARFIX010000052.1 coordinate 7,190,627, forward strand.
GATTAGTTACTTAAATCCTGACATCCTCCGATGGTCAGTTTTAATCCCGTTTTTGATATATTTTGCAAAAATTGACCATCGGTCAACTGACTAGTCAATTTTTAACCACGTGATACCTTAAATTGAAGCATTTTTATGAGCTATTATGGTAGATAACATAAAACAGCATTAAAATAATTTTAAAATATGCAAATACCTTTTATTCTAGAAAAAATTTACTAACAATAATAAAAAATATAAAATTGAATTTATTTTATACTTATTAATTGTATAATTTATGAAAATTATATGTAAGTATTATTATGTATATTTAAATATTTAAAACTAATTATGTTTAAAAAAAATTTGTGAAATTTGTTTTGGTGAGGCACTGCCTACCTTGCCTATCTCGACAAGCCACCACTGTCGAATTATATAATAATATAAATAATGGAACTATTGTTTTTATTTCAAAAATAAAAGATTAAATGTAATGCCAGCGTTGGGCACCATCAGTATTACGTTAATGCTGAAATAAAGTATTAAAACAAGTTAAACATTAGTAGGAGCAACAAAAATTGCAAAGTTGTGGTCGTTTCCACAATATGTTATTCCATTTCAAAAACTTTGATAACAAAACCTCAATTCTAACTGTAAATAATTTTGTTGTGTAAAACTTTTAACTTTATGTCGATTAAAAAAAACTTTTGAAACTAAAAAAAGGTCGAACCTCGGCAATGAAAATCTATAAATAATAAGGTGGTTTTTAAGTATATACGCACGTGTGCTGAAAGCTCTGTAAAACACGTATTGTAAGAACTCAAAGCATTTATCGACCAGCAATGTTGCTTTTGGTCGTTGACAACAACTCTCGTCGTGTCGACGTACTTAACTGCACACAATTGGAAGTGAGAGGATCCAATTACAATAGGTGCTAAATTTATCACACGAACTATGTATAGTTTCGTACTCGATTAGTTGAAAGTGATTTTTGTGCAATAGCCAGAAATGCTCTCTAAGTGTTGCTAGTAGCTACTCATGGTCGGCTAAGGAATATGCATTAGTTGACAATAAAAAGGCTTTTCCCGAAGTCCGGCTCATCAATTATATAAAGCTTTTAAATTTCAAATTTTCGTCAGATTCGTTTTCTAAAATTATCTAGAGAGCTAATTCCTTCCAAATTTGTCAATGTCAGTAAATTTTCAGTTTCATATTTGGAATTTTTTTTAAAAGCGTGTCGATAATGAATAAAATTATTTTAGCTCTAGTAGGTTTAGGAATTACATACACGGCACTCGAAATGCACCAAACACTAATTGGCGAGATAATTGAATTGTTTAGAGAGCAAATTTTACTAAATGGAAATGCAGATGCAAGTTCTGGCAATCATCGCTATCCATTAATAGAAGGTGTACTCGACAATTTTGCACTGCTAAATAGCGATCACGAAGAGGAATATCCAACAAGCAGGATGATTAATCAAGTATCTGCAATTAAGGTGGCACAAAGTGAGTACACAGTAGGCCGAAATTTGATCAGTCAAAATTAAAAACAAAATATAATTTATTCAAAATTTATAATGGAAGAATTTGCTATTTCGTTAGCAGTGGGTTTGGGCGTAACATATTTCACATTTAATTTTCATCATCGACTGATAAATAAACTAAGACGTCTGATAGGCACACAATTTCGCCATCAGGATGCAGCCGTACAACGTCGTAGAACGAGAAATACTAGACGTAACCCCATCCCCCAAAATGAAAATGATGACAATTACTCTCCGGAAGCGCTGGAAGAAATGTTAAATTTAAGGAATGCAAACGAAGACAATATTAGTGTGCGCATTGCAGACGAAAAGGGGGATGGTTAGAAAATTCGAGTTATTGTTCTAAAAAAGTTAATTCTTTTTTTTAGCTATTTCGTCCCCAGAGGAACCGTTGCTGGCTGTTTCTAATATCGCAATTAGAGGATCGAGGAGGAGGCTGAAGCGAAGAAAAAAATATTTTTTACTAAGGTTCACCGCAATATTTTCGTCTTGATCATTTTGTATCTTATTAATTTTAAGAAAGCAACGGAAAGCTGGAATGGAGACGAAAAATGGGACCAAGCACTTAAGAAATCGACGAGCAGAGAGTGAAGAATAATTGTAACGTTAATTCTTGTGAAGCTTAAATTTGTCAAGTGCTGTAACGTAGCAATAAATAAATTATCATGCAAGCTATGTAAACTAAGAAGTGGTTAATTTATAACTTTTGTTGGAAACATTTTCAACAAATATGACGATAAATAAGGCGAAAGTTCTTGGATGAAGTTTACGAATTATGACGCTTTCTTAATATACACTTCGTCACAAGTAACTTGTTCGTTCAAGTGTGATTTACATTGTCACATTTTGCTAAATATTTTACAAATGAAGTTGTTAAGTTATAACATTTATCCCAAGCATTTTAATCTGAAAAAGCTCTTAAATAATGAAAAATTTAAGGCAAATTTAAATCCAAGAACTACATTCACAAGCAAGATGTACCATCAATCCACTTCCTCATCTCGTTAATTTTTTGTTCGCTTTCTTGAGTCACACGATATTCCTTCTTACCTTTTCTATGTGTCCAATTTCATTATATTTTCAATAGAAATCTAGAAAAGCCATTAATATAAAATAAAGTTGATCTTGCACTGTTGCAGTTTGAATTTTGTAATTTTCCTTGATAATTTCACTCGCGTAGTTTTGCATCCTTACGCATCCAAAAAATAGACTCTCCAACTCACGAAACAAGACATTCAACGAGAGGTGTGCCTTTGCAGTGCAGAAAATGGCCAATGGAATCAGATTCCGAATTTAAGAAACAAGAAATGCGACCAAATTTCTGAAAGCTGCGAGTTAAATATCAAAACCCGGATCACGCTCCTCCACTGTCACGTCTTTTCCGTGCTCATCTATGGTGTAGAATCCTGGATGGAGATCATAGACACTCTTGGAAGCAGAATTCTATGAACTGTGCATGTGACGAACACTAGAAGTACTGGAACGGACGAACAAACAACTGGAAATCGTGAACAAATTTGAGTACATAAGCCATATCATGAGAAATGAAAGTAAAGGAAGAGGACCTGGAAGAAGACGGATTTTTCATGATTGAAAAATCTAAGAACGTGGTATTTCTGGCCCATTTTAAGAAAACGAACTTTTCTCCGAATGAATAAATGTACTTTATTTTCAAATAAAACAAAAACTTAAAATACATAGTTTCTACTCTGAAGGATAATGGACGCTAACAAGACAGTGGCATTCGCGTACAAAAGGTGGTAAAAACCACAGAATTAAAACCGGGGGGTCTGAGGGGTATGGAGTACCCACTATCAGAAGACAAAGTTTTTTCCAAAGTTTGCAAATAGTAATTTTCTGCTTTTTCCTTCCATTACACCTTTCCAGTTTCATAAGTTCCGCCAGCGTTTCCTCAGACGGCCAATATTTCTGTTCTCTTTAGATTTGCAGAAAAGTGTTTTTATTAACGATTTTAATTAAAGTTTATTTTAAAAATTACTAGTTAACCCCTGATCCCTCTATAAATCCGCCTTTAACAGTGGCGACTCGTCGGGACAGGCCAGGTAAGCAGAGCCTCACCAAACCAAATTTCACAAAAAAAATTTAAATATTTTATACTCAAATTGTAATAAAATTACTTTTAAAGTTAGGTTAAAATTGTTAAATAGCATAAAATGCAAAATAGGGGCTCGGAAGAGGAGTATGAAGTACCCCCAGTATATTATTATAACATCTTGCCCAGGAAAATTACTGCAGTATCATACAATTTCTGCTTAATTTGTACACATTTAATGTTTAATCTTCTAATTTTGAGGCATTGGGGAATATTCCATACTCCCCAGACCTCCCGATCTTTAAAATCATCGTTTCTAGATTGAGCTTTTAAAATTTGAATCATTTAAATTCACTTCTAATAAAACATGAAGTGCAAACGCCCCAAAATTAAGCAGAACGAAAAATTGAAAATAATAAAAAATTAAAAAAAGAGGAATTATTGTCTGTTTGAAGGGTATAAACCCCCAGTCACACACATCGAAATAGTTATATTTAAAAATTAACATCTTTATTCAGTAATTAATAGAAAAACTTTTTAAATGCAAAATAGAGTTTTCAAGGGGGGGGGGATAAAGTATAAAAATAATGGGTGTGATATTAATTAAGATGTCACTGTGAAGTTTAGAAGCAAAATTGTTTAAGTTTTTAGAAAAAATCTGCTATTTTTTAAAAATTGTCCTTTTTTAAATTTCTCGGTATAATAAAAATTTTAAACAAAGAGGGGCTATCTATATAGCCTACTATTAAGTACTGAAGTACCAATAGTACTGAATATATAGTACTGATTTAAGACCCAATAAATATTTTAAGATCACAAAAACTTTGCCCGGATTTTTGATAAAATTTTATTCATTTTTACTCCAAACCCCTCAGCCTTATTACAACTAGGTTGTCAAGATTGTGCGGCCTAAAGGCCGCACTTAAAAACTTTTGAATTGTGTTTGCAAAGTATATACACATTTTTATGTCACAAATTTATGTCCAAAATTAGATAAATATGCATTTGTGTATTTGTATATTTTTCAGAACTAAACAATAAAATATTTCCTTAAACTAAGTTTACGTAAAGAAATGAAGGTTGTGGGGTTAAGAAAGTGGAGAATTAGTGAGAGAAATATTTAGCGATTTGAAAAACTGGAATTTGGTTGAGGAAACAGATAAGTCTCAGGAAGTAAAGGAATGAGTAGGGATAAAGAACTGAGAAGGATCATTGTTACCGAAAAATAATATAAGAGCGGCAAGAGCGTGGCGATATCCGAGGGTCGACCGGATCAAAGCTTACACGGTTGAAGCAATAACCAAAACGGTGGCAGATGCACAGGAGTATTGCACAGGAGTTAAAAACGACAAAGATGCCACTGAAGGAAGACTACGTGTGAATAGTGAAAGTTAATCATTTAAATATACAAAAAGAAAAAGATCCCTAAAAGGTGGAGATTGAGTAACAGAACTGGACAAAATATTTCAAAAGATCAAAAAACCGCAAGATCACCGTTGAAAACAAAACGAATTGAGAAAGCAAGCGGAGGGCAAGAGATGGAAATGAAGACGGTTTTAAGAGCTATCGAATCTATGCAAGTAGAGATGCGTGATGATTTTAAGAAAAATAAGAATAAAATGAAAGGACTGAAGGAAGAGTTTAAGAAAAACCAGGAAGACAATGAGAAAAAAAGGAAGTTCTACATTACAGAAAATCACATATTCTCAAGAAGAATTAGAGAAATAGAAAAAGCTTCTGAAAAGTAGGAAAAAGCAAAAAGAAAGAACAATGTAATACGATAAACAAAACAATGAAAAAAAAGAACAAATGAATGCTGGTAAGAAAATACTGAAATAACAGAATCTTGACAAAAGAGAACACTAAAAAATGACAACAACAGGATGAAGTTTGGTGACAGTTTATGAAAGATGATGGTCTAATTAGGACATAAAAAAAAATTTGCGGTCGGTTCACAAATTTTAGAAAAAACGGTTTTAAAAATTAATTTGGAATGCAATTTTCTCATTGGCTCTTTTGAACTGTAACCCCGCCCACCAAAATTAAAATTTTAAGGATACCATAATCTCGGTTTTACAACGAATTATGAAAAATGAAGGTGTAATTAACAAATGAAAAATAAAATTTGTGGATGGTCAACAAATTTCGGAAAAAATTCACGTTTTGTGTGAATCCTAGTCTTGAGGTAGTTGAGTTTGTCAAAAGGACGTTTGTTCAGGCCGTTTTGGCAAGGTCTTTACTTACTACAAACATCCCCCAAGACGAACTCAAAAAAGTGTGGAAGTTAACCTGACGGATGTCAAAGAGCGACTAACTCCCTCCTAACGCTGCTCTAGTTAGCCCCGCTCTATGGTTGATTCGTGCATATCAAAGCACGGGCACCGTTAATACAATGCATAAAATTATAGCGTAATATTGCGCAATAATGCATTTACATGTATTTCTTATAGGAAAATTGTAATTTTCAAAAAAAAATTGTTTTTCATTCGGTAAAGCCATTTCTATAGGAAAAAGTGTATTTTCGGTTTCGGGAATCTTAACTCTCACCTGAAGTTAATTCTTTCATGTTCTGTTTTGTGCGGTTACCAAGTTATTCACATTATTCAGTTGACCGTTGCTAATTTTTAAATACTTCATCGTATCGCAATAATCATTATAAATGTCACGTTACCCATAGCAATGGCCAAGTGGGCAAAACATTAAATGTTTACAAATCATGCAGAAGCTTTAGGAAAAATCGTTAGTTTTCTTGGGACTTCCCCCCCCTCCCAATACAACCTTGCGTTTTACGTTGTTACTAGCAGGTCAGGCGGCCTACCGGCAGCCATACCTCCGAGTGAGTGGTGAGGAACTTTCCTAATTTTAAGTTAGCCAAAAAACTTAAACAATAAAAAATAATTTCAAAATTACAATTTTGATGTTTGTAGACATCACGAAAAAAACGTCTTGGAGCGTTGCAAATAGCGGCGCGGCGTTTGGTTTAGTAAAATTATAAACAAAAACTTTTTCAAACATTGTATGACATCGTATTTTATCGCAATTTAAATTTTTATGAAAATTTTGCTAATTTTTGATAAAAGAATTTGCGATGAAATTGATAGATTTGTTAAAAAAAATTTTTTTTAAAAATTTGTTTTAAAAAACGCAACATTTCAGGGTTAAGATATACTTTTGCTTTGTTTCAATAATAAACTAACAAAGCTATGTATGATGGTAATAATTAAAATTTAAGGTTCAATTATTGTACAGTCAAAGTTTAAAATTTTAGTTAACTAAACGGGTTTAGTGATATTTGGTTTAACTGTTATAATGTGTCAAAAAATTCAAAACGAGAAATTGCGGAGGCTGTTTGTTAAAATATAACAAACAGTTAAAATAATTGAAACATTTTTGGTTTAACCATAAAAATTAACGTTAACCGAAACATTTGAGGTGTAAGTCGCGCTTATTAATATTACACTAAACAATTAGGCCAGTCAGTAAAGAATCGAAATAAGGTGGTATGTTGCAAACGGTGGTGTAGAAGATTTTATTTTTTAACTTGTATAAATAGGTACAAGCATGTGAAAAACAAAATGCTAACACGGGCGACCTCAGGAGAACTTTTGGCAGCCAAAGAACTTCAACATTTTAGGACTTTTTAGTTTTTGCATATAACTCCTAAACCGTGGATCCTATCAAAACATTTGTGGTTTAACAAATTAAAGAGCGTTAAATTCTGCGTCGAATAAGTACCACAACTTAATAATTTGGTCAAGTGGTATGGTCGAAAACTACGGTCAAAAACGACGATTTTTCTAATTTTGTCAAAACTGCGATATACGTATATGTGAGTGCGCGTCCAGCATCGATCGCGCTGCACTAAATTCGTTGTAACTTTTAAACTAATTAATGAAATTGAGCATTCAAAAGCTCAAATGAAAGAAGAAACATGTAGCTATTGGACTATTATATTTTCTAATATAAAATGAATGTATATAAGAGTAGTAAATGTATATAGTTGGAACATACGGAGATATCCGATAAAATCGCTAAGAGCTCTACCATTTCTACAATTCTTAAAATAAAGATCTGAAATTTTCATAGATTACTCTAGAAGTAATGTATAAAAATATCCGATAAGTTAAAAAATCTCAAAATTTAGTATTGAAGATGTATACTTCCAAAATTTCAAAATTTTGGGTAAGTAATAAAATCTGAAATGTATACCTAACTTTAACCACATATTACTCTTGCTTAAATCGTGTTATTGGATTTTACAGGTGCGATTTTAAAGCTTGAAATGTGTACTTTAAGATACTTTAAGGGGATTTAGGTTAAAAAGTAAATCAACCCTTTTTATTTTACAAAAATAAAAATAATTTTTTTTTGCTCCAAAATTCGTTAAATTAGAAGTACGTTTAAACGTTAATAACTTTTATAAAAAATTTATTTAACCTACTTAACTAGCATATATTATTAATAGGACTTAAAAATGAGTGAATTTAATGTAAAAAATTTTAGAATATATAATAATAGCTCTTAGCGATTTTATCGGATATCTCCGTATGTTCCAACTATATACATATACTACTCTTACATATATTTATTTTTATATTTGAAAATATAATAGTCCAATAGCTACATGTTTCTTCTTTCATTTGAGCTTTTGAATGCTCAATTTCATTAATTAGTTTAAAAGTTACAGCGAATTTAGTGCAGCGCGATCGATGCCGGACGCGCAGACTCACATAGTACTATATCTCAGTTTTTGACAAAATTAGAAAAATCGTCGTTTTTGACCGTAGTTTTCGACTATACCACTTGACCAAATTATTAAGTTGTGGTACTCATTCGACGCAGAATTTAATGCTCTTTAATTAGTTAAACCACAAATATTTTGCTAGGATTGACTGTTTAGGAGTTATATGCAAAAACTAAAAAGTCCTAAAATTTTGAAGTTTTTGGCTGCCAAAAGTTCTCCGATGTCGCTCGTGTTAGCATTTTGTTTTTACATGCTTGTACCTATTTATACAAGTTAAAAAATAAAATCTTCTACACCACCGTTTGCAACATACAATTCCTTTACTGACTGGCCTAAATGGCATTCTAAATTAAACTAAAATATTTCATTTTAATGTAAATTTATGGTTAAACCAAAAATGCTTACTGATTTTCCAACTGAACAACTGACACCAATAAATATGTACCTATTTTTTTCAATCCAGGTTTTGAATTTGAATATATTTTAATTTCAGAATTCTTTAGTATGTAAGTTGCGCGCTTCTGGAAAGCTTAAAATAAATCATTTCTAAAAAAACACAAATTTTGGATTAAACCTTTTCACCGCCAAAATGACTAGATGTACGGGGAGGGGGGATATGTAACCCTCTGAAACATCTTTGTAAATATAATCAGAAATTCCAAATTTTATTTTTTTCTTCTTAAAGGCCTTGTGATACTTTAGTGGGTTCGTAAGGAAACTTTAAAATATTACAGTACAGGGTTTCTACCAAATTTTTTTAAATAAATTTGCCGATATTTTCAGATTTTTCCTTGTTAAAATTGCTCATTATCTCTGACTTTTCAAAACTTCATAAACAAAAATTAAATACAGGGTGTCCCCGTTACCTTGGAGAACCTTTGAACTGGTGATAAAGGACAATTTTCTAAAACAAATTTTTAAATAAAATTTTTGTCTAAGTCCAAACCCTTGGGGTACCTCCTTTTATAGAAATTTTTTGAATTTTGATTTCAAACGGTTATAGCTCCAATATTATTGATTTTTTAAACTTAATTTTAAATGTCAAAAAAAATGCAAGTATTATTTTTTCGTTTTTCTTGCGAATCTTTTAAACAAAACTACTTATAAAAAAACTAACGGCCCAATTCGGATAGACGGGCTATAACTTTAGTCTATTGAAAATTTTTGGAAAACTAACCCATTTTACAAAAAATCCTAAAATAATCAACAAGGTTGGTAAAAAATTTTTGTCAATTTTAGGTAAAACAATTTGCAATAAAATTTCGAGATTTGTTAAAAAAAAATTTTAGAAAATTGTGTCGAGTTGGGTATAGCGGCGTTCGCTTTCGACATGGTAGAAGAATCACCAGTTAAACTTTTGCTTCATCAAAGCTTTTTATTCGAGAAATTTTTATGGAACGAACATACAAACTTTTATTTTATATATTATTAAGATTAACTGGTAGATCAGGGGTGACTATTTCGACCCCCCCCGACCGCAATAGGGTGAAACTCAATTGATGCATAAACCGATAACTTAATAGATTTAACAATCAGATTAAGATTAATAAATTTATAAATTACACGGAAGAAAAAGCACCCTGAACAGTGCCGTAGGTAACTTATTTTTTGAGACGGGAGGATTTCACGATTTTCAACTGTTTTTCGGTTTAGGGAGAGGACTAAACAAGTTTGAGATGTCTACTGTCTCTGATCAATATTCCTATTTTGGATTAATTAAAAAAAGCGTAGATTCAATTCCCCTTTTTACTTTGCAAAATTATCCCCCATTTGTCATTGATTTTATCGCAGAAGTTGCCAAAATGTCATGTCACCATAGCAACGCCGAATATGTACTGTATGAACTAGGGAGTCTGGGGTGTATGGTGACCCAGTACCGGACGACAAAATATTAAATAGTTAAAAATTATACCAAAACTTTACGAGGCCGTTTTAGCTTTGTAGGGAGTGATAACATTAGGGGGGTGATAACATAATACCCCTCAGTCTCATCCTTTGATTTTATATGGTTGAAAAATCCACTTTACTTCAACCTTTCTTAGAATACCTCCCAGCTTACACACACATTATTATGGGTCTAATTTGCCCCTGTGACTATGATGGTGCATCCCTATCTAAATTGATTACGAGCCGCCGCTGGTTGACCTCCCCTTCCAAATGACTCCAAAGTTCTCCCTGAATTTGGTATTCCCAACTCTAATAGTCTGCCTGGGCTTGTTTTTAGATCGACAATCTTTTTGGAAAATTTCTTGCCGCCGGTCTTCAGCACACCTCCAACCCGAAATTGTGGGGAATATATAAATAAAAAGAATTTTATAAGATAAATTTCAATTTCTTGGATGAAATATATGATATGTGTCAAAATAGTGATTCGAACACACAAAGAACCGAGCGAAAGATCGCTACGAGGTAGTAGTAAAAAAGCAAATGAAATGCAATCGGAAAAAAAAATTATAGCAGAATAGCAAGGATGCAAAGATGATGGAAAGGTTTACGTCTCACAAAATAAATGACATAGTTGGTAATGATGCTGGGAAGTTTTGATATACATAGCATACTTCCAGATCAAATTTTACGAGCCAAATTAAATTTTTAAAATTGCTTGCAAAATATAAAATAAATATAAATTTTCCGTTTTAAATGTTCACTGTGGTTACGATATGGAATAAAAGTGTTTTAAATTAGAATTTCATTTTCTGTATCAGCTCAAAGTGACTTGAAAATATAAATTTATATCCAGGAGCAAAACAATATTAATATTATAAAGCTAAATTTAGCCGAAAATCTCGAGCTAAGCTACAACACGGTTTTCAAAATTACAAATTGTAACTCAATTATTATGTTGTTTTCCTAAATCATGACGTTCCAAACAATTTGTGTCACATTTAGGGGTGCAGCAGTAAAATATGTCGTTGCGTTTAACGAGAATATTAATTTTTGCCAAAACTAACACCAAATCGTGAGAATATTACATATGTAATAAAATAATTCTCAGAAATCGCTTTAACGTGGTAATTTGCATTCAACATGCAAGTAATTAGGAAAATTCAATGGTACCTAGTACGACTTTTAGTTTCTGCATGGCTCGAACAATATTTTACGTACCTACCCTTATTTTCGTTACATTTATGTAAGTACTTTAAAAAGTAATTTCCCAAAACCTATATAGTTACGTTCTCTTTTATGATGCAATTACCAACGTTTTTGCATAATACACTCGATTATTAAAAATAAATTTCAAAAATACATTTTCCCAATGGGGCGACCTGTTGTTTGACAGAAAACTGGAGATCACGTGTGAAAATTACGATAAGGAAAAATTAAAATAACTTTCTGCTATATATCGAAATAATCCGGAAGTAATAAAATTCTTCTGTTGGTTTCGAACAAATATAACGATTTTCCGGAGGAAATTCATTAAATCGGATAAGTTATATGAAAATCTATTTGTTAAAATTTAGGTGGTGGCTAAATAAATTTGTTCGAGATTAACATTAACAATCTCGGCTGGCACGCTTTGGTCAGCGTTGTGTGGTAGCCATTTTGTTGAAGGTAACGTTTTTATTTTTAAATTTTCTACTATTCTACAAATTATTGTAATATTATGCACGTTAATCATATATCAATATTTGAAGTGTTTGAAACACTTAATATTGTAACAGCATAAATAAACAATAAGTGCATTTTGAGGTTGCAATTTACGACACAAAGCAATTAATTAGATTTAATCTAAAGTGGATATTGGTTTATTTTCTTACTAATTAACGTTGTTCTTTGCCCCTGTCTTTCTCATCAAGCTTTGGAAGTTTCTATCGTCTGCTAGGAATGGAAAGGAAATTATTTTTGATATTATTAATTTAGTAGGTTTTTTTAAATTTATAAATGATTGTAGTTAGGTTTATCAATCGCGAAAAACAAATCGCTGCCCAAAAATAATGAATTAATCGGTTTGGGGCTTTAATTACCTTGATAATTATAATTTATCGACTAAGCACTGATAATAAAAGGTATTGTGTGTTAAAAGGTCTGTCCTGCACAGGCACACAAACATAAATTGTTTCTGATCCGCAAATTGTGTTTATTATAACCGAACAATGCGTCCATTAGTATCCATTAACTGAACGATTACAAATAATTATTTTGTCTCCTTGGAAAAAAGCACCTTTCAATTAATTAAAAAAAATATTTTCGCGAAGGTACCGTAAGTAAGTACTTAATTTATTTTCTTATTGCGACATCTTTTATTCATAAGTGCCTAACTGGAGCGATATCGGTGCTGATTTAAAATAACGAAAACGGCAGTAATGTAAGTGCTCCTTTATATTGTAAATAGGTAAATTATGTAAAGATTTGCTCAGATATCTATAGCGAAAACCTGTTTAACATTTTGATAAACAAAAATATACCAAGTGTTGCAAAAATCGAAACTTACCCCTAAGAGCTGTGTCCTGATTGTGGTGGCAGTCGGAAACATGGCATCCACGTCTTTGTTGCAAACTTGGACAATGACGTCCACCATTTTGGGGTTGCACTTTGATGGAACGTGTTCTTGACATCATTCCAGGACCGCAGTCAGCATCGCACGATGACCACACACCCCAAGATGTTACTTGACAATCCTCAACTGGAAGAAAATTGACAATGAGTACGGTGACCTCAAGATGTAAAATAATCCCCAATTTAATTTTATTCGCTTTCCACAATAGGAAATTATAAAACGATTTTCGTCGAACGCAAAAAGGCAAACGGAAGGCAAAAGGAAATTTTTTTTTTTTAGTAAAAAGTTATACCTAAGTTATCGTTAAACAAATTTTTTGTTTACCATAATTTTATAGTACTATTGTTTTTGGTCCAACGAGCTTTAAGTTTGATATAAAACTAACATTATTCGATATATTTTATATAACTTGGAAAATTTGTTCATTCATCGGGAAATTTTAGAATATCTTACACCAAAATTGTTCGAGCATGCATTCAATGAACGGTGTTATTGGGAATGGATATAAAATTATAGATAAAAGTGTAAGTAGCAACCGGCAATAATTTTTATTGAAATCGTTTATAAAAGGAATGGTTCCTAATCTTTACTTTCATTACCGAGAATAAAGTTTTCGGGGATTACGCGTTCCATGATATTCTTAACGACACCAAGTCGTATACCACCATCTTATGATGTTTACCAAGATAATGTTTAATTTTTATTTATTGCAAATTTCTGTTTTGTTTTGAACGCTCTCGTGAAAATGTTGAAAGAAATCCGCCATAAAAGGGTCTCTTTTAAATTGTCGCATCAGTTGCATCGCTATTACGAGAAAGCAAGGCATAAACTCCCGCTATAAAAACAAAAATATGGGAAAAGGACGTTTTCTGGATTAGGCGGTAGCTATAGGCAAATCAAAACAAGGATAAAATGTGAGAGAAGTAAAAACTAACATTCGATAGACTAAACATGTTTTGCACAAAGCGACATTAATTCACTTGTTCTGCATTGTAACTTTGAAAACTTCATTAAAGCTTGGCCGATGATATGGTTCGTTTACTCGTTTTGCATTATGCAATGTTGGTAATCGACACGAAGTCTCTCCAATTAGCCAATGAAGCGTTGCTATCAATTGTTACTAATGTGGAATGTAATCGTTAGACACAATATGCAGTCAGTGAACTATTATCTCGATTAAATTCATTAAAACATTTTAAATAAATTTTTAAACGACAAGTACGTTACACCTAACGGAAGTCAGTCGTAAGAATTAAGTCGTAGCGCAACTCCCGCTCATGACAAAATTTATTATTCGTCACGCAACATTTCTAGGTTAGGATATACTTCTGCTTGTTTCAATAATAAACTAACAAAGCTATGATAGTAATGATTAAATTTTAAGTTCAATTGTTCTGTCAAAGTTTAAAATTTTGGTTAACTAAACGGGTTTAGCAATATTTAGTTTAACTGATGTTATAATGTGTCAAAAATTTAAAACAAGAAATTGTACTTGTAATTCTAAAATATGTACACCTTATTTTGATAAAATATAACAAACAATAAAATTTTTGGTTTAACCATAAAAATTAAACATTTTAGGTTAGTCGCGCTTATTAATATTGCACTAAACAATCGCCTTCTAAATTAAACTAAAATATTTAATTTTAATCTAAATTTATGGTTAAACCAAAATTTTTTACTGATTTTGCAACTAAACAACCGACACTAACAAATACTATGTACATATGTTTTTTCAATCCAGGCTTTGATTTTAAATGTTTTAATTTCAGACACCTTTAGATAGATCTGGAAAGCTTAAAATAAATCATTTCTAAAAAAACACAAATTTTTGAATTTTTTGTCAACTGTCGAATAGCTCAATTTACCATCCACGCCACCCTTTTCACGGCCAAAATAACTAGATGTACGGGGGGGGGGGGGGATATGTAACCTATATTGGATGTGATGACCTCTGAAACACCTATGTAAATATAATCAGAAATTCAAAATTTTTTTTTTAAGTCCTGTGACACTTTAGGAGGTTTGTAAGATATAGAGGAGTAAGGAAGACGGTCACGGCCTAGCGCTTAGTGCGTCAACTGCTAAACCGAGATCCCCGGTTCAAATCCGGACGGAGTGAGAATTTTCTGACCGTCTTCCTCGGCAGGCAATGGCAAACCACCGAGGTAGAATGCCAAGAGAACTCTAAAAATAGAGTCACCAAACCCTCTTTAGGGTAAACGGACTGAGAAGAAAGGAAGATATAGAGAGAAACTTTAAAATATTACAGTACAGGGTTTCTACCAAATTTTTAAAACAAATTTCCCGAATTTTTCAGGTTTTCCCTTTTTAAAATTGCTCATTATCTCTAACTTTTAAAACTTGATAAACAAAATTAAATACAGGGTGTCCCCGTTACCGTGGGGAACCTTTAAGGTGGTGATAAAGAACACTTTTCTAAGACAAATTTTCAAATAACATTTTGTCCAAGTCCAAAGCCTTGGGGGTACTCTCTTTCAAGCAATTGTTTGAATTTCTGATTTCAAACGGTCATAGCTCTGATATTATTAATTTTTAAGAATTAATAGATTAGAACTTTTTAAAGATCACTGCTTATCTACAAATTAGGTTATAACCTCCTATTATCTAGGATAAACAGATTTCGAGTTATGAATGAAATTAAAGAAGAAATAATGTTAAAAAATTGAAAGTTTTATTGTTTTATCTTTTTGTGAATCCCGTATCTTTTAAACGTAACTACTTACAAAAACTAATGGCTTAATACGGGTAGCAAATTTAACGGGCTATAACTTTAGTCTATTAATTTTTTTGGAAAACTAGCCCATTTCACAAAAATTTCCAAAATAATCGGCAAGGTCGGTACAACAAAATTAATAGTCATACAGGGTGTTTCCCCATCTACAACGCACGGACTGGCGATAGAACGTGTTTAATTATTACGTAATAATTCACTTACACGTGTTCCTTATGGGAATAATTATTGTGATTTTCAAAACTGAATTGTGGTCCTACATATATTTCTCTGCTCTTAGTCTAAAAGTGTACTTTTGAGTTAAGATTTATTACCTCTAGCTGAATTGTTAAACAGTCTAGTTAAATTATTAAACACAACAGCAAAATGAATAAGCAAAGAGTTGATTTACTTAACAAAATAGTTGCATATTTGGCCAAATTAGTAGAATTATTAAAAAACGGTAGAATTTTTAAAAATCAGTTGATTGTTAGAAAACAGTTAAATTGTTGAATCAAGAATAATTAAATTATTCGACAAAAACAATTGAATTATTAAATAAAAATAATTAAAAAGTTGAACATAGCGGTTAATAATTAATTTGCTTTTTTGTTCAACAGTTCAATTTTTTTAGTTAAATAATTTAATAATTTTATAGTGATAAATAGAATTTATTAATTCTATTGTTTTTTGGTTCAACAATTCAATAATTATCTTTGATTCAACAATTTAACTATTTTTTTCAGTTAGCAGGTTTTTCAGCTATTAAACTGTTGTTTAAACAATTAATCTGTTTTATAAAAAAAGCTAATGTCAAAATACCAAAAGTGCAACTGTTTTGTTAAATAATTTAGCAATTTTGTTGTATAAATTCAATTTTTTTGTTTAATAAATTCAACTGTTTTGTTCAATAATTCTGTTGCTTACTTTAATTAATTTAACTGTTTTATGCAAAAAAGTTAGTACTTGGTCAAAAAATGCAACTGTTTTATTAAATAATTCAACTGTTTTCTTCCATAATTCAACTATTTGTTTAATAAATCAGCTGTTTGGTTTATGAATTAACTGGTTTATTCAACAGTTCAAATGTTTTTGGTTTGAAAATTTAATTAATTTTGGTTTAATAAATCAATCATTTTTAGTTTAATAATTCAGTCGCTTTTGGTTCTATAACGCAACTGTTTAGTTCAATAATTCAACTATTTTGTTTAAATATTCAACTGCTTTGTTTTATAAATTCAGCTGTTATGTCAATAATTTAGCTGTGTAGTGTAATAATTCAACTGTTTTGTTCAGTATTTAAATTATTTTTAGATTAATAATTTAATAATTGTTGCAGTTGAATAATTCAATTATGTTTGGTTCAACGATTCAACAGTTCAACATATTTTTCAACAATTTTACAAAATGCTTTCGTCCAATAATGCAATTGTTTTGTTCAATAATTCAGTTGTTTTGTTCAATAATTAAACCAAAACAATTGAATTATTTAACCAAAACAATTGAATTATTTAACCAAAAATAATTATATTATTAAACTAAAAATAATTTAAATACTAAACAAAGCAGTTGAATTATTACACCAAACAGCTGAATTATTGACAAAACAGCTGAATTTATTAAACAAAATAGCTGAATTATTTAACAAAACAGTTGCACTTTTGGTATTTTGATATTAGCTTTTTCATAAAACAGTTTGATGGTTGGAAAACTTGTTGAATGTGAAAAAAACAGTTGAATTGTTGAATCAAAGATAATTGAATTGCTGAACAAAAAAACAATAGAATTATTAAATAAAAAGTTACTTAATTATTCAACTAAAAACAATTGAATTGTTGAATAAAAAACAAATTAATTATTAAACTAAACACAATTAAATTATTCAAGCAAAAGCAACTATATTAATACTCTAAAAATAATTTAAATTTTTCTAATCAACTGAACAAAACAGTTGAATTATTAAACGAAACAGTTGCATTTTCGAACAAAACAGTAGCATTATAGAACTAAAAATGATTGAATTACTACACTCAAAATGAGTGAATTATTGAACTAAAAGCAAGAAGTACTGAATTGTTGAACAAAAAAAAAAACTAAAAATAATAAAATGTTAAACTAAGCAGTTGAATTATTGAACCAAACAGCTGAATTTATTAAACCAATCAGATGTATTATTGAGCAAACAAGTTAAATTATTAAACACTTCAGTAAAACTATTGAACAACAGAGGTAATTTAATTAACAAAATAGTTCCATTTTTGGACTAATTAGTAGCTTTTTTGCAGAAAACATTAGAATTTGTGAAAAAACAGTAGAATTATTTTAAAACTGCGGAATTTTTGAAAAAAAGTATTTTGCAGAAAACAGTACAATTTGTGAAAAACAGTAGAATTATTTTAAAAACTGGAATTTTTGAAGAATTTATTGAATTTACGAAAAACACCTGAATTGTTGAAAAATCTGTTGAATCAATGCTAATTGAATTATTGTACCAAAAACAATTGAATTATTAAACTAAAAATAATTAAAATGTTGAATCCAGCAGTTGAATGACTAAAGCAAACAGGGGAATTTATTAATCAAATCAGTTGAATTATTGATCAAAACAGTAGCATTTTTGGGCAAAACAATTGCATTGTTGAAGAACAAAAAGCGATTGAATTATTAAACTAACTAAATTATTAAACCCAAAAATATTTATATTGTTGAATATTATATCAGTTAAATTTATTAAACAAAACAGTTGAATTATTTCACTAACAAGTTTTATTTTTGAACAAAGCAGTTAGGTTGTTGAATTCAAAACAGTTGAATTATTAAACAAAAACAACAAATTAAACAGGCTACCCATTCAACTTTTGAAAACAAATTCTCTGATCTTCTGTTTTATTTGGTAATTTTCCCTAACTTTTCTTTTGAGCATTATTTTCTCTGTTAACTCATTTAAAGAAAACACATAAGTAGGTTCGATTCCCATTTCCTGTCATTTGCTGAAAAACTGGCAAGCGAATATTTTCCAAATTAGGAATGAAATTTGTTGATTCTACCGCAATAGTGCATAAAATGTCACGTTACCATAGCAACTATAAACAGTATGTACAGGGGAGTTTAGAAGTATGGAATACTCCCCAGTGTACCAGTAACCGAATACAGAACATTAAATTTAATGTTAAAAAATTGTGCAAAAGCTTTGCTATCATTTTAGTTTTCACGAAAATTATATTCCTTCCTCCGCACATAAGACTATATTTTCTTCGAACGAGGCCAAACCCAGTACATTAGCTCGGCTTTGTTTTGAGAGGTTCATTCAGGTTTTCCATTATTCCCTGAGAAAATAAAATACACTGCTAATATTCTATCGGTTATCGGTTTATTGTTTGCTTAATTGTTTCGAGTCTGAAATTAATGGAAATATATAAATGAGCAATGGAGAAAAAATGACTTTGAAACGTATCATTTAAACGTATTGGAGTTAAGTATTTCTTATTTAACGAAAATTCATGTAATACCAGAAATTTTATAATTAAGTAGTTCTACAAAGATTCGTGTATTTTGAGGGGGAGGGGTGTCATGCCAATTCGTTTTTAACTTCATCTTTTGAATAATTAAAACCATCGTTCGTCAGAGGAGGGGCCTATTTCTGTGAAGATCATCGGGAATATTTTGGTGAATAGATTTTATTGAATTCTTAATGGCAAATGGGGGAGTTGGTTGATAGGCCGGATGTCAATGCAGTATTGTAATTTTGGAAACGTTTCCTAAAGTTGGTAGACGGTGTTTATTTTGTATTATGCAATGTTGATAATCGAGACGAAGTGTCTTCAACCAGCTGTACTAATGAAGCATCGCTATCAATTATTGTAATTATTAGAAAACAATATTCAGGCAGTGAACTGTCATGTTCATTAAAATACGTAAAAATCGTTTGAAATAAAATTGAACTGTAGCTCAAGGTAAAAATTCCGTTCGCTTTCCCTTCATGCAATTTAAGATTTTCTATATTCGAAATAAATTTATAACTTCATTTAAATTACTAAAATGGTTCCATTAAAATAATAAATTGAAAATATTTGAAATCTAGAGAAGTGCAAACGAATGACAGATTGTTTTAATATATTTTACCTTTAAGGGTCGAATCCCAATAATCTTGGGATTGCGGAACGATGAATTGCAGTAACATATTTCCGGCTTTTCTTATCAAAAGAGAATATTATGTAGGTGTAGTATTTGTTTAAATGCAGCGATGCGCATCAATAAAATAGATAATCGCTATTGGGCAAACAATTTAGAGAATGTGAGATGGAAATGTGCGTTCATACGCTTAAAATTTGGTTTGTAGATGTGAATTTGAGCTATAATTTATATTCGGAAATGTGTTTGTGCTTAATCGAGTCGTGCTTTCTAGAAACCTCCGCTACGTCCAGAACTTTGAAAAGTGGCTTTGTTAATAATTAATAGAGTAAAAGTGATTAAAACTCAAAATTTGTTGGTTTCACTTCCAAAATTTACATTTAATCACTGTTAAATTGAAAGCACACATTGCAAGATATTAGTTTTTGTCTTGAATATTTTTGCGCTGGACTTTTACAGTGGAATGAATTCAATTTCGAACGTTGTATGGTAGAACGAGTTGAATCAGAAGACGAGTTTATAATTTGAAAACAAAAAATAATAAAAGTACAAATATGTAGACAAGTAAAAGACTGACTATAATAGGAGTTATTCCTTTTGTATTCGTTCTGGTTTGTTCGAAATATCAACAATACCCATAATAAGTTTTAGGGATTCTTTACTATCTTTCACTAAATTAAAATAAACAAAAAGGATTATTTAATAAATATTTTATTATTAAGTTAAGAAATGCAAAATTTAAAATACGAAACTAATTGTTTGTGTTTTAGAACAAAAACACAGAGAGACAAAAAACTAAAACTTTAAGTTTGACCTAATTTTAAAAACTTCTTCATTTCAGTTTAAGTTACAAGTTTGTTCCATAGCCCTGGGTGTCAAAAGTGGCATTTCTTCTAGAAATGCTATTAAAACTGAAGCAAAACTTTAAACTCACATGCACTCGAGAGAAGTTCAACTGCTAAAATTGGTTTCATCAAAATTTGGTGTTATTGACTAAAACATATCTGAGTAAATTAGAACATTAGTTCATTACAATAATTAGTGTGCTAAAACTAAGAAACCTTCCGACCAATTAGCTTACTCAAGAGCAAACTCCAAAGTTTGTTACCTGGTTTTTAGTTTCAATCAGAGTTAGTCAATTTTTAATTGATAAATTATTTATTTCATTATATATATTTTAATTTTAATTATTTTTGAATACGTTGTGTTAGTAGATCCACGATCCTCGCTCACCGCAAAATTTTTTTAACTTTATTATTAATAGGCCACACCAGGAAACT
This sequence comes from Lycocerus yunnanus, assembly GCA_036346125.1. Lineage (NCBI taxonomy): Eukaryota > Metazoa > Arthropoda > Insecta > Coleoptera > Cantharidae > Lycocerus > Lycocerus yunnanus. The sequence continues at coordinate 7,211,592 of JARFIX010000052.1, forward strand.
TCTTACATAAAATCATTATTATATTATTTTAGGCATGATAATCGATTCAGCGACACTGTAAACTGAGATATGGCCTTTTGCAGCTCAAATCAGACCCATCCTTTGTCTCATATAACTTAATACCGGTTAATCGCCAATTTATCGACGGTTTTCAATGCACTGTGTTAGTTGGTTTTAGACTATTAATTGGCTGAAACCATAACTTCCATCACGTGTTCATTACGAATTAAGAGATCGCATGAACAGTTTGTTAAGAAATTAAAGTAATTTTAATTTTCATATTATGAGGGTAATAATTTAATATTGTTCGTGCGTTCAAACTAAGTGAGAACGAAAACTATCCGTTCCTAGAGGTTCGTATTGGAAATGATTGATATTATTACGGAATCTATTAAATTTATCCTTGGTATTGCTAGAATATTAAACAGATGATCAATAATTCACAATATTGTGCCTACGAAATTCGAAATTACTTACAGTAATAAACCCAGAGAGAGAGATAGATATTCACGGGAGCATTTCAATATTGCTACAGTTTAGATTAAACGCTTTTTTATAGAAATACAATTTACCTTCTCCATTGCTTTATTCTAATGCGTTCTCATTTGTACTAATATTAATATCAATAAATGTCTTGTGCTTTCATGAGCTCACATCGGGCTTGGTAAGAATTATAAAAAGATATTTTGATCTTCGGATCTTAAATAGAGGATAATGATGTTTGGAGGGAATTACTAGAAGTACTAGAAAAATTAAAGGGAGAAAATACACCGAAGCTGGAAGAAAAGAAAAGAATTGAGGTAACAAATTTTGTTTCAGATTTTCTTCATTAAATAAAATAAGTACAATGCACCAGTAACGTGTAACAGTAACAACTATGACTACCTGTTGATCTGCTGTTGAACAAGCAGAACTCCAGAATACAGGCGTCACCGATTAGTTGTGGGCGGGCCCCAAGTGTTCAATATAATTGAATCAATGCGTGATATCAAGTGAGAATTATGTGTTTTGTTATAATTATGCAGCATTCACCTCTTAGAATTTTTGTAAAATCTGTTATTAAAATATTATACAAAACCCCAAATTAACAATTAGTGTGCAACATATGTACATATTGCTATGATTCGTTTGTCGTTTGCTACTGTTCGACTGTTAATATTAGCGGTAAAACCAAACGACTTACACTGCATTCTCTAGAATTTTGAATTTCTGTTGTTAAATTCTCTAATTTAGTTCTGAGTAGCATGAACTCAGTGAAAAATCGATTTAGTCCATAGAAGCAATTAAAAATATCTTTGAAATGAAAATCAAACAATTAAATTTTTTATGTTTACAGGTTGTCAAGTTTAAGCATCGTTGATTAATTTTAAAAAATTAATTCTAATCATTAGTTTGCAACCCGAAAGTTCTTCGATTATTGAACAAATAAAAACAATTAAACGTAAACGTAGTACTCCAAAGATGTTTACAATAATTAAAATTTTTACAAGCATTTAAATAAACTGTTTAAATTTGTTTAAACCTTTTTCTTAATTTTGTTTTTTTTATTAGTTTAAAGTTCCATTCGCCTTTGTTTTCCCAAAATTGTTGTTATTATCCTTTTTAAATTTCTATTTCAATCCGTTAATTTTTAAAATTTTTCTTTAATGTTAAAAATTGAACTTTGAAATATTTTCGATTATTTAACGCATTTTTGCGTTCACAAACATTGATGGTCGAAATAAGACAAGATAAGTGTAAAATATTATTCATTAACAGAGTGCCAACCAAAAAATACTGAACTTTTTCCGAAAATTGAATTAGAAATTGTTCAAATATTAAATCTTGAAGAAAGGTGGGTTCTAGGGGGTAAACCGAAAATAAACTAAAAATCTAAAAACTTGGGGATACGTTTAATTTTAGATAACAGATATTGAGAAAATACTTACAAAAATAATATTTTTTATAAAATAAGATTTGGGGATGCGCTTAATTTTAGATTGAAAGATAGATTATTTAGATAGTTAAAAATCTGGAAATTTTTTATTTGATTTATTTGACACCGCAAATAAATTGCTTTAAAAATCTCAAGATTTAGAAAATTTTTAATTTTAGTTAACATAAATTGAAAAAATACTTAAAAATTAAATAAATAAAGGGGTTGATTTTAAAAATTAAAAATTATTCTTTCTAATTACAGAAAATTATATAAATCACACCCAGACGGGGTTACCAACTTTAGAAAAGCTCTAAGTAGAACACTTCTAAAAAAATAATAAAAATTTATTATTTCAAACGTTGAGAGACAAGTTTAGGTAAACTGAAACATATTCCATTTTAGTGCTACAGCCAGGTATTTTGGGGAAAGATTATGAAGGCCATTTTTGTTTCTTCTTGAGAAGAAGATAAAAATACGAAATATTCTATGGGTCTTACTATGCCCGTAACCAGGGGGGCACGCACCCTTCCCGAAATGTTAAAAAAAAATGTTTTTAAAAGTAAACAATTTGAATTTTGAAAATAATTAAGTGTAGGTACTTTCAAGTTGGAAACTTTGCTCCCCCACTTCTGAAATGAAATCATGGCTACGGGCCTGTGAGTAAGGTTTATTATAGCGCTTTAGCTTTCTTGAGAACGATGACATAGTATCCTGGGGAGAATTCATAATCCTCTCTCCCCCAGATTCTCGGTTCTTGCTTTATATTCTTTGTGCTAAAAACTTTCACTATTTATCACTTCATACTAATGACCATAAGTTTGCAAATTTATCTATCACAGTTTGAGTGTTGCTCCACACCCCCTAGACCCCCCGGTTTCTAAAACTTTGGTTTATGATTTGGGCTAATTGGAATATTAGTTATTTGAGTGTAATTTGTTAAAGTAAGGATTAATTAGTTTTTTTAAGATTTTTTCTAGATTGGACATGCTGATATCTTCAATTTATGTATAATAAAAATAAACTGTACAATCCGGGGGTCTGGGAGGTGTGGAACACCCTCCAGTGCATCACTGTTGAAAGGCAAAACATTTCACCATGACCATAAGTTTGCAAACTTATCTATCACAGTTTGAGTGTTCCTGGGGTTGCTCCACACCTCCAGACTCCCGGTTTTAAAACTTGGGTTTATGATTTGGGCTAATTGGAATATTAGTTATTTGGGTGTGATTTGTTAAAGTAAGGATTAATTAGTTTTTTAAGATTTTTTCTAGATTGGACATGCTGATATTTTCAATTTGTTTCTAATAAAAAATAAACTGTACAAACCGGGGGGTCTGGGGGGTGTGGAACACCCTCCAGTGCCTCACTGTTGAATGGCAAAACATTCAATGTTTACAAAATTTACAATTCAAAAAATTTGAATTTTGAAAATACATAAATAGGTGTAGGTATTTTCAAGTTGAAAAATTTTTACAAGTGCCCCCTCTTTAAATAAAATCCTTATTACGGGCCTGGGTCTTGCCCCACCCATATATAATTGATGCAGAATTAGACACCAACGTCAAGAACAATTGAATAAGTTTGTGATATATAGTATTGAGGGAATTGATCTTCAGTTGCTGCTCAAAATTTTTGTCCTACCTTTGACGTTATTGTCTAATTCCAAAGCTGTTTCGATTGCTTTTGGCTGGAGGGTATTCTATACCCCCCAGACTCCCCGGTCTGCACATGATTAAACTGCATACTTTTCATAATAATTACTTTTATTTATTTCTTCTTCTCGTTAACTTGTTTTTTAAGGTCGTTTTTCTTGAGAAAACTTGAGAAAAAATAAACTGTACAAACCGGGGGGGTCTGGAGAGTGTGGAACACCCTCCAGTGCCTCACTGTTGAAAGGCAAAACATTCAATGTTTACAGATTATGAGAAGGGTTTGTTATAGCGTTTTGGTTTTCTTAAGAACGTTGACATATTATTCTGAGGAAAATTCATAATCCTCTTTCCCCCCAGATTCTCGGTCACTGCTTTATATTCCTGGCGCTAAAAACTTTTACTATTTATCACTTATGTAATACTGATGACCATAAGTTTGCAAACTTATATATCTCAGTATGAGTATACCTGGGGGGTGCTCCACACCCCCCAGACCCCCCGGTCTCTAAAACTTTGGTTTATGATTTGGATGAATTGGGATGTTACTTAGTTATTTGAGTGTAATTTGTTAAAGTTAGGCTTAATTAGTTTTTCTTAAGATTTTTTCTAGATTGGATGTGCTGATATCTTCAATTTATTTCTAATAAAAAATTAACTGTACAAACCGGGGGGTCTGGGGGGTGTGGAACACCCTCCAGTGTCTTGCTCTTAAAAGGCAAAACTTTCAATGTTTGCAGATTATGAGTAGGGTTTATTATAAGCGCTTTGGTTTTCTTGAGAACGATGACATAATATACTGGGGGGAATTTATTACTCCCCCCCCCCAGACTCTCAATCACTTCTTTATGCTAAAACCTTTCACTAATTATCGCTTAATACTGATGACTATAAGTTTTCAAATTTGTCTGTCACAGTTTGAGTTACCTGGGGGAGACCCCTCGGTCTCTTAAAGTTTGGTTTATAATTTAGGCTAATTGACTTAAATTTACAGTTTTCGTATTTTGACTGTAAGGTATTTCATACCCACTCCCACCCCTCCCCCCGGTATATACAATTTATTTTTATCAGACGTGAATTGAGAGAAGAATGGAGTACTCCCATAAAGTTTATTGTTTTCTTATTTTAAAGGCTTCGAGTGAGTTGAAATAGAATGCTGTGTTTTGTTTTTTCCGAGGGGGGAGTCAAAGGTTATAAAATCTTTGCTCAAAATGAGATTAAATCATATTAAATAGACGTCGATTATGACCTGGTAGTGATCAACTGCTAATGCCAAGGTACTGAGTTTAATCCAGAGAATTTAACACGTTCATGCTTCGGACGTAAAGACATCGGCCCCACTGCGTTAATAACTGCCAGCATTGACAACAAGAATAAGGTCACATTTACATTAACCATCTCTATTTCAACAGCCGAAGGCTTTAATGCCAAAACGTTTGTCTATAGAAAGAGGCTACGTGTTCGGGAGTGAACAGAGAGTCTGAAGAGGAGATTAAATAATAAGAAAATAAAAATAAGGTAAAAAACAAATTTTTCTAATTAAAATCCCTATAAAAGTGAACTGAAAAGTAGAAAATAAACATTTTTTGTAAATTACTTCATCAAAATTTCTTACATCTAAAATAAATAAAACAGTAACCTCCAAAGCTTTATTAAAGCCCTATAAAAGTGAACTCCAACTAAATAGAAAGCAAACAAATTTTTTTTAATTTCTCTATAAAAATTTCTCGCATCTAAATTAATTTTTTTTAAGCTTCTCAAAGCTTCAATAGCATAACAGTAACTTCCAAAGCCCCCAAAAAAAAATTTACGAATGCCATTTACTTTTACAATGTTTTTAATTAGAAAAACTTATTTTTTCTTTATTTTTATTTTATGGTTTACACGGTCTTCTGACACCAGATATTATAACGCAAAAAGTTAAATCTAAATTACGGACGTGACATAGTCATTTTAAATTTATAATCACCTCTATAGGGGAGAAGAGATTTACTCTCCAACTCCCTTCAAAAATCAAATAAAAATTTATCAAAATTATCCAGTGGCGAAACAGACCGTAAAATAAATCAGTTAAAATAAATATTAACTCAAATAAGATCTACGTTTGTTGGTTCGTTTATTGTTCAACAAATTAAAGGTGCATATTGCTATGATTCAAATTGTTCAAAATTAGGCGCCATGGATTTAACTTTTGTTGTTGATTGAAACTTTCCTGGGACTTATCGCTCTCTTGGTTGACAAGCTCTAAATTTTTAAATGTTGGAGGAGAAAAATTAAAGATTTCTTGGGAAGTTTATGGTCAATTTTAAGTCAAGTCAAGTTTATGACTAATTTATGGCTACTTTATAATTTTATTTTTGAAGCCTGTATACAGATGTGCTCTATTGGCAATCTAAATTAATTTGTTTTTGACTTCAATTAAAAAATTATCCCTCAACGTAGAACGATTGCTTTCTTAATGTTCAAGTACATTTCATCATGGGCGGCTTGTGCTCTACAATTAGGGCCGCTATCTAATGTTCGTTCTCACAAGCTTACAAAATTTATAATTTCCCGGCGATTTTTTCCAGGGTAAATTATATTTTTAAATGGCGCCTTTATTTAAATATTATTGGCTTGTGGAGCATCTTGAAACATTTTTTGATACATCGATTAGTTGCTCTCTGCTGATTTGCTTAATCAGACGTTTGGTCATCTCTGTGTGACAGTTGGGCGTGAATAAATTGTAATATTAATTTGCATATTTGAACTTGATCGTCAACATCAACAGCAAAATAGTTTAATTTTGAATTTACCAAGCGATCTCGTTATAGGTACAAGAATTAAGAATGGGTCGACGAACTTAACGAAATAATTACATATTCATAATCTCAAAGATAAAATCATAAGGTAAAGCAATACGGCATTCCACTGTTAAATACAAGTATTTACAATCCGACCAGAAATCGCTCTGTATACCTACTCCTATTATGGATTAGAGAATTTGCATGATTTGTTTTAACGATTAAAGCTGCCAACGTAGTAATTGGATTAAATGTATTACCTTATAATTTCGATTTAGGACGATCAAAACCAAAATGATTACTTACGATACTAAAACAAATTATTAATTATTTCTAACCTTCGCGATTGAAAAATGTTAAATAATAAAATCTCATTTAAAATATTATTGTTATATTTTCAGTGTGTAATTGATCGGGCAAAATCGATAGCAGGTAATCTTTACATTAATTAAGTAATCAAGACAAAGCCTTTGTCTTTTCTTGCTGCCTTTTTTGTCCTTCTTGATTAGAAGCGCGCCAGAAGGATCCGATATTGCTATTGTTTCTGCAAAACATGTTTTGGTTTATTTATATTTTAAGATATTAAATGCTCTAATTGAAATTCATGAAAAAATCTCAATCGTCGCTCCTTCGGTCTTTGTCTTAAACCACACACCAGACGGTAGAGGTATTTTGCGAAAGACGTAATGCAATTTATATCAAGCTCCTTAGTTCGGTAACAAATCTCACAAAACATTCTTAAAAGACGAAAGAAATGTCAAAATAATGGAAAACCACAAGGGATACTTTTAGTGTGCGCCTTTGAAAACTAAATCCTTCAAGAGGTTTACAAAAAGGTAGCTGCAGAAGGTTACGAAATTGTCTGCACCTTTAGGAGCTTTGCTAAATTTACAATATTAATCTTCGAGTTTCGCAAAAACGCTCGTGCGACGACTGCGGATTTTTTTAGCACTAAAATAATTGTTCATTACCTTAACGACCCAGATAAGAGGAGTAACAAATGTCGAGAGCTTTCATTTGGAAAAAAATTGGATAATCGTGTAATTTGAGCTTAATAAATTTGGCATATCTAGCGTTCGAGTACAACACGTGCGAGTTAACAAACAGCCAAGAATAGCAGCATAGTCGAAGAAACAAACAGAATAAATGGAGACAATTTGATCCGACACTTGGTTGAACAATCGAGTCCCGCTGCGCACGTTTCGGGCTTTACAAACTCCGATAGATCCTTTAGGTGGAAGTAAGAAAAATGCGGAGGTAAATTAAAGAAAATAATGCTTGGTCTATTATTATTCTTTGTGGCAGTAATTTAGAACTCTTAATACCTACTTAGCAGAAATCGGTAGTTACACACCTCTATGACTTTGTGCCTTGTAACGAGGCGACGACGCGTATGAAAGGTCTCATTTGGTAGAACCCTAAAACATTTCGCGGATCATTACCTTGCGAATGTTATTATACGTCAGTCATAAAGCTGAAATGAGCACTTTGGGTTTCTCTGTTAGCCGCAACTACATGAATAATTGCCGGAATAGCGTAATTATCAAACATGGAAAACGTGACTAAAACGCAATAATTTTCTCCATTTTGCACTTTAACACGAATTGTAGAATATTTCAACAGGTTGTCGTTATGAGCCTCTTGGGACGTTGCATCGCCTTCGGGAACGTCTCTACGTCCTTATTTGTCAAGTCATAATACACATGTCCTTTCCAGACGTCACACAACAAACGTATAAAATTACCTGTCGAGCACTTTCTACCACGCTGAACATACCGACGTATGGTTACGGACGGTCGCAAATTGCTTTTTAATGGTGTTACTCTTCCAGTCCAAAAAACAGACATTACTACTTAATCAATACACCCGCAAAGTTTTTATGAATTTAAAATGTGCGAAGGAATATAAAAACAAAATTTTAATTTTTTAAATTACCCCGCTAAATTATAATTATGCATCTCGTGCGTTGTTACACTTCACAGTTTGTTTTCTAAAAAAATGTAGAAAAACAGTAAACTACAATAACGGTGATTCTTTTCGAGTTACCATCAGAAATAAATCCGATCCAAATGTATGAATCACATCTATATATAAATTGAAGGAGCTCAGCATGCATACGGGTCAAAATCAGGACCTACTTTGCCGCTTTTATTTACTTCACTTTAGGGAGTTTTTACGGCTCGCAGTTTTCAATGAGAAAGAATTGGAAAAACAATTCAAAAACAGGTTTACTTTATTATTGACAGGAATTTATCTGCATATTTGCTATAATCCTCCCGCAAACTTAGAAATTAAGCCAATTATTAAAGTCACTTAACCCAAAAATTCTAAATTATTAAATTTGTGACTTATTTTAAAATATTAATAATTTTATAACGCCCCGTTGAGGTGGTTGCGATCCGCCACTGCAAACGGCATATTTAAACAATTGACAAACGGTACCGAAGGGTTTAAAACGATTTACAGCAGCGGCAACCCTTTTTGGAGATTGTGATTTTACAGGTTAATTAATGGAAGGTTGCGTTTAATTTATTTTTAGTAAAACACCCTTTGTCGCTTTTCATTGTATAAGTTACCAGTGGCGACCCAAGGTTGGCGTAATAACTGTAAAAGCATCACCGTTATCAACCTTTATTTCACCTAAGACTGTAGAAATAAAATAAAATCAATGGCTTAAAAGAAAGCGCTGGAAAACTTGGAAATGTTTAGTTAAATGTTTAAAAGTTTTAAAGAAATGGATTGTAAACCCTTTTTTTAAATACCAGCAAAGGTTAATCTAATATCCCAGGAGTAAATCATCCAGTTGATGTAATAAACACCTCACTTCGTAATTCGCTCGACGAGACTGATTTAAATCAGCATCGTGAACTATTTCAGGATACCAGGATATTCAGGATACATTTTACATTTACAGCTGCCATTATTTACCCCCTCTTTTTAGTTTTAATTTTAAATTGCAAATAAACTGCTGTAGTACTAGCTTTAATATTTAAATGCAAACCCATTGAATTCCAGAATTAGCGTTTTAAAAAATTATTAATAGAAGGAAGGAAGGGCAAAATATGAGACTCGGTATCGGTTTAGAACTGCTATATTATGTTGATATCCAAAAAAAAAACAATGGGGATTTTTTTAGTATCGTAGATTTTAAGATCAAGCGTCATCAATATAAAGGGTTACTCACACCCAAATGGGTACTCGGGTACCCTATACAAGTATTTTGTAAATACACTTTTATTCGCAAAATTCACATAGTTTCAGATATTCTTAAAAATTCTCAGGTATTTCCAAGTATTCTTAAATATTCTAAAAAAAATTTAGATATTCCCAAGTACTCCCAATTATTCTCAGGTATTTTCAAGTATTTTTAAATATTCTCAAAAATTTTAGATATTCCCAAGCACTCCCAATTATTCTCAGGTATTTCTAAGTATTTTTAGATATTTCCAGAAATTTTTAGATATTCCCAAGTATTTTTATTTATTTCCAAGCATATTCCAAATTATTTTTATGTATTTCCAAATATTCTTAGATATTCTAAGATTTTTAAAATATTCCAGGTATTTTTACTTATTTTCAAGTATTCCCAATCATTTTCAAGTATTGTTAAGCATTCTCAAATATTTCTAAGAATTTTGAGATTTTTATAAGTATTTTTCCTTACTTTCAAGTATCCTCAATTATTCTCATGTATTGGCAAGTATTCTCAGATATTCACAAGTATTTCCGATTACTTTCAAATATTTACAAACATTCTCAGATATTCCTACGAATTTTCAGATTTTCCCAAGTATTTCTGCTTATTTTCAAGTATCCACAATAATTTTATTCTCATGTATTTAAAAGTATTCTCAGATATATGTAATTTTCTCAGATTTTTTTAAGTATTATTAAATATTCTCAAATGTTCCCAAGTATTTCTAAACATTCTTAGGTAATTCCAAGTATTCCTAGATATTCTCAAGAATATTCAGATATTCCCAAGTATTTCTAATTACTCTACAGTATTTCCAAACATTCTCAGATGTGTCTAAGAATTTTCAGATATTCCCAAGTATTTGTACTTATTTTCAAGTATTTCAAAATTATTCTCATATATTTAAAGGTATTTTCAGATATATCTAATTTTTCTGAGTATTATTACATATTCACATGAATTTTCAGTTGTTTCCAATTATTCTCAGGTATTTTCAAGTTTTCTTAAATATTCTCAAAAAAATTTAGATATTCCCAAGTAATCTCCTAATTATTCTCAGATATTTTTAATATTTTAGATTTTTAAGTATTTTTAAATACTTACAGTATTTTTAGATATTTCTAAGCATTTTTACTTATTTTCAAGCTTACATATTCCTAATTATTTTCATGTATTTCCAAATATTCTTTGATATTCTAAGATTTTTTAAATATTCTCAGATATTTTTACTTATTTTCAAGAATTCTCAATTATTCTCATGAATTTCCTAATATTCCTAGATATTTCTAAATATTTTTGGATGTTTCCAAGAAATTTTAGATATTCGTAAAAATTCGCAATTATTCTGGGGTATTTTCAGGCATTTTCAGATATTTCTAAATATTTTTAGATATTTCAAGAATTTTTTAGATATTCCAGGTATTCTTAATTATTATTTCTAAGTTAGTTCCTAATTACGAGTACTGTTAAGTATTTCCAAACATTCTCAAATATTTACAAATTTTTTTAGATATTTCTAATTATTCTCAAGTATTCTTAAGCATTCTCAGATATTCCTAAAATTTTGAGATTTTCAAAAGTATTTTTGCTTATTTTCAAATAACCGCAATTATTCTCATGTATTTGCAAGTATTCTTAGATATTTACAAGTATTTCCAATTACTTTCAAGTATTTTCCAAGAATTTTCAGATTTTTCTAAGTATTTGTACGTATTTTCAAGTATCCACAATTTATTATTTTCATGTATTTGAAAGTATTCTCAGATATATGTAATTTTCTCAGATTTTTCTGAGTATTATTAGATATTCTTATGAATTTTCAGATGTTCTCAATTATTCTTAGGTATAGTTTCAAGTATTCTTAAATATTCCTAAGAATTTTACTTATTTTCAAGTATTCCCAATTGTTCTCATATATTTGCAAGTATTCTCAGATATTCCTAGTATTTCTAATTATTCTGAGGTAGTTCCAAGTATTGTTAGATATTCTCAATCATTTTCAGATATTCTCAAGTATTTCCAATTACTCTCAAGTATTTCCAAGCATTCCAAGATATTCCTAAGAATTTTCCCAAGTATTTCTACTTATTTTCAAGGATCCCTCCTTTATTCTCATGTATTTGCAAGTATTCTCAGATATTCCCAATTATTCTCAGGTAGTTTCAAGTATTTTTAAATATTCTTAAGAATTTCCAGACTTTCCCAAGTATTTTTGCTTAGTTTTAAATATCCTCAATTATTCTCCTATGCTTACAAATATTCTCAATTATTTTCATGTATTTACAAGAATTTTCAGATATTCCCAAATATTCACAGGTATTTTTAAGTATTCTCAAATATTTCCAAGATTTGTCAAATTTTTTCAAGTCATTTTAGTTATTTTTATGTTTTATCTCATATATTTTAGATATTCTCAGATATATTAAGTATTTTCAGATATTTTTAAAATTTTCAGATATTCCCACGTATTTTTACTTCTTTTGAGGTATTTTTTATTAATCTTATATATTTACTATTATTTTTAGATATTCTCAGGAATATTCAGATATTTCAAAGATTCTCAATTATTTTTGGGTAATTTCCAACTATTCTCAGATATTTCCAAGAATTTTTAAATATTTTTACTATTTTTATAGTATTTTTACTTCTTTCCAAGTATTCGCAATTATTCTTATGTATTTGCAAATATATGTAAATATTCTCAGATATTCTCTAGTATTTTTACCAATTTTTAATTATTCTTATGTATTTACAAGTATTCTTAAATATTCCCAATTATTTTCAGATATTTCCAAGTACTCTCAAATATTTCTAAGAATTTTCAAATATTCCCAAGTATTTTTAGTTATTTTCAAGTAAGTCTAATTATTCTCATGTATTCTCAGATATGTCTATGTATTCTCGAATATTCTCAAGTATTTTCAGAAATTTCAAGTAATTTTACTTAGTTTCAAGTATTTCCAATTATTCTCAAGTATTTTTAAGTATTCTCAGATATTCCTAAAAATTTTGAAATTTTTTCAAGATATTTTGGTTATTTTTAAGCATCCCCAATTATTCGCATGTATATTCAAGTATTTTGAAATATTTTTAAGTATTTCTAGATAATCGCAAGAATTTTCAGATATTCCCACATATTTTTATTTCTCAATTATTCTTCTAATTATTTTTCTCTAAGTACTTTAAATTATTCTTATGTATTTCCTATTATTCTCATATATTTCTAAGTATTTTTAAATATTTCCAAGAATTTTCAGTTATTTCCAAGAATTGTTAATTATTCTTGAGTATTTCCAAGTATTCTCAGCTATTTTCAAGAACTTTTAGATGTTCCTAGGTTGTTTTACTTATTTTAAGCATTCTCATGTATTTGCAAGTTTTCTTTCAGTTATATACACATATACAAATTTTCAAATGTTACCTGGTATTTTTACTTATTTTCAAGTATCCTCAATTATTCTCATGCTTTACAAGTATTTACAAGTATTCTCAGGTATTCCCAATTATTTTCAGATATTTTCAAGTATTCTCAAATATTTCCAAGAATTTTTAGATATTCCTAGGTATTATTACGAAAAGTATTCGTAATTATTCCTATGAATTTTCAAGTATTTTCAGATGTACACTCAGATATTCCCAAGTATTTCTAATTATTCTCACGTATATTTGCAAGTATTCTTAGGTATTCCTATGTATTTTCAGATATTTCTAAGTATTTTAGATATTTTCAAGCATTTTCAGATATTTCAAGTATTTGTGCTTAGTTTCAAGTATCCCCAATTATTCTCATATATTTACAAGTACTTTCAGATATCCAAATATACCCAATTATTCTCATTATTTAGAAGTATTTCAAGATATTCCCAAGTATTCTTAATTATTTTTAAGTATTTTCCAAGTATTCTCAGATATTTCCAAAAGATTTCAAATTTTCTAAAGTATTTTTACTTATTTTCAAGTATCCCCAATTATTCTCATGTATTCACAAGTATTCTCAGGTATATATTATTGTAGTTTTGGATAATCCTAAGTATTTTTATACATTCTCAAGAATTTTTATAATATTCCTAGGCATTTTTACTTAATTTCTAGTATTCCTAATTATTCTCATGTATTACCAAGTTTTCTCAAATATTTATTTATAAATATTTCAGATATTTTTGAGTATTTTTAAATATTCACAAGAATTTTCAGATATATCCAAATATTCCTAATTATTCTCAATACTTTCCATAGAATGTAGATATTCCCAAAAAGATTTTGATTTTAAGTACCTTACCTCAAACTATTTTTACATATTCCCAAGTATTCTCAAGTATTTCCTAAGTATTCTCAGATATTCTCAAGAATTTCCAAGTATTCAAAGGTTTTTTACTTATTGCTAAGTAGTATTTCTCATTATTCTCAAGTATTTATAATATTCTCAGATATTTCCGAAGAAATAAACCGGGCACCAGATAATTAATTATTGATCAGTTTACCATATTGCTTCAAATATCCGGCATGAAAGCGTCCATTAATTACGTAAGGACAATTTTTGAAATTTTCATCTTTCCTCCTCTTCCCCACGTAAGAGTCCGTAAGGTTTTGTTAATCCTCCCTCTGTAATTACGTAAGGATTGGAATTTATAAATCCCTACCACTCCCGGGAATTGAAATTTATTTAAAAAAATTTTATTTGTTACATATTTTTAGAAAAAGTTTAAAACTTACTTATTTTAAAAACAAAAAAAGCAAAGCTTTATCAATTTACATTTTTGTTTTACATTATTAAGGTTTAATCCCAAATTAAAATAAAAGTCTTTGTAAGGATTTGAAATGTTTACCAATAACCCCCCCCTCCTCTGAACCCTTTACGTCATTAATGGACGGTCCCTAAAATAATTCACGTCGTGTAAATAAAAAAAACTAAAGTTTGGAGATTTCCATAATTTCATGAGTAAATTAATTTTTTTTGTACTAAATATTTGCTTGGATAAGTTTAAAAAAAGTAAACAAAATGAAAAATTTAACTTTGTAGAAAACTTTCTAATTAAATTTTTTAGTTTTCTACAAAAGAAGCTACATAAAGTATTTTCAAAATGTGTAATTACCTACCTTATTAAACGTTTTTAATTAATTTTCAATATTTTTTAAAATTCTCAGTTATTTTTATTATAAATTAAATATTGCATCTTCCAATATTTAATTGAAACCAATTACTTATTTATAAAATTTAAATTTCTGCACTGGCACCCTTCCATGTGTTTAATTCAAAATGTTTAAAAACTAAAAATTAAAAAAATGCGAATTAAAATTTTTTTTTTTTTTTATTAACTCCTAGAATACAGCAATCTATCAAATGATAATAAGCTTCTTTTAAATAAATAGGTGAATAAACAAACAAAATTAGACATGCATGTGGTGTTCCAGTGAGCACCGCATATAACAAATTAACTCTCTTGTATGATACATACGAGTCGCGAACAGTGGACATTTAAGTTTCCTTCGATTAAACCAAAATCAGAATCTGTTTACGAGATCACTAGGTATAAACCTTTTTAGTCTGCGCACCTCATCACTGATAACTATTAACTCGTTGGCAAGAACATTCGGGTGCACTGTAAGTCTCTCACGATAATTCCCGCTAATCCTGCCGACTTCCTCTCTAACCGAAGCAACAGGTATATCACGCTGTAGGACTTTGTTAGGTACGTACCACGGTGCGTCTGCGATCGTCCGTATCACTTTGTTTTGGAATCGTTGGAGAATTTCCAGATTAGATTCAGCTGCTGAGCCCCATAGTTGGATGCCGTAGGTCCATATCGGCTTGATTATTGCCTTGTAAAGCAACAGTTTATTCTCAAGGGAGAGTTGTGACCCACGGCCCATGATCCAATACATTTGGCTGAATTTTATTCCAAGCTGTTTTCGTTTACTAAATATATGCTTACGCCAGTTGAGTTTTCTATCGAGGTGGATACCGAGGTACTTAGCATCCGTCGCCTGTGGTAATTTGCAGTTGTTCAATTCAACGGGGGGACATGTATCTCTCCTCATGGTGAAAGTTACTTGTATCGATTTAGATTCGTTAGCTTTGATGCGCCACTTTTCAAGCCAGTTCTGGATCATGTTTAGGTTTGTTTGCAGGTTTTTAGATGCTGTTACCGGATCTTCATGGGATGCTAGTATTGCCGTGTCATCTGCATATGTGGCTACTGTAGTAAAGTCTGTTGTTGGGAGATCAAGCGTGTATAGTAAGTATAGGATAGGACCCAGGATGCTTCCTTGCGGCACTCCAGATTGAATTGGATAAAGTTCAGTCAGTTCAGATCCGTGTTTAACGAAGAAGTGTCTATGTGTTAGATACGATTCCAGGATTTGATAGTAGTGGTGTGGAAGACTTTTCTTGAGTTTGTAAAACAATCCACCATGCCACACCTTATCAAAGGCCTGGCTGATGTCCAGGAAAGCCGCTGAGCAATAACATTTTGTTTCAAAATTCCTATTGATTCTTTTAACTATTCTGTGCACTTGCTCGACGGTGCTGTGCTTGTTTCGAAATCCGAATTGATGATTAGGAATCAGTTTTTGTTCTTCTATGATGGGTCGCAATCTTTGGAGTAGAAGCTTCTCGAGAACTTTGGCCAGTACTGGCAGTAAGCTTATTGGCCTGTATGATTTGACATCCTCAGCTCTTTTACCCGGTTTGAGGATCATAACTATTTGGGCGACCTTCCATTGGCTTGGGAAATATTTGATTCTCATAATAGCGTTGAATATCTGAGTGAGATATTTGATGCACTTGATACCCACTTCCTGCAGAATCCTACCAGTGATTAGGTCGAAGCCCGGTGCCTTATTTGGGTTTATTTCTTTATTAATAATTCTTGCAACTTCGTCCTTTCTGAACTTTTAGGTGGTAAATCCATCTGGAGAGGGGCCCCTAAGTATTCTTGGATTTCGTTGTCATTGTCTATATTAGTTGAAGGATTTGGTTGAAATGTGTTCGCCAGATGTTTAGCAAAAGCGTTTGCTTTTTCTCCGTCATTTCTGGCCCATCTGTTGTTTTCATCCTTGATAGGCGGAATATATTGTTGTGGTTTTTTGATTTTTCTGGTGGCTTTCCATAGAGAGTAGTCAGTTGTTTCCGTTGCGCTTAGGTTTTTCAAGTATTCTTGAATGCCTTGGTTTTTATTTTCTGTGATCATCTCTTTCAGCTCTCTGCCAGCTTTGTTCAATCTAGATTTATCCTCCGGGTGTCTGGTTTCTTGCCATCGTTTGCGTAATGACCGCTTTTCAACTATTTTCTGTTTTATTGAGTATGATGTTTCTTCTTTAATATATTTATTGTATGTATCGGGGGTTGCTTCCCATGCGGCTTGTTGGATATTGTTTGTTATCATGTTAACTGCTTTATCTATGTCTTCTTCAGTTTTTAAAGGAATGTCTAGAGTGATTGACTTGTCAAGTTCCTCCTAAACAAATTCCATTTAGTTCTCCTACTGGTGAGCGATGGTTGTTTTTCTTTCTGTAATATTTTGTGAAAGATACTAATAATTATTGGGGAATGATCAGAGGAGAGGTCCAGGCAGGATTCCGCTTTGACTGTTTTGGTGTTGATACCTTTTGCAACACAAAATCGATCACATCAGGTAACTTATTCATGTCAGAAGGCCAGTAAGTTGGTTCTCCGGTAGTGATGCTCACCAAATTATTCGCCTTCATGGCTTTAGCTAATTCTCTGCCCTTGGGCGATGTCAGTCTGGAACCCCACAGCCGATTTTTGGCATTATAATCGCCACCAGCTAAGAATCGGTTTCCTAGTGTGTTGAAGAAACGTTCAAAATCGATGTTTTGTTGTTATATTTCGGTGGACAATAGATGGCAGAGACAGTGTATTTTCCAGTTTTGTCTTCTATTACTACGCTGGTGGCTTGTAGCCATTCCTTTTCATATTTGTTAGTTTCATAATGTTTAATGCTGTCACGTATGATTACCGCTGTGCCACCATGAGCTTTGCCGACTGTGGGGTGTTTGGTGTGATAGACTTTGTATTTGGGAATTTTTATGTAGTGTTTGTATGTAATGTGCGCTTCCGATATCAACATTATGTCTATTTCTTGATTACTTAGAAATGTTTTACTTCTTGTAAGTGTTGATTGAGCCCATTGGCGTTCCAGACAGCAATTTTATATTTGTGTTGTTGTTCCATTATAGTTTTGCTGACGAGGAGGGTCAAGAGGTTTAGCATTGTGCTCATATTTCTGGCGTTTTCCTTGTTTTGCTCTATGAGTTCTCTTATTAAGTTTTTTAGTTCATCGATGTCGTTACTATTTTGTTTAGTAGAGGTATGGTTTCTTGGTTCTGCATTGATTTGTTGAGGGTCATTAATATGTGCTTGCATTTGTGGCATTCCTTGTGAAACCGGGAGTTGTGGGAAGGCAGCATTATAATTTTCTGGCTCTCTATAACCCCATGCATTATCCCGTGGTTGTTGGTTTGGTAAAGTTACGTTTGGTTGTTCTGTTTGCTTTTTTCTAAGAGATGGGTGGAGTCTTTGTTGTAACTCTTTGTGGACGACGCAGCCTCGATAATTTGCTGGGTGATTTTTTTCGCAGTTTGCACACCTGACCTTGTCATCCTTTACTTTTCGTTCACATTTTGCAGTTTCGTGACTGCCTGCGCATTTAACGCATCGATATGTCTTTCGACAGTAGTTTTTTGTATGTCCGTATTCCTGGCATCTTAAGCATTGTGGTATGATGCGTTTGGCATGTGGAGGTTCAAATTTTACCATTGACCTATCCAATTCTACAATTTTATATATTTCCTTATTGTTCTCCTTGGATTTGAGGTCCACAAAAAACATTGACGTTGGCTCCTTGGTTATTCTGTGTTTTATGTTCCACACATTTGTTACTTCATGTCCTAGTATTTTCAAATTATCTATAATCTCGTCCTTTGCTGTTGAGTGATGTAGCCCCTTGAGTACTGTCCGAAAGGTTCTTTCCTCCTTGAGTCTGTACGTGACATATTGGGTTTCTTTTCATCTAGGGCCGCAATGATTGGTTTGAAATGCTCTGATTTAAGTATCTGTAACTTGACCTTATTGTCTGCCAGTACCTTTAATGTATAATCGTCTTTTGCTATACCTTTAATAAGTTTATGTAGTGGGGCAATGTTTCCCACTCCATGTATAGTTATGGGTGGTGGTTTCGATACGGAATCTTGTGGGTCTTGTCTTTTATGTGCATCACCTTCCTCTTCGGTTAGGGGTTCAAATCTATTTTGTGTTTCAACTGGACTACGAGTGCTTAACCAATAATAATCAGAGATCACTGCTTGTTTTATAGGTATTGTTAGTTCTGGGCTGCTTTTGCGTCTTCTTTTTTTATTTTGATGAATTGAGTATCCTTCGTTGTCTTGTCTAGGTTGTACAATTTGTTGGGTTGACATAATCGAGCAGTTAAGATCTGCGGGCGGTGTGTCAACTCTGTACCCATCATTAGTTGACAGTGTTACTGGAGGCGGCCAGATCGCTTGAAGTTGGGGCAAGTGCGCCCTGGTGATTTTGTGGTGGTTGTGCCTTTAGATTAAGGTTACTAGATTCATTCGATGGTACAGTGGCCACGGTGGTCACTAGTCGATTAGACTCCATTTCATCACCTTGCTCTATGTGTATTGCTTGTTTATCACTCTTGGGTGACGTTGATGTTATATTTTTATTTATGCAACTAGGGCAGCTCCATTGGAGATACTCTCCGCCTTGGTTTAATTCGTTCAGCGTTTCCAGGGTCATTCCAATACATTCGATGTGGTAAATATGTTTGCACCTCATTTTGCACTGGATGCAGTCTTCATATCTTGTGGGAATTCTAAAACACACACCACATGTATTCATTTTACCTGCGTAATTGAATTAAAATGATTTTCTATTTAACGAAAGCAACGTATGAATTGCGATATAATCAACGAAAGAGATAAAGAAGGCAAATCTTGCTAAAATTAGCAATATATAAATTAAATTTAAGATTTAAATATAATAGAAACTGTAATTTTAGAAAGTGGGGGTCCGAGGGTACGAAATACTTCTCAGATGCACATTAAAATTGTAAAAAAATTACAAACTTATGACTTTCAGTATTAAATGATTAATAGAAGAACATAAAATTTCACGTTAAACTTTGCAAGAGAATGCTAAAAAACGTAGATCGAATCTAAGCAGACACTAAACTTTCTTGCGACCGTCTTCGTGCTTCGGGGGCACGTAAAGTCGTCGGTACCTCTATATTGATAAATTGGAGTTACGGGCACATCTGAGGGCAGCATTGACAAGCAAAACAAAAAATTTAATTTTATATGCTCGTTACAGGCAGTTAAATTTAAACTATTAGATGTATATTAATACTTTATTTTAAATTTGTAGTTATATGAATCAATAAAATTTGAAACAAAGTTGTTTTAATGACCAATTTCTTTAACTTTAATAATTTTATGGTTATAATAACATTTTTAATGACAAATTTTTTTGTATACAAAGCCGACATTTTAAAAAGTTTCTCTCTTGTGCTATTTTTAACAGTCAAAAGAAGGTAAATCAATTTTTTCAACTTGTAAGTTAATATAAAGTTTCAGCCACATAGCATTGTGTCAGCAACAATTTGAAAACTAAAAAGTCTACTCCTTCATAATCAAATTTAAAAGGTATAAAAATGTGTGCTTGAAATGTTACGTTATTTGTCTGAAGCGTATGAAATTATATTTTTCATCAAAATCGTCAAAATGAACGTTAAAAAGTGATGTTTACAGATCGGATTTATAAGAATTTATACAAATTCTTTTCTAGATAATTCCACACATTTGATTTTTTGATACTTCACTTGTTTTTGCAAATTTTATGTAAAATTATGTGAAAAGCTTTGAAGAATATCAAATTGTAGACAGTAAAATATGCATATAAATCCGGTCTCTAACTGATGTTATACGATTTTGCAAATAACTCCAAAAGTGACGTCCAATAAGTCCTTGCCCTTTTCAGTGATCTGGAAACTCTATTTAGGTTATGCGCACTACATTCCATGTGGGTGTTGGTATATTTTTAATAAAAATTGATTAGAACACACAGCCGATCTACTTAACATCCGCCATAACGTAGTTTTCTCTGTATGAGTGCAGCGACAACGCGGTAAGACTCTTGAAATGAGAGAAAATACTTGATGAAAAGCAGAAAATCCAACTTTAATTTCTTCGATTCATATTTTAATTAGCCTCAAAGTCATCATTGAATTATTCTGCTCATTATTATTAGCTTGTGCAAGGAAGTTCCACAAGAAACTTGAAAATTAACAAACCGGAATTGTTACGCACAAGTTCAATTAATTTAAATTCCGTGCTAATATTTTTAAAAATTAAATTTTGAATTTTCCCCACACAGAAATTAATCACGAGTAAAAAAGCAAATTGGCGCAAGTTCTACTATATGGAAATGAACGCTTCATACTTATTGAATGATTAACATTTTTGTGTTCATTAAGGACTATACAATTCACTTTGAAGCAAATTTTTGTCTCTTTGTAATTATTAAAATTTATTCCGTTTTATCGCGCCTTGGTAATTACCCTATTAGCGATGTTTAAAGTTATGCAGCAAAAAGACTATTTCGAAAAGTTTCGCAAAAAATTTGACCAAAAAGAGTTTAATCGGAACCGCTCGCATTGTGTGTGATTATGCGAAATTTTTTAATACCACCACAACATCAAACTGGTTTGAATCGAAATTATAGTGTAGCGTGTGGTAAACCATCATGAAATAATCATCGAGGAGTTTTTTTAATCTACCGATAAAAAAAATTACCAATTACTACTGCGTAGTACGATTTGCTACATTTAAAAAGGAGTTTAGAAAAAAAGCAAATTTAAAAGTTATTACTTAAAGGAAGTCGTTTTCCTTCATTCTAAACGTCTTCAGGAAATGTTTTTTGATGCAAAACGTTGCTAAATTTCTCCAATAAGCAAACAAATGTGAATGATTTTCTTATTTGTAAGTTATTATCTCGCGTTCACAAATTCGCACGATTTAAATGTTCAAGGTACAGTCGGGAAAACAAACTCGGCAATCATTTTTCAAAAGGATTTACGGATGTCAAATTGTCGAATTCTCCAGGACATATGTTCTTTCAGTGGAAATGGTACTAACATGATAATAAGCTGTCAATTTAAGATGCCTCTAACATACAAACCTCAGGGAGTAGAATAAAGTCGATAAAAGAATTACCCTAATCAGAAAGTTGAGATTTTCCGAACGGAACGCGGTTACTGAATTTCACAAGCCTTATCAGAGCTTTAACTCGTCAATCCTTCCAAATTTACAGACGCTTCTATTTAAGATCGTTTGTCAGTTAACGTAATAAATGGTGCGATGCGAGTTTTCTCTAATTCAATCGAAATACGTTAAGTCCTCATAATGCATGGCTAGAAACACGTCAATTAGACTCTCTAATTGAATACTTACAAAATAATCTATATAGAAATAATAAACAGAATTAAATTTAACTCTCGATTTTTAATTTACCACCCACTTTACCAATCAAGTGGGAACTTAATTTACCTCAATTGTTTTACTTTAAAAACCTTTTAGGTTAAATTGTGACAAACGATTGCAACGCTGCTAACCACGCCCCATTAAGTTTGGTAAACTTAAACGACCGTCAAAAAAGTGAAAACAAACTCTTGGCAGCCCTAAGAGCCAATCAACAGGTGTTAACTTGATTAGAAAGTTTGATACAAAGGTATCGTATGCCTACGCACATCTTCCCCCTGGTGTCTGAAATTTAACCACAAAGCATTTTCGTGCCAAAGGAAAACCCTTTGAAGATAATCCTCAGAGTATTCCATCACCAAAATACCCACCAATACGCAAAGATACAGACAGATGTCAACATTCCTTGTAACTCCTGGAACAAACACTATAAACTAACTAACTAACTACCTTTCCCTAACGGTGGAAATCACTCCTAGTCACAAAACTGCCCAAGTAAATTACAAAGCCATAACCAACCCCCCAAGCAAGATCAGCGGTTTATTTTTGCAAACCACTTTTCAAATCTGATTCAAACGTTCACTCAGATCTGAACTCGGCGTTTCTTATTCGGTTTTCTTCAAATCGAAACGATAAACTGTATCGGCCAAAGTATCTGATTACTTTTACTTTGAAAATATTAGATTGATTTTTTGAATAGTTTTCGCTTTTTTAGGCGTATTTTAAAAATTAATTATTTAGTATTATTAACCTAACTAATATTCCTCATATTATATTGAATTTAGTAAAAATACTGATTGAAAAATAATTAAATTAACTTTTTCCAGAGAAAATTTAATTACCTAACTCTTAGTTGTAAAAGGTTATAAAGCTACAGACATTTTTTTAAATAAAATTTTATTAATTATTGCTTTAGGTTTACCAATTTTATGGTAAATGGCCGCAAACTTTAAACAACCATAATTTCGTGCAAAATCAACCTGAAATCATAGGAATGTAATTAAATCTTTATCGAATGACGTTAATTTTGTAAAAACTCAAAGCAGAAATGAAAATATAAAAACAATCTTCTTTAACCCCCCCCCACACTCCAAATTTTGCGAATAACTCCACAAAGTATTGGCACCAACTTTTCAATAAAAATTTATTAAAAAATCTGAATTTCCTGAGAGTATGGTTTTTTCAAATTTTTAAAAATTTTAATCAATTTTTTTACTAATATTTCACTGTTAATCGATTTGAAGAAAAACTGATCTTAGGTTTTCTATCCTCTGATTTTAAATCGGTTAGTGCCTATTAATCCGATCTCTGTAATCATCACTTACAGTGATATGTGTATATTGCACACTAATATCGTGCCAATATTGAGGAAACATCGAAAGGCAATATAAATCATCAATATTGGCACAATATTGCACCAAGCTTAAACCAATATTGAGTCTATATTGGCGCATTACTAATTGTAGCCAATATCAATCCGATCTCAATAATCATCACTTACAGTGATATGTGTATATTGCACACTAATATCGTGCCAATACTGGCTGAACATCGGCAAGCAATATAAATCATCAATATTGGCACAATATTCCACCAAGCTTAAATCAATATTGTTGCAATATTTAATCTCTATATTGGCGCAATATTAATTGTAGCCAATATCAATCCGATCTCTATAATCATCACTTACAGAGATATGTGTATATTGCACACTAATATTGTGCCAATACTGGCTGAACATCGGCAGGCAATATAAATCATCAAAATTGGTACAATATTGCACCAAGCTTAAACCGATGTTGATGCAATATTGAGTTTCTATATTGAAGCAATATTAATTGTAATCAATATCAATTCAATTTTTATAATCATCACTTACAGTGATATAATATGTATATTGCACACTAATATTGTGCCAATATTGGGTGAACATCGGCAGGCAATATAAATCATCAATATTGATACAATATTGCACAGAATATTGTACAATATTGATACACTAATATTGTGCCAATATTGGGAGAACATCGGCCGGCAATATAAGTCATCAAATATGCCTGTTTTAACCACTGCTGGATTATTTAGCTAGTATTGGCCAATATTTAGCCAGTACTGGGGAGTATTTAGCCATAAAACACTACGCTGGCCAAGCGTCTTGGTGAATGCGTTTTATACCTACTACCAGGTAAGACGGTCAGAATAAAGTTTTTACTCCACCCGGGTTTGAACCGGGACCGCTCGGCTTAGTAGTTGACACATTTCTTGGTCTTTCGAACCAATCAATATTAAATCATCAGTATTTGCACAATATTTCACCAAGCGTAAACTAATGTTGGTGCAATATTGAGTCTCTACATTGGAGCAATGTTAATTGTAGCCAATATCAATCCGATCTCTATAATCATCACTTACAGTGATATGTGTATATTGCACACTAATATCGTGACAATATTGGCTGAACATCGGTAGGCAATATAAATAATCTATATTAGTGCAATATTGCACCAAGTTTAAACAACAAATTCTAGTGCAATATTGAGTCTCTATATTGACGCAATATTAATTGTAGTCATTACCCAACCCCCAGAGTAAAAACAATATTCTGCCAGAAAAATAAAACTGAGGATGGATAGATATAAATAATACAAACCAGTTTTAAACAATCGGCAGTTTAAATTTGAATACGGAAAGGCAGAAATTGCAAGTTAAGGTTTAATTTGTATATATTTGTTGTAACTTGTTTGTTTATTTATTGTTCATCGTTTGTTAACAGTTGTAAATTTCTTTCTTTGTAGAAATATTTAACGCTGCGATTACATTAGAAATATTTCTGCCTTCCCTAATCAGTAGCTTTTATAACATCAATGTTGCACCAATATTGGTTTAAGTTGTTGCAGTATTAGCTAAAGATCTTCTGGATATTTATAATCAATATTAATAAATTAGCAATCTATAGTATATTGGTGCAATATTGAGTTTCTACAGTAGCAAAAATGGCTACTATTAATATTGCGCCAATATAGGAACACAATATTAAAATATTGGTTTAAGCTTGGTGCAATATTGGCTAAAGATCGGCCATTGAAAATATTGAAAATCGTAATATAGAAGAAATATTGGCTGAAAATTGTCGGGTAATATTTAATATTAGCACAATTTTCACCAAACCTAAACCAATACTGGCACAATATTGGCGCAATATTAATTGTAGTCGATATTGCGCTACTATAGAAACTCAATATTGCACCAGTATTGGTTACCAATTTTTTAATATTGATGACAAATATTTGAATATTTGTCGTTAATATTGCCTGCTGATCTTCAGTCAAAATAGGAACTTAATGTTGGACGTGCAACATTGGCTGATGATCGGCAGCGAATATTGGTAATCGTAATGTTAAACAAATATTAACTGAAGATCGTTAGACCATATTAAGAGTTAATATTAGAACAACTTTAACCAATATTGGTACAATATTTAGTTCTTGTATTAGCGCTCTATTAATTGAAGCCAATATTGCCCTACTATAGAAACTTTATATTGAAATTAAAATCTGTATTATTAACCTCTGATAATATTAATATTAGATTAAAATTTTATTTAATTAAAATTAAATAATAAGTTCTTATATTGACGCAATATTGTCTGAAATAGGCAGGTAATATTAGAAATCCCAATATTGACTGAAAATCGTCAGGCACTATTAGTAGCCAATATTGGTGCAATATTGAGTTCTTATATTTGCGCAATGTTGAGTTCTTATATTTGCGCAAAATTGGCTGAAGATCGGTAGGCAATATTTCTTATCAATATTAAAAGATTGGCAGTCAATATTGGTGCAATATTGAGTTTCTATAGTAATGCAATATTGGCTAAAGATTGGCATGCAAAATTTGTCATCAATGTTAGCGCAATACTAGAAATCAATATTGGATGAAGGTCGTCAGACAATATTAGTGTGGCTGATTTTTGCAATATCGCGCCAACATTCAATATTACTCCAATATTTTATACTACATGGGTAGCCTGGTGCTGTTGCCAAATTTTGTTTTTTGGTGGGAACGACCCAAATATAATAATACTCAGTATGGTAAAGGAAATTAACCTGTGAGTTAGACAACTACAGCAACGTACTTGTGCAGATTACATTTTAAAATCATTATGCAAAAACATAAACAATTTAAAAAGCTTATTGAAACTTCGTTTTAATCAATTTAATCTTGACATGTATCATAAAACCGTCAAACTTTCCCACAAGGGTAACTTTGCACTAAAATAATATAAGCATCAGTGACGAAATAAATAAAGAATGAAAATTTTTGAGCCTTGGTTTTCGGTTGATAACAACAACTTTTGCCATCAGCTGACGCAGTTATTGCGTAATTAATTATTGCGTAATTTTTTTGGGTGCAAAGTTACCCCTTTTAGACAAAGTTTGACGGTTAGGTTAGGGTACAGAAAATTGTAAAAATGAATTTTAAAATGGAGGTAATCGAAGTGGGAGGTCTATTACATTTTTGAAGTAAATAAAAATTGTTAATTTGAATTTTAAGGTAAAACTATGATGACTGATTCAACAGTAAATTAAAAAAAAACTAAAGTTAAAAAGAACTGTTAAAAATTAAAAATTTTTTCACTTTTGACGACTACAACCAAATTTCAAAAAGGAATTAGTTTCATAACAGCCATTATTGTGTAAAAACGGGGGGGGGTTAGTTTTAAAAAGTTCCATGATAAATAAACGTGCAGACGCAAAATGAAATAAAAAGTTTAGAAGTTTAAAGTTATGCAGAAAATAGAGTAAAGTAAGTGTAATTAATAAAAAATTGGATGGCTAAAGTTAAAAAAATAAATAAATTTACAAAATAATATATTGAAATTTTAGAAATCGAGGTTTAATTGATGCCGTAAATTGGTGATTTAAATAAAAATTAGCAAAAAATTACAAAGCGATGTGTGAGCAAGGAAACGTAGAAAAATTGGAAATAGCAAAAAACACATCACGCACGGTAAAAAAATTTTAAAATTTAATAATAGAAATTTAAAAGCATACTTAATTTAATTATAACAAAATTGTATACACAACAGAGTGGTCACAAATAAAATTCCAACATTATTTTAATTTATCAAGTTTTCAATTACTGAGAACATTTTAATTTAATTTATTTTAATTTCAACTTAAATTCCCTAACGTAAATTGTAAATTGTTATCACTGAGGGGTTAACCGCTGGTGAAGTTTTTTGTACACATCTTATGAAGTACATGAAATCTCATGTGAAATACATGAAGTACTTGTAAAGTACATAAAATACTGGTAAAATACATGAAGTACGTGTAAAGTACGTAAAATACATATATGTTAAGTATATTGAAGTACAAGTGAAGTATCATGAAGTTAATACATTTTTAGTGAACCAGGCAGGATTCAAGACAAATCAAATTAAAAAATGGCTACACAACTAAAAAGAAATTCAAGACAATCCAAGAATTACAATAGACAATTACAAGAAGTGTTTTAAGTAAAACATTTTTTTAATCTTTATTTTTTCAGAAAATTTTAAAAAGAAACAGCATCAATCACAGCACCAATTAATAAACACCAATCCTCTTCCATTGCGAATTTTTTATTCAAAAAAGTCTAAATCTATTGTGCAATGTTCTTTATTCCAAAATGTGCGCACTGGAGGATCTTCCACACCCCCAGACCTCCTGAATTAATTAATCAATTTTTTATCAGAAGTAAACTGAAGATCTTCCGTTGCAAAGGCACTGGAGGGTGTTCTACACCCCCCAGATTAAGTAGTTTATTTTATATCAAAAGTAAACTGAAGATCTACCGTTGAAGAGGCACTGGAGGGTGTTCCACACCCCAGACCCCGGTTTAAATAATTTATTTTTATTAAAAGTGTTTTATTAAAAGTACTTTTGATGGACCCCGGCTCAAGTAGTTTATTTTTATCAGAAGTAAACTGAAGATCTCCGTTGCAAAGGCACTGGAGGGTGTTCTACACCCCGGATTAAGTAGTTTATTTTATATCAGAAGTAAACTCAACATCTCCCGTTCAAAGGCACTGGAAGGGGATCCACACTCCCAGACCCCCGGTTTAAATAATTTATTTTATTAAATGTGAATTAAATATTTAAGCATATCTCAAGTTTCTTAAAATTAGCTATGGCCAAGTAAATGTGTTTAATTCGTAATTTGACAATTAATTATAAACTGCTGGGCGGGGGGGGGGTCTGGGGGGAAACACACTCCAGCGCACAAATTTCGGAATCTCGGTAAGTCTCTGAAATACTGATGAAGTACGTAAAATACAATGAAGTATCAATGAAGTAGGTGAAGTACCGTGAATTATTGATGGAGTACGGTGAATTACTGGTTAAGTACGTGAATTCCGTGAATTACTGCTGAATTATATGAAGTAAGAAGAAGTATGGAAAATTATTATGAAGTACGTGAAGTTAATTGTACACGATTTCTTCTGGCGGTTAACCCCTCGGTTATCACAAAAAGAGAATTTTACTTAATTCCCTAAACAAAAAAGCAAACAACAAATTAACAGCTTCTGCCACCCAGAAAAAATGATCATTAACAGAACTAATTAAATTTAGATGTAAGAGTGTCATTCAAGGCACCCAACTTTAAATTTAAACAGTAGCAGTAATTATTTGAATCGTAGCAATATATTTGAAAGGCATGAGTCGGTGATATACAGCAATAATTTTAATGGAGAAAAAGGAAAAAGAAGAATTGCTAATGGTTTTAGATTCCAACCGGCAAAATAAAAGTGTCGACGAAATGCTTTCTGCTGAGGCACATAGAGGGCATATATTATAATGAGCAGTGGAAAAAAAATTGAATATAAATTTCATAACACCATTTTAGTATGTTCGGCGCACTCTGCCGACGTACATCGCTGTCAGTCTACAATATGCGCACCTGAGCAGAACTTACAAACCACTTCCCGACTTGAATGTGATTTAAATGTCAACAGACGTGCGCAGCGTTCAACTGACCGTGAGTTATACATTGCGCTCTGTTCTAACAGAAGTCAGAAGTGCACAAACTGTTAGTAATTTTATTTTGTTAATGGTGGCGCCCTATTTTACATCGATTTTGACATTTTAGCACCGGCGCACACGCATTATTTTCTATAGCCCTACATCAAATTAAATCCTAGGTACGGGCCTGTTAGCACCAGTTTTACATTATTATGTCATTACATGTAAATAATTAAAAGCATCCTGTGTGCAAAACATATTTTTAATTTCGAAAACTGATGGTTTTTCAGTTCAAGACGAGTAATCGTTTAAAGTTTGATGAAGCACAAATAAAAATGATGAGCAATTTTACGTAACAAGCGTAATTTATTATTAGCCTTTTATGCAAAGTTGTAAAATATGTAAATGGTATCTAAAATAAAATCTTGTTTTTGTGTTGCTTGTGCTTTCATCTTCATCCAAAATGAACTCGATTACGTTCCTCTGAAAGAATTCAAACAAATAGCAATCGCTGCTGGCACAATTTGAAAAGTGAGGCAAGTGGAAATGTAACTCAATTCTCTCCAGATTAATAATTTTCAATAGACGCTAAATTTAACGATGCCGAAGTACGCATTATTTATTAGTTTTTATTTAAATTAAGACGCATTACTGGCTACTTTTTATAGGCAGAACCGTACTTTTACCTTAAAAATTTAAAAATAAATTCGTTTCTAGAAGCGATTATAGATTGCGGAACGGACTCAAAAGCCTATGAGAATTTTTCTCAAGCAATTACTTCGAACTGCATCACAATTCAAAGAGAAAATTGCTTTGAACCGCTTTAGAAATGCTTCAAAGATCTCCACACAAATATTTTCATTCTTAAAATTAGTGTAATTTTTTTCCAAAAGTGATTCGAGCTTTTTCGCTCCTTTTAAAAAGCAAATAAGTCTTACAACCCACTTTTCCTCTTTGCTATATGTTGGTGGTCAAAAGAAAATTTATAAAATGCAAATTTGTGCGATCTTACTGACGAAAATAATTCAAAAATGATGTAGGGGGCCGGAAATCGACGCGCACTCCGCGTCATGGATACGTCGTAAAGCCGTACTAAAAGTTTCCAAAATGGTATCGTGTTCATAAACAAGAAATTAATTAAGCTCCTTTCGTATTCAAGCCTTGCCTGTAAATTTATATCCAGAAGATGCAACATCGCATGCTAACACTTTATAAATTCTTTGGTCATTGACAGATTCGTTGATGAGAATATTGAATCGGTGATTTAGACGATGGACGACTTCCTCCATAAATAATAAAAATATTGCACCCTACGATTTAATTTTATTATTCCTGAACGCACCGATAAATTTATTGTGTGGTACTAAACAGTAGGTGACCATTAACTTGTGCTCAAATCCTTTCTCATCAATCGTGCTGCCACATCCGTTTCAAACCTACAGACGCATGGCTAAAAATACAATTGTTTTACGTGGTTTACACCTTGATTTATGTAAAGTTTAGAAAAGCAATAAACTGCTAAGTAAGTTCCATTTTTATTTAAATGAAAAATGCCAAGAATGATCAAATTAAATTAAATTAAAACAGCATTTTAGTGTAAATTTACGGTTTATGGCTCAGCCGGTTCAGTTATAATTCGGCTGTGGATGGAGAAGTAGCAAAACAAACTTTTGCTTTTGTGTGCGTGTATTCGCAGTCGTCACAGGCATCTGACAACGTCGATTTTAACGCAAAAAGTTGCATCGAAGTTTCAGACGTGATATAGAAATTTTAAATTTTGTAGTGATCTGGATTTACCCTCCAATTGTGCGCGTCGTTGGACTGGATTAACGAGATTCCAGTTGTTAAATTAGCGAATGAATTAACGAGCTTCCATACTAAACAGAACGGACTTCATCTTTTGTATTTCCTAAAATTATTAAATTAAAAGAGATTATTCACAAACTGTTTTTATTTTCAATTTGACAGAAATAGTTTCTCAGGATTTAAAGACGGGGTTCGTTCAATTAAGCTAGAGATTTACCAAGAGATGGCGCCTTTTTGACAAGAATTACCTTATTGACAAAAAAAATCTAGATTCCAAATAATTATTATTGTATTGATTTCATAAAACGTAAATTTTTTTATTCAAAGCCGGATCTATGAGAACTCTGCAGATCTTTTATTTAACGTCTCAGATTACTCAAAGTTACATCAGCTGATTGGTAGATAATTGCAATTATCCGCATTTAAAATCCGCCATTGTATTTATCTTTAAGAGTCTATAACGCATAATATAATAAATATAAAGTCAATATTCTTAATTGTACCTTTCAGTGCGGCCTTTAGGCCGCACAACTTTAGCAATCTAATTGAACTATAATAATTACTCCGTGGTTTAAATTTCACGTTAAGCTGTAAGTTTTCTCCAACACAAATATAATTTTTGTGCAATAATCTTATTAAAAATTCAGTTTCCATCTTAGAAACTTTCCGCCATATTGGAAAATGGCTGCAAATTTAATTGTTTTTAATACCGGATAAACTAACAATTACATCACAAACTGTTTAAACAATGATCAGTTATAATACTCTCTAAGGAAAAAACTTTACCCATATTTGCCTTGAATCAATCACTGAGCCACAGTCATAAACTGAACTGATCTTTCAATCCAAAATTCAAAAATCACAAAAATCAGGCTAAAAATGAGCTTAAAAATTCAGTTTTTCCTATATAAATGGCCTCACCAAACGAAAGGGGGCATTAATACAAGACTTTTCAGGTGAGATAGAATTTTATAGGTCCTAAATTGAGCCCATAATTCAATTTAGAAGCTTAGGAAATTCCTATAAGAAACACAGAGAAGAAAAAGTTTTATAATTTTAATTTCTGTCGGACTCAGGATATTTTTAATAAGTTAAACCCTTGTATGGCCCCGTGATTCTAAGAGTTATTATTTCTAGATTATTTTAGCTTCAGATATTTTAATGACTTTTGTTAGCTGTCCCTCGGATCTGCCGGTTTGAGTTTGATATTTTCGAGTTCTGCCGGGAAGTTTTTTTTTAATTGTTCTGAAAGCGAAGGCATCACAAACCATTTGCAATTATAATATTATAAATATAAAATTACTTTTAAGACTAAAAACAATTTTTAATTTTCGATGGCATGGATTACAGTTTCAAAAAAGCTAACGAGCCGATGGGAAAATTGCATTCTAAATTAATTTTTAAAGACTTTTTTTCCAAAATTTGTAAACTGACCTCAAATTTTATTTTTTTTATGTGTCTAATGCATTATTATCTTTCATAAATCGTTTATTAAGTTGCGAAATTATGGTTTTAGGAAGTTTTAAATTTTTGGAAAAATGTTTGTAAAAAATTTAAAAAATTAGGTTTTAAACCTTACTTTTAATTTTCTTAAACTAAACTTTTAAACATAATTTCCCGACATTTTTCTCGGCCTTCGGCCTCACTTAGGGAAACCTGACAAAAATTATAGGTCATTGTTGCTCGGCCTTCGGCCTCACTCG
Organism: Lycocerus yunnanus; assembly: GCA_036346125.1. NCBI lineage: Eukaryota > Metazoa > Arthropoda > Insecta > Coleoptera > Cantharidae > Lycocerus > Lycocerus yunnanus. The sequence goes on from JARFIX010000052.1 coordinate 7,244,173, forward strand.
GAGGGTAAGGACAGAAATTATAAAATAAATTTATGGTTTATTACCAACTTAACGATACATTTCGGTTACATATTAAAATAAACAGACAACGTTCATAAATATATATTAGAGGATAAGCCATTTTATGTAATGAAAAAGCCTAATTAAAAAAAGTTAATTTAGTAATAATTACATTATAAAAGCCTAAATTTATGTAACAACTTGTGAATTTGTAATGTACACATAAACGAATTCAAAATTATTATTCCCCAGTGCGGCCTTTAGGCCGCACAACCTAGGCCTTCTAGTATTAATATAATATTTATTCGATCTGAAAACACCTCAATTTTTTTGCGTTAATTTAATTTGCGTTTAGTGTACTAATTTGAAATGAATTGAAATTGAAAAGAATTAATTAAAAGTTTCCGAAGTCACTAATTACGCACCTATAACCTATAAAAATATAAATTGGCTGTTTTTACTTAAAAATTATGTAGATTTCAATTAATATTTGCTAATATATAAATTTTAAATTGAAATATCCCAAAAGTGGGGTGTTTATTGTAATGAATTACTATTTAAAATTAAAAATACAAAATGGCGTCGTCAAAAAAGGCCCTAATTAGTTTATAAAAATTTTATTAAATACATGTATACAAATCGGAGGGTTGACCACCTAGTGTATTTGGTGTACATAATTTTGTAAATGAAATTTTAAAAATTAAAATTTGCAGTTAGCAAATATCGCAAATGTGTGTAAATTTTACAAGTTTATGCAATTGTTTGAAAATTTCTGCAATTGTTTGCAAATTTTTGCAATTGTTTGCAAATTTTTGCAATTGTTTGCAAATTTTGGGAAAAGTTTGCAAATGTGTAAATTTTATAAATGTGTTAAATTTTGCAAATACCTGTAAATTTTGTAAATGTCTGTAAATCTTGGCAAACATCTCTGTAAAGTTTTGCAAACAATTGCAAAATTTGCAAATTTGTGTAAATTTTTGCAAATGTGTATAACATTTTACAAATGTGAGTACATTTTTGCAAATGTGTGTAAATTTTACAAATGTGAGTACATTTTGCAAATTTGTGTAAAGTTTTACAAATGTGTGTACCTTTTGCAAATGTCTGTAAATTTTTGAAATGACTGTAAATCTTTGTAAGTGTCTGTAAATGTCTGAAATTGTTTGTAAATATCTGTGTAAAATTTTGCAAATGTTTGCAAATTTTGCAAATGTTTGCAAATCTTGTAAATTTTGTAAATTGTGTAAATTTTGGAAATGCTTGTAAATTTTGTAAATGTCTGTAAATTTTGCAAATGACTGTAAATATCTGAAATTGTTTGCAAACATCTGTGTAAAATTTTGCAATTGTTTGCAAATCTGTGTAAACTTTTGTAAATGTGTAAATTTTTGCAAATGCTTGTAAATTTTTGTAAATGTCTGTAAATTTTTGCAAATGACTGTAAATTTGAAATTGTTTGCAAACATCTGTGTAAAATTTTGAAATGTTTGCAAATCTGTGTAAACTTTTGTAAATGTGTGTAAATTTTTGCAAATGCTTGTAAATTTTGTAAATGTCTGTAAATTTTTGCAAATGACTGTAAATATCTGAAATTGTTTGCAAACATCTGTGTAAAATTTTGCAATTGTTTGCAAATTTTGTAAATGTGTAAATTAATTTTGCAAATGTGTGTAAATTTTTGAAATGACTGTAAATCTTTGCAAATGTCTTAAATGATTGAAATGTTTGCAAATATCGTTGTAAATTTTGCAAATGTTGTAAATTTTGAGAATCTGTAAATTTTGCAAATGCTGTAAATTCTGAAATTGTTTGCAAATATCTGTGTAAATTTTGCAAATTTTGCAAATTGTTTGTAAATTGTGTAAAATTTTGCAAATGTTGTAAATTTTGCAAATGTTAACTGTAAATTTTGTAAATTTTAAATTTGAATACTGTAAATATCTGAAATTGTTTGCAAACATCTGTGTAAAATTTTGCAAATTGTTTGAAATTTTGTAAATGTAAATTTTGCAAATGCTGTGTAAATTTTGCAAATGTCTGTAAATCTTTGCAAATGTCTTAAATGCTGAAATTGTTTGCAAATATCTGTGTAAAAAGTTTTGCAAATTGTCTTGAATTTTGCAAATGTTGTAAGAAATACTGTAAATCTTTGCAAATGTCTGTAAATGTCTGAAATGTTTGCAAATATTGTGTAAAGTTTTGTCTGTAAATTTTTGCAAATGTTTGTAAATTCTGTTAAAATGTTTGCAAAATCTGTGTAAATTTTGCAAATTTTGCAATGTTTGTAAATGTGTAAATTTGCAAATGTTTAAATTTTGAAATGCTGTGTAAATTTTGAAATGCAAATTGTAAATTTTGTCAAATGTTGTAAATTTTTGCAAATGCTGTAAATTTTGAAATACTGTAAATTTGCAAATCTGTGAAATTTTGCAAATGTTTGCAAATCTGTGTAAATTTTGTAAATGTGTGTAAATTTTTGCAAATGTTGTAAATTTTGTAAATGTCTGTAAATTTTGCAAATGACTGTAAATATCTGAAATTGTTTGCAAACATCTGTGTAAAATTTTGCAAATGTTTGCAAATTTTGAAATAAATGTTAAAATTTTGCAAATGTTGTAAATTTTTGAAATGACTGTAAATCTTGAAATGTTTAAATGCTGAAATTGTTTGCAAATATTTTGTAAATTTTGCAAATGTCTGTAAATGTTTGCAAATACTGTAATAAATCTTTGCAAATGTTGTAAATTCAAATGTTTGCAAATTGTAAATCTGTGTAAATTTTGTAAATTTTGCAAATGTTGTAAATTTTGAAATGCTGTAAATTTTTGCAAATGACTGTAAATGATCTGAAATTGTTTGCAAAATCTGTGTAAATTTTGCAAATTGTTTGCAAATGTGTAAATTTTGTAAATGTGTAAAATTTTTGCAAATGTTGTAAATTTTGGAAATGACTGTAAATCTTTGCAAATGTCTGAAATGACTGAAATTGTTTGCAAATATCTGTGTAAAGTTTTGCAAATGTCTGTAAATGTTTGAGAATAACTGTAAATCTTTGCAAATGTCTGTAAATGTCTGAAAATGTTTGCAAATATCTGTGTAAAGTTTTGCAAATTTTGCAATTGTTTGTAAATATCTGTGTAAAATTTTGCAAATGTTTGCAAATTTTGCAAATGTTTGCAAATCTGTGTAAATTTTGTAAATTTTGTAAATTTTGGAAATGCTTGTAAATTTTGTAAATGTCTGTAAATTTTTGCAAATGACTGTAAATATCTGAAATTGTTTGCAAACATCTGTGTAAAATTTTGCAAATGTTTGCAAATCTGTGTAAATTTTTGTAAATGTGTGTAAATTTTGCAAATGCTTGTAAATTTTGTAAATGTCTGTAAATTTTGCAAATGACTGTAAATATCTGAAATTGTTTGCAAACATCTGTGTAAAATTTTGCAATTGTTTGCAAATTTTGTAAATGTAAAATTTTTGCAAATGTGTGTAAATTTTTGGAAATGACTGTAAATCTTTGCAAATGTTTGTAAATGTATGAAATTGTTTGTAAATATCTGTGTAAAGTTTTGCAAATGTCTGTAAATGTTTGGGAATGACTGTAAATCTTTGCAAATGTCTGTAATGTCTGCAAATGTTTGCAAATATCTGTGAAAAGTTTTGCAAATTTTACAATTGTTTGCAAATTTCACAATTGTTTGCAAATTTTGCAAACGTGTGTAAATTTTTACAAATGTGTGTAAATTTGTCCAAATGTGTTCAAATTTTTACAAATGTGTGTAACTTTTTGCAAATGTCTGTAAATTTTTGGAAAGACTGTAAATCTTTGCAAGTGTCTGTAAATGTCTGAAATTGCTTGCAAACATCTGTGTAAAGTTTTGTAAATGTTTACAAATTTTGCAATTGTTTGCAAATTTTGCAATTGTTTGCAAACTGTTGCAATTTTTGACAAATTATTGTAAATGCATATTTGCTGTATACATTTTTAGTCAGTGGGTCCCCCCTCCCCCCCGATACAAATATTTAATATTAACGATAGTAATTTAATATTAATCATTTATGTGGTAGGAGGTCAGGTTAGGTAAAATATTCAGTAAAAGTAAAAAAAAATGTTACTTGATGATTTTCTCTCAATATTTTTTAATACTGTTGATAACATTTGTTAATCACAAACATTTAGGAAAGATTAATTTTAATCGCAACACTAAAACTATAATCAGTTTAATTTCAATTCAAATTTTTAAAATTATATAGTTACAATGGTATACAACATTTAATAATAATTGTTATTAATAATTTAATAAATTATTATTAAATTATTTTATTAAATTATTATTATTATTAATAATTTAATAAATTATTATTAATAATTTAATTATTATTAAATGTCTGATGACAGCAGTAACCATTGCTGAAAGCTTAAATAATGTTCTTTTATTGTTCATTTAACTATATTTTAAAATTTATTAAAAATTCAAGGTTAATAATATAAATAATTTCAATAAGTTTAATTTCTAAGTTTTCGTCAGAAAAAGATATCATAATGTATCATACACTAAAGGAAAAAGTACATTAATTGAACACAATTTTTTTTATAAAGAAAATTATAATTTAAATTAAAAAAATAGTGATAAAATACAAGTTTTACCCAAAAACCGGTGTATCTGAAATGTACATATACACAAACCCAAAATTAATCCGCAAGTGCGGTCTTCAGGCTGCACAACCTAGGCGATTTAGTATACACTAGTTGCATATTATTCAAAATAATTAATTAAATGTTTCCGGAGACACTAATTACGCACCAAAAGTTATAAAAATAACTCAAATTTAATTAATTTTTTATCAAAAAATAATCTTTCCAATAAAAATTAATATACACTTAAAATTTTTAAGTGTAAATTGCAGTTAAATAACTTATTATTTAAGATTTTGATTAACAAATATCTGAAATATGTAGTTCTAAATTAATATTGTTATAAATTTATCAAATAGCATTTTTTTTGTTTCTTACTAAAGATTAAGGAAAGTTCTATTGTTTAAATTATTATTACTGCTACTATTTTAATGTTTAAAAATTGTTTTGTTTTGCTGCCCTCTGATTGGTTATCTCGTTAATTTATCTAATAGATAGATCATCTAAGAGATATCTCTAGGTGAAAATTTCTAACTCCTCAGTGGCATAAGCTCTTGATTTTGAAATGTAGTTTTGTTGAGAAGAAAATTAAAATTGAAATTCAATGTAATTGAACAATTTAATTTTATTGTTTATTTAACCTATTAATTTTGAAAATTTTAATTTAATAACAATTTAATTTCATTGTTATAATAAAAATTGTGTCATAAATCCAATCGCTGGGAAATGTAAAATGTAATTAAATAATCCTAAAAATCAGACGGAAAGTGCTCTTAAACTACCTCGAAAATTACAATAATAAAATAAAATTTTTGTAATAACCAAATGTTGATATTTGTTTGTGTCGCTACGTTTTTTTTTATTAAATTTGTTATTAAAAAAGTTTGTTTTAATTAATTTTTTATATTCAAAATTTTTTTTGTTTTTAATTTTAATTATATTTGTTTTAACAAGTTTTTTAATTTTACCGTGTTTGTTGCTTTACTTTGATTTTCCGGTTACTATATTTTAAATTCGCCTTGGTTTTCCGAATTTTTGTCGAGTGTCTTTTTTAAATCTTTCAGTTCAATCCTCTTTGTTTCCAATTAATTTAGCACAGTTCACTTGATTCGTAAATTTCAATTTTTAGTTGATTGCCACAACTGCGGCTCTCAATTTTTTCAAAACTTTTTTGTTAATTTAATTTTGTCTATTTAGCATAATTTATTTTTTTGTTTAGCTGATGATATCTTGAAAAGACGAAACCACTTTTACGCAAAGGAGGTCCTAAACTTTAATGTGAGTTGGAAAATTTTCAAATTGTAAAAATAATAAATTTTTTCAAATTTTATTGAACTTGAAACCTTTTAAAATATTTTATGCAACATATATTTTCAACAAGTAATAATAAACATTTACAATAATTTATTTTTTATAATTTCAGCTTCTTCACTCGGTTTACTTTTCAAAACCAAACCTTTAAGTATTTCCAACGCATTTTTGCGTCCCCACATATTGGCGTTTGTAGTGCGACTGATTTTAAAAAATAAACTTTTGGTTTTATTTTTCAAAATAAAATTTTATTCGGACTTTAATTTATTTAAATGTGTACGACGTCACTTTGTTTTTAATTTCACTGTTTGATTAGTAATCACAATTTTTTCAAATTAAAACGAAAATTTCTATTTCATGGCGATCGATCGAAGTTTTTGTTTTCTATTGTTTTCGATCAGATCAAAGGTGCGGTGTTTTTTTAAATAAATGAAAATCGAATAGCAAATAATGCTTTTTGCGTGCAATTAATATTTGATACCTGATTGCGGGTGGAGGAGCAACCAAGTGAGGCCTAAGTGCAATTCGAAAAAAGTTTGTTTGGGATTTGATAGGAAAAATAAAAGAAATGAAATAACAAAGCGCAAAACAAGTGAAGCGAGTGAATTAATTATGTGAATCGCATTTAGAATCCCGAACGAAACTATAAACTACATTAGTATCTACATTTTTTTGGACTTAAAGAAAAGGACAATGGAATGCAATCCGACACGTTGTCACTATGATTGAGATAAATTGTAGTAAATTCAGAACTTGTGTCGTGCCAGTTAAACATTGGTTCCACACGGTTTCGCACCGGCCTAGGATCCCTAGTTAATTGGTGTAATACGATCACTTCAAACTTACTCCAACTCGAACATTGTTTACAACTACTTCAAATTATTTTGTATGCAAATGAGAATTTAACGTAAATCTAAATAACAAACAATTGAATTAATACAGTTAAAATATTGACTTAGATGATTGCTCCATTTTTCGCAAAGGTATAACCAAGACCAAAAATCGTTAGATTGGATAAACATAACCACCTGGGATTATCGATTGCATTAGTTAGTACTAGTAACGGCCAAGTTATCTTGTAAGCCAATGTTGACTTGAATTTGCCACAGACAACTAAATCATATTAGAGATTTACGAGGTGGAAAATAATATTACGTTCGAAAAATCCATAACTGCATCGGAAAATATTCAATTTGCAACACCTTCGTCCAAAACGACGCATATATTTGCATCAAAAAGCTTCATCCTGGATAACATTGCAGTAACTTCTTGCTCCAGAGATTTAGAAGACGTATGTATATGCACGTACACTTCCATTTTGGTTAATGTTTTGAAATAAATTGGAAAATATAATAAGGCAAGGTGATGCCTCCAGCACAGATAATAATACATTATAAGTAAGTACGTACTCGAGATGGAAAATTTTAAATGATTTCACTTAAAATTTATTAAATATTCAAATTTAAGCAAATAATCAAATTCAATTAGGGGCTTTTATGTTTTGATGATTTAATAATAAATTCAATTAATTACGTGCTTAATAAATAATTATTTACGGTTCAAATTCGGAATTACGACTGTTTATAAAACCATTTAAATATTTTAACAACTAAATAATTATTTCAATTTCAACATGATTGTACCTCAATGACGACAGTCAATTTAATACTATGCCGATACTGGGGTATCAAATTTTGTCCTTCCTGGTCTAAATTCTTGTCACTGAGGAAGTTCAAATAATTCTCTCCGATCCTCCCTCGTATATTTTTGCAGGCGAAAGTCACTGAAGTGACTACTTATCACCACTATAAGAGGAGGGGCATCCATTCAACCCAGCGAATTAAACCATGTACATAATATAATTTTCATTATTGGAAAAACGTTGGCTATTTTCTAGAAATAACCCCCTTCCCCTAATCATAAAAAAGGTAAAACTTGCGATACAAAAAAATTTAATGCTTCTCTAAAATCACAAAGGCACTCTTAAAGTTTATCACAGTGTTAATATTTTATTATAAATTTCAATAATTATGATGCGGTGAGAACGGTGTCTATAGCTAAACTAAAATTAATTTTAGAGAGTAACCGGTTTGAAGAGTCTTGTATTTAAATTAGAGACCCACCGAATATAGAATATAACATGAAACTTATATTTTTATAATTTTTTTTTGTAAAAAGTTTCATAATTTTGTTTTTGTAAATTCTGCTTTAAAATTTTACTCATTAAACTTATTATTTTTTCAGATAATTCTTTTAAAATTGCTTTTTAATAAATTGAAATAAATAAAAAAACAACATTTTAACATCCACAAATAAAAAACTTTCAGATTAGACAATTTCATTATTTGTAAAAGAAAATAATTCTAATTTTAAATTAACTTGATTAATAATTTGAAAGCTTAAAATTACAGTAAAATATTTTATTAATACTTTTTTTTGCATGAAGTTCGAACACAAGTTCACCTTTGACAGCAATAATGCGCTATTTAAATATTATAAAAATTGGTTAATAATTGAAATTTAAACTTTCATTTTCATTCAAAACAAACATTCTCGCATGTAATCACTCGCCAGAGTGGTCAAACCTTCCCAAGCTTTTATTTAAAAAAAAACAATTTTGAAAGTCAAAAGTAGAATAAAAAAACATTTGCAAAACAAAAATTGAAATTAGAGTTAAATCTGTTGTTATGCGGTTTTTTTGTGCAGTTTCGATATGTGGAATTGTTTACATGCGGCGTATCAACAAATTTTCAAACGCATAGTATGAATAAAAAATGAAACATTTTTTAAAGAAATTCCTTTCATGTGGTTCTTATCCCCGCATAAAAAAAGGTTTAAGTATTACAGAACTATAAATGACGACAGTTCAGTTTGTTCCTGAAATATCTGCGTGAGTATTTCTGAACTTCAATTTTATAATTATTATACGTATAACCCCCTAGTTGGGGAGAAAGCTTAAGCTCCCCAACGTCAGTAAACTTATTAATTACGTGAGGTCTTTTTCTTTAAATTTTGAACCCCTCTGGTGATATTTTGTAAAATGTGTTGGGACCCCCATCCTTCTTACGTAAGATTTAGCCTACAATTGTTACCACACCGGAATCTAGTAATTTTTTACAGTGTATCTATTATAATAATGCATATTCTTTGAATTTCAAAGTTGACGAAGATTTTCATTGATTTCCCTTCCCTTTAAATGAGATTTTGACGGACCTCCCCCTCTCTTTTGAACTCACGCTATGAATGGACGTTCCCTAACGTAATACGTAAATCAGGATCAAAGTACGATATCACAGACTTTTGTCGGTAGAGATTTTCAAAATTTTTACAAAATTTGTTCGAGACTATTAAAACGAGTCAAATGTACTTATGGATGAAGTCGATATTTCCAATAATAACGCTAAAAATCGAATTTAAAAGTCATGAAAAGCGGGAAAATTTGCATTGTATTGACGGTACGAAATCCGTCGGGTTAACATCCACCCTTTTCGATTAGACCGTTCTTGAGGGATGTTTTAGTAAGTAAAGCGGTCATCAAAACCGCTTGTAGCGCCCGGAGCGGATTGGAGGGTGCAGAAAGTGCGTTTTGACAAACGCAAATGCTTCAAGACACAAATTTACCCAAAAAATTATTTTCGCAAAAATACTACTTAAATCGTCGCGGTTCAACGTTTTATTTAATAAACTGTTCACATACGTGACGGCTGCATCAAAAAAGTGATAAAGTACATGATTTGGAGTAAAATTACAAAAAAAACAAAATGGGCGGAATTTGAGATCCAAATTTAGCCTATCATAGAAACATATTGTAATTTATGATTTTTAATGCCTAAACGTAAAAATTTTTGAATCGTCCATTTTGTTCATAACGGGGGATTAGCCACTGACCAAAAATGTATACACCAAATTTGCATTTACAATAATTTAAAAAAATTTGCAAATAATTTCAAAATTTGCAAATAATGTTAAAATTTGCAAACAATTGGAAAATTTGCAATCATTTACAAAAATTTACACAGATATTTGCAAACAATTGCTGATATTTGCAAAGATTTACAGTCATTTGCAAAATGTACCCACATTTGCAAAATTTACACAATTTTACAAAATTTCCAAACATTTACAGTCATTTGCAAAGATTTATGCATGCATTTGCAAAATTTACACATTTACAAAATTTACACACATTTGCAAAATATGCAAACATTTGCAAAATTTGCAAAAATTTACACAGATATTTGCAAACAATTTCAGACATTTGCAAAGATTTACAGTCATTTGCAAAGATTTACAGGCATTTGCAAAAATTTACCCACATTTGCAAAAATTTACATACATTTACAACATTTGCAAACATTTGCAAAATTTGCAACATTTGGAAAAATTTACACAGATATTTGCAAACAATTTCAAACATATACAGACATTTGCAAAAATTTACAGTCATTTGCAAAGATTTATACATGCATTTGCAAAAATTTACACACATTTACAAAAATTTACACACATTTGCAAAATATGCAAACATTTGCAACATTTGCAAAAATTTACACAGATATTTGCAAACAATTTCAGACATTTACAGCCATTTGCAAATATTTACAGGCATTTACAAAAATTTACAGGCATTTGCAAAAATTTTCACACATTTGCAAACAATTGCAAAAATTTGCAAACAATTGTAAATCATTTACAAAATTATGTACACCAAATATACCAGGTGGTCAACCTCCCTTGGTTCATAATATTTCTAATTATATTCTCTTTCATAATTTGCTTTCATTTCTAAAAGAAATTTTGTATTTTTGGGTCTGGCGTGCCGTACCCTGCCCTAAATCAGTAATAAAGTAGGGACTAGGCCCAACACCCACTCATCCGCCCCACCCCAAATAAAAGAAGTTTTTAAATTTATATTATTTGTTGATTGAACTTCTGCGCTTAAAAATATTCATACATCACAATGAGGCCCATTTCACATTTCTGGAATTTTGTAATAATTTATTGTAATTTTTGTCTTGCAACATATTTTTACTTTTAATGTTCCGACAAAATTTGTTCCAAACCAAAGTCTGCAAGATACATAATATGTTTTTACTCAGGAGGTTTTACGAGTAAAATTAACTACGTGCTTATGGATTTTTGACAAAAAATAGAGGTTTTAGAAAATATTCTATACCTCTGAGGGTCTCTAATTTAAATACGAGATTTGTCCGATCGGTCTGAGAGTCACGCTCACAATTTTGTGACTTCAAAATGAAAATTATTTTCTTATTGTTTTTAAAATGTTTGTTTTTTAATTTTTTTTAATGAGATTATACCTAGAAATTCAAAAAACATGCATTTTTAAAAAGGCTCAAGTTAATATTGCCAAAGTTGAAAGTACACTTTTTCTATAGAAATTGCTTCACCAAATTGAAGAAGACATTTTACAAGACTATTAAGGTGAGGATGATTTTGGTGCATTCTATATATATTTACCCCACAGTTTACGTTTTAAGTTCACCAAATTCACATAAGAAACACATGAAAGATAATTATTGCGTAATAATTAAATACATTCTATTACCAGTCCGTGCGTGGTGCCTGGGTCGACATACACAACCGTCGAAAAGGTAGCAGTCGCTCCTGCGTCAAGGATTTAAAATTTCGCGTTTTTTCGCGCCCTGGGATGTTTTTTTAACTGGGCGACGCCGAAGGCGGCGTCAACCTTCAGCAAATACATTATCATTATAAAATCCACTAAAATTTAATTTTTTAATATTTGGTGGGCGAGGTTACAATTTCGAAAGAACCAATGGAAAACTGCATTCCAAATTAATTTTCAAAGCCGTTTTTTTCAAAATTTGTATACTGATCGCAAATTTTATATTTTTTATCTTCTCATCTTTCATAATTTGTTTAAAAATCTTCAAAATCAAAGTTTGGGTATCTCAGCTTCCACTCTTCAAAAATATTACTTCTAAATTTCATAGTTATTTAGAAAAGCATCTGTTATCATTAAAAAATTGCTTTTTTTAAATTTCTAGGTATATCAATTTTAAAAAAGGATAGAGGAGGGGGGGACGTAGCCTACCTTTAAGGTTTTGCAACAACTGTTGTTATTACAAAAATGTAAATTTTCATAAAAGGTGGCTTCTTAAAGCTGCATGTACTATTTTGTGCGCTAAACGTTTTTTTCCTTCTTAAACTCATAAAAACTTAAAAGTTAAACATTATTGAGTTTATATGGTAATCGATTATTATTATTGTAAGGTGTAAATCAAACTACAAGATGGCGGCTTTAAAATGGCTGAATTTAACATAAAAATAATTTTGAGTTTATTAAATACTTACAAGTGTAGAAAGCCAAGGTTGTGCGGCCTGAAGGCCGCACTGGTGGGAGTAATTTTAAATTTACTTTAAATGGGTGTTACGGAGAGTGAAATAAATTTAGGTTATCCGATGTATGTACACCTTTTAGGTTGGCAATGTAAGACACTTTTCTAAATTGGAAACCAATATTGCCTCGTTAAGTTTTCACTGTACTGCCGCAATTTACAACGCTCTATTGTAAACAATGCTATATTGTGCCAATATTGTACCACTAGATTAAAAATCAATATTTTCTCAATATGCAATGTTTACTGTTGATAAGTACTTAGTATAAAATTTTTAAATATGACAAGTTTTATAAAATTTTAATTAATTTTTACACTTATGCTCAGTATAGCAAACATTTAAACTACAATTTCTGCTTAAATAATTTAATGTCAGTTTAAACGTTTGTGAAATCGGGCATTAGTGAATTAAACTTTTTGCAAACTTACTTATGAGTTCGTAGTTTTATATGTATACACGCATATTTTATGCTAAACTGGCAATCGTTAAGTGCAAAAATTAATTAAAATTTCATAAAACTTTTAATATTTGAAAATTTGATACTGATAATATAATCTACAAGTTAAAAAACATTTATTATATGTTTCACAATGTTATACTGCCACAGAATTGCCAAATGTTCACATCTCCATTGAGGCTGTATTACTACATTGCCAATCTACACAAATAAAAATCCAATGCTGTTAGTTGGTAAGTGCATAACTTGAGAACAGCTTGACCGATCTGGCTCATTTTTTTACTAAATGTGCATAATAGTTCAAATAAGGCTTTTACGGAAAGAAAAATTGAAAAAATGCTCGGAAAATTCGGAAAAAGCTGAAAGTGATTTTTTGTATAAAAACGCTGTATGTTAAACCAAATATTAGGTAAAGTGTCCAATCACAGATAGAATATGAACATATAGTAAACAACCCTAGAAACAAACTGAGTTTAGAAACCCATGACCCTAACTCCTACGTTTAGTTCCACCTGATTCCACCTTTAATGAAGTTATGTAACTGTAAATTTCTGTAAAAAAGTAAGAAATCTGACAACCCAACCAACTAAGTTGCTAAAGTTGATATTGTAGTTTTTATTTCAATCCCTCATTGCATCACCAATTACACAATTTATTGTGTGCTGCATAGAATTTATCATTATTACATTAATTTAATTATAAATTAATTTATATTAAATTTTTTTAAGTTGGCAATTTTTTGGTTTTAAGGCAAGTTTAATTCAAGTTCAGATATGTTTGTTTAGTGGCCATAAATTATTTTAACCTCAAAGACAGATGGAAAATACAAAATGGCGTATTTAAAATAGCTAAATTTGATCGAATACTTGTAAATATGTAATATGAATGTTCAAGTGCCTATTGTATCTCTTTTTTCTTAAAATTTCTTGAAATGGTAAATATTTTACTAGCAAATTAGCAAATTAAATGCATTTTAAAATATTGGCGAGAGGCCAAAATAGGTTTGAAACCACGCTTTGCATAAAAAAGCACTTTTACGATAAATAATATAGCTAATATCTCCTGAATTAGTTTTTTGAAGCGTGAAAATAAAAATATTAATATTTATGGCCAAAATGGGCTTTAAAAAATCCTTTGGTGTTTATATATTTACTTTTGGAAAGTAATTGGTAATTTTAATTTTAAAAAAAGTGTGACCATTAAATTCCAACACAAGTGAGTTGAAAAATCGAAGTGTAAACAGAAATTTTAATTTTAAAAGGAATTTTTTCAAAGTGGAAAACTGTCGTCAACATTAAAATACAGGCAACCAAGTTTTGCAAATGACAATTTGTTGTTAAAATAGAATTCATATAAATTCCCCTTAGCAAACAAGTAAACTACATTTAAAAAAAAAGAGGGGGGAAGCTTTAACCGAAAAATAACTAAATTCAGTAAAAATTCTTAGATTTTTGGCGCACATTTGATCATTTATCCCTTAGCGTTAGCCATTGAACCATAGCAATACGTATGTCACTTTATTTAACTTTCCATATGCTATAAAAATTATTGATGAATTTTTTTGTCAGTGTCAAACCCCTGTACAAACTTGAAAAATTATATTGTACAAAGAATTTTATTTTCCACTTAACAAACAAGGAATCTACATTTAAAAAAAAGCTTTAACCGAAAAATAATTAGTTCAGTGATAATTCTTCGATTTTTGGCGCCCATTTGATTATTTAAACCTCAGCGTTTGCCATTGAATCATAGCAATACGTAGATCACTTCATTTAACTTTCCATATGCTACAAAAATTATTGATGAATATTTTTGTCAGTGTCAAACCTCTGTACAAACTTGAAAAATTATATTGTACAAAGAATTTTTATTTTCCACTTAAAACACATAAACTACATTTTAAGAAAAGGGAAAGCTTTAACCGAAAAATAAGTAAGTTCACTGATAATTCTTCGATTTTTGGCGCCCATTTGATTATTTAAACCTCAGCGTTAGCATTTGAACCATGGCAATACGTATGTCACTTCATTTAACTTTCCAAAAGGTAAAAATAATTAAAGCTTTAACCGAAAAATAAGTAAGTTCACTGATAATTCTTCGATTTTTGGCGCCCATTTGATTATTTAAACCTCAGCGTTAGCATTTGAACCATGGCAATACAAATGTTACTTCATTTAACTTTCCAAAAGGTACAAAATAATTGATGAATTTTTTGTCGGTGTCAAACCTCTGTACAAATGTGAAAAGTTATATTGTACAAAAATTTTTATTTTCGCATTAACAAACAAGTAAACTGCATTTAAAAAAGAAAGCTTTAACCAAAAATAATTAGTTCAGTGAAAATTCTTCGATTTTTGGCGCCCATTTGATTATTTAAACCTCAGCGTTAGCATTTGAACCATGGCAATACGTATGTCACTTCATTTAACTTTACAAAAGCTACAAAAATGTTTGATGAATTTTTTGTCAGTGTCAAACCCCTGTACAAACTTAAAAAATTAAATTTTACAAAGAATTTTTATTTTTCTTCTTAACAATCAAGTAAACTACATTTAAGAGAAAGGGAAAGCTTTAACCGAAAAATAAGTAAGTTCACTGATAATTCTTCGATTTTTGGCGCCCATTTGATCATTTATCCCTCAGCGTTAGCCTTTGAACCATGGCAATACGTATATCGCTTCATTTAACTTTCCAAAAACTACAAAAATGATTTATGATATTTTTTGTCAAAGTGAAATTTAAATTGCTAAACTAACAATTTTGATTTTTGTGGGGACGCACTTTTTTAATAACTAAAAAAAACAAATTACAGATATAGGAGGATGATTATATTTCTGTCAACAAATTTTTAATAATTGTTATTGCTTTTGTATATGTGGTTTATTTACCCCTCCCCCCGGGTATATGGATTATTTGAATGCAGATTACTTTCTTTCCTTGAAAGAATACTTATCAACTTTCTCCAGAATACTGTACATCTCTCGATGAAAATTCTATAAAGGGAAAATTAACACGTCAACATTTATATTCGAGTTTATTGTTTTCGTACAATACGAAACGCTTCAATAATCATGAATGTAAGAGTGGTATGAAACAAATAATAGTGGAGATTATCTACGGCTTATGAGACTTGGGTGTTTTTGGAACAGAGCCTGTGTAAACGAAGAACGTAATTTCCTTTTATGACGAACAATAGACTTGATAAGCTATCAATATTCAATTCATAATTAGTCCAAATAAATTTGTACAAAAGCAAGTCCTCCACAAACCTATTTTACTGAAACTTTCGAAAATTTATTGTGTGCTTTTGTATTAAAACTTTTAATTAACTTGTTAATTTTGGTTAACAATATACTATTTTAGGTTTACTCAAAATGTTTTGTTTTAAAAATTAATTATGCCGTTAGTTTGGCCATCTGAATACGAAGCAATAGCGTTTCACCCCTTTCTCAATATATATTTCGCCTGGAACAGAAGGAAGGGTAAAATACAAGTTTAGAATATCGCGGCTTGCGATTTGTTTCTTTCTTTGTGTCATAAGTCAAAAAGTAATACAGCTGTCGAATTAACTTTTCCAAAGAAAGTTTCATAAGCGTCCTGAGAGTGATTTTAGCCATAACAGCAGGTCCTGCCTGCTTGATAACAGCTTAAATCGTTCAAAAAGTATGGTACTCTTTCAAACCATCCTGACGGGTAATACCCGCATATTTCATCAACCCAGATCATCTTTTGTTTCTATTATTCGCATTTTAATCACTTCCTTACACCTCACGGACAGACAATAAATGGGGTTGGTTTTTGTATATCGGAGCCCAAAGTAATTTTAAACTCTAAGCAAATAGATTTAGTTAGCAAATAATCTAAAACTCGATCTCCACATCCTGGTGTTATTTACCTAACAAAACTAATTTGGATTACATTAATGAATTTGTAAATAATTAACTCTTCGATGTAGTACCACGAACTTATTAAAAAATTTGCGCAGAAAGCAAACAAAAATGATAACCAACGAGAAACTTCTTTTCAGACTTCATAATTTATTAAAGAAAAATACTATAAGAAGTAAAATGTAATTCTCGAACAACCTTTCCTACATAAATATTGGGAAATTTTTTATTTTCGTGTTTGTACGACAAAATAACTTGACAAAAGTGTCAAGCTTTTCACATTTCAAAAGATTTGCGTACATAAACTAGAAACATATGCTGTTCATGATTCAGCAAGTTTTCAAAAAGAGAAATGTAGCAAGCAGAATGTCAAAAGTTATGTGTAGTAAGGATTTTGGTAAAACATTTTTTATTGGTTTGAAGCCAGCAATTTTTTAACAATTGTTAATAAGTGGAAATTTTTCCTTTTTTTGCTCGAAATTGAATTCCAATATCAAAAATATAAGAATAACCTGCGCTACCTTTCGATGAAGGAAGACGACGATTAGCAGAAAATGTAAAGCATCATTTTCAAAAACTTCATTAACTTAGTTTTCGTGGAGCACGTTGTTGAGCTGAATTAATTAACGAGAAGTAAAGTGCAAACGAGAGGAAACATGCAACTGTCTTCTATTTTTCCGGAAATGTTGTAAAACTTTTCAGTCAAAAGTAATTCGTATCCTTTCGTTATCGAAGTGAAAAAATGAGGCTTCAAGTAACACAACATTTGAAAAACTTTTATGTTTTGACGACAATAAATTAATTGTGTAGTATCTCAAAATAATTGAAAATTAATTAATTTTCGTGCTACCTGCCATTGATTTAGGTAAACCTTTATCATACATAGGCTACATTTGTAGATTAATCCATAATTTATTTATTTGTCAAGGTATAAGGAATCGGTAATCTGTTATTCAAGTGAAAGCTTCTAATTTGCGTTCGTATGTAATTTTGCCCGAAATGAATCTTTCTATGATAATTATAATGTCATCCAGTAAAATAAGTGATGGACGAGAAAAGGCCTCTATGTCAACCAATATGTATTAGTTAAATGCAAAATAAAATTAACATGAATAGAGTTTGCTTGGCAGAATTGCTAAAAATATTAAATTTCTGACTTTTTCCATCTCGTGACTTGGTTTAGAATTATTAATATATTAAAGCAATTTATTAAGTTTGTAACAACCCAAATGCAGCTTAGTTTGTTTAAATAGGTTAATATTGATTTATCACAATTGCTAATTTTAATCTTTCAGATAATTAAAAAAAATTTTATTTGTGTTAATTAATTTTATTTTACTACGCCACTGGGTTTGGTACGACTATGTCCTCTTAAAACTTTGACTATTCGAAAATAGCGCAATTTGGAATTAATTTGAATTTATAATTAATTCTGTTTTAAAAATCCATTGCAAATTTAATTTTTTCGCAATTTTGATTTACAGAAACAACAAATTTTCGATTTTCAAGCATTTTTTGTTCCAACATTTAGTTACAAGCAAATAAAAAAGTTTTCCGATTTAAAAATTTTATAAAAGTGAACTCAAAAGTAGAAAATAAACCTTTTCTTTCTGATATTTTCATTTTATGGTAAAAAATAATTTTTTCTAAATTTCCTGTAATCAACCGCAAAATTTCCTTTCAAAGCTTTAATACTCTGCTGGTGTGAGTCAAATACAGCCAAACCTGTTTTTATGCGGTATTTTATATGTGCGATTTTTGTGTGCAGTATATGATGAGATAAATTCCATAAAATTAATTCACCAAAAATGAAATATTTTGTAAAGGCTTTCTTTTATTCAGTCCCTATCCTCCTCCCCACAAAAACAGGTTTTATTGTATGCCAAAGAAAATAGCAACCATCAAAACTTGAAAATTTTCAAAAATTTAGATACGGAAAGTTTTGAAAAATTGTTCATTTAAAAAAACTTATTTATTGATTTACTATTGTTAATTTCTTATTGAAACAGTCAAATGTTCGTTATAACCTAAAAATTAGATTTTATGTCAAAACATCGAAAGTACCACAATCTAAATACGATGCCTCTTACTGTTAGAGTAGTAGGTACGTGTATTGTTATTTGAATTTGAAAACATTGAACCGCGACGATTTAAGAAGTATTTTACGAAAATAATTTTAGGGTGAAATCGAGATTTTCGTAGTTGCATTTGTCAAAACTGACTTTCCGCAAACTCCGCTTCGCACATATTTTACTCGATAAGAGGCATCTAGTTTAGATTACTGGTACTTTCGGTGTTTTATTTTTGGAGTTTTGTTTTCGGTGATTTTGTTTTTCGGTGTTTTTGTTTTCGGCGTTTTGACGTGCTACCCATTATAACCTAAAAAATTGAATATCGCCATAAGAAATAATAAAATATAAATTAAAAAAATTGTTTCCATTAACCAATTTTAAACAAAATCTAATCAGCTCGAAGTATCACTACCAAGATTAAAAATGCCAAATTTGGTTTTGAAATTTTGGTTTCTGTATTTTACTGACATGGGAGAGAACGCGTATTTCTTGATTAAATTTGTCTCAACGTGAGGCAAATAAAAAGAATTTTTGTACAATCAAAGTTATTGTCATCCCTGTAGTGACGTCTCCGTAGTCTGACTGACCTCAAAATTTGATAAATTAAAATGATTACCGTAAAAATATATCCATTCTTATAAGAAGAACAGTACATCGTTTTTGAAATTGACCCAATCATGGCAACGTTCTTAAATTAAAACGAAACATTCTTAATTTAGGATAACAAATTACTGTTTGCTTTCTGCAATGATAATTAAGTACGTCATTCTTAAATTTTTGTTTCAATTAAGAACGTGGCATGATTGGGTCAATTTCAAGAACAATACTGATAAAAACGAATTTTTTTGAGTGTTCAGCTTGAGGAGCGTTCAATAATTACGTAAAAAATATTTGAAATTAGTCAGTGGCGGCTTGTCAGGATAGGCAAAGGAGGCATTGCCTCACCAAATTTCACAAAATAAGTTTTTGGGTACTGACGGTTTATGAAAACTTTTTCTTTGTTCCTTCTAATTGTAGATAAAAATTTCCAAAATTCTATGGGTCTACCCCCAAAAATAAACCGCTCAGATATACTTTTTACTTAATTTTAACTTAGTACTGACCAAATGAATGATTGAACATCATTAAAGCTTTGCTTGGGGTTTTCTTAGAATTTTGTCAATTCTTACTGTTAACCCCCCGAGTATTACAACTAGACTTTCAAGGTTGTGCGGCCTAAAGGCCGCACTTTAAAGCTTTTAAATTGTATCTGCAAAAAATAAATTTAGGTTTGGATAAGGAAAAACTCGATTGCTGCACAAATGGATTGTCTGGTTTATTGATTTAACAATCAGATTAGTATTAAAATATTTATAAAAATAACACGGAGGAAGAAGAGCGTTCTGAACGGTACCGTAGCTATATTATTTTGGGGAAAGAGGGGGGAGTTAGTCTCACAGTTTTCAACCATTCTTTGATTTGGTAGTTGCACAAGTATTCGTATTATGGGGGGGGGCGTACAAGTTTGTGATGCCCCCTATTTTATAGTTAATATTACCACTTTGAACTAATTCAAAAATTTAATTCTTGTTTATTATTGCTTACTGTAAATCTGGTGAGTAAACTTTTTAAAAATTACATTCCTCCCTACATTTCTCTATTACTCATTGATTCTATCCTAATATTCAATTCACAACTGAAAAATAAACAAAGTGTATAAATCGGAGAAGTCTGAGAGGCAGATCACTGAATGCTTAAAAATGAAATAGGAGCTTTGTGATGCCACTGTAGAGCAGCAGTTTTCTTTACCACCGACCTCCTCAAAATATATCATATCCCGTGGACCCCTAGAACTTAAAACCAAATCATGATTAATAGTTATTTTTACTGGAATAATTAAAAAATTATTCGAAAACGTTTTTCTTATGCTGTCGCAAATTTCCTAACAATTGCTGTTCTAGGGAGTTATAACACTCCCTTAAGCACCCAGTATCCCACCCAATATTTTGAAAAATCGAGTGTATTTTAACTACTTATCCAACGAAATACACGTGCCCCCTTTGACTACGTAGGTTTCTATCTAGCTAAATTTATTACGATCCTCCGTTGGTTTTTGTAAACCCCTCTCTGTCCTTACCTAAGGATTAAAATTTGTACCCCCTCCCCCTAATTATCGTTCTCATGTAAAATCAAATAAATAATAAATATTTATATTTGTGGATCATCCACTGTCGTTCATATGGGAGTTAGCCATTCTGATATCGAGATTTTGTAACAAAAACAGATAAAAGTGACATTTTATGTAAAACATATTCTGACATGGCGGAGAGGTTTTACGTGAATACGTCTTTTTCCCGGTACATCCATTTTCCCGGATTTACCGATTGGAGAAAAATTTCTGGTGACCATTGAACGACTTTAACATTGGTCGTGCATATTTTTTTACACACCTACACACACTTTTGTTACATATTTATATTAAATTTATCAACATGCTACCGACTTTATTTAGTCCGGACATCCGGACACCACCCTCCGTTACACTTTTCGTTACATGTTTCTTTTAAATTTATCAACATGCTACCGACTTTATTTAGTCCGGACATCCGGACACCACCCTCCGTTACACTTTTCGTTACATGTTTCTTTTAAATTTATCAACATGCTACCGACTTTATTTAGTCCGGACATCCGGACACCACCCTCCGTTACACTTTTCGTTACACGTTACCGATTTTAAAGACGTATTCCGTCAAAATACTTAGCTCCCTCCACGGTAAAGTTTATCGGTGCCTCCTTTTTATCCCTGAACAAAATTTCGCTCGATTTGGACGATTAAAAGTGATTGAAAATGATTCTCTATTCTGCGTATCGCTGATTCGAGCAACTTTATTCCTTCCGTTTTCCCTCGGGAACCTTTCAAAAAACGAAGTGACAACCAATTGAAACAACCGACGAGAAAATATTAAATTTAATTTTGTAAATTGCCGCCAGACTTTCATGGTGAGAGTTTACTATTGCAAAGAAAAATAGAATTTTACGTTAAGAGGAATTTAAAATAAATTTGTACGAAAGATGGCGCTAGGTAGTAATCTAGATTTTTTAAATAAAAACAGTTACTTGTAAAACTTTCAAAAAGCAAAATTCAGTTACTTCAAAAAAATATAGTCAAATTTTGTTTTTTCTAAAATATTACAACTTTTTAATTAAAACCGACTTCTCTTCACTCAACTTTGGTTTTTGCCCACTTCATAGATTGATATTTTGCTACTTTTGAATCTATAAATTGCTAAGAAGGCCCATAATCAATTTTGCTGGGCCATGTAATGATGAAATTTCGTCTGTTTTTAATGTAATATCTACCGACTGACTGCTGTTAAGCCATCCTTCAATTTTATCCAGATGGATTTGGAGAAAGCGAAAGCCAATTGTGGGTTTTGATGAGACACCGTTTTGTATGATCGGTCATAGGTAAGTATAGCACGAGAGAAGTACACTTCTCTGGGGAACACCAGAAAAGAACAAATTGAAACTGACAAAAATGCCTGTGGGTCTAAGATTCTACAACCGTGCCAAACCGTGTTGAAAGCCTGCAAGATGTAAAAAACGCAGCTAAGCAATATTTTTGACTTCTTCCAGTGTTGGCAAAATCCAAATTAATGGTTAGGTTTCAATTTTTTTCTCGAAATTCTTAGGGAGGTTGGGCAAGATGTTGATCGTGCGGTACCAAAATCTTTCTGATGAATCTATGTCAAGTTTTTGGATCTGAGCTACTTTCCACTGTATCAAGAAGTATTGAAAATCTCACTTTTGGAATATTTTTAGTACTTCATTGCCTGGAGCCTACCGTTTTTTGACCACTAAAATTTTTAATTTTAAATACCTTTTGCGCCATTCTTGTGTAAACGTAATGGAGCTGTTGCAAAACGTTGAAAAGGTAAAAATATGTTTGATTTTGAAAATGTTGACAATAATAAAATCGTCTTTGCTATCACAACAAACTAAGAGACAGTTAAATTTGAAGAAAATACAGAAAACCATAATCCTTATGTAAATTGTGTGCATGTCACTTAGAATGTAATTGAGTTTCTTGAGCTGGCAGGCGAGCGAGTTCAAATGCTTTCCTGTGCATCAGTTGTCACATAGTAATATGTTCACTTTTCTGCTATTGCAATTTTAATAACTTTTGTATTTTTTCAGTGCCTAAATCGGTTAAAATTTATCTTGGTGTGAGAATTTAATTTATATCGAAATTTATGAAAACTTTTGATGGAGATAGTTTTTCAATTTTCTATACTTGATTAGCGGCTGCTACTTTGTGAGTTGACCCTCGAGTGCAGTTGGAACAATATTTATCATTTTATATGATTGCCAATCTAATTATTTTTTTTGATCTTCCTATGCATCTTTCCAAAAACAGTTGGTACGACGTACGTATTGTAACGTTAAAACTGAAACATAATTAAGCAGCAGCGCAATTAAATTTTTTTTTTATCGCGACTTGAATTTCCATCAAGCAACTTTCTTAACTGAAGCTCTTTAAGAAATCTTTAGTTTCTCTAGTAGAAGGAAAAATAAAAAATCTTAATTGAATTTGCCCTACGGTTTCGCTTTCACTTATGAAAAGTTAATATGAAGATGAAGTACACTCGGAAAAATGAATTTGTAATTCCAGCAAACATTGTTTTGTTTATATGCACTATGAAGAAGTTATTGAGGGAAAAGCTGTGATTGTACAAGGCAAGGGTGGGTCAACCGCTAGGAAATCGTGTACAATTAACTTCACACTTCACGTACTTCATCATAATTCTCCACACTTTTACAGAAGAGACTTACAGAAATACCAAAATTTGAGCACTGGAGGTGTTCCACACCCCAGACCCCCGGATTGGGTAGATTATTTTATCAGAAGTAAACTAAAGATCTCCGTTGCAGGGGCACTAGAGGTGTTTCACTCCCCAGCCCCCGGATCAAGTAGTTTATTTTTATCAGAAGTAAACTGAACTCTCCTGTTGCAGAGATCTACCTCCCAGGGAGTACGGAATTTATAATTAGGTAGTTTATAATTAATTGTCAGATTACGAATTAAACACATTTACTTGGCCATAGCTAATTTTAATAAACTTGAGATATGCTTAAATATTTAATTCATTTTAATAAAAATAAATTATTTAAACCGGGGGGTCTGGGGTGTGGAACACCCTCCAGTGCTTCTGCAACGGGAGATCTTTAGTTTACTTCTGATAAAAAGTAAACTACTCGGTCTGGGGTTCTGCATGTTCTGCAATGTTCTTCATTCCAAAATTTGTGCACTGGAAGGTGTTCTACATCCCCTCTCCAGTACTTCATGTACTTCATTAGATGTGTACAAAACTTCACCAGCGGTTAACCCTCGGTACAAGGTATTACCTGAAATTTCTACGTACCAACAATCGATTCAGCTCAACGTGCAATTTGCAGCTTGACCGACTTCAACTGTTAGAATGACAGTGGCGGATTAGAAGGTTTCCAGATAAAATTAAAAAGGTGAATACATTGAAAATAAAACTTGGCAGCATACAAAAGCACGGTTTGAATATAAAAATGTCGATCCTAAAATGGGTAAATCAAAGTGTGTCATTGAAAGGAAAAAGTTTTTGTAATGACTATCGTGATTCAAAGACCAAAAGTTATCAACAACAAAAATAGAGCCATTTACATATTAACAAAAAATAACAACTCGTGCTTATAAAATAATAAAACACGCGATTTGCATGCAGTCCCTTTTATATCTTGATTTATAAAGTAATTAGAATGGCGTATCAAGTTTTGTTTTACGTAATAAAAGACTAATTGAATGTCTTTCGTAAGCACGCAACATCCATAATTTCGGTTGGTCCTAAATTTGTTTCGTCCTCGAAAAAAATTTTAATTTGTTATTAAAATAAAAAGGATAACACTTGCGTTAGGCGTTATGAAAATAATTAATTTTTAAGTGTAAATTTTGTTGTTACTGTTTTAATCAATTTATTTACCCCTAAGCGATGCTAATCCGACAAATCCTAAAATAATCTCTATTACCATTTTAGTTAATTCCGCTTTCATTCCTACCAACTACGTATGTGTTCAAGTTAAAGCTCGTGGTTTTTGGTGTCACTTAATTACAAATTTAAACTCGACTTTGTTAAACTTTCACGCACTTTTGGGGTTTTTTATAAAATCAACACGAAACAAGATTTTTTGAATTCGTTTACTTTTTCTTTTTATTTATTTAATATTTTTATTCGAGTTACAAGAGAAAATACATGATTATCTGTCATTTTAGAGTTCTTGACTCTGTGTTTTCAAAACAAAATTTAAAAATTCCCTACTTCGCAACAGAAGTTTAGAAACAAATTATCAATCAGTTTTCATACAGATTTTAAACCTTAAGGGCTTTGTTGTTACTAAAACATAGTAGTTAAAACCAAATTTTTTTATACTATTTTTTGTTTTCCTTGAAGTTGTGGTAGGTACACATTTTGCCCTCTAAACGCATTTAATTGCAAGATAAACTTACAGTATTTTTTAGTAAACTCGTTTTTCGTGATTGTGTACACGATTACCCTTGCATCAACAGACCGACGCGCTACAACATTTTTGTAAATTTTAATTGGAGGATAAATTTAAATCATTCTAAAACACATTAAAGGATTTCATAGATTGCTTATTATATTTAAGTAAATATAAAATATGAAATATGTTGACTTGAAATAAGTATCATAAAATTACTTCACCGGCAGAAGTATAAAGTAAATATTTAAAACCTGCATTCTATAAAGAAAGTTATCTGTTTTAAAGGAGCTTCATTTGGGTTATTTATATGTAGAACACGCTCAATCGAACAACTTTGACTGGTAGTATATCTTCTGGCTCGGTTTAAAATTCTGACTACCTTCCCATTCCGACGTTTTCCTGGGAGACTAATTTTTGTTAGATAAATATTGTCTTCTAACAATAACGTACTAATACCACCGCAAGGAAATTTATTTAGTTACTTCGTATCAGCTATTCAAACAACTCGACTCGATTTTTTGCATTATTTGATCGAAAAGTTTAAATTTGAATAAGGAGATCGATAATTAATGAAGACTAACCGTAACTATTGTTCGGTGTGATACAACTCGACTCGGTTATTGTTTTAAACTTTAATTAAGCAATTTAATAAAGCACATTTTCTCTATCGACTGAAACAACTAAAATGTAGCAGTTTTGATGTTCTAATCAGTCTCAGAAAACCACTCTCTTGGGTATCAAGACACCGGGGTATCGAGGAGATGAGAAAATTGACGTTTGGTTAAGAAATTGAATAGAACAGAAGAAAATTTCATATAGCATACGGCATTTAGAAATAAACATTACAATGAAATTTTGTAATCAAACTTGAAACATGAGTTTCCCCATTTTTCTCCCAGTGGGCGGATGTCATTTGAAGCAGTGCTAATGCAATGTTTTTCTTATATTTTTATCTGAAATGTGCTACATTAGATGATATAATAACGTAAACTAATTTATCTGTCTAACGTATAATATTCCCCCACGTGCGGCTTGCAGGCCGCACAATCTTGAAACTTGAATTAAATGTATAATAATTTATCCCTTTGTATATGTGTGTAATGCAGCTAATATACAGCAAAAAGTAGACGTGAAAGTTTAAAGATACACCTACTAATACATAAAACATGATAAAAACCGTTCAGTTGTCAGTGTCAATTTGGTTGGCGAAACAATGCATGCCACTTTAATTGATATTCGTGTTATATTTTGCTTCTTGAACTGAGATAACCGAGTTCGATTAAGTGGCATGATTTGCGTGAAATAAATTAAAACGCACTCTAAATATATTAAATAATACGAATTAAGTACAAAATAATAATTCACAACACGTCATTTCGTAAAGAATTTGCTACGTCGATTTTTTAAGAGGTTAAAAATCAAAATAATTTTGTGCTTGTGTAACAAACAGGATTCTCCGATGTAAAGGTTATTTATCCGATACAAAAGTTGTTGTAAATGAGTCCTAAGTACCGAAGTGCAGAAAAAAGATAAAACAAAAAGTGGCTGGGTACCCTTACCATTGTTTATAAAAATATAATAAATTTATACGCAAAGTAGAAGTAGTAATTCCGCGAATGCAAAGTGAGAACTAATTTTATATTTCCCAATTTGAAATTTATGAAATCAATGCAGGTCGATCGATAAGTAGCGATTTCATATAATTATTTAATCAATTTAATCTGTGGGATAAATTCGCAAATTAATCTTATTAATCAAAATTTCAATCAAAAGTGAGCCAGAACCAACTCTATTTAACTACTTATACGCGAGGTACCGTTCCGCGGATGCAAAATAAGAACTGATTTTTCTCAGGCTAATATATCATTTCAAATTCAAGGAATCAATGTAATTACCATACGAACAATCGGTAAACCAAATAAGTAGCGGCTTCATATAATTATTTTATCAAATTAATCCGCGGGATTAAACCGCGAATTAATCTTAATTAAAATTTTAATCAAAAGTCAGCCAGTATTGGAAAACCGCATTTAAAATGTTTAAAAATTACGTAGAAATTTTAATTACGTTTTTAAAATTGTCACGTCACCATGACAACGGCTCAAATAAATATAGTACATAAATCTTCAATCTTCTGATAAAAAAAAAACTGTATTTATCGGGGAGGGGGCTAGAGCGTATGAAATACTCAAATCAAGAGACAGAACATGTTCTGTAATTAGGCACAAACTTGACGATTCCGCTTTATTTTTCACGTTTTAAAATGATCACGTTACCATGGCAACTGCCAAATAGATACACTATAGGCTATCTGCAAGTTCACAACTAGCGCCAGCTGGCTGGGCGCGTCGGCACTTTTCACTGTACTTATACCAACCTTGTAATTAGAAAATTACTACATACTTATCGCAATATTCATAAACACTAATTTTTACTGTCATAACTGTCATAAACACTGTCAAAAAGTACATCAAAACGTTTCATATTTCACCACCGTAATCGCTGGCGTCGAATTTTTAAAAATTCAAATCACTTGCACATAGCCTATACTGAAATAAAAATGTTAAAAATCATAAAAACAAAATTGTAAAATAAAACAAAAAAAATTTTAAATTATTGAAAAGTGCAAATAAAATTTTGTAAACATGATGTTATAAGGTTTATTGTTTCATTATTTGTTATTTTTTAAATTTAATTATTGGAAAAATGTACACAAAATGTAAACAAGCAAAAATGATGATTACAAAGTGTTAAACATTGAGATGTTTAAATAAAATTTAAATAATCGAGCGGAAAGTGTAATGTTTTTGGTTGAAAATTGAAAACAAAAGCAATAAATGATTTCAAAGGCAGTTCAAAAGTTTTAAAGTTAGTTTTGAAATTGTGGTTTTATAAAAAAATTAACTGAATAAATTTTAATTAATAATTTAATAAATTTAAAGTAGCTGATATTTTAAAAAGTTTGGTTTGGACCGGAAACTATTCTTGAATTCGACAAAAATATTAAAAAAGTACTAAGAACCTAGCACAAAATGGTAAAAACATTTAATTTAAAAGAAAACTCAATGAATAATAACAGAATTTTAAATTATAATATTTGATAAAATTTCATTAATTATTATAAATATTTTTAAGGTTAATATAATTTTGATTTTATTATTTTAAATTTAGTTCATTTGAAATAAAAATGCAATACAAATTGGTATTTAAATTTTGAACTTGCAACGTTCTTGGTTAAAATTTATACAAGCTTACACTGGTGAAATTTCATTTGCGATTGTCATTTCACAAATTTAATATTAACGAAATAAAATTTTAATTTTTTTGATTTTATTGTAAATTATGCATTTTATAGATTTTTTAAAAGTTAAATACAAAAATTCAAGTTTTTTTTTAGTTTATTATAAAAGATTTCGTAAATTTTTCCAATTGACGTTGACGTATTTGACCGAGGGGTTAACCGCTGGTGAAGTTTTTTGTACACATCTCATGAAGTACATGAAGTACTTCACGTGGAACATCTTCCAGTGCCTCTGCTACGGTAGATCTTCAATTTACTTCTGATAAAAAATAAACTACTCGATCCAGGGGGTCTAGGGGGCGTGGAACACCCTCCAGTGCCTCTGCAACGGGAGATCTTCAGTTTACTTCTGATAAAAATAAACTATTCAATCCGGGGGTCTGGGGTGTGGAACACCCTCCAGTGCACAAATTTTGGAATGAAAACATTGCAAAACGTGTAAAACTCCCCGGACCGCGTAGTTTATTTTCTATCAGAAGTAAACTGACGATCTCCGTTGCAGAGGCACTGGAGGGTGTTCCACACCCCAGATCCCCAGGGTTTTAAATAATTTATTTTTATTAAAAGTGAATTAAATATTTGAGCATATTTCAAGTTTTTGAAAATTAGCTATGGCCAAGTAAATGTGTTTAATTTATAATCTGACAATTAATCATAAACTGCATAATTATAAATTCCGTACCCCTGCGGGTAGATCTCTGCAACGGGGATTTTCAGTTTACTTCTGATAATAAATAAACTACTCAATCCGGAGGAGCACAAATTTTGGAATGAAGAACATTGCAGAACGTGCAAAGCCCCAGACCGAGTAGTTTACTTTTTATCAGAAGTAAACTGAAGATCTCCATTGCAGAGGCACTGGAGGGTGTTCCACACCCCCCAGACTCCCCGGTTTAAATAATTTATTTTTATTAAAAGTGAATATTTAAGCATATCTCAAGTTTATTAAAATTAGCTATGGTCAAGTAAATGTGTTTTTGTGTAACATGAGTAATTATAAATTCCTGAATTATATGAAGTACGAAGTATGCAGAATTATCATGAATTACGTGAAGTGTGAAGTTAATTGTACACGATTTCCTCTAGCGGTTGACTCCTCGTATTTGACGTTTTCCTGTGTGAACCTTCCTTTACGTCGCGTCGGAAGCGCTCCTACAATTTTCTACTGCATTCTTATTTCAAATGGACTATAACATATTTTTGATTTGGTTAGAAAACAAATGCAATTGAATTCACATCTTACATTTATCTAGACACTGATTAATTTAATTGGATAAAAATTGTACCAACTTCAAAAATTACATCGTTAAATTGATCATTCACAAGAAAGATTTTAATTTTTTCCTCAACAACAAACACTTTTATCAAGAAATCATGCTACCTGAGTTCAAAAAACAGAAGAAAGATACACGAACGACAAAATAAGAATTCGGTCGTAAGTCTATTGATTCTGGCGCCCAAATTGTATCATAGCAATCATAAATCTTCAATTTACTTCTGATAAAAATAAACTGTGTAGTTTCTGGAGGGGGGGGCAGGTGTACAAGAGGCAAAACATTAAATATTAAATACTGACGGTATTTCGTCACACATTCCAAAGCCTTCGAATGAGTTAAAACCCAGTGCCCTAACCTATTTTTTCCGAAGGAGAGCAGTCAAAGTTTGTAAAGACTTTTTCTTTTAAATAAAATTAGTAGTTAAACTAAGCTGGTTCTGGCTCACTTTTGAATCCCACAAATTAAATAGACTACAACAGTTAAGGTAACCTTCTCTCCTCCGGTTAGGTAACTCAACGACTAAAAAACTGCATGTTAAGCCTATATCTCAGCTAACGTACTCTTGGTATACTACATTAAGGATTATACTAATTAATATGATACTTAACACAATCCACAAATTAAATTTAATTAAAATATTATTATAAATCCCAGTATTAATTCCAAATTTGACATTGACCTGTTAATTAAATTGTGATTTAGTTGTCTCAGAAGCAATTGTCTCAGTTCTTTTAGCTCAGGACCTGTTTAGTTTAAATACTAAGTTAGTGCGATCATTTGCTAATATCAAAGTACCGGGTTCACATACAGGAAGAGTTTAACTATCTTCTGACCATCTGCGTGCTTCAGATAGCACGTAAAAACGGTTAATGACCGTCAGCATTAATAATATAAACAAGATCGTGATAGACACATTTTCCAACCCGGTTTCAGCAGCCGTGGGGTCTTAATACTAAAACATTTTTCTAGAGAAAAAGAAAAAGTGTTCAGGAGCAAACAGAAAAACTGAAAAGAAAATTGACATAACATTACATTTTTAATTACTAACTGACCAGTTTATACTTCATATACAGAGTATTTCGTTCAAAAGAGATTTAAAATCAAAGATAAAACCTAATTGCAAAGAATGATATTTTATCAGTGCGACATAATTTTATATTTCTCATGTTTCGAACAGTGACGTTGTTTGCAATAAAATCGTGGCTGTCGCTTTCTTTATTGGTGTCGTAATTTTTCCACAGCTTTTATTTTAGAATTTTTTTTACACCGATTTTATAATTTTGGATGCTGACATGTTCATCAACTCTCAATATTTCTGTTTTTTTTTCGTGTTCTTTTCTGCTTCTTTCACAATTTAAAATCTTGATAGAAAATCCATTTGTGTGTGGTACCTTATCGGGGGCCTTTATAATTTTAGGGTGCAAATATAATTTTTTTTTGTTTTTAATGTAATTTAACGATGTGACATTGTAAAGTGGTTGAATTTATCCTATTTTGTTGTTTTGCTCTTTTCTAAGTATCTTGTTTTTAGTTTTTTCGCCGCACACTTAATTCTGTAAATAAAAACCACCCCTCCCCCTGCGGGAGAGTGTACTTCGTGAATAATTAAATTTTGTGAAAAAAAAAATACATGAAAAGCAAATTATTTTCATTTTTATACGACATAATTAAGTGATTTTTCCGGTCATTGAAAATACGAAGAGGAAGTATAATAAAGTTACAAGAACAAATTCATTATGAAAAGAGCAAATATGAAGGGCTTCCGAATTTACTGAATTAAGAGGATTCAAACTTTATCATTAATTTTCGATTGATCTATCAAGTTGGATAAGGCTTCTTTGAATATCGTCATTGGGCAAGTGAAATTTTAAACTTGCTAAAACACTAATTAAGGAATATGGAGAATACTTAATCCTTCGGCATAATATAAGTGGATAAATAATATCAACTATCACAAGAAGCCAAAGTAAGTTTCGACTTTCAACTGATGTGCTATTTTAGTAACAAGAGAAAATATGAAAAACATTTTTTGATATCCTCGGTATGTTAAAAATTATATTTTATGGGGTGTGTTGTTGCGGCACGATAACAAAAAAGCAACATTATTAATGTTCAGGCACGTTTTTTATAAATTTCATTTCGAAAATGTTTGCTTAGAATTTTTGAAAACACGACTAAATAATTTTTAAAATTATTAGTTCGATAACAGAAAAAAAAATTATAAAATATAATTAAAAATTTGAATAATAAACAATGCGAGTTGAAAACTTTCGCGGCGAGAAATTGTGCTGGAAAAGTTTACATTTCCAGTCAACTCGAGGTGGAAACAAGGGAAAACCGTTATATCTTATCCAGTATGATTATAAGGCAGGATAACTAATTATTTATTACTTCTTATTTACAAAGAAAATAGGAAATTCACACGAAGTATTGTTGAGGTAACACTTTTTCATTACAACAAAGGAGGATTTATATGAATGTAAATTAAAATTTAATTCTGTAATTGAAAC
Organism: Lycocerus yunnanus; assembly: GCA_036346125.1. Classification (NCBI taxonomy): domain Eukaryota; kingdom Metazoa; phylum Arthropoda; class Insecta; order Coleoptera; family Cantharidae; genus Lycocerus; species Lycocerus yunnanus. The sequence goes on from JARFIX010000052.1 coordinate 7,276,515, forward strand.
TTGGATTCTGAAAAATAAGTTTTTCGAGTTTTTACATAAATAACAAAGTGAATGCGGTGGGATGGGGATGGTCTTTTATTATCTATTTAATGTAAATATGCTTAAACTTATTAAATTATGTAACATCATTTATCACAAGTAGGTTCGGTATAAATGAAACAGAAAGTAAATTTGAAAGGATTCGTAATGATACAAGACACGCAAAAGTTAAATTTGGTAATGTATTATTGGAAACTTCATAAATATAAATTCGTGTAATTTTACAGGGAATTTTACACCGGGAGCTAAAACCGATCCTCGTCATGTGAAACAATGTATAAATTTTATTAGGCATTTTGTGGGGGATGAAAGTATTTTGCCGTATCGATTTTTGAGACAACTTCTCAAATTTCCAAAGACAGCTTAGAATTAATCATTGAATATTATCGCAGTCAGGATAATGAATGCTGTTTGTATCTGTTCCGCTAAGATGTCTTCGATCAACTTAGCTAAACCGCATCAACAGATGTTCGGGGTTAATAGTTTACTAAATTTACACATTAATAGTTGCCGACATAATAACTTGAAGTTAAGTTTAAGTGACACATTAATAATTGTCTTCATTTTCTCACATCCATTAATACTACAAGCTGCACTTTTTAAAAAATGAAGCACTTGGCAATAATAATTCGCGTGCCGCAAATGGCAAAATTCTCAGAGCACGAATTTTTAAAAGAGTAAATGTAATCGATTTATTTGGGATAAAAAATTTTCCTAAATTATATTGAACACGACAACTAAACTCCAGCAGAAGCACTCACAATTATCTTCCAATTTTTGCAGTTATTACCGACTGGTAATGGAATATTGAATTAAAAATTCATTAGGCAGCTGCCAAAATAAATTTCTTTTCGATATCACAAAATTGTCGATCTATTATTTAAAAGCTTTTTTAAGCAAATTGACAATGTAATGTTTTCACAATAATAATTTTATAAAGAATTTAGTTATTGTGTCGTTCTAGCTTTAAGCTAGAATCTGATAATTGTTCATTGTTACGATGAAAAACAACAAAAGTTGTACTTATATACCTGACTGCACAAAGAAAATGTATTAATAATTTATTATTACATACTAATGCATGTAATTTCCCACAAAGGGTGCGCTCTGGTAATTTCAATAGTGTGAGCGGTCTAAAAAGCTCACATCAACAAGAAGTAAATCCGCTAGTTACTTAGCGCGTTTTATTGCAGGCATCCTTTCATAAAGTTCGTTGATTCGATTTTGAAATTCTTTGTAGTCTTGTTTAACTTTGAAGCGTTCCATTTTGTACATTTTCAAAATTTAATAAAGATGCAGCAACGACAAAGTCGTTTAAAAAATTGAACGTCGTAATCATAAAATTACACAACTCTAAACAAAGTTAATAAAAAACGTAAAATTCCTTTAAATTTCAATCTACACTGTAAGAAAGGACTCTTGTGTCCCTACTTACTACGTAAGCTTAAATTTAGAGAAGTTTCCAAAGTTTGCACTTCACAAGAGTTTGATCATTATAAAGTCTTTGTGTTATAATTTTATTTCAAAAAAAAAGTACAAAAGATGTATTTGAAAGTAGAATTTTAATATCTCATATTAAACATCGTTCAGTATGAAGCAAGTGAAACAAGAACATTAGAATGTACCCTAATAATTTATATACCCTTCACGTTCTATGTTCAAGGGAATGTTTAAGATGAAATATGCCATGCTTCGTTTGTTTTCAAAAGCTTTATTTCGGTATTACAAAGGGTTTTTGTATTTGCCCATGTCGTTGCAACAAGACATGAAAAAGTAAACGGCTAACGCAAAAATTGAGCCATCTCTTTTGTGCACATTGCATACAATTAATTCCAGGTGTATAATTTGAATGTCAGAAGCCAGAAACTGGGCAATAAAAAAATTAAGTTGCGGATAGGAAAACAACCAATTGCGGTTTGCCGATGATGTAAACATTGCTATTAGATGCTCGGCTTTAAACAAAATAATAAAACCGTAACGAATTTTAATTTTAAATGCATTCATTATAACTTTTTAACCATCTGTATCAAGCAGAACTTGTAATTCATGCTTTACAAAGTGTTTTCAAACTACGAGTAGTTACAAACTTGCCCGAGTATCACGTGAAGCTTAAATTAGGATTTGTTATCGCATTAAATGGCTTTTCCCAACTGATACTATTTGTAAAACTTTATCATTACATAGCTTTAATAAAAAATAAATTTTAATTTTAGTTTGTCAGTTGTTAAACATTTTAACTTCACAAATTTCATATACTACTATGTAGTTAATGAAATTATTACTTTCATTGTTAATACGAATTTATTGCTTGCAAAAAATTAACAAATGCAAGTATTCAAGTTAATTGCAAAAAATGTTCCTATAGAGGTTTCCTCTTTTTAAGACCATAACTACTTGCCTAACTACCCACCAACCTCTTAAACTAAGCCTCTCAAGCAAAAAAAATTAAACGCTATTTATAAATAATCAGCAATATGCATACGAATAGACTGTGTTCATAATTATTCATGACATAAATGCAATTGAAATTTTTAATTTTTGTTTCTCGGTTGAAATTCATTGATTTAACAAACGTTTTCATTGTATATACGACGAATAATGATTTAGTATAATATATCAATCATATTTAATAAAGGGGGAAAGCTAAAAATACAAATTCATTTAATATTATCAAATTTTCTCACTTCTTATAAATTATATCATTATAAATTCACTAAATCGATGTAATTACCATACGTACATATAACCCGTCGATAGATAAATAGCGATTTCGTAAAATTATGTAGTAATCAAATTAATCCGCGAATTCATTTTAATCAAAAGTGGGACAGAGCCAGCTCTATTTAACTACTTACAGTAAATTAAGCTTTGGTTGTTGCACTTTAATGTTAGTGTCCGATTCTAATACTCCATTGATTATTTCTGCCTCGATCGTATTTTATACTCGCAGACCCCCCGCTCTGTATAAGTTTGAGCTGCATAATATTTCTAATTATTATTTTCACTTTGAACTCGATTAAAAAAAATATCATATAAGATTGCCGTTCGATTTCCACTTCCTGTCGATTGCTGAAAAACAGCAAGATGGAATTCTGGAATACCCTCTCCCTCCCCCAGTATCAAAGGGCAGAACATTAAATTGTGCAAAACCTTTGTGATACTTCTTTATTTTTTAAAACGATGACCCCCCCTTTTTTTTAAATTTGATGTTGTTTTGAAAAGTTTCTTATTTGATCATTTAATGTTGAAGGTCACAAAATAGGAAATTTATCCTTTACAATTTAAGTGTACTTAGGGGGTAGTTCCATACCCCCCCCCCCAACTGTACAGTTTATTTTTAATAAAAAGTACATTGAAGATTTATGCATATCAAAATAAAAAATTTTGGTATTTCATACTTCCCAGACTTTCTGATCCAGGTTTTGTAGTTTCGGCTTTTGAGATTTATTACTCAAATTTGACTTTTTAAATTTAGAGTAACAAATTTTGTAATAAGTTTTTCTGCTTAAAATTTCAAAATGTGCAATTGTCACACCTAGCACACATAGAAAGCCGCTATTCAATTAGTATTTAAATGAATTATTAATTAATTATTTATTTATGATAATTATTCAACATTTAGTGATATAAATATTTCGCAATATACTAAATATTGCAATATTGAGAAATATAGAGGAAATATTAATTTTCAATGTTGTGTTGTAATGTTGTCACGATATTGCACGTCTGATGACAGCAGTAACCATTGCTGAAAGCTTACGAATAATTTCGTTTTATTGTTAATTTAACCTCTTAATTTTAAAAATTTTAATCTAATATTGTCACAATATAGCATGAAAACTGGATTAATGTTCATTTACAACATAGCGACTACATAGTGATGTGAACAGTTGGCAATAGTAGTAAACAAATATAGAAGAAATATTACCTAAATTAGAATAATTAAGAATTATTTCAATATAACCGCCTTAATTTCTTTATCAATCGGTACATATGTAATGTGTAAGCAAATTCAATATTATTCCCCAAGTGCGGCCTTCAGGCCGCACAATCATGGCTTTCTAGTTAAATATAATAATGATTAATTATCTATCTGTCTATTTATCTGTAATCCATCTCTCATTGGTTAATCTTTTTGCAAACTTAAAAAAATTGTATTTAAATTAATTAATTTTAAATGTAATTATGACTTATCCTATATAGAACACAATATTGATGCAGCATTGGCATTACATAGTATTAATATTGGTGAAATAATGATTTAGAAGTCTGTCGCGGCTTTCCGCGCCAATACGTTCGGCAAGCGGGCGTGTAACTGCCAGAACCTCTCAGCAAAACCAAACCAATCCTTTACAGTGAGGTTTGGGGGGAGGGGAGGGACTGGAAGAGGCCTATGTCTAGGAGTGGACGAATGGAGGCTGATGAAAAAGAAGATTGATTTCCTATATAGCGCCAATATAGTAACGTGAACATTTGGCACTAATGTGACAATTTAACAAACAAAAATATTAAATCAATATTAATTTTTAATACAATACCAATATTGCATGCTATATTGCAACAATATTGCACCTCCATATGCTGAATATTGTTGCAATATGTATGTGCTATATTACAACAATATTGCACCTCTACATATTGAATATTGTTGCAATATAGCACACAATATTGCACCTTTATGTGTTGAATATTGTTGCAATATATGCTATATTGCAACAATATAGCACCTCTACATGTTGAATATTGTTGCAATATAGCACACAATATTGCACCTTTATGTGTTGAATATTGTTGCAATATATGCTATATTGCAACAATATTGCACCTCTACATATTGAATATTTTTGCAAAATATAGCACACAATATTGCACCTCTATATGTTGAATATTGTTGCAATATAGCACACAATATTGGTATTACATTAAAAATATATTATATTGAAATCAATACTGCACAATATTGTGGAATATAGAACACAATATTGGTTTAATCCTGTTTTACAATATATCGCCAACATAGCGATGTGAACATTTGCCAATATTGTGATAATGTAGTAAAAAAATTATGAGGCAATATTGATTTCCAATATAGTATCAAAATAGTAAAGCAATATTGTTGCCGATAGATATGTATATGCATATCAAGTGCGGCTTTCAAGCCGCAAAACCTTGAGTTTCAAGTGCATTACAGGTGTAATTGTCACAAAAAAACATTAAATTTTATGCTTTGTTGCCGCCACTTTTATCGAGATGCCAACCGCCAATCACACATTATATGATATGTATTATATAAATGTTAATTTAGAAATGGGCGTATTTTCAGAAGATAAAAGGATAAGCAAAATTGGGGTAGTAAGTTCGATAGCATTAAAATAAATCGTTTAAAGTGATTTATTATCAATAAATAGCGGAAAAAATTGATTTTAAAGATGCTAAATTTTCCTATAGCAACATATGGAATAATTCTCATAGGATAAATGCATTATTTGCGGTCCGCGCATGTTCCGTATATAATCGTTTCACTTTCAGATCCCATTGCTTTAAAATCCCCCTTTGTGAGAAAGATCTGCTTCGACTTCAAAAATTTTTTAACTGTATTTTCTCAATAATTATATCATATTTTGTAATTTTGTAATTGTACCATGTCCGCGCATGTTCCGTATATAATCGTTTCACTTTCAGATCCCATTGCTTTAAAATCCCCCTTTGTGAGAAAGATCTGCTTCGACTTCAAAAATTTTTTAACTGTATTTTCTCAATAATTATACTATAAATAAAAATATACTGTTATTTTAGTTTATTTTTATCCCTCAAAAGAGCTAATTTTCAATTAAAAGCAACTATTTCAACATAATAGTGATTGAAAACAGTTTAATTTTCTGAAAATAGTAAATATTTTAACAAAATCGTTAAATATTGAGCATTCATGACGATTGTGAGCAAAATACTAGCTTCTTTTCAGATACAGTTGCTCGTATAGAGAATAATTCAAAATGGGCGGAGTTACGGTTTCGAAAACTGCCAATAACATATTTGAAGTACATTTTTAACATTTAAAGCCTTTTTTTCGAAAACTTTTTCTAAATGCATATTTTACATTATTATCTTTCATAATTTCTTTATAAAATTTTTAATTTTTCCGTCCGGGTTATCGTACTACCTTTGAATTGCTAAGTACACCCCTGCATTGTGGCATTTGAGGGTTTCTTGAAACAGCTTTAAATATTTTTTAATTTTTTATCTAATGCAATCTACCAAAAATAGTAAAAGAAATGAATGCATTGTTCTTTTCACCATCAAAGAAAAGTAATCAAAATTGCACCTCTACGATGCATAAATTCATTGTTTAAAGCTGTTTTTCTAGTTGCTGTGGCAACGAGAAAACAAAAGTGGTCAAAACATGGCGTGAGTAGAAGTTTGTGTTATAAATTTAATAATTCCCCGTTAGTCGTAAATTATTTTCGTTTTCTTTTGTTTTGTGATAGTAGGAAAAATAGTATGTGATATATGTGGTAGTTATGTACCCACATCACAATATGCTAACTTATAAAATATTGGGGAGAGATAACAAACCTGAACTCCGATTTTGACTACTTTTAAAGTGAATTACGAAAGATGAAGGTCTAAATAATGCAAAAAAATAATAAAACGGCTTAAAATTAATTTTAAATACAATTTTTTTATTGGCTTGTTTGAAACTGTAACCCGTCCCGCCCAGTGAAGATGTAAGAAGTATGTAATTGTAAATAAGTATTTTATATTTATAATACAACTTTGCTGAAAGGGCGAAGCCTTCGGCTTCGCTACAATTTTTGAAAATCTCCATAGTCCGGCAAAACTCGAAATTTTTCAAATCGACTCGGCAAATCCTAGAGTCAGCTATTAAAAATAATAAAAAACATTTCGAAGGCAAAAATAACCTAAAAAAACAATAAATTTTCGAGTCGCAGGGTCCTAGAAGAGGTTTAACCCGAAAATACTCCAAAATTTTAGATCCTTACCGCGATAGATGCGAGGAGCGACTGGTGGCTCCTGGCCAGTTGTGAGTGTCAACCCACATACAACGAACGGACTGGTGATAGAATGTGTTCAATTACGACGTAGTATTACGCAATTATGCAGAAGATGGTCATGGTCTGGCACTTGAGTGTGTCGAATACCAAACCCGGCGGAGTAAAAAAATTTATTCTGATCGTCTTCCCTCGGAAGGAAGTGGCTACTCACCGAGGTAATTTCCCAAGAACCCCTCCCCCCTTATAGGGAGGGGTCACGACACTCGAAATCGAGTTAACGACTAATGCCCGATTTCTTCACTCATTCAAGTTAATGAACTTCAGGTTAAATTGACAAAATAGCTAATTAGACGACCACAAAACAAATAAATCGATCATCTGATTGGCTATTTCGTTAATTTAACCTGAAGTTCACTAACTTGAAGATAATTATGAGTGAAGAAGAAGAATTACTCAATAATGCACTTACATGATGTGATTCTTATGGCAATATTATCATAAATTTCAAATTTAAATTGTGGGCTTATTAAAAGACCTACCAAATTCTACCTCACCTTAAAACTCTTGTAAAATTGTCCGCTTTGGTTCGGTAGAGCTAATTTTATAGAATAAAGTGTACTTTTCAGTTCAGGATTATTACCTCTACCCAATCATTGCTTAGTAATCTCATTGGATTTTAATTAAAAATAGATAATTTTTTGTAGCAAGGTAAATGTTGCGGGAAATTACAAAGTTTTTGTCACTCCCACTGGTGGCTTTGACCCTTAAAAACAAATGTGCAAATTAAAATTACAGGAGGTGCTCATTGGCTACAGTTAACATTATCAACTGCTAATGCGAAAGTTTTATATTTACGTCCTGAAATTTTAAAAGTAAAACTGCATAGACCGAAGGGTTTGCCCCAGTGCATTGTTTTATGATTTCTTTTATTTTTATTTTACTTTTATTCTTTTATGATATGCTGTTCTGATAAGTTTCTGGATTGATCCAAGTTCGCAAATTAATCTATTACAATATGAGTTTGGTTGAAGATATTCCATAGCTCTCAGACCCACATTTTTAAAATCATATTTTCTAATTTGGGCGATTGGGGTTCGTTAAATTTGTTTTTCTTCGGCTTCTTTTCAGTTTTTCCTAAAGTGACTTTTATGTTTGAGATACTTCAGAACCTTTGTTACAAAACAAGATCATCATCAAGAAGATGCATCTACGTGTTTTTGACTATGCTGTAGCTTTCTGTTATTGTCTCATAACAGATGGTCCTGCATATAGCAATAATGGCGTATGCTAAAAGTAGTGTGGGAATACAATAAGAACTCATTTGATTTACATTTGTAAATCAAACATTCGATCTTTGGAAAATGAAATAAGAATGCCAAGTACACAAGCATACAAAAATTATTATGAGGCTTTCGCAGTCAACTTCACTCTAAATACACAAAATAGGGCTGCTTCATACAGAGCCTGTATTTTAAATTGGATGTAAATTTTTTATAAGACAACTTTTTAAAATGTTTCATCAAATATTATTGCATATTTTTGAAAATAAAAATCAATAAGCTGTGCTGTCCTCACGCTCCACAATTTCAGAACAAAGTGAAATAACAATTTGATTGGTAGAAATAAAAATAATGAATGCCCACCGTTCGTTCGTTAGATAGAACAAAGTGAAAATTTTTAATTAGTAACAACGATACAATTAAATATTCAACGTATATAATTGCCAATTTAAATTTACGAATAAACAAATTGTCAAAAATTAACGATTTTATTTCTGAACGAAATAATCATTCGTCCTTCCGGATATTATTCAGTCCATCGCCGCCTTGTCCTTTTGTTTGATTCGTTTCCTCTGTTAGCATTTTCTATTACTCTGACAGACAGATATAAGTCGGCTCTCACACCAAACGCAATTGGTGGGGTTGGCCAAACCGGTCACCCATCCAAAATGCTGCTTTTTCATGTACTACTCATGTATTTATTCGCTAATAAATTTGTGAATTTTTGCAATTTTGAATACCTGGATATAAATTCGGCCACCTTTATTGCACCACTAAATAAAAGGCTTTCCAATGAAAGTATTAAAATAAATTAGGATTTACAACAAACTGGAGCAATAAAACACAAATCACAAATTAGGCTGAGTGTGTTAAATCCATTTTCATTATTGTTAGATCCTTTTGACTGCTACGTAACACAACACCTTTAACTTCATTTGCAATAAACATTGCTTCAGCGTTGTTCCGTCTGAGATGGGAAACTTGGTTTATACTAATCACATTTAAGGGTAGTTTCGACTTGTTCTACGAAACATACGTTATATCACCACCGCTGTTGTTGTTAATTGTGATAAAGGTATGGAAAACTTTTAAAAGTTACTAATGACAAACCTCAAAGAGGCGAGTTAATTATGAAGGACTTTTTAACACAATATTGCAAGTATCTTTCTCTGTCAGATTTCTTCGTCCTGCGAATTAATTGCAAGTATAGTTTAAATTAAATTAAAACTACGAGATGTAATGACGTCGCTTAATGTTCAGTTTATTTTCTACATCTTTAACTTAACTAGGGTTTAACCGCTGGCATTAATATCAATTTGCTCAACTTGCTAATGAACGAAGTCTTTCTTTTTCAGTTATTCTCTCGGTTTGAATAAAACTTAAAATTACAAGTACGAAGTTGCCATGTGTGTAATTGGCTAGCGGTTTGACTTAATTTAGATGAATTACAACAAGAAAAATGTATTTCTTGAATTTAACGTATGTACAATCCTGACGACGAAACTGTGCCTAATCGGGCTATTCCAGGATTATATTAATACTCACGATGCGCAGTCCATTAGATTGCACGTCAATAATTTAATTGCTCTAATTCTTTTATCAAATAAACCTACCTACCTACCTTTTTGCTTAATTAACCAACTAACTCCTTTAATTTTCAGTTTAATTCAAACTACCTTTGTGCGCCAACCAATTAAAATTTCGTATAGTTATCACAAAATATTTGCAAATACTTAATCGTTCAATGGTGGAATAGATGTAAATATATTGAAGCGTTCATTTCCAATAATCACAAGCATAAAATTGTCGGGGGGTTAATTACATACGTCAAATTAAGGAAATTCAAAATTTGATGATATCATAAAATTTAATGTCGCGGTAAACCAGAGACCATTTTCGTTCCCATAGATTTTTTTCAAATTCATATGTTGGTTAATAACTTATGCATGGATATGATAGATACAATGAAGGAGCAATACTGCAGAGCTGTTGGTAATTCGTTTAAAAGGTAACAAACGTGTCGAAAGCACCTACTTGTCACAGCCAGAGGCTTTCGCTGTTCCTACAAGTGTAGCAATCTACGACCCACATTGTACCCTAAATCAAAGGCTTCGTTAACCCAAATCGCAACTTTGCAATCTCCAAGGGTTGAAAAGATCGTAAGATATACAAGAGAAACGCTTTCACAAGGTGACATATATTTTGCAAATATAAAATGAAAAATTTTTAACACTTCAACCAATATCACCTATTTATAGTCACGTCTTTGTATCGAATTCGTTTTATTTCTTCAGTAAATTTTAATTAATTTCTATTTGCTTAAATCCAGGATTTTCTTCAGGAGAAAAACAACAAACAAGTTTTGCGGATGAAAATCTTTTGTTAAGATAGAATTTATACGAATTCGTAGAAGCCGTGTATATAACTATAACTTATGAGGTTTGAGCTTTTAATAATGAATATTTTTTAATAAAACTGTATTATGTCATTCCATGCTGTACTAAATACAAAGTGTAATTCAATAATTTCAGGATTACAGCAACAATACTTTAGTTATTTTTATAGATTTCGTTTTTCTATTGTCGCGCCATCTGTTCAAGACGTTTTGCTTTCTTGAAAAAGCTTACCTTCTTAAAGCGACAATATTTTATTATTAAAATTACATCTCTTTTTATGTCAAACAATCCTCAGAAAATCAATTTGCTGCCATAATAGGCAACATCCATGAATAAAAAATTTAGTTAAAACAGTATTTTTCGATTAATGCAATATATTAAATGTCAAATCAGTAAAAATAACTTCTATTTATTGTATTTTGTTATAAATAATCGATTTTAAAATTCAATGATAATTTAAACGCATCGCCTTTGGATTGACGTCATACGGCTCTATAATGCGCCGTCGTTGTGTTTACTCGTGGTTACTAAGACCGTGTTCGACTTGGACGCTTACAGCGCTGTTAGTACAAACTGGCGCAAACGTAAACGCTTTAAGCGTTTGACTTGGAAATGTTAGCGCTTACACCGCCGTGTAAACGCAACCGTGACGTCATGGATTCGCCATTTTCTCACGCTCTCAACGCAAATTTCATTTAGGTAGGGTAGTGTAGTGGTAAAAATTGTAATTATTTTTGAATTTATTTGAAAGCTAAAGTTAACCTAAATATTTTAGGTTTACTATTTAACTTCAATATTTAAATTTAAACATAAAATTAGTTGTCCTATATTAATTATTACTTCAATAATTTATTGCCCTTGTTTTACCCGCTCAATTTTTTATAAAAAAATTAGTGACAAGATTGTAAATGAAATGTAAACCCAAAATAAATTGTTGTGTGAAATAATAGTTATTAATTTGTGAAAAAATACCTAAAAACGTAATCGCATTTAAAAACAATTATTATTTCAGATTGTTTGAATATTTTATAGGTTAAGCAACTGTCACTTTTAAATTGCAGCGCTGATGGTGCTAACATATCGTTCGATTTGGAACGTCAGCGTGAGCGTTGTAAGCGCATATTTTCCAAGTCGAACGTCAAAATTTGCGTGCTATAAGCGTTTGCATCCGTTGGTACCAACAGCGCGTAAGCGTTCAAGTCGAACACAGTCTAAGCCGTGTGACGTCACTAGCAAATAGCTACTTGCGCGGGCGTTTCCTTCTATTCAAATTGATAGATTTTTAAATATTTTTAAAATTATTATCGAAACGAAAATAAATAAAATAAATTGCTATTTTTAGATATTTTTGATCTAACTACGTTATAAAAAAAAATTTATGCATCTTCCCTATTCAAAGATCCTGCACCTTTAAAAAAGCACGAATATTTTTAATTACGTAATTTTAGGTTTATATTATGAATTCACAATAAATAAAACACTCAAAAATAAAACAAAAGTAAAAGCAAGTTTTTAAGGCAAAAAACCTTCTATTAAAAGGTTTTGTTTAAATTCGTCTTTACCTTTCTTTTTCCTTTTTCAGTTTAAATTTCAACAAGTATGCAATTGTCACACCAAGCACACATAGAAAGCCGCCAGTGATTCTAAACAATAATTGATACAGAACAGCGCCAAATTTGAATTTGGAGAAATTTTAAAAATATTTAAATAAAAATCTTCTCCATCTCTAAAATACTATAATCCTTTAATCTCTGTAATGTGTTCTTTGTTTTATGAATCTGTTCTGAACTATAAAACCTTCTGCCTTCAAAAACTTTAGGGTTAGAGTCAGAAAACCCTAACTCGAAAATACACTTTTTCCTATAAAAATAGCTTCACCAAACGAAAGAAAAACCCGAATTCGGGTCCGATCCCGACTTTAGAATTATCCTTTCATATACATAGTTTATTATTTGTATTAACCATTAATTCTAAAATTCCAAACAAAAAATATTCTGTGGAATATTTCCATATATACAGGGTTCAGATGGTTTGCTCTGATAGTAGAAGTTTCGGACTTTGGATTTGAGAGTCTGAGAGAATTATTATTTGTGCCGTGGTTTGGATTCCACATTAAGATATAGGTCTTAAAGATTTATTTCAAGCATACGGAATATTCCTGGGTTACATTTTCTGCCACCTGTTGTAAATCAAATTGATTTTAATTGTCAATTTAATCGTTACGTAAATCCAACTTAATTTTGGTATATTATTAAGTTTTAACTTTTCAATCTCCTTTATTTGATAAATTTGAAACATGTCCCACGTTGAGCCACAACCACAAGGTTGCCAGATGCAGGAATTTTCCCTAAATCTAGAAAAATATCAGATTTCTTTGAATTTTTGCTGAAATCTAGGGAAATTAAAAAAGTCTACGAAATTTCCCTAAATTCAACGGATTGACAGCGCATTTGAACAATTTAAATATTTAAAATAATATTTACGGTAAATTTGATTTTAATTAGCATCCAAGCTCAAGTGGCCCTAAAGCCGACTCTGATTATGATCTCAATATAACAAGGATCCGTACTCCAAAATTCCGCCCTTTTCAAAAACATGCTTTCTTGCCTAGGATTTAGGACAGGTAAATTTTAACGACTTTATTTTCTATAGCTGTAGAGGAATATTTGAAAATTAAGGAAATCCCTTAAAATATAGAGTACGGAGGAAGGATAGTATGCTTGTACTGCATGCTATTTAAAAGGGCCAAAGTAGGCGTTACTAACTCCGCCTAACCTACCAGGTTAAACAGCGGTAACTCATTATTATTTGCTATAAAGTTATAATAATCTATAATTATAATCCACTTAATTCATAGGCCGCCACATAATATTCAAATGCTACTTCCTCCCTACTCTATATTCTAATGAAAATTCTTTGAACAAGTCGGGCGCATGCGCAGGTTAAAATTCTGTACGCTAAAATAAATCAAAGCATACCTTTACATTTTAGAAAAATCTAAGGAATTTTTTATGATTTTTTTTAGGTAAATATAAACTTTAGATCTGGCAACACTGGCATCATTTGAAAAAATGCTGTTTACAAATTTATCTTTTTTATGCCATTTTTATCTCTTTTCGATGACTTTTGTTACTTTCTTATGACTCCTTTTTAATTTCATTGAATTTTCTAATTAAATCTTCTTTGGAGATTTATTGTATTTACTGTTTTTATTAATTTTCTGATTTTTTAGGTTTTTTTCTCGGCAGTTCTTCTCATTAATGACATTTGCCCCATTTTAGCTGCCGTTTTATCGAAAAGAATAGTTCATTAATTACGTAAGGCTTTGGGGGGAGGGGGGGTTAATTTGTTAAGTCCACATCGACCACAAATACTGGCGAATTGTAAAATAGTGAATTAAACATGTCAAAAACTTTTCACTTTTTGGAGTTGTTTTCACTATTTTGATATTTTCAAAATTTACAATAATTAAAACATATTTTGAAAAAAAATGCATTATTTTAAATAAACTTAATATCTTAATATACACAAGACAAAGTTTGTATCTCTGCCCTACCAAAATCTCCGAAACTGAAAGCTTTAACAAAGTGAAATTTGAAAAACAAAATTAATTCTAAGGCGAACGCCGCTATTCCCAGGTATACAAAAATTTCCAAAAACAATTTATCGCAAAATCTATATATAATCTATATATAATCTATAAAATTGCCATAACAAATTTAAATAATAATAAAATGGAATGTCGTCAAATATGTTAATAATTTAAGTTTGTATTTTTATAATCTTAAGACGAACGCCGCTATTTATAACGCTCCAATACGTTCTTTTCGGGATGTCTACAAACATAAAATTAGAATTTTTATTGGTTAAGTTTTTGGCTAATTTAACATTATAAGCAGTCGGCTCGAGTCAAAAAACCCAAACTCGAAAATATACTTTTTCCTATAAAAAACGCTTCACCAAACGAAAAGCATTAAAAACATGACTTTTAAGGTGAGGTGGATTTCGGGAGGTCCTTTAATAAGCCCAGCATTTAAATTTGAAATATTTCAATAATAAATACATGTCAGTGAATTATTGCGCAATATTGCGTCATAGTTAACCGCATTCTATCACAAGTGCGTGCGTTGTAGGTGAGTCGACACCAACAACTGGAAATCGCTCCCTGCTATCTGTCGAGTTGGCATTCCCAATTTTTGGAGTAGGACCGGTCTAGGGGATATTTTTAGTGAGTAAAGCGTTTTTCAAAACGGCTTGTAGCGGCCGGAGCGGAGCGGGGCTGCGGAAAGTCAGTTTTGAATAACGCAACCACAGCCAATTTCAAATTTTTAAAGCCGTTTTTTTTTAATGTGTAGAAATGATGTTTTCTTTCATAATTCACTTTAAAAATCATGAAAAATTGAATTTTAGTTGTGTGACCGAACAGTCAATCAAGTTCCACTGTATTCACTTACCAGGAGAGCATGGCGACCGACAGGCCGTTTGATCTGCTAGATTTAGCATAAAACAGAGAGAAAAGTTGTAAATTTGGAATTAATGTAAAAAAAACTGATCAAAAAATGTTATTTTTGATTCTATTCACGTTTTATTTATAAGTTCATAAATTTTGTTTTAACCCTTAACCACCGTCGTGCGGTCACCATGGCCGCATTGAATGTTAATGATTCTTTTATGCCAAAATTAGGCATTTAAGCACTTTTAAGTTAAATCATGCATTCGCGATGACCCGCTTAAAGTTTAAATTTATGATACCAACCGGGGGGTTGACCCCTAGTATATTTGGTGTACATAATTTTGTAAATGATTTGCAATAGAGCTGTTGCATGGTGTCAAATTTAGTGATAACTTCTATTAATTCTTGAAAATAATATCAAATGAAATTTATAATCGAAATAAAAATTTTTGAAATGCGGTCTACACTGAGAAAATTAAATTTAAAATTCAAAAATGAATCGGTCAGCCGATTACACCTCTGACGTCAGACGCGTGATCTCGAACGTTTTTATGGAAATTTTACAACGTCGCAAGGACCTGACAGTTAAATATTTGACTTGTATTTGACAGTTGTAAACAATGTAACGTTTACCATTTAAATTGATTATTTATTAATATATACTTATTTTAATACAAATTGTAGTCACAAGCAATTATCAAAAAAATGGTTTATCCGAGTTTTCTGTGTTTTTATTAAAATCTAGCTTTTTAAAAAAGATTTTTTTAAAATTGAGTTAAAAATTAATTTTTTTTTTTTTTTTCTTTATTTATTTATAATTTTTTTTTTTTATTTTTTGTTTTGTCTATTTTTCTTTAAACTATAGGGGGATTTACCAAGAATAAAATAAAATTTTTTTTTTTTTTTAAATTTAAATTTAAAAATTTTTAAAATATAAAATTCCAAACAAAATTAAAAATTAAAAAAATAGACTCAAATTCAAAATTAAATTTAAAAATAAATTAAAAAAAGAAATAATTAAATATTTTTTATAACTTACATTTTGAAAAATTAATTTTTGTATTTGATATAGAAAAAAAATTTCAAAATAAAAATAAAAAAATTTAGATGATTTGGGTTTAATTAATTAATAATTCAAAATTATTATACTGGTCCACAACCTTCCATTTTGGCGGTTTTAATTTTAAAGTGCGGGGGGAATTTAAACCATTATTTTAACTTTTTTAAATTTTTAATTTAAATAAATATTCAAATCTTCGGCGCTTCTTAAAAAATAATTGATATAAAAAGGCCCTTTTTTAATAAAAGGCCCTTTTTAATTAAAATTTAAAAAAAAAAAATTTTACAATGTGATTCAAAATCTAATCAGCTCTATATCTAAATATAAAGATACAAAATACCAACTTTAGTTTTGAAATTCTCATTAGTTTTTTAAATATTTAATAAAAAGTAATAATAAATAAAAGATTTAAAAAATTGCTTCCATGAACCAATTTTATCCAAAATTTATTCAGCTCTAATTCCTGCCATAAACATAACAAATTTCAACTTTAGTTTTGAAAATCCTTTTAGTTTTTAAAATATTAAATAATAAATTAAATAATAAAATTTAAAATAATTAAAAAATAGTTTTATAAACAAATTTTAACTAAAATTTAATCAGTTCTAAATATCGATTAAAATATCAAAACCTAAATTTAGTTTAGAAATTCTATTACTTTTCGAAATATTAATTAAAACTAATATTAAATAATAAATTTAAAATAATAAAAATCGGATGTTGCCCATGACTTTATCATATTTTATTAAATATTAAAACAATTTGTTCAATAATGTATCAAAAAATATAAAAATTTACCCAAATTTAGTATTATAAAATTACTTTTAAATATAAAGATACAAAACTAACTTTAGTTTTGAAATTCTCATTAGTTTTGAAATATTTATATAAAATAAATAATAAATAAAGATTTAGAAAAATTGCTTCCATGAACCAATTTTATCCAAAATTTAATCAGTCTAATTCCTGCCATAAACATAACAAATTTCAACTTTAGTTTTGAAAATCTTTTAGTTTTAAAATATTAAATAAAGGCTAATATAAATAAAATTTAAAATAATAAAAACAATAGTTTTATAAACAAATTTTAACTAAAATTTAATGGGTTATAAATGTCGACTAAAATAGCGAAATCCTAAATTTAGTTTAGAAATTCGTATTACTTTTCAAATATTAATTAAAACTAATATTAAATAATAAAACTTAAAAAATAAAAACAATAGTTTTCATAAAACAATTTTAACTAAAATTTAATCAGTTGTAAATCTCAACATAAGTATCCTAAATCCTAAATTTCGTTTTGAAATTTTATTAGTTTTGAAATATTAATTAAAACTAATATTAAATAATAAAATTTAAAAAATAAAAAAATAGTTTCCGTGAATCAATTTTAGCCAAAATCTAATCAGTTTAAGTCTCAATATAAGGATACAAAATCCAAAATTTTGTTTGAAAATTCCTTATTAGTTTTGCTGTAGTCGCACACAAAATTTGACCAACACAACATACACAAACAAAATAACACACAACACACAAGACATTTTCTGAAATGGTCTTATTTTACTCAAGGGACCTCAAAAGTGTAAATCCATCAAAATCTCAAATTTTTTCTAGAAAACAATACTTTCTCATATTACATATGATAAAGTAAAATATTTTCCATTAACCAATGTGACTCAAAATCTAATCAGATCTAAGTTTAAATATAAAGATACAAAATACCAACTTTAGTTTTGAAATTCTCATTAGTTCTGAAATATTTAATAAAAACTAATAATAAATAAAAGATTTAAAATTGCTTCCTGAACCAATTTTATCCAAAATTTAATCAGCTCTAATTCCGCCATAAACATAACAAATTTCAACTTTAGTTTTGAAAATCTTTTAGTTTTAAAATATTAAATAAAGGCTAATATTAAATAATTAAAATTTAAAATAATAAAAACAATAGTTTTTATAAACAAATTTTAACTAAAATTTAATGAGTTCTAAATATTGACTAAAATATGCGAAAACCTAAATTTAGTTTAGAAATTCTATTACTTTTCGAAATATTAATTAAAAGCTAATATTAAATAATAAAAAAATAATAAAAACAATAGAAAAAAAATTTTTAAAATTTAAAATTTTTAAAAATTGACTAAAAATGAAACCTAAAATTTGAAATTTTTTTTTCGAAAAAAAAAACTAATATTAAATAATAAATATTTCATACCAATGTGACTCAAAATTTTTTAAAACAGGGCTTTAAATTTTTAAATATAAAGGAAAAACAAAATACCAAAATTTTTTTTTTTGAAATTCTCATTAGTTTTGAAATATTTAATAAACTAATAATAAATAAAGATTAAAATTGCTTCCTGAACCAATTTTATCCAAAATTTAATCAGCTCTAATTCCGCCATAAACATAACAAATTTCAACTTTAGTTTTGAAAACTTTTAGTTTAAAATATTAAATAAAGGCTAATATTAAATAAAATAAATAATAAAACAATAGTTTTTATAAACAAATTTTAACTAAAATTTAATGAGTTAAATATTGACTAAATATGAAAACCTAAATTTAGTTTAGAAATTACTTTTCGAAATATTAATTAAACTAATATTAAATAATAAATAAAAAAAAAACAATAGTTTTCATAAAAAATTTTAACTAAAATTTAATCAGTTCTAAATCTCGACATAAGTATGCTAAATCCTAAATTTCGTTTTGAAATTTTTTTAATATAAAATAAAAAATTAAAAAAAAAAATCAATTTCAAAAAAAGAAACAAATTTTTAAATCTTTTGAAATTCCATTTTAAGTTTTGGCAAAAACAAAAATTTTTTTTAAAATTTAAATAAAAATTCAACATTTACAAATTAAATTACAAAAAAATTGTTTAAATTTTTAAATAAAAATAAAAAATAAAAAAAAAAATTTAAATTTATAAATTAATTTAAAAATCCAAATTCTTCACCAAACGAAAAGCATTAAAAATATGACTTTTAAGGTGAGGTGGATTTCGGGAGGTCCTTTAATAAGCCCAGCATTTAAATTTGAAATTTACATATTTCACAGTGAATTATTGCGCAATATTGCGTCATAGTTAACCGCATTCTATCACAAGTGCGTGCGTTGTAGGTGAGTCGACACCAACAACTGGAAATCGCTCCCTGCTATCTGTCGAGTTGGCATTCCCAATTTTTGGAGTAGGACCGGTCTAGGGGATATTTTTAGTGAGTAAAGCGTTTTTCAAAACGGCTTGTAGCGGCCGGAGCGGAGCGGGGCTGCGGAAAGTCAGTTTTGAATAACGCAACCACAGCCAATTTTGAATTTTTAAAGCCGTTTTTTTTAATGTGTAGAGAACGATGTTTTCTTTCATAATTCATTTTAAAAATCTTGAAATTCGAGTTGTGTGACCAAACAGTCAATCAAGTTCCACTGTATTCACTTACCAGGAGGGCATGGCGACCGATAGGCCGTTTGATCTGCTAGATTGAGCATAAAACAGAAAGAAAAAGTTGTAAATTTGGAATTAATGTTAAAAAACCTGATCAAAAAATGTTATTTTTTATTCTATTCACGTTTTATTTATAATTTATTATTTCATAAATTTTGTTTTAACCCTTAACCACCGTCGTGCGGTCACCATGGCCGCATTGAATGTTAATGATTTTTTTATGCCAAAATTAGGCATTTAAGCACTTTTAAGTTAAATCATGCATTCGCGATGACCCGCTTAAAGTTTAAATTTATGATACCAACCGGGGGGTTGACCCTAGTATATTTGGTGTACATAATTTTGTAAATGATTTGCAATAGAGATGTTGCATGGTGTGAAATTTAGTGATGACTCCTATTAATTCTTGAAAATAATATCAAATGAAATTTATAATCGAAATAAAAATTTTTGAAATGCGGTCTACACTGAGAAAATTAAATTTAAAATTCAAAAATGAATCGGTCAGCCGATTACACCTCTGACGTCAGACGCGTGATCTCGAACGTTTTTATGGAAATTTTACAACGTCGCAAGGACCTGACAGTTAAATATTTGACTTGTATTTGACAGTTGTAAACAATGTAACGTTTACCATTTAAATTGATTATTTATTAATATATACTTATTTTAATACAAATTGTAGTCACAAGCAATTATCAAAAAAATGGTTTATCCGAGTTTTCTGTGTTTTTATTAAAATTCATTTTTCAAGTTTGCAAAATTTGCAAAAATGTGTGTAAATTTTTGCAAATGCCTGTAAATTTTTGCTAATGACTGTAAATCTGTGCAAATGTCTGAAATTGTTTGCAAATATCTGTGTAAATTTTTGCAATTGTTTGCAAATTTTGAAATTATTTGCAAATTTTTGCAATTTTTCATATTATTGTAAATGTAAATTTGGTGTACACATTTTTGGTCAGTGGTCAACCCCGATACCAACGTATAAAAACTGCTTTCTATGCAAACATTGAGAGTAAAATCAAATGTTAATCTGATATTTAATGTAAATTGTGCATTTTCGGGGAAGTCCCTATAAATTACGTCATTGAAACTCGCGCTAACGGCACAATGTAGTACGTAGTTTGTTAGATCGGGGTTGTAACCGATGGTAAAAATTAAAAATTAGAAAATTCATAAAAACAAAAACTGCAAAATTAAAAAGACGAAAACAATTTAAATTTGAGAGAATAGGTATGGGACTTTTAGTGATAGATTTTCGAAATTATGCCGGCAATTTACAAATTTATAGATTATATATTAATTGCTATGAACAAACATTTTTAAATTAATTTTAATTCTACAATTGTGAGCAGTAATTAAAAGGAAATTTAATCAATAAAATTAATTACAAAATTTTAAAATTAAGTGTTAATGAAACGAAAGACACATTAAATTTAAAAACAAAGTCAACAGTTATTTTCCTAAAATGTTGGCAAATAAGTGGAAATAATTAATTAAATAAATTAAATTTAATGTTAAAGTTTCAAAAAATGTAGGGCCGCAGTTGTCTACGAGATTGAAAAATCAACTCAAATTAAAAATTTATAAGTCAAGCAAAGTGCGCTAAAATAAATTGGGAATAAAAACAAGAAGATTGAATTACATCCAAACAACAACAATTTGGAAAATCAAAGGCAATGGAACTCTAATTTTTCATCAAAAGTGAAAATGTCACGGTATAAATTTCCACAAACAAATTTTCAATATTATTTTAATTTATAAATTTTTTATTTATTGTAAACATTTTTGGAGTAGTTTTCTTGAGAAAATTTAAGGAAACTTTAATTACAACTAAGACTTCTCAAAGCAATAATGTTTAGAAATTTAAAAACTTTACTCGATTTAAAAATTAAATTGTTGTTAAATTCTAAATTTTATTCAAGGATTTTATTTTTCCCTTAACGAAAACAACATTTAAAAAAATTAAAATAAGAGCTTGTGCCACCGAAAAGCTAGATTCCGAGAAAAACCAACAAAATAATAAAATTAAGCCCTAAGTCTATTGTTTGTGGCGCCCAAATTCAGAAATACAAAGCTTTAAATAAATTGAACCATAGCAATATAGAAAATTGAACAAAAGTTTACTATTATTCTTAAAAAAAACTAAATAATAATAGATAGGTTATTTTTCTACGGAACGTTCTGCTACAAATTTGTAAGTCAACGCAACTGCACTGATTTTTAGTAAAAGGAAGTCATAAAATGATCCGAATGGGATACCATAAATCAATAGTACATACAAAGTACGCAATTCGTTTGTTTAGTGTTTGTTAAAAATTCACCATCAGCAAAGAAATCGTATTTGTTTCTATCCTTAGTGAATACCTACCCTACCGAATACCCTTAAGAGTCAGTTTCGGTTGGTTACCGATAAAATTAAACGAAGCTTTAAGATCCTTTTATTTTAAATTTTAATTTCCTTTAAAGAAAAATTTCATATTATAAAATTTCTGTTTTACAAGGCAGGTATATTATTAGGTACCATCTAATCATAATTTAAAAGCAAATTCGGAGGCACAAGTGTTTGTCTGAAAGTAATAATCATTACAATTTAATGAAGCTCTGAATTCTTATAACATTTTTTTCTGTAGGTACAACATGGAAAAAATATTTACATCGAAAGTTTTAAAATT
The DNA here is from genome assembly GCA_036346125.1 of Lycocerus yunnanus. Taxonomy (NCBI): domain Eukaryota; kingdom Metazoa; phylum Arthropoda; class Insecta; order Coleoptera; family Cantharidae; genus Lycocerus; species Lycocerus yunnanus. Next base: position 7,298,876 of record JARFIX010000052.1, read on the forward strand.
GCTTATTAAGCATTATGTTTTGGAGTTTGTGCCACATAATTCCATAATTAAATAGATCCTCGCAATTAATATTTCCACGTATCTAACTAATAGCTTAAGGCGACTTAACGAACACCTGTTTCTCTCTAATGATTTCAATTAGGGATGTATAGGTTACATTGATCATTAATTCAATTATGATGTAAAAGTAATTTTGTCCAACAACACAGACGTGATACCAAATTATATAATTTAACACAGAAACGATAATTGGATAAATAGGAAAATCTTACAACGGAATAGGGTTCCAACATCCTGCAATCCTTCAAAACAAAATGCTTGGTTAATTATTAAATTTCAAAATATTTTTGAATGTGTCAGCGTTGCATTGATTAGAACAGCGATCGTTTTGAAAAAAAACTCAATAGAGAATATGTAATTCTATTTTTACTAAATCAACCAATAGTAATTGGTTGTGTCGAATAACAAATTAATTAAAACCGTTTGTTTCATGTATTTACTCAAATTACAATTAAATAATTACGTAGTAATAGCAATATCATGGGCCCGAGGCAAATCCGATTATCTACATTTTATATCCAATGAACTGAATTCAACTTTTAAATAATCATTAATTTAATTAAAAAGTCACATCGGTGAATCCAACGAGGTGCTACATTGTCATTACATCTGAGAAAAAACAAAATTGGTTTGACAAATACCTAGTACCTGCATAGAGTACAAAATTAACCTGCAAAGTACAAAGCTAACCGTCTGCCACTTACAAGTGGCAGGGTTAACTTAAGGGCGACACTGAAAAAATCTCTTTGCTTTTTTGAGGTTGAACTAAACCATAGGTTACATGAGAACGGTCTATACAAAAAAATTTATAATTCTTTTAAAAAAAATACTTCGGTAGACAGTTTTAAACGCAGGTGTTATGGTGGCAAACGTGGTGCCAGACGCCTTGCTTGCTTTATTTTATTTTATCAAAATAAATATCATAAATCAACACATAAATACATGGTAAAAGAAAAAATTGTATTAAATTTTTGTAGCTAGTAGAGCAGATATTCTGACATAAAATTGCCAAATTTGTGCGGTCTAAAGGCCGCATTAAGAGATTTGTGAATCGCAACGCTTCATATTTCGATTTCACTTAGAACGACAGTACCCAAACGTAAATAAATAATATAAATAGAGAACAATCATATAAAAACATTCCTGAGCCCATGTAAGTTCCAAAAACATCCAAACATATACAAGTACTTCATGAGGTTTCCACTGGATGTTCATTTATGAGCAATCTTTGGACGTTCAATGAGATCTTCCACTTTTGTGATGTTTGTTGAAAAACTATTCGAAATTGAAGGTTATGATATTATTTTATAATGATTTACTTATAAAATTTAATTAAAGTGTATAACACGCAAGATTTTGATTTTAGTAGCTGGGCTATGTGCATTCAAGGACATAATATTCAAATTTATTTCCAAAATACTGTGCTGAAATAGTTGAAACAAGCTAAAGAACTAAAGTAATAAAATATTTTAAATAATTTATAATCTAATTGATCCAGAAGTATGCCAGTTGGACGTTTACTGGATGGTCGTTAGCCTATTACTATAAGAGCAAAAGATGCTCTCTGGGAAACATTATATAAAAGGGATCAATCAATATCTAAAATTTTATTAATTAGATTACACTGAAATATTCAATTTACATCTTACACTATTAACGGGGGGTCCGGGGGGAAAATAAAGTTTTAATTTAAAGATCAGATTTAAATCATTGACTTGAAATGTTATCTTCAAATTAACATCTTCAGATCTTAAAATTTCGAACACACAATCAAAATTAAATTTATAACCTGAAGTTATTTTCTTCAAAAATTGAACTCAAGGTCATTGCATTCGAAAAAGGTTAGTGTAGACGCTCAGAGACGATTTAAAAACGTGCAAAACTTAATAAAATGATTATTAATAATTAACTAATAATGATTTAATGAAAATTAATTTTACAAACTACGTGGGCGGTTCAATACTTAGTCACATTTCATCAGTAATCTGCTCATTAGAATGAAATACAAGTTTGTTGTACGTGCTCTTAGAATAAGCGTAAAATTACAGACAAATTGAAGATAATCTTTTTTTACTTACATATTTACAATTATTCAAAATCATTAAGACCATGAGAATTTTGGATTTTTTAATTGTTTGTTGAATTATCCGACTAGCAAGCGTTTATTGAATCGTAGGGCAGAGGAGCTTTCTTGGTGTCGATTCAATTGTGAAAATGTTTTCTGGAAATTTTTCAGCTAATACTTGGCCGATTTTTATGAAAATTGGCACAAATGGAGCGACAGTACTGCTCCAAGTCGTGACCAAGCCCGAATTTTGAAATTCAACTTGGAGCAATTATATTGATACAAAACAATATTTAACAAATCGGCTGCAAATCAACAGATTAATGGATTACAGGATTAAAAGATTAAAGAATTAATAGTATTTTGAGCTTAAATATGAGCTTTTGCAGTATTTCACTGGAAAATATACAAAATTGTAAAATATGTAACGTGGATTTACGAGTTGTGGCCCGCCCCAAAATTTGTTCAATTATTTCAGTAATGATGTTCTTTTATTTTATAAAATTTTATCTAAGTCCAAATTAATTTTACATTCAGTTAGTTTAATGCATTTATTTTAAGTCAATTTATTATTTTATATTAAAGTTTTGCATTCCGTAATTAAATTCTTTCGTTTTGTCTGCGAATTATCTTTTATGTTCGGTTTTGTTCGAGTAAGTTCACCTTGGAGCTAACCAATCGGCAGCTTTGCCGCGAACTTTTCGTTTTCCGACCGCTACCTCCCACGTGCATTTGCATGCATCGTCAGTGGGCTTTGAGCTTTTATCAAGACAAGTCACTCCGTGTTTTGACACGTTAAATAAATTTTACCAGTTTTAATATCGATTAATAAATTAATGTTTGATCGTGATTTAAGGAATCATTTGTCCATCCAAGTATCGCCTTTCGAGCAACGAGCTTTGTCGTACCGTTTCGTTTCGAATTATCGTCAAGCAACTCTTTTGAGGAATTTACGTACCGTCAAGCTCATTTTTGTCAGTCTCGAAGCATCGTTTTCGTCAGCATCTTTATTATCTACCGCAAAACTACTTCGAATTCTGCCAGCTGAGTTATCGTATCTTAATTGTATCAAAGTGTCAAGGTCATGTGAGTGCATTATTTCATTTCGTTATCTAAAAGTGCCAACATTACATGTGAATATGTGGGAATTACTCACAAGTTTTATTTTACTAAAGTTTTGTTAAGCCTTCTGCTGTATTATTTATCGTCACCGTTGTTTATAAAACTTATCATTGACAAATGTCAAAACTTTTGTTAGTCAAATTTAATTGTAGTACCATTTTAAAATTTAAGAATCTTTAGTCACCTTTTTCATAGTGCTACCTTCAACATTTTTGAATGATTTAAGATCAGGAGAGTGTCAACAGGTCACTCATGTACCGTTTTTTGCAAATCATTATACATTACTTTGTATAACTGTGTTTTTTTGTTTATGTTAATTACTGGTTTACTTGTAAAACTCAGTTGGATGGTATCTCCAAAATAGTAAGTTTATTCACGCACGGCTTCGGAAGAGACTACTAACTCTTCCGGACCTATACCGTTTCGACATTAGTAGTGGCGCCCTCTATGACCCAATATCGTATACCATTACGATTTCGACTTGTATTCCGGCGCATCCATAACCAAAATTTACTTTCGTCTGACCCCGACCTCACGGCGAGTTAGTCGGCAATTTTAGGCATTGTTACAGGTGCGTGCACCGACGAAATAAAACTTTGTAACAAATATTAGGCACTTTTTATGACTTCTACGGGTGTTGCACCAAACTATTCGTTTAACCCTCCTACAATCAGGTCAATGAAATTTACCAGCCCTCACTGGTCAAGTTGAGCTTGAATTCCCAGAACAAATAAATGGTATGATTGGTTTCATTTGAGTCTTTTGAGAAAAATTAATAATCGCCTCAGGCAAACTTGACCTGAATGTCAAGATGAAGCATTAATTTGATGGTTTCACGATAGGGGGCGTTCAAGTATTGCATAAGCAGACTTAGAGGGCAAGGAGTTCAATTTTAATTATTTATATTTAATAAAAGTTTAAAAAAAAAATGGTTACGTTTTATCATTTGGGAACGGCAGGGGAGTCACTATTTTCTTATTTTTGCTTATACGGGGGAGGGGGGGGGTCTAAAATCATTGAAAGTTTGCTTACGTAATAATTGGACGTCCTCGTACTGCTTTTAGATATTTTAACCGGCTGAAACTAGAACCGGATTGGTAATATTGAACTCCTTTGAGTGGCCCCAATCTTCAAGACATTTTTTATACCAAAAGTCCAACATTTTATAAATTATGGAATATAAAAAACTCAACTATATATTTGAGACTTCAAAGCGAAGTTTTTCGAATCCACTCTTGCAAGACTTGGCAAAAATTTAGACTACTTTGAGCCGTTTGCGCTAATCAAAAGCTCATTTTTCCAGCTCTACGCATCCCACCATACATTATGTAATAATAATAATAAAAAAAGCTGTAAATTCCAAAAATTGTTTTAAAAAATAAAAGGTTACATTTTGAATATATAATTTTGACCCAATTGAATGTACGAAAACACCCAATACTTCTTTACTGTTTGTGATACATTTCGATGAGAAAATTTCATTGGCACATGAAAATATGCTATTTCACCCTTTACGAGGATTTAAAGTGAATATTTTTATTAAATTTCTAATAAAGACTTTAAAGGAGTTTTTCCAGCTGTGTATATAATTTATTAGTTCAAAAAAGAAATATTGCAGCAACTACATTTCACACATTTTTTTGCAGTTTTTCATTATTTTTTTACTTTGACTTTTTTTTATAATAATTTTGGGTCAATTTTGAGTCTAATTTTGATCTTGTCGAATTTTGCGTTCACGATAGCTTTAATAACTTATTAATCCAGTAGCAAATCGATCAAGTTGCACGACAATCGGTCGCTGCGCTTCAGTTTAGGATCTGGGAGAGGGAAGGTAACTCCTAGTTATACAAAGAGGTCCAGCAAATAAATAATTTTAATTGAATTTGTACTCTTATTAGAAGTTGAACAACTCATAGTGCACGAATTGATTCATTCAAGATTATTTGTTAATCTTCGGAATTTCAATTTCAAATTATTTGCAGCAAAAAAGGTATCATTTCAGAAGCCGAACAAAAATAATCTGTCGGACAGTACACTGCTGGCAGGCCCGAGTTGACCACCCGATTGGTGGACAAATTCGACCATGTTGTTAGAGGTAGTGCTGTGAAACTTGCTGTCATTTATTCAGTCTATCACCCCAAATTACCATGGCAAGTTTGAGTGTCGAGCAACACGTGCAAATTATTAAATTGTTTTACGAAAATGGGTCATCAGTTCGATCAACGTCATTTCGCCCATTTTACGGTCGCGATAGTCGGCCTTCCGAGTCGACTATCCGCCGATTGGTGGACAAATTCGAGTCGACTGGTTCAGTAAACAACCAGCCAACACCGACACGTCATCGGAACGCAAGGTCTGCCGAGAATATCACCGCTGTTCGCGAGTATGCGCGAGAACCCGAGGCAGTCGATTCGGCCTCTCGCAGGCTTCAACTTGGCGAATTCTGCGTCGAGACTTGAGCCTGCACCCGTACAAGATCCAACTGACCCAGGAGCTCAAGATTAACGACCATAGACAGCGCCGTGTGTTCGCTGATTGGGCTCTTGAGCAGTTGGAAGCAGACCCGATTTTGGCCGTAAATCATCTTCAGCGACGAAGCGCTGAATTATGCGATTTGACCCCGTTAGACTTTTTATTGTGGGGTTTCCTTAAGTCGCAAGTCTATGTCAATAAGCCGCAAACCACCGCTGCCCTGAAAGCCAACATAACCCAAGCCATCAACGAGATTCAGCCCGACATGTGCGCAAGAGTTATCGAAAATTGGACCTCTCGGATGCGCGCCATCAAGCGAAGCCGCGGCCATTTGAACGATGTTATCTTCCATATTTAATGGAATCAAATTCCCTTTCAAACAAAAATAAATTTTGGTAATAGTACCTCACACAACTTGTTTCATTCAATTTTAAAGTTCGAGCGCCCTTATTGGAAAACCCTTTATATTTGGTGTACATAATTTTGTAAATGATTTGCAATTGTTTGCAAATGTCTGCAATTGTTTTGCAAATGTCTGCAATTGTTTTGCAAATTTCTGCAATTGTTTTACAAATTTTGCAATTGTTCTCAAATTTTGCAAATGTGTGTAAAATTTTGTAAACGCCTGTAAATTTTGTAAATGCCTGTAAATCTTTGCAAATGGCTGTAAATGTCTGAAATTGTTTGCAAATATCTGTATATCTAAATGTTGAAATTGTGTGCAAATATTGTGTAAATTTTGCAAATTGTTTGCAAATGCCTGTAAATTTTTCAAATGCTGTAAATCTTTGCAAATGTCTGAAATTGTTGAAAATTGTTTTGCAAATTTTGCAATTTTGCAATTTTGCAAATTTTGTAAATTTTGCAAATTTTTGCAATTTTTACAAATTATTGTAAATGCAAATTTAATGTACACATTTTTGGGCAGTGCTCAACCCCCCCGTATTGATCTATCTGTTCGTACTGTTAGTCTGATTGGTTAATCTTAACACTGCCGATTTACGGTGCCCAATTAGAAGTCTGTTTATTTGTTAGTCTTGTTAGTTTATTTCATACTTCCTATATGACATGAGATATAAACGCAGGTAGTAGCCAAAATGTCAGTTTAGGTGTTACCCAAAGAAAGTCATTTTTAGCAAAAACACACTGATGGTGCAATATCATCCCCAGATCAAAACTACTGCTAAGTATAAATAGCTCTTGAGCAAGTCAGAGTGTATCTGATGGCGGTGGATCCTTTTGGGTGACACCAAGGGGTCAACCGCTAGAGGAAATCGTGTACAATTAACTTCACACTTCACGTACTTCATCATAATTCTCCATACTTTTTGTCCTTCATTTAATTCAGCATAATTAATCGATACTTTCAGTATCAGAGACTTTCAATTTCTGAGACTTACAGAATACCAAAATTTGAGCACTGGAGGTGTTCCACCCCAGACCCCGATTGAGTTGATTATTTTTATCAGAAGTAAACTAAAGATCTCCCGTTGCAGAGGCACTAAGGGTGTTTCACTCCCCAGCCCCCGGATCAAGTAGTTTATTTTTTATCAGAAATAAACTGAACTCTCCTGTTGCAGAGATCTACCTCCCAGGGAGTACGGAATTTATAATTAGGTAGTTTATAATTAATTGTCAGATTACGAATTAAACACATTTACTTGGCCATAGCTAATTTTAATAAACTTCAGATATGCTTAAATATTTAATTCACTTTTAATAAAAATAAATTATTTAAACTGGGGTCTGGGTTGAACACCCTCCAGTGCCTCTGCATTAGAGATCTTCAGTTTACTTGATAAAAAGTAAACTACTCGGTCTGGGGTTCTGCATGTTCTGCAATGTTCTTCATTCCAAAATTTGTGCACTGGAAGGTATTCTACACCCTCCTCCCCAGTACTTCATGTACTTCATTAGATGTGTACAAAAAACTTCACCAACGGTTAACCCTCGGTGACACCAAAACGCCAATCATACATTACTGTTTTAAAGTATTATGACTTATAATTCAATATTTTTGGCTGCTATCTGTATTCTATGTTGCTAAAAACGATGCGATGTTTCGAACTAAGTTTTGGATATGGACTTTTAATAAAAATAAATTATTTAAACGGGGGGTCTGGGGGGTGTGGAACACCCTCCAGTGCCTCTGCATTAGGAGATCTTCAGTTTACTTCTGATAAAAAGTAAACTACTCGGTCTGGGGTTCTGCATGTTCTGCAATGTTCTTCATTCCAAAATTTGTGCACTGGAAGGTGTTCTACACCCCTCCTCCCCAGTACTTCATGTACTTCATTAGATGTGTACAAAAAACTTCACCAACGTGTTAACGTGACACCAAAACGCCAATCATACATTACTGTTTTAAAGTATTATGACTTATAATTCAATATTTTTGGCTGCTATCTGTATTCTATGTTGCTAAAAACGCTGTTTCGAGCTAAGTTTTGGATATGGATAGTAAAAGGCGTATCTGTTTTTGATTTATTTTTAATGAAAACTATTTTGTGCTATAATGACATGTGTGATAAAAAATGTGTGTTCAAACATTCATACAAGTGAAGTTTCGTAGTTTGATTTTGGTTAAATGACATTAAAATTTATTAAATTCACAAAACAAGTCGATTGAAGTATTAAATAACTCGGAACAGTTCTACTAGAACTTTATTTTCTTACATTGTACTAAAACTTGGCATATTGTTCAATACATAACTATTTTATGTGATTGAATTGACGAACGATATTTCTTTGGATGATAGCAACTATTCAAACGTTGAAGTATGCAGTAAGCATTATTACGAATGAAGAAACTTCCAAGCACGCTATATGCGTTTAAATTCGAAAGATGAAAGGTCTGAGAGAAAAATATGCTGTTTAAATAGCTTAAAGATATGCCAAAACCAAGATGTAAGTGACTGACCGTCATAGTCACTCCTGAGCTTCGAATCTTAAATTTTAAGTAAGCTTCCTCAGAAATTTTTTTCATTAAATTCCAAACTTACCGACCTCACTGTATATATGCGAAAATTGTTATGCGGCTTTCAAAAGATTTTAATCCTAAAGCAACTGCAATAAACCCTTGAAACATTTTAATTGTGAAGCCAAAAACAAGAACTACAAGCTTGATATCACAGACGATACCGAGATAATGAGAAAGCACAACTACGATAATTTAAATGAAAGGAAAAACATAATACAAAGCATTCTGAAATTACATATTATACATATTTAATTAAAAAAAAAAAAAAACTTAGCCGTATTTAAACATAAATAAATATTTTAAAAATTACACAATATGAAGGTATTTGGTTCTCTCAACGATGGTGCTTGATAGAAAATTAAATAAAAAATATAAACATAAATTAATAAGCATTATAAGTAGGAAAAGCAATAAACATCAATGAAGAGAAAATCTCTCCTCACAAAAATACAATATTGTTGGGGTCTGTCACGGGGTGAAAGATACACTCGAAGATGAAAGCTCTCGATTTTCACCAACGATCTTGAGGATTATTAAAAGAATGGAAGCAATTGAAACTTTCGTCCATGATACTCGAAACTTTCGTAACGTACCCGGTAAGTAGTAAACAAGTCATTCTAAACCAATTAATAAAACTTTTAAATAAATTACTTTTTGGGGTGGCTTTATTCTTAAGGGTGGTTATAGACGTTAAAGCAAGTCATGCAGTTTATGTTAACTACTGTTAAACTTTTATGCTGCCTAATACTTGGCTTATATTTAAAATTTATTATTATTGTATACACGCCATAAAGGGTAAATAATTTAACTAAAAAGTTGGGCTCTTATAAAACAATTTGCTTTGTTTGTTACTTTCTACTTGTACTTAATGATTAATGACTTATGTTTCGACAGCCGTTAAGCTTAAGGGTAGGGGTAGTATTGAAAAATGATTTATTGGTTAAATTTTTTGTCATTTTTTTAGCTTTATAATAACTTTAAAATTTTTAAAAGTTTCAATACAAACAATAGGTTTTATTTTCAAGTGTTTTCCACTGTAATTAATTTCAGCAGAATTGGAAAGTTGTAAAACAATTAAAATGGAATTGTTTTCTTTATAACCGATGTCTTAACCAGACAAACTCCAATTGTATTTTTCAACGTGATTGTATATTAGTTTGAATTGAATTTGTTCTTGATTAATATGAAAGCAATACAAGTAAAATTTTTCATGATAAAAGCATCCCCATCGATTTAAAAAATAACTTTTAAGTTTATTAACTAATTAAACAAACCACCCCCCCAAATTGAAGATGTTTTTTTTAGAATTATTTACGAAGCAAAAAGTAATAGATAACAGCTTGTATAAGGATTATTTAATATTAACCACTTCTCCCGTTATGATCCTCAAAGTTTATCGCAAAGTAGCGATAACTTTTTCTTTCGAACATTTGTTTCAAGTTGCAACCCTTATTTTGTCTCACTCTGTACAATCAATGCTGTATTCGGCAATCGAACTTACATTTTAAAACTATCGGATTACCCACCGAACAATATCCTTAAATAATCCTTTAATTAAATTCAAATTTCTGGTGGTAATCCATTAATTTAAAACCGCCACATTTGTAAACCACACAGTAACATAATTACAAAAGCAAGTAAACAGTATTTGTGAAACTAAGTGTGCTTTGTTAAATTATCCCGTTTTTCAAGTAAACTAGCATGAAATAAACCTTGTTTAAATTAGCTCCATGATAGGACGAGCATGCATCGTTGATGAATCAACAAACATTAAAATTTCGCATGCTGGTTCTTGCTTTAGCCAATGACTTATTTGCATTTCTTTTGTTATTGCATAATTAGACACAATTAGTTACTTTCTTAATCCTAAGACGACGAATACAAAACGCTAGTGATTTTTGTTTAAACCACGCCTACAACGAATTTGCATTTCTATTATCTCATTAGGAACATTTTTCGCGGGTTTTCCTTACTCTTATTACCTTAGACGTATCTATGGTGGTACTGAAAATATTAAATTACTGAAGATTTCATCAAGAAACGTTTAGCACATTTAAAAAAATCTTAATTGAGTAAATATGCTAATTTTGATTAATTATTTAGCTCAACATTTAAATTTCTTAATATAAAAAGATAACGTTAATACCTTCGTTTCCTCGGGTATTAGACTCAAAAATATAATGTAAAAACATAATTACGTTGCTTTCTTTAGGCTAAATGACAAATTGAATTAATTTTTCAATTTTTTCAAAACCCTAAGCTTATCAAATAAATAATAATAGATTAAAAAATAATGTATTTTGATAGCCTTATAACAAAAATTGTGGCATATTCTGCTTTGTTAACACGTGATGCCATTTATATTTTACTGTTCAACTCAGAATAGAATTAAACAGTCTATATTACAACTAAAAATAGTGCCCCACGTTGAGCGCCATATCCTACTGCTTAACCACGCTGTCCAGCAAGCGACTGAAAATGTTTCCCGATAATAATATTTCAAATATATTTAATTAAAATTTATAGTTCAAAAACATTCAAATATAAGTTTAAAAATTAACTGGCTAAGTCAACACCACAAAAATACTTATTTTTTATTACATTATTGTAGTTAATGTGTGCTGCCATCTATATTTTACTAATCAGCTTAGCTGAAACGTAGCTATTAGCTTAACCACGTTTTGGGAAAAAATTATTTCGTTTTTGTATCGGAACAGAAAATTTTCCAATAGCTTTAGCTAATATTCGCTCTCAATTTTTTCAACATTAAAATTAAATTATTGATTTCGCCATTTCGACGCGGGAATATTTTGACGTGAAGATCAACATTACAAAATTAGTTACTTTTGTTAAAAATGTACCCTGAACATAAAATCCAACTCAGGAGCGTATCTAGTAGAATTTATAATCAAAATCAAAAATACTTTTGGAAATGCGAAGAGGAATCAACGACAAAAATATCTAATTTTTAATTTTTCTTTGCATCGAAATGCTTTCGCGTTCAAATGTATCTTCGTCAAAATGTCGCTGCGTCGAAATGTCCCCGCGTCGAAATGTCTCCACGTCGAAACGTCTCAATCTGACACCTAAAGCTAAAATAAACAAGGTAGAACTCGGATGACCGCAGTTCTTAGGCTTCTATACAGCTACCTTTTTGGTTTACAATTATATAATATTTTGTAATTATTTTTAATTTAAATTTATAATTTTTCTTTATCTGCACGATCATCAGATTATCTTAATTTTTTAGTTGGTAACTAAAATTTTCTATATAAGAAATTGATTTGCATTTTGTAAGTGTTATTTTTACGTTTTACGTAATTTTACTTTCACTCTTTCGCACCTTTAATTGGTTAGTTCATTTATTGCCAACCTACAAAAAAGTGTAAGATGAATAAAATAATCTCATAAACAATTGAAAAAGCGTCCACAACTCTGTGTGTTTGATCTTAATTAATTATTTTGAATCTTGTTAATCCATTCACGCGTTTGTCCATCCACCCACAAAAAGTAAAATTTAGTGACAAAGGTTTTTGTTACTAATTTAGTGACTTTGAATTATGCGGACGGACGGACGGACGGACGGACGGACGGACAGACGGACGGACAGACGGACGGACAGACGGACGGACGGACACGAAGCCAGATCATAAGGCTTCTTTCTATACTATGTATAGAAGCCTAAAATGGGCAGAGTTCGCTAAGTGCCACTCGTAAATACAAGTTTTCCTATAGAAATGAAAGCAAATTATGAAAAAGCACCAAATTAAAAGAATTATAGGCCCATTTTGAATGTTTTTTGTAATTTTACTTAAAATCATGTATTTTATTATTTTTTTGACGCAGCTGTCACGTATGTGTACTGTTTTTTAAATAAATAATTTTTAAAGTAAAATTAAGATTGGTTGTGGTTGCGTTAGTCAAAACCGACTTTCCGCAACCCCCGCTTTGGTCCCATTTGGTCCGGCCGCTCCAAGCCGTTTTGACAAATGCTTTACTAACTAAAAATATCTCCCTAGACTGCGGTCCTACTCGGAAAAGTGTGTATGTTGACCCGACAGACAGAATGTAATTTTTCGTGCGTTTTCATGATTTTTAAAATCGATTTTTAGCGTTAGTATTGGAAATATCGAGTTCGTCCTCACCTTAATAGACTCAATTTTATACCCTCTAACTAACTGTAAAGAAAAGAATGGCACTTACCCAACTCTAGCCATAAAAATAAATAATTGTTATTGAATAATTAAAAATCCCGCTCAAATGAATTTCACATAACAAAATTAAATGTAGCGCCCCACGTTGGTTGGATATTTATTTATGTCGTACTTACTATTAAAATTGAAATTTGTATGGGTTTTAAATATCCAACTATTACTAACTACACAACATTACTAATTATACTTATTCATAACTAGATTACAAAAGATGCCTGGTTGTGCAACCTGAAGGAAATAATTCTGAATTCACATCTTTTTTTATACCTTTATGCGACTAAAGGTGGTTATGCGGCCTTACACCGCACAATGTGGGGATTATTACCAAATAATGACAGAATAAAACGCTCGGTTTATTATATATTACGAGATTTCCAAGGTTGTGCGGCCTAAAGGCCGCACTGATGAAAGTAATTTTACATTTACTCTATATAAGCGTTAAAAGGTGAGAAATAAATTTAGGCTAATCGTTGTATGAACATCTTTTAATATATTTTATATAAAAAAATAAATTTAATTTAATAGATTTTTATCGAAAATGATCACTTCTTGACGCTTAAGTGCGTCAACTACTAAGCCGCTCGCCCCGGTTCGAATCCGACGAGAATTTAATTCTGACCGTTTTCCCTCGGCAGGCAATGGCAAACCACCGAGTTTTGGGTGCCAAGAGAACCTTTCTAAAAAAATAAAGCGGTCACTATGCTCTCTCGTAGGGCGAAGAACTCTGTGAGTAAGAATAGATTTTTAAATTAACAAAATAATTGACCAATCAGAGATGCGTTTCGAATAAATTATATTTTATTATAATAATTACTAGAAATTCATGGTTATGATGCCTGAAGGCCGCACTTGGAGGAATAATTTTGAATTAGCTTATGTGGACACACTGTATATGCACAGATTTAGACAGTTACGATATAATTATAGTGAATTTTAATTTAATTATTAGAGATTACGGATAGATAGGCCGACAAAATTGTAACCGTAACAATATTGCATTACTATATTAGAAATCAATATTTCGTCATTAAGGTTTTACTGCGTTGCCACAATATTGCGAAGTGTTCACATCGTTACATTGCAAATCAATATCGCACCAATATCGTATGCTTTATTGAAACAATATTGCACCGCTATATTGGTACTATATTAAAAATTAATATTGCCTGAATATTTATTTACAATTTTGGCACAATATTACAAAATATTACGAAATGTTTGCACGAAATATCGCATCAATATTGTACAAGTTTTATTACAACAAATATTGCACCTCTGTATTGGTACTATATTGAAAATTAATATTACTTGAATATTTGTTCACAGTATTGGCACAATATTACGAAATGTTCACATCGCTACATTGCAAATCAATATCGCACCAATATTGTGTGCTATATTGAAACAATCTTGCATCACTGTATTGATACTATATTCAAAATCATTATTGCTTGAATTTTTGTCTACAATATTTTCGCAATATTACGAAATGTTCATATCTTTACATTGCAAATCAATATCGCACCAATATTTTACAAGTTTTATTGCAACAATATTGCACCGCTATATTGAAAATTAATATTGCTTGAATATTTGGTTTACAATATTGGCACAATATTACGAAACGTTCGCATCGCTACATTGCAAATCAATATCGTATCAATATTGTGTGCTATATTGTAATAATATTGCACCACTATATTGGTACTATACTAAAAATCATTATTGCCTGAATTTTGTTCACAATACTAGCGCAATATTACGAAATTTTCACATCGTTACATTGCAAATTAATATCGTATCAATGTTGTTCATGTTTTATTGCAACAATATTGCATCGCTATATTGGTACTATATTGAAAATTAATATTGCCTGAATATTTGTTTACAATATTGGCACAATATTACAAAATGTTTACATCGCTACATTGCAAATCAATAACGCGCCAATATTGTATACCATATTGTAACGATATTGCACCACTATGTTGGTACTACTATATTTAAAATCATTATTTTCTGAATTTTTGTTTACCATACTGGCGCAATATTACAAAATGTTCACATCACTACATTGCAAATCAATATCGCGCCAATATTTGTAACAATATTGCACCACTACATTGGAACTATGTTGAAAATCAATATTGCTTCAAAATTTACATGTTTACTATATTATGTTGGCGCTATATTGTAATTCAATATTGAACCACTAGTTTTTCCTATATTGTGACAATATTGCATCGCTATTTATAATGGAAATCACTATTGCCTAAATATTACAATGTGGCGAAATGTTCACATTACCATATTGGCGCTATATTGTATGCTGCGTAACTACATTGCCAATATTGCATACAATTGGGTCAATTTAGTTTTTGAAAGTTTTTAAATTGAAATTTAGTTTTTTTTCAGTTGGCAAGAATATTTAAGTTGGTAAAAAAATTGAGCAATGAGAGGTGCGTTACGAAAAAGTTAATAATAAAATTCTTTTTAATTATCAATTTAATAATAATTATTAATATAATATAGTTATTAAATATATTTCAAAAACGGATTTATAAATATGAAAATAAATATTAGAATAGGTTCTTCAGTTCACTACTGAAAAAATCTAGTCAGACTGGGAACTCGGGGGTAGATCTCCCAGATTATTTAAATATTTCTATTTCGATATTTCAATATTCGTTATTGCTACTGTCAAAATTTATGTTTTGCAAAAGCAATTGATTCCGCTGAGGAGAGGGGGGCGTACTTTTAATGTTTTTCTTTAGCTATGGGGGTGATATTGATAAGATTTGGATTTGTTTAAATCGCTAAATTTTCTTAATAAAATTCTTTAGAAAGATAAAGAATTTTGCACAACTGCGTTTCTTTAAGCTAGTTTCGCGAAAAGGCAGGTAGGGTCCGTGGTAATTTCGTTAATCCATTCATGCGCACTTCCAGTTTCTCGCATTACAGAACTCGAACTTTTTTTAAATGTAAAAATTCAGTCAGTAGATGAATCGCGATATAAATCTGCTTGTACAAATACATAACTTCAGTAACTGAATTTTTGCATCGAAAAATGTTCACGCTTTGCATTGTGGTCGCGGTCCATTTATAATAATATGTAATTGTAGTGTTATTTCTACATTCAATCTTTTGACAAAATTTATTTTCAATTGAAGTAACTTTTACTACCGACAACGAACGGCACTAAAAGTAACGTAAAACGATGGCAGACAGCAGGAAGTAGAATAATTGCTTTCACAAGAAAAGTGAAACTTACTTTATTATTATTATTATTAAGTTTTGTGGTCGTTAACTTTCTTTAAATAATGTTTTCAATGCATTGAATTAATTTCGATTTTCCGAGGCAACTTCGATTTCATTACTAATGAAAGTAAGTTCCATTATCTTGATTACACTATAAATCAAAATACATATTATAATTATAATAAAAATTATTTAGTAAGTCAAAGGTTACCATCATCAAACAAAAAATTCACATTTGTATTTGGTTAAAAAATTTCAAACAGATTTGTAATGGCCAGTTTTTAATATTTTTTTCTGACGTCACGTCGCTTTAAATTCCACTTGGAGCTTCGACTCAAGAAGGAAGCTTTTTGGAAAAATTGCTTAATAGTAAAGTTTTGACCTCAATTTTGAATTCAGCCTACGTGGCCAAAGTGTGAAAGCGCCCTTATTATTCAACAGCACTACATCATTATAAAATACAGCAGTTGCAACCTTCAAAACCCAAGATTATCGATTATACCAAGCAACCGCCTGTTGCTTTTTAACTTGTTAGTATTTAGTGAAATTAAAAGAAACATAATAACTTGGCTTTGGAATGGAAATTTTATTTTCAGTGTTTTCATTAAAATTTCATTATTACCAATAAACATTTTATTGGTATCTAATGATCCGCCTTCGGTAAATATTAATTTTGTTTTTATTTTATTAATTCATTCAAATTTTATGCAAAAATTTGTATAGATTAAACATATCGAAATTAATAGGCTGAAACTGAGAACATTGCTTCATTTTATTTAACGAAGCTTCATTGTCCGGGTCGCAGGATGCACTGTGGTAAAGCAAAATTATTCATTTTTATTGTTTTTTGTTTTTTTTTAAATGTTTGGTAAAAATACGAGAAAAATAATAAACGCAATCTTGAAAATATTTTTAACGTGAAAAAACCAATGCTTCTTGAATTGGTACACTGATATCTACCATCAAATTCAACTAAAAATTCAAATAATCCCTAGGCTCTCTGAGGAAAAATAAAAAGTAATTAAAAAAATAATTTATAGCGTGAAAATTAATTCCATATATGTAATATCCAACCCTACGCATATTCAACCACCTCGTTATTCCGTCTTTCAGTAAGAAAAATAATTTAAAATGTTTTTTCTCTAAAAATTATAAATTAAAAGTTTTCGAGTTGTTTTTTCTGTTTCAGAAAATTGTAACTTTCAAGTTCTTTTTATAGAAGTCATAAGAACGTACAATGTCGTTGCCACTATATTATTTCATCTATTTCCTCTGCTTTGTCAAGTTACGGTTATTTTTGCTAGAAGAGCGGAAATTTTCTGAATCACTCGATCCGTTTCTGGATTTTCAGAATGCTAACTTTTAATAAAGATTCCACAACCACAGAATTTTTTTGATAACGGAAACCATCATGTTTTATTTGCGTTAATTACGTGTTTTCGCGGAAACAAACTGGAAAATTCCTGAAAAGTGCATTTTACAATTAATGTTGCTATTTTCGATAAAATAAGAAAAGAAAGTTAAACGATCCCAGATTATAAGGAACAGAAAACTTCCGTGCTTGTAGTTCAATTAATTTATTGGTTATCGCAGGGTGTGATTAATTATCAGCCCTTAAAATACAGTTTTTGGCTGAAGAAGATAAAGAAGTAAAAATTCAAATTATTTGCTTAATTTTTGGTAGTTTACAAGATGTAAAGAGTATGCAAAGATAAAATTTTGAACATATTACAAAATTTAGCTTGCTGCGCCACTTTGCATAATATGTAGCGGTCCTAATGGTTGGTTATTCTCATAATCGCTTTAAAATGATCGCAGCCGTGCTTTCACTACATTTAAAAATTAAATTTGTGTCAGTTTTCGGTAATTCTATAGTCGATTTAATTTTTATAGCACTGCTTGATGACTCGTAATTTGATCACAGTCGTTGGGTTTGTTCGAAAACTACAACCCTTAATAAAAGTAATGCAAAGTTCGGTTCAGCTTTCGTTTATTACAAAAAAATTACTATCAATTTTATAATTCAGGTCGACTATGTTTTTTTCCTTTTTTTGCATTTCTAAAAATTTCCAAAATTAT
This sequence comes from Lycocerus yunnanus, assembly GCA_036346125.1. Lineage (NCBI taxonomy): Eukaryota > Metazoa > Arthropoda > Insecta > Coleoptera > Cantharidae > Lycocerus > Lycocerus yunnanus. The sequence goes on from JARFIX010000052.1 coordinate 7,317,126, forward strand.
TTTAAAATTTTTTAATTTTTTAATTGAAGTTTTCTAATTTCTCCAAATTCAAATTTTGGCGCTGCTATCTATCAATTTTATACATCATGTAAATGTAATCCCTGAATCTGGCTAATTTTAAAGTAAATATTCAAATTCAACACTGTTGCATTGGGTGTTCCCCGGAGTGACAGTCTTAGACCAATCCTGTCCTAAATTTACATATTAAATCTGCAGATTTTCTGCCGATCTGGCCTGCTCCTACCACACAGAAAATCACATCCTATCAATATTCTGTTCAAGTTAGATAAAAATTTGGAATCAGAAGAGGAGAAAACTGACATTTCTAGATTCCCCACCCCCCTCCAATAACTCCCCAACCAATAACTGCCAGAAAACAAAATAAATGAAAAAACAAATAACGAAAAAGGTGGAAAACGCAATCAACAACCCCCCATTTCTAGCCAGAAATTTAGATAATGATTTTTATCTTTTTTTTTGTCCCTCCCCTGATAAATAATATTGCCCAATATTTTCTATATAAAGAATTATTAAGCCGTTAGAAATATTTGACACTTATTTTGGAAAAAAGTTATTTTTAAAATATTATTAAAATACACAAGAGGATTTTTGTACCTTTGATATTGATACCTCTCTATATGTTAATAATTATTATGATAATTCCTTTTAGTTTAATCTTCCATTGTATAGCAAAATTTGAATAGCCAGGATTATTTTCTAGATTGAGAGATTATCGTAGCGGTACAAGTTTTATCAAAATGACCACCACATTTTTATTAAACACCCACATTCGGTAATAATGTTTGCAGATTGTCAAGTCTTCTGCAAACTTTTATGACAAAGTTTTATAGTGAAATATAAATTTTCGGGATTGAAATATAAAATTTAAATTAAACTATAGCATACAGTGGGATCTGACTATCGCGATCTTCCGTCATAGGGTACGGTCCATAGCCCCTCCCTATTCTGTTCAATAAAAAGCTAAAATTATTTTAGATTTCATGTTGATATTCAATTAATCCATAAAATTATGGCTTTTGGGATTTTTAAGTTATATTTGACTTGTTCTAAAATTAAAATGGGGCAAAAGCTTACGATTAATTTGGTTTTATTGTTTATTTAACCCATTAATTTTGAAAATTTTATTTTAACATTCATAGAATATTGTAAAATTCATATTGTTTTAAATATATTAATGGGCATATAGAATACCCCCGGTATATGTTATTATTTAGAAGGAAACTAATAAAGGCTCTGTATAATTTTAAAATTGATTTTCTATCAGCAACAAGCTGAAATTTCAAATGTAGAAGAAAATTTTTGTCAGCAGTAAAGGAAAAGGTTTTATTAATTCTAGATTCCGAAAAATGTAATATAATGGGTTTCTATTTTGATAACAATCAAAATACATGTACATGACGATATATGTATTTAAAATTGATAAGAATAACCTGTACATTGAAGTGGTGGTTAATAAATAGAAAATTATATCAAAAACTTTAAAAACATTTAATGAATACTTTTAAATTGAAACGAATAACTCAATGGCAAAATTTCCAAAAGACAGTCCCATGATGAAAGCCGTAATGTGCAGACGCAAAATGCTTTGAATTAAATAAAATTTGTTTTAAAGAGTTTAGAATTTTAATTAAATGAAATTAATGTTATGATAAAAGTGAATAACTAACATTAAACTAATAAATTGTGTAAAATTAATAAATTAAAATTTTGGGAATTAACTATTAATGGAGGCCGGTAGACGGCGATTTAAATAAACACAATAAAAAGTTTTACAAATGAAGCAAAATACGCGAAACCAAACGTAAAGCGAAAATTGACAAATTTACATACGACAAGTTTTTAAAACAGCCAACAAGAACAATTTTGAAGAATCAAACACCTGGAACACGCAAGAAATTGGGAATATGAAGAAAAAAGTACTTACACAAAAATATAAACAACATTTTATTTTAAAATATTAAGGATTCAACGATTCATAGTTGTAAATATTTTGGGGTTAGTACTCAGTTATTATTTTATAAAAAATCTAAGAGCTTTTCCGGAAAAGTTTAACAATAGAAGCTAAAAAACCAAAAGATTTAATTTAAAACTATGTTTCTGGCACCCAATTTTATATCAGCAAAGAAACTAAAACATAGCAATATATCAGAGGCGCCAAGTATGACGGAACCCCGCTGCTAAGCTCAGTCTCCCCCACCCCTAAGCATGACAAAATAAAAATTTTAGTAAAAAATTACCTGTTTCTGTTGAATTTTTACAAAATACTTTTACGATAATTATCTAAAGCCATTATTCCATGATATTAAAAGGTCAACTTTAACAAGTTTGTTTTAAAAAGGGGACATCTTTAAAAAGAAACTAACTTGTTTTCGAAAATTTCAAATTAAAAAATAACCGCCTAAATATTGAACTTTCAAGAAATCCAAAATTTGTGTTGACAAAACTTACTCTTAGAAGATAATATGATTTACATCTTACTCCTAATATTTCTATACCCGGGCGAATCGATTCCACGTCAAAGCGCCGAAAACAAAAACTCCAAAAATAAAAACGCCAAAAAACAAAAACATCAGAAAACAAAACGCCGAAAACAAAAATGCCGAATTCAAAACGCTGTAAACAAAAACACTGAAAAACAAAAACATCGAAAACAAAATGTCAAAAACGAAAACATCGAAGTTGAAATGCCGAAAACAAAAACACCCAAGTCAAACTCCAAGAACAAAATCACCAAAAGTACCACTAGTACAAATAAATTACGCCACTTTCGAATAAAATGGGGAGAGTTAATGGTTAGAGATAATAAACTTAAACACAAAAGTACACATTTTCCTATAAAAACAGCTTCAGCAAACGAAGAGGACAATTTTACAAGCGATTTAAGGTGAGGTCAAGTTTCATGAATTATTTTTGGTTAGTAAAGCGTATGTTAAAATGATCTGGAGCGGAAGAGAGCGGAGTAGAGACTGCAGAGAATCAGTTTTGACTAACGCAACCACGGCAAATTTCAAATTTTTAAAGACATTTTTTTTCCAAATTTGTGGACCGTTTTACAAATTTAAATTTTTTTATGTATACATGGCATTCATAATTTACAACAAAAATTGGTGAAAATAGCAATTGGGGTTAATTAACTTTCATCTTTAACAATAATAATTATTTTAATTCTGATTGGGTGGGGCTACGGTCTCAACGGCTTTAAAAATTAATTTGGAATGCAATTTTCTCGTTGACTTTTTTAAACTATACCCCCGCCCATCGCAAATTAAAAATTAGGTTTTAGCGCTAAAATTTATATTATAATTGCAAATGATAGCGAAGCCTTCGGCTTCGCAATGATTAAAAAAACTTGAAATTATTCAACTTGATCCGCCGGATTTGAAGGTCATCTAGTAAAAGTCTCTTTAAAAAGATCTCCGAACCAAAACTAACCTAGAAAATTATAAATCATTAAACCGTGGGGTCCTAGAAGAGGTTAAACTTATTAAAAAATATCCCTGAGCGCGACAAAACTCAAAATTAAAGAACTTGAGCCGCAGGATGCGAGAGTCGACTATTTAACCTTAAAAGTCTTGTATTAATGTCTTCTTTCGTTTGGTAAAGCTATTTCTATAGCAAAAAATGTACTTTTAAGATCAGGACTATTCTCATAATAAAAGATTTTTTTTACCAAAAATAAAGAACTACTTTATACTATATTACTAGCTGAATACCCGGCTTTGCCCGGGGTCTCACTAAAAATAAAATGCTTTGCTTTATGAGAAGTATCCTAATTTTTCAAATAAAAGCAAACCTCAAACCATAAAAAACTTATAAAAATCGTAAAATTCAAAATGACGCATTCAATATGGCGACTTCTAGTGGATTTTTTAACTGTACGGCTTTTCCACGGAATAGTTATGGGGTGCATAGCTTTCAAAGTCAAAATAAATTTATTCCATATAAGTAATAATTATAAATTAGGTCAGTTACATTTTTTGAAATTGAACTTCTACTAGAATATAATATGTAGGGCATTGGTCAATATTTTAACAACTTACCGTGCTGAGCAAAATCCAGAAGTTCTTTAAAAAAACACTCTACGTGTAAACGCTGAATTACCTTTGAAAGTGCAGTTGGGCACTCTAGTTCTTCCGTACAATCGAAGAACCTAGGAAGTCGAGTTACTAAAAATTGGTTTTTTTTTTTTAATAATTTTTTTTTGAAATTAGTTAGATAACGTTAAAATGAGTCTATTATGGTAAGGAAGTACTTAAAATATCTATTAATTATTGAGAAAATCGACGACTTTCCACAAGAAAATAATTCTATTGTGTTGACGGTACGTGCACCCCGAGTCAGTCTTGGGGTCCGGTCCCGTCCACTTTAAATAAATTTTCTTAAAAATGTTGAAACTACCACAGTTTGTACCACAGTCGATAATTAACAAAATGGCAACCGTTTTGCGCAAAATGGCGAGCATTTACAAATATTTATTATTACAAAATATACGCAAATGTTGGTATAAGCGTTAATAAAAATAGTTTAATTTAATTTAAAACAAAGAAACTACGATCTGATGATAACTTTTCGAGTAATCTACACCCAGTTAAAAAATAAGCAGTTTGGAGATAAACGCGATTAAAGTTGTGAAATAGTTTTACTCGACTATTACGTTGAGTTTTACTTAAGTGTGCTCAATCGTGAAATAAGTTGGAATTCGAGCAAACCGCTTTACAGGGATATTCTACACCCTCGAAGGATTGCAAATAAGCAATAAAAAAAGGTTTTTTTAATCCATGAAAAGTAAACCTCCCCTTAAACTGCCTATATATTTCGGTGATGATGGTGTAACCAGAATTATTAATCATCTTGATTTTTCTAACTCGACGTGCTAGGTTCTTCGATTGTATGACAATGCTTGTGTTCACTAAATTTTAAACGTCGATCTGAGAAAAACCATCTTGCAGCAGTGCAATAATGCATCTTTGGTCGTCGTTTTATGAGCTAAACGGTTATTTATGTACCAAGGCATGCAAATTTAAATTTATTGTATAATTAAAATAAAAAAATAGGGTTGTGTTTCTTGTGCAAAATTTTGCTCACGGCACCGATAATGCGAGAGTTTGGAGAAATTGGAATTCACTACCATTGGGTTGAACGTCCTCATCCCTACACAAAACTACGACTTGTATTTACTTAAACTTTTTTTAATTTCGAATTATTTCTACTACATCAAATTGATAATTGATTTTATAAATTTTTAAAACCTTAATACAGGAGACGAAAAGTGAACTTATTACGTTTTCATCGATTGATAATTTTTTATTAATTTCCTGTTCTTTATTTTTAAAACTTAAAAAGGGTATTTCAGATATTTTCTTGTATGATTTTCATTATAATTTGCAATATTACTTTTAGGAAAGTATCCTGGATTAATTTGGCTGGATGGGATAAAATAGCTTGAGGCGTTTTATAATATCGAGTAATATAATTAATTACAAATATGTAAACAGAGCGAATAAGAATATTTTTATTTTGGAAAGCTAAAATATTAATTTTGGGAGAAAGGAGAGGAAGGCGCATTGTTTGACGTGGATCTTGTATTCACCACATTTCAACATCTTTCTTCAATTTCTTTCGACATCTTTAAATGACCGCATCTCAGGAACAATCCCACCCAATCGAGGAATTGACAGTGGAAATTGAAAACGTTATTGATGACATTGATGACTCTCGTGCGTTACAAATGAAAATTTTAAATCCTTGTTATATTAAAAAGGTCGTTCGATTTAAATGGAAAATGCCATTAATACTATCACACCACTGCACTGTACATTCCATTAACGGTGTTTACATTTGTAACCCTTGATTTAAGGTGCGTCTTTGGATATTTTTAGGTAAAAGTGTAAACTAATTTTAAACAAAAAGTGAAAAAAATCGAAAGTGTGTCTAAATCTAAGTTAAATATTAAATTAGAAAGATTAGTCGCTTCTGTCTGCTTGTTCGACTATGATAAGTGACGCATATTTATAGTATAGGTAACACAAAAAAAGCTAAAAAATAAATCCATATGATGATGGTGTGTTATGTCTTTGACCTCTCAGGTATTAAGGCCGATACACGTAATAAATTCACATTTTTAACCTCACGAAAAATGCTTTAAATCAAATCCTTCGGGATATTAACATACACTGAATAATAAACATCACAAAAGCCATTTTGTGATTCGGTTGTAATTTTCATTTAGCGAAAAAATTACCTACGCTTTCACTATTATTAATTTATCGCCCCTTACGTTTTTGTTATGATAATTTCGAAAAATTCACTAAACACATTTTTCACAATAAAATTTACTTTAATTTCGCTTTTTATAAGCACGACGTAGATCGTTCAAGTTTACCACACCATCCACTTTTTATGTAAATTTAATGACTTAATTTCTTGCATTAAATTGCTATTTGAATTTCTACACAAGTTTCAAATTTTAAAAGTTCACTTATTTGATTACATAAAGATAAAAAAATTTAAAAGGGAAATTAAACCAAATTGATGGAGTTCTAGATCATCTTAATATTTTTTTTCGAATCGAAATTTGTTTTAAACATGGCGGCAAATTACAAAGTTTGTTTGCTTATTTATATAAAGCCAGAAATTTTATCGTGTTGAATTCCAAGTGGAAGATTTTTATAATTTGACGTGGATCGTCAGGTGTTACTCGTAATGCTAGCATAAAAAATTGATGCATTAATGGCTTATTTAAATTTTGAATATAAAGGCTAAGTGGCAGAGATTGAACAACGTAAAAAATTTTATTGTCTGCTGGGGATAGTGGAAAATTTAGAAATATTTTAACCTTTTTTCTGTGTTATATTGACTTTTCTAACTATAATGAAACGATATTGAAGCTTGAAGCTTCACATAAAGTTTAATCCAATTTAATACATTTTACAGATTGCTTTTACTTTTGTACAGGTAAATTTTAATCGGATGGCGGCTTTCACCTCCATAAACACCCCCATAAATTTCAGTGCAGACATTGTCTTGTCTTCTGATTGCAGAGAAACTGCAGCGAGGGGTTAAACTGCTTTTCTTTACAAAAATGTAGGTGCAAAAAATATAAAAAACATTGCTTACAAACAAAAAGCGCTGAAAACAAAAATTCCAAAGTCAAATCGCCGAAAACAAAAACACCAAAAAACAAAAGCACCGAAAACAAAAACGCCAGAAACAAAATCCCCGAAGTCAAAATGTCGAAAACAAAAACGCCGAAAACAAGCAACTTTTTAAATTTCTACCTTCGAACGGCCATATCACCGTACCTATTAATTTTATGGTATTAATAGATTAGTGATATTTTAAAGATAATTTACTTATCCACAAACTGGTTTATAACCTCTTATCCTCTAGAATCAACGGATTTCGAGTTATGAATTAAATTAAGAGAAGAAATGTCAAAAAATTGCAAGTTTTATTTTTTCGTTTTCTTTCGAATCCTATATCTTTTAAACGAAACCACTTACAAAAAAACTAACGACCCAATTCGGGTAGCAAATTTAACGGGCTATAACTTTAGTGTACTAAATTTTTTTAAAAACCAACCCATTTCACAAAAAGTCTAAATCTTAATATATAAAATTGATAAAATTGTATTTATACTCCTATCTATCTCAATTCCAATATTTGGGCACTGGAGGGTGTTCCACACCCCCCAGACCCCCCGGTTTGAACGGTTTCATTTATCAGAAGTGAATTAAAGATTTCAGCATATTCGCTTGACTATTGCTATGGTAACGTGAAATTTTTAAAGGTTCACAAGGTTTGTTTGTTGTACGTGTTCTAAACAGTTTCCGATTACGTCACACTGACAGCTGTTCAGAGCCAATATTCGACGAACACTTTTAAAACAACTTTTAGGCGATGTAAATAACATAAACTCAAAATATTTTGTAAATAAGTTGTCATTGTATTGTCAAATATGAATAATTTAAGTTATAAAGTATTACTACTTAGATTGCAATATTTTGTAGCTTAAATTATTCATATTAGACATCACAATTACAACTTATTTATAAAAGATTTTGAGGTTAGGTTAGTTACATCAACTATAAATTGTTCTAAAAGTGTTTGTCGGATGTTGACTCTGAAAATCTTAGTAATGTAAGTTGAAATTTTATCTTCATACTTCAAAACGAAAAAAAAATTTTATTCAACAGGTTTTTTAGAAATAAAATCTAAGTTTGGGGAAAATTTTCCCCTTCTTTTTTTAAAAAAAACTTTTATAAACTTGTAATTTTTAAAATTTTTTTTATTCCCAAAAAATTTTTGCATGAGGATGTTTAACACCCCAGACCCCGGGGTTTGGGTGAAAATTTCTTCACAGGGGGTTTTAAATTTTAAAAAAACTTAAAGCGGTTTCTAAGCTAACTAAAATTTTATAAACATTTTTTGCGATTCCAAAATTCCGTGCACTGTGTTCCGTACCAACCCACTATGATAGTTTATTATTAATTCAAGAATGTTTTGGAGATGCTAGAAATATTTACGTTACTTTTGGTAAAGAAATTTTTATAAGTCTGATTGTGAAACCGCCCTGTATTCCAATAAAATCACCCAAATTATGAAAAAGTTTTTTAATTAATTGAAGTAAAAATTAAAAAAACTTATTCTATGCCCTTTTAAAATTTAAATTCAACTTTTAATAAAAAATAAATTATTTAAACCTTATTCACCGAGTGGGGGCAATAAAGTACACCAATTTATAGATACAATAAATTTTTAATTTAAATTTTAAATCAAAAAATTTTTTGGTTAAAATATTATTAGTATGTAATATTTAAATTTTCTAAAATTTCTTAGATTTTTCAAAACAAAACAAATACAAACTTATTCACCGAGTGCGGCCTTCAGGCCGCACAGCCTAAGCCTTCTAGTATTGATACAATAATAATAATAATATTCGAAATAAATTTTTGGATTATAGGTATTATTAGTTTTTAATTTAATATTTTGTATTTCATAGATTTACACTCTAAATTTTGTTACAAATACAAACTTGTTTACCAAATGCGGCCTTCAGGCCGCACAAACTAAGTTTTCTAGTATTAATACAATGATAATGATAATATTCGAAATAAATTTTTGGATTGTATTATTAGTTTTTAATTTAATATTTTGTATTTCATAGATTTACACTCTAAATTTTGCTACAAATACAAACTTATTTACCAATTGCGACCTTCGGGCCGCACAGCCTAAGCATTTTAGTATTAATACACTAATAATAGTAATATTCGAAATAAATTTTGGATTATATTATTAGTTTTTAATGTAATATTTTGTATTTCATAGATTTGCACTCGGAATTTTGGTACAAATACAACCTTGTTTACCAAGTGCGGCCTTCAGGCCGCACAGCTTAAGCATTTTAGTATTAATACACTATTAATGCTAATATTCTAAATATATTATTAAATTATATTATTACTTTTTAATTTAATATTTACATTTCATAGATGCTCACTGCGAATTTTGCTACAAACATAAACCTATTCATCAAGTGCGGCCTTCAGGCCGCACAGCCTAAGCCTTTTAATATTAAATACAATAGTAATGGTAATACTCGAAATAAATCATTGAAATATAATATTAGTTTTTATTTTAATATTTTGTATTTCATAGATTTAAACTCTGAATTTTGCTACAAACCTATTCATCAAGTGCGGCCTTCAGGCCGCACAGCCTAAGCCTTCTAGTATTAATACATTAATAATGATAATATTCGAAATTAATTATTGGATAATATTACAAGTTTTAATTTAATGTTTCATAGATTTTCACTTTGAATTTTGTTACAAAATCAAACTTATTTACCAAGTGCGGCCTACAAGCCGCACAGGCTAAGCCTTTTAGTATTAATGCAATAATAATGATAATATTCGAAACAAATTACTGAAATATATTATTAGTTTTTAATTTATTATTTTGTATTGCATAGATTTACATTCTGAATTTAGCTACAAATACAAACGTATTTACCAAATGCGGCCTTCAGGCCGCACAGCCTAAGCCTTTCAGTATTAATATAATAATAATGGTAATATTCGAAATTAATTATTTGATTATATTATTCGTTTTTAATGTAATATTTTGTATTTCATAGATTTACCCTCTGAATCTTGCTACAAACATAAACCTATTCATCAAGTGCGGCCTTCAGGCCGCACAACCTAAGCCTTTTAATATTAAATACAATAGTAATGGTAATATTCGAAATAAATCATTGGAACATATTATTAGTTTTTATTTTAATATTTTGTATTTCATAGATTTAAACTCTGAATTTTGCTAAAACCCTATTCATCAAGTGCGGTCTTCAGGCCGCACAGCCTAAGCCTTTTATTATTAAATACAAAAATAATGGTAATATTTGAAAAAATCATTGGAATATATTATTAGTTTTATTTTAATATTTTGTATTTCATAGATTTAAACTCTGAATTTTGCTAAAACCCTATTCATCAAGTGCGGTCTTCAGGCCGCACAGCCTAAGCCTTTTATTATTAAATACAAAAAGAATGGTAATATTCGAAATTAATTATTAGATTATATTATAAGTTTTTATTTTAATATTTTATATTTCATAGATGTACACTCTGAATTTTGCTACAAATACAAAACGTATTTACTAAGTGCGGCCTTCAGGCCGCACAGCCTTGGCCTTCTAGTATTAATATATTAATAATTGTGATATTCGAATTTAATTATTAGATTATATTATAAGTTTTTATTTTATATTTTGTATTTCATAGATTTACGATCTGAATTTTGCTACAAACATAAACCTATTCATCAAGTGCGGCCTTTAAGCCGCACAGCCTAAGCCTTTTAATATTAAATGCAATAGTAATGGTAATATTCGAAATAAATCATTGGCATATATTATTAGTTTTTAATTTAATATTTTGCATTTCATAGATTTACACTGTGAATTTTGATACAAATATAAACCTATTCACCAAGTGCGGCCTTCAGGCCGCACAGCCTAAGCTTTTTAATATTAAATACAATACTAATGATATTTGAAATAAATTATTGGATTATAATATTAGTTTTTAATCTAATATTTTGTATTTCATAGATTTTCACTCTCAATTTTGCTGGCACTGATAATAGAAGAGTATTTTGAAAATATTAATTATTTAACTTATTGCATTATTTAAAATTATCTTTATTTAATTGTTTTATTTAATACTTTTCTGTATGAATAATCTTAATTACATTCGAGTATAAAAAATAACATTAAAATTAAATTTTGGCGCCACGTGATCAATTAGTTCCTTTCTTGGTTACGAGTTGGCGCCACAGCTGTCTAAGGTCTAACAACACATATTTGATTTTTGTTTTATTTAATTTCATTAAATAAGTTACAAATAGGAAACCTACAAAACAAAAATCCTCTTTGATCTGTGTAATTACAAAAAATATTTCAAAGAATTATTCTTGACCGTTTGCAAGTTGGTAAAATTTTGCAAAGAGTCATAAGTCGAGTTGTCGAATTGACAACTTATTGAAGTTTTGGGAAAAAACATTTTGAGTTTGTCGGCTTATATATTTTTTTTCTTCACATTAAAAGTTATTAATTTATTACTGAATTGCGCTATTTCGGTTGAGTCAATGTACCCCCATCTGTGCTACTTTCAGTCAACCTGTCGAACAGTACACTATAATTTAAATGTAATGAACGACATTTTGGCACAATAAAAATTCGTAAAACTTTGTATTAAGTTTTCATATCGAACCAAAGTTGACAAACTTTGAAAATACATCAGACACGAGATTTTAAATGACGTGTGTGCAATGACCCTGGAAGTTTTTGGTTACACGTAAAAGGAAGCAATGAGTAGCACTTTACAACAAACAGGGGTGAGGCATAAGAAGTAACGTTTGTTGTAAGAAAATATAGATAACAGAAGGAAGTCTTATCAGTTGTGTCTCAAGAAGCCCGATACTTTGGTGAAACTAAAAACGAACGACAAACACGGTTTTTAAAAGTAATCGATTGAGATGACAAAATAAAATGAATTCGTACATGCCTGGATACAAGCAGTCTGCTATAGTAAGCGATGAGCTGGATTACTTAACCTGCTTCCTTCAGCGATACCTTGCAACTAAAAAAACTACATAATGGAACTAAAAAACCAGCAGCACACAGAATTTTTTGCGCGCTCGGCACAATTGGATTTACCAGCAGCACGCAAGAAATTTTGGTTTGAATTTTATTGTTAAAAAAAAATCGAAATTTAAATTGCTATATTCGTAATTTGAAATCTGATACACGAAAAGCATAAAGGAAGAAGAAATTTAAAGTGCTCACGTTTTTTAAATTATCTCAAGCTGGAGAATCAATAAAGGTCCAAAACATTGCAAAAACACCTTAACACGATTAGAATTTTGCACGTAGTTCTATAAAAAAATACACGACATTAAATAAAGATCAAGTAGAAACAATTTGGAACATTACAGAAAAATACATTTCCAACCACGACCCAGAGAGACTCGAAAAAAGAAAAATATTTTCTTTAACTGTCATAATGCGAAGCTTATTGTAATTTCTTAATAAATGTTCCATTTTAAAAATAATGTTCTGGAAATTTTCTCATTTTCTCTAATAGCATATACGGGGGTCCATCTATAAGTTTCTATGTGAAAAAATTCGTTTTTACCAGAATATCATTCTTGAAATTGACAAAATCATCTAACGTTCTTAAATTGAAAGAAAATTTAAGAATGTCGTACTTAACTGCAGAAACAAATCGGTAATTTGACATTCTAAGTTACGAATTATGTGTTTGAATTTAAGAATGTTGCCATGATTGCGTCGATTTTAAGAAAGGTAAGAATGAATTTTTTTACATGCAGTATGAGTAAAAAATTAAATAATTTGTTAAAGGATTCCTTTTATGCGGTCCCTGTTCCCCGCACAAAAACAGTTTTAAGTGTATTTCAAAGAAAATTTTTTTTCTCGTTTCTGGAGAGTTTTCTCTTTTTTACGTTAGTTGTACTTTTTATGCACAGTGTTTTATTTTTAAAGACATTCAAAGTTACAGATAGAAACTTTTAGTTGAACGACTTCGAATGTCTTCCATGCGTAAACCTTTTGCAGCAAGTTGCATTTCGAAAAAATTTGTATATTATAATTTTTTTTATCTTTCTTATAGTTTTTGCAGCGTTTTCTGTTTTTAGGCTAGTAGTCCCTTTTTTTTACTTTTGTGGAATTATGTACTAGCACTATTTTGCCTGATGCTTTGTATTGGAGGTTACCATCGGCCAATATGATTAAACCATGATGTCTTGAGGCTTTAATAATTCAAAAGTTTAACCCAAGTATGTTGTACGTTGCTCACATTCTAGTTTATATGTTGGCTCCAGGCAACACAGAACTTTAAAACTAAAAGTTTTGAAAACAGTTAAAAAAGGATCATTTAAGTAAAAATAATTATTAAATTTTTTGTACTCCAAATTAACATATTTGCTACGGAAGGGCAAACCACCGAGGTAATTTGCCAAGAAAAGCCGTTGTTGCGAGACCTCTGTCACGGGGCTATGGGATGAGAGGGAGATTCTTGATTTAAATTAATTTTCCCCAACTGTATTTTCCAGCCAATGGTAAACAGGTAAATTTTTAAACTCTAATTAATTAAAATTTTTTGTTCTTTGTTGGATAAGGAGTCCGAGGGGTGGAGGATAAAATATGTCACACTCATAAGTTTAAAATAACAGAAACTTAAGTGCTAGATTTTTAAGGAAACCCGATAGGTATTGAAATTTTCCTATTTTTAACTCATTTCTTTATTTCTCCATTTCCTGAATTAAAATTAAAATGTTGTTTAATTTTCTGCGAAAAACTGGAAAATTTTATTGGAATGCGTTTAAATTATAAATCAATTTTCACCAATTTCCTCTCAACACAATAGAATGTCTTAATTACATTCTCAAGTTAATTAATTCTAACGCAGAAACTATTACAACGAGATTATTTTTAAAACTGATTTTTTTGCACAATTAATTAAATGTTAACCACACGAAAGGATGTAATTGACCTTTAGAAGACGTAAACATAATAAATAGAAAAAATTCTTCAAATTATCATTTGCGATAGGATTAGATCACTCGAAATTGCAATTAAAAAGCCATAATTAAGAAATTCTTTTATTTTCGAAAAACGATAAAGCTGATCCAAAAATAGTGCAAAACTTTATAGCCATTCAAGGGGGGTCATAGACCTATTTATTATTTGAAGTTTAAATATAATTCTCAAATCGCTAGCTTTGATTACTAATATTTTATGCCGAAGACAAAACATTTTCGGTTATGCTTTGGCAAACTGTCGAATGACTTGGAAAAATATTTGAAAAATTCATCTGAAATGAAATTTACGTTTGGACCTTTTTGCCCTAATTATTGTTGAAATTCGTTTGAGAAGCCATTAGAAACCGTGGTCCTTCCAAACTTTTTCATTAGTGTCGGAATACGGTTTCACGAACTTCATTATTTTGTTAATATTTTATTATTCATTAAGAAAAGTTACCCCTGGAATAATGAACAGATTGAAACGTGAAAAAGACTTACCTCCGCATGCTTGCTTGAAGTCGTCACAACAATCCCCTAATTTGAGACATGCATGATCGCAATAGCAGGGTTTGTCGTTCAAATCTTCGATAATTGCATTAATTGGAGCTTTTTGTACAACACAAGAAGAATCTCGACCGGGACAACATAATTTCGCTTCCCTGCAACTTCCGCATTGCACACTCCTAAGAGCAATCGCGAGAAAAACGCAAGAAACCGCCAAAAATTTCATGTCGATAATTATTTTTTTTTCAACTCAAAATGTTTTGAAAATACGCGCGAGTGGTTCGAATTTAGTAGCAACGGACACTACCCTTCTGCCGCGAGAGCTACGGACGAATGTTCTAAATACACCGGCAAGCGCAAGCAAGTTTTCAGGTTCAATTTCAGGACATTTTTAGTGGAGGGAGAACACCCTTCTAGGATGCGCGAACTATTGCAATGTCTGTTATCATAACAAAAGCATCTTAATTATTAAATTTTCAATTTTTCATGTAGCACTTCTTTGTTACAAATTGCAGCTTTTTTAGATGTCGGAGTTATAACTAAACGTTTAAAATGAAAAAATAAAAAAAAACCAGGCCTACGGAAATCTTTCAAAAAGTTACGGAAATATTAAAATTGTGAATGGAAAATTTCAACTCGCAAAAATAAAAGCAATAGAAAACGATGGAACATAAAATACGAGGAACTTTCACGTCGTCATTATTGTACTAACCCAATTCTGATGAGCGATTTTCACATTGAAATCGCCAACCGCGATTTTCAGCATAGAATATGTTTTATCAAATTTGTTCATCGTTTTTGTTCGCTCTGTAGAAGAGAATATTTCAATTTATCATGCGAGTTGTTTCGATTACAACTTGCGGTGTTTACAAATAAAAAAAAATAATTAAAACGAATTCTTTATTTATGTAGGTGTAAAGTATATACCAAAGCACCCTGTAGCTTTCTCGAGTGTTTTATTGTATTCGAAAGTACCTGTACGGCAAAGTGTTTTATGTCTTACATTCACTTATTTGTAAGCCCATTGTAAGCTTTATGTCAAGGTACGACATAAATCTTCGTCAATTATCTACCAACATAATTTTTTTAGATAATTTTTGAAGCTAATTTGTAAAATAAATCTTCTCAAACGGATTTTCTCGTTAGTTCCTGTGCCTACGAATATTCCATTTTGTAAGGTAAATTCTAAAAATATGTATCCTTGGGTTAATAAAAATAATGAAGGGCCGTAAAGGTCACCCTGCGGCACAACATGGCGCTCCTTTATCCTTCCCATAATTTTTTTCGCGCGAGTACAATACTCTTTCAATGGCGAGAGGGTGGTCAACTTTTCTGAAACAAAGACAGTAGTTGCTTTACTCTGAAGCGGTAAATTCAATCAAATGCAGCTTGGCGCATTTAAATGGCTTGAACAGAGAGCCAGGAAGCAGACAAAAGCCGCTAGGAACTAAATTATTACTGCAATTAAACAAATTATTGTCGTAGCAAAATTTAAAACTATAAATAATAGCTTTAAATCCGGGGGGAGGGTCTGTGGGGAATATAGAAGTACCTTGAATATTTCTGCATATTGCAAGAAAAACTTCACTTGCTAGCTTTTTAGCAATCGCAAGCAGGAATCGAGCCGAAAATGGCAGAACCTATATAGCAATGGGTGGTACATCTATAACTATACAAAATCACTGTTTGCTTATAGGATTTTGCGATTTGCAGAGTTCGGGTTGTATGGCTCCTCCCTCTTTTGGTATGAGGTGAACTACTTTCCACTGGATCTTCCTTTAATGCCACATATGCATGTAATGTGTCGGATTTTCTCGATATAAGGTGAGAGTTAAAACTGTAAAATCGGACTTTTGGCAGCAGGTCATTGAACTTTAACCAACACGTTGAAGTTCTTCCTCCGTTCTTTCTGCATAAAATTAACATAAATTTGACAAGTTGTTAATGGAATTACGTAAGATTGCAAAAAAATAAAAACATATGCGAAGGGAATTGGGATCGCATCCAGCTCCTGCAAAAAATTTTTTATTTTTTATTTATTTGATTATTAATTCCCCAGTATAACATGTCATCGTTGTCAAGAAAACCAAAGCGCTATAATAAACCATACTCATAATCTGTAAATATTGAATGTTTTACCTTTCAGCAGTGAAGCACTGAAGGGTGTTTCACGCCCCCAGACCTCCCGGTCACTACAAATTTGGCTTATTGGAATATTAGCTACTTAAGTGTGACTTGTTAAAGTTAGGATTAAGTAGTATTTCTAAAGATTTTTCTAGATCTGTTATGCTGATATCTTCAATTTATTATTAACAAAACATAAACTGCACAAACCGGGAGTCTGGGGTGTGGAACACCTCCAGTGCCTCACTGCTGAAAAGTAAAACATTTAATGTTTACAGATTATGAGTAGGGTTTATTATAGCGCTTTGGTTTTCTTCAGAACGATGACATATTATACTGGGAATTCATAATCCCCCGATTCTTGGTCACTGTTTTATATTTTTGTGCTAAAACTGTCACCATTATCGCTTAATACTGATAACCATAAGTTTGCAAATTTATCTATCATAGTTTGAGTGTACCTGGGGTGCTCCACCCCAGACCCCGGTCTCTACAACTTTGGTTTATAATTTAGTCTAATTGGAATATTAGTTGCTTGAGTGTGACTTGTTAAAGTTAGAATAAATTAGTTTTTCTAAAGATTTTTCTAGATCTGTTATGCTGATATCTTCAATTTATTATTAATAAAAATAAACTGCACAAATCAGGGGTTTGGGAGTGTGGAACACCCTCAGTGCCTCACTGCTGAAAAGTGTAACATTCAATGTTTACAGATTATAAGTAGAGTTTATTATAGCACTTTAGTTTTCTTGAGAACGATGACATATTTTACTGGGGAATTCATAATCCCCCTCCCCGTTTCTTGGTCACTGTTTTATATTTTTGTGCTAAAATTGTCACCATTATCGCTTAATACTGATAACCATAAGTTTGCAAATTTATCTATCACAGTATGAGTGTACCTGGGGTGCTCCACCCCCAGACCCCCGTCTCTACAACTTGGGTTTATAATTTGGGCTAATTGGAATATTAGTTACTTAAGTGTGACTTGTTAAAGTTAGGATCCTATCCTTGGGTTAATAGAAATAATGAGGAGCCGTAAAGGTCACCCTGGCAAACATGGCCCTTTATCCTTCCATAAATGGGAATGATAAAGAGCGCCATAAAGAGAACCTAATAATGATACCACTGACGATGAAACTGCTGATCACGAACTCTGAAGGATTCCACGTCAAAACGCTGAAAGCAAAATCAATATCATCAATTCCTTCATAGGTGAAGTCGTTTCCGCCCATCTCTTGGAGAATGTGGTCCCACATCTCTGTGCGCTTGAGGTTGGTATTTACAGATTTGTACGGAGATTTTATTGTTTTCCATTCTCTAGAGGTGTTCCTCCCATTTTGTTCGGTTTTCCACTATTTTGTCATTTAAGTTAAAACTCGTAGGTCGTTTCTTATCGTTTCTTATTCTATCCGTTCTTTGTATGTTTTTAATTCTTCTAACGAACTGCATTTCGGCAGATTGGATTTGAGTTTTGAAAACAAAATCATCGAAAACAAAAACATCAAAGTCAAAACGCCGAAAAACAAAAACCTCGAAAACAACAACACCGAAAACAAAAACATCGAAAGCAAATACAGAAAACAAAAACATCGCAGTCAAAATGTCGAAAACAAAAACGCAAAAAAAAAGTCAAATAATCGTCTAGGTTGCTTTTAACGTATGCCTGTACCATGGACTTGATCCTGGCCGCAACGCGGCCTTCCTCTAACGAACTGCATATTGGGGGATTGGATTTGAGTTTTGAAAATAAAATCATCGAAAACAAATACGTCAAAGTCAAAATGCCGAAAAACCAAAACCTCGAAAACAAAAACATCGAAGTCAAAACGCCGAAAAACAAAACACTCGAAAACAAAAACACTGAAAACAAAAACATCGAAAACAAACGCGAAAAACAAAAACATCGCAGTTAAAATGTCGAAACAAAAACGCTGATGTCAAATAATTGTCTAGGTTGCGTTTACCGTATGCCTATACCATGAACTTGATCCCGGCTGCAACGAGGCCTTCCTCGAACGAACTGCATTTTGGCGGATTGGATTTGAGTTTTGAAAACAAAATCATCGAAAACAAAACGTCTAAGTCAATACGCCGAAAAACAAAAACATCGCAGTGAAAATGTCGAAAACAAAAACGCTGATGTCAAATAATCGTCTAGGTTGCGTCTACTGTATGCCTATACCATGGATTTGATTCTAGCAGCAACGTGGCGATACTTTTTCCGTCCTGTGGTTGGTTGTAAACCGCCGATGGATTGATGCAGCCTGTTTTCGTTTATACTGTATTCTTTTGTTCCTGACAATTGGTGTTTTTGTTTTCGGCATTCTGACTTCGGCTTATTGAGATACTATCCTCTGAAGACATTAATTGTAATTCGATTAGTCTTTGACACACCTTTCAGCAGTGAGGCACTACACTGGAGGGTGTTCCACACCCCCCAGACCCCCCGGTTTGTGCAGTTTATTTTTTATTAATAATAAATTGAAGATATCAGCATAACAGAAAAAATCTCTTGAAAAACTAATTCATCCTAACTTTAACAAGTCACACTCAAGTAACTAATATTCCAATTAGCCCAAATTATAAACCAAAGTTGTAGAGACCGGGGGGTCTGGGGGGTGTGGAGCACCCCCCAGGTACACTCAAACTGTGATAGATAAATTTGCAAACTTATGGTTATCAGTATTAAGCGATAATGGTGACAGTTTTAACACAAAAATATAAAACAATGACCAAGAATGGGGGATTATGAATTCCCCCAGTATAATATGTCATCGTTCTCAAGAAAACCAAAGCGCTATAATAAACCCTACTCATAATCTGTAAACATTAAATGTTTTACCTTTCAGCAGTAAGGCACTGGAGGGTGTTCCACACCCCCAGACCCCCCGGTTTGTGCAGTTTATTTTTATTAATAATAAATTTAAGATATCAGCATAACTGATCTAGAAAAAATCTCTAGAAATACTAATTAATCCTAACTTTAACAAGTCACACTCAAGTAACTAATATTCTAATTAACCCAAATTATAAACCAAAGTTGTAGAGACCGGGGGTCTGGGGGGTGTGGAGCACCCCCCAGGTACACTCAAACTGTGATAGATAAATTTGCAAACTTATGGTTATCAGTATTAAGCGATAATTGTGACAGTTTTTAGCACAAAAAATATAAAACAGTGACCAAGAATCGGGGGGGGATTATGAATTCCCCAGTATAATATGTCATCGTTCTCAAGAAAACCAAAGCGCTATAATAAACCCTACTCATAATCTGTAAACATTAAATGTTTTACCTTTTAGCAGTGAGGCACTGGAGGGTGTTCCACACCCCCCAGACCCCCCGGTTTGTGCAGTTTATTTTTTATTAATAATAAATTGAAGATATCAGCATAACAGATCTAGAAAAAATCTCTGGAAAAACTAATTCATCCTAACTTTAACAAGTCACACTCAAGTAACTAATATTCCAATAAGCCAAAGTTGTAGTGACCGGGAGGCCTTGGGGGTGTGGAACACCCTCCAGTGCATTACTGCTGAAAGGTAAAACATTCAATGTTTACAGATTATGAGTAGGGTTTATTATAGCGCTTTGGTTTTCTTGACAACGATGACATGTTATACTGGGGAATTAATAATCAAATAAATAAAAATTTTTGCAGGAGCTGGATGCGATCCCAATTCCCTTCGCATATGTTTTTATTTTTTTGCAATCTTACGTAATTCCATTAACAACTTGTCAAATCAATGTTAATTTTTATGCAGTTCATCAGTAATATATAATTATTCAAATTTAATTTTCTTAAAATTGCCAAAAAAGCGTGCACTTATACTTACACCTGTTGAAGTCCAATAGAAGACCTACACGCACAATGTAAATAAATCAATTCAGTGAGGGGAAGTTGCCGGTCTCCCCTTGTAAGAGATTAATTGGAGTTCGGGTTTGTGTTTGTTAGGCTGAAAGTCCCGTACGTGATCGTATTGTACTCATAAGAAGCCGACAATCATTTTTTAAATTCTTTCCCATACTGCACTATTAGCTGCCTGATGCAGTGTTTTTCTCAAGTTGAGAACTGCATCTCATCTTTGATTTTCCAAATCTTCCAATCACTCTTTTTACAACGGGGAAAGGGGGTTCTAATTATCTTCTTCTATAACTTCCACTCCTTTTACGTCGTTTTTTCTTCGTTTCTCTTCGTAAATCTTGTCTTTGTTGCAGTTTCCTTTTTCTTTCTTGCTATCCATCTTCTTTATGTTCATTTCTCTCTGTTTTTATCTTTATTCGTAGTCACCATCATCATCTTCTTCTGCCCTCTTGCTGCATCTTCCTTTTTGCATACAACTTATTCTTTCCTCTTCCCTCATCGCAACTTCCATCCTCCTTCTCTCCTCCTATTCAGTTTGTTTTGTTTCTGTTTTCACGAGCTGGAAACCGAGAGGGTTTGAAGAGGCTGAACCGCCGAGGGCTGAGGAAACTTCTCAAATATCCAGCCATTCCATCATTGATGGCAAGCCCTCGATGCGGTTTCGGAATCTGATCGATGTCTATAAAAAGTCAATTTGCACACCGTTTTTGTTACCCTAACAAACAATGCATATCTTTGATGCATACATTAGATAAAATTTATACATAACATAGCTGATATTGACATTTCTCTCGTTCCAAATTCAAGTTATAATTGAAATGCCATAGTATTCGGTTTATAATTCTATTATACGTTTACGCTAGTACTCGTATAGTTTGACGTCACGAAATTTGAAATCTAAAATGAGTTTCCAAATTGGCACGTTAATGTGAGAGTGTGACATCCGAGATTTCTTCAAGGAGGACTTATAATGTACATTTTCTAACATCACAAACGTACATACTTACGTATTGTATTACGTTTATATTTGATCCAATCTTGCCGAGTCTCACATGACATACGTCATGACGTTCTTATGAAAAATTAAAAATTATTATTAATCTTCATCAATGAAAAGCACTGAAAGTGGGTGTCGATTATAATGGTATAAGTAACTTTTTCATTTTTTATAATTATATTAAGCACCTTACCACCCGACAACCCTATTGTTGCGGATTCTTAAAATTTATTTGTTAATATTTTTAAATTAAATAAAGCCTCTGGAGGTTTGCAATATTGCACACAATTATATCTATAATAAAAGACGAAGATTATCACAAATAGTAAAAAAGCTATTATAGCTGTATCTGTACAGCTTAACTACCAACTAAGTAGCTGTCTACGTAGTTTAACTGCATTTTAATACGTCTTTGAAATAACTTCAAGTTTAACTTTAAAAGTAGCAAATTTCAAACGGAAAGTTTAGCGTTTTTGCCGGAGGAGCTTAAATCGGAATCAAATTAGACAATACAACAAAGTATATGAACACTACATCCCCTTAACTACGACGCGTATGAATGGATAGAATTTTTGTCTAATAACTTACTAATTCTCGCTTACGAGAGGTATGCTTAAAACTTCCATAAAATCGTTTTTGAGATAAATACGCTCTGAGCAACAACCGAAACCCACTGGAGTGCTGTAATCCGTATAACAACATAAAATGTCTCAAAAAGGTTTTTAATAAAACAAAATGAAGGTTGGTAACTAAATTTACTCGCCTTAAAATCTTTAGAATGTGTGTAATAAACTGTACAATATCTTTGCTAGTTTTAAAACATTTTGTTTTATTTTTGGACGTACGTGTAACCTACACTTAGGATAAATTCAATTTAAAAACGATAAAGGAAAATTTTCAACCGCAACATTAAAATGATCATACAACTAATAGCTTAAAATAAAAGTTATGTAATACAATTTCCTGTGAAATTAATTTCCTTCGACTGTTAATTTCTTAATTA
Source organism: Lycocerus yunnanus (assembly GCA_036346125.1). Classification (NCBI taxonomy): domain Eukaryota; kingdom Metazoa; phylum Arthropoda; class Insecta; order Coleoptera; family Cantharidae; genus Lycocerus; species Lycocerus yunnanus. The sequence goes on from JARFIX010000052.1 coordinate 7,339,753, forward strand.
GACCTTATCGAAACTTGGTCAAATTCAAATTGACCCTTGTATACGTAATGAGCTCTTTGAGACTTCTGTCAAGATTATTGCTGAATGAACAAATTATTGATGGACACATCCATTGCACATTTTTAGGTCAGACTGCGGCATCATAAAAAGTCGGAAGAACTATGAGATAGTGTGCCGAAATGCCGAATTCTATTTTGGAGTTTGAAGATAACTAAAGAGTAAGTTTGAAACAACTCTGTCGTTATTTGGAAATTCAATTCAGGTTTACTTACTTGCAAGCCGCAAGTAGTCGTTCCTCCATCCGTAATCCGCGTTGAAGGCATATCGTAACATCTTTTAAGCTTATCTCAAATATGGATTTTTTCCTCTCAAATCTGCCGTTTTATATAAAATTTTGTTAAGTAAAATAAGAGCAGGTAGGTAGGTATCGATCATAATTTTATTAAAAATTCATAACCGCACATCAATTTATTTTACCGTTTTATTTGAAAATGATAAATATGTTTGCTGCGAACTTTTTAAATAAACATCACTTACAGGTAATAAATGAAAATATTCAAAACAGTTTTTGCTGTTTATGGTAAACACAAAAGCAATTTTTCAGACTTTCATATATTTATTTACAGGCCCTTGAAAATTATAAAATTGTTTAAAATAAATTAATAAAAGTATGATAAATAGATAAAACCAGTATTTTTGCTTTTAACGCAATACCTTTTTTAACACACATTATACACAGGGCGTGGCAAATTAATCTGACTTGCACGCCAACATAATTATTGTATTCGAGTTTAATTTAAGAACAGGTGTGTACTTTGTCTATATATTATAGTTGTTATGATTCGATATAGTATACAGGGTGGTCCTATACAGAAAATTGTTATTAAAATTTAAAAGTCGGTCGTCATAAGAATGATTACAGGTAACCGATTCGGGATTTGCTCTCAGCACGTTTATTAACGGTAAGATTATCGTACGATTTTAAGTAACTACGCAGAACTGGTAAGCATTCGAAAGGTATAACTACTATATGTAAGAAATTTATTGGAAAATTAGAGAGATATCAAATAAAACTTAGAATCTCGTTAATCTGTTCGTGCGCGTCCGGTGCACCGAAAAACTGTTCCCGCCGAACTTTTGTACGATTTTAAGGAATTATGTAGACGTTTGTAGTGTTACCCGTTGTAAGGAAAAATATAAGAAAAAATTATGCTGCTGACGCGCTGTAAATTACCTAACAGCCCCGGCGAAGTGTACCCACGGGAAACAGTTTGGCTGTTCCCTGAAGTATATACCGATAATTATATTTTTCATTGCAAGTGATCCAGAAGGTTGTGATTTTCATAATTTTTTTAATTTTTGAAAGATAATAATGCAATAGACACATACCAAATTACAAATTACTTTCCTTTACTACGTAAATGAGAAAGTAATAAAATTTGCGGTCGCTCTACAAATTTTAGATAAAAACGGCTTAAAAAATTAATTTGGATTGCAATTTTTCATTGGTTCTTTTCAAACCATAACCCAACAAAAACTAAAAGTTAAATTTTAGAATAATTTACTTTTTTTAAATTAAAGTATAATTGCGAATGGTAGCACAACAATTTAAAAAACATCCCTTAGCTCGGCAGTACTCAAAATGTTCAAACTCCAGCAGGAAAATTCAAGGTTAATGGTAAAACTCATTTAAAATACCTCCGCGTAAAAACTAATCTAGAAAATAATTAATCTTTATTAAAAACAACCCTGAGCTCGGTCCAACTCAAAATTATGAGTTTATAATAATTTGGTAACAGTTCGAATTCCCGGGTTCGAAAATACACTTTTTCCTATAGAAATGGCCTTACCAAACGAAAGAACAAAAAATTAAAGCTCTTTAAGGTGCGGATGAAAGTTGTCGGACTTGTAATAAGGCTACAATTTAATTTTGAAAATTACAATTTTCTGATAAGAAATACATGTAAGTGTATTATTGCGAGGTATTATGTCATTAGAGTGGCCATTCTATCACCAGTCATCAGGAACCAGGGTTCGGAAAGTGGGTTTTAATAAACGCAACTACGTCAAGAGTCGGATTCACACAAAAAGTGATTTTTTTCCAAAATTTGTTATCCGATCACAAATTTAATTTTTTTATTAATAAATTAGACCTTTATCCTTCATAATTCGTTGTAAAAAACAAGATTCTGGTATCTTTACTGTCCCCACAACCTATTTTAATTTCGGTGGGCGGGGTTACAGTTCAAAACAGCCAATGACAAAATTGCATTCCAAATTAATTTATTTTTAAAGCCGTTTCTTTCCAAAATTTGTTTTTATTTACACGCTAATTAGACCCTCATCTTTCATAATCCACTTTCAAAATGGTAAAAATCCCGAACCGGAATTCAAACTGTCAGTCAATAATTTATTAGCGTTTTGCGTTGACGGATTCGAGTATATTTGAAGAACGTTAAATTTAAGGTTAATTTCTTATGTAATTATAATTTACCAACTACCAAACAAATATTTGTAGGATTCGACAAACTGATGCCATCTTTATTACTAAATCACTAGAGAACAGCAAAGGGTTAGTAATTCAAAGGTTAATAAGTCAAAATGTCTGGAACGCCTTGTGAAGTTTAATTAGGACAACTCAACCGTTCTACACTTCAGCTTTAACTTATTTGTCAATATTGACATAATATGTCAAACAGAATTTCATAAGCAGTTTGCTCATATATTATTCAAATAATATATCTGAAAACTCTAAAAGGTGTTAATTCCCCCTAATCGAATGATTCACTTAATTACTCTAGGGGCGTGTCTAAAGGGAGTGATTAAAATGGTGGGAGTATCAGGGAGTGTCAAGGGGGGCGTGGCCAGTAAAAGAATTTAGAGTCCTTGGGATAATTTAGAGCCAAACTTTTCAATTTTTTGCAAAAATTGAGGTTTTTCCTTTTTTTATTGATTTAATAATTGACAAACTGATTTGAAAATTTGCAAATTTTATTTAAGTATTTACCTTTTAAAGCGTGGGAAGTACGCCACCTAATGTAGGTATAGTAATTACAGGTTATGTATGCATATTTAGTGATGGGGCGTGTCAAGAGGGCGTGGTTCAAATAGTGGGAGTAAAACTTTTACAGAGGTGACTCCACGGGTGTAAATTAAACGGCGCGGTTCTAATGGTGGAAGTACGTAGAAGGGTGTGTCAAAGGGCGTGGATAAGTAGAAGTGTACAGGAACTCTTGGGATACTTTTTGGTTTTTGTAAAAGTCGAAATTTAATTTATTGCTAAATGATTTTGATAGTTATCGAACTGATAGCAGTCTGACATTTCAATCAGAACTTGTTCTGAGGTATGCTGCTTCGCGCAAGTGTTAACTACGGGAATGTAGGTTAAGTGATGGGGCGTGGTTAAAGTGATGTGAGTAAAAAATCGTGTTAAGGAGGCGGGCTTAGTAGAAGGCAAAGAGGCATCTAGAACACTCTTAAACAAAAGCTTTCCGATTTCTAACAAAAGTTAAAATTTTATTTGTTGCTTACTGATTTTTATAATTGTCAAACTGATAACTGTCAATAGAAATAAACTAAAATTGTGATTCAAAGTATTCGTAAATAAAAATCCGACTCAAAAACTTTAGAATTGTAATTTAAAAATACTAGAGATTTTATTCTCATAACCTCCTTTATCTTTGCTGACTAACTGGGGTGAAATAGCAGCGTTGAATTTAAAGAAAAACTGCAACAATTTAACTGCAGTTCTGCCAAATTGAGTAACACAAAAACACATCCTTGACCCAATAAGCAAGATTAAAGCTTTTGCGTTAGACTTAAAGTTTTATGTGGATTTCAAACCACGGCGCTAAAAAAATGGCGTGTTTTGCTTTGAAATTCAAGACCCCACACAGTAATCCATGAATTCCGTAAATTTCCGAGTGCAACCACGCTTGCCTATAATTTCCAGTTATTAATATATTGCTATGGTTCAAATAATATTTTTCTACTGCTTGAGTGTTAATTTGGGCGCCACAAACAAAAAACTTACCACTGAACTTCATTTTCTGTTGTTAATGTAACTTTCCTCGCCTTTATCACTTCTTCGTGGCACGAGCTCTTACATAATTTTAAATGTTTGTTTTTGAAGGGAAAATCAAAATTCTTTTTTAAATAAAATAATCTAGGGGAGACTACCCTCAAAATTTACAATTACAAAATAATTAGTTTAATATTTGTGTTACCACTGCTTGTTTAAATTTGGCATAATTACTTTTGTTTGTGTTACCACTGCTTGTTTAAATTTGCCATAATTACTTTTGTTTTTTTTTTCAAAATAAAGTTTGTTCTTGATTTTTGTTATTAATTATAAAATTTTGTTTCAATTTTAAAATTTTTACCGAGAGTTTTGCTTTGGTGATTTGTTGTTGGACTTTTATTTTTAATCCGAATTTTGAGTTTCATTTTTGCTTTTTCAAAATTGTTGTTGCTTCTTCCAAAATCTTTCAATGCAACTTTTTTGTTTTGGTTTGCTATTTATCTTGGCTTTATTTGGTTATATTTATTTTAATACTGTTCATTAATAATTTCGGTTTCTAGTTAGTGGAAAACTTCACCTTTTTATAAACTAAATTTAAAAATATTTTTAATTATTCAACGAATTTTTGCGTCATCACTTATTGCTTGCTAATTTAGAACTAACTTTTCAAAATTTAGCTCTAAAAATTGTGCGCTGAAATTACACGGAGTGCTAACCTTTTTTAATTAAACTTTTAGTTTAATTTTTCAATTGTGAAATTTCATTTGCACTTTGACTTTTAACTTTTATTTCTTTTACTTTTTGAAATACTCTTGGATTTCAGTGGTCACATGTGCCTTAAATTTACAATTAAAATTTATATTTATTTCTCTTGGTGAAAAATTTTCATCAACATCTAATTTAAAAATTAGATTTTTAATATTAGGTGGATATTTACCTTCTTAATTATCTGTAATCCTGCTACGAAAGTTTAAATTTGAACATTCATTAGGGAAATCTATTAGTTTGACAGATTATTGAATTTTGTAGTATCAGGATCGCAGAATTAAGTCAAAAATCGTTAATTTATAGTATTTACCTTTTTAACTTTCTGTGTTCCTGCTACCAAAGTTTAAATTTCAACATTCATTAGCGGAAATCTTTTAGTTTGACAGATTATTTAATTTTGTAGTATCAGGATCGCAGAATTAAGTGAAAAATCGTTAATTTACAGTATTTACCTTCTTAATTTTCTGTAATCCTGCTACGAAAGTTTAAATTTGAACATTCATTAGGGAAATCTATTAGTTTGACAGATTATTTAATTTTGTAGTAATCAGGATCGCAGAATTAAGTGAAAAATCGTTAATTTACAGTATTTACCTTCTTAATTTTCTGTAATCCTGCTACGAAAGTTTAAATTTGAACATTCATTAAAGAAAATCTATTAGTTTGACAGATTATTTAATTTTGTAGTATCAGGATCGCAGAATTAAGTGAAAAATCGTTAATTTACAGTATTTACCTTCTTAATTTTCTGTGATCCTGCTACGAAAGTTTAAATTTGAACAATCATTGGAAATCTTTTTGTTTAACAGATTATTGAATTTTGTAGTATCAGGATCGCAGAATTAAGTCAAAATCTTTAATTTATAGTGTTTACCTTTTTAACTTTCTGTGTTCCTGCTACCAAAGTTTAAATTCCAACATTAATTAGCAGAAATCTTTTAGTTTGGCAGATTATTTAATTTTGTAGTATCAGGATCGCAGAATTAAGTGAAAAATCGTTAATTTACGATATTTACCTTTTAACCTTTTGTAATCCTGGTATTGTAGTATTTATGTAGTATTTTGTTTACTCTTAAGAATCGATTTTCATATATAAGGCGCCCGGTATGAGAAAAATATGAGAGGTAAAATCTACTGATGAATGACCTCGTTACTTTTTTGGTGCGCACCTATAGTGCGCAACTTTCTAATTTGGTTGTGAGTGTATTAAGACGTACATAGTGTATGCTGCAATCAGTGTCAATGTACTTATATTGCTGTTTTTTTTATACATATCAATAATTAATATTGTTATTGTGAAGTTATAATTTTATCATTATATTTCGCTAAAGTGAACTGAAAGTATTTTTAAATAACTATGGCAGAAAGGGGTGTAGATAATATTGCCGGAACATCTAACAACCACGTGGGTAAAATGTACGTTATAATTCATGTATTATATGCATGAGCATGTGCGATTTGTATTTATTAAATATTTAATAATTATCGATGTAGTTCATATAAATATATATTTGAGAATAACACATAAAATTAGATATTTAATCCAATTTAGACAATTTCTAACCTAACCAAAAATTAATTTTTTTTTTTCGATGTCTATAAATTCCTCCAGGTTATTATGATTTATTTTATGAATAATTTTAAATATCAATAATTCAAGTCAATAATTCGATAATATTATCTGAAAAATCAACAATATTTCTTTATTATAATGATGATTATTTTTTTTGTTGTTTTTACTGTTTTGGAAAGTTTTTGAAAAACTTTCAAACTTCAAGGCAATTGTCGTCCCCACTCATTGCTCGTTGTTATTGTTGGACTCTTCAAATCCTTCTTTCCAAAATTTGGCAGTTGTACTTTTGATTAAATTTGAAATTTTTTATTTTATTTTCATTTAATTCTCTGCTTAATTAATGGCCATAGTTTTACAATCAAAATTAAATTAATAATTCCTATTTACAACAAAATGAAATCGCCCTTCAATCAAACAATTTTACATTTTGTTTCCCCCAATTTTAAATTCATTATTATTTACAATTTTCTGTACATGTCAAAGATTTATTAGCTTTCTGTTCTTTTTATTGTAAAGTTTTTGTTGTTATAGTTTTCTTGAATAAGTTCTAATAAGTTTTCTTGAATAAAAGTGGAATTGTGATCGTTGCAGGTTATGCGAGGTGATAGTATCTGGTATTTGCAGATTTAGAGTGTTTTTGATAGTGGTAGTGGTGATAATCGGAAGCAGGAAGAGGCTAAGTAGAGGATATAGTGTTGGCTTTGTGAAAGGTTGGAATATCGTAACAGAAAAGGTGTTTAATTATTTTGTAACAGTATAGTCGTACCGCGTCAATAAAGTGCGAACTAGGTGAAGTTAGGTGTGCTTCAAATTTATAGTCCTCCCGTGCATATTAAGCACTGAGATTTTTAAAACTAGTGTAACAGAGTTCTGTCTCCTTCCGAGGGGGCGACCCGAGGAACAGGGCGTAACGCGGAATATCATCAAATCCAAATGAGCCAAAGGTCTAATAGTGTAGGATCAATAAAGGAATTTATAAAAGAAAAAGGGAGGAATCTCCAAAGGCGGAACAAACAAGAATTTTCTAAAGAAGTAAAAAAACAGCTAACTCACCAACCAGTGACTGTCCAGAAAAAGTTGGTGCGGCGGAGGTCGTGAATATGGAGGAGTTGAAGGCTATGATAAGCGCACTGACGCTTTCAGTTAATGCTGGATTTAAGGATAATAAGGAAGAGATTGGAGAATTAAAGGCAAAGATCGATAAAGTGGAGGAGCAGTGGAAACTAGAGACACGAAATAAATATGGAAATCGATGAAATCCGGAACGACGCGCTAGAACAGAACAACAATGTAAGAGGACTTGAAATACAACTGGAAAGACTCGAAAAAGAGAGAAGGAAGTGTAATGTCATAATTAAAGGGATGCACTCAAATGATAGAGTAACAGAGAAAATGGTAGAAGGATTCATGCAGAGAGAACTTTCAGTGAGGGTGGAGGTTGTCGAGGCGTTTAAGATGGGTAGAGTGCCGGGGAGAGAAGTAATTGTCGCAAAGTTGAGAAATTTTGACCACAAGCGAGCTGTAATGGAGAACAAGAAGAAGCTGAAGGGGACTAAGTTGTACATCGAGAATGATCTTACGCAGAAGGAAAAATGGTACAGGATCAAATTATAAAATATGCAAAGGAAGAGTCGAAAAACGGTAAAAGACTAGAATAGGGTATAGAAAGTTATATGTGGAAAATGAAATGCTTACATGGTGCGATAGACAGGGTAAACTCACGCAGCCACCGAGGTTGGTGTATCCCAAAAACTAATGAAGGAATACGGAGTGGGTGGAACGTCTCAACCAACCACTCCTTGCACAATACTTGAGACAAAATGACAACTAAGCATCTCAACGGGAAAATCGAGAAAGATTGCAAGATACTGATACCAAGAAAGCGCAAACGAAGGCAAGATATGTTCAGAATAGGCACATGGAATATCAGAACATTGCTGAGGGCCGGGAAGATGACGGAGGTTGCACACGAGCTGATGAGGTATGGAGTGGACATAACAGCGATACAAGAAATCAGATGGAAAGATCAAGGAGAGATACAAAAGAAGAACTACACTATGTTTTACTCGGGCGAACAAACACAAGGAAGAAATGGCGTTGGATTCATAGTAATGAAGAGCATGGTAGATAAAATAATGAGTTTTAGAGCGGTAAGCGGGAGATTAGCATATCTGAGAGTAAAGTTAAAGACAAACCTATCAATAATAAACGGTTATGCTCCGACTGAAGAAAGCAATGATAATGAGAAGGAGGATTTTACGTGGAATTGGAAAGATTGTGCGAAAGTGCTCCTAAGCAAGATGTGTTGATCGTGCTTGGAGATTTCAACGCAAAAATAGGAAAGGAGCACTATGTAAGATCGGTAAGCGGAGGACAAACTATACACGAAAAAACGAGCAGTAATGGGGAGAAATTGTGCAACACAGCGGAAGCATTAAACACCATGATTTGCAGTACGAAGTTTGCACACAAGAAGATACACAAGGTAACATGGGTCTGGCCAGGTGGAAAAACGGAAGATGGAAATCAGATCGACCATATATTAGTGTCCAGGAAGGATATAAACGCAGTTAAAGATGTGAGAACGTATAGAGGGGCGAATGCAGATACGGACCACTACCTGGTTATGGCAAAGATAAGACAGAAATCAACTAAATATATCACACCCGATAACAGAAGTGAAAGAATAGACACAGAAAAGCTTAACAACAGCGAAACAAAAAGACGATACGAAGAAAGAATTGACGAAGAACTAGGCAAAAGCAAAGAATGCAAAGACATGAACCACGAAATTAACAACATAACAACGATCATACAAACTTGCGCAAAAGAAGTAATAGGATATAAAAGAAGTAAAAGATTTAAGGAATGGTACGATAAGGAATGTGAAGAGGTTAGTAAGGAAAAAAAAGAGAGTAGATTGAAATGGTTAAAAACGGGAAAACAGGAAGATCGTGATACATACAAGAAAGACATGAGAGAAGCATACAAACTATTTACAAGAAAGAAAAACAACTGGGTAATGGAGAAAATGATCGAAATAGAAGAAAGTAATCGAGTTGGTAACAAGAAAATCTTTTACCAGTTAATAAGAAACGAGAAAAAAGAACACAAATCAAAAGCGAGAAACATGAAAAATGAGGAGGGAGATACAGAAGACGATCCAGAGAAAATTAAACAGATATGGACTAGGCACTTTAAAAAATTACTGAGCAACCAGCAAGCAATGGAAAAATATGTAATAGACGAAGGAGATGATGATGAACAAATGTTAACACCAACCAGTGAAGAGATAATGGATATCATTCAAAAAATGAAAAATGGTAAAGCACCGGGAAAAGACGCAATAGGAATTGAGATGATTAAGAGTGGTGGAGATAAATTGTGCGAGAGATTATGTAAATTGGTACAAAAGTGTGGGTCGAGGAAAGCATGCCAGTAAATTGGAGTGAAAGTGTTATAATTCCTTTGAAAAAGAAAGGAGACCCAGAACAGTGTAGAAACTACAGAGGAATATCCCTGCTCAACTCAACATACAAGATACTGTCGGCAGCGATCCACAGAAAATTAAAAGAATTTACTAGAGACAAAATAGGCGACTATCAATTTGGATTCACAGAAGGTCGATCGACGGTGGGGGCGATTCATGTGATTAAGCAAACAATGGAAAAAGCCTCCGAACATAATATAGATTTATACATGATGTTTGTTGATTACCAGCAGGCCTTCGACAAGGTGAACAGGAGCGAGCTGTACAGAGCAATGGAGGAAATGAATATACCAAAAAATTATAAGGCTTACAAAATGACCCTTGAGAACACTACAGCCTGCATTAGAACATCATTTGGTGAGACGGATTGTTTTGAGGTGAACAGCGGAGTTAGGCAGGAGATGCACTGTCGGCGACCTTATTTAATATAGTACTAGAAAGTGATTAATGGAATGGATATTGGGGAACAATAGCGACAAAGGAAGGACAGTTGATTGCATATGCGGATGATGTTATTATAATGGCTAGAACACTAAACAAGTTGATAGAATTATTTAAGGATATGGAAAGAAGAGCAAAGACGATGGGATTGCTGGTAAACTACGACAAGACCAAATACATGAAGTGCGACAAAAACATACAGCATAAAAGAAGAAATCTGATACTTGATAAAAAATGCATAGAAGAAATAGAACATTGCAGCTACCTAGGAATACACATAAGTAGAACCAACAGTAGAGAGCAAGAAATTAAAAAAAGGATACAAACCGGCAACAAGGCGTACTATGCGAATAAGGTGTTGTTGAAAGATAAGAATCTGAAGAGAGACACAAAGTTGAAGGTTTATAAAACAATAATCAGGCCGGTTGTAATGTACGCAGCGGAAACAATGTGTCTAACCCAGTCAGATATGCAGTCATTAAAGATTTTTGAAAGAAAAGTGCTACGAACCATCCTGGGTTTAAAAATTACTGAAAATGGTGAATATAGACAATGGAAGAATCGTGAAATAGAAGAAGAATTTGAGAGCGAAGACATTACAAAGTTTGCTAAGGCGCAACGAATAAGATGGTTGGGCCATATTATGAGGAGCGGAGAGAACGCAATAATAAAAAGAATAACTTTATGGAAGCCATATGAGGAGAGAGCGAGAGGAAGACCAAGAGTGAGGTGGTGGGATCAGGTGGTGAGTGACTTGAGAGTAATGGGTATTGATGACTGGAGGGCGAGGGTGCTTGATAGGCAGAACTGGAGAAGAATCGTAGCGGAGTGCGCCACACACCCAGAACTATAAAAATAAGGTATGACACAGAGTAGTTGTATTATATGATATGTATTTACGGGGACTAATCCACCCCTTCAAAAGGATTTGTAAATCCTGAAAAGGATAGCTTATATTCCGTGGAATGTACAAGCTAATAATAATAATAGTTTTCTTAATTTTTCTCATCAGATTAATATTGCAGTGATATAGTAATAATCAATATTATCGCCGTAAGTTTTAAAGTTGTCACTTACCTTGGTTGAACGCTCACCGCTACTACCGACACTAAGACGAAAACTAAGATACATATAATCATTGTTGCTAAAGTTGAATCTTAGGACTTTTATTATCATAATAATGAACAAAGTCTTAATTAATTGTAGTAGTAATGGAGTTCTGGTGATTTTTGTGGTGGTATTAAGATTACTCTCTATAAATGTAATTAAAGATTTTTTAAAAAGAGGAGATGTTTTTATAAACTTGCTAATGTTGCGGTTAACATATTTTTACATAAAATAAACGAAATATCAAATTTTTTTATGTAGTAAGTTTTTTGTTAACAAAAAAAGTATTCGAAGTATGACATTTAAAAAACCTTCAAAAAATTTAATTTTGGTACAATAATAAAGGAACTTTTCTCAACCCTCGCCATTTCTAAAGCATTTTGAACAAAAAATTTTCGCACTTTTAGTATTTTAAAATTTTAATTAGCCACATGTACACCTAATCAGGACGTTCCCTTGGGGTAGGCATTAATTAGTTTTAAACCTAAAATTGAGAGAAAACTGGAGAGTTTCAATTAGAATGTGAAGGAAGATACAGCTTAAAGTCCTGATACTTACGATAGATTAACTGTTTACATTCGCAAATCCGTACAAATCCACAATACACAATTACAAATAAAAGCATAAGAAGAAGGCAATTAACTGCTGTCGAACGGGTACACTTGGCTTTCATTTTAAATTTATCAACCCCTAATGTTATTATTTAGGCAAACTAACAAAACTTGCACGATGTTCATTTCGCGTTATCAAGTGGGCTGTTTATACCCTAATGAGTTCATTTTACATTTCAATATTCTGTTTTTGGTGACATAATAAGGCATTCAAGTTGGTGTGGTATCTTCCCAGCTAACTAGTGGCAATCAAAGATAATAACCTACAAAGTAAACCGTTTCCACACAAATTATTAGAATAGAAACCCAATTTCTCTTATGAATCACTCATGTGTTTTAGATAGAAGAGAATATATAGTACACTAGACCAAGGCACACTCCATATCGAAAGCGTTAGCTTATTTAGGAAATTCGTTTACTCAACAACACTTAGGCTTACATATTTTTAAATAAAATAATTTGTTTTGTAATGAGGCTGGGATAATTCAACCCTTCTTACTAAATTTATGCAATAACGACATATTTCATGTTATCAAAAATTCATTGGACAACTTTGAACCAATTAAAGTTAATGAAATATTATTTTGAGGTAGAAGATAGCATAGTTTGTTTTATTGCTGATGTATTTTATTTGGTTTAAAAGAACTAATTCTGAAATCCATAGGTCGCCTTCCATAAGGTTACGTTATCTTATTGAAAATCTGTAAATATTTTATCTACGTACACCATAATAATTAAATTTTATAAAAATTAATTAAGTATGGACAAAGTTGAAAATGAAACTGTTTGGAAAACATTTCTGACGAGCGGTGGTTTCCTAATTGCAATTACTTCGCCATAGAATATTTTCTCGCACAACTGAACATAGCAAACGAGGTAACTTAACCGCAATTTATTTTGTCAGCAAGCAATAATATAATTTGTTTAAACTAAGAATCACTAACTCAGTTTTAATTTTTTTAATGTTAATTAAATATCAATTTCAAATTTCTTTTTTCTCCTTGTTAATTTTTATTTCGGAAACAAAAATTTCACTTTGCGATGTATTTACTTGCTTTGGAAGTGAAAAGAAACAAGTTTTGTAATGCAACGCGAAGCTCGGTGACTTACTTTTCCGCATGCACTTCAAAAGTGTAATAATATTTACAGTGTGCGGGATTATCCTGTAAGGATGAAGCTGTAAAAAACAGCATCTCTATGGATTCCAGTAAAACCCACATAAAATTTCTCAATGTTAAAATGTAAATAAGTAGATAGGTACATAAATATTGCAAAAATATATAAGGTAAAACCGATGGATATGACGCGGTAGGGGATACGACGCAATTGCAAGATCTCTGTTATGTTGTTATCTATGAACCTTATTACCTAAATATCCTTAGTTCCATTGCCTAAAACCAGATATACAGCAAGAAACTAATTGTTGAACGAATCGTTTTCATGAGAGCACGCATTTTCTTCGTCTGAATCAGGTGAGCACATGCAAAAGTTTTATTACATTATTTTGAAAGTTCTGTATTATGTTTCCTCATAGATTTTTAATTCGTTTTCTGAATTTTATGGCATTGTACAACGTCTAAAATTAATTATAAATAGTTAATTTAGTCATAATGGTCTTTGTTATGATTTAATTATTTTATAAATAAAATGGTGGATAGTTAGTGATATGACGCATATTGTGAGATAGTAATATGTTTACATTAATTTTACATTTTTACAATTTTACACTTTACATTTAATGTTATATTTCCTAAAACCATTACCGTAGTTTAAGTGTTCATTGTTTTTGAGTTTTTATCTGACTATTATACTTTTTCAAATAAAATTGTTTTTATTATTTTTAATCAATTACATGTAAATCGCCATAAGCAATATCCCCAACCCTCGAAGCGTCATATCCCCAACCCCATCGGGGATATGACGCAAAATTCAATTTTAGAATTAATGTAATTAATAACAGTTAGCACAATCAGAATCACCTATACTTCCTGCTTAAGATACGTTAGGGTTGTAGGTACAAAAATCCTATCACCATGAGACACTTGTGAGTAGTAACTGAAAAATTGATAAATTTCAAAATGTGCGTCATATCCTCAATTTTACCTTATGTACAGTGTGTACAAACATAATATATATGTACAGTGTGTTTAAATCCTATTTTGTGATGAAACCCAACGATTTATTTTAACAATCGAGTTGTGGTGAGAAATAATCTTAAAAACTAAAATTCACAAGTAAGAACAAAAAAAAATTTTAATTCAATCCGCCGAAGATGAAGTAGGGCGTTATAAATTGGGTTTCTAAAAAGTGGGTTAATGTTAAGAGTTTGGAAACCTCTATCCTAGACCTCTTTTTCCAGGTATGCGGAAACATCCAGGAGAGTTTATAAATGTACCCGGTATAATTGATTCCATGATAGAACAAAACATAAAAACAGATCGTGAAAAAACAGAACATAACAGAACAGAACAATGAAAAGACAGTAAAGAAACAGAAGAACAATAAAAAATAACAATGAAAAAACGGAACACTGAAGTAACAGAACGTTGACAAAAGAGAACACTGAAAAATGGTGACTTTTTAAAAACTATTATTAAAAAATACAATTTAGCGTATATTTTTAGGGTGAATCCGAGATTTGCCGTGGTTGCGTTAGTCAAAACCAACTCTCTACAATCTCCGCTCCGCCCACAATGGGCCGTTTTGACAAAGGCTTTACTGACTGAAACTATCCCCCTAAACTAAAGTGTGGAAAGCATTCTATTTATGTGAAGAATAAATACGTCAACACGTCATTATAGCAATCGTCATTGGGAAATGTCGTCAAATACAGGGTGGTATCAGTTTAAATGTAGTAATAATATTTATTTTAATGTGAAGTGTAGAAAATGCATTGAACTGCAGTCAAAGTATTTGCTGATGAGACAGGTACATACTCATAAAACGGATGTTTAAGGTAATCAACCCTGAAAAACGCTGATCACGTTATTTTGGGTTGATGTCGATAAACATGCGTATTTTTGAGAATGCAGTTAGTTGCGAGTTGTTCTTAGTCTTAGTTTGTTCAAGGACGGTATAACTATATGCCGCCCGATCATGTAATTTGTTAATTAATAAATAATTGTTAACCCAACTGGCATTTGGAAATTCGTGGAAAAACCACGAATCTTCTGGTAATCAATGGCGATCCAAATACAGACCTACTGGTAAAAAACAACAGAGCAGTTAGAGACTTCAGTTTCAATTTGACATCAATCTCAGAGTCATATTATACGATTTTCAAACCAGCACTGGTAATTCTTGTTACCAAACTTTGACACATTTAGAAGTAACAACCCTTAATTTCTGCTTCGGGAAAAAACAGTACCTCCGTTCCAATTCCAAGAGGAGGGAGCTTGTACCGGTGAAAATTGAACCATATGACGCAGTCCGACAGCAGTTTTTCCGGTACAAGGTTCGGTGAACAAACGGAGAAACTTCGACTTTGCGCTGCTTTCGCCAAATTTTCGTCTTTGCTGTTTATCGAAAACTGCCCACCGGTCAATCTCGCGTAGGGCTTTTCATGAGGGAATCATCTCGAGAAATGGCTACAAAATGAAAATTTAACGAAAGTAGCGCGAGGCCGAAGGCCGAGAGCTGTTTCGACAAATTTATGCCGAGAAACCATTTTGAGAAGGGGTTTTCCGGTTACAGCCCAACAAGAGAGCCTTCCAGATTACGCGACAACATCCGTCGCGCGTGGATAGACGGGTTGGACCCTGGCTCCGCAATAGCATATATTAAAAACATATAGTCAAATCCGCAGGCATTCGGAATCCGTGTGTCGCGCCGGAACGTCATCTCAGGTTACCATGCCGTGGCGGCGCTCCGGCTGTCCTCCGATCCAAGACGTCGGAGATTTACCGGGTCGGTCCCACCGAAGAAAATTAAAGCCGCGCCTCCGGCGCGGCACGTACGTCCTTATTGCACACTTCACAGTTCTGCCGACGCCAGATTTTTAGACGTTTTCGGCGTGAGATAAACAGTACCGAAGATACAGAGGCGCATCGAATGTATTCAATTTAAACGCTTCAAAGTTCTGCCGATGCCAGATTTTTAGACGTTTTCGGCGTGAGATAAACAGTACCGAAGATACAGAGGCGCATCGAATGTATTCAATTTAAACGTTTCAAAGTTCTGCCTACGTCAGATTTTTAGGCGTAAGATAAACAGTACCGAAGATACGCGCCAGCGGCGCGTCGAATGTATTCAATTTAAACGCTTCAAAGTTCTGCCGACGCCAGATTTTTAGACGTTTTAGGCGTAAGATAAACAGTACCGAAGATACGCGCCAGAGGCGCGTCGAATGTATTCAATTTAAACGCTTCAAAGTTCTGCCGACGCCAGTTTTATCCCCTTTTAGGCGTGAAATAAACGGTCCCGAAGTGGAACTACAAATTTATTTTGCTCTAAATTTTTTGTTAACCAGGCATAGCTCCGAGCAAGATACGGGAGCAGATTCTCTGGATTTTACCGTAAAATCTTGATAAGAGCCGATCGCAGAATTCCGGGTTTTGAGAGCAAAAATTTCGTCGTATTTAGGCGTTTAGGCGGGCTGTAAGTGGGGAAAACCGCCCGACGAATGTAGTGTAGTGTAGATTTGTAGTGAGAACAGTTTCGCGTAATTGGCACCCGAGGATGAACATCCCGAAGGTATCTCGACCAGTGTGGACGTAAAAATCTTCGATCTGAGCTTACCGAGAGAATTAAGATGAAAGTGAATTTGCCGTCGACGTCTAATTCTCGGCCGCCACTACTTCATCTGGTTGTGCTTAAACCTCCGGTATATAGGTACACCGCAAGCGAGGAGTCCCCTAGACGCCCGTTTTTGGCGCGGATTTAAGAACGCATACGCTTCGCTGCGAACAAAAGAGGCAGACGCGATAGTTATCCCCACGGTCGTGAGATAAAATGCGCGATAGGTAATGTAGATACATGAACCCCCCCGTTTCGACCTGAGAGGACGTATAAATCTCCGGTCAAACTTTCACCGAAGGGGGGGGGGAAGAAATGATTTAAAATACGCGTATTAACTTAAGAAATTTTTTGTTTTCAAAGTATTTTTCTTCTTTCGAAATTTTGCTCCGAGCAACATACGATAAGTGGTAACAGTTTCCGCTAAATGAAACAGTTTTACGCTAAAATCAAACAGTTTCCCGCTTACGGCGATTTTCCTCTTCTCCGATTGCCTGGGGCTGCGCCCGGCGGGCAGTTTTCGAAACAAGCCCTCGGAGGACGGACGGAGGTGCTGTTTCTCTCCGGAACTGTCATAGTTTAAATTGCCCGTCAGAGAGTTTTCAAGAATACAGTCCAAACAGCAGAAATACATGATTTCTCAAAATCCATCAAAGTCTTCTGAGGTGCGATATTGGGCACCAATTAAATAATCAAAACTCATCTTCTTCTTCGAGTACCATACACTTTACAGTGCGTAGGAGATCAACTTAGCCGAAGCCAAACTGACTTTACTAGGAAATATAATCTGTTATTTCACTGTTCTCTTTTGTCAATTTTCTGATATTTCAATGTTCACTTTTTTTCTTGTTCTTTGTTTTCCTTGTTCTGGTTTTTCGTTGTTCTGTTTTTTCTTGTTCTGTTCTTTCATCTTCTATTCTGTCCGGTCACCGGTTTGATTAAACTAATCGCCAAACGGTTAATAACTTAAAGTAAAAAGTTCAAGTGAATAAGGTCATAAATCGTATCAGATAACTAAACCTTATGGGAGTTTTAGAAACTTCTGAAACAGTTCAAAATATTATTGACAGATGGAACTACTAAATTTTAAAACGCAATAAATTGCATCATCACCAATACAAATCATAAATTACTATAATAAATCAATTTTTTCTCTGTCCAGAGAAATCGTTTACGCTTTGAGAGCCTGGTTCAAAACTTGACGTAAACTCAACCAAGAGCTCCGCAATCCTGGAACCACGAATCAACTATCTCAACGATCACTCCACCATCCACCTCCTTCCTGAACACAAATGCAATTCAATCACGGATCACAATATTCAAAATCAACAATAAGCCACCACAACATAAAGAAGAACCAATCGGAATGAATCCTCCTTTCGCCGAAAGAAGTAATCCCTTATTCGCTCACGTTGAGGTAAATTCAACCAAGAGAAAATTTGAAAAAATAACCTACGATCAATCTCTAATCTCAACAAAATCAACCATAAAAAAATTAAAAATCGACCATCGGCATATGGAAAACCTACGTTGGGAATAACGCTAAGAGATCGAAAGTCAGAAACAAAAGCCCGCAAAAAACAGGAATATGGAGAAACCTCTCTCTATAGAATCGGTTTGGTTCTTCTGAGACGTTTTGGCAGTTACGCTGCGCTTGCCGAACGTGTTGGCATGGAAAGCGGTCAGAGTACAATTCTCCCATCCGGATAATAGATTTGGTATCTGCAAAAAATGTGGACGTTGAAGCCCATAATTTTTAGTTTGATTTGTGGAATGTATGTATTTCTACTTTTCTGTAACTTAATATTTTTTATACCTTTTCTGTGCTCGTCATAAGTTTTATACAATTTAAATTATTTAATCTTCCTCGTGGGTGTAGCTACACTCAAAAAAAATCCGTTTTTACCAGTTAGAATATCGTTCTTGAAATTGACCCAATCATCCAAGGTTTAATGGATTAAGTATCCAGGTAAAGCATAAAAGGAGGAATGTCCGTAAGGCGTGTCAAAAAAGCGTGGTTTAAATGGTGGAAGAAGGGGGCGTGTCCAAGAGGTGTGGTCAGTGCTTTTAAACAAAACAGAAATTTTATCAAACTGACAACTCTTAATTTGGATTTTGATTTATCGAAATATTAGACAAAGTTGTAAGTGCGTATTTTCCAAGTCGACGTCCAAGTTGAACGCGGTCATTTCGGTCATTTTCTAAAGAAATAATGGATAATTATGAAAAAGAATACAACAAGAAAGATTATAAACTGTAGGCGATTCAACAATTTTGACAATTACACACAGAAAACTCCAAAATTGTAATCCGATTTTGTATTTTGGCTGCACGTGTTTTATTTACAATTTGGCGTGTATTTCTATATTTTCGAGTTAAAAATAGTTTATAATTAGAGTATTTTATATTTACATTATTATAGCAAATAGAACAAACTAAAACAAAACTCGAAAAGGTGGATGCTGAATGCACGGAGTCTGAGAAAGCACTAAACAGGTTGTCCCGGGACCGTGGAAAACCTTTGAAGTGCTGATAAAGAATACTTTTATGAGACAAATTTTAAAATAAAACTTTTGTCCAAGTCCAAACCCTTGGGGGGTACCTCCCTTTAAATCAATTTTTTGAATTTCTGATTTCAAACGCTCATAGCTCCAATATAGACTTAATGGATTAAAACTTTTTAAATATCACTCGCTTATCTACAAATTAGATTATAATCGCTTATCGTCTAGAATCAAGCGATTTCGAGTTATAAATTAAATTAAAGGAAAAAATGTTAAAAAAATTCAGATTTTATTTGTTTTACTTTTCTTGCGAATCCCGTATTTTTAAACGAAACGTCTTAGAGAAAATTAATAACCCAAATTGGATAGGGAATTTAACGGGCTACAACTTTAGTCAAATAAACTTTTTTAGAAAAACAGCCCTTTTACAGAAATTTTGAAAATAATGAACACGGTGTTGTGTATACGCCACCTGGAATGACTGTTGCATTTGTATTTATCTATCTTCTGATATTTTATTTGAATTTGAAAAGTAATAGTAATAACATAATATTGTAATCCCCGCTACTGTTTTTCGAAATAACCAAACGTCCGATCCGCCACTGGTTAAAAATGTATGGTTGAATCTCCTACGGTATATTATATCCATTATTCGTTTAAAGAAAACGTTTTAAATCAAATTGTTATGTTGAATAATTTTTCTGTTAATTTAATAATTTTTCTTATCGCAAAAAATACGCAAACCCGAATGGAAATAATTTTTGAACCACCACCGTGCGGACATCTGTATTCTGATAGTCACATGTGACAACGCGCACTGCCATTGTTACTGTGTAACATTTCCCCCGTCAATATTTTTGAGTGAATTAATTAATACATTTAATTCGAAGAAATAATTAAAATAAGATTTAAATTAAAGCGGTAAATTCGAAACAAAAATTAAAACATTTGTTTATTTTTAAAAGGATATATAATCTAGATGGTTGTAATTTTGACAGATGGCGTAAGTAGAAAAATGATAAAAGCATATGGCGTACGTTTTCTATTTTTTGCAAATTTGCTTCTGAATTACTGTTTACACAATGTACAGTGCCATCGTTCACAATATTTATTAATTTTACGGTAAAAAAGGTCGTCGAAGTCGAATTTCGTTGTATATAAAAGTATTATTTGATAAATTGAACTGTTTTATCGTGTGTACGTATGTTGACTTTTTTGTTGTGAATGCAAACAGTCTGTGATATTAATATTAGTTGTCGATAAATCGTTTTGTTATTTATAAAATTTTTGAATATTTACTGTACATTTTAAATTACGAGTGCGGTTATTATTGGACAATTTATATTATAATTTTCGTTTTATTAATTAAACATCATGTCCATGTCAATACCAGCAGCTGCTGAAGAAGATGCTAACCCAGATGCCAACTTGAACTTGACAACAGCCGAGAATTTACACCAAGACAGTAAGTTGACTATTATTCAATAAATTATTCCGAATTGCAAAGAAGCGCAATCAAAATTTTACCCAAACGTCAATTTTCAACCAATATCTCCAAATTTTCTACGCACATTTTTCTAATCACTTTTTTCTGAATCGCGATGGCCTTAAAACCAACGACCCCCCACTTTTAATGTGCACGACTTTCTCCGAATTTAGCCCCCTTTTTGTAGAAAAATTGTGACTTTCGCGTATGTAATTTTCCATAGGTGAAAATTTTGTGTGGATTTTTTGTGTAATTGACAGTTTCTTTTATTGCAAGTTTTTACTGCATTTCTCTTTTCACGAAATTTTTGTAAACCGCATCTTGCAACACATTTGGCACGAATCTGATAACATTTTGGCCATTTTAAACTATTCAAAATGGTAATGAAAGAACCGATAGAAAACAATAACCAAATGATCGTGTTAAACTTAAAAAGTTGCTTTAATAGTCACTATTGGGTTTCGAATTACTTAAAAAAAGTATCGTGGAGTGAGTTTCGTTTCCCCTTTTGAATGTACAGATTATGTAAGCTTTTGTTTTGTCGTAGGCGATGAAGTGGTTGCCGATTCCAATTTACAATCAACCAAAGATGCTCTACCTGAATTAACTGACTCTGCAATTTTATCAATGAAATCGCTACAACGTTACAGTCGGGACCAATTGTTGCAACTACGGCAGGCACCATTATCACAAAAACGACCCGAGTTTCTGGATGTGGCTTTCAATAAGTAAGCCATCTCGATATTTTACTCGTGAGGTTTTTAACCGTAATTTTTCTTGTTTAGCGCTAATGGAATTTGGGATCCTGAGCTCTGGCATCGTAGTAGATCTGACACTCCCAACGAAAATGGAGTACGAAACGAGCAGCCTGAACTTCACAAGGTAAACAATTTTTTATTGATAAGTAAAATTTTCTATTCCGCAATAATCTTCCTGATAAAGCAACTTTCCTTTGTTTTACTATTGAAAACTTTTTTTATCTCGTGAATAATAATAAATTGTAGTATTTGCCTTTTAAGTGTTATCAATTTTTTTTATATAATCAGTTACCAACTCTCAAATAAAATAATAATCTTCATTGTTACTGATCTATCCCTATAAAGGTCATTTATTTAGATTTATCTAAAAATTATTTGTTGTTTTGATTTTTAAAAATCACCAGCTCAATTTTATTTTTTATTTTACTGTTATTTTTAATCTCCATATTTTTGTTTACATTTTTTCGACATTTTGTTGTTAAAATACATTTGAAATTTCTAAAAATTATCTTGTGAATACGCTTTAGCTTAAACATTTTAAAACCACGTTAGTGTAGGGGCCAAAAGGTTAAAATATTCCAGACAACACGTTTACGGTGGGGTTATTCCATATCAAGTGATCCAGAAAGAAATTGAATAGTTGCTAGACCATTGTCAAAAACCTGATTTTATATGCAATCAACCTATTTAAATGTTGGTAATTCAAAATTACCATTATTTAAATTTTATTGTGCAGCAATTTTTGCAATGCAACGGGTTTGCGGAAACTGAAATATTTCAGTTTCCTATTTGTCCAATCAGCATTGTTCAAAACTACAAGATTGTTTATTAAACGTTTTTACTTAAATGCAATCGTAAAGGGTGAAATTTCAGCATTGCATGCATATCCAGTACTATATTGAGTAATTCGTGTTTTCTAATATTTATTTTTGCAATGTTGCAAAAATTTAAATAATCGTTAGTTTCCTACGATCTTGACGACCTGCTTATGCAAACACGAAAATAGAAATTGATTGACTCATTTGAATTCTAAGGTTCAGGGAGTACCGAACTGTAATTTCCCAAAATCAAAAATTCAGAAATTTAAAAAAATTTGCTGTTTGAAATTTGACTACAACGGTGAGAGTGAGTTCTTGAAATGCTTTATGTTTAGTTTAATATAGGAAGCAATCAGTAGTTCAACATTAATCTCGTTAGCCCAGTCCAATAACACGCACAATTGGAAGATGAATCCTTTCTCCTCTATGTCACGAATAGGTATTGGTGCACATTATAGAAAACCTCCAATAAAATACCAAATACACCCGAGGTCAATTTGCCGTTACCTCAACCTTTAAACCGTGATTATTCAGAAATTTATCAAAGATAACGAAAAATTTTCTACAGTAGTGTTGTAGCCCATACCATTTTGATCCAAAATAATCGAGATCGTTTGGGCTTATTTGTACATTTTCGGTTTTACCCTTTTCGTTCTTGAATATTTAAAAAAAATTGCTGAGGGACAGCTGAGATATCCCAACGCCATTATTATACGGTAAAGTTCGAAATGTTTAGAAATAAAAGCTCGGCAACATTAACCGGCCCATTAATAACACGGTAATTGGAAGATAATGGGCCCCCATAACCGTTGGTAATTGGGCAAAGGAAAATCTTTACCTTACACCGAGGTCAATTTGCCGTTACCTCAACCTTTAAATTGTGATTATTCAGAAATTTATCAAAGATAACGAAAAATTTTCTACGGTAGTGTTGTAGCCCATACCATTTTGATCCAAAATAATCGAGATCGTTTGGGCTTATTTGTACATTTTCGGTTTTACCCTTTTCGTTCTTGAATATTTAAAAAAAATTGCTGAGGGTTAGCTAAGATATCCCAATGCCATTATTTTGATGCTTGTTTGTGCATTTTTTAATTTTATACTTTGCACCTTTTATGGTTTTGAAATATTCTGAAAAATAAATAATAGTGACCCGCAGCTTGGAGTTAAATCTTTCTTTGATTTTGGTATGGACCGGTGATTTCCGGCTCTCCAAGCGTCAATATTCACCTATCAGTTTATCTGCAGATACCGAACTACCAACCTAAACAGAAGATCTTAACTGTACTAGCCACACATCACTCAAACCGAATCTACAGTCTTAGTCTGCAAATTCCGATCTGGCAATAATCGGTGTCGTCTGTGGCTTTAGTGGTCTGCAGATGATCCAATCTACATATTGCGTGTCTGCATTTAAACTGTTAGGTGAATGAACAAAGTAACTTTTTGAATTATGCCTAACACAACACCGGATCATAAATACATTTATTCGCATCAAGTGTTTTGGAAATTGACAATTTCGTTAATCCATCTTGTGCGTCAATATCATTTGTTTATTAAATACCTTGAAACCTTACCAGCTGTTCCTGAAAATTTAAAATAAGAGGGCTGGTAACTACAATAAATGTTTCGTCTTATGCCTGGTCTAGATACAACAATAAATGTGTAACGATATCGTTGCATATCTAATATCGTTGCAGTTCTGGAACATCCACGCGCTCACATATCAGCACCAATTTTGTTATTCAGTTTCTGTATACGATACGTTAATAGAGGTATGCGATATAATCGGGTATATTAGCCTTATCCTTCTCATATGTGTTACGAGTTGTCTGATTCACTGTTAACAAGAACTCTGTACAAGCATTCAGATCTGCGCAAATCTCTCGTCCATACATAACGATTAATGTGATTTACAAGATTTGCAACAATATCGTTGCATCTACACCGGGCTTCAGATCTACGATACTCCTAGATCAAATTGATACAGATTCGATCAGCTGTAACATTTTGTAGGAAATAATTTTAGGATTTATCAACAATACAATTTAATTAAAAACAACCCCTAAGTAGGGCAATAAAAAGGGTTTCGAGGGTGATAAAAAAGATTAGTAAGATATCAGTATTAATTCATAAACCTTAAAAGATTAAGTACCCTTACTAATCTCACTCCTAGCAGAAATATTGCAAACACAAAATATCAAAAAATACACATTAATGAGCCTCGAAATTTACATATTTCTTCGCATTGTTTCTAACATATAAATTTGATTGAAGATATTTTTTCAATCTCCTATAAAAGATTTCAGTATTAGATTAAAATAATTTGAATTTTCAACCAATCACCGAACTTGATCAACGTGATCTTAAGATTAACTTCGTTGGTACAACTGGCCCTATATGTTTAAAAGATATGCAGAAGCTCTGCGATTCTCGTTGTAATTTTCTTGTGAAGGATGATAAATATTGGAGGGAGGACTACCTATCCCAGCTTGTAATTTAATTTTTGAAAACCTAAACCATTCAAAATTTACTGTTCTTTGTTGCTAGTGTCGTAAATTATGTTGGCATTGTTTTTAAAGAATTTGTTTCGGGATCTTCTCGTTACCGAAGCCTTAGGTTTACAAATTTTTCTTTTGTCATTTAAATATTTATGGCTGATATCCACCGGTTGGTAAAACTGGATTTTCTAGGAGTAACTCCAAAGTGAGAATAATAATAATTAAAAAAGCATTCTGCTGAACAGGGACGCCGGGTTTTGAAAATCAGTGGGGATTCTCTAACTCCAGGGTTGCCACCGATACACTTTTTTCACTATTTTCACTTTTTTGAAAATCATACACTTTTAACGATTTCTTCTTTAAAAACTTAAATTTTTAGTTTATTTAAAACTAATTGGATACCCGACTTTGCCTGAGGTCTCACTAAAAATAAAATACTTTACCTTTGCCATAAGCACCTGCTTTGATTTACGCCCTAGGACTTCGTACAGTGTTTTTTTATTATGAGCATTTTTAAACACATTCCAATTGGTTGGCTTCGCGCGAGGTTTAAATTTATGTGGAATCAGGTCCGTAGCCAGGATTTCATTTCTTGGGGGGGGGGGATTTTCAAAATTCAAATTTTTTACTTTCAAAAAGATTTTTTTTTACATTTCGGGGGGGGGCACGTGCCCCCCCTCCCAAATTACGGACCTGTGTGAAATTATATCTAGGTGCGCAACGAAAGAAATTGGATCCATATTTTCAAACACATTCCAGTTCGTTGGCTCGTGTAAGCTTTATACGTGTTGCATCCAATAATTTGGCTCTATTTTTAACCCTCTATATTTTAACCCTTCTATAATCTTCTTCTTAAATTAGGACTAGGTCCTGTATTATCCAACAGTAACCTCGACAAAGATCCGAAGCTACTGCTGGTACTGTGAGCATATTATTTGTTTTACATCTGAAGTAGTTTGCTAGACTAGCTTCAGATGTGCCTGTTACTCTATATTATTGTTAATGATGGTAATTCATTAACATAGGAGGACCACCGGCTTTACGTACCTTGCGAAGCACGGGGATAGAATGTGAATACCACCTACATCTGGAAAGATGTTCATATTCTATTTGTGTATACTGTTTGCCCGTTTTTTGGATTAACATACAGGGTGTTCATACAAAAAAGCACTTTCATTTTTCTCAAATTTTTCTAAAGAATTTTGGAAGAAAAATCAGAACTTGAAAACAGTTCAAAATTTGAGGATAAACTCTTGGTAGAAGCAAATGCCCGACTTAAAAACGCTATCGGTACAAAGAACGACACCGAAATAAGAATCGCACTAGATGGTGCTGTAAAATCAAGAAAGAGCAGCTGCAGAGACTATGCACAAATCATTGAAAAGAAAAGATCAAATGATCACAAACTTCTTCAGTAAGAGTGATCGATAAATTATTAAAATGCCTTTTTTTAAATAAATTAATAAGTTATGAAGAATCTTATTTAAAAAATATATACACTTTTAGTTACTTTTTTAAAGTTGCTATACACTTTTTTTGAAAATCTATCCACTTTTTCCACTCACTTTTCACTTAGATCTCGGTGGCAACCCTGTAACTCACAGTTCAAAAAATGGCGGCCTCTGGAATATTCAAAAATTTAACCCTCATGAAAATGCTAGAAGCTAAAATAACACAAATTGTGTCTTCTAAGGTAAAAAACATAATAGTCTAATTTTCTCTTAAAATGATGCCAACCGAGTAAAAAAATTGGCTCAAATTTAGCGTTTATTGTTCACTTTCTACTCAAAATTTATAGAAATATACAAAAATGTCACCCCATATGAAATTTTCGACATTTTCTTCTGTTATTATTTTTCACCAGTTTTTTGTTGTGGGGGATGCTCGAGCACTCTCGCAGTCGACGCCTCTGCTACTAAAACTAGGTTTTTTTCGAGGGGGGGGATTACGATTTTCAAGATCTTTTTCTTATCTGATTAAACATGGCCTTTTTCTCTGCCGGCTACTTTTGTTGAGACTTGAAGATAAAAAAGATATGATGACAAATGACGGAATAAGAAATATAGAAAATAGAAAAACTTCAAGTTGAATATTAGGGTTTTTTAAGCGGTATATCGGAGTTCTATGAAAACGAGGATTATCTACGAACTAAAAAGTGCTGATTGGACAAAATGAGGACATACACATGGAGGGAAGTCCGGGATGTTTCCTTTTTCCCTTATTTTAGATATTAATATATAAAAGCGAATGTTTGCATGTTCGTCCCATAAAATTCTCTCCAACGGAAAGCTCTAATGAAGTGCTTTGAGTAGTTTAAAAAATTCAAAAGTGGTGATTGGTTGCCAATTTGCTTTGGTGGGATCAGAAGGGTATGATCTATTACAAACTTCTAAAACCTGACGAGACTGTTACTACTGAATGCTATCGACAACAAATGATCAATTTGAATCAAGCTTTGCGAGAAAAACCACCAGAATATCAAAAAAGACAACACAAAGTGATTTTGCTTCATGATAATGCACCATCACGCACAGCAAAACTGGTCGAGGAAACGATTGAGGCGTTTAGTATGCGGCTTACTCACCAGACTTGGCTCCGTCTGATTACTACTTATTTGCATCAATGGGAGCAGCGCTTCACTTCTTATGGAAATGTACGAAAATGGCTCGATGACTGTTTTGCCTCGGAAGAGCAACAGTTTTTTTGGCGTGGAATTTACAAATTGTGAGAGAGATGGGAAAAATGTATAGCTAGCGATGGGCATTACTTTGAATAAAATATTTTGTATCATTTTTATATAATAAACGTGTATTTTCTATACAAAAATTCCGGTTTCATATTTACAGACCTGCTGAATTTTAAACTCGGGCGAAACCGAGTATTCTGCTAGTATATTAATAAACTAAAGAAAATTTGGGCGTCAAAACTTCATTTGGCTAGCTCTAATTCTTTGCAGTTTGTTAAAATTTGGCTCAACTACGTGTGCAGGTTTCCATCTTGCTCAATTAGCAGTTTTTAATAAGTAAATGAAGACATTCGCAGCCTGGCGTTTAAATGGGTCAATTACTAAACCGAACATTCTGGTTCGAATCCGGGTGGGATGAGAATTGTATTCTGACCGTCTTCCACGCTAACACGCTCGACAATCGCGGCGTGTAACTGCCAAAAACCTCTCGGGAGAACCAAACCAATCCTTTAGAGAGAGGTTTGGAGGGAATGAGAGAGGCTTATGGCCAGGAATCCTTATTTTTGGTAACCTCGAGATCTCACTTGAGAACACTTTTCAGGCCTGACACTTTTTGACTTTTTAACTGACAATATTAAAAGGTCACAACATTTAGACCGCACGGCTCCTAACACTTGATAGGAAAATAGAAATCCTTATGGGTATGCTTCACTTTAGAATTTATCAAAAATTGCAGGAATGAGGAGCCGGGATTGGGAAAATTAAAGCAGGCATAGTTTATTTTTTTTTGGAGGTCCTTGGCATCAGGGAGTTCAAGCTATAATTTACAGTATTTTTTGTTGAGCGTTCTAAAAAATCAACTAATTATAAAAATGATCTCCTGAACATGCTTCATTTTACATCACAACATGACTTTCCGTAGGTTTAACATAATGACTCAAAACTACCTAAACCAATCAAAATAATTAAATTTAATTTGAATTTATTGGCGCTTTTGTTTCTAAAGCAGCTCATATTCTTTTAACTGAATGAATGAATTTTTTCAACCTACTACATCCTCTCTCCCCCTCTCCTTAACAATTTTTATTCTTTCAAAACAGAGTAAAAATGGAAGGTTTTTAGCCAAAATCTACTCTGCTTGTTTCTAGCTAGTGGGTGAAATTTCAAATCGATGGGTGCATGCGTTTGTTCTAAATCGTGGACGAAAACACGGGCGCACATATCCGAACATCATTCTAAAATTGTCTAAAGTAATTTCTATGGATTCGTCAAGCTCAAAACTTTTTTTTATTCGATTACAATACTTGGCTACATAAATTCTTCAAAAGCCAGGTTGTAAAAATAAATATATTATGCTTCACCTTTAAAAAAAATTACAAACGGCACATTACAGTTTTACATGTTGTAATTCCAACTGCAATTCTTAAGGATACTTGTGCATAATATGTTTATTTCGCCCTAAAACTCCAATTATCCAAAGTAATTGAGAGACGCCAGAATTGTTCAATTGAATAATTGTTAAAACTGTGTTCGAGTTGGAAGCGAATTGCGTTAAAAAAACGATTTTAAATATGTGTGATCAAGACAAAGCAAATCGCGATTCGCTCGCATTTATTGCCAATTAGGATACAAATTAAGCAAAATCATATTACTTTCATGGAAATAAAACATTTTTACCAAGGAATCGTTTTCCATTTCTTTACCCTTGGTCCTCGGGCAGCAACATATCTATTAGAACTACCAGTCCGCTGATTCAAAAATTTAATTTTAAGTTGAAATTCCCACACTCAACAATTTATTTTTAGGGTAGTTGTAATTTTATTTCGTCTAAACTCGAAGGTATCACTACTATGTATTTAAATCTCCCAAGTGAGCAACTTTCACTGCAAAGGGAATTTTTATTTACAAACCCAACATAACAATACCATTTAGTTCGACCATAATACATAATTATGATCTAACCAGTCTACCTTTATCGTGATTGGTTATCACGAAGACTTTTGAAAGATCTTGTCGTTCGTTTTGTACCTATGCCAATTGTCAACGGTTTGTCGTCATTATCGCAAGGATAAATATTTCATAATAAGTTCACCCCCAATTTAACTCTTAACGAATTCGTCTCATTTTTGCAAATTAGACTTTAGATAAATTTCGACTGCAATTAAGAAATCCTAATTTACCCGAACATCCTTCCTGACTATTTCCTTTGCTTTTCAAATTTCATTATTTTTACTTTTTGCTATTTTCTAAAATATTTTGTTTGTAAATAATGCAAAATTTTATTCTGTAAAATAAAACTTATTGATTGACAATTTTTATTGTCAATAATTGATAGAAGGCGTCGAATATCATTTTAATTATCGTTAAGCAAATACTGCAAAAGTTATACCTACAGTCATATCAGCGAGTTTTAATATTTATTTTGAGTTTTACAATTAATTCAATTTATTATTATTGATATTATTACCTGTCTGTTTATATCGATTATAAAATAAATAAAACATTTAATCAATTCGTTCTTAATACAATTTATTAATTAGAAACTTTTAATTTATTATAGCGACGGTCGGGGGATCCGCGTGAACGTATACGAAAAGAACAAGACGGAATTATTTTGAGTCCACAACGGCGTAGCTTCAATTCTGGGTGTTATGTACCTTTCAAAGAAAATCAACGTGCAAATCGGCCTCATAGTCCACTAGGAAAGTCTGAAAATTCTCACATCAATCATCGCGAACTTCCGCCAGGCGCAAGACGCATTGGTAGTGGACGAATTTTGTCTAGGGAGGTGCCGTGGGATTTCCAAGAAAAGTCTGAAATTGATAACGACTATGGGTATCGTAAGGAGCGTAGTAGAGACATCGATCGAGATGATAGGTAATTTTGTTAACTTCTTTTTTGTAGCTTTTTAAAAAAATGTTTTGTTTTAGATTTGAACGACGAACTTTTACGAGAGATTTTGATGTGAACAGGGAAAAGGAAAAACATGTTGGACGTAATAATGGTCGCTATAATGATAGACGTCGCATTTCTAATGAAAATCGAGATGAAGAGCCGGAATGGTTTTCTGGTGGGCCTGTTTCGCAAAACGAGACTATTGAGCTGCGAGGTTTTGAAGATGCTGATGATAAAATTGGTAAAAAGAAGCTTTCTGGTTCGCAGAAGAGAAAACTTAAAGAGCGTTTGGTTAAAAATTCAGAGGCGCCGCAACATCCGGAAATTAAAGAAAAGCAAGATGAGAATGCAGTTGAAAAACCAACTCAAAATTCACAAGAGGGAGCTGCTCCTAATCGTAAGTCGCCTGTACCTGAAAAGAACAATGGTGGTGGAGATATGCAAGAGAAAAATAAGTCTGCCGGGGAGGATGTTGAAAATGACAACAATGATTTTAACATAGATGATATATTGAAATGTGATACCATCGCCGGACTTTTATCAAATGGAGTTGGTGGCGAAGATGGAGACAACACCGGATCCCGTTTTAGTCGGTGGTTCAAAAGAGAAAGTCCCATCAAACAGCAACTGTTGGATAGTCGACGTTCGTCGCTTCAAGATGATCACTTGTTTAGAAGCTTACTCAACGATATTGCAGAGCCTAATGTATCTATTCCTGCCAATTCAGATTTATATTTTACACCAATTTCGCCAGCTGCTAACACCGCTAATAATCTAAACATGAGGCAAGGAAACACCTCCTCTATTCAAAAGCCAATCAACATATTTGATATGTTTCAAAGGAACAAACAGCAAAATGAAGGCAATTTTAATTCCAAAAATCACGATATTTCTCCTTCCAAACTTATGAGTCTTGAAGAGTTGGAGGCACGCATGATGCATCAAGGCGGAGGTGATCCGGGAGCTGCTCGAGCCATGGCTGCACAAAGCAAGCAAATACCTCAAAAACCTGAAGATGACATGCTTGCATTTAAGCGCTTGGTAAATTAATTTTTGATTTGTAAATTTTTGTGATTTTAATTGTATTGATTTCAGTTGGCTCATGCAGTTACCACCAACAATGTACACATGCAAACCAAACCTCAACAATCGATGAGTATTCTCGAGGTGATAAGATTTACAAATTTTAATTTTTTTTATGCATAACTATTATCGTTTTTTAGATGCTAAAACATTCTCAACAAGATGATGCAACTCGTTTGGCTACTCAAATGATGGGTCCTACTAGTCCAAATCCTATGTCATCCTCTCAAACAGCAAACGATATTGCATTCAAACTTCAGCAAGTGCAAAATCAAGTTGCGCAACAAAACCTCCAGCTAAATCAGATGGATATGTTTAGTAAATTGATCAATGCCAATGTTCAACGCCAACAAATGGGTCCTTCCCCTCTGCCTGAAATGGGATTGAGTCAAAGTAGGGAACTTCTTAGTAGACCGGAAGCTCAAGCGATCTTGCGAGGTAAGTATCGACTTCCTGGTTGTTGTGATGTTCTTAACCTTACTAATATTGTGACAAATTTCATAACCTAACTTGATATGCAGGATTGAAGCGGGGAGACATTACCCCGCAACACCTGTATCAACAATTGGGAGCAAATCCAGCAATGCAACCACGTCATCGCGATTTGTTGTTGGCTATTTTGAAGCTGCATGGTACTGGTAGTGCAGGTATGGGCCCGAGTCCTCGCGTTCTTAGCCCTGTACCTCCACATCCTTTATTCCAGCAGCAACAACCACAACAATTGCGTGTATCTCCCTTGCCAAATGGTGAGTTAACACCAAAATAGAACTTATATCACCATTCCGCTTTTTATTTTTTCTGCATTTTGTTTTCTACAAATTTTTTGATGTAATGTCTTTCATTGCTATAGTCTCCAGGCTTCCCAGTTATCATAAAATTATATCGTTGATCTTGCTATCCTAAATCGTTTAAAAAGATTTTTTTATGTGGCTTGTGTAAATCTAAACTTACTAAAGAACTAAGAAGGAAACTAATTTTAACAGTAAGTTGAAGTGCATACAAATGATTTGATTTAGTGTCTCTATGTCTACAATTTAACGTAGAATCTTAATCACTAGACAAAATTACTCTGATGATAAACTAAAACTCAATCAAAAAAAAGAATTTTTAATTATTTAAAATAAAATGCTAAATTTTATACTTGGTTTATTATCAAAAACATTGTTATTGCTCACAAAATTTTTAATTTTACAACAATCTATCATTTATGCACTTATGTTATTTTCAATTAAAGCGCCTTATTATTAAATAAAAAACCTTTTTCCGTTACTAAATTTATGTTATAAATCATCATAATTTGCGTCTATTTGGCATTTTTCTCTAATTTAACAAATTTCTACTTACAATAATTTTTTACCAAAAGCACAGTAATATATTGTCGTTAGATGTTTATCGTTTTACTAGTACTGCGTGTAATTTTTGTGATTAATATTGCTCAAATTGCCTGGCTTGACACGTCATCAAAATGTTTTTAAATTTTCTTTTGATTAAAATTTGTATACATTTTCATTTCCAGTTGAAATTATTTTATTTTAACATTTTAATTAAGTTCTTTTATAAATTTACATATTAATTGCGTTTTTGTGCGAAACAAAACAAAATAGCAATGGGCAGATTGAAATTTTTTACAAAATCCTAAAAATATAATTTATTTCTTGCTGGGATGCCTGAATCTCTCTCTCATTTAGTAATGTTGTTTGCTTTGTAATAACACGTTTTATTATTGTTATTGTCCCTTGTTACATGCAGCATATTGTGTGTCACCGATTCTTGCCACAAGTCCCAATGCTCTCACTGTCCCAGGTGAGTTTACATTTAACTAGCGCATTTTCAATTTTATTATTAGAAATTTTAATTCAAACACCTAATGCTTTGCAATGTCCTATCTACTTTCGGTAGTGGCGTAATTTTTAAAATTTTGTTTTTACCACAATTTTATGTTTAGCCATGCATCAGCGCATCCCATCTCCCAGGGAATTGCAAGTTCACACTCAAAACATCATGCAGAGAGCTTTGATAAAGAAGAAACTTGAAGAGCAACAGGAGAATTATAAAAAACGACAAGAGATGCAACAAAGGGGTTCGAGTCCCACCAGAGGTTTATCACCTGTCAAGCATACATCTTCGCCTACGCCTCTAGCTTTCACCCCTACATCAGTATTACGTAAAATGACGGCAGAAAAGGATGACGGTAGGGATAATTCGGTTGGCATTGAAGTCAAAATTTAAATTGATATTTTTTTTTAGTATCAAAAGAAATAAGTAAAATGACTGATCTTCAAGGAAAATTGCCACAGGGCCGACCGGTTATGGGTATCAAGTCTTCTTTGCAAGCACAAGCTCAACAATGGAATCCGCAACAATTAAAACAACCAGGTAATTAATTTAAAAAAGTTGTTTCTGCGTTTTTTTTTAATTACTGTTTTGTGTAGTAGGTCGTCCAATTGTTAAAGCTAATGCAAGTTTGCAAACCAATCAAAATCAACAACAGCAACAAGATCAACAGCAGTTTTATCAGCAACAACAGCAACAGCGCTTATATGGTCAACAACAGCAGCAGCAGCAACAACATCAATCAAGAAAAATTGGCTCTCAATTCACAAATCATTCTCAATCAGGTGCATCATCTCAACAAACATCTCTTTCTCACCATTCTTATCAACAACCGTTGTTTTCACACACCCAACAGTTCCAACAGCTCACTCATCAGTTGAGAGCTCAGCATCAGCAACATCAACCGCCACAACAAAAACCTCAGTTTGGAAATCAACAGTCTCTGAATTGGTCCCAACAGCATCAAATGCTGATGGGACATAATTATGGTAAGTTTTAAATTTTTATTTTGTTCAATCTGGCATCATTTGGATCCGACATTTTTTAATCATGATTTAGTTGATAAAATTATTTTTTTGATTACGTAGGGCGTGTAACGGTTGATATTTCAAATCAAGTTGAAGAGAATCAACTACGTGGTTGTGGAAACGTTATTTGCTGATAATTTATGGTTCTAAATTTTTAATTTATCCAAATTGTGATATTTCTAGATAATAAGGGTTTAATGGCTCGAATAGCCTCAATAAAATTTAATATTAAAAAATTCAAGAAAACCTTCTTTTTTCATTATTTTATTTTTAAACTGATTTTTATGCTACATCTCACTACATATCTACTTATAATTTACATGTATTTTGATAAATCGTTGATTTGTGTTCTGTAATTTAATAAAACGAAGGCATTCTTAGTTTCGTGAATATTTTAATCGTGCACTTAATAGATTTTTTTAAATTTATTGAAAACTTTTTTTATTTGAAGATTTTTTTGTAAGCTCCATAAAAGTAAGTTTATGTTTGTTACTATTTTTCTTGCGATATCGATTTCGAAAGTTAATTGCCATTTGCTCATATTTATTTCCATACAGGGTGTTCCGTTTTAAGTGAGTCAGCATGGAGATCTCCCTTTATTAAAAGAGATACCAGTTAGGTTTTCTTAAAAAATTATCTTTTGTTTTATTTAAATTGTTACGAGAGGATGACATGCTGAATCATTGATCTATTCATGCTCGTCACTAATTAGATTGTATTTTGTATACTCGATTTAAACCAATTGTAATACGATTATTTTATTGGCTGTTTTACGTTTCGTAACTCCGCACTTGGAATGATTTTTAAAGTTAATTTTTATTCAAAACTCTTTTTCTCTGTGTTGCTTTATTTTTATCATTACAAAATCTTGCATAATTTGAAAAACTTGACCCACTCACTTTTGAATAAGCTGAAATTGAACCTACATATATTTAATAACCCCAAAGTGGAAATAATAATTAAAAATTGTAGAAACAGGGAGGTAGGGGGCTTTGGATCGTTTTCACTGAGGTATCTCCCAATTAGAAGGTTTTTGCTAATAATTCCTAAACCGAACAGTTCTGTTTACTCATCTTTTTAGTAGATACAAGCTAAGATTGCGAAGAAGAAACACTTAAAACAGGGCACCATTAGCTGCAGTTTTTAAAATTTTATTTATATTAAGAGTTATTATTATTTAACATTACATAATATAAAAATTTTTATTAGCAAAATCTTGAAAATCTACAACATTTTTTCTTTTAAGACGCTAGAGGTGTAGGGGAACGTGGTGGCGCTAGCAACAACGGTGGCGATCTCTCTCCAACAAGTAATCAATTGGCCCGTTGGTTTTCACCTGAACTCTTGGAAAGAGCACGTGCCGGAAAGGTGCCCCATATGCCAAGTGCAACAGCAGCCCAACATGCGATTAGTCTAGAAGAAATTGAACGTCAAACGGCTCCCCCTGTACACAATTAGCGCCACAATCAGTACCTAATGTAACAGTGAGTTGAAATTTTTCGTAAATGTTTGGGATAAAAAAATTAATGGAGGATTTGTATTGTTGTAGGTTTTGAAATTTATAAAACTGTCAACGAAGTTAATTAAAAAAACTTTTGTGTGAAAACTTAGTGTGTTAGAAACATTTAATTATTGCAGTGTCAACTTGTTATTTTCTTTTTAATTTGGTAATTCTACAGTTGACTAACTGAGTTTTGATGTTATTAAACGAATGTGGAAACGAAATATATTTTAGCAAGTCTACGGTTTTGGCGAGACCTGTGTATAAAAATGATGTATATATGAAGCCAAATATAAGATTACTATTGATTTTTTTTCGACATACGAAATCGTAGATCTGCTAAGTTGATGTTTTTTACATTAAAGTGATTTGGGGCTAAAAGTCATTGTGAAGCAGTTTGTTTTTTTGTGATATGTGTGTTACGAAATTATTTCCAAAATGTTTTGGTTTGTTTTGAAGAAATTGACGATTTTCCTTTTGTTATTTTGTTAGAATCAAAATTGTTTTTCTTTTGGTTTTTTCATGTATGTACCTCTCTCTACCTTACTGCTAACAAATCGCTTTACTGTTGAAAATTTAATGCATCGTGTGACCCTCGTTGTCATAACTTTATAACAATAATAAATTTTGTTTTTTCTTATTTTGCTCGAGAAGCCACCATGTTGTAAGGTTGTGCAACGAGTTGTTGATTTGCAAAAAAAACTATTTAAAAGAAATTGATTATGGAAATGTGAAAAATTTATTTTAGTGAATTTTTGATGTGTCAATGTTAGATTGTTGTTGCCAGTACAAAGCAAAAAAAAACTGCTGTAAAATATAACATTCCAAATTTTGTGCTCACTAATTGGTACTATTTAATAGTTCCTCCTTGGCATCAATATATGACTGCATTCCTATGAAAATTTTAACTCTAAGTTAACGAAATTGTTGTCCGACACGCTCTAAATAAATACATAATGTTACAACTTTGGAAACTAACTTGTGTAGTTTTGTGTGGATACAATTGGAAGACGAATAAATCTACAATTGGAAAAAAGTGAACCAAACGATATGGTTTTTAAAAACATTGCTTCAACCGTTTTTTTTTGGAAATAAATGGCTGTGTAATAAATTAATTGGTTTGCCCGTGTTTTTGGTCCACGAAGCTCCCAAAAAATATACCTCCTAAAGAAATATACTTTATTATTTTATAATTTTGCGATTGAATGGCTGTGTAATTAATTAATCGATAATTTATTACCTACTACTTTTTTAAGATCTCACTAATTTTAGAACTAACTTCAAGTTTCGAGTGTTTTATGTTGAATCGATTTATTTGCCTTCCAAGAATCGAGTTACAGTGACCCCAACACTTTTGACATTGGCAAGTTGTACTACTATTTCAAAATATCTACAATACTTTTTGATTTGTAAATAAATCACGACACAACATATAATTAGCATCTTATAATACTTGTACCATTGTTCTCGTTTTAAAAGAAATATAAAACACTCATTAAATAAGTGTTACATATTCAAAAATAAATCTCGATAATATTAACTTGTTTTCTTTTTGTAACACATTTTTTAATTTAGACAAAATTTCTCACAATATTTTCATATTTATACCCGGGTGATAACTGTGTGGATATTACATCTTAATCTCAAGTTTGTTAAGCTTTCACAACGGAAAGTTTGAGACGGCCAGAAGGGTGAGTTATTTTTTTTTAAGAATAAATTTTTTATTTTCAATGCAACAGGTGACTTTTCTGCCCCTCCCTGGTGGACAAGGATGTAATACATGCTTTGTTTGGATGCACTGGGACCTGATAAAACTGGTAATTTTAAAATCCTTTATTAACAGACGAACGGTCCCCTTGTAAGTATCCACATGCAATAAACATGTCGATTCAATTTGAACACCACACACCTGGCTGCAGGTCTATGTGCGGAAGGAAGAATTATTTTATTAACTTGTTAGGTGGAGCTACACCCATATATTGTGTTAACTGTACTTTTTAGGATGCTGTCGATATACTGTCAAGATCCAAAGAAATCCATTTAGTATTGGCGCTGTAAATTTGAGTCTGAAAACACTACTATCGGCAGGTCATCTTAGGATTGCTGAAAACATCGAAGACCTACTGCTAAATACAGAGAGAGAGAAAACAATTTATTTAAAAAAACAAATTTAGTAATATAAAAATTTAAATTTGGCATTTTAGAAAAAACTTGATAGTTCCTGCTTTTGGCGTACCTTTCATTATCATTTTGTTTTTGTGTGAACATTAAAGCATCATATAATATGAAGTATTACAGGTTTTCAAGATAGAGAGGATTACTTATTTATAAACTTAAAATTACACGTCAGATTTCCATCGAGGCGGACTAAAGCTGCAGCAACGCCAAGAAAGACGGCTAGCTTAAAGTTATTATTTTTCTTAATGTGTTTCCGTAAATTGTATTGTATTAAAGAAATTTTGTTAATTATAATTTTGGTAAAACAAATATATCAACTAAACTGCAAATAACTTTGAATTCACTTTGTATGGGAGGAGCGGTAAAGTTATTGGAAATTTGCCAATAACTGAAGATGAAAATTTTTTGTTAAGATAGAATTCATGTCCATTCTAAAAAAATTCATTGTTGAAGCTTTTAATGATGAATTTTGAAAATTTCTGACAAAAAGTAATTAACAAATTTTAATTTGTTCTTCCGTGCTTTATTAAATACAAAGTTTAATTCTAGAATTTCAGGATTATAACAACAATATTTTGATTTCCTTGTAATTTTTTTATTGTCGGGTTCTCTGTTGATGACTATTTTCTTTTTTGAGAAAAATCACCTTCTTAATAGTTGAAGGTAGTACTGAGTTGGAGAGCGGATTTATATGCGGTAACAGGCTTGAAGTCAGCGGTTTGAAGTTCCTGTGAGCAGGTTTTTCTCAAATTTTTTAAAATTTTAATTAATTGTTAATTGATATTACTTTATAATTTAATAATATTGAAATATCAATTGCAAATTGATTGAAATTTTTAAAACATTCGAAAAAAACTTGCTCTCGGGAAACCCTGATTTCAGGCCTGTTACCGACATGCATATAAATCCGCTTTCTGAATTGCGCCAGCGGTTGGTGTGAGCAGCTTAAATTGTAATCTCCGAAGATCAGAGCATAATTACAGTGAATACTTTAAAAAATAATTAAATTGTACTATTAAATAGTTATTTATGCACCAAGGTGCGTAAGTACCACTTTTTTACGGTCGAGAAAGCACTTATGAACCGTGGTTCAATGTTTTTCCTGATTTCAATAGTTATGTTATTAATATCTTGATGAATTATAATGTTAAACAATTAATTTTTTTACATATTAGTAGGCTTTATGGCCTATTGCTGTGATGTTTACTTATTTTCCTAAGGAAAATAAAGTAAATAATTTTACATGCTGCCCATGACAACTTGTAAACAAAACGAAATGATGCAGTTACAATGCCAATATTAGGAAAAAGTTATTTATTGAAGTATAATGCAGCCAAGCTTCCTTGATGTCGATTCAATTGCAAAAATATTTTCTGAAAATTCCTCGGCTATTATTTGACCGATCTTGATGAAAATCGTAGTCATTACGAAGCCCAACTTTTGATATTCAACTTGGAACATTAACATCGATGCAAAACGGTATTAAACTAATCCGCTATGGTTCAACATATTAGTGGATTATCGAAGTTTTCCCAGAACAACGCCACGACACATCGAGTCGAGCACGATTCACTGGACAAAGTGTTTTATTGTTTAAAATGCTTACTTGGTATTGGAAATGAAGCAAAAAGAAATATGACAAGATTTTTAAATTTTGTAGGCAATTAAGTTTTCTGTAAAAAAATTTGTGATGGCATTATAAATATTATACATTAGATTTATTTTTCTGTAAAAATTTTTTATTTATTTATTTTATATAATAATTTAGATGTTAAAGACATTCGAAGACACTGATAACAATAACTAACTGAAAAGAGTCAACACTGCCTTTGAATGCCCCCAGCGCTTTTTGATTATAAACTCGTAGCAGCCTTTTTTTTTCTGTTTTAATTTTTATTACGCTAATAATTACAATAATAATAATAATTTATTAATCGATTATCAAATAAGCGGTAGTTACACATCAGTACAATTGCTCAACAATCGAGTTGTACACTAATCGGTTACTGCGGTTCAGTTTAGGGTCTGGAAGGGGGGGACTTAGTTGTATTAATTAACTAAAAAAAATATTAAAAATCAATTTACAAAAATATTTATTAAAGAACAGGGACCAACGTTTGCAGTATTTTTTAGTAAATATTGACAATATACACATTTTAGAAAATCTAACCTTCTAATTTTGAAAGATTTATACATTCACCATAATATCGATTTTCAATTACTTGTTTTGTTTTAGTTGCATTTTTTTTTGCCTTAATAAAGAAAGCAAAATATGTGCGTACAAGCATTATTTGTATTATAACACTGAAATTAATTACATAATTTATAATTGTTTTTTAATTTTATTGTTTCTTATTTTTAAGGGGGTAGTACGTTATCTTTGAAATTTTAAAAAATTTTATTTTTCGGTTTTTTTATGTTATATTCGTATCGCTGCATCTCTTCCTCCCCGTTTTTTAAGCTCAAGAAAACGAAAAAATTACAATGCATAAAATTAAAGGCGTGCAAAGTGGTGGATACAAAAGTTACATCAATTAAATCAAGATCCTCGATTTCCAACGAACTATGTGAACTTAAAATCTCGAAAACCCTCCCCTAGGACTTGACACAGAAATATTTCACAAGATGTGCTGGAAGTAAAATTTAAAAATAATTCTTAAAAAATTAAGAGAAAATTACATTTTGCAAAAAAATTAAAAAAGTATTTTTTGTCCCCACGAGGTGGGGAGCTCCTTTATAAACCCCCCTCTGCCCTTACGTAAGGATTGGAATTTTTATTACATTTTTTTAGGTTTAAAATTTATTTATTTTATAAAATAAAAGTACTAAACATTAATTTAGTAGTACCAAAATAATAAATATTTATGGTTAATTCACGGTGGTCCATATGGGAATTAGCCATTCCGATATCGGGATTTTGTTAGGAAAACAGTTGTCATCGTGAGCGTTGTCTTTTTAATTTTCCATAACTTCAATTTTTACATCCACTCGACATCATCTTCTGCTCGAATGTTTCATCATGCATAGGATCTTATTTTCACGTTATCGAGTTTCTACTGTATATAAATTTAAAATTTGTTTACACTTTTTAAAGTTTAATCCTAAATTGGAAAGCTAAAACCTTACGGAAGGAACACTTAGCGCCCCCCACCTATTATATTATGTGAGGATAAAAAGCCTTACGTAATTAATAGGCGGTTCCCAAGGCAATATGCCAAATACCGGGTGAACTCGTCCAGCCGCTTAAACACTGAGGTGTTTTTATTTAATATTCTGTCGGTGGTTAACTTATCACAGGAGTTTTTAACAGTAAAATTAACATAAACGCGGAGACTCAAAATTATTTCCATAGCATTTTTTTATATTACTACTGTATAGTAGTAATGACAGCTGTCAAAAGAAGTAATGACACTCGAATTGACATCTGATAACATGACAGCCTGTCAAGAAACAGTAAATGCTAAAGATATCAGGACACTGGCGGAACATTAATGTTATAATTAATTTACCTAATACAGTAAATACATTTAAGATAGGGTTTATGAGAACAAACGAAACCCATCAAGTTGAACAAAAGTTATAATTGTGTTTCCAATGCATTTTTCGCGAAAAATTTTTTTTATTAATTTAAACTAAACCGTCATATCATATTTTTCATTGTAATAATCAGATAAAATCGTTGTATTAAAACATGTAAATATCCAATTTGGCGTCTAGGAAAATTGACAGCTTTTTCTCCTTCGTCTTTTTGTTTAAGGGTGAAAGGTGGACTCTCTGTATATAATTAGTTCCTTTTCAGTGTGTTTACCATCGAGAGGGCTTGGCGACTCTATTTTAGAGTTCTTCGGCACTCTACCTCGGTGGTTTGCCATTGCCTGCCGGGGGAAGACAGAAAAATTCTCACTCCACCCGGGTTTGAACCGGGGTTCTCGGCTTAGCAGTTGACACACTTAAGCGCCAGACCCCGTCAGTCTGTATTATAATAAATATATTTTTTAGGAGCTGATTATCCGCAGAAGGGAGGGGCTTCATAACTCCAGTATTTTAAAGAATTTTTATGGGGGAGACTTAATTTAATTCTACAACTAATAAGCGCCAGACCGCGACAGTCTGCATTATAATAAATATATTCTTTAGGAGTCGATTATCAGCAGAAGGATAATCATGGGGAAGGGGCTTCATAACTGTATTTTAAAGAATTTTTATGGGGGTGGGGATTTAATTTAATTCTACAGATTACTTTTTAATTTTATTATAAAATATTTTCATGACAATTTGAATGAAAATAGCTTGCTGCTATTGAATTCCTGCAAATTCAGTTTTAACAAAATAATATTGCATTTTTTAATTTTACACAAATTTGCAATCATGAGTACCATCAGGTGGTACCATCAATACCACCAACCATCAGAGTTGGTTGAACCTTCAAAAATATCCTATTGGCGCATTTTTC
This sequence comes from Lycocerus yunnanus, assembly GCA_036346125.1. Classification (NCBI taxonomy): domain Eukaryota; kingdom Metazoa; phylum Arthropoda; class Insecta; order Coleoptera; family Cantharidae; genus Lycocerus; species Lycocerus yunnanus. The sequence goes on from JARFIX010000052.1 coordinate 7,382,222, forward strand.
TTTTTGAGCCTAGCTTATATTATATTTATTAATATAATAATATACAAGTTATGATATATCCGAGTTCTATTTTAGTAATTTTTGCACATGACGTCACGTGGCTAGTAATATTCTGCGCAATAACTCGTCTATAACCAATGATATGAGATGCAAATTCCATTTTGGTAATTTGTGCGCATATACGTCACGTGGTTAGTGTATAATCTGCATAATATCATATCTTATTATTATATCATGGCTTACACTAACGGATTTCTACGTGGACTAGGTGACGATTGCACATCTGTTGAAATATAAAGCTGAAAAAATTGGAAATAGGAAAACTATTTTAAAATGAAATAATATTTCAAATTTAAGTAATTAATTTCAAAAACTAAAACTAGAAGACTCAGTTTTGACGGCCGGGGGAGTCTGGAATACCCCCACCCCCACTTTCTGTTGTATCTACATGAATTGCAATTCAAAAGGCCTATGGCCTTTGGTATTAAGTGATTAATCGATGTCTAGGGGGGGTATTCTAGGGTTCAAGAAAACTAAAGCGATATCATAAAGCTTTTGGATAATTTGTAAACAATTAATGTATTCGGGGGTATTCCCGGTCTGTTTATTTTTATCAGAAGTAAATTGAAAATTTCAGCACATTCGATGGTGACGTAGCCTTTTTGTTACTAATCTTGCAATGCAATTTTTGAATAATAGGAAATCTTTTTCGAAAACTTCATCCACCACTTTTTCGGCAAGCGGCAGATGTTTGACTTTGGAAGTGTGACCTTCGGTTTATTGTTGTTAACTTCTGTAAACCAAGTTTTATTAGGTTTATGCTTTTCTTAATTTATCTGCGTGGATTATTTTATTTTGATTCCTTCACAAGACCGGTAATTACGTATGGCGAAGATGTTCAAGGTAATTTCACCCCCCCCCCTTATTTTGTTCAAGACATCATTTGAAGGTGAAAGCCGTCAGTGTAAAACTAACTTGAAAACTGGGGCTACCCAAAAGAGTTTGTCCGGTAACTAAATTATTACCAGTCTGGTCCTGCTGAATCTCTAAATACCTCGCGGTACAAGGTTTTCACACATTTTAAAAGGTAAGAAAAAAGGTCCTATAGCTATGTCACTATCTCAGACGATAAAACCATTTATGCCCGATTTCTTCACTCACAGTTATGTTCAGGTTAAATTGACGAAATAACCAATCAGGTGACAACAAAACAAATAAATCGATCATCTGATTGGTTCTTTAACTTGAAGATAACTATGAGTGAAGAAATCGGGCATTAGACGTGGGAAGATAATGACTCCATAAGCAATTTTTAATAAATATACTATATTATGAAAAGATTAAATTATTATTTTTGAATTCGGAAACGAAATTCAGAGGAATTGAATTGCTATCGTACATTCAAATTTCAAGATGGCGTCTTATCGTCACGAGATATGGGATTAATTAAAAAAATTATTATATTTTCATCTCATGATCACCGTCGTCGAAGTATGTGAAATTTATTTACAGATTTCAAATATTGGCATTTGAAGCGAAAAATAATAAAACTTGATTGTTAGGTTTTTGAATAAGGGTTGAAATTAGGGTGGTGCGGGTCAACTGATTTATTAATCGAGATAAATTTCAAAACAAAAAAGATGTGGACATTTTCAAATTTTTGGTGTAGTTGCCACTATCTCCACGTAGGCATTTTTTTGGGTTGATCCTTATCAGAGTATGTTACTTTAAACTGAAAAATGTAGATAAGCGTTAAGTTATTATTATACTACCTACTAATAATTATAAAATTTCATAACGAAGCATTTTATTTTCATGGCGGTAGCGGTTTACCATACAATTTAAAAAAACACACTATGTACATAGGAATTTGTCGCTACTTTCTACAGTGTTTATGCAAAATAATATTTTTTTAACTTAATTTGTAGCTTAGATCTTACAATTTAAAAAAATATATAGTTTGTTGGGTGTAAATAGAAAGAGAGAGATGGTATGGGCAGGCTATAGATTGAAGCGGCGGCAGAGAAATGCATCCATCGGCGTTTTCTTTGTCGGGATTTTATAATTGGCAAGAACCACCACCCCAAGATTAAACAATTCTAAAAAACGTGAATTTGGCAAGTTCCTTTTATTGGGGAGAACGTGAATAGAATATTAATTGTTAAAAAAAATGTAGGACTTGCAATGGAATTATCATTCAAATTTCCTTTCAAGCCATATGCTAACCAATGAAACGACTAGGATTTGTTGTCGTTTCAGGTTATTATTTTAATTATGGTATATTATGCGGACGGGGCAAGTTTTATCTACTGTTTTACCTTGTACAAGTTCATTGTACCAATGACATATTTTGTTGTATATCTAGCGATAATTAAATGAAGTTTATCCAATGTATTATATGCAATTAACCAACTAGAACCAATATAAGCTAATTTGTTTTAATTTAAAAAGTGCAATATGTAATTTATTTAGTATACCTATTTATAAAAAATTGCTATATTATCAAGAAGGCGTAGAAGTTTTCGTAACAGCTGTTGGTGTGATATGCAGAATATGTTTACAAAAATTATATTTTACATAGTAATAATATTAAACCAATTGAACAACGTTGGAAATAATTTCAAATTATATTTTAAATAATAAAAAATAAAAGTCAAAATGGAGGAACTATTGATTTATTCCATCTATACAACAACGATAAGGAAATATTTGAGAACTAAATACCGCGATACAAAAAATAACATTAAATACAATAATTAAATAGAAAATGCCAACATTTCTTTACTCTAAAATATGGAATAATATGAAAAAAATGGAAATATAATTACTACGCAGTACGAAATTACACTACTGGCCACGTAGTAGGTACATGGCTTGCGTAATGCAAAACTGACGTCAGCAATGAAAAACTTATAAACTAAAAACACTTCAATACAAGCGATGGCTTTAATACAATATTTACTTTTATTATTATAATAATTAATATGCTATATTACACACTTTACATTAATCTATACGCAAAACGCACTCGAAGAATTAAGCGCCAAAACTCGACTGCCATGACTAAACAACAGAATACACAGAAACTGGGCTCGTTCTGTCGCCTACCATCCCTACCTCGACCTTCCTTTGTCTACACTCGACTTCAATACACCAACCGTCAATTTGTAAAACTAGCAGCGCAGACGTAAAATTTACCTCAAATATGGGACTATAGGACTTATTGTATAGCTTCTCGTTAAAAACCATATTACATTTTAGTGTTAGTAAGAAATATAATAAAATTTGAAAATTTTCACAGACGAAAATCAATTTGTACAGTTAGTTTCAAATTGTTTTGGTAGTGATTATGTTGGTGTGTTATGTTAAGAAACGTAGGTGGAAGAATTTGATATAGGCGACAAAATACAGAACATTGACTTTGTGCAAAGGGAGGTAAGAACGTAAAATCCTTCGTAATATAATATTACTTTTGACATTTATATTCAGCAAATAAGTTTGTCTTAAAACGTGGCCAGTGCTTCGTTTGTTTCAATTTTTAGTATAGTAATGCGGCTTAGGTCGATTTACAAGGTGTAATGAAAAAAAACTACCAACTCTCGGCTTCCGAGACAATCCGTAATATTGTTATAACGATTAATCGAATATACTTACTGCGTAAATTTTTTATGTCATTGCGTTCTAATCGCAATCCATACGACCTTCCATTGCTTGTTTTCAATATCAAACGCTAGGCGGCGACCCATCGCCATTTTGTAAAATTATAGTCTGAACGTCTACATTTTACCACTGTGGAAGAAGTGTCGTTATAAAAAATTATCTCGCGCGTTTAGTTATTACAAATTATTATTTCTAATGTCGAATAGCTTTCACTAAAGCCGCGTAATTGAAAATTATAACCACGAAATGTTTAGTTCTGGATTTATTTGCTTTAAGAGATATTAGGCGTCGTTTGCTTAATTTTTTAACGAAACTAGTTACTTCGGGTAAGATATTTTATTAAACCTTAGTGCCGAAATTTTTAACCACAACGTTTTTTACTCTTACATGTGTATATCTCGAAACTTTTGGATAATTAATATTATAAATTCCAATTCCAGTTTCGACGTTTTAGGTTAGGTTTATATTCTAAGTTTTACACAAAAATCGTACGACAATTGCTTTACATAGTTTCATAACTTGATCTAGCAGGCGGCGAATAAACAAGTACTATATTTTTCGATATTGTGTATACGTCAGTTTATTAGAAGGTTTACTCCGTAGTTTTTAAGTCTACCACAAATATAATTGATGGTAAAACGGTTTTCGTTACGTTTTTTGTGTTTATAATTTCCCGTTCCGGTAAGACTTTTTATTTCGTTTACAATCTGTACAACGCGCAAAATTTTACAAAGCAAACTAGAATCTACCGTCAGCGTTTTATTAAATTACATGTGTATATCTCTAAAGTTTTGGATAATTAATATTATAAATTCTAATCAACGGTTTCTTACTTTTAGGTTAGATTTATATTCTATATGTTACGTAAAAATCGTATGACTTGCAGTTTGACATTGCTGTAGTTTCATAATTTGATCCACCAGGCGGCGGATAAACAATTTCGTTCATTAGTATATTTCGATATTGTGTATACGTCAGTTTAGGTGTGCTCCGTAGTTTTTAAGTTAAAAAGTCTACCGTAGATTTAATTTGTTGTAAAACTGTTTTAGTTACGTGTTCGTGTTTTTGTATTGATAATTTCCCGTTCCGGTAAGTTTTTTTCTTTCGTTTACAATCTGTACAATGCGCGAAATTTTACAAAGCAAACCAGTATCTCCTGTCAAAGGTTTTTGGTGGTATCACTGAATTACATGTGTATATCTGAAAACTTTTGGATAATTAATATTACAAATTCTAATCCTACAGTTTTAGGTTAGGTTTATATTACACGTTTTACGCAAAAATCGCATGACTTGCGATTTGACAATTGCTTTAGTTTCATAATTTGATCCACCAGGCGGCGGATAAATCACTTCGCTCAGTAGTATATTTCGATATTGTGTATAGGTCTGTTTATCATAAGGTGTGCTCCGAGTTTTTAAGTTTAAAAGTTACTGTAAATTTGATTTATTGTAAAAACTGTTTTCGTTACGTGTGTTTGTATTGATAATTTCTCGTTCCGGTAAGATTTTTATTTCGTTTACCATCTGTACCACGCGCGAAATTTTACAAAGCAAACTAGTATCTCCTGTCAAAGGTTTTTGGTGGCTTCACTGAATTACTTGTGTATATCTCGAAACTTTTGGATAATTAATATTATAAAATCCTACAGTTTTAGGTTAGGTTTGTATTATACGTTTTATGCAAAAATCGGATGACTTGCGATTTGACCATTGCTTTAGTTTCATAATTTGATCCACCAGGCGGTGGAAAAACAGCTGTTCTCAGTAGTATATTTCGATATTGTGTATACGTGAGTTCATCCGAAGATTTGTTCCATAGTTTTTAAGTTTAAAGTTACTACAAATTTAATTTATAGTAAAACGATTTTCGTTACGTGTGTTTGTATAGATAACTTCTCGTTCCGGTAAGATTTTTATTTCGTTTACCATCTGTACAACGTGCAAAATTTTACAAAGCAAACCATTATCTGGTGCCAGCTTTGATAAATACAAGTTTATTCTAATTTTGCTTTGTAAATGTAAGGCAGCCCGATTTCCCAGCAAATATAATTGTCAACAAATGGAAAATTGTGTACCCTAGGATTTTTAATTAGCCCTTGGTTATTTCAGTTTGATGGGATAGAGGGTGGGGGGAGGTCTTCCTATAACTTTTTGAGGAAGAACCTTGTTCTAGCCTGCTAGTCAAGACTACAATCTCTAAAGGTAACTTTTGCGTAGTAATTTTGGACTTTTTGTAAATGGAAGAGTTGTACGGACCATCAGAACGGTCAACTTTTTGCGATTTTGACACTGCAAGTTGCAATGCTCCAGTTTAGCAGTTATCGTACCTAAATTTGAAGCGTATTTCTTCATATTCTCTAGAAGAATGTTGGCTTTGTATTCATGATAAAGTCATTTTCGTTCAGCCGATGCATCACTATCACTATATGCCTGTTTACATCCACTGCTGGATATAGGCCTTCCTCATTGGGGAGTATTTAGCCATAAAACACCACACTGGTCAAGCGTCTTGGTGAGTGCATAAGGTAAGACGGTCAGAATAAAGTTTTATACTCCACCGGGTTTGAACCGGGCTGTTCGGCTTAGTTGTCTCCGAAGGAGACGGTCAGCCGATGCATACTAAGCAAAATGTTTTTAGAATCTTTCCAGCCGGTTCGCCTTTTAACAGGAGCATCATGGCCCATTGGCTTCCATGCATGTGTTTTGCAGTTATGGTACTAATTTTTAAGTAGATTTTTACATAAGTACACCGATGTGTTAGATTATCTCCTCCGGAGGAATGTTTTCTTTGTATTTCATGATGAAGTCATTTTCGTTCAACCGATGCATACTAAACAAAATGTTTTTTAAATCTCTCTCCAGCCGTTTCGTCCAGATTATAAATTATGTAACAATTCTAACTTTGAGATAGAAACTTTTATGTCAAATTTGGTTTTTACCAAGCGCTAAAAATTCCTTAAGGCGTAAAGAATTTAGGTAATTCTTACACCTTGAGGAATTCTTGGCGCTTGGTGAAAACCAAATTTGACATAAAAGTTTCTTATCTCAAAGTTAGGAACTCCTAACGTTAGGAATTGGTTGGCGAAAACGGGCATATGTGAGGTTAAGTTTCAGACTTAGGCTCCATGTACATATATCTCAGAACACAAAATTCCTTAAGGCGTAAAGAATTTAGGCAATTCTTAACACCTTAAGGAATTCTTGGCGCTTGGTGAAAACCAAATTTGACATACAAGTTTCTTATGTCAAAGTTAGGGAACTCCTAACGTTAGGAATTGGTTGGTGAAAACGGGCATATGTGATGTTAAGTTTCAGACTTAGGCTCCATGTACATATATCTCAGAACACATTTAGATTACAATAATGTTTTAGCTATGGCTCAATACCATTGTCTTGAATAACATTTTGATTGAAATTTAATTGTTGTTTCGGTTTAAACGAATATCCACAATAGAAAGTTAACATTTCTAACCTCAGTTTAACTAAGCACCTACTGACGAAATATTGTTTGTGTAAAATTATATTTATGTTTTACCAACCTGAAAAAAATTTGCTAGATGTAAGTGTGTTCAGTTAGTGGTGTTGGCATCATAGTGAAGAAGTAGACGTTTGATTATGTGTTTGGAATCGATATATTTGTGTACATTTGTTTTGACGACGTTATTTTCATTTAATTCGAGGTAAAGTATAATGTTGAAGTCAACTTTGAAGTGCTGATGCACGTTTTGAAGATTTTTTGGATTTAAGAATTAAGTGCCAACACGAGGTTTTCTAAAACATTTCCATTGAATGTTTAGTATGTGAGTCAATGGACGCTTAGGAATTTGTAAATATCAAGGAAGAAATGTTGTGATAGGTGACGCAGAACCGTCCTTGGTCACTACATTCCAGAGATAAAATATTCCATGAGACAGTTCATTTTGCGATAACAAAGAAAATAAAGCCATATAATCATTATAAATGATTATACAAATTAAATTATCAAGAAATACGTAGAGCAAAAAGTTGAAGACTGATAAAAATGACCGTACAGGAACCCCAACATTAAAAAGAAAAGCATTTCGTGTTTAAATGCAATAAGAAATTGACAATATAGACATTGTTCTGATTTGAAAGTTTAACAAGAGCAAAAAAATATCAGCATCGAGTCGTTCAGCGATTCCAATCACATGGGACGACAAAATTATACGCTACGTTACAAGATTTTGTTACGCTTCTATACGCAGAGTCGGCCAGAGAAAGGATGCAAGGCATCGGGGCGCTTTCAACCCAAGAGAGTCCCCTGTTTTAGCTAATTCAGAGTTATACAGTACAATGTGTCTTTTTTCTTCTATTTTGTATTCATATATTTTGTAAATATGTGTAATACAATATATAATTATGATAATTACTCATTTCTCTGACGCTTGAAGGTTCTTATCAACTGGCATAACGACGTATGATATTGTTATACTATATGGACTCTGGAATGAAAATTATATTAGAACGTCCCTGACAATTTTAGTATCCGGGCCCTCAAATGCAGTTGACCGTCCCTGTATATATGTACCGTAACACATGAATCTCATTCAAAATGCATTGATGTCTGATTTGTAGCTACAATTTTGTTTATTTCTCTAAATTCTAGAATTACAAAGGTCGTCAAGTATTTCTGAATCATAATAGAGTCATAATTTATAAAGAAATTACAGATTTAATTTTACTTTTTAATTGTCGAAAAATATTACATTAATTTATAATAACATCCTACATATATCATTAGAATAAACTTGATTCTCATAAAATTGTGCTATTTAATCATTTACATTAGACGTCAACGTCATTAACTAACTGATAAATAGATCAAATTATGTAGTAATTTTAGCATTTAAAATTTAATGTAATAATTCAAATGATGCAATAGAATATTTTATCATTGCACATTTTGCAATCGGTTTAATGCAAACATTGATTTTTATTACAATACAGAATTATGTATATTATATTTATTCTTCAGTATAAAACGCAACAAAATGGAGGACGAAGAGTGCGCCAAAATGTTTATTCATCTCCAGCAATACGTGCCGCATTTAGAAAAGCTCATATCGCAATTGAAAGACCCAAAGAAAGAAAATCGCGAACTTCAGTTGAACAAACTGGAAGGTCTTTATTCCATGATAACAGATAAGAAAAAAAAGTAATACACAAATATCACGCGCTCATGAACGAATATAATTTTATATCTTTTTTTTTTCAGGTTAAAATTAGATACTTTAAGAAAATGCGAAGACGTAATTTTAAAAATATTACAAAAAGTGGTAAGTGAGTTGAAAATTAAAAAGTTGATGTCGAATACTAAAACAGATCTCTTTAGAATCCCAATATTGTTAGGCAATTGAAACCTTTTATTCCTTTAAACGATTCGCCCATGATAAAAATATGTGACTTGAAAGAAGATATAATGGTAGAACCTGTTCACGACCAAAAGTATTTTGATTCACTTAAGTTTCAAGCTGCTCGAGCTCGATTGAACGTTATTTCGACTCCCGCAAGCCCTAGTCCTCCAAAAGACAGTATTCCATTGGTGCATTTGCCAATTGTAATACCAACTGAGAAAGTGAAGTAAGTAGTATTATATTTTTGTGAAATCTAGGAAGGTATAACTGTTATTTTATTAACAGGAGTCCTCCTGATCCTCATTTACTTTCCATCAATAATTGGATTATTCCATTAACTAGGAAAGAATCAAATTTTGCTTCAATCGTGGATTCCTTAACCTATAAGACTGAAAAACCTGATATATACAATAAGGCTGCCGCAACCCTCAATTCAAGTCCCAAAGCAATGGTGTTTGATAGATTAGGTAGCAAAGTTGACATGTCCAAACCTCCTCTTTCCGAAGAAGATCTGCAACAATTAACAACTCCCACCAGAGAAGTTTATTATGAAGATCAAAATCTTGAAGATCTCGAAGATCTTAGAGAAAAACTTCAAAAGAAAATATTAAAAACGGAAAATAAATTGCATTTACCCGATCTTAGAACGAAACTATTAAATAAAGACAAATTATTGCCATTGATAAATATAGACGAATTGCAGCCGTTAAACAAAGGAATACCCTTGGTACTAAATAAAGAAATGTCTCTGGCAATAAACAAAGAAATACCTCTGGCAATAAACAAAGAAATACCTCTGGTAATAAACAAAGAAATACCTCTGTTAGTAAACAAAGAAAAACCTCAGGTATTAAACCAAGAAAAATCACCTCCACCTCAAATCAAACACAAGGAAAGCGAAGTATTTAAAAGTAAACCTAGCAAAGATCCTGAAACTCAAAAGATTCGTGATCCGAAAAGTTCTGAGAAATCGTCATCCAAGAAAGTCGACACTAAACCAAGCGAAGAAAAGCAAAAGAAAGATGACAAATCTTCAAGTTCAAAAACTAAAACCCCCAAAGTCGAAAAAATTATTAAAGATCCTAATACTCAATTTGGAAGTTTACTTTCAAGCATCGACGAGAAAATTTTGGGCGATAAGAAAAAAGATAGCAGTAAACGGGAAACATCTGTAAAAGGTGACAAAAGCAAAGGAGACAAGAAAGATTCGACTAAAAAGGATTCCCATGAAAAGAAAGACAAGGATAACAAAAAGTCTGAAGAGGGTTCAAAAAAGAAAGAACATCACAAAAGCAAAAGTCGAGATCATTCCAAAAATTCTCCTAGGAACCATTCGAAGGAAAAGGACTCCGAAAAGCATAAAAGTAGTCATTCGGATAAATCTAAAGAATCGAATTCTAAGCATAGCAGTAAGTCGAGTGACAAATCCTCTTCGTCCAGTGTTAAATCTACAGAGAATTCAAGTGCAAAATCTCACAATTCCGACGCCAAAGACAGTTATACATTTAAAAGATTGGCCGATAAATATAATCCACGACCTCGAAAGAACAGCGTTGAAGATATACTTAAGAGTCCGGTAGGAGATGTTAAAACGACCATTTTAAGTTCTCCACCAACAGATCCTGGAAGTGTTGCTACAAATGTATCCAGAGATCCTAGAAGTACTGCACACTTGAAAGATCCGAGAAGTGCTAATCAGAGAGTAGCAGACCCAAGAAATGCCATGCATGTAGTAGGAGATCCTAGATCTGCTGTACATGTAGTAGGAGATCCTAGATCTGCTGGACATGCAATAGGAGATCCTAGATCTGCTGGACATCCAGTTGGAGATCCTAGATCTGCTGTACATTCAGTTGGAGATCATAGAGTTACTGGATATCCCATAGGGGATCGTAGGGCTACAGGACATCCCACAGCAGATATTCGAAATAATATACATCAAATAGGCGTTGGACAAAATTTTCCTAACAATTACAACGCAAATAAAAATTTTTATGAGCCTCCAATAAATAACGATCCTTATCATTTTAATAAATCTCAGAATCAAATGGAACATAACTCAATTGCCACGGGGGTTGGAAATATGCATCATAGAGCATTGTTACCAACTCCATCACATCCGATGCAGATGGGGTTTCAAACAAATAACACTATGATTCGACAGAACGAGTTTATACAGAATACTAACCAGTTTATTCCTCCACAACAACGTATCGTAGTTAATCAGAATGTACTTCATCAAGGAACTCATTTTCCAATATTTATTACAAGAGCAATTCTAATCAAATGAATAATCCTGTCAACATTCCATATCAGAGTCCTTCAAAAGCTTTTCATCCATATGAGCCAATTGAAAGCAGCGAATACGATCTCAGTAAAATGCAGCCAGTCGATTTTTATTCACCGACTGTAACCCAACCCGTAAACCAATTGACATCGCCACCTACATACGGAAACAGAAATTTTGCACAACAACCGGCTAGGGTAGAAAGGAGAGAAGACACCTTTCGATCCGGAAGAGAACAAAACCAGCGTTTGCAGAATGATCCGAGAAAAGAAGAGGTTTCTAAACTGGCGTCCAGCCGAGATCCACGTATTCGTTCACGTGAAATGAAGGAACGATCTAATAATACTACTATTCCGCCAAAAGGAACTTCTGCTGCTGCTCAACCAAAATCTACCACCGGGGAATCACACAATAAGTACGATTCTCTGTATTCAAAATTGGTGGACCGAAAAGTTCCAGAAATGTTTACCTCACCTCTGGATAGTCTATATTCAAATAGTGAACCTACTAAAACTACCTCTAGCCTTAAAGGTTATGGCTTTCAGAGGTTTAAAATTCCAAAGAAAAGGCTGATCTGAATAAAAAAACTAAAGAATCGAAAATTGATCAAAAAGAAGATTCTTACAAACATGATGATAAGCTAAGTGATACCAAAGAACCCTCAAGTGACGATGAATACGAAGTTGAATCCGAAGTAAAGAAGCCTGAAGAAGAGAAACCAGTTGCTCATACTGAGCGGAAGTTATCGAACCTTCTCCTAGTGATCCAAAATTGATTACAGAGTTTGTGACTCAAATGATTCAAAGTTCAGACAAACAAAAACTGCTCAGTACGTTACTGAGCAGTCTGGAAGATAGCATAACTGAAAAGCAAAAACAAGCAATGAAACGTATAAAGAAAGCAATTGACTGCGATGATGCCGAAGAAGATGTAAGTCGTTCGGAAGTCGATACTCCCAACGACGATAAAGATGTTTCTTCAACGACGGAAGAAACGCTGAAAGAAAGCGAACAGGAAACCAAAACAATTAACAAAGAATCGGTTTTGTTAGATTTAGAAAACGACGATGTGGAAGTTAAAGAGGAAGACAAAGCGGAAGAAGAAGATAGTTTTGATGAGTCTGATGATGAAGACAAAATTAAGCCAAAGAAAATCACCAAGCGGTTAATCAATACACGAAGTACGAAGAAGCTGAGAAAAAATTAAAAGAGAGGAGCGAAAAAAATCGAAGATTTAAATTCTTCTTTTGAGGATAACGTAGTCGAAACGGTTAGTGAGAAGACTAAAGGTCAACGGCGTATTACAAAGACTGCAGATGGAAAGCCACGTAAATGTAGAACTGAACTGGATATGCTACATGAAGACATAAAGGAAATGTTTATAAGAGATGGAGTTCTTACAGCAAATGGAAAACGAATGTGCACAATGTTAAAAGGCGATAAGAGTGATTCTGAAGGAGTTTCGAGCACTCCTCTGGTTAAAGATAAAAATATTTCCAAAGTGGCCGAGGCGGAAGAAATATCTTTGGATTCTCCAAAACGACGTGCAAGAGAGTCGAATCCTAAAGTGTTAATCGAAAAGACTGACCTATCTAAACTACCAACTCAATCTTTGGACGAATCTGATTCTGAAAGTGAAGATGGGCGAATACCTCAAAGACGAACTAGAAGTTCGCTTAAAAATAAACTTGCTAAGCGGAATACTAGAAGTAGGACTAGCTATAAAGAAGATACATCTGATGATGAGAATAAATTGGATTCAAGTAAGATAACGACGACAACAGCATTAGATGAAGCTAAAGGATCTGAAGAATTGAAAGCGTCGGAGGACGAATCCAAGGCGTCTGAAGACGAATCCAAAGCATCAGAAGAAGTTGCAGTAGATGATCCTGAAACTATTGCTTCCAATCAAGTTCAGAACAAAAGAAATAAAAGAAAAAGGAGGGGATATAATTGGGCAGCGGGGATTATTCAGAAGCGGCCCAAGAAAGCCATAAGGGCCACTTCGCGTCCTGTAACACCTCATCTGGAAGATGAACAGCCACCGTCGGAACCCGAAGAAGTAGAAGTAGATAACAGCGAAAGTCTGGAGATCGAATACACGGAACCGGACAAGAACTATTACTTTGATCCTCAAATGAAACCAGATTGTAAATTATGCTCCTTTAAAGGAAGAATGATCATTCAACATTATAGGAGCAATCATCCCAAACACGAAGTGCTCATTTCAAGGTTATCTCCCGATATTGCAGAAGCCGCTATTAACGAATCTAAGACGAAGAATTACAATGAATTTGAAATACCCGCCGAAGCTTCCCAGCCAAAGTTCAGACGCAATAAATACACATTTCAGTGCAGGTTAGTAGTTTTTTATTTTATATACAGGGTGTTTAAAAATACAGATGTTTTGAGAAAAGCTGATCTTCTAAGCACAATGCTGGTATCCTGTACCAGCGGTAAACACCAGAGCTCGCATAATGCAGCTGTGGTGCTTAATATGGAGAATTAATATTTTAAAAATTAAAATATTTTATAAAATTAAAATATTAATGCTAACGTAAAAATTTTACGTTAGCATTCTCCTTGGACCTTGATAATGAGAAGTTGAAGATATGATTATCGATGACGAAACATCATTTAGGGCCAGTTATATAACAGAAGTTAATCATCGAATCACCCTGATCTGTGATTTAAGTTTGATGATTGGTTGATAATTTAATAACCAACCAATCGTCCAACACAAATCAAAATGAACTACACTTGCAGTTAGGGGAATTTTTGCTTTTTAATAAGAATTTTTATAGATACTTGAAAGCAAATCTTAATTATCCCAAATTTGTAATTTTGTTTAAAACATTAATTATTAGCTTTCGAAAATTAATACCAAATTCAAATTATTTCTTAAACTTTTATTAGGACCTACCTTTAAGCTATAAGCCCTCTATGGGGAATGATAACATCTTAGATTGTAGGGTAAAGTTTGCGACACTAGCTCACGGTGGCAGTGTTAGTTCTCTATAGGTTACATTGCCTTCTGCAGATGTTTTTAATTTGAAATTAAAATATTGTTTATTTTTTTCTTTCTCTAATTTTAATTTATAATTTTCTCTATTCTCCATTGTTACACTAATAATTTTTAAATGTTTTTTTATTTAAGATTTTGTCAAGTGTTTTTGGAAAACGAAACTACAGACACCTTCTTTGATCATCTCACAAGTCACACTGGAGAATATCGCTTTCTCTGCCAATTTTGCCCATTTAAAACTGCCAATAGTAAATCGGTACGATCGCACATGCATTCGTCCCACAACGCTACATCTGAACAAACAGGAACTATTACTCCAATATATCCTTCTCCGCCTGACTTTAACACATTATTTGGTTACATATGCGCTGAATGCAATTTCGTTCAAATGACTAAAAGCGCAATGGAAAGACATTCCAAAATTATTCATGTTGGTGATTTTTCGAAAATTTGCAAGATAAGCATGTCGATGATACCATCGAAAAATCCAACTGTTGATGAAGATTTCGAACAATCGAAAAATAAAGGAATGGAAATAGAAGAAGCTGATCCCGTGCAAAATGTCTTGCCCGAGGAAAGTGCACCGGCGGTTGACGAAAAACCGATCTCCGAAGTTAAAATTTCCGAAAACGACGAAAATTTGAATTTAGAAATCGCGGAACCTCAAGAACCGGAAGAGTTGAAAACGGCATTTACGATAACCGATGATCAAGAAGGCGAGATCGAGAAATGTAAAGAAACGAAACAAGAAAAAATGGAGGAGATACAGAAAACAATAATTCCTAAAAAACGATTGACTTCAAATTTGTTGGAGGAATTGAAAAACAGATTAAATGACAAGATTGACGTAGCTGTCAAAAAGGACGACATTAAAAATTTAGAACCAAAAGAAAAGAATCGTGTAAAGAGAGTTGAAGATGGTGAGCAAAAAACATCCGCTAGTGTTTCGGAACCAAGTGAAATCATAAGTGGTCCCAGTACTTCAAAATCCGAACAAATAGTTCAACCCAAAGAAATTCCTGTGGAAAATGATTTGGTCAAGAAAGGATTGCTTGATAAGCGCGAAAATAGAAATAAATTAGATGGCATCACAAACATTATTGAACGTTTGCAAGACAAATTATTGGCCGACTCCCAGAAACTCCCACCATTAATTCCAATTGAAGAATTCAACTCGCAAGATCTTGATTTTACACCTGAAGAAGTTCTGGCTCTAGTGGGTCCTCTTATTACGGGAAAGAAGAAGAACATAATTTATTATGTTTGCAATGTCAAGTCATGCATGTTTTCTTCACGTAATCCTGCCGATTTTAAAACTCATTGCACTACTCTACATTCAAACGATCCGTGGGATGGATATTGTAGTTCTTGCGACAAAAAGACGAATTACAACACCGCAATAGGTGCATATATTCATTTAGTTGATGTTCACATGCCTAAAGAAATTGCTGCAAAAGCAAAGTTGATTAAAGAAGAACCCGAAAAAGCAAAACCATATTTAAGGACGCGAAGATTGAGTGGAGATAAACTGTCTGAGAAGTCAGAAATGTTAATCCCACCAGTTGTGATTAAAAAGGAAGATCCGGATATAGAAATCATAGATGATTCTCCTGCCGAAGATGAACCTTTCAATTTTCCATTCCAAATTACTAACGTTACTTCGTTGGCGGACGAAGAAGAAGAAGAAGATGAAAAGAAGTGGGAAACGTCTGACGCGCCATCACCTAATAACAACGTAAGCAATCCATTATCCAGTTTAGCTATCATCAGTAGTGCCGCATGCTTTGGAACCTCTACTCCTACATTAACTTCTTCCTCTATAACATTTCCAATTCAATTACAGACCTCCAACGGACCTACAATTGGAATTGTGCTACCCATGCTTTCGTCTATTAAAGGATCTTCGCCTGTGCCTGCTATTACAAAACGTAAGTTTAATTTAACTGTTTTTATTAACAATTTATTGATTTTAAATTTTAGCTGCTTCTCCACGACAACTTATATCGGCCCGAACACCCGTTTTTACGGTAACATCTCCACAAAAGATTCAATCGAAAAAAATTCTGCTGAAGGATACGCCTTTGCAACTCGATGAACTTGTAAAGCCACGTAAAAACAAATCTGCACTTCATGCCTTGTTATCCGAATCGAAACTTAGGCACTTGTACAAGTGTCCCGAATATGCGTGTTCTTACTCGACGGATATTAAAAAGCATTTTGAAATGCACTTGAAACAGCATGGGGAATATACTAGCGGAATGCAAATACCGTGCTTGTATTGCAATTTTAAAACTAGTTTTAATTTAATAGGAATACATTATGACATAAGGCATTCTAAGTGTTTGTATTGTTGCGCTTATTGTTTCTATCGGGCTGTAAATCAAAGCTATGTTGAGATTCATCAAGAGCACGAGCATAGTGCTAAGGTCAGGCGCGTCATCGTTGTGCCTCAAAATTTGGACGCTTTAATGAGTCAAGCCAATATTGCTATACCCCACATTAAGAACGTTCTGACGCCTTACAGTTGTGGTCAACTTGGTAAGTATTAATATTTATCTTTGAATACGCACGATAATTTTTTAATTTTTATGTTAGGTTGTGAAGAAAAGTTTATTTTTGAGACTGACTTTAAGCGGCATTTGGCGACAGTTCACAAGGGAATACCGCTGCTCTGTGTTTGTTGTCCGCATTCGCCGGTAAACGAAGAAGCTGCAGTCATTCACGCTCAAGTACACAATGTGTTTTACTACAATTGTCGTTACTGCGTCTTTGGCTCCATCGACATAGATGACGTCCATAAGCACTTATCTCAAATACATTTTGCTTTAGCACCTCAAATAATTTTGAGACAGTATCAAGATAAAGGAACTGGGGTAAGTCATTGATTTTGTTTAATTTATTCAAAATTTAACGAATTTTTTCGGTTTTACAGAAGCTTTCCAGCGATTTTAACTATAATGATGACGCTATTTTTGATCATGTGTTAGTACAAGGAAACGAAAATTTTAATTACATCACTCCAGTTGCTAGAGTATACTCTACAGTTTCCACTCCTTCGACTCAAAGTATTGTTAAAATTACGCAAAAGAATTCTACTGCAGAAACTATAACATTGTATAAAGCTCCCGCTCCAAGTTCAGGTGTTCCCATTAAATATCTCAAATGTGCCAGCAATTCCAAGTTGAAAGATGTCGAGCTTAAGAAAATAAGCACCGATAATGAAATAGTACAAGTTAGTGATGATGATGATGAAGATGACAACAAACCAGTACTCTCTAAGTCTCCAATTGTTCTCAATAATTTGATTGCTCAAGGCAAAGGTATTTTATCGCTAACCAATTCTAAAGTTGCAACTGAAACGCCCAAGCCGGAACCTGTTCGTAACTTTATCGACATCCAGGTAAGCAAAATCATTTTAAAGACGTTAGTAGTTAGAAATTTATGGTTTCTTTGTGAAATGGCTTTTCTTGTACATACAGTCGTAATCTATCTTAGTTTTGCTTTTATTTCTTATCTTTTTAACATGTTAATAATGTTTGCGGGAAAGAGCTGTGCTTTGAAATAACTCGGAAATATCATTTTATTCCAAACGGGAGCACACAAGGTTATGGATTGGTTGGTTCCTATGCATTTTAAGTCTAAAATGGATAGGAAAACTACATTACCTTGGAAAAAAATTGGAGTTTTATGGAGAGCTGTATCTGATCAACGTAGCATTCAACCCGTGCCTGGTCAATTGCGATCTGGTATACGTTAAAAAATGATAACTAACACCATTCAGGCTGATAGGGTTTTGCCAAACTAAACCACTTTTAAATATCGACCAGTTCTGCAGATTGCTTTCCAAGTTCTATGCAACTGAAATTTCTCTACTATAGCAGAGAATTGTACTTGTGCCTATTCATGTGCACGTGCAACTATTAATTTGAAGTTACGAAAGACGACAAATTTTAAGCTTTTTAGTATAGTGAAAATTAATTTAAATGTGTGCAACACTAGAGCATTCATAATACATAACAAAAAAATGCAAATGTAAAGTATGTACAAAATTGTAAAGAACATGGTCGCAACATAAACGGGCAAGTGGGATAGTTTTATTGAGGATACTGCATGTTACCTTCTCTGACAAACCTAGTTTGCATTACAATACAAACCGTATTTTTCCGTATCCAAAATAATTTTTCACAGGTAAAGGAAGCATTTCCGATGAAAATTTTTTAAATATTCATAATCAGTACATTTTAATATATCATCTTGCAAAGTATCAATCAGATCGCAATCTGGATACTAAACTAGGATTTAGACTTTTAGTACTTGTTGCATGGAACAATTTGAAATATTTGTTGACTTAACAACCTTTCAATTGGAGATGCTAGGATTCTCAGCAAAATGACAAAACTTCATCCTAAATTCTGCATTGATCATTAATTTTTTTGCATACGGAAATTGCAAATTTTCATATTAACTTGATTGCGTACTAGTGGCTTACATTGTTTTCAGGGTGGGTTTCATTGCAAATTCGAGCACAACGACTTTCAGTCCCATAAATAAATATTATTTTTACTTTTTTTTGTCAAGTATACATCATTTTTAAGCAACTTTTATTTCAAACAATACACGACTACTTTCAAATGTTAAAACTGTTTCTGCCATTTCACATCGGGGACACCAATCTCGCGATCGCATGGACACATGCTTTGCTCAGCCTTCAATATGAGGTTGGATGACTCGACCACTGCTCAGCATATTATTCTTCGCACTTGTGTTAGCCATATACGATACACACTGCATGTAATGCTTCACATTTACACTTTTCGCTTCGCACACATTCTTTTACACGTCATGGCTAAGTCCTAATTGCACTTCCAGAAACAATATCAATTCACACTCGAACATATGTTAGATTTTATAATCTGCTTCTTACGTTTGCTCAACCAATCTTACTTAGACATAATGTCATGTCTTTTTTGGACATAACATTCTTAGTAAGCGGCTAATCCATGATTTTGTAATTTTTATTTTTGCTGCCAAATTAAAGAGTTTTGCATTTTCGAGTTATTTCCACGCAAAAGTACCTAACGATTGGACTATTGGAACGAATTTTATTATCGCAAATTAGAATATAGAAGATCTTCTGTAGTAATTAGAAGAATTCTAACTGGAATTGTGTTGGTTAACATGTTAAAGTTGGGTTGTGTGAAGATTGAAATTATAGCGGTGTCAGCTGTAAATAACTTGCTCGTATTTTTGTAGTATTGAAATGCTTGTAGAATTAAATAAGCATGCAGTTGTCTGTGTGTGTGTGTGTGTTTAGTTTTAAAGTGAATCACACTTTTGTGAATTTTTAGCCTGAAATAATCAACTCTGACGACTGTGTAATTGTGCCCGAAGAGAGTGAAAAGACGATTTTAGCGGACGAAGATCCGTTAAAATTAGATTCTGATCCGCTTCTGGTTGGTGAAAGCGAAATCAATCAGGAAAAATGGACATGGATGCCGAAGAGACGGATATTTCGTTAGAAGAATGCAATTCTAGCGAAACGTTGACGAGAAAGCAAGGCTTATCTACCACAAGTTTGTTTCGATGTGGCAATTGCAAATTTGGTTTTAAATTTTCGGGCGCATTCAGAACTCACATTAACTCATGTGTCGGTGGCAACGCTAGCACAACTAAAAATGCAAAGCCTTTTAAATGCTTTCATTGTCCCAAAACATGTAAATCGTCCAACATTTTAATGGATCATTTACGATTGCACGGCACTCGTAGATTTTCTTGTTCTCTTTGTGATTTTAAACATCAACATCAAACTTATGTTCGTTCTCATATGAAATTAAGACATAAGGTTACGAGTGTTTCTGTAAATCCCGTCATTCCTCATCTCACTAATTACGATGAGGACTGCTTCATAATGAAACCAAAATTTATTGGTAGAAGTGTTAGCAAAGATTCAGTAGCATCTAATGTTTTACAGGATTTTTCGCAAAATAACTCGATGAGTGTGACGTTTGGACCGGACCAAATTGATCAATTACCAATTCGACCGATTTTTAATCAAAATATAGTTTGTTCTGTGTGCGGATACGAATCAAAAGTATGTTCTCTACCGCCTTGCTATTTTATTCTTCTATTAAATGTGATTTTTGAATTTTTAGGTGCGAGCAAATTTGGTACGGCATTTACAATTTCACTTACAAAATAAGGAAGTGCCTGTGCCCGTTTCGGCTCCTGTAAATCCAGTGCCCTGTTTGGACAAGAACGAAAAAATGTTTGATAAGATGACCAACTTGGCGCACAGTTCTTTTAGCGACAAGAGCCGTATGTCTGGGCCATCGGTGAAAAGAGAAATGTCTTATATCACCAAAGAAGAGGAATCTAATTTCCCCAAATTCGTTCCTTCGGCTAAACGTTATGTGTGTGGTGCATACAATTGCCAATATCTAAACCAAGAAGAATCTATTTTGAGGTACATATTCATTCCTTAAAGCATTAAAATATTTTATTTTTATTTTTTAACTTTTATAGGAACCATGTGCAGACTTTTCACAGTGACGAAACATCGTATATGTGCTTGCACTGCAACGAATCGTTAACCATAGACAAATTGGTTATAAACGTGGAAAACATCCTCCATCACTTGAAATTGCACGATTTGAATCTTTATAAGTGTAAATATTGCCCATTCTTGCATTACCAAAAGCAAAAAATCGAAGCACACGTGGCTGAAAAGCATCTGAGTGATCGTTTACACATTGTCGTGGTGCGAGAAATGGAACAGGAGCCCCAAAATTCGCTTCAAGTTGAAGAAGTGAAGGAAAAGAAACCCTGGCGTTGTGGAATCTGCAAGTATCGTTGTACAACAAAAAGTGAAATCGTATCACACGCGTTCAACAAACACGAAGTTGAAAATCAATACAATTGTGCCATGTGCAGTTTTAAAAGTAACGAAAGGAATGTCTTTGAAACTCACTTTCGTGTAAATCATATAGGTCATCGTGTAGATGTCAACAGTACCTATTATGAGGTTATGGAATCACCTGTGGCTATGAAACCTACAGAAACTGAAGTGTTTGATACTACTCCTTTATGGCAAAGAGATAAAAATAAGTTTAAGCACATTCGCGGTATTCCTTTAGACGAAAGCATTAAGGTGCCGAAGAAGTCGCCTTTTAAAGCGGCACCAGTTTATGACAATTTAGATAAATCCATCGAAGCAGTAGCCAATGGTTCCGCAACCGCCGTACCTAAAACTTTGAAATCTGCGATGGCTAAGAAGCCAAAAACACTAAAAGAAAAGCGAATGAAAGAAGACAATGCAAGAGCCGAAGGATTGGATGAGCTTGATATGGAGGTAATGGGGTTGGAAGTTGACGAGTCTCCCCTTCAACTTCCAAAAAACCCTTTGCAAGTGAAAGACCCCTTCACTATTATTTACAATGGAAAAGAAACGATTAAGGAGTTAAGCATTAAAGACATCGAGGAGATGGATTTGAATATGATAAAATTGGGGGAGTTTTCTTGCGCGAATCCGGAAAGTTTGGAAAACCTGCAAACAAGGAATACTTTTGTCCCATCTGCGAGAATTTTAAAACCAAAAGAGTGATTGAATTTACCCAACATCTGTACAAGGATCTCAACTATGACAGGTAAGAGGTTTACAATTGAAGGGTACAGGAATAAAACAAGGTATGTCCATTTTTTTGCAAAATGGAACTGTTAATCCCATTTCTTGCCTCTATGTGGCTCTTTCTACATGTAAAATACCAAAAACATAAAACTAGGGATGTCTACAAAATTTAACGTTGAAAATATAGTATACCGTAATAAACTATAGAAGAATTAACATTAAAAATTAAGATTACTCAATATTCTACTTTTGTGACATTCCCTGTTTTATTCCTGTACCCTTCAATTAATTTCATGTATCTATTCTATATACAGCTGCGATCACATAATTAAGAACGATCTGACATATCTGACTAACCTAAGGGTAATAAAAACTAGTGCAGATTAATAATACAAAAAAATTATGTTGACAGCTACTTTCTTTAAGAAGTACTGCTTTAACCCTGGAACTTCACAATTAATTTTTGTAATTAATTACAAAAATTAAAATTTGTAATTTTTGCAATGACTAAAAGGCACCTACGGATATTTACAGTTACTCAGATAACTATGAACTTAATTTACAAGAAAGGATTTAAAAAAAAAGCAGTACAGCACATGTGGCATTAACTTATATGACGCTTGGGGTTTCTGAGACCCCAGTGTGAAGTTTCAGAGTTAAAACTATGTAAACAATTAGTCAATTGATTACAGTTACAAATTTTAGTATGCATAAATAGCTTTATTTGTAAGGGTTCACTTAATTAAGAACGACTAGTAAAAATGTATAAAAATTTTCAAAATCAATTTTATAGTTATTATAAGTAGTATTTTGTAGAATGCCCTTTATTTTTAATGACTGCCTCCAATCTACGAGTCATTGATTCAATTCATGGCATTCATTTTGTCGCCGACAAAAAAGGCACAAATAAAGATAAACTTTTTAAAAAAGCTGCTTTAATTTGGAAAGCCATTCCTTTGGAGTTAATTCAAAAATTAATTGAATCAATGCCTTGTAGATTGGAGGCAATCGTTAAAAATAAAGGGCATTCTACAAAATATTAATTATATTAACTATAAAAGTTATTTTAATAAATTCTTATACATTTTTACCTGTCGTACTTCATTATGTGATTGCTTACAAATAAAGCTATTTATGCATACTTACAGATTTTAGGGTAACTGTAATCAATTGACCAATTGTTTACACAGTTTTAAAGGAGTACTTAAAGAAAGTACCAGTCAACATAAATTTTTTGTATTATTGATCTACACTAGTTTTTACTACCCTTAGGTTAAATTTGCCAGGTCGTTCTTAATTATGTGATCGTAGCTGTACATACAAATACTCTTTCGTAGCATTCTTAACAGAAAACTCCTTTCTTATTTTAAACAGAACATCGTGTATTTATATTTTTTTCTATGTAGGTATTTATACACATATAAAGTAAGTCAGAGTTCAAGGGAATCAATTGTTTTTACTTGGTACTGAGAATTTGAAAAATTATAACTCCCCGATTCCTACAACTGTTTTTAAGCCTGGTATTCTCTAACTTTACGTAAAGATCCTTTAAAAAATAGTAAAACTTAGTTTACACCCAAAATTTTGACACATTTTTGACATAAATTTACATGGATTAGGGTACATACGCACTATGCGGCTGCCCGCAGTGTGTGGTTGATTCTGCAGGTTGCCGCATGCAACCTGCGAAAAAAATAAAAATAATAAATTGCAGATAGAACAAACATTTATGAGTTTGGTCCCACCACTTTTATCGTATTGACACTATCATGTGTACAATCATGTATACGTTAATATTATTATAAAATTGACAGATGATAAGTTACGATGGCGGTTAGCCGCATAGTGCGAATATCGATCGTGCGGGAATTAAAAGGGGAATTAAGGAAATTAAAACAAAATTTAAATTTATACATATTTTTTTATAATTTGTATTCAACTATGTTTCTCTGTTATAAAGTAGTAGTTTGTATTTTATTTAGTCGATCCAATTTGATTTGTTGACCAAGTTTTGAAGTTGCAAAAAAAATTTTAATTTTAATCGGTAAATAGTGATTAATATTTAATTGACCTTGCATAGTAATTGGTATATTGAGTGTATTGGCCATGAATGAAACAATTTATAAATTGTCCAATGTTTCAGATTTATTACCTATTATCAATTACAATTACCCAAAATCAGAGATATTATTTTGAAAAATTTAGTACGAATCCTGTAATGACTTACAAAAAAAATAAAATAATACAAAGAAAATATAGTGTTCTTCTTTCTCCTTTACTATCTGATAATTTTTCTTTTCATCTTTTGCAGTTACTGTTATATTTCTTAAAAAAATAAAACTAATATTTATTTTTGTAGATTTGTGTGCACTCGTTGTGGATTGTCAAATGCAAGTAGTAAAGTGTTGGAGAAGCATTCGATCAAAAGGCATCCAATGGCGTCTCTGGAGATTCATACGCTTCCACCAGACATAAAGCTAGAACAATTCGTTAACAAATTAATTGCTTATCAGCAGCGTGTAATGTTTGCTAACGGTCAGCCAGAAACTGTCGAAAGGAAGCGCGAATCTAATGCTTACGGAGAATTTAAAAATCTCGAAAAATGTAAGCACTGCTCGTACACAAGCAAATATTGTGGTGATTTGAAAAAGCACGAAACTCGTCATTGGGCCGTTAAACCTTACAAGTGCGCAGTATGTTCATTTGAAGGTAAGTCTTTGTAATCACAATTTTTTTTTCTACTAAAAAACTTTCCTAGGTGTGACCAGCAGTGAAGTTATTCAGCACTCCAGACGTATCCATGTTAATCGTCCACCAGATGTTATTACCGTTCAGTTACCTGAAAACCCCAAAATTATACCCATAAGTCGAAAACGACGATACCCCCACAAAGTTGAGTCTGATGCAAGTTCAGACGCTTTTGAATTTAACGAAAACAGTAGTGATATGGTTTTGCCAGACAATTCAGATGGGGATCATGGAAACGACGACATAGTCTATGTGTGCCATTACTGTCCAAAACGTGGCACCAATGAATCTGAAATAAAAGATCATTGGGAAGTCGTTCACAAACCCAAATCAATGATATTTAAGGTTAAGAAAATGAAGCGAAGTGATCTCATTAAACCAAGCAGTGTTTTGTACTACAAGTGTGGTTATTGCGACTTAAGAACCCAATTTGACAATATAAGAAAACATTGCAAGGATGCCCACCCAGAGATGACATTTTCGGCATTCCGTTTTAAGTGTGGCATTAAAGAATGTAGCGAATACTTAAAGAGTTATGATCACGCTAAGTCTCACTTCAATGCTTCTCATCCGGGTTCTAAAATTAATTACATCGACATCCCGAAACTTGCAGCAACGGCATTGCAGATAACCTGCGAATTTTGTTCCTTAATATTTGACAGTCGCGAAAAATTTTCACTACATCAGAAGGACATGCATTCACACTTAGTTCTAAGCACTCTGTCATCGGAAGTACCACGACCGCCTTCTGCGGGACTAGAAGCCAGTAAGTACAAGTGTCCGGAGTGTAATCACTTATCATGCAATTACGCTGCAATGAGAGATCACGTGAGAAGTCACGCCAAACCATTTGTTTGTTTGCACTGCTCTCAAAGATTTTTGTACCCTTCTTTCGTTAAAACTCACCACAATCGAGAACACGGTGATTTGGAATTCAAGTACGAATGCGACGACGTAGCTGTGAAACGAAATGATTTCCTAAGATCAAATATTTTAGTTTTAACCAAAGATGGAACTTATGTGAAAAATAAGAATAGTAAGAGTATGAAGCGAAGTTTGCCGTCTAGTACGGAAGTCAACTGCGACTCCACCGAACTACCAGAACCTCTACCCCTGGCTAAAAAGTTCAAAGCCACTGCTAGAAAATCGACCACAAAGCAAAGTTTAGTGAATAACAGCCCTGTCGAAGAAGGTTACAGTTATTATGGATGTAAACCCGATTTTGAAGACACTGAGAACGTTAAAGCTTCATTGCCGTTCCTGAATACGACAGTAAAATTTTTATTGAAGGATTTGACTTTGCCAACATATTTCCAGTTGTGGAAGTGGAGGACTATCAGAAAAAGCTAAAAGTTTGACACCACTCCAATAATAATTTGTTCAATATTTTTTCTTCGTCTCCTCTCGATGATAGTGAGTTTTGTGATGAACTTGAAAGTATCGTGCCAACTATTAGCGAATTTCATAGTTTGCAAGATCACGAATATTGGTTCTAGAAGTAAAAATTTCGTGTATATAGTTGTACAGTCTTACTATTTTTTTTTATTATTTATAGTTTGTTCATCTAAATCATTAAATTAATGATTTATCGCTTTCCGTACAGAAGCAAATTGTCTATACTTTTCATTATATTTGCAAGTCGAGTATTATTAAGTTAAACTATAGATTCCGTTTGTTTGCAAAAAAATTATAACGACAGTTTGCATTGTTAACTGGAACGTACCCCTACACTTAGAAACAAAATTTAAAATTTTGTTACCATAATGTTACTTTGTAAATATTTTTAATAGATTATTGTTATTGTTCCTTAAGTGCTGTCTTTAATATATTTTTATACCTGATGATTCAATAAAAAAAAGTTAAATTAAAATAAATTTTTAGTATATAGTTGAGTTGTGTGGCTTGAGTGCCTACACCAACTCGCTCTATTGGAAGTTATTATATTAAAATTATAAGATAGTTTCATCTTAAATTTACCTAGATACACAAAATTCCAATGGGCAAACGCGAATTTATTTGTTAAAACTTGTAATGTTTTACATTTTTTTGACAATTACTTTGCGAATCATTGGGCAAGTGCCTTGTAGACCTGGATTCCAGTTCTATTTGCCACTTGTAACATAACAAACGTGCGTGACGTACTGCTCATTCGGGAATCCATGAAAATGATGAAATAGAGATATTCGTTAATCATGATGTTGAATGTGAATAAACCTTAGAAGCATGAACAATTGCATTAGTGATTGATTGTTATTGACTGATGAAAATCAATTGGAATCTTCTATTTTTTTAACATTTTTTATTTTTGCTTGGCATCTACCCGTTTATTTGAAACTCTCAGCAAGCTTCTGTTATCGGATGATTAGCCCAATTACTCCACCATTTAATTGTATTTTTCACTTACACCAGATCACTCTAATAATCAAGAAAGAAGACAACTTGAAGATAAAATCTGGGTGCCATCTGATTTTATTATTAATTTTCATATTAACTATTTTTATTGCGCGAATTATTCGAACGTGTTTTGGATATACTGATTATTTACTGATTGAATATACTGATAAACTGTTTATTTTAAGTACTGCCACTTGTTATTGGTTCGTGTACTTAATTTTTTACACCCAGTGTAGCATTTGACCTAGTTGCTTCTTTTTTTTTTCTGTAGAAACTGAACTTGTGCAGTTTATTGTTGACTCCTGATTTAAAGTATATAGGATTATTGGGATGCAGATAAACTGAGATTAAACGTATAAAAAAGGATGGCATTCATAGGTTTTGATTTGATTATCGGAAACTTAATTCTATAACCAAGGATTCTTATCTTCTACCACTAGTCAGTTCAATTCTTGAGCAATTAAGAAACGTTAAGTACATTATATTGGCAAGTTCCCATGACAGAATCTTCATGGAAATTTTTACGCATGCGGAAAAAAGGATTGCGGATGCCTTTTGGTATTAAGAATGCTCCTGCTACATCGCGTCGATTTATAAAGAAAGTTTTAGGCGCCGACCTTTTGCCTTAGTAGTTATGTATTAACGTACCTCGATAGTATTATTTTTGCTGAGGATTTTAAGACGCATTAAATATTTTAGAAAAAGCTTTTTGGCACTTAGACGCCGCAGGATTTACGAGTATAACATCAAATTACAGCCAGACGATGATTTTTAAAATACTCAAGATTTGTAGTATCTGAAGCAGTTTCAATCAGTGGAATAACATGAGGGTATTTACCCTCGATGGAGTGAAAAATTATATACCTGAGTTATCCCCAGAAACAGACAACTGAAAACGTGTTGTCCTTAAAGATTTTAGAAACAAAACTGTTTGGGAACTTCAGTATTGTTCATTCTTCATTCATTCATGTCGACTAAAAGCCAACTTTCAAACTTTTCGATTCATTATTATCGTCGCAAGATATGCGAAATAATGCAGAGTTTAGGCTGAGCAAAAACCAGAACATGAGGCTCCGGCTAGTTTGATGCGTACTAAATCCGAAGTAACTTATCCTTGCCAGATCATATCTTTGGATTTCATTGGACCTTAACCTCGTTCAACTTCAAGAAGTTCTCAACAAGATCTTCAATCTCAATATACCATCATACATGAGGTTCTACAGCGTTGGGCCCAGAACTGAACCCTGTGAAACACCATTTGTTTTCTTCAATGAGGTTAAATACTTTTTTCTTCATTGAAGTACCTTCAGTTTTCGAGGAAGGTACCTTGTTTTAGGCAACTGTTACACACCCGCAACAACTCCGGTATTCCATTTGATACTGGGGCCGTATTTTGGCCAATTTCAATTTTCCCTGGATCAGGGACTGCATATACGAAACTTCTGTTTGGTGGACCATGGCAAGAAAAAGAATGTTTATTATTTAACAGACTATATGGATTTAGGCCCCAGTATTTCCGACCTTTTCATGTTTTTAACTGCAAGGCTGTAACGGATTCATAACCTTCTTCCATGGAAATCTCTTCTGTTGTATAATAACCCGCGCTATGGGAGGGGGGGATTATGGTTGGATATCGTGCTGGTTTTTCAGCGCGTTGGCTTCACACGGGCTTTGTGGTTTTAATGCGCACGTTTTGCACAAAAACGCTTGTCACTTGACAACCATAGATAAGACCATGATAACAGACGATCAACTATTAGCATCGTCGTAACCCGGTGGCATTCGTGTTTACGAAGACGACGCGACTTTGTCATTGGTTAGCGCTTAAAACTATCAGGAAAACCAGCAAGCAAAATAGCACGCGTTCTATCACAAATCCATCATGAAAATAAGCAAGCGACCCAGCACGTGACGTCACTTTCCATCACAGCGGCCAATAAGATCATAGATGAAAGAGATGAAGACTATCTCTTTATCTATGAGTAAGATAAACAAACCTCGTGTGAGGCGAGCTTAACAGGCTTCCCCTCTCGCATCTGATTTCGCTGATCTCCATTTGATTGTCTTTGTATTAAAATTTGTGTTCAACACTTGCTACTATAACTTGAATTACCAGTTCAAAGCTTTTTAAAATTTTTTTTGTTAATTAATTATAACTTATCGAAAAATATACTTTGACTTTGATTTAGATCTTATTTTCTGTGATTTAGACACAAACCGTCGTGACGGTGTTACGCCACTGTGTTTTAGGTTATGCTTTTGTCAAAATTAATTTTAAATTCTAAAATATGGGCTCGGAAGTTGATGTATTTATAACGAATTATGCTTTAGTGGATCCCGATATTTACCAGTTATGGATCGAAGGTTATACAGGTAAGAAATCGCATTTTTAGCTACAAATTTCAAGTTTCACCTCCCTCGATCTTCAGCAAACGAAGCTGTGTCACACTTAAATCAAGCAGGGCTTGGTCAAATAACGGGTGCTTCGTTGGAATTGATAGCAAGTGATGTGTT
The DNA here is from genome assembly GCA_036346125.1 of Lycocerus yunnanus. Lineage (NCBI taxonomy): Eukaryota > Metazoa > Arthropoda > Insecta > Coleoptera > Cantharidae > Lycocerus > Lycocerus yunnanus. Next base: position 7,411,850 of record JARFIX010000052.1, read on the forward strand.
GGACCACTACCGCACTTATTCACTCTTGGAGAAATTGTTAAGCAACCCGAAGGAATTACAAGAACAACTGTCGTTTCAGCTCGATCTAAAAACCAAGCGACTGTTAATCGAAAAGTACATTTGTCGATCAAAATTTAAACCACTTGTAATAATCTAAGTTTTATAGATACTATGGATTTGACGACAGCGTCATCAGAGAACTGTTGGGTAAAAAGTTGTCGTCGAAATATCGAAAAGACTTGGATGAAGTTTCCGATAAGACTAACATGCCTTTAAAATCTTGCAGGTATAAAATGCGGCGCAATTTTATTTGTCTTAAATAAGTGGGCGATTTTAGGAGACAATTTGATAATGTGAAACGAATCTATAAAACCGTCGAAGAAATGCCTGGTTCTTTGGTTCAAAACATTCAGAAACATTTTCATTTGTCGGAGGAATTGGCCAAAAAGTACGCTTCAATTGTATTTTTAGGATGCATGCGATTTGAAACTTCTAAACGAAAGTTGCAACATTTAACCTTCTCTGCTCTGAGACGCTGTGCCGAAGTTGCGATGGAATCTTGGACCTATCCGTCTAGCAGTAAGTCAGACGATTGATGGTTTGCATTTTTACCTGTAATTTGTTTTTATTTTCAAGGTCCTGAATATTACGATACGGAGCTGGATAAGGAATTTTTGTTAGATTTAAGAGAGCTTAGGGTTTTAAGCGATAAAGAGAAGGAACACAAACAGTGAGTTTGTTTTGTTTAATAGATGGGTGATTTTATTTGATTAATTGTAGGTTGGTTTGTTCGCAATTAAAACCGACTATTTTGTCGAAAACATACACGGAGTTGGAAAGCAATTTTCGTTCTTATTCTCGTTCTATTATTACTTTGGCAATGTCGTTACATAGATCACGGGAAATTCGTAATTTATTTGTCGATTTGTGCCAAATTTTGGACATATGGAAGCAGGGTGGTTGGTCTTACAAAGATTTACAACAATTTATGGTGGTTTTTACCGATACAGCTTTTCTGTTGGATTTATTTAAGTAAGAATTAATTTTTTTATTTAACGAAATACACATTTTATGTTGTAGGGAAGGAACTGAAGCTGGAGATACTTGGAGACGGTACATGCTAGTCGTAGGGAAATGTCTTGCTGTTATGTATTTGAATCAGTAAGATTTTGCTATTTAAGTTATTATTTATTGTTTTAAAATTTTGTACCTGTTAAGCTTGAAAGTTTTAAGTATTTGAGTTTTCTGATCAATAAAAAATAAAGTTTTGTCTGCATTTGTAATTTTAAATCTACCGCTGAAAAGCCACCCTTTACGCATGCATATTTTATGTCAAAAAACTCGGCTAAAAAGTCAATACGGTCCTGACCAATAATATTTACGTTGCTAATGTCAACGTATGTCACTTGGTTAAAATGTTGTGGACACCGAATATTTGTAGAATTTGTGCCCAAATATCGAACATTTGTGTTCCCATATTTGAAAAAGACTCGTCCACTGGAATTGACACGAAAATTAGGCGATGTTTATCACCTAACGTAATTTAAAATTGAGGTTATGTCGAAAGCAAAATTCTGATTTTTGTTTATAGATTTCCCGAGATGATATGAAACCGAAGCAAGCGTGCGAAGAATGTGTTGCCAAATTGAACGATTTCTGTAATTTTCTAACTTTATTTCATGAATCGAATTATAGATTCGAAACTTTATTGTATCCATCGGAAAATGATCTGGCAACTGCGGAGTATGTCGATTTAGATCTGTCGCTGACACCAAAAGCTTCAGATTTAAATATAAATGAATATAAAGGAGATATGATGCCTTTGGAAAATTTGGACGTTCGTGATTTCAACGAACAGAACATTATTAACGAAATTGTTAAACAAACCGATGTTGGTATTGAAATGACGAGTTATGCACCCACAGAAAACAATATGCTTGATGAAATTACTTCCAATAATCATAATTTAGAAAAAATAACATCATATCTTCATTTAGATAGCATAGCCGGGAATGAAAGTTTTATAAAAATGGAACAAGGAGAACCAAATTACGTGGAAATTGGAGGTTGCAATGCAAATTTTAAGAAAAAGAATTTGATTTCGGTTCAAGAAATTTGTAAAGAAGTTGAAAGACAGCAAAAAATTGATGTTGGTGAAAACTGTGATAAATTGAAATTTTGTCGTAATCGCAGGATTAAAAATACACGTATTTGCAGTAGAATGCTAAAACCGCCGGAAAATGTAGAAGATGAAGTTTTATTCGATGATATCTTAAATGAGGTTCATTTAGATGTGCAGAACTTTGTGTCCCATGAGGATTCGGCTATTTTAAAACGCAACAACCACAGCTTGGAAAATTCTTTTACTTCTAATTTTGGTAACGTGAATTTTTATTATTTTATATTATATGTTGAATAAAATATTTTAAAATTACAAGTTGAATGAAATTTGAAAATTTTCCAACTTACATTTTAGTCTGGAACCCGTTGCGCATAAGTGGTTTCGTTTTTTTAAAAAATTTTTTTCGACATATAATTTCTCAAGTTAATAAACATTTAGAATTATTTTATATTATATGTATGTTTTTAAGTTAAGGCATGTTTCACAGGCGTTCCACCCGATTAATAAGATTAATTTTGTTTTGTTTTCTGTTTTTTCTGTTACAAAAAAACTATTTACGTTAAATAGTTTTTTGCTTTATTATCTTTATGTTATATTAATAATAATTTATTTTTATTGAATAAGAACATCAGTTAGTTAACCTTTTAACTTGAAATTATTGAAGTTGAACCCGGAAATTCTATTAATGTAAATGGATTTTTAAAGAAAACAAAACGAAATTGATCTTATTAATTCCGATTTATAATTTCTATTTAATTTATGAAAGGTTAAACTGAAAAATAAATTCACAAACTTACTGTACCAGTTAATATTCAAACAAAAATTTCATAATTTTAAATTTTGATCAATAAAAAAAACTGGCCCATGGGGGGATCGAACCCACGACCTTCGCGTTATTAGCACGACGCTCTAACCAACTGAGCTAATGGGCCTACTTGTTTTTTCGTACATAATTCAAGAATGTTCAATATAATGACGACTCAAAATTAAGTTTTGAAAAAAAAGTTTTTTGATAGCTTCTATATCAGAAAATTATGCCAATTAATTGGATTTTGCCTCCACTCGGTTAGTACTTTTTAAGTCGTGCTTTTGTTTTGATTAATTGCAATGTGCAAAGGCAATAACACTTTCTGCTCTTGGTACACATATACTACTTCTGTTGATTGAAAACCCTACTTTCAGCGACGGTTGCAGAAAAAATCTTACGATGTTCGAATTAAATAAGAATATCATTTGTTAGACAAAAACATTCCAATTTTTCTGTTAATTTTGATTTGTGAAAACTCGAGCTTGGCTACCCTATATATTGGTATACAAGTTATTTACCTATTTAAAATGAAACATAACAACTTTTTCTTTTTGTACAGAACCAGTCACATCAGACGAAACAACTGCGAAGAAAAAATGCAAATTCAACGTACTTTCAGTGAAAACAATACGAAAAGCCAACGAAAAACTACCATCACCAACGGTGCCTAAGAACAAAAAGGATTCGGCCAAACGGTACGAATGTAAAGAATGTGGAAAATCTTTTGCTCGTCGCATTTACTTGAACGAACACATAAAAAAGCACGACAAAGTGAGACCGTACGTTTGTGAAATTTGCAACAAATGCTTTGCCATTCCACGGGACCTGACCTTCCACAAAAGAATACATACAACTTTGTTTAGTTGCACGTATTGCAACAAATGTTTTAGTTCGCCCAGTAAGTTACAGAGGCATGTACGGACTCACACCGGTGAGCGACCGTTTGTTTGTTCCTTTGAAGATTGCGGACGTTCTTTTTCGGATAAGCGCAATTTGATGGGACATCAGTTGACGCACACAAATATTAGACGATTTACATGTGGAGTTTGTAAACGATCGTACAAAACTAATAGTCAATTGAAGGATCATCACATGGGTGCACATAGTGATGTGCCCGCGTTTTCCTGTGACGTTTGCAATAAGTCGTATCGCTGGAAAACCAATCTGGTGATCCACATGAAAATTCACAGCGGTTTTCATTGCTCAAATTGTGGAAAAGATTGCGGAAAACGGTCTATCTTCTTGAAGCATAGGAAAGAATGTAAGGGAAGCGTTTCGTGACAAAACAATTAATGACCCGAAGGTCGTAGAAATTTAATTTGGAAATGTTAGATTGAAGAATTATTGGTGGAAAAAGGTACTTATGATATTGAACGCAGAATAGATTGATTGGTATAATAAATTAGCCTGCTATTGCAAAATGTTAATCTTGTAGTGCCAAATTTGTACTAGGACAAATTTGGCCTTAAATAAAGACATGCCTATTTTATTTGTTTTGCCACATTATGTACATCTCTTCACCTAACTATGTGTACTTAATTGTGTAGTGCAGAAAGTAAGTAGTAAAGTAATGAGCTAAAACACGTACTGATGACCCGGCTAATTCTTTCAGCAGGATTAACCTGCGAGTGGTAATTCGCGTTGTACCACATTTTCTGTACTTTATACTACGCTAAACAAAAGTAGTGTCTTTTCCACAAATAAAAAGCTGTTACTGTAAGACGTAAAACGTCAGCTTTCATGCGAGCTTTCATAAAGTTTTCAAAACACCGAAGTGGCCTAACAGAAGATTGTCATGACAATCTTGTAATATACTCTTTGGGACAACGATTTTCTACTTGATAAAATTGGAGACAATATTGAGTATGTACTTATAAATTACACAGTTCTTAAGTTTCCATGATGGGTAAGCATCTGGATTGGAAGATATTTTGACAACCATCTTCCGATACCAAGAGTCGTAATCATTGTCTCCGATGATTATAGAATGGGGCGCCCGAGAAAGAGTATCAGGAACCACGTTATATTTGCTCTTTCTATGCACCATATCGAAGTCATACTGATCCAACCACACTTTCCGACGAATCAAGCGCTCTATAGTTTGCTTAAACATTGCAGCGCAATGTTTATCTGCGACTACTCCAACTCTCCATTCATTTGGGCGGGATGAGAATTTAAGATGCCCGACATAATAAGATGGACCAGAATAAGAAGAAGAGCTTGGTATAAGCGTGACTCCCAAAAATTGTCAGAGATGGAACTCCCCATGCAACCAGACCACCGGGAAGACCCCCAAGAGGTGGAGAGACAGTTGGTCATCTGCATCCCAGGTAAAACCAGAATTAAACAGGTCCCAGACCTAAAACAAGCAGAAGAAGAAGAAGAGAATTTTATTCCGACTGTCTTCCCTCTACAGGCAATGACAAACCACCGAGAGAATCCTATTGGATCACAATTTCTTAGTCATGAGGATACAACTAGAGAGAGAGAGACCCCAACTCTAGTGGTCTCAACATATGGCCGATCCTTATCAATCCTGATGGGCATTGGCCGGCATTCTCTCTCAATAGCACTATAATTACGCTTAGCTTTCGTAAGGGTTCTGTCAACGTAGGTAATAACGAGCTTGTCTTTCCCCTCACCCTGACCAGAATCACGCCCAATTCTACATTTGAAACATTCGTCTGCTAAGAATGGGGGCAGAGACAAATTTTTCTAGGTTACCATCCTGTCATACTCAAAAACCGTTATATTTCAGTAAGAGCTGTAATGTCTGTGGACTGTTGTGTAACCCGAACGGTAAAACTATATGTTCAAAAAGCCCACGTCTGAGTATGAAAAACGCTGTTTTTGCATGATTCCGCTGATAAAGGAATCTGCCAAAATGCTTTGGGTAAATCGATTGAAATCGTTCACATCAGGACGGGGATAGGCATCCTTCTTAGTCCATTAAAGCAGAATTGAAATCCGGCTGATTGCTTGAGCACCATCATGACTGGACTGTTCCATGGTGATTCCAATCTACAAATCGTTTCTAAACGCGGATATCTCGTCAACCTCTTTGATCATTTTGCCCAGCATTGCGAGTAAAATTTGGAAGCATCGCTGCTTCAAAGGACATGCGCCTTTAATTTATTCCACAAAGTGAGTTCTACCTAATGGCTTGTAATCGGTTTAGCTAGGAAGGCACCCTTCATAGTCGGAGATGTATTGGATATTTTTATTTAGGCCTGAAGGGCATAACCCCCCCCCTCTAGTGCTATCTGTTCTTTTTCCAGGTATTTAGTGCTGTATCGTATTTAAATTCCAAGAATTTTGATAAAGTGTGATATCCCATAAAAGCTCAAATATATTAAAAAATTTATTTAGACAAAATTCTCAAGATTTCTAGGGACTTCCAAGCATATCTAAAGATTTCTAAGGAATCTCGAAGATTTTGAATAAATTCCAAACTAATTTTAGCCAATTCCAAGAATTTCTTGGACGTTTAAAGAATTTTGATGATTTTAAAAATTATTTTACAGGCTCAAAGAATTTTGAATAAATGTGTAACTACGTGGAAAATAAAATATATTGAAAAATTTATGTATACATAATTTTGAGGATTTCCAAAGATTTATTGGGAATCCCACAGATTTAAATAAATTCTAAACTAATTTTAGACAATTCTAAGATTTATCTTGATTTTTAAATTATGAAAGATGGGGATCTAATTAACAGCTCCGCTCCGGCCGCTTCAGGTCGTTTTGCCAAACGCATTCCTAACTAAAAATATCCTTACTTCTCGTCTTACTCGGCAAAGTGTAGATGTTGACCCGACAGACAGCAGGGAGTGACTGGTAGCTCCCTCCCCGTTTGTGACTGTCGACCGACGTGCACCGCATGGACTGGTGGTAGAATGTATTCCATATATGGCGTAATATTAGGCAATAATGCTCTTATATGTGTTTGTTATAGGAAATTCGTGATTCAAATTTAAATTGTGGGCACCAAATTCATCCTCACCTTAAAAGACTTCTAAAATATCCCTCTTTTGTTTGGTGAACCCATTTCTATAGGAAAAAGTGTTTTCGGATTTGGGTATATTAACTCTAGCCCTCAAATATGATATCCCACAAGAAGTAAACATTGAAAATTTGTTAACGCAGGATTCAGAATTTTAAAATTTACGGAAATTCTCATAATTTTAGTCAATTTCAGGAATTAATTTTGGAATTTTTAAAAATTTACCTACGAGCTTTTCAGCAAGCGGGAGTAACTGGGAATTAAATCTACATCTTTTAGGACTTGATATTCTGGCCTGAGGGTAAACCCATAGAATATCAGGTATTTTTATATTTCCAAAAAATATAGAGATTTTCCTAAACTGAAGAACGGTTGAGAACCGTGAGAATTTTTTTTTCCAAAAACTAACACGACTGTTTTCCTGTTCAAAGAGCTTCTTTTTCCCTGTCATTTATAAATCTATTAATCTTAATCTGATTGTTATATCAATTAAGTTACACACCAATTGATTTGCGAATCAATCGAGTCTACCCTATCCCGGTCAATAGGTCACCCCATATCCCTGATCTGCTTAATAATATAGGTACATATTATAAAATCTTAAAATTGTGTATGTGTTGCAGACACAATTCAAAAGGTTTTGAGTGCGGCCTTCAGGCCGCACGATTTTGGCAATTTAGTGGTGAGGTCAGGCGGTTGACAGTAAAATGAACAAAATTCAACCAAAAATCATAGCATACCTAGCTTTGATGATTTTAAAATATACATTGGGTCATGACAAAAATTTATTTGTAAGTTGAATTCACTAAAACTTGCCGAAAATCAAGTCAAAAATTTCAGGATATTATTCTAAATTGTGTGCAGAAAACCAAACGCTGAGGTAAATAAGAAAAATGTATCTGAAATTAAAAATTTTAATTTAAAAATCAAATGGTTTCAGTCTGATGATCTGTCATCCTTCACATAACATATCCAAAACAGTAGCATGATATATCAGCCGAGGCCGCTCTCTCGAAAATATATGTGAAAAGGTAAATGATTTGTCTCAACGCAAGACGTTCAACTTTCTGTGCAATGTTTCAAGAATGTAACATTGTTAAATGCTATTTTCATTAGCTTTAGCTTTATTGTCTTGGAATCGGTCGGGCAATTTTCACAATACTTGAAAAGCTTCAAACGTTTTGAAAACTGCATTAAGGGGCTTCGCAATTCTTTACACTGCAGTATCAGGTCACTGGCATAGTGTGGTCTACATATTCGGCCTTTTCCCCACTATCATCTAATCACTAATAAAATTTCCAAAACCTCATCTTTAAAAGTACGGAGGATCATTTGACGAATTATATTGCAATGTGTCGAATAAAATACAGTTTGAGGTGTAAATATATTATTCAAGGAACATTTTACACTTAAACATTTATAGAAAATATAAAGCCCAAAGTTTTATAAAAAAAAATGATAATTACATTCTCGTGTAGGTACTCATTTTCAAAAACCTTCTAACGAAATAATAAACACATCATAAATATGTGCCTCAGGTGACTAACATAATAATAATAAGCGAATTTAAACGCAAAAACTCGTCTTAAACTAACAAACAAAACAAATTTTTTTATCGAACAAATCGTAAAAATATTACAGAACTAACGAAACAGTTTTTCGTAAAAATGAAACGACATGAAGTGTAGTAGTGGTAACTCAACAATAAATACTTCAAAATTAAAGTTACTCCACCACCTTCAATTTCTCCAAATGCGAGACCACTTCATTTTCTGGTATGCTCAACGATTTAAAATCAACGTGCAAATCGTTCTCGGCAATTATGCTCTCCAATGATTTGGCTTTCTTCAATTGTGCCACATCATCACCACAAGCTTCTTCCACACTCTGTTCTAGAAGCCCTTTAACGATACCGAAAGTCTCATTCGAATCGTTGTTCTCAGATCTCGTTCGATGCCTCTCCTCTTTTTTTGTAAAGTTATACGGCTTGTAGCGAACGTGGGGCGTAGTGGGTCTCAATTGGAAACCAATCGACACGTTGCTTACATAACGCGTGTTGATCCTTAACATGCGAACCATGGACGGTGGTTTTTGCATGTGCACATCTTGTAAATACGCTCGTTGAAGATCTCTAGCTGATGGGGTCAACCTTCCCAATTCGTTTAAAGCTTTGTCCAGAGGGTTCAACCTGCGACGAGGATTTCTGCACTGCGAAAAGATTAATTATTTACTAAAAGGGCGTGATACGAAAATTGGAAAAAAAATTACAACAAATTTATAACTGGGACGTTAATAATAAAATAGAAAAATCACCTCGAGTTCCACTTCTATATCGTCTCCCTGCATATTATCGATATTTCTTGATATCACTTTAAACTTAAAAATAAAATATAAATAACATGTATGTTTACATTTTCACTTCTAACCAGCTGGATAACGAAAACATTCGATCTATTTTCATCACAAGATTATGCACAACACGTAGTGACACTTCGTATGTAAACAAATAGCAATCGACGATTTACGCAGTGTGTACAGTGTGCTGCATAAGTACTTTCCTGAAATTATTTTGTTTGGGCTTCGCCGTACGTCTCTGCTCCATTCGAGCGGCAATTTAAAAACAAACAAGGCATAAAATTGATTTTAATTTCTGATATTGTAGGGTTTACTTACTGTCAAGATGAATTTAAAATAATAGGGAAATAATTCTTAATAAGGAATTATTTTTTTATTAAAGCTCCCTCAAGTTAGAAAAATGGAGTATTTTTCGTGCGCGATTTAAAAATTTCAACAAAACAGATAAGTACAATTAGGAAAATTATAAACTACGGATGACACTTATTTGACGGCGTGTATTTTAACATTTTCAGGGTTAAAAATATTTAAAAATATCCCTGAGCCAAAACAGCTCTTGAAAAAGTGAATCTTCGAGCTATGGGGGTTGAGAGTCACTGGTCAAAAAAAATTTTAAAAATGCAAACTAATATAAAAATACTTTTGATCAAAATAAACTGAATAAATTGGGGGTCGGAGGGGTAATATGGAATGCCCCTTAAAAATAACTTTTTACTTAATTTTTATATTTTATTTCAAACAAATACCAATTTAACTTACAACCCTTTTAATTTATAAAAATTCTACTTTTCATCCTATAGGCGACATCTGTCTTGTTTTGAATTGTCTACATTTTTTATTTATCATTTTTGTTATGAAAATTAATTTAAATTTGTTTTTATAAATTTAACATTGTACACAAAAGCTGGTAATATAGAATATTAATAATTTTCTCCACTTTTCAGATCTTCTCTTCTCTTGGTGCCCATCCGCTTCGGATGTTGGAGTCAACTTAGCCGAAGCCAAGCTGACTTTTTAGATACATACAACAAAAATCTTATTTTCGACCCCCCCCCCCTAAGGCAAGGACGTCCATTATGGACGACCCCTTATTGTGTTCCAATATTGATTTATATATTTTCCCAAAATTTTAAGGGTCGATGCAATCAGCTATTTTTGAGATGAGTATTTTCTAAATACTGAAGGTGTGAGGAGTATTGAGTATTTTCCACGATGACGGGGGCTAGGGAGGTCCGCAAACCTCCCCAAGTCTCTGACCTCCCACTGCAAATTTTTTAAAAATAATTTAATAATTAAAACCTACTGTCACAGCAATTTTGACGAATTTCTGGGAAGTCTAAGGGAGGGTGTTTGCCCCCTCACACCTCTTTGGATCCGCCACTGATATAATCAAAGCTTAACTGGTAAAGTGCGCGAGTTCACTACAAGATACCTTTACAGGGTTCACGGCGATACAGATTATAAAAAAAAAATGAAAACATAACCCCTTTCCATCGTAACAAATCGGGGGAATTCCTCCCCCTGAGTGTGTTTAATCGTAAAATTAATTATTTTTTATGAATTAATTTAAGAACAATATAATTGTTAAAATATTGTCAGTTTATATTCGCCAGACATTACTTAGCAAATTTATAATTAATAGCAGGTCAGGCGGCCTATCGGTCGCCATGATGTCCTAATGAGTGAATACAATGAAACTCGATTGATTGCCATATTTTATTAAGTTGATCAAAAAGGCAATCAATCAGAACTTCTTCAGGCGTTAAACTCGGCTTCCGGTTAACCCGTCGATGTTAACTCGTTAACGCCGTCAACTTGACGGGTGAACTCAACGATGGTCAACTGAACGATGAGGATGAAATTATATGCTGCTACCGCTCAATACGCCGAAGACGGTCGCGGCCTAGCGCTTAAGTGCGTCAGCTGCTAAACCGAGGTCCCCGGTTCAAATCTGGACGGAGTGAGAATTTTCTGACCGTCTTCCCTCGGCAGGCAAAGGCAAACCACCGAGGTAGAATGCCAAGAGAACTCTAAAAAATAGAGTCACCAAACCCTTTTTAGGGTAAACGGACTGAGAAGGAAGGACCGCTCAATATTAAAAAAAAGTAGTTACTTGTTAAGTACTGGAGTTACTTGTGAAGTACTTGAATTACTTGTAAAGTACTTGAAGTACTTTTAGTGTTATAATTGAAGTGCTTTTTAAGCAATTGAACTAATAGTAACATAGTATGTTTTCGGTGTTTTAACTATATTTTTAGAATTACAGCAAGTATTTTTAAGTAATTGGAGTACTTATTACTTATTGAATAATTTTAAGTAGTTAGATTACTATCATTGTAATTAGAGTACTTTTAATGTAATCGAGGCACTTTTGAATCACTTTTTCGGTGTTTTAACTATTTTTTTGAAGATACTCGATGTAATTGGAGTACTTTTTAGTTATTAAATAATTTTAAGTAATTAGAGTACTTTTAATATAATTAAAGTACTATTAATGTAATTCAAGTATTTTTAATGTAATAGAAGCACTTTTAACGTAATAGAAGTACTTTTAATGTAATGGAAGCACTTTTAATTTAATTGAGGTGCTTTTTAAGAAATTGAATTACTTTTTCGGTGTTTTAACTATTTTTTTGGAGATACTGGAAGTAATTGGAGTACTTTTTAGTTATTGAATAATTTTAAGTAATTAGAATAATTTTAATATATAGGAAGTACTTTTAATGTAATTGAAGTGATGTATTGTATTGTATTGTATTGTAATGTAATAGAAGCATTTTTAACGTAATTGAAGTACTTTTAATGTAATGGAAGCACTTTTAAAATTAATCTGCTTTTTTAGCAATTGCATTACTTTTTCGGTGTTTCAACTATTTTTTGGAGATACTGGAAGTACTTGGAGTACTTTTTAGTTATTGAATAGTTTTATGTAATAAGAGTACTTATAATGTAATTGAAGTACTTTTAATGTGATTGAAACACTTTTAATATAATTGAAGTGCTTTTTAAGCAATTGAATTACTTTTTTAGTGTTTTTTTTTGAATTACTGAAAGTACGTTTAAGTAATTGGAGTACTTTTTAGTTATTGACTAATTTTAAGTAATTAGAGTACCTTTAATATAATTGAAGTGCTTTTTAAGCAATTGAATTATTTTTTCGGTGTTTCAACTATTTTTTTGGAGATACTGGAAGTAATTGCAGTACTTTTTACTTATGAAATAATTTTAAGTAATTAGAGTACTTTTAATATAATTGAACCACTTTTAATGTAATAGAAGCACTTTTAACGTAATTGAAGTGCTTTTTAAGGAATTGAATTACTTTTCGGTGTTTTAACTATTATTTTAAAGATACTGGAAGTAATTGGAGTACTTTTAATGTGAATGAAACTTTTATGATAATTGAAGTACTTTTAATGTAATAGAAGCACTTTTCACGTGATGGAAGTGCTTTTTAAGGAATTGAATTACTTTTCTGGTGTTTTAACTATTTTTTTTTTAAGATACTGGAAGTAATTGGAGTACTTTTTAGTTATTGAATAATTTTTAATATTTAGAGTACTTTTGATGTAATTGGAGTACTTTTAATGAATCTGAAATGCTTTTGAAGCAATTCAATTACATTTATGGTGTTTTAACTATTTTTTAAATTAGTGGAAATACTTTTAAGTAATTGGAGTACTTTTAATGTAATTAGAGTACTTTTAATGTAATTAGAGCACTTTTAATGTAATTCATGTGCTTTTGAAGTAATTGAATTAAATTATCGGCGTTTTAACTATTTTTTTGGAGATACTGGAAGTAATTTTAAGTAATTGAAGTAGTTATATTGTAATTGAAGTACTTTTAATGTGATTGAAACACTTTTAATATAATTGAAGCGCTTTTTAAGCAATTAAATTACTGTATTGGTGTTTTTATTTTGAATTACTGAAAGTACTTTTAAGCAATTGGAGTACTTTTTAGTTATTGCATAATTCGAGGGGTTAACCGCTGGTGAAGTTTTTGTACACATCTAATGAAGTACATGAAGTACTGGGAGAGGGGTGTAGAACATGTAATGTGATTTTTTTAATTGTAGCCCACCCCAAATAAATTTTACAAAATCTAAATTAATTTCGCATTTAGTTAGTTTGATCGCTCAAGTTTTATTCCGTAGAAATAAGTTTTGCGTTCATATTTGACTTCTTATCAACCATCACGTGTCGTTTGTAGACAACCTTCAGCAATTTTCAAGCAAGCTGAAGCGAGTTTGTGAAGCAGCTGCCCGTATCGCTGCTATCCGATTGGCCGAGCGCGCTAATGTCCTCCCTACTCCCGAAATTATCGTCAGTCGGTCTTGATCTGTTCGAGAAGCCACTCCGTGGTTAACACGTTAAATCAAATTTTACCATCTTCAGTTTTTCGTTAAAAATGTAATACCGTTTCGTTTTGTTTTTGAGGCGACCAATGCCCGTTGTATGTGTGCATCTGACCGGTGAATCAATTACCGTTTTTCAAGCAAGTGCCAATTATCGTATATCGCAGTTCCATTGGAACATATCGTTTTGTGTGGGTGATGAAGTCCCACCTGGAAACCCGCTATAGGGGAATTTTATGTTGAGCACTCTGCCATTTTGTCGTTTCCGTTTGGAAGAATTACCCTCCGTTAGGGATTATCGTCTTATCACCGTGTCTAGAAAACCACCTGCATTAGCGCAAGTCGACCTTATTTTTACGTTCAAGAAGTCAATGACCCTTAAAGTCATTGCAACCAATTTCGATGTTAGTTACCGCCGTAAAACCAATTCAATCGCCAAGCTGTGGACCATAATGATTAAAGGTTAGTTATTTACGCCATTTAACTTTGTGTCAACAGTGCATCAAGTGTTTATACCGTCATTTTTTATATTTGTTTCGTCACTTTTGTTTGAACATTAATTTATTCAAAGTTAAAACCACGAACGCCATCTGCGGTCGTTGGACTTAACCTAGTAAGTTTGAAGAACTGTCACTTTTGAAAAATCATAAATGTCAAGTGGATATTTTATGTTGTTTAATTTAGTAAATTTTAATGTTAAGAATAGGTTTTTATACCGTCAATTTCAATGTCAAAAATATCGATATCGAGTGCACTCCATTTAGAAATTATTCCAAATTGTAAATGCTACAATTTATTTTGTTTTGTTGTTATCTTTGTGTACCGAATTATTTGTATTATATACTGTGTTCTCGTCAAGTATTATAGTGTTATTTTACCGAACTTGTGTTTGTTTCTTTTGTACTCTTTTACAGGTCCTGGTCTTGTAAAGTGAAGCGAGAGAATTGAGTTTTACCAAAGTATAACGAATTTAAGTATTCATTTTGTTTTAAAGGTTTGTACCGATCTAGTGTGCGGTACATTATTGTTCCATCTAACCTAGGACTACACTAGTGGCGCCCTCTATGTTTCAGTATCGGAAACCACCTCGATTTCGACCTTTCCGGCGCACGCAATTCAAAATTATACTATCTCGTTTGACCCAGACCTCACGGCGAGTTAGTCGGCACTTTTAGGCTTTTGCTACGGGTGTGTCGCCGAAGACGAATTTATCCGTAACAAACACCTTCCAATGCACAAATTTTGGAATGAAGAACATTGCAGAACATGCAGAACCCCAGACCGAGTAGTTTACTTTTTATCAGAAGTAAACTGAAGATCTCGTTGCAGAAGCACTGGAGGGCGTTCCACGCCCCAGACCCCGGTTTAAATAATTTATTTTTATTAAAAGTGAATTAAATATTTAAGCATATCTCAAGTTTATTAAAATTAGCTATGGCCAAGTAAATGTGTTTAATTCGTAATCCGACAATTAATTATAAACTACCTAATTATAAATTCCGTACTCCCTGGGAGGTAGATCTCTGCAACAGGAGAGTTCAGTTTACTTCTGATAAAAATAAACTACTTGATCCGGGGCTGGGAGGAAACACTCTCTAGTGCCTCTGCAACGGGAGATCTTTAGTTTACTTGTAAAATTACAATCTTCTTGAAACCTCCAGTGCTCAAATTTTGTAGACTTATTCTTCTGTAAGAAGTAAGGAGAATTATGATGAAGTACGTGAAGTGTGAAGTTAATTGTACACGATTTCCTCAGCGGTTGACCCTTGGCATAATTTTAAGTAATTAGTGTACTTTTAATATAATTAAAGTACTTTTTAAGCAATTGAATTCATTTTTCGGTGTCTTAGCTTTTTTTTTGAAGATACTTGAAGTAATTGCAGTACTTTTTATTTATTGGATGAATTTTGTAATTAGAGTACTTTTAATATAATTGAAGTACTATTAATGTAATTGAAGTACTTTTATTGCAATAGAAACACTTTTAATATAATTGAAGTGCTTTTAAGCAATTGAATTCTTTTTTCGGTGTTTTAGCTATTTTTTTTGGAGGTACTCGAAATAATTGCAATACTTTTTACTTATTGAATAATTTCAAGTAATTACAGTACTTTTAATATAATTGAAGTCCTATTAATATAATTGAAGTACTTTTAATGTAATAGATTGTGATTGAAATAGTTTTAATATAATTGAAGTGCTTTTTAAGCAATGGAATTACTTTTTGAGTGTTTTTTTAGAATTACTGAAAGTACTTTTAAGTAATTGGAGTACTTTTTAGTTATTGAACAATTTTAAGTAATTAGAGTACTTTTAATATAATTGAAGTACTTTTAATGTAATTAAAGTACTTTTAATGTAATAGAAGTACTTTTAATGTAATAGAAGTACTTTTAATGTAATAGAAGCACTTTTAACGTAATTGAAGTGCTTTTTAAGGAATTGAATTACTTTTCGGTGTTTTAACTTTTTTTTTGGAGATACTGAAAGTAATTGGAGTACTTTTTAGTTATTGAATAGTTTTAAGTAATAAGAGTACTTTTGATATAATTGAACTACTTATAATGTAATTGAGTACTTTTAATGTGTTTTTTATATAATTGAAGTGTTTTTAAGCAATTAAAGTACTTTTTCGGTGTTTTTTTGGAATCTCTGAAAGTACTTTTAAATAATTGGAGTACTTTTTAGTTATTGAATAATTTTAAGTAATTAGAGTACTTTTAATGTAATTGAAGTACCTTTAATGTAATTGAAGTGCATTTTAAGCAATTGGATTACTGTTTCGGTTTATTAACTATTTTTTGAAATTACTGGAAGTACTTTTAAGTAATTGGAGTACTTTTTAGTTATTGAATAGTTTTTAGTAATAATAGTACTTTTGATGTAATTGAACTACTTATAATGTAATTGGAGTACTTTTAATGTGTTTTTTATATAATTGAAGTGTTTTTAAGCAATTAAAGTACTTTTTCGGTGTTTTTTTGGAATCTCTGAAAGTACTTTTAAATAATTGGAGTACTTTTTAGTTATTGAATAATTTTAAGTAATTAGAGTACTTTTAATGTAATTGAAGTACCTTTAATGTAATTGAAGTGCTTTTTAAGCAATTGGATTACTGTTTCGGTGTATTAACTATTTTTTGAAATTACTGGAAGTACTTTTAAGTAATTGAAGTACTTTTTAGTTATTGATTTTTACGTATGGATTTTTTTTTTATTTTAATGAGTGTTAAAATGATTTGCAATCTTAGCATATAGGTATTCATACACTAAATAGGGATAGGGGGGGGGGAGTGTGACCGGAAGGTATACTATACCACACCCTGATGTAGTTTACAGAACCAAAGCAGTAGGATTATACAATCAGTTTTGCCTGCCCCGATCACCACGCCAAAATGTACTATTTTTTAAATAAACTCATAAAATATTGAGTACTTTTATCTTTCTCGGGAGTAAAGAAAAAGATCTTTATAATTTGTGAATACTCCCGTATCCAAAAACAGCTTGGTTAAGGAAATAGGATATATTAGACCTTTTTCCTACCAGGATTGTACAAGTTTGAGCGGCGAGCTTTTTCTAATTATTGTTCTCACTTTGTACTCGTTTGAAGCAAATACTTTATTAATAGTTTTCATAACCGGAAGGGGGGCGAGTATGAAATATACCTTCAGTAAGCCAAGCTACCTTTCAGCAACCTGAGATCAACCGAACATTAGGCGCTTTTTTTGAAAATTCAAAATTCTAAACTAGAAAACTTAGTTTAGAAATCGGGGTCTAAGGGGTATCAAATACCTTCCAGCCAATTGAAATCGTCAAAAAAACATTTGCGATCAATAATAAGGAAGAAGAACTATCTAAAACAATATAAAAAAAGATAGTGACCAGGGGGGGTTGGAAAATATGAAATATCCCCAGTATGCATTTTAATTTTCAAGAAAACTAAAGTGGTTTTACAAAGCTTCCGGGGGTACTCTACAATTCACTTCTACGATAGGTACGAGATAGAAGAAGTAATAATATAAATAGGAAAATCTAGAATTCTTATTTTATTAAGTTTCGTACAAAATTTGAAGTTTCACAATTTTTCACAACATATTTTAAAAAATTATTTTTAAGGGATGATTTATGCGTTCACCGGTACCTACTGTATGTTATTTTTATTTGTTACTTAATGTTAGCGAATCTCTTGTAGAGCGCAATGAGTTGTTCGTATACGACAAAAAAGAATATAAACTGTGGGGCATTTCTACAAAACATAGGGGTGAAACCCTTCCATAAAGCCGTTGGCCCTTCTTTGGTAACTATTTTGATCCAAGCGTCTATTATATTGGAATATTCCGGCTTTCCATCTATGTATTTCATGTTTTGGATCCTAAAATCATTAACTTGTTAAAATCAAAGTCGAGTTCGTTTTGACGTTGAAGTGGAAATTTCCATCATAGTGATGACGTTTACAAGATGGGGATGCTAGCGATATAATCCCCAGTATAATCTTTTATCGAATTTAAAAAAGAGGTACCTGGTTTTCGCGATATCTGCGGGCAAAACGAACGCCGTTGCAACTAATGCAGAAAAAAGACTGGAAGCTGTATGGCAGGTTAAGTTATCTTTCAATAAATCTAAAACAAAAAATTTGTGTTATGGAATTCCTTTGGGCTTTATCTCACCATTGCTCAAGAAGAATTCTTTTGCTTTCATGTAGCTAATCAGTTGAGCAATATTCATCATTGCAGCTCGAACACATACTGGGGTAAATCCACGAAACAAGGTTGCAGCACCTTCTTCGTTGATAATCCTCGAAAATGCGTTAAATAAACCTGTGTAGTTTCTTCTTTTTTCCGGAGGTACATTTCCGTCGGCCATCATTCTAATCATCACTACATCAGGTGGAAGACCAGCAACCCCACCAGCAACACCTGCAATAATTCCGCAGAAAGCTTTAAGGTAAACACTCGGCGGTTTTCCATCTCTAAAAATGGAAATTTATTGGGAAGCTTTTGGAAATTAAGAAAATGTTACTCGGCGAAATAATCCAGCATAACTTGGAATAAACCCACTCGTGTTCCAGTGTAGGTTGCCTGTCTCAGCACACTCGCAGTCAATCCGGAATAAAAGCCCAAAATTCCACTTGTACGATATATCTGTTTTATTATTTCGGATGTGCTGATTCGTTCTTTGCTGGAACCGGCTCCAAAAACTTGCATTCGAGTTTTTAGCAATTCCAGAGGATAACATACCAGTGTTGCTGCCACACTACGAAAAAGTGGTGATAAGCAAATATCGGTCAAAAACAAAATTTGATTTTCCCGTAAGTTGGAAAACCACATTAGCAATAAAATAAAATAACAAATACCCTCCCCCTGCTGCAGCTCCAAATTTTGCATAACTGGGAATTTCGGATGTATCGGTCATGATGAAATGTCAAACTTTTTTTAGGTTTTTGAAATGATTACAATAATAATCATTATTTCCTAGCAAATCCCAAATGTTTGAGAAAACGTCAAAGGAATGGTAAAAATTGGAATAAATGGATTCGGAAGAATCGGACGCATGGTACTTAAAACTTGCGTGGAAAAGGGAGTAGAGGTGAGTAGTAGTGAATAATAATGCCTCAATGCTGGAATCCAGATGGAATATTACCATTCAGAAATGCAGTGTTACTCCTGCCTCTCAGGTTGTTTCAATCAATGATCCTTTCATTAATGCCGATTATATGGCTTATCTACTGAAATATGATTCAACCCATGGTCAATTTTCCGGAGTGGTCAAATCGACGGGAAAATATCTGGTAGTGAATGGTAAGAATGTATGATAATAAAGATAACTTGGTTTAACATAAAATTATAGAATATCGAATCGAAACGACACAAGAAAAAGATCCCAAACAAATACCATGGAATAAATTTTGCGTAGACTACGTGGTGGAAGCTACCGGTGTGTTTACGACCTGCGAGAAAGCTGCCGTAAGTTTCATTATATTTTTGGCTTCATTGGCTGAAGTATCGCAATCATTTTTGTAGTATCACTTAGAGGGTGGTGCAAAGAGAGTCATAATAACAGCACCTTCTTCCGATGCTCCCATGTTTGTGATGGGCGTAAACCATGACAGTTACGATACAGAAATGCTGGTAGTCTCTTGTTCCAGTTGTACCACCAATTGCTTGGCTCCATTGGTCAAAATAATTCATGAACATTTTGGAATAGAGGAAGCCATAATGACGACGATACATGCGGTCACGGCATCTCAAAAGACTTTGGATGGTCCTTCGGGAAAATTTTGGAGAGATGGCAGGGGAGCTTTCCAGAATATTATTCCAAGTTCTACTGGCGCAGCCAAAGCCATTGGGAAGGTTATACCGGAATTGGATGGGAAAATAACTGGTTTGGCAATGAGAGTTCCTGTACCAACGGGTTCGGTGGTAGACTTAACGGTCAGGTAGTAATTTTGATTTTATAGAATCGAACGATTCTTTAAATTGAGTTTTAGGCTATGCAAGGAAGCTTCTTACTGTGAAATTAAAGACAGGGTGAAACAAGCAGCGGATACCTATTTGGCCGGGATTATTGGTTACACAGAAGACGATATAGTTTCTTCCGATATAATCGGGGATTGCAGGTCTTGCATTTTTGATGCGAAAGCTGGAATTCCGTTTAGCGACAAATTTGTTAAATTAATTGCTTGGTATGATAACGAAACTGGTTATTCCAATAGGGTTGTAGATTTAGTAAACTACCTCGCTTCTAGGAAACTTAGGATCAAGATATTTTATCAATAAATAAATTTTTATATAAATATATATTTTAAAACCAAAAGTTTGTCCATTTTCACTGAACGTTATGCTGCTAATTTCTAGGTCGACGCAACTATTTTCATACCTTTGCAATATGTGTGGTTTAAAAGACAGGAGGGAAGGGGCAGACAACATTTTTGACAACACTGATTTTTTGTTTTAGTTGATTCGGCAGAAGAGCGCCATAAGTTCAACTAGAATAAATATGAAGTTTAAACTAAAATATTGTAGTTATAATCCTGAAATTCTGGAATTAAATTATGTATATCGTAAAGATGGGAATGACATACATAGTTTCATGAAAATCAGTAAATTATTTTTGTCGTAATATTTGCATACTTACTGTATTTTGAATACTTTTAAAAATAAATCATTGTTTATTTAAAAAATTTATTTGTTATAATTATATTTACAATTACATTTTAAAATACAAAAAAATAATTAAAGAAATAAACTAATAGTACGTCATGAACCAAAAAAAAAAAAATGATGTGGTTCCATAAAACTGAAACAACAACGATAAATAGGCAGGCAATATAAAATGGTTTAATATTTTTGAATGGGATAAGTTTGAAAAATGAATACAAAATGGTAAAAAATTTGATCCCACTGATTAATATAATTTCAGTAGAGTACAAGAGCACCACCAGGACCTTTTCTAGGGAAGCAAAAGTATTAAAATATATTAATATAGACTACATTATTACTATTAATTTTTCTTCTTATTTTTTTATGATCGAGATTTACTGATCGGTCATTTTCCAAGAGAGTCAACTGCCTCCCCACCCCTGGTGGTGCCATGGAAGAGTAGTTTTAACTCGCGCACTATGCGACTAACTATTTCACTACTTAGAGAATCTTAGAAGAGATATGATGTTAGGAAAAATAGAAAAAAATAAGTTCCTTTAATTGCACATGCTGCAATATCAAGCTAAGCCGATGATACTTGTCGTCTATGTCCAAAAAATGCTTATTACAGTGGCACTACCACTATAGGTAACTATATCATACCATAAAATGGTATTAAATACTTTTTTGTTCTATTATCTACCCAAATTGATAAGACGTACTGGAAAGCTAATCAATGTGATTATTATAAAAATTTACAGCTCCAATGGGAACTGCTCAATTTCTTCAATACTGTTGGTCGTTTTTGTCACATGTGGCTTTGGCTGCCGTTTGACGTTCGACTTATTGCGTTTCTGCTTTTTTTCATTTGTGGGAGC
This sequence comes from Lycocerus yunnanus, assembly GCA_036346125.1. Taxonomy (NCBI): domain Eukaryota; kingdom Metazoa; phylum Arthropoda; class Insecta; order Coleoptera; family Cantharidae; genus Lycocerus; species Lycocerus yunnanus. The sequence continues at coordinate 7,433,516 of JARFIX010000052.1, forward strand.
AATGATTCCATTTTTGGGCGCAATAATTCCATTTTTGGGCGAACGTTTCTGGAGTGCGTCTGGAATCTCCCACGATGGAGGAGTTCTCGATAGAGGTGAATTGCGCATGTTAAGCAAGAAAGCTCTCTCATACACGATGCGAGTTCCTGAAAATAAAAACAACGGTTAATTTAAAAAAAGAGGTTAAGGCGCTATAATAAGAAACTAGCGTGGTAGTTGGGTTCTCTCGGAGGGTTGACCACCTAGTATATTTGGTGTACATAATTTTGTAAATGATTTGCAATTGTTAGCAAATTTCTGCAATTGTTTGCAAATTTTGCAAATGTATGTAAATTTTGCAAATGACTGTAAATCTGTGCAAATGTCTGAAATTGTTTACAAATATCTGTGTAAAGTTTTGCAATTGTTTGCAAATTTTTGCAAACAATTGTAAATGCAAATTTTGGTGAATTTTTGACATTGGGTATTTCTAGTACTATAAAACCCAAACCTACGTGCGACCTTCGGCCGCACAACCTTGACATTTCACATTCAGAACAATTCTGGTAGAAAAAGCCTCCGAGGCGTTTGCAATAGCGCGGTTCTAGACCGTAGCCTCACTTGCCCCTCCCCTTTGTACTAGTGTTACATAAAGGGTGTCCCAACAAGAACGCAAGGTTTAAATTTGGCGCCATTCGAAGTGTCATTGTTTGACATTTGAACAATTGTTATTGTTTGCTAGTAGAAGGTACGAGGTTAGTAAAATGGAGCGCTACACGGTTGAACAACGCATTCTCATTGTGAAATTGTTTTACCAAAATGGTGAAAGTTTTGCGGCTACAGTTCGCAAATTGCGATCAATTTGGGGTCACAATAATGCCCCAAAAGAGTCAACTGTAAAGAGATTAATGGATAAATTTGCCAAAACTGGGTCTGTTAGTGATGTAAAGACAACAACGCGCCTTCGACCAGGTCGATCGCCCGAAAATGTCGCAGCTGTACGTGATGATGTCGCTCAAACTCCAACCACCTCAATTCGACACCGAGCTCAGCAAATTGGTGTCTCCAAATCCACTATGCAGCGAATTTTGACGAAAGATTTGCATCTTCATGCATACAAAGTTCAATTGACTCAGGAACTGAAGCCAGCTGACCATGGACAGCGAAGGAGTTCGTTAATTGGGTATTGGGGAGACAACATGAAAATGCTGATTTTGTCGATAAAATCATCTTCAGTGACGAGGCCCATTTTCATCTTGATGGCTTCGTCAATAGGCAGAATTGTCGCATTTGGGTGAGGAAAATCCTCGAGTGATTCACGAGAAGCAAATGCATCCTCAACGTGTCACTGTGTGGTGTGGATTTTGGGCTGGAGGAATCATTGGACCTTTTTTTTGAAAATGGGGCAGGTCAAGCGCAAACAGTCAATGGTGTTCGGTATCGTGAAATGATAACCAGTTTTTTCGTGCCTAGAATTGAAGAAATGAATGTGGAGGGCATGTGGTTTCAACAAGACGGCGCCACATGTCATACAGCCAGAGAAACAATTCAATTGCTGCATCAGTCATTTCCCGATCGTGTTATTTCGCGTTTTGGAGACCAGAATTGGCCGTCTAGATCGTGCGACTTAACACCATTAGACTTTTTTCTTTGGGGTTTTTTGAAGTCTATGGTTTACGCGAATAAGCCGACGACGACTCAAGCCTTAAAAGAGGAAATTGGACGCTGCATTAATGAAATACCGCAGCATTTATGCAAAACGGTCATTGCAAATTTCATTAAAAGATCGCGTGTGTGCCAGCAAAGCCGCGGCGGCCATCTGCCCGATATATTGTTCCATACATAACCTCATTCTGTCTACTTTACGATATAATAAAGTTTCACGATTTTTTTTTTAAATATCTGTGTTTTATTTACAATTTAAATCTTGCGTTCCTGTTGGGACACCCTTTATAAATTGAGTCTAGAGATTATCCACGTACAAATTTTCTATTAGACATTCTCATCAGATTACAGGCGTGCAGTTATATTGCTGGTAGATGAGTGTCACATTTGAGATCATCACGTTTCACCCCCCCCCCCCCATAAACTACTTGGCAAGGTGGTAATGTAAAATTACAAGAATTCCCCGAAGGATAACAAAGTTGTTTGATAAACTATTTCAAAAAACTCAATATAGGACCGGGGGAAGGGTGAAAATCAGGTACAATTAATCTTAAAAATATAAATGCCGCCTCTGTAATTTTCGTCTTTTTTCTGATTGGCCGGTTTCTACAATTTTACGAATTTTACACCTAATTTCTATTTGTACATACAAAAATATCATTAAATTATGTTTTTCTAAAATAATTTATTTGCAAATCTAAAAATTCCTACATTTCATAAAACAACAATCAATAATATCTCGTAACTGCTATACCAACACTCTCCTTTTTTTCACTTCTATTACGGCGTCCATTGCCCGAATTTTTTCTTTTGGAATTGACCGAATTGTTATAATTTTTGAGCGACAAATTAAACATCGAGTAATCTGGATTTTTGGTCACATTTTCAACTACATTCAAAAATTTCGGCAAACGCTTCCGTAGATTTTCTAAATCCAAAGTGGAATACGTTTCCAGTATCATTAAATTCTTACACTTGTTTGGCCCTTGGTAAATGTCAAACTGGAAGTACTGATTATTCACAAGAAAACACCTTCTAGTTTTATACACCGTAAAGTGCGAACTGTCCTTTAGGGTTAGCAAATTATTGTAATCGCGAGCTTTTAACTGAGTCCGAACTTCGATCACTTGGTTATTCGACGCAGTTTTCCTCACGGTATGAACGAAACTAAATTCATCGTTTTGCCCCCTTTTCCGCAACCTAACTTGATTGGGGTGTTCACATTTGAGATAATCGTGCGTTACTTCAAAATCTTGAAAAGATTCAAACACTGAATCGTCCGGCAACGGTCCCTCAACCAAAAACTTGTACTTCTCCGAATTGGGAAGCAGCCGATCGCTTGTATCGATGAACAAGTTTTTACACACAGCTCCGATCATTCTCCTGATTTTGCCTTCGAATTCGGTCGAATTGTCGATTACGTCCACGTATGGGTGGCCGATCCAAGCCCCCGCGGCGTTTCTATCCAATATTCTGGCCAGTTCCACGCCTTCGGAACGGCAAGAGTGGCTTTCGGTGGAATAAAAATCTTCGGCACCGTTAGCTGCGGATACCATGTGAACGATTTGGTCGTACCTGTTATCTCGCAGATCCACGTTGGTTAAATTGTGCTTTTGGAGCGTTCGCTTCAATCCTCACTCTTGCTGAAGGCGGACGGATCCATAGCTCCTCGATCGCATATAACCAAACAATTGCACTTGAAAGTATTCGCCAACTGGAAAAACGTGTCTTCGATTTTAAGCATCGTAATGAGTAAATTTTCTTGAAACTTGTTGGCTTCTTCCTGGTCAAGATCCACAAATTTCACTCCACCGCTAAGCAAAATAGAAGCAGTTTCGGGAACGCAAAACCTTCCAACCCAAGTTTTCAAAGAAGGTCGAAAGTCGAGCTTGTCCGGTCGTTTTTCCACCACATGGACCTCCCGTGAGCACGAGTTTGTAAACTTTGTAACTAACATCGTGGTCCATTTTTAGCAAATTAATTCTACAAATGAATGGAAATTGCGTTACATTAGAAAATATGCAAAATTTTCAAATTACTTACATAATTTATATTAAGTACGTTTGTTACAACGAATTTAAGCAGCACAATAAGAAATATTTCGAAGGGTTCGGTTACACTATAACAACTGTATTTTTAATTTTTTCAGGTAGAGGTACCTTGCAGGAAAAATAATTTGAATTTAATACCTGGCGGCTTACAGAAGCCCAACATAATAATATTGCCTTCCACCAATTGAATTGGTAGTTTTAGAAATTATTTCAGCTAAATTTAAAATTTGAATTTTAAAGTTGGTAAAAATGCCAGTGGTTTCAAAAACCTTTGAAGAGATCAGACATCTTCATTAGGGGAGGAAGTCTGTGTGCGTGGGAAAAATATCAAGTGCCCAAGCAAAATTAATTTTGTACGTGTTAATTTATTTGAACTAAATTTAGTCATTCAAAATTACCACCTGGAGCGTTTTTCTATTTTGGTTTATTGGCTTGCTGCAAACAGACCGAGTAAAACAAGTTAATGTTAGTGCCAATTTAATTAACATCGATTAAGACACTAATGCGTTAATGGCGGATTATTATTATTATATTTTTATATTAATCGTATTTTGCAGTGGCGCTGCTAAGTGTGGGTTAGAAAGGGTTTAGCATCCTGAAAAAATGTTCAAACTTTACAATATATAAATTTAAAATACTATAGCGTGTATAGAAAATGATATTGCCGATACTTGCCCGATACATTGGGCAATGATATTTTAGGCCAATATAATGGTTGGTCCAAATAGGCGAAGTACTTCGATATTATTTTCTTAGTTTAGTTCTTTATAATTTGGACTGCTCAAATAATCAGCACTGCAGACTTAATGTAATATAAAAGAGTGATGATTATGAAGAACAGCATATCAGCAGATATCTGATAAGTTCTACAACTTCTTCAGAAAGTAATTTAAAAAGGTAGACATTATTTCGCAGTGGCGTATTTAAAACTCATATTGGGGAGAACAAACCAGATTATTTTCAGATTCTTTAATCCCTTTCGCCACATAAAAAATAACACAAAATCTAAAACCAAAAATGAAAAAATTCAAAAATTTTTTTTAAAACTGCGTGGTAAATATTAGTAAAAATTAAATAACTCGTTTACGAGTGAACTATTCTATAACATCAAAAATTGTAAAACTTTTGATTAGTTAAACATCTTCACGTGGAAAAGTGAAAATTTTCGCTTGCCACCTAAATCATGCTACTTTAATTTCTGCAGTTTGGTATTTTTAATAATTTCAATCAGCATAAGAAAAGATTTTCAAAAATAAGGTATCTAAATAGTCTGGTGCATTTTACAAAAATTAAAACCCTGATTTAGTGATCATGTACTTCTTTAATATTATCTAATGATCATAGAAAGAAAAGTAAAGTATTAATCGTTTTCTTCAGGATTGAGTACAACCTTCAAATCAATTTACAAACATGTAATCTTCTGAATTTCCCATGGAGTATTTCAATTCCAGTTCCCCAGTCCATTTCATAAAGCAAATTTTAAGATTTTAAAAAATAACTTAATTTGTCCTCACAAAAGTAATAACGTGCGATTTCTGGAAATCCATTTCGTCATAGCATCATGAAAAATTTCGTAAATTATTTTATTAAAATTTTGACATTTAAAGAAATACTGTATCAACTTAACTTTACAACTTTTGGATATTTAGTTCCCAAGAGCAGTACAAACCACGTTCTGCTATTAATAAAAGCCTAAATTTATAATTTGGTAATTTGAAAAAAATTAAGGTATTCTTGGCTATTTAAAATTGTCCAATAGAGATTAAAAACCTTTAATTCAAATTACGAGTGACAAAATTTGCAGAAAAAATCAGGAAAAGGATTTTATTTTAGGTAAATAAATTTTACCCACATAAGAACTTATATTCATTCCACATCCTAGGCAGCTTCTAATCACTCCTGCATTTTACTATAAAACGGCCATCAAAATTTTGAGATTTTGAAAAAACAATTAACTTTAAATTTGTGCTTTTGTAGTCGAATAAAAAGTTGAAATAATCGCTTTATCGATTGCTGCTAATCTATTTCGATGTTATAAGTGCATTCGCTAGAAAGAATTCACGGTAAAAGCTATTTTGATTATTAGAGCATTTAAAGTGAAAGCATTCGATTTCACCCCCTAAACACTTTGAAGCAACTTTTGAGCTACTTCCTGACGTTTGCCCCACCTCAGGCATCACTTTCTGAACTCTTCACGTTCCCCCGCGTCGATTTTACTAATAAAACGGCCATCGAAAATTTTGAGATTTTTGAAAAAACAAAGGTTAACCCTTTGAAATTTTCGTGCTTTTTTGTAGTCGAAAAAAAGTTGAAATAAACTAGCTTTATCGATTGCTGCTAATCTATTTCGATGTTATAAGTGCATTCGCTAGAAAGAATTCACGGTAAAAGCTATTTTGATTATTAGAGCATTTAAAGTGAAAACATTCGATTTCACCCCCTAAACACTTTGAAGCAACTTTTGAGCTACTTCCTGACGTTTGCCCCACCTCAGGCAGCACTTTCTGAACTCTCCACGTTCCCCTGCGTCGATTTTACTAATAAAACGGCCATCGAAAATTTTGAGATTTTTGAAAAAACAAAGGTTAACCCTTTGAAATTTTCGTGCTTTTTGTAGTCGAAAAAAAGTTGAAATATACTCGCTTTATCAATTGCTGCTAATCTATTTCGATGTTATAAGTGCATTCGCTAGAAAGAATTCACGGTAAAAGCTATTTTGATTATTAGGAGCATTTAAAGTGAAAACATTCGATTTCACCCCCTAAACACTTTGAAGCAACTTTTGAGCTACTTCCTGACGTTTGCCCCACCTCAGGCAGCACTTTCTGAACTCTCCACGTTCCCCTGCGTCGATTTTACTAATAAAACGGCCATCGAAAATTTTGACATTTTTAAAAAACAAAGGGTCCCCCCTTTGAACCTTTGAATTTTTCGTGCTTTTTTGTAGTCGAAAAAAAAAGTTGAAATAAACTCGCTTTATCGATTGCTGCTAATCTATTTCGATGTTATAAGTGCATTCGCTAGAAAGAATTCACGGTAAAAGCTATTTTGATTATTAGAGCATTTAAAGTGAAAACATTCGATTTCACCCCCTAAACACTTTGAAGCAACTTTTGAGCTACTTCCTGACGTTTGCCCCACCTCAGGCAGCACTTTCTGAACTCTCCACGTTCCCCTGCGTCGATTTTACTAATAAAACGGCCATCGAAAATTTTGAGATTTTTGAAAAAAACAAAGGTTAACCCCTTTGAAATTTTCGTGCTTTTTTGTAGTCGAAAAAAAAAGTTGAAATAAACTCGCTTTATCGATTGCTGCTAATCTATTTCGATGTTATAAGTGCATTCGCGTAGAAAGAATTCACGGTAAAAGCTATTTTGATTATTAGAGCATTTAAAGTGAAAACATTCGATTTCACCCCCTAAACACTTTGAAGCAACTTTTGAGCTACTTCCTGACGTTTGCCCCACCTCGGGCAGCACTTTCTGAACTCTCCACGTTCCCCTGCGTCGATTTTACTAATAAAACGGCCATCGAAAATTTTGAGATTTTTGAAAAAAACAAAGGTTAACCCCTTTGAAATTTTCGTGCTTTTTTGTAGTCGAAAAAAAAAGTTGAAATAAACTCGCTTTATCGATTGCTGCTAATCTATTTCGATGTTATAAGTGCATTCGCGTAGAAAGAATTCACGGTAAAAGCTATTTTGATTATTAGAGCATTTAAAGTGAAAACATTCGATTTCACCCCCTAAACACTTTGAAGCAACTTTTGAGCTACTTCCTGACGTTTGCCCCACCTCAGGCAGCACTTTCCGAACTCTCCACGTTCCCCTGCGTCGATTTTACTAATAAAACGGCCATCGAAAATTTTGACATTTTAAAAAGAAAAAACCAAGGGTCCCCCTTTGAACCTTTGAAATTTTCGTGCTTTTTTGTAGTCGAAAAAAGTTGAAATAAACTCGCTTTATCGATTGCTGCTAATCTATTTCGATGTTATAAGTGCATTCGCATAAAAAGAATTTACGGTAAAAAGCTATTTTGATTATTAGGAGCATTTAAAGTGAAAACATTCGATTTCACCCCCTAAACACTTTGAAGCAACTTTTGAGCTACTTCCTGACGTTTGCCCCACCTCAGGCAGCACTTTCTGAACTCTCCACGTTCCCCTGCGTCGATTTTACTAATAAAACGGCCATCGAAAATTTTGAGATTTTTGAAAAAATCAAAGGTTAACCCTTGGAAAATTTCGGGCTTTTTGTAGTCGAAAAAAAGTTGAAATAAACTCGCTTTATCGATTGCTGCTAATCTATTTCGATGTTATAAGTGCATTCGCTAGAAAGAATTCACGGTAAAAGCTATTTTGATTATTAGGAGCATTTAAAGTGAAACATTCGATTTCACCCCTAAACACTTTGAAGCAACTTTTGAGCTACTTCCTGACGTTTGCCCCACCTCAGGCAGCACTTTCTGAACTCTCCACGTTCCCCTGCGTCGATTTTACTAATAAAACGGCCATCGAAAATTTTGACATTTAAAATAAAAAAACCAAGGTTGAACCTTTGAAATTTTCGTGCTTTTTTGTAGTCGAAACAAAAAGTTGAAATAAACTAGCTTTATCGATTTCTGCTAATCTATTTCGATGTTATAAGTGCATTCGCATAGAAAGAATTCACGGTAAAAGCTATTTTGATTATTAGAGCATTTAAAGTGAAAACATTCGATTTCACCCCCTAAACACTTTGAAGCAACTTTTGAGCTACTTCCTGACGTTTGCCCCACCTCAGGCAGCACTTTCTGAACTCTCCACGTTCCCCTGCGTCGATTTTACTAATAAAACGGCCATCGAAAATTTTGACATTTTTAAAAAACAAAGGTTAACCCTTTGAAATTTTCGTGCTTTTTTGTAGTCGAAAAAAAGTTGAAATAAACTCGCTTTATCGATTGCTGCTAATCTATTTCGATGTTATAAGTGCATTCGCGTAGAAAGAATTCACGGTAAAAGCTATTTTGATTATTAGAGCATTTAAAGTGAAAACATTCGATTTCACCCCTAACACTTTGAAGCAACTTTTGAGCTACTTCCTGACGTTTGCCCCACCTCAGGCAGCACTTTCTGAACTCTCCACGTTCCCCTGCGTCGATTTTACTAATAAAACGGCCATCGAAAATTTTGAGATTTTGAAAAAATCAAAGGTTAACCCTTTGAAATTTTCGTGCTTTTTTGTAGTCGAAAAAAAGTTGAAATAAACTCGCTTTATCGATTGCTGCTAATCTATTTCGATGTTTTCACCGTAAAAGAATTCACGGTAAAAGCTATTTTGATTATTAGAGCATTTAAAGTGAAAATATTCGATTTCACCCCTAACACTTTGAAGCAACTTTTGAGCTACTTCCTGACGTTTGCCCCACCTCAGGAAGCATTTTCCGAACTCTCCACGTTCCCCTGCGTCGATTTTACTAATAAAACGGCCATCGAAAATTTTGAGATTTTTGAAAAAACAAAGGTTAACCCTTTGAAATTTTCGTGCTTTTTTGTAGTCGAAAAAAAAAGTTGAAATAAACTCGCTTTCTCGATTGCTGCTAATCTATTTCGATGTTATAAGTGCATTCGCATAGAAAGAATTCACGGTAAAAGCTATTTTGATTATTAGGAGCATTTAAAAATATTGGTCAATTTTGCAAATATGTAAATTTTTCAAATCCTGCACGTTTTGGAAATTTTGTAAATCTTGCAAATCGTCTGAATTTTACTAAATACTGTCAATTTTGCAGTATTTTGCAAATTTTTAAATACAAATTTTGGTGAACAATTTTGGTCAGTGATAACCCCCAGGTTCTCTCAGATTCGCCTAATCTATTCGATTTTAGTACTAAAACCAAATATGATTTTGGCTGACAATTGAAATTTCATTACAATTCAGTGAAGCCTAGTTTACAATACCTTCTAGACCGGAACCTCACTTGCCCTTCGTACCATGTTACTATAAATTGATCTAGAAATCGTCAAATTTCTATTAGACATTCTCATCAGATTACTGGCATGCATTAATTGCTGGTAGATGAATGTCCATTTGAGATCATCACGTTTCACCATAAACTACTTGCAAGGTGGTAATGTATTACGAGATTCGAAGGATAACAAAGTTGTTTGATCAACTATTTCAAAAACTCAATATAGGACCGGGGAGGGGAAAATCAGGTACAATCAATCTTAAAATATAAATGCCGCCTCTGTAATTTTGTCTTTTTTCTGATTGGCCGGTTCTACAATTTTACGAATTTTACACCTAAATTCTATTTGTACATACAAAAATATCACTAAATTATGTTTTCTAAAATAATTTATTTGCAAATCTAAAATTGCTACATTTCATAAAACAACAATCAATAATATCTCGTAACTGCAATACCAACACTCTCCTTTTTTCACTTCTATTACGGCGTCCATTGGCCGAATTTTTCTTTTGGAATTTACTGAATTGTTATAATTTTTGAGCGCCAAATTGAACATCTAGTAATCCGGGTTTTCGGTCACATTTTGAACTACATTCAAAGATTTTAGTAAACTCTTTCGTACATTTTCTAAATACAAAGTGGAATATGTTCCGAATATCATCAAAATTTTACACTTGTTTGGCCCTTGGTAAATGTCAAACTGGAAGTACTGATTATTCACAAGAAAACACCTTCTAGTTTTATACACCGTAAAGTGCGAACCGTCCTTTAGGGTTAGCAAATTATTGTAATCGCGAGCAGTTAACTGAGTCCGAACTTCGATCACTTGGTTATTCGACGCAGTTTTCCTCACGGTATGAACGAAACTAAATTCATCGTTTTGCCCCCTTTTCCGCAACCTAACTTGATTGGGGTGTTCACATTTGAGATAATCGTGCGTTACTTCAAAATCTTGAAAAGATTCAAACACTGAATCGTCCGGCAACGGTCCCTCAACCAAAAACTTGTACTTCTCCGAATTGGGAAGCAACCGATCGCTGGTATCGATGAACAAGTTTTTACACACAGCCCGATCATTCTCCTGATTTTGCCTTCGAATTCGGTCGAATTATCGATTACGTCCACGTATGGGTGGCCGATCCAAGCCCCCGCGGCGTTTCTATCCAATATCCTGGCCAGTTCCACGCCTTCGGAACGGCAAGAGTGGCTTTCGGTGGAATAAAAATCTTCGGCACCGTTAGCTGCGGATACCATGTGAACGATTTGGTCGTACCTGTTATCTCGCAGATCCACATTGGTTAAATTGTGCTTTTGGAGCGTTCGCTTCCAATCCTCACTCTTGCTGAAGGCGGACGGATCCATAGCTCCTCGATCGCATATAACCAAACAGTTGCACTTGAAAGTATTCGCCAACTGGAAAAACGTGTCTTCGATTTTAAGCATCGTAATGAGTAAATTTTCTTGAAACTTGTTGGCTTCTTCCTGGTCAAGATCCACAAATTTCACTCCACCGCTAAGCAAAATAGAAGCGGTTTCGGGAACGCAAAACCTTCCAACCCAAGTTTTCAAAGAAGGTCGAAAGTCGAGCTTGTCCGGTCGTTTTTCCACCACATGGACCTCCCGTGAGCACGAGTTTGTAAACTTTGTAACTAACATCGTGGTCCATTTTTAGCAAATTAATTCTACAAATGAATGGAAATTGCGTTACATTAGAAAATATGCAAAATTTTCAAATTACTTACATAATTTATATTAAGTACGTTTGTTACAACGAATTTAAGCAGCACAATAAGAAATATTTCGAAGGGTTCGGTTACACTATAACAACTGTATTTTTAATTTTTTCAGGTAGAGGTACCTTGCAGGGAAAAATAATTTGAATTTAATACCTGGCGGCTTACAGAAGCCCAACCTAATAATATTGCCTTCCCCACCAATTGAATTGGTAGTTTTAGAAATTATTTCGGCTAAATTTAAAATTTGAATTTTAAAGTTGGTAAAAATGCCAGTGGTTTCAAAAACACCTTTGAAGAGATCACACATCTTCATTCGGGGGGGAAGTCTCTGTGTGTGCGAAAAATATCAAGTGCCCAAGCAAAAATTAATTTTGTACGTGTTAATTTATTTGAACTAAATTTAGTCATTCAAAATTACCACCTGGAGCGTTTTTTCTATTTTGGTTTATTGGCTTTGCTGCAAACAGACCGAGTAAAAACAAGTTAATGTTAGTACCAATTTAATTAACATCGATTAAGACACTAATGCGTTAATGGCGGATTATTATTATTATATTTTTATATTAATCGTATTTTGCAGTGACGCTGCTAAGTGTGAGTTAGAATGGGTTTAGCACCCTGAAAAACTGTTCAAACAATATATAAATTTAAAATACTATAGCGTGTATAGAAAATACGATATTGCCCGATACATTGGGCAATGATATTTTAGGCCAATATAATGGTTGGTCCAAATAGGCGAAATTTGGACTGCTCAAATAACCAGCACTGCAGAATTAACCGGATATATACCTAATGTAATATAAAAGAGTGACGATTACGAAGGACGGCATATCAGCAGATATCTGATAAGTTCTACAACTTCTTCAGAAAGTAATTTAAAAAGGTAGACATTATTTCGCAGTGGCGTATTTAAAAGTTCATATGGGGGGGGGGACAAACCAGATTAATATTCAGATTCTCGTTAATCTTATTTCAATTTTAAAACTGCGTGGTAAATATTATTTTTATCGCGAAGGGCTTCAGTAACACAATCTGAGTCATCCTGGGGGAAGAGAGGGAAGAATTGCTCCCTTGCCACCCCTAAACACGCCACTGTTATTTTGGTGTTTTATGTGTAATTTTTGAATAATTTCAATCAGCAACAGCGCAAAAATGCGAAATAGGTGACAGATGCAATGTTTACAGAATTAAAAACCCCTGGATGTAGTGACAGAACGAAATCACTAAGATCATAGAGAAGAAAAAGTAAGGTTATACAATTCGTTTTATCGTAGTGGTCACAACCTTCAAATTCAATTGTTTTTTAAATCAATTCATGAAATATTGGGTATTTATGTTCATCTCAGCGATTAAAGAAAAGATCTTCAAAATTATGGGTACTCCCTCCCAAAAGTCTGGGTGCGATTTTCGGGAAATCTCCCCGATTTTGTGCAGCCATGTGCTTTTTCTAATTATTATTCTCATTTTGTACTCATTTGAAGAAAATACTGTATCAAATAGTTTTCGTTACGGGGGGGGGGGAGAATTTATGGAGTAAACCCTCGGTAAACCCAATTTACTAAACATGGTTTTAAAAAATTAGTATTATTTCACATTATCAAGTTCCACTGGCCGATTCAAAATTAAATTACAAAACTAAGAGTCCCAAAACAGAAAACAGACCGGGGAGTCTGGGGGTCACATTAACCCCCGTAACGCACAATATTTTTATTAATTTAGCGTCAAAATAAAACAATTTTTTTTCTTGCCGAAAACGATAACTTAACTTTATTTTGCATTATTTTATGTAAAAAAATAAGCAAAGTAAAAGAAATACGATCCATTATGTACCTAAATTATTATACAGGGTGTTTGGTAAACATGCGACAAAAATTCAGGTTATTCCTTGGCCTATTCTAAGAATATTTTGTCCTATGATGATTTCTGAAAAACCCTTTGTTTCGAAGATACAGGGTGAACAAAATTTGCGAAATTATTATAGGACAAAATATTCTTATAATACGCCAAGGAATAACCCTGAATTTTGCCGCATGTTTACCAAACACTCCTGCTATCGCTCCTAGCGATCAATAGAACATAAAAATGCAGTTACGGGGGGTCTGGAAAATATGAAATATTCTTAAGTATATGTGTTATAATTTCCAAGAAAATTAAAGCGATTTCATACAGCTTCTACAAAATTTGTAAACATTGAATATTCTGCCTGGGGTATTCCATACCCCCAGACTCCCCGGACCAGGCAGTTTATTTTTATCGCAAATAGATTAGGTACAGCTTTTAGAATATCTGTTTGGGCGTTGCTATGGTAACGTGACCTTTTCAGCCACGTCACATCAATGATTAATGGAAAATCTTTCAGAAGTCTAAAAAGCTTCACCCATAAGCTTTTCGATAAACGGCAGCAAGTGGAAATTGAACCTAATCGAAGTAGGCTTTCGGGAAACGTTCACCTCTGAAAAAATGGGGTTTGAATTTCAGTGACTCTTCAGTGCCTCGGTTCGGATTCCACGTTCAACTCAAGGTCCTGCCTGATCGGCATTGCAAAAAAAACATAATTTTGTTCCCCCAAAAATTGCAAGACAATGTCTGTATTGTAATTATGTTTTTTGTATTTTTGCACACTTTTGGGGATGAAAGCTGCCAGTGATCAAAACACAGAAAATTTGTGCCCAAGAAAACTATTTCTTGACCAAGGATGGACTAAAAAGCACTCGCTATCAGCTTAAAAAATTTATGCATTCTCTCAAAGCTTAAGTTAATCCGTCGAAATGTTTTTAAGTTGAGCATTTTTAATGTTTTAAAATTTATATGAAATGATTGTTATATATATACAAATACAGTAAAACCTGTTTTTATGCGGTGTTTTGAAGCGGTTTTTATATGGGCAATTGTTTATGAGCGATTTTTTCTGTTTTTGTGCGATATATCAAAAAATTTCATCAAATGTACTATGGCTTAAATAAAAATTAAAATATTTTTTAAGGGCTTCCTTTTATGCGGTCCCTATCCTTCGCATAAAAACAAGTTTGAGTGTCCCGTGGGGCTGGTACAGTGTAGCCGATAATTTAACCCCCTTCCCGTAATTTGAGTAAAGCGTTTGTCAAAACGACCCGGAGCCGCCGTAGTGGAAGGTGTGGAAGGACGGTTTTGACAAACGCAACCACGCAAATCTCGGATCCACCCTAAAATCTAAAATAAATAGTCAATAGGAAAAAGTTGAAACCACATTATCAATATTGTGACAGATTCCCTTTTTTATAATTAAGACAGTTTAAAGAGTGATCCAGCGGTCAAGCTTTGGTTAACTGTTAAGTGAAATTACCGGGGACAAAATTACTGCAAAACATGCAAAACGGAGGTACGAAAGCTGTATTGAAAATAGCACTGGCGGCTTTTTATGTGTGCTAGGTGTGACTGTTAAAATGTCTTAGAAATGAGCATTAAAATGATTTAAATTTAAATCACCAATTTCAATAGCCCAAACTAAAAAACATCGTTTTAGAGACTGGGGGGGGGTCCTCAGCCACAATCAAATTGTATTAGACATATTTACGAACTTATGGACTTCAATATGAAGTGATTATTGGCGCAATTTTTAAATCAACATAAAAAGCAAGATGGTCAGAGGAGGGGGTGAAATACCCTTAGTAGTACACATGATACAATAATATACAGGATAATTATGATATATCGGAGTTCTATTTTGGTAATTTTTGCGCACGACGTCACGTGGCTAGTGATATTCTGCGCAATAACATATCTTGAACCAATGATATGAGAGATGCAAATTCCATTTGGGTAATTGGTGCGCATATACGTCACGTGGTTAGTGCATAATCTGCGTAATAGAATATCTTGTTATTACTGTATGTATCTCGTATGTATGTCATCGTTCCCAAAACAATCGTAAAACAACTGCATAATTTGTAAACATTTACCCCCCCCCTCTTCGGTCTATACAGTTTCTTTTTTATCAGAAAAGAAAAAAATCAGAAATGAATCCATAAGCATCATGAATAGAAAAGTCATTTTAAAATTTTAAGTAAATCCGTCGAAATGACTTAAAAATTTGGCATTAAAATTTACATAAAATGATTGTTATATACAGGGTGTCCCCGTGATCGTAGAGAACTTTTGAGGTGGTAATACAGGATACTTTTCTAAGACAAATTTTCAAATAAAATTTTTGTCCAAGTCGAAACCCTTGGGGTAACCCCTTTTTAAAGCAATTTTTTGAATTTCTGCCTTTAAACGGCCATATCCACGTAACTATTGATTTTATGGTATTAATAGATTAGTGATTTTTTAAAGACAATTTACTTATCTACAAATTAGTTTATAACCTCCAATTGTCTAGGATGACCGGATTTTGAGTTATGAATTAAATTAAAAGAATAAATGTAAAAAAAATTCCAAGTTATATATTTTTGTTTTCGTGTGCAAACCCTGTATCTTTTAAACTAAACTACTTACAAAAAAACAAACTCGTAGTCGTTCGTGAAGATGAACAAAATGCGAACGCTAAAAAAATCTTATATTTGAGTACAATACTTAAGTTGCATGCAGAACAAACTTAAAAAATTCTTAAATCTAAGATTTTTTAGCGCTCGCATTTTGTTCGTCTTTACGAACGACTACGAGTATTGTTTTGACGTAAGAATTATAAATTATATTGATACAAAATAATTAATGTATTGCTTTTATGTTGTATAATTCAAACATTTTTATTAGCGGTGCTACTTTCTGAAACTTCCAATAGCCTGAACTAGAAAACCAAATTTTAGAAATTTAATTTTCAACTCTCAAATTGTATTAGACATACATATTTGCGTACTTACGGCATTCAGTATTTTTAAAACAGTGGCGTCTTTAAAAAATTCCTATGGGGGGGGCAGAACAGATTATTTTTAGAATCTCGTTAATCCATTCGTGCGCGTCCGTTGTAAAGAGATGTTGACAAATTCCAAAAAATCAAAAATGCAAGATTGTGGCCCGGGGTCTGGGTGGAGGAATATGAAGGATATGTCTTCGTTCCCAAAAAAAAATTGTGGCACCCCAGACCCCGCGGTCTATGCTATAGTCTATTTGCACGTTTATTTGTGGGGATGAAAGCTACTGGTGAAAGAAAAATAAGTACACAAAGGTTAGTAACATCTACAATTTAGGGTGGTTGAATATAGGAATTGGCAGAATACCAGATGCCGGTTTTCTTAAATAAAACAATGTTGGGAGTGATGCCAAAATATGCAAGCGGAATGGTATTTTGATGAAAATCATAATTATAACAAAAGTTCTAAATTCCAATAATAATAAAAGTGCTTTTGTATTGTTGTTTTGTAAACATTCAATTATAGAATACTAAACCATTAAATTTTAAATGCATAATTATTATTATTACAAACTCAAAACAAAATTTTTTAAAGTATAATTACACTTTAACCCTCCCCCTCTCCTTGTATAATAGCTAATTACACACCGTCACTGTACAAATATATTCACCCTCAGTATATTAATTTAACTTTCAATCCGGTAAAACCGAAATATTTCAATTTTGTATTTCCCCCCCCCCTCGTTTCCAAAAGGTTTGTTACTGTAAACGCAATAGTTTTCTTTGGTGTGAAATAAATTTCTATTTATATCATTATCTATGCACTCAGCAGGAAGCCACAAGCCTGCACAACCCGAAATACTAAGTGCAAGGCTTCACGTCAAAGTGCATGGTCCGGCTGAGATGTTATTTACAAAGCAGAAGCCGTAATTAGGTCGACGGAATTGATTGGAGTAGACCCAGTGTTCGCTTAGGAGTTGGCACAAAAATTCTTGTGTATTATAAAATAATGTAAACAAATTATCTTATCTGACATTAACAAAATGCGCATAAATTCACACACAAATAACAAAAAAATCGTACGATCGTGATTCAACATAGCCAAATGTTGCGATTCGTTCATCTAATGGGTGGGCGACATTGAAATTATTTTCAAGGTCGATTATATATTCGGCACGTGTAGTCTTGTTTTTTGGTTAAATAACTTAAATTTTATAATCGGATTACGTCAGGGAATAATGACCTCTATGGTCTCGCTCATTTATGCAATTACCCATAGTAACGCAATATAAATCATCTGCCCATTTATGTTACTATTATATGTTATAATATGCAATTTTGAATTGCAAATTAATAATTTATTATGCAAGAAAATAAATTGCGTACGAGACCGTATTAATTATTGTTTTACTTTATTATTATCGGTTTTTTATGGATATCAAATCAAATTGTTATTTATTTTTATTATCGTCTTACCAATTAACCTTGGAAAACGTGCAAAGTACGTAAATACTTTTTTCAAAATTATAATTATCGCATTGTGATAGTTTCGAGTGCGAAACACAGATGAACTATCGAGAGATTTTGGATAACCTTTTCTTCCGTACACGATCGCAAAAAACAATAAATAAAATTAAAGTGCACTATATGTACCTTTTTAGCCCTTCGTTTCGTACGCTACTGCTCCACCGTCGATTGTTGTACATTTGTATTATTACTTCGATGATGTAATCGGGTTTACTCACACGAGTAACAGCAGTAACAATGTAACCTAAACAGCGATAAAGCTTATCTAATGGGAGTGCAAAAATATATTCATTGTATTGGTCGCAACATAAATATAATCACTTTTGCTGATAATTTAATTACTCGAGCGCCGATAAGAAATTGATGCGTAGTTTTTACAAAAGGTGACTTTCAAAACCTTCCTTTTAGTTGGTTTGGAATTCGGTACGACAAAAAACGAAAAAAAATAATATAAAAGTAAAATTTAAAAGTTACCTCCAGGAGTAGTTGAATAGAGAGTTCCACCAGGAGTGGAAGAGTATGAGCAGGTAATGTCGGAAGGATCAGAAATGAGAATCCTCCTGGGAATTTCTTTGCAGTCGGAAGTGGTTCTTGCGTTCATGTTCCTCTTTGATTAAATTCACACAAAAAATTAAAATGAAATTGGATCGGTGGATTTGCAAAAATTGAGTATGTCCGCACCTAATGAGACCGTACAACGCACTGATTATTAAATACTCGTCTCGCTTATTTAAATATAAAATAATGTGCGACTAAAAAATTCCAACCGCGTTGTTTACTTACAATGTGACGACTTGCCGAGCTTTTTTTGAGACGCTGAAAAATACACGTATACCTACGGTGCGACGCTGTGCGTCGACGCAATGACCGCCAGCTTGCATTTTCATGATTTTACACACGTAGTAGCGCCGAACCAGTCCCAAAATGTTGTTTACATATCTTTTGTTTTACATAATACATACATACTATGTAATTAAGGATATTATACGTATGTACGTATTTGTTTATTATAAATCATGTTTACTGTTTTAAAATGTAAACATGTATTAAATTGGAAGTAAATGTCATATCACGTTGCAATATTTTTAATTATGCAAAATATCGTAAACACTAAACAGTTAGATCTCATGTGTAGGTCGATTCATTAAAGTAAGTTTTTTTTTTAAAACTTGTTTTATGGCGAAGAAAAGAAAAGGGCAAAGACTCACGACGAAATTCCAAAGGTTCTCTGTTCTCAATAAAAAGTATGTTGCTTATTTACAAAACAACTTCTTTTTTGTTCCAACATTCCAGATAATTGTCATTGCATCAGGAAATTACTAATACAGTAACACGAAAATTATCCAATAACAAAAAAAATCTAAAACATCTGTTTCGATTTTTAGATCTCCTCAGTTAAACCGTACACTTAAATGATATGAGGCAGATTACGGCAAGCCGACCTCGGAAATACAACATTTCCTGTAGAAATTAAAGAGGACACAGTTAAAAAGATTATAAACTATGAACGATTCAAAAATTCTGACGTTTAGGCGCTAAAAAAGTAAAAAATGGTAATGCGTTTCAAACTTCAAGCTCCGCCCATTTTGAGTTATATGCGCATATTATTCTGAAAATAATGTATTTCACACTTTTTTTGGTCTAACATGATCATGTTATTTGTATAAAACATTGAATTGCGACGGCGAAGTAAGAAGTATTTAAGTGCCACTCGTAAATATACAAGTTTTCCTATAGAAATGAAAGTGAAAATTTTATTTAAAATCATGTATTTTATCACTTTTTTGATGCGGCCGTCACGTATGTTTACTGTTATTTGAATAAAACATTGAACCGCGACGATTTAAGAAATATTTTTTCAAAAATAATCGAGATTATTCGTGGTTGCGTTTGTCAAAACCGAACCTTCTCGCCCTTCATTTCGGACCGTTTTGACAAACACTTTAGTAACTAGAAAAGTATGAATGTTGACCTGACAGCTAGCAGAGCGAGCGACCGACTACCTCCTCGCGCTGCACTATTTGATTTAGTTGATTCGTGTATATCGAGAAGCACGATCCGCAAACAGAATGTAATTTTTTGTGCGTTTTCATGACTTTTAAAATCGATTTTTAGCGTTATTATTGGAAATATGAAGTTCATCCTCACTTTAATAGACTCAATTTTATATTCTCTAACTGTAAAGAAATTTTTGTAAAATCTCTACAGACAAAGAATGGCACTTAGCGAATCCTAGCCGAAGTATTATTTCAAA
Organism: Lycocerus yunnanus; assembly: GCA_036346125.1. Classification (NCBI taxonomy): domain Eukaryota; kingdom Metazoa; phylum Arthropoda; class Insecta; order Coleoptera; family Cantharidae; genus Lycocerus; species Lycocerus yunnanus. The sequence continues at coordinate 7,453,510 of JARFIX010000052.1, forward strand.
AATCTAGCATTTTTACATTTTTAGAGCTAAACGTACTTTTAAATAGAATATTTTATATTTATAATCTTCTTCAAGTGCCGTACACTTTGCAGTGCAGTAAAAAGGGGACATCATATTGATGAAAAAATCATCAATTTTTCGCCGATGAACATATTCATCGATATGATGAAAAAGCGTTCATCAATCTCCTCTTTCATAAATAATATGAACCCGTTCATCGATATGATGAAAGTGTCCATCGGCCAAAATTGATGAATCCTTTTCATCAATGTGATGAACAATTTTATCAATATGATGTCACATTTTTTTGAAAATTTGTATAGTGCGAATGAACATGAACATAAATACGATGAACGTGTTCACCAATATGATGAATAAATTCCTTGATTTGAAGTAGTAGATCATCATATTGATGATTGCATTTATATTTATGATGAACGTGTTCATCATTATGATCAGTAAAATCATTAATTTATTGATGATTACATTCATATTTATAATGAACGTGTTAATCAATATGATCAATAAAATCATTGATTTGAAGTAGTAGATCATCATATTGATGATTGCATTCATATTTATGATGAACGTGTTCATCAATATGATAAATAAAATCATTGATTTGAAGTAGTAGATCATTATAATATGGACCAGCAGTTTAGCCTGAAGCATACACGAGTCGACAATGAAGCGTAAGCTCGTGGTTCGAACCTTGTTCGCGTTAGATATACTGCTGCGATCAAAAGTCCAATATCAATCTGTGGACTATGGGAAAGGCAACGAAACCACCCATGAATTATACTCTGGTAAATTCATCTTGGCTTCGGCCAAGTTAAATCGCCAACGTCCGGGAGACCGGATATGGTACATGAAGAAGAAGAAGATCATTATATTGATAATTGCATTCATATTTATAATGAGCATGCTCATCAATATGATGAATAAAATCATTGATTTGAAGTAGTAGATCATCATATTGATGATTGCATTCATATTTATGATGAACGTGTTCATCAATATGATGAATAAATTCATTGATTTGAAGTAGTAGATCATCATATTGATGATTGCATTCATATTTATGATGAACGTGTTCATCAATATGATGAGTAAAATCATTGATTTGACGTACTCGATCATCATATTGATGATTGCATTCATATTAGTGATGACTAAATGAATTCATTGATTTAAAGTAGTAGATCATCATATTGATGATTGCATTCATATTTATGATGAACGTATTCATCAATATGATGAATAAAATCATTGATTTGAAGTAGTAGATCATCATATTGATGATTGCTTTCATATTCATAATGAACGTGTTCATCAATAAGATGAATTTACGTACGTCATTGATTTTACGTACTGCATCATCATATTGATGATTGCATTCATATTATATGGTGAACGTATTCATGAATACGTTCACCATATAATATTGGTGCACCAATATAATGAATAAAATCATTGATTTGACGTACTCAATTATCACATTGATGATTGTATTCATATTTATGATCAACATGTTCAGCAATATGATCAACTTAGCCGAAGCCAAGCTGACTTTACTAAAGAGTATAATAAATGAATAAGATGGTTTCCGTTACCTTCCCCACAATCCAAAGATTGATATCGGACCTTGATCACAGCAACGTATCCGACGCGATCGGGGCTTGAACCGCGGTTTCCGTTTTCCAGTCGGCAGGTATATACTTTACGCTATACTGCTGATCTATATTTATAATATAATGGATAATTAAAAAATTACCCTGAGTGCGATCCAAATCGAAGTTTTGGAACTCAAGCCCCGGGTCCAAGTGTAACTGAAAGCACCATACGATCCCAATACTATCACTCCACAAGTGCATATGCATGGGTTGCATGATTAGAGTCGACTGAGATGCAAATACTGCCAACTGAATGTTTAAAATGCTATTTTGATGAACATTAATATCGATATTATTGGAAATATGGAGTTCATCCATATTATATTCCGCTCATTCTAAAGTTTTTAATTAATTCTAAAGACAATTTTGTAGAATCTTCACAGAGAAAAGTCCGAGATTACGTACTCTAACCTAAATGCATATGTCCTCGTCAAAAAACCTAAAATTAAACTAATTAATTATCAAAGTGGTATCATGTTGATTATGCAAAAATCAAGTTTGTTAGTTGTTATTTACTCGGGGGGGGGGGCAGCTAAAAATCCTAAATTTTGTGTTGGCACCGGGTCGGATCCAGTTCGGCACCACTGTTTCGGCGCGAGTACAGTCCGGCGCAAACCCTATTTGGCACGAATAGAGTTCGGCACAAGCCCCATTTGGTGCGAGTACGGTTCGCGCAGATCTCAATCTACATTTGTAAAGCGAATTATGAAAGATGAGGGTTTAATTAACAGATAAAAATAATAAAAGTTGTAGTGGGATTACAAATTTTGAAAAATACACTTTTATGGCGAATCCGAGAATTGGCGTGGTTGCGTTTGTCAAACCCGACTTTCGCAGCCTCCGCTTCGCTCCGGCAGCTACAAGCCGTTTTAACAAGCGCTTTACTCATTAAAAATATCCCTTAGAACGGTCCAACTCGGCAAAGTGTGAATGTTGACCCGACAGATATCAGGAGCGACTGGTAGCTCTCCACCGCTTAGGACTGTCGACCCACCTACACCGCACGGACCGGTGATAGAATGTATTCAATATTTGGCATAATATTACACTTACATGTATTTCTTATGGGAAATTTGTGATTTTCAAATTTAAATTGTGGGCTTATTAAAGGACCCACCAATCAATTAAAAAATAATTTTTCAGAAAACGCCCAAATTGCGGTTTGCGATTTTTGAAAAAATTAAGCGCAAAATATCTCCAAAAGTCGCTTAATTTGCGATAAATCGCCCAATCTGGCAACAGTGATCTTTAAGAGTAATAATCACAGTAATAAAGAGATACCATCTCTCGCATCTATGGATGAGATTACTATCTCTTTCTTCTATGCTACCTTTTAAATTCCAACGCGGCCTGTGCTGCATGACTTTAGGAAGCTATGATGCTAACTCAAAACCAAAAAACCAAAAAAAAGGGGGTAGCAGTGGCAAATCCCCAATTTTGCTTGTAGCGCCGGCACTGGCTACTATAGAGATCTATGAGCCATCAAAGAAACACACAATTAGTTAGCATTGCCATCACCCAGTATCCACCAGTTGATCAGCAACTACTGAAGTCGATTATTTATTGCAATAAACCGCAACTTAATTTATTAGAATTCGCTCAAATTGGGATAAATCTCCCAATCTGGTAACATTGAACAAGAATCGGCATCCGGCCTCCTTTAAGAAGGTTTAGATTTCAGCTTCCTTTTAACACAAATTGACCTCCTTTTGACACGTTTGATATCAGTAGTCGTTTAATAACCTTCCAAATTGTAACACATGTCGGCCTCCCTTTAACTAGGTTCGGATTTCAGTCTCCCTTTAACACGGATCGGTACTTCACCTCTCTTTGATACCTGTCATCCTTTAACAAACTTTTAAATTCTAACACGGGTCGGCCTCCGGTTTCCCTTATCACGAGTCGGCCTTCGGTCTCCTTTTAACACGAATCGGTACTCCACCGCACTTTGACACCTTTGATACCTGTCGTTGTTTAGCAACCTACTAACACGGGTCGGCATCTGACCTCCTTTAACACGAGTCAGCCTTTGGCTTCCCTTTTACAAGATTCGGATTTCAGCCTCCTTGTAACACGAATCGGTACTCGACTTCCCTTCAACACCTTCGATACCTGTCATCCTTTCACAATCTTCTAAATTGTATCACGGATCGACCTCCGGCATCCCCCTGTAACACAAGTGAGCCTTCGGTGTCCCTTTAACAAGGTTTGGATTTCAGTCTCCTTTTAGAATTTTAACATAGATCGGTACTCCACCTCCTCCTGTCGTCCTTTAACAACCTTCCAAATTCTAACACAGGCCAGCTTCCGACCTCCCTTCTAAATTATAACACAAATCGGCCTCTCTTCAACTAGATTCGGATTTCAGTCTCCTTTTAACACGGATCGGTACTCCTTTGACACCTTTCGTGGTTTAGCAACCTACTAACACGGGTCGGCATCTGGCCTCCTTTAACACGAGTCGGCCTTCGGCCTCCCTTTTACAAGATTCGGGTTTCAGCCTCCTTGTAACACGAATCGGTACTCGACTTCCCTTCAACATCTTTGATACATGTCATCCTTTCACAATCTTCTAAATTGTATCACGGATCGACCTTCGGCATCCCCCTGTAACACGAGTGAGTCTTCGGCGTCCCTTTAACAAGGTTTGGATTTCAGTCTCCTTTTAACACGGATCAGTACCCCACCTCTCTTTGACACCTTTGATACCTGTCTCCTTTAACAACCTTCTAAATTCTAACACAGGCCAGCCTCCGACCTCCCTTTAACACAAGTCGGCCTTCGGCCTTTCTTTCACAAAGTTCAGATTTCAGCCTCGTTTTAAGACGGATCGGTACTCGACCTCCCTTTCACACGGGTCGGTTTTCAGCCTCCTTTAACAGAAGTTGTTTTTTGGCCTCTACCAAAATTTCAAGATAAAATTCACAAATTCTACGCCATTTCCAAAACAGCATCGCTTATATACGCAATTTTTTCTGTGTAATCATCTAAAACTCGAATAGATCAGTTCTCACGTTACATAAAAGTGTAATCTGCATTTGAAATAACAGAAAATATTCAGAAAGTCTTTTCGTTGCAAATTTATATTAACTTTTATCATTCTTTCTACTATTTTTGTTTCAAGTTTTGAAAATTAAATTTTTTTTACCTCCGCGGTTCATCGTCAATAAATTAAATTGATATTTATTGGATAACTTGTCACATTGAGCTTAAAACTGTCGTTTTTTCTGATTTTTGTAGCTGAAACGAATATTAAATTGTGCTTTTGTTGTTTCCATATCTGTTCTCTTCTACCTTCAAAATTCTAACACGGGTCGGCCTCCTTTTAACAGGGGTCGGCATTCGACCTCCCTTTAACAAAGATCGAATTTCAGCCTCTCTGTCACATGGATCGGCTTTCGGTCTTCCTTTAACATGGGTGGATTTCGACCCAGGTCGGGTTTCGGCTTTCTTTTTAACACGGATCGGCGTCCGACCTTCACCCAATCTTGGTCAGTGTCAACATTTCAGGATAAAATTCACACTGCATTTATGTACTTCAAAAAACCAAAAATATTCAGAAATTCGAATCGTTGCAAATTTATAAAACGTAATTATCGCTCGCTCTCGTGCGAAACGAAAATTTCAAAATCGTCGGCCATTTTAGTTCGATAGATTAATTTTCGACATTTTTGACGTTTACGAAACTGTGTATCGCAATTGTGCAAAATTGGCACCTTTTATCGAAAAAATTCGAAAAGCAGCGTTTCCAGTATGAACTTGCAACATAATGAAAAAAGTGAAAACGCAAATATATGCGTATATTTTATATTTTGTTTAGATAACCGGTTTCGCTATTACAACATCGTCAGATCCCATAATATGTCAATAGTACATAAAAATTATAATTTTTAAAAGCAATAGGTACACAAAGCGCATTTGAACAACAAAGCAATTACTTTCAATATATTCGCATTAACCTGCAATAAATTTTGGTAAAAAGTAAACTTTGAAAGAAACTTGATATATTTTGGCGTGTTGGATCTGAAGATGCTCATGTAATACAAAATAAAAACAAATTAAAATGATTTGACTTATTGTTAGAACAAAAGCTTTTATAGCAAAAAAACAAAGTTTTTTCAATTATCTATAATTACTTTTGTTATTACTTGATATCGTATCTCAATAGCATTTAAATATGCCATAAGCATTATAATATGAGTATTAACCTTAATTTCCAATGCCATTGTTTCAAAACAACAATACAGCAGTGGATACGTTCATCAAAATGCCAAAAATAGAGTGGGAGTTCTGTCCCCGTAGCTGATCATTATCAAAAATTCAATTATTTGCCTTTTATACCATAGACGAACCATTTTAAAATACATAGTTAAAAATAAAATCAATTACTAATTACTTATCAATTAGTAATTATCAATTACACTAATTACAAAATTCTAATTACTATTATTACAATCGTGTTTTTACAATTTCACATTCAGAAAATTCTGCTGCATTCAAATTCGTAACGAAAAATAAGGGTTGCCATTAAAAAATTTACGATGACGTCACAGCTTAAAAACAAAACACGATAAAAATATGTCAGAAATAAGTGACAGGTTGACATATTTTTTGAAAATCTTAAAATGCCTAAAATAAAAATCTTGAGTTTCAAATTTAAACAATGAAATATTTTCTAACATTTTTTCCTACTTTTTGACTATTTCATTGCTCTTCTGTTTGGCCTATTTCTATTTATTTATAATTAGTAGTAGATTGCAATTAGACTAGAAAAGTGAGTAATTAAAAATCTCATCTGATCTGAACGAATTCACTCAAAAACTATTCTAAAAAACTAGCTTTTTATAAAAATTATCCACTTTTTTGTGCCCTAATTGTTTTTTTCTTTATTATACTCAAAAAAGAAAGATATTTATTGAAAATTATTTTAAAGCTGCATAAATTTTCGGTAATTTTGTATTGAAAAAAATTTTCTTGGCATTTTCGAAGTCACTAATTACGAAACTTAAGTTATAAAAATACAAAATGGTGGATTAAAAATGGCCAAGTTTGATGGCTTTAAAACGGCCGAATTAAAGGTAAAAATAATGCAAATTTTTTTAAATATCTACCAATAAATATTCAGTATTACAGTTTATAACCTTGAAGATTTAAAATGTAAATTTCGCTAAATATTTAAGAAATATTTAACACTTCACTGCATATTTTAATTTATTATAATTAATTTTAAAATAAGTAAGGTACAAAATAACTGTTACATTTACTTTGAAATTTTTATACGATGCACAATAAATTATAATTAAAAACTATTATTTTATAACAGTTTTGAAGCACGAAATCAAAAAAACTTAAAACAAAATAATAAAAAGTACTAATTTATTGTTATTTTTATTCTCTTACTGCATTGTAACATATGCACCGTGACCAATTATTATTTGCATTAAAAATTTTGAAATTGTTTTAAATAATTTACCCAAGATTCAAATAACTGTGATAGTTTTACAACAAAAATTTACATGCCCTTTGTTTAAAGATCGTTGTTTATAACAAATTAGAAGGAAAACTTATTTTATAAGATATAAATTATTTTTAATTAAAATTATATATTGCTCTGACCGCTAAAATCAAAAAAATTAAATAATTAATTAAAAAAGTAGGAAAACATGATTTAATCATGGGTGATCATGCCACCTCGAGCGTTAGAAAAGCAGAGAAAACAACAAATAAAAATTCAGTAGTCAGTCTATGATTTATGGCGCCCAAAATTCATCATCAGTAACAATCATAGCAATATATCACTTCATTTATCTTCTCAAAAGGTTAACTTTTTGTTTATTCCCAAAGCCGTGAATATTTCTCCCATGATACCGGGAATATATTTCTCGACTCAACCAAGTCAAATCCTTCCGGAGTGAAATTCAAAACTTTCTTGTCTTTTTAAGTCTCATAAATTGTAAAATAACTTGTTTATGCGAATTCCTCATGCCCCAATGAAATTTTCTAAATTTTAATTTTTATATATTTTAATAAATATATAAAATATTTTTAACAAATTTAATATTTTAAACAAAATATTTACGGACAATAAATAAAATATAAAACCAAAAAGCTGACCCTGAATAGTAACTAACACAAATACGATTGCAAAAATAAATAAAAGACAAAGTCTCGAAAACTATAAAAGTTTTCATTAAAACCAGAAGGCTGACAATTTTCAAATTCCAATTCCGTGCGTTTCAAAATATTAATGTGTACCCAGGGTGTAACCAATCATACAGCAACAAAACAAAAGATCAGAAACGTATTGGATACTTCCAGTGGCGTATTTAAAAAATGCTTTTGGGAGAGGCAAACCAGATTATTTTTCAGATTCTCGTTAATCCATTCATGCGCGTCACTAGTAAAGAGATTACTGATAAATTCCAAAATTAAAAAAATAAACAGTGTATTGCAATCCGAGTCATCCTTTGGAGGGAGGGGGCAATTGCCTCTTGCCCATCCCTAAATACGCCACCGATTACTACGTTAATTTATCTAATATTTTTTTTAAACTCTTGAGTACCACAACCGTACACTTTGCCAGTTTCCACCTTGAATGTAAGGGCGACTTTAATTTTATTAAATAACTCGCTAATTTTCAAAATTTGACTGAAAATGATCATAAACTTAGGAAAAAATGTAAAAACAAATTTCCATTAAATTCAAACCGGCGGCTGGCGCAACAGCAGAAACTTACCGAAAATCTAAATTTGGACTATCACTGACCTCCCCCAACGATCGGAGAGAGAAAATTGTGGTATCGAATTTATGCAATTTACATCATCTCATTTTGTACATAGGTAATATGCTAATAATAATTAATTAACTAAAAATAAGGATTAAATTTAAATCAAAGCTTTAGGCGGAGCTATTATAATGACAATGGATTGCATCACTTGTGAATGCATAATATTATCTAATTCTTGCATTTTTGATTGTCCTTCAGAATAATTCGAAAAATATTCAAGAAATGCAGATATTTTAAAACTCTGTCTTACTTTTTCTTATAGCCGACATAATAATACTAACATAACAACTTTTATTATGAAAATCTTTGCTTTATTGTTTTAATTCAAGCAAACGATACAGCTTTTACTTTCACAAAAATATTTGGCATAATATTAAGGTGGCTCAGTCCCTCTAGACTTTTCTTATCCCCTTCTATCACTTTAATTTAAATTTTTAACTTAAAACGAAGCACTTATCCCCATTTTTTGCTTTCGTAAAAAAAACTTTTAAGCTAATTTTCAGAATCGTAACTCTAACTCTTTGATGATGGCAAAATCATTTTAAAGCTAATTAAAATTTCTTTTCAACAGAAATTAAATTTTTCTGAGAAATTAAGTTATAAAAGTAGTAAATTTAATTACTGTAATTACCTTCACGTTAAATGAAAACGAAACTATTAAATTAAGGTTTTATCGCAAATAATTAAACTAAACGGTAATGTAGAAAATTTCTCGTGCAAGGTTATTTAAATATAACGAAATTAAAAAAGATATTTATACATTCTTGAAAGCAAAATGTATGCTTTTCGATTCCCTCATCGGGGTACAGTGTAAAATAATATATCGGCAGCAAGAAACTTTCAACATCACATCTCAATCCTTAGAGTACGAGAAAATAGATTTCACCCAGATAACGTAAATATTAATTTGGATTAAAAATAGCAAAGTTGTCAATATACTTCTTCTAACTATAACAAACTCAATTTATTAAGAATTATGAATTACGAAGTAATTTAGTATGAATTCTTCTCAAATGAACGACATTGCTTAGAACTACGGATACCTACAGGTAAAATTCATTTATTATGAATAAAAAAATAAGCAGTCATGGGTTTACGAATAAACATAAACTTTATAATTTACTAATCTCAATCAATTTTATTTTTCATAGGAATATTTTAAATTATGTTTTTCTTTCCTAATGTACAAAACTTATTTACATTAAAATCAATTCACCTCATTTTTCTGATTTCTTTTTAAGTTCCTCTTCAAACTTCTGAAAGTGTGACTGCGCAACTAAATCAGCCGGTTCATCAACTTGTTCAACCGATAACACTTCGGGTATGTAAAACTGCAACATATTTTGAACGCCATTCTTCAATGTGACTATTGAACTAGGACAGCTGGAGCAAGATCCTTGCATTTTTAACTTAACAATTCCGTCATCGAAGCCCATAAATATTATATCGCCACCATCTTCTTGAACAGTGGGCCTAATTCTGCTATCCAGTAATTCTTTGATCATTTGTACCACTTCACTGTCGTTTTCGTTAATTTCTAAAGTTAAAATTATAATTATGTCATTTTCCAACAAAGCACTTCAAGCTTACGTGTATCTGAATTCGGTACACCTTCTTTTAAAATAGGTAAACCGCTAGCGAAAAAATCCATAATTGTCGCAAAAATTTCCGGTTTTAGCAATTTCCATTCTACATCATCGTCAGTCTTTGTAACAGTAATAAAATCAGGTCCCAAAAATACGCTCTTAACTCCGTCTATTCGAAACAATAGTTTACCTAAGGGGGAGCAATACGCAGCTTGTACGTTTGGAAAATCTATAGTTTGACCGGTCTCTAAAACTTTTACACCAGGTAAAAACTTAATGCTGTTAGGATTTGGTGTCTCTTGTGTTTGTACAAACATGGATAACTTTGCAGTCGTAGCTATGGGCCGGGTATTAATAATTTGTGATTGATTTCCATTTCGGAAGACACTAAAAATAGTAAGTTACAAAAATATTACTGATCTCTGACAAAGCAATTACGGGTTACGAGCAACCGCTTTTAATTCCACTAATTTTGTTGCGCTATAGCACATTTTTAAACAATTACGCCACATTGTAATATTTTGCAGAAGAAATACGTTCAATTTATCATTATAAGTGAGGTTATATAGTTTACAATCGGCTGTCATAAAAATTGAAATAGCAACGCTAGATGGCCTACCCTGGATGTACCTATTGTCCCTACTTTGCTTTGGGTGCCACAGTTTTCATGATTTTAGTGTCCCTGAAAACCAATAATTATTCATACTTTTATTGTTGTATAATTTCCTAGTCCACTCCTGACTAAATATATATTTTTTTAAAAACTGTAATGTCACCTTCCCAGCGCTAATATATGCGCTAGAATAGTCACTTCCATAACCAAAAAAGTTTTTGTATGACTGGCAAATTTATTCACAAAGAGTCGGCTATTAAAGAATTATAAATTATTGGTAAGTTAAAATGTGCTGCAATGGTTTAATTAACTAAAAATTAAATTGAATTTGTTGTGTTTTAGAAAATGGGTGATGTAGCTAAAGCGAAACCGGAAACTAAGCCAGAAGATGAAAAATTCGAGTTATCCGACGAGGATGCTTTACTACAAGAAGAATTGAACGTTTGCGTGGAAAGATTGAAAGAAAATGATGCTCAACTGCATTTACCAGCTATTGCAACTTTGGAATCGCTCATCAAAGCATCCACAACTTCCATGACTTCGGTACCGAAACCGCTAAAATTCATGAAAACTCACTATGGAACAATGAAGGAAATTTATGAGAAACTAGAAGGTGAACCTAAATACGAGTGTGCTGACATTATTTCCGTGTTGGCTATGACTATGGGCGAAGGTAGAGACTGTCTGAAATATCGTTTGGTTTCAAAATTAGACAAGATCGGTGAGTGGGGTCACGAATACATCAGGCATTTATCTGGTGAAATTGCTGGCGAATGGGGGGAGTTTTCCGGGGAAGAATCCGATGCCGAAGTGAAAGAAAAGTTGATTCAGTTGACTTGCCAAATCGTTCCGTACAACATGGATCACAACGCTGAAGCGGAAGCTTGCGACCTTCTCATGGAAATCGAAAGACTGGATTTGTTGGAGAAATACGTTGACGAAACGGTGTATCAGAGGGTGTGCTTGTACCTCACAAGTTGTGTTCCGTACGTTGCAGATCCTGAAAACACTGCACTGCTCCAAACTGCTCTGAAATTGTTCAGAAAATTCAATCAGTATCCTCAGGCTTTACGTTTGGCTATGCAACTGAACGACCGAAGCTTGATAGAAGAAATTTTTACGTCTTGTCCCGACAATTCAATCCAAAAGCAGTTGGCCTTTATGTTGGGCAGACAACAAGTTTACATTGAACTTAACGATACAGTTTCTGAATATGAAGATCTTACCGAAATTATGGCAAATTGCCACTTAAACAATCATTTCTTGAACTTGGCACGAGAACTTGATATCATGGAACCGAAAACGCCAGAGGACGTGTACAAGTCGCATTTGGAAAACACTAGACCCCAGTTTGGAGGGGGACAGGTTGATTCGGCTCGACAAAATTTGGCTGCAAGTTTTGTCAACAGTTTCGTGAATGCTGGTTTGGTCAAGACAAATTACTTATGGAAGATGGTAACAAGTGGTTGTTTAAAAATAAAGAGCACGGTATGTTAAGTGCAACTGCATCGCTTGGCTTGATTTTGTTGTGGGACGTAGACGGTGGTCTGACCCCATCGATAAATATTTGTACTCGGCCGAAGATCATATCAAATCGGGTGCGTTATTAGCCTGCGGTATTGTTAATTGTGGGGTCCGCAACGAATGTGATCCAGCATTAGCGTTACTATCTGATTACGTACTGCACAACACGAACATCATGCGTATTGGTGCTATAGTTGGGTTAGGATTGGCGTATGTTGGCTCCAATCGCGAAGCCGTGTTGAGTCTTCTCACCCCAGTTCTGACTGATCCAAAATCGAGCATGGAAGTTATTGGAATGGCCGGTTTAGCTTGAGGTATGATTGCCGTCGGCTCAGGAAATGCAGAAGTTACATCCACCATAGTTCAAACTCTGCTGGATAAAACCGACACGGAATTAAAAGACACTTACGCTCGTTTCTTGCCACTTGGCTTGGGATTGTGTCACCTAGGCAAACAAGAAGCTGTTGAAGCCATCGTAGTCGCAATGGAGGTCATCCCAGAGCCTTTCAAATCTATGGCAGTCACTTTGGTCGAAATTTGCGCTTACGCCGGTACTGGAAACGTACTTAAAGTCCAGCAATTACTTCACATTTGTTCTGAACATTTGGAAACTCCCGAGAAGGAAGAGAGTAAGTCGTCTGATAAAAGCAAAGATAAGTCCAAGGATAAGGAGGATAAAGAAAAGGAAATGTCGGCAAGACAAGCAGTAGCCGTGTTAGGAATAGCTCTTATAAGTATGGGGGAAGAGATTGGAAGTGAAATGGCGTATCGAACCTTTGGCAATTTATTACGATATTCTGAACCTGTTATTCGTCGTGCAGTACCCTTAGCTTTGGGACTGATTTCGGTTTCAAATCCAAAATTGAATATCTTAGACACACTTAGTAAATTTTCGCACGACAGTGATGCGGAAGTTGCTCACAATGCTATTTTTGCAATGGGACTTGTCGGTGCCGGTACAAATAACGCGAGATTAGCGGCGATGTTACGTCAACTAGCACAGTATCATGCAAAGGACCCCAATAATCTCTTTATGGTTCGAATCGCCCAAGGGTTGACTCATTTAGGTAAAGGTACTTTAACTTTATCACCGTATCATAGCGATCGCCAACTTTTAAGTCCAGTTGCTGTGGCCGGTTTGATGGCAACTTTGGTAGGATTTTTGGACGTAAAAAATATCATCTTGGGTAGATCTCATTATCTTTTATACACTTTAGCGGCCGCTATGCAACCAAGAATGTTGGTAACTTTCGATGAAGATTTGAATCCGCTACCTGTACCTGTCAGGGTTGGTTTAGCAGTTGATGTTGTTGGTCAAGCAGGAAAACCAAAAACCATTACGGGTTTTCAAACGCACACTACTCCGGTTTTATTGGCTTTCGGGGAACGTGCAGAATTAGCAACAGAAGAATATATTCCTCTCACACCTTTAATGGAAGGATTTGTAATATTACGGAAAAATAAAGACTTTAATGCTTAGGAGGTTGTAGGCCAGCAAATCTAATTTTTTATATCGTACCACTAAGTTTTTTTAAGTAAACCCGTTTGATACATTGAATTGTAAATTTAAGGTAGATTTGAATAATAAAACATTGTGTTTGAAAATGTATTACTTTAATTAATGTAAAAATAAAATTTTTGCATAAGCTTTTGTGGTTTTTGTTCTAAGCTAAAACTATTTTTCTCGCTGAATTGGTGACCCCGACACTTTAACTGCAGCTTATGGAAAAAATGGTGCCTTTAAAAGTTTAAGCTACTGTATTTGGAACCAATTAAAGATAAATTTGGATTTCGAGTGTCGTGACCCCTTGGCTGATTATTTTGGTGAACTGTCAGGTAAAACTTAATAATTAATAACACCAAATTTTAAAACAAAACATGTTGACATTTTATTTCAATTTATAATAAATTTCATTTACTGTAATTATTGTTCATTACTGTACTTTTAGTTAAATTTTATTAGGAAATCCGAAGAGAGTCGATCATCCCTGATTGCGATTTTCACAACCTTTTTTTAAATTTTGAAGGATAATAATGCAATAGACGCATATAAAAATAAAACTTGTGGTCGGTTCACAAATTTTGAAAAAAAACGGCTTTAAAAATTAATTTGGAATGTAATTTTCTCATTGGCCAATCGAAAGTTAAATTTTCGAGTATTCGGCTTCGGAACAATTTAAAAAATCATCCCTTAGTCGAGTAGCACTCAAAATTTTTCAACTCAAGCCCACAGATCCAAGAGTTAATAGTAAAACTCATTAAAATTATTTCTGAGCCAAAATTAATTTGGAAAATAATAAATCTTTGGGCCACGGGGTCCTAGAAGAGGTTAAACTTATTTAAAAAATGTCTCTTAGCGCGGTCCAACTCGAAATTATGGATGTCCCGATAGATACAAGGAAGCAACTGGCGAGCTCGTTAGGCCCAACCTACTAGATTTTAAGACGTATGGAAATTTCGTGAACTTCAAAATTGAATTTTGAGCTTAACATAATGACCTATCATATTCATCCTCACTGTAAAAGACTTGTATCAATGTACTCTATCGTTTGGTGAAGCTATTTTATATAGGAAAAAGTACTTTCAAGTCGAGGTTAATCGATTCTTGCCGGAAATCCAAGAGCATTTATAAAAGATGACGAACTGTACATGAATCAAAAATTAAATTGCGAGTTCCTGCTAGTCAAGAACACAGCCGATGAAAAATCAACAACAGAAGCTAAAAGGTAGGGAATTTGATGTAAGACAGTGCTTATGGCGCCAACTTTATCATTGAAAAAAAATGTAACATAGCAATATATACCTATTATTTTTCGCAACGTCAAAAACAATTTAAATGCCTTAACTCAAACATTAAAATTCATCAAGATCCTAGACCAAACTGTATTCCAACCGAAATCCTAAGAATAGCGGCAGAAGAGTAGCCAAAAAACCTTCAATGTCAAGAACGCGTTCAATGCGCAGCTAGACCTGAGCACAGAAACTAGATGGAATGATCATGGCAAGAGAGATGAACTACTTCCGAGACAAGCTCATGGACAAAGAAATTTATATCCATAATTGAGCCCCGGCGGTGGGTGGAAAGAGCATCCGTGTAGAAAATAATTGGAAACGTGCTCATTTCTGATATAATGGTAGCCACCATGTTGCAAAGTGAACAAACCTGAAACAAAGTCAATATAATCAAGAAAAGAAGGAGACAATAAAAGTCAAAAAAAATAAGTGAAGCTTCTCCATACTGTCATATAGCATTGTAAATGTTCAACAGAAAGAAGAAAAATACTCGAAAGGGTCCAAGCGAAAGACACTCCACAGGGACGGGGGGAGGTGTAGGAATAATACCACCCAGTTATGGGTTAGGTGGTGTCTTTTGAATTATAGCACTTCATAGTTGATCCGTTTGTTGTTGGAGATGTAGTGCAACAGTAGTTGCTCGGAGAAACTTTTTGGCGGTTTTCTAATTTAAGAATTTTATTCAAGTTCATAATAATTATGTTCAAGCACAAAGATGCTCCGAGCAACATCCATGTCGCGAGATTCGCGGGTATTTTAGCTTATGGAAGAATTTAAGCAAAAATTCAATTAAGTCATTTCTAGTTTGTAAGTGTTCTAGTGCTTGAACCAAAAGAATTCAAAACAACGACAAAATTACCTACATTACCCAAAACAATCTCGCGCTCCTCACGTTTGTTGCTTGGAGTAATCTCGCCAGAAAGAAACTCTCATGCATATTGCTCGGGAGGAATCTCGCTGCACATTAATTGTATATTGCTCAGAGCAGGTTTTAATATGTTTCAAGTACTTTTCTTGAAATTTTTCCGCGATAATCAACGCATGTTGCTCGGAGAGCTAATACAATAAAAGAAAATCACTTCTCGCGAGGAGAGGCTCTTATCGTGCTGCAATTAGCCCAGCAGTCTTGATAAAACAACCTTCTGGTAATCCATGGTCGAGGAAAAATTCGGTAATGAGTTTATCGGGGTCTTAAATCCATAGATTTCCCTTCCTTCAAAGAAAAAGGTCCACAGTTGGAATTCAAATATCACAATGCATGTAAACTATGCTTCATATGATAAAAATGTGTCTAACCTATTTTGTAGAAAATATTTTAAGTTCTAATCGGTTGTAACCGTCATTTTTATCGTAGGACCAACAGAAACAGAGGTATGAATAAAAATCTCACATTTGACTTTT
This sequence comes from Lycocerus yunnanus, assembly GCA_036346125.1. Taxonomy (NCBI): domain Eukaryota; kingdom Metazoa; phylum Arthropoda; class Insecta; order Coleoptera; family Cantharidae; genus Lycocerus; species Lycocerus yunnanus. Next base: position 7,469,887 of record JARFIX010000052.1, read on the forward strand.
AATATCATATTATGATGATGAATTATGATTCACGGGAATGTATAAAAACTCTTGTATATAAACCATTGCACGTGTTTCGCTTTTATTTAAGCTCGTCAGATAGTTTTAACATTTAAATAATTATGATGAAATTTAATGTTCCGAATCTGTTCTAAAAGAATTACATTGAAATTTGTTTTCGCGGTTTATCATTTTTGTACCTTTTGCGAAATAATTGAATTAAAAGTCAAAAAATTAGTTGTAGTCTAGGCAAAGAAGCCGCAAAGAGATTCAGTTTGTAAAAATTCAGGCAAGCTGAAAGTTGGCGGTTATATAGATTTGAGTGTTAGAATGAATCACACCTTTCAAATAAATCCCCCCCAAACAGTTTTTCGCCTATAACTTGCTTAATTTTATTTTTACAAAAAATTATTATCGGAACAAAATTAAAGGGCATAAAATATTCTATGTAGTAGATTATTTAAAATTCATTTACGATACGATAAAAGAATTATTGGTGAAAATATTGTGAGTAAACAAATGAACAATGAAGAAGTTTCGTTAGGTAAAGCCATGTTTTATCGCAGTCGCAAGTGCACACGAATGTAGTGCTATGCTAAAATTGCTGCTATTAGCACTCCAGACAACGTGGGCTAACTTGGAAAAATCCATTTTGTACAAAATTTTGTGCTCTTCAATTTTTATCCGATGATGATTTTTCATAAAAGTACAATTAATGCCCGATTTCTTCACTCATAGTTATTTTGAAGTTAGCAAACTTCAGGTTAAATTGACGAAATAACCAATCAGATGATTGATTTATTTGTTTTGTTGTCATAATGATTGATTTATTTGTTTTGTTGTCATGATGATTGATTTATTTGTTTTGTTATCATCTGATTGGTTATTTCGTCAATTTAACCTGAAGTTTACTAACTTCAAGATAACTATGAGTGAAGAAATCGGGCATAAGAGAGTTATAGGCAATAAACAGCGTTGGAGAGGCTAACGTCCCGTGTTGGGGGAGGAGTCAAAACAATCCCATACCCACGTGACTCGCAATAAAATATTAATTTGTATTTAGTTGGTGTATCGCCGGTTGCCACCCCTTAAGGGGTAAATAATTTCATATTGATATTATAGTAAATTCTAATAAAACATAGTTTTCTTGCAATTCTTTTTTTGTCTTTATAAATTAACGAAAAAAATTTGGTGGTGAGTGAATATGGTTATATCATTTTTTTAAATTCTTCTGCTGCTGATAACACCAAAAGATGTATGTAGTGTCGGTGTTGAAAAACGCATAAAAAGCTCCGACTGATTTTGTAGTTTTGGGGAAGATTTAAGTACAGATAACTCACTAACAGCTGCAGCCCAGAATGTGGTATTCTAAATGAACGGCATCGATCGTGTCATAAAAGTACTTGGCTGCGCGTACAGTGGATTCGTTTTCGGACAAATTGTTGCTAATCGAAAGTCTGACGGAGACTCATAGATGCGAGTGATCGGTAATAGTGAAGGATAGAATTATCGTTCGTCAGAAAACGAATACACTGTACGTGCAGCCTAAACTTGACTTGGTACACATTTGACTATAAAAGTTCATTGTATTTTGCTGTCAAATATGAAGCGCAATTAGTCTATACTTCAGTGTCACTAATACGGTCTAGCCATAGCACTGATTTTCCCTTACTTCCAACTCTACCCGAGCATTCAAAATACATGAAAGTTACATTTTAAAATGAGCATCTGTACTTAACTGTTCCAACAATACCTACAGCCAGTGTGTTTCCTGTGAAAATAAATGTAACATGATGTTAAAATTGTGTACTAATTGGAGACAAAAAAGACTTCACCTGTTTATTTACAAAGCAAGAACAATACAAGCAATGTTTGCTACAAATTACTAAACGAGTTGGTAGATCGATAAATATTTTAATACTACAAAATTGCTATATGCATATTTAACTGATCTACAATTTTGTCATTATGTATGTTTGACAAAACAAAAAAATTTATAGAAAAGTTTTCGTTTTCAATGTCGAAAAAAAATCTACACAAACATTTTACTACCATATTTTGTTTATTTTCTATTATTTATATTTCTCGATATACACAAACATTCACACTAGACTTAATAAGAAAAAACAAAATTAAAAAAAGTATTATAGAATACGATCACAAAAATTTTAATAAATTGTCAAATAATAAATTTTCACAACATATTTTACGGCCTACAAAACATTCGGCCACCAACGTGACCATATAGGTACAAATCACCTAACCAACTTTTTAATACAAAATTTGATTGCATCTGACGTACATACTTGACCAATTAGAAAAACAACCAACCAGATTTAAATAATAGTCAATTGTTACAATCTAAGTGATTGTCATAACAATCAGTTAAGAGAATTTAATCTCCTAGCACTCAGTCAGTCATCAAGGGTGAAGCGGTGGAAGTTTGTTCCCAACGAAACGCAAGTCTTTACTCCACCTTCTAAAAAAAAACAATTGACTATTATTACGGACAAATTGACACCCGAGTGCTACGGTAATAACTCAATTAGTATAAGAGCACTGTCCAGTGGTATATTGAGTAACAGAGTGGTACAAAAATTTAAATAACCAATATTTCCACCAATGTTGAGACTGAATTATTCGTGGCAATATCAAGTGAAAATTGCGTTTCAAGATTTGTGGAAACTTAACATTTTATTTTAAATGATATAAAACATGTATTACCCATTACAACATTGGCCAATGCTCATAAGTAGGCCTGAGAATTTTTTTCAAACAATATCGAATAACAATATCCAATTTAAAAAATATCTGTATATTGAATATTATATAATAATAATATATTGATTGATTATTCGATATATATCGTATTTATAGATATCTATCTATCGGTTATTTTAACGTTCTACGACGTCTTCCGATTCCAAAGATGTTGCTAGCACCTTGTGAGAGGACCACCAGCTTTACGTGCCTTCCAAAGCATGGAGACATATTATACATAATATATTCAATATATCGAATAACAATTTTTAAAGATATATCAATCAATATATTGTATATATATAACAACGCTATCTAATTGTATTGAATTCAAAATATCAAACATATAAAATAATGGTACTGAATTTAAAAATATAGATATATATTATATATTGAATGTAAAAAATATTGAAATGCAGATATAACGATTATATTATATTCGATATATGAAAAATTATTGATAATATCGAAATTTTTTCAATATCACCCAGCCCTACTCATAAGGAGGAATATGGTTTCTATATTTAAAAAATGCCCCTAAGTATGAACGAGCATCAATTATTAAGGTAAAAATAAACAAACGTAACTGTACAGGTGTGACTTACTTTTTACACTTCTTTTTGGATCGGATCAAAATGTACATAAACTTATTGTAATGCAAATTACGCGTAGGAGAGTGTATACAATTTTATTGCAAAGACAAACATGTACACACCCTCTTGTAGTTTGTAATCTCTTACCTACAAATATTATTGTATATTGATTCTATCCTAGAGTTTTATTTTACTTGCATAATTACTATAAGAGTAAAGGAAAGACCAAAAAAATGCGTAATAATAATTAACAAAATAATTAACATTTTCGGAATTATCAACTTACATTCTATTATTTTATTTAATCAAAACTTATAATATATTGCTTCAATTTGTCGAAAATAAAATGTATGCACTATTTTTACTATGTATTATCGTAACCGACTACTTAAAAATACGATATTGCAACAAAATAAATTATACAAAAAGAAACGTACACTAATAACATTATTTTAATAATAATTTTTTTTGTAGTAGTAGTATTACACTTTTGTTTTACAACCGATCTGCACCTTGAATTATACTATTTTTAATTATTAATGTTTTAAATTCGTGCTCGAATAAAAAGTTACTTAATATTTGTTTTGTACTGGGCATTTTATTTAAAATAATTCAAAATACAAATCGGTTCTTCGTCAATATCACACAAACTCATTAAGGGATGTCACAAATGTTCATTTAAATGGAACCCGTGTTACTTTAACGTCAGTTTTTGGAGTGATTTTCTTTTTTGATCACCGTTTACACTATCAATTCTAAAAACAAAGAAGACGTACAACTAAAGAAGGCTGTGAGTCTTAAAATGAAGATAGTTGGACTAGTCAAATAACAGTCTGTTTAATACTCAGACCCTGAAAAAAAAAGAATATTAGTTAAGTATAGTCCTATAACGGCATTACAATTTATCTGTACATGGAGCATTTGCTTAATAAAAACAGTTCAATTTGAACTTTTCTTTTGTTTTACTTTGAAACATTTCAAATAACACTTGAAAACTTGTATTTCTGAGTGGAGGTTACTGTACTCTGCCCGCCAAAGTTTATATAACCACAACCTTTGTTCTGCGGAAGACTTTATCGGCGTTTCGGTAGATAAAATGAATGCCTATCTGCTGACATCAGGTAATAATAAATAGTTTATATGGCCTAAAACCATCCTGTTCCAGAACGAATACTGTAAAAATGTTTATTTTCGTGATTAGAAATCCACGTTAAGCTGTAGTAGGTTTCTTATGTCGGTCATAAATTTTCAATACGAAACGTATAGCCAGAAAATTCAGAAAATCATTTAAAGGGTACAAAAACCGGAAATTAAATCGATAGATTGACAAACTAATGCAATTCAATGGACATTCAGAATCTAACAAATCATGAAACTCTCGACAAGAGAATTAATCATTCGTTTAATCTGATAGCAAAGTTATATGAAACCGAGCAAAACTAATAAAACTTATAAAGCCGAAATAACTCATATTTCATTCAAATGAACCTTTAAAGTATTTAAATTATAGACATATAATACATCTGTTTGCGACACCTGGGACATTTTATCATGGAAAGTGATATAATTAGCAATACGTTGGACATTGTCACGATGAAAGGATGTCTTCGCTTTTCATTTCTGCAACTGAATAATTCAGCGCTTTCTTTTCAGCCCACTGCTGGATTATTAGCCTCTTTCTCTAAGAGAAAGGTTTCATTAAGACCCCACGGTTGCTAAGTCCGGGTTGGGAAATGTGCCTGTAACCCTTTTCATTGTTGATGCTGGCAGTCATCAACTCAGGGGGACCGCCGGCTTTACTTGCCTCCAAAGCACGGGAGACGGTCATAGATAGAAAAAGAGCCAGAAAGAAAATTTTCCTTTCTAGACTCCTCTCAGGATCGAACCAGTGCCTTTGCATCAGTAGTTGACCGCTGTAACTACTAGGCCAAGACCGTCTCTTTCTTGAGTGCAGCGCTACAGAATTCAAATTAAATTCTTCTTCTCATCATTCGTCATCGATGCATTAATCCTTCTAACACTTTTACGCTTCCATACGCTTACATAGGTATAAAGCATAAGGATTGCAGACAAAACCCCCCTGTATCTCATTCCTTAAATGATATGTTTGTATTTCTGGGCGCCATCGACATGTGAAAATGATAAAGCATTATCAAGAAAAAAAACTTGCTAAATCATTCCGATAAAGCAAATACATAGAACTCGGTGGAAAAATAAACCGCACACCCACTCTCATTATCCACTGAAAAAATATTTAATCTTTTAAGATTATCTCTCGAGTGCATTATTAAAACTGATAACCTTCAAGTCAATTTATCCGAGCATAACAGTAACACCTTGCGGTTGAAAATGATTTGGTTAAGTGTGTGGCTTAGTTTTGCTATCTTACCCATCGATGGGTCCCGAATTTTGGCCATTATGACAATTCCATCATATAGTCATCAAATGGTTTACATGCCGTTGTGGAGAGAATTATCGTTGCGTGGTCACGAAGTCACACTATTGACAACTGATCCCATAAAAGATCCCTCATTAACCAATTTAACTGAAATAGATACCAGTTCAACGTATGGCTTGATAAGATCTATCAATATGAACAGTTACAGCACCATGAACAGATTTTCACTGTACCACTTTACCATAGAATTTGGTAACAATGTAACAGATTTTGAATTACAACTCCCCAAAGTTAGAGCTCTAATAAATAATCAAACGGAACATTTTGACTTGGTTATTTCGGAATTTTTTTTCCCCACAATGTACGCGTTTGCGGAACGCTTCAAATGCCCTTTAATCTCTGTGTCCACTACAGAAGGAATATCTAGAACATACAACGCCATAGGAAATCCCCACCATCCCCTTGTAAATTCCGAGTGCATTTCTCCTACCAATGATTATTCCACATTTTATGAGCGCTTGATGACTACCGTTTTCACTTTTTACATAAAACATTTATCGTATTGCGTTTACGGTAACGAACATGACAAAATTGTGGAGAAACACTTCGGAAAAGGTTATCCTACCGTGGAAGAATTGGAAAAAAGCGTCAGTATGATGTTCATCAATACCGATTTGCTATTCCACAACATACATCCACTGCTTCCTAATATTGTGTCCATCGGAGGTGGAATACACGTCAAACCAAGCAAACCCCTACCGGATGTAAGTAGTAAACATTTTGATAAAACCCAAAATTTATTATTGTTTTTTCAGGTTTTACAGAAACAATGTGATGGTGCCAAAAATGGCTTTGTTTATTTTAGCTTGGGAAGCAACATTATGAGTAATCTTCTTCCAAAACAAACGATTCGATTACTTTTGGATACATTTGCTGAATTACCTTACACTATATTCTGGAAATTTGAAACCGATTTGAAGGAAAAACCAAAAAATGTTTTTGTCAATAAGTGGTTTCCGCAACAGAGTATTCTTAGTAAGTTTTTTCTTTTCTGTATAAAATTTGCTATTTATCTTCTCAAATCATAAATTTTCAGAACATCCAAATATCAAATTGTTTATTACACAAGGAGGGTTACAGTCTCTCCATGAAGCCGTACTCAACAAAGTACCCATAATCGGCATTCCATTTATAGCCGATCAACGAAAAAATATAGAGAAAATTGTAGGAAAGGAAATCGGCTGAGTCTGAATATCGAAACCATCACCAAGGAAGTGTTGAAAAACGCAATATTGGAAGTCATCGAAAAACCTAAGTATTGATAAGTTTTTTTATCCGTCACTGTTTCACATTGCTCAGGAGATATGTAAAAAATTGAAACTCTTGTATTTGCTTTTAGATATAAAAATAACGCTAAGAAGTATGCGGAGTTACTGAAAGATGAACCTATGAATGGGTTGGAGAAGGCAGTTTGGTGGACTGAATACGTCATAAGGCACAAAGGAGCCAAACATTTCCGAAGCTATGGTGCTGATATTCCTTTTTACCAATATTTTCTCTTGGATGTCATCGGTTTTTGTTTGGTCGTTATTGGGGTGTTGATCACACTTTTAGTTTTAATTGTAAAATTGTTAATTAAAATTGGCAAAAAGATTTTCTTTAAGAAGCCTAAGCGTGAATAAATAAACTAATTGACAATGTCTTTGTTCTCCGTAAGATGTTTCGAGGCTCTAGCAGTTTGATTTGTCAAAAAAAGTGTGAGCCTAAAAGTGAAACTTCTTGGTTAATTCGATATTTCAGGGTGGTACATACAAAAGATTCTCTAGGATAGCTTTTAGCAAAACAGTTGAATTGTTGAATCGAAAACAATTGAATTATTTCACCAAAACAATTAAATTATTAAACAAAAATAATTGAAATGTTAAACATAGCAGTTGCATTATTGAACAAAACAGTTGCATTTTGGAACAAAACAATTACATTGCACAACCAAAAACAACCGGAATATTAAACCAAAAACAATTGAATTATTAATACAACCAAAAATATTGGATTTGTTGAACGAAACCGCTGAATTCAATTGCTTTTGGTTCAACAATTTATTTATTCTTAATTCAACAATTCAGCTACTTTGTTCAACATTTCAAATATTTTAGTTTAATAATTCAATTGTTTTTTGGTTCTACAATGCAATAACTGTTCAGAAAAGTTATTGAGTAAAAACACAAATGATTTATTAAACCAAAAACAATTAAATTTTCATTAAATTGTTGAACAAACCAGTTGAATTATTGTAGCACACAGTTGAATTACTGAACAAACCAGCTGAATTATGGAATGAAACAGCCGAATCATTGAACAAATCTTGAATCAAGAATAATTAAATTGTTGAACCAAACATAATTCAATTATTTAACTAAAAATAAATAAATTAGTAGAATAAAAATAATTGAAATCTGAACAAAGTAGTTGAATTATTAAACAAAACAGTTGAATTAACAAAAAAGTTGCAATTTTGAACAAAACAATTACATTATGGAATAACCAAAAACAACTAAAACAAAAACAATTGAATTTATAAATCAAAACCAATTAAATTATCAAATCAATAATTGAATTGTTGAAAAAACCAGTTAATTATTGAACCGAACAGCTGAATGATTGCTTGATTTCTTCACTCATAGTTATCCTCAAGTTAGTGAACTTCAGGTTAAGTTGATAAAATAACCAATTAGATGATTGATTTATTTGTTTTGTTATTTGCCTGATTGGTTATTTCGTCAATTTAACCTAAAATTCGGTAACTTGAAGATAACTATGAGTGAAGAAATAAGGCATGAATAATTAAAGAAATAACTACATTATTAAACCAAAAATTTGTTGATTTGTTGAACGAAGCAGCTAAATTATTGAACAAAACAATTGAATTTTTGAATTAAGGAAAATTATTAAACAAAAATAATTGCAATGCTAAACAAAACTGTAATTATTAAACCAAACGGCAGAATTATTGACAAAACAGTTGAATTGTTGAATTAAGGATAAATGAATTGTGAACCAAAAACAATTGAATTATTCCACCTAAATAAATAAATTATTAAACAAAAAATAATAAAATGCTGAACAAAGCAGTTCAATTATTAAACGAAACAGTTGAATTATTGAACCAAACAGTTGCATTTTTGAATAAAACAATTACATTGTAGAACCAAAAACAACCGAAATGTTAAACTAAAAACTATTGCATTATTAAACCAAAAATATTTGAAATGTCGAATAAACCAATTAATTATGGAGCCAATCAGATAATTTAGGAACGACGCAACCAAATTTATTTAAAGAAACGGCTACATTATTAAACCAAAATATTTGATTTGTTGAATGAACCAGCTAAATTATTGAACAAAACAGTTGAATTGTTGAATCGAGGATAATTGAATTATTGAACCGAAAACAATTGAATTATTTCACCAAAACAATTAAATTGTTAAAACAAAAAATAACTGAAATGCTGACCACAATTTTCGCTAAATTCTAAAATAATCGGGTAAGGTACAGCTGCCAAGTCAGTTTCGGACACTGCGTTCGTAAACAGAAAATGTAGAACTGTGCAATTAATTTCATATTCTTGATGTGATCTGAAAAAAATGCCAATATACAAAACTGCTGAGGAAGCGAGAAAAGGTAACAGCCAATCTCAACTTTGTTTTGGGAACTTCTAGTTCCAATAACTACGATTTGGTCTGAGTTTACTACTTACGTCAAAGCGTAAGTTCGCAGTTCGAACCCAGCTTGTGTTAGGTACACTGTTGCGATCGAAACTCCAATATTGATTTGTGGACTATGGGGAAGACAACAGGAAATCATCTCATGAATTATTATATTCCCTGGTAAACTCGTCTTGGCTTCGGCCAAGTCGAAATCGCCCACGTCCGGGGGACTGGATATGGCACACGAAAGAAGATTAGCCTATTTCTTTCCACTGCTGGATAAAGGCCTTCTCCATGATTCTCTCTCTCTATCTTCCATCCAATACCTGCCGACTTCTTTATTTCGTCCCTCCATCTTGTTTTTGGGCGTCCAGATCTCGGTATCCACTGTAGCATCCTTTTTGTCCACCTATAATTCCTCATTCTCATCCTTTAACCCTGTCTGTTGTCTGATTCATTCATTTCTCTTGTGATCTCTTAAAGTTTATATATAAGTAAATAATAATCTGCATATTTTTACTTTTGCTCTAAAATAATTAGAAGAGTAAGAAATTGAATATAGGGCGATTTTATGTCAGCACCCGGTATAAAATGCTTTAGCTAGTTGTTTATTACTATATCTGATTGCAAAACCATTTCAAGCGCGTAAAAGATTTGAATTTAACTATTTGGAAACGAATTGTTCATCGATGTAAGTTTCTTTGGTTACCGACTTAATTTTTTGATTATCGTAAAACATTTCGGGTATTGTCAAGATTTTCAAAAGTTTATTGACGTTTCTGAATTACTCTTTGAAGTAGATAGTTTAGTTTCTGTTATTTTTTAGAGTAAACATTTGCATTTGCTGCACTCGACGAATAATTATAAATAAAAGAAAACTGAATGCCCATTAAAAGTGTGCAAGATTCTTTACATTCAACATTGAATCCTCAGGAAATGTTCATGTTATCTATATTGTGCTTAACGGATTTGCCTGTTCTATTGGAATGTATTTAAATGATAGTAATGTAATTATTCGCTTCAATGAAGGAAGTCTTACTGATTCAATTACACATAAAAAAGCAAAAAAACTAGTAAACGGAGGAATTACTCGAAATTTCTAATTAAACACAGTCATAGTTTCGCTATCAAGTTAAATCTCGCCCAAAGCCGAATTAATGTTTGTGGAACTTGATAATATATTTGTACTAATTACCCTTCTTCAAAATTATGTGCACCGCTGAACACACTAAATTATTGCAAACTAAGTTGTATGGATAATGTAATTTATGAAACATTAACAATTTTCTTTAGACATGTAATAAAGATGAAAATTCTGCAGTTTACAAGAAAATCTCCGAAAAGTAATTTTTAAATAACAGAACATTCCTTTTCCAATTTAAAACTTGTAAGAGACGCTGTGTCATTTTTGGTCTTAAATTCAATCCAGCTTTATGCTATCTTCCCCTACCGAATTAGCAGAGCAGAAAATTGAAGTATGGCAAAATTTACAAGAGATAAACTAAACAATTCTTGTACAGTATAAGTTTAAATTTTAACTTGGCAGTACAATTCTTACAAAAAAAAAATGTTCGGTTTACATACAACATAATTAAATAAAAAAAAATTTAATATGGAAAAGTTTTGTGATTTTAGAAAAGCTTGAGTGGTTGGTGCAATTTAAATAAATATTTGAAAAAATATTATTAAGTTTTCCTTTAGAAATTTAATGAATAGCAGAAGTTTTGTTAGTCAAATAAATTTGAACACAAAAAAGTCGAAATAGATTTCTCTTTTGAATGAATTGACTAAAACTTGGGATCGAGTTCCCTTGGCATTTAAAAAATAAATATTTTTATAAAAAAAAACTGTTAACGAAGCAAAATAAATTCATTTCAGATAATATAAGAATGTAATAAAACAAAGCCCAATGAAAAATGCCAGTCTTATTGTCTCGAACAACATAAAAAATTTAGTATATAAAATAAATTGAGGCTGTTTATGTACAATAAAAGCATTGGCTCATAAAATAATGTTTTATCGATCATAACAGCATAAAATTGTTGGACACATGCCCTTAACTCCATGTACAGTTAAAAGTACTTATTTGAATAATATTAAAAATGAAGTTTTCTACTTACTTACTCTACCGTAATGGATCAGTGCCATTTGGCTCGGTAGAATTAGCTGCAGGACTGGGTTGTGAGCTAGAGCATGCACGTGAGTTATTACCATGTGAAGATTCATATTCCATAACTTCTTGATAAATCAACTCCTTCCACTGTTCAACGGTGTGTTCCCGTTCGTCAACACTGTGATCGTATGGTCCAGGAGCGGGCTAGGCAGAAAAAAAAACAGTTACAGCAAATTTACATCAGCTAATATTTTAACTTACCGCGTTAACTTCACTCTCATCGTACCAGACGTTGATATATGGATGCAACAGGGCATCGTCAACAGATATCCGCTGTTGGGGATCTATTACTAGCATCCTAGAAAGTAAGTCACGAGCTTGGCTCGCTTTAAGTCTATTATGTTCATTGCTATCGGAAGGAAATAGCATATCGGGAAAAAGCTTGTCGAAAGAAAAACCAGGATACCTAGGTCGATTTTCGACATAATTTCGAACAGTCTGTTGTAATCTCGCCATAAATTGTTGCGATGGAGTACCCAATTGTTCTAAAAACGAGACAAATAGTATAAATTTAGGTGACCTGATCCAATCGTTCATCCATACCAATAATTTTATTCCATTGATCTATATGATCTGTTCCTGGAAACAACACGCCTCCTCTAATCATTTCGCCCATTATGCATCCGACAGACCAAATATCTACATTTTCTGTATATCCCATACCTAAAATAACTTCTGGTGCTCTATAATAACGAGTCACTACGTAAGGTGTCATCATAAACGTTGTACCTGCCGTTCTAGCTAATCCAAAGTCTAATATTTTTAATGTGCAATCCGATTTTACAACAATATTGCTAGGTTTTAGATCCTACAAAACAAAATAATAATAATTAACAAGTCCAAACGGAATATTTTGTCGTACCCTATGTATAATACCAGCCGAATGTAAATGTTTTATACCGCATAGCATTTGATATAACAAATAACTCATCCTTTCGTGATCGAGATCCATTTGAATCACTTGACACAAGTTAGCGTCCATAAGTTCCATAACTAAATACACATCCTGAAATTCTTCCAATGATTTTTGAGGAGTAAATGCATTTAGAAGACCGATTATCTGAAAAACGACAATTTCAAAAAGGGAACCAAACACGAGACAAACTTACATTTTTATGATTAACTAATTTCATAAGTTTAAACTCTCTGTAAGCTCTTTTTGCGTGAGTTACATTTTGGAATGGCCGGCTTAATTTTTTAATTGCTACATTTTGTTGTGTTACGGTATCAACGGCAGCGCTGTAGAAACAAGTATTTTTTAAATTTGTTCAAGAGTTGTCAGGAAAGTGCAAAAAACTATAAAGCAGACAAACCCAAAAAAAAGTGGTGCGTACTTACCACACTAAACCTTGTGCCCCACCTCCCTTAGGCTCCAAACTTGAGTACCATTTAGGCACACAAAATTCTGTATCCCCAAAAACCCAATTTTTAAATCCAGGTCTCATTTTATATTTAAGAAGAAAACAAATACATAAAAAGGAAAAACGAATCTGTGACAACACCAGAAAATTAACTAAAAGTCAAAAGAAAACACTAAAAATAACAAAAATACATCAAATAAATTATAAATAAATCATAATATTATAATACGCAACTGTGTCGACTCTCAAACAACAAATTCTCAAAACATGCAACACACCCAAAAAACTGCTATTAACTACAGAAGGGGATTTCTCTCCAAAACGTGGGCCCAAAAATGTGTAGCTTTTTCTTTTTAAGTGCGTAAATCCCCTTCTTCATACAATAACTAATGGTCAAAACTAATATCACAAAATTTAAAAAAACTTACCAAACAATGCCTTGAGCACCTGAGCCAATAGGTTTTAAATTTTGATATCTCTTCAAGATGGTAAATTTCGTATCTCCCACCTCGACGGTGTAAAATTGATGAGAAAGTCGGGACATCTTAAAGCATCTGTCCCGAAAAGTTACTGTAGTTGTCTGTAACAAAAAAAAATAGTCAAAAACAAAATTAAACCCAAGCAGATTCCATGGTACAAAATTAGGCGTTGGCTAAAATGTCTCTTTTAGGTTTTATTGCAGATGGTTGGTATTGCGTGACAAGTTGCACTTTGGATTCCGTTCTAGATTTAATATAATATTATAACTATTGAATCCATTATATCGCATAATACACAATAATATTTGACCTATTATGAATATTAGTATGATCACATTTACTGTTATATGGAAGACATTAGAAGTATTTAGTGAACAATGCTAGGAATAATCAAGGTTAAAAGAAATTTTGGGGATTTGTTGAATTTTTGGCACAAAAATCAACGAAAACTAGGCTTCATACATTTGAAACAAAAATCGTTAGCCTCAACGACAAACAAAATCATTTATATTATAGCACACTACATTTTGATGTTGAAAAAACTATAATGCAATTTATTACTGGGAAAGAGGTTTAGACTGTACTCTTTTTAGAAATTTGCATTATAAGTCGACTTGTTGGGCAATTGTTATTGTGAGCTCGCAATTTTATATTATCTAACATTTACGGGCAATTTCAACTTTACACCTTTAGTTTTATCGTTTCATCATGGACTTATTTCAGGATTATTTTCAAGATCTTTTTAGAAAGGCATCTGCTGGCTGCTTCTGCAGTTCGTTTAGTCACACCTGTTTTAATATTTTATTTTTGAATCTGAAGTAGCATTTTCTCAAAGCTGTCACTTCAAATCACCACCCAACTTAGCTTTTGCAAATGCTTTGCAAGAGAATTTATTTACTTCATAACTTTTTTGACCAATTCCATTGGTAAATGGTGACAATTTCGCGAATATTACTGCTATTAAGTTTTATGTCCTTCAGGAAATCGCAACATTAAACCCTTCGGTTCCGTATACCAAACACAACAAGTGCAGAACATTCAGTAGGGAAGTAAAACTATTTCATGGGGTAAGTACGTATACTGCAAACAATAGAACCCAGTTAATTTGTAGTCAATAAAATAACAATTAAGATATTTACGCATCAAGATATTCAGGTTAGTCGTAGCCTAATAGATCCGAAACCAGATCTGATATTGTTAACAATATTAATTGTTAAACAATAAAAGACGATGTCGCAAACCAATACAAAATTTCAAAAACCTCAAAAACCAAATACAAAAACTTCAAAAATAATGAATTTAAGAAAAAAAGCCTGCGTATCAAGAAAAAAAAGTATAACAAGAAAGTACGTTTATTGGTAGACCCACACCATTGCAAGACGAGGAAGAGCTGTCCACCACCGGCGGCTTGTAATCAGTTTAGCTAGGAAGGCACCCCCGTAGTCAGGTATGTATTGGATATTTTTATTTGGGTCTGGAGAGCATCCCCCCCTCCCTTAGTGCTATCATTTCATAAAAAACCATTTTTGTTAATTTTTCATTCAAGAGATCTCCGAGCATTTTTAAAGAATCCCAAGATATCCAAGATTTGGAATAAATTTCAAACTAATTTTATATTTTTCCCAGATTTTTCTAATAAATATCATGGATTTTTGGAGAATTTCGATGATTTTAAAAATTATTTTACCGAATTCAAAGAATTGTGAGTAAATGTGAAACCTCCAAAGATTTTCAAGAGAATTCCAAAGATTTATTGGGAATCCCAAAGAATTAAGTAAATTCGAAACTAATTTTAGACAATTCTAAAAATTTAAAAAAAATATATTATCCCGCAAGAAGTAAACATTGAACATTTGTTAAAGCAGGATTCAGAATTTTGAAGATTTCCGGAAATTTCATAGATTTTCAGGAAATTCTCATGTATTCCAAAATAAGTTTAGACAATTTCAGGAATTTTAAAGACAAGTGACATCGCGCAAAATTCCAAATTCTGAAGATTTACAGAGAATTTCGAGTTTTTCCCACGAACTCAAAAATTTCGAAAAAATTCCAAGAATCTTGAAAAAATGTCATGAAATCTTTTGCAGGACTTTCGAGCATTTCTGAAGAATTCAAAAATTTCAAAAAATTTGGAATAAATTCCAAATTAATTTTAGACAATTACAAAATTTTTCAAAAGAAACTTCAAAGATTTTCGACGAATTTCGATGGTTTTTAAAATTATTTTACAGAATTCAAAGAATTGTGAATAAATGTGAAACCTTTAAAGATTTCCAAGAATATTCTAAAGATTTACTGAGAATCCCAAAAAATTGAATAAATTCGAAACTAATTTTAGACAATTCTAAAAATTAAAAAATTTTAATATATTATCCCGGTAAAAGTAAACATATAGAAAATTTATTAATGCAGGATTCAGAATTTTCAAGATATTCAGGAAATTCTCATGAATTCCAAAGCAATTTTAGACAAATTCAAGAATTTTGAAAACAAGTGACGGCAAGGAAGATATTTAAAAATTTGTGCACACGAAATTCCAAATTCTGAAGATTTCCAGAGAATTTCAAGCTCTCCTCATGAATTCCAAAATTTATAAGAAATTATTTGGAAGAAATTCCAAGAATTTTGAGAAAATGTCATGGAATCTTTTGCAGGATATTGAAAAATTTGTTTAATCAAAATTCTCTAAGATATCCAGGGACTTTCGAGCATTTCTAAAGGATCCAAAAATTTCCAAAATTTGGAATAAATTCCAAATTAATTTTAGACAATTCCAAAATTTTTCAAAAGAAACTTCATAGATTTTCGACGAATTTCGCTGGTTTTTTAAATTATTTTACAGAATTAAAAAAGTTGTGAAACCTTTAAAGATTTCCAAGAATATTCCAAAGTTTACTGAGAATCCCGAAGAATTGAATAAATTCGAAAATAATTTTAGACAATTTAAAGAATTTAAAAATTTATCCCGGTAAAAGTATACATATAGAAAATTTATTAATGCAGGATTCAGAATTTTCAAGATTTCCGGAAATTTCATGAAGTTTCAGAAAATTTTCATGAATTCCTAAGTAATTTTAGACAATTTCAAGAATTTTAAAGACAAGTGACAGCAAGGAAAGTATTTAAAAAATTGTGCACACGAAATTCCAAATTATGAAGATTTCCAGAGGATTTCAAGCTTTTCTCATAAATCCAAAAATTTCCAAGGAATTTCAAATATTACGGAGAAATTCTAAGCATTTTGACGAAGTGTCATGAAATCTTTTGCAGGATAACGAAAAATTTGTTTAAACAAAATTCTCAAGATTTCCAGTGATCTCGGAGCATTTATAAAAAAATCCCAAAATTTTGAATCAAATCCAAAACAACTTGACACAATTCCAAAATTTTTCAAATAAATTTCATGTATTTTCAGGAAATTCTCATGAATTCTCAAATAATTTTAGACAAATTCAAGAATTTTGAAGAAAAGTAATATCACGCAAAATATTTAAAAATTTGTGCCAACAACAAAATTAAAAATTCTGAAGATTTCCAAGGAATTTCGAGGTTTTCTCACGAATTCGAAGAATTTTAAAGAAATGTGATCTTTTACAGGATTCAAAAATTCAATTCAAATTCAAAAATTTCCATAGAATTTCAAATATTTGGGAGAAATTCCAAGAATTTTGAAGAAATGTCATGAAATCTTTTTCAGGATATTGAAAATTTTGTCTATACAATATTTCCCGGAATTTCAAGAATTTCTAAAGGATTCGAAGAATTCTAAAATAATTTTGGACAAAATTTCAATAATATTGAAGAAATGTGATATAAGGCGACGGGTAAATTAATTAAAAAATCTGCAAAATTCTGAATATTTCCACTGAATTTTAAAGATTTATTGAATTTCAAAGATATTTAAGGAATCAAAAATCCAGAAATTCCAACGATTTTCAAAAAATTCGAAAATAATTTTAGGTTCAATCACGAGTTTTGAAGAAATGCGATATTCTGCAATTTGTGGACAAATTCTAAAAATGTACAGAAAATTCTAAGGAATTCCAAATAAATTTTACAAAAAAATGTAAAAATTATGGTGGTTTCATTATAAAAGGCAAGGTAATGAATATAGTTTATTTTTTCAGTGACGAATTGAAGAGTTTAGCATTGATAAAATTTTACCAGATGTATACCAGACAATCGGAGGTCAACTACAAAAAATGTTGTAATTTTAAAAATTTACCAATGGAGCTTTTCAGTAAACTAAATGGGAATTGAATCTACGACTTTTGAATTAGGAATAATCCAAATTGGGAATAGTTAACCTTGATATTTTGCTCAGGGTAAACCAATAGAATATTGGGTATTTTGTCTTTCAAGAAATAAATAAAAGTTTTCCTAAACCGAGGAAAACCGTGCATTTTTTTTTTCTTTTAAATAACATGACTACTTTAATGTACAAAGAGTTCTTTCTTTCTGTCAATTATAAATTTTACAGGTCAGAACCTAGTGAGTGAACACAGTGGAACTCGACTGATGTGCAACTCAATTGGTGAGGAACTCGATTGACTGCTCATAATTTTTCAGGACAATACCCAGAATTCCAATTTCAGGATGCAATTTCCAGAATTCCAATTTTGATGTTTGGAGATATCGCGCAAAGAGTGTCTTGGAGCGTTGTAAATAGCGTTCGTTTTAGTCAGATTATACTAGCAAACTTTGCATTTACAAATTATTAACACATTTTCGACATCGTATTTAATCGCAGTTTAAATTTTTATGTAAATTTCATAATTTTGGGTAAAAACTTTGCGATAAAATTTATAATTTATTTTAAAAATTTTTTGGAAAGTTGATGTAGCAGTTGGAAATAGCGGCGTTCATTTTAACAGTTAAAATTTTACTTCGTTCGGGAGATTTTATAGAACGGAAATACAAACTTTCTGTTTTGTATTATATTAAGATTAATCTTAATGTGATTTAAATGATCATTTAAAAAAAATAAAGAAGTGAAAATTTTAAAAATTAATAATAAAAAAATTAAAAACAAATTACAGTCAAACCTGTTTTTGTGCCGGGGATAAAGACCGCATAAAAGGAACCACTTCAAAAAAAATTTCATTTTTTATTCATACTATGCATTTGATGGAATTTTATGATATATCGAACACAAAAAAATATTCCCCATATAAAAACCGCTTAAAAACAGGTTTTACTGTAGATTTAAAAATTGTAAAACTTAGCTTGGTGAGGCACTGCCGACCTGCCTGTCCTGACAAGCCTCCACTGTTGTCTACAAGCCAAAAAGAATGCATATCAGGTTAAAAGAGGTTTGGAGACCAATAAACGGAAACGGTCAGGTCAACTTGGCAGCAAACAAGAAAATTTTAGCAAAATATGTAAACTTTAGCTAGAAAACTGTATTTTCATTTTTAAACAAGAAGACTGGAGACTTAGAAGAGGCTGAAACAAGTCGTCAAAACTTCCTTCCAGTGCTAGAGTGAGATTCAATTGAAATATCTCCGTTTACAGCTATAAAATAATTCCTGACTCCTAACAAAGAACCTGGTCCGGATGGTAATAAAACTGTAAAATGGTGGGAAAATTCAAATTGGTCTTGGTCCAAAAGGGAGATAAACCCACCTATTAGATCGCAAAGGGCAGACCTTTCGAAGGATTCCTCTTGGGCAGACTAAAAGGAGAGATACTAGGGGATTTCCCAACCATCAATACGGCTTCAGAAAAGTGAATGGAAGATCAGGAAGAACGTTGTGCTATTCACCTTAAACGTGTTCAACTCGTCGAAACATTGTCGTCCCACAACTTTTAAAAATCCTGGTAAGTCATTTCAAACACAGAACTCGACTGGAAGGAGAAATCTACAGAATGGCTGTATCAGTTTGTAAATCAAAGTTTGAGGACCACAGCGAGGCGAGAGACTGCAGACCATGGGATCATAATAGAAAATAACATGGGTGGACGATAACCAACAAAATGAATAATTGAAGCCCACGATCTTTATGGAGAGAGAAGTGAAAAATTCAAAATTTTCTTTGGTTTTCCAAAAAATCTACAACTAAGCTACGGTTGGACTTACTTTAAAACTTGAAACGAACCACCACAATCCATCAACCGCTGTCTTGGGTTTTTGAAAATTTATGAAGCTCAGTTTGTTTCATCGACTTTTCCAAATAAATCGTTTTCAGACAATGACAATATTTTTCCGCTTTCTAGGCTTGGTCGGACGATTTTCGATTGGTTTTGCAGCGCTGCAGCAACGTTATTCGCATTTTAAGATCAAAAATGTGTTAATTTTGTCTTGCCTTGGCACAAAGATAATTAATTAGCTTGAAAGTAAATCAACAAAATATAACCCAAATATATAAATCACCTCAGATTATTTTCAGCATCAACATATGGTATTTGTTAACCACACAATTAACATTGTACCGAGCATTGCTAATGATTTAAACGCTTTCTACAACTAAATTCTATAAATATAGCCTATATTATAGTACCCAAAGATGATTTATTACACGAAATATCAAAAAAAAGTTTTGCTTTGAAGTCAGCAAACGCCTCCTGCATGTAAATGCAAAATCCAATTTTTTATGTATTAAATTTATTTCAATGCTCGCAAATTCAAGATAAATCAACAATAATTTTTACAAATTGTTCCAGTTATAACGAACAAATTCGACGACGTGATAAAATCGGACTCAAGCTGAAAATTCAATTATGCCGACAGAAAAAATGTAACCATAGCAAAGAGATTTCTAGTCGAGACAAAAAAAGTCAAAAAACAGATGGAATTTGGCGACAGTCAAGCTTCGTAAGTAATTTTTTTTTCCAAAAAAGCACAAGTTTGTGCTTGAATAGGATTGCACACGATTTCAATTTCGAGGGAAGAAATGCACCTTATTGGAATTTTCATGCTTTGAAGTGTCGTCTCCCATTTTCAACACGGAAATCCAACTTAAGCAATGTCGGATTTAATAAAAAAAACGACATAATATAAAATTTTATAGACAAATTATCTTGTTGAAAAATATAGCCGAGGAAAATAGATTTTTCCAATTTTAAATCAATTGTAAAACTACAAGCTGCATCATGCAGTTATATTTTAAATCACATTTTTATGACGTTTTCTTAAAAAGGGAGCAAATCGATAAAAAATTCACATAAAACACCCTGTATATGATGAAGCCTTTATTATTAAAATAGCAAATTTCAAGATATAAAACACTTGCTTAAAGGACGCCCATGTAACAATGAGCTTTGTAGTTAAAAACGAGAAAGCGAGTGCAAGCAAGCAAGGAAAGTGGAAATGCCCCAGGGTGCTTTGAAGCTGGAAAATAGGCAGCAATCTTTTAACCCTTTCAGACAGGAGATAAAAATGGAAACATAAAAAATGTCTTGAAATATTTTTAGGTGCGTCTTTAAAATTTAAATAAAAATTATTATTTACCGAAACGAATCCAACTTTTAATTTGCTTTACTGAAATTTTCACGAATGAAATACAATTTCGCGAAAATGACAAAATTATTAATTTTACAAATTGAGCATGTCCCGTGAATCTAACACTTTTATGAAGACATATCGCAAATTTTGAATTGCATTTTTTCGCCTCTTTAAAATAACCACTTAATGACTTTTTCAACTATTTATACATAAAAGCATGTCGAATATGCGACAGTGCTATGTAGGTAAATTCCACGTCGTCTGCATAAACATTGGCACACATCCAAAATCAATTAAAAATATTTGATTTTACACCCAACACCTTGTAGTGTCTACGATGGCCGTGAAATTATGTAATCGTTCGTTAAGAACTAAATTTTCAAAAATGGGCCAATTTGATTAATTAAAAAAATTCTACTCACCAAGAGCGACCCATTTTGCAGAAATTCGTTTCGATACAGGACGGACTACAACCAGACAACCACTCAAATCTGAAACAATAAATAATTGATAAAGCCTTACTGAATTATTCAACTTCGATTTTCAAACTAAAATTGAGGTCGACATAAACTGCAAATGCTGTCGGAAAAATTGTGGTCACCGTCCTAATTTTTTTTTTATAACTCAAGAACTAAAAAGCATAATTTCACCGAAGTGGTAACCGATAACTAGAATATTCAAAATGATAGAACCGAACCACCCTCGTATGTTGCAAACCAGCATTAGCTCAATACATAACACGACAGTGTCTTTTATGCGCTTTTTAATTATTCACAATGTTCTCTTCTTCTACTTCTCGATGTCATCTTTTGTGATTATCTCCGTTCTTTGTTGGATCCTTTCCATTCATTCTTATCACGAGACAGGGTTTTCTCTTCCTGTGATGTCTAATTTAGTATCCAAACCATCTTAACCATATCTGACAGTTCGATATAATATGTACTTGATTTTGATTCCCATCGTCTTGGCCGAGATAGAATTTTTTATCGGTCTCGAAGAAGAGCACAGGGCCCATAATAGAACCCTGCGGAACCCCCGTACTAACAACTGTGATAATAAATCCAGATCGATGCTCCTACTGTTTCGTCGACTCCAATCCCCGGCCTCCCAATGATTTGATTGCCTTAATTTGTACTTCTTATCCCCTCGATTCTGTTGTGGACAGTACCGGCCTAAGGGGTAGACAAGACATCCTATAGCAATGTCGATATAAATAGCAAATTCCTAGGTCGAAATATTGTCAGATAATTAAATTTTAAAACTTTTCCGAAACTACAAGAGATGGCGTTTGTTGGTTCAAGAGGAATAGTGCAATTCAGAGTGTACTTGGATATTTTTGCAAAGGGATTTTGTTATCCCTTCTCCAAGTTTAACAAATTAAAACGGTGCAGACTGGTAGTTTGTTACAAATAATTTATTAAAAAAAAAATACAACATAAACAATATTTTTTTAATGTTCGAAACGGTGGAATGGAACCACCCTCGTATGTTACGGAAGAACATTAGCTCAATATATGACACGACACGTGTATTTTATGTCCTTACGATATTAAAATAGTCAAACAGAAAATAAATGATGAATGAACTTCAAAGTTTTTTTTGGTCTAACAAGGTTTTGAACTTAAATACTTACAAAAAATTGCGCAGTCATTTATTATTTTAATATTATAGGAAAATTCTCTGACTGTTAACAAAAAAAGAATCTTGTCGCGGAAGTAAGATAATATCGAAACGCCAACAGCATTTAAGCTTGCGGATATCGAATCTATAAAGTTCCATAGTACTTTGCACCCCTCGACAGAATTTATAGGGCGATTTTTGTAAAGTATCGCATGTAATTTTGATTTTTCGCTTACTTACACTTAAAAGTAAAATTCTACAATGTGTTATGATTAAATAAGGTGAGCTTACAAGCTGGCACAGGCGGTTCTTTATTTTTAAAAAATTTTATATCGACAATAAGCACATTATCGACATTTCGTGTTAATTAACTAAAATTCACCCCAGTAGCAAAAACAGGTCAAATTATAGATTTATGCAAATGGATTCACTTCCCCCTATGTGTTTAAAATGCATCTCGAATAAATGAATGTGATTAATTAATATGAAGCATTTATTATGTAAATATCGATAACCCAGGATTTTGATTTTAATTTGAGGAAAATAAGCCAGAAATGGTTGAGGGGCAAAATGTTGACGCCACTTGGAAGGAATACAATAAATGAAGTGGATTTTCTGGAGCGCTCATTTAAGAGTGGAAACTCGACATGAAAAATAAAAAAATAATATGCAACTTTTATTTTTAATGTACAGGATTTTAAATTGAAATAAAGCTGGCTTTTAAAAATATAAATTCGGATTAATACCGAAGAGCGAAGAAAATTTTAAATATTCTATTTAAAAATTTACAACAATCAGAGCTAAAAACACAAATAATATCTGCAGCAGTAAGTGGATGAACTTTGTTTTCAATATCGAATTACGATAATTCCAAACAGATGGACGTGTATTGGCTAATTTGCCAGTTCGTATAAAGTGGAACGCAGGTTTTTCATTTTAATTCGACAAACAGAGAGAGAAACTCATAAAATAGACCACGCATTCTTTTAAAAATCGTTATACACGAAACGTTTATACAATTTTAGAAAATAGAATAAATAAAGTAGATTTTCCCAACAATAATTTAATAAACTGCAAACCGAACACGGAAACAAATTTAATTAAGATTAAAAAATCTTCACGAACAACTCTCGTTGGAGAATAATTCAGCACGTAAGATGTAGCGAAATAAATCACTTTGAAATAAAAATAATTGAGCAGAAATACAAAATTCTGTAATTTTTATAAAAGGTAACTCCATGTTATCAAACTTTCGTGACTTTGTTAAATCAGTTTCTATTTCGCATAGTTTTCTCACACGTGACGTAAACTACTATTATATCACGGCTGAAGAGGTTATGGTATCAATTCCAAATAAATATGGTACAGGTAATTCGGTCTGGTGCATAGACTTGGGCGACCATATCATGACGTTAGGTTCGATTCCTACCTCATTTGTGTCGTGGTTCGCATTGTAGGGCCTGTAGCTCCCCGACTACAATAATCTTCACGTTGTAAACTCTGAATCAGCGGCGAATTATAATAAGTTTAGCTAGGAGGCACCCCGTAGTTAGATATGTATTGGATATTTATATTTGGGTCTGGAGGCCCCCCTCAGTGCTATCATTTTTGTTAATTTTTCATACAATATTTAATGGTCCGCCTCCAGATATTTAGTACAGCGTTTAAATTCCAAGAATTTTGAAAAAATGTCATATCCCATAACAGGTCAAATATATTATTGAAAAATTTGTTTATACAAAATTTTCAAAATTTCGAATAAATTCCAAACTAATTTTAGACAATTCCAAGATTTTTCAAATAAATTTCCATGATTTTCAAAATTATTTTATAA
The DNA here is from genome assembly GCA_036346125.1 of Lycocerus yunnanus. Classification (NCBI taxonomy): domain Eukaryota; kingdom Metazoa; phylum Arthropoda; class Insecta; order Coleoptera; family Cantharidae; genus Lycocerus; species Lycocerus yunnanus. The sequence continues at coordinate 7,494,259 of JARFIX010000052.1, forward strand.
AATTTAAAGAATTGTGAATAAATGTGAAACCTCATGGAAGAATTTGTGTAATATACACAATTCTGAGAATTTCCAATAATTTATTGAGAATTCCCAAGATTTAAATAAATTCGAAACTAATTTAGGCAATTTTAAGAATTTAAAAAATATATTATCCCGCAAGAAGTAAACATATTGAAAATTTGTTAACGCAGGATTTATAATTTTAAAGATTTCTGGAAATTTCATGGATTTCCAGAAAATTCTAGTGATTTCCAAAATAATTTTTGACAATTTCAAGAATTTTGAAGAAGATTGAAAATTTGCATAAACAAAATTCTCAAAATTTCCAGTGATCTCTGAGCATTTCTAAAGAACCCCAAAATTTTGATTACATTCCAAAGCAATTTTAAACAATTACAAGATCTTTCAAATAAATTTCAAGGATTTTCGGGAAATTCTCATGAATTTCAATATAACTTTTAACAATTTCAAGAATTTTGATGAAAAGTGATTTCAGGCAAATTATTTAAAAAAATTTATAGGCAAAATTATAAATTCTGAAAATTTCCAACGAATTTCAAATATTTTGAAGAAATTCCAAGAATTTTCACGAAATGTCATGAAATCTTTTGCAGGATATTGAAAAATTTGTTTAATCAAAATGATCAAGATATCCAGGAACTTTCGAGCATTTCTGAGAATCAAAGAATCCGAAAACTTCCAAAATCTTTAATAAATTCCAAATTAATTTTAGGCAATTCCAAAATGTCTCAAACAAATGTTATGAATTTTCGGAAAATTTCGATGATTTTCAAAATTATCTTACAAAATTCAAAGAATTGTAGGTTAGGGTTAAGATTCCCGAACTCGAAAATACACTTTTTCCTGTAAAAATGGCATCACCAAACAAAATAGGGCTATTTTAGAAATCTTTTAAGGTGAGGATGAATTTGGTAGTACTTCTAATAAGGCCACAATTTAAATTGGTAAATCACGAATTTTTCCTTGGTGACTAACGGTGAGGAGCTACTAGTCGCTCCCTGAGTTCCGACGGATCAACAGCCACACTTTGATAAGTTGGGCGGTCTTGGGGAGTATATTTTAATAAGCAAAGAGCTTGTCAAAAGGGCTTGTAGCGGCCATAGCGAAACTAAGCGGAGCGAAGACTGCGGAAAGTCAGTTTTTCAGCTTTTCTCATGAATTCAAAAATGTCGAATGAATTTCAATTATTTCGAAAAAATTCAAAGAATTTTAAAGAAACGTCATGAAATCTCTTACAGGATATTGAAAAATTTGTTTAAACAAAATTCTCAAGATTTCCAGTGATCTCGGAGCATTTCTAAAGAATCCCAAAATTTTGAATAAATTCCAAAGCAACTTGAAAAGAATTCTAAAATTTTTCAAATAAATTTCATGTATTTTCAGGAAATTCTCATGAATTTCAAAAGAATTTTAGACAATTTCAAGAATTTTGAATAAGTGATATCATGCAAAATATTTAAAAATTTGTGTACACAAAATTCGAATTTCTGAAGGTTTTCAGAGAATTTCAAGATTTTCTCACGAATTCAAAAATGTAGAAGAAATTTCAAATATTTCAAAGAAATTCCAAAAATTTTCAACAAATGTCATGAAATCTTTTACAAGATATTGAAAAATTTGTATAAATAAAATTCTCAAAATTTGCAGTGATCTCAGAGCATTTCTACAGAATTCCAAAATTTCGAATAAATTTCAAAGCAACTTGAAACAATTCCAAGATTTTTAAAATAAATTTCATAGATTTTCAGAAAATTCTCATGAATTCCAAAATAATTTTAGACAATTTCGAGAGTTTGAAAGAAAACTAATATCACGCAAAATATTTAAAAATTTGTGTACACAAAATTCGAAATTCTGAAGATTTTCAGAGAATTTCAAGGTTTTCTCATGAATTGAAAAATGTCGAAGGAATTTCAAATATTTCGAAGAAATTCCTAGAATTTTAAAGAAATGTCATGAAATCTTTTATAAGATATTGAAAAATTTGTATAAACAAAATTCTTAAAATTTGCAGTGATCTCAGAGCATTTCTAAATAATCCCAAAATTTTGAATAAATTCCAAAGCAATTTTAGACAATTCCAAGATTTTTCAAATAAATTTTATTAATTTTCAGAAAATTCTCATGAATTCCAAAATAATTTTAGACAATTTCAAAATTTTGAATAAAAGTGATATCTCGCAAAAGGTCAAATAGATTTAAAAATTTGTGTAAACAAAATTACAAATTCTGAAAATTTCCAGAGAATTTTAAACTTTTCTCATGAATTCAAAGAAAAAGGAATTGTAAAATTTCCCGGGAATTTCAAGCAATTCTAAAATAGTTTCGGACAATTTCAATAATATTGAAAAAATGTCATATAAGGCAAGGGGTAAATTAATTAAAAAATCTGTGAACACAAAATTCTATAGATTTCCACTGAATTTTAAAGATATCAAAAGAATCATAACATTTTCATGGTATTCCGAAGAAATTCCAACGATTTTCGAAAAATTCGAAAATAATTTTTTTGAGTTCAATCAAGAATTTTGAAGAAATGCGATATCCCGTAAGTTGTGGACAGATTTTAAAAATGTATAGGAAATTCTAATGAATTCCAAATAAGTTTTACAAGAAAATGTAAAAATTCTTGTGTTTCGATACAAAAGGCAAGATAATAAATACAGTTTACTTTTTCAGTGGCAAATTGAAGAGTTCAGCATATTGGTCAATGTATATCAGGCAATCCGGGGGGGGGGATTTTAAAATTTACCAATGATCTTTTCAGCAAGCGGTAGTAAGTGGGAATTGTATCTACGATCTTTCCAATTAGGAATAATCCAAATTGGGAATATTAACCTTGATATTCTGGCCAGGGAATATCGGGAATTTTTAAATTTATTAATCTGATTATTTTTTAATCTTCTTCTTCTTAAATATCCAACAGTAATATCCGAGGGGTCAACCGCTAGAGGAAATCGTGTACAATTGACTTCACACTTAACGTAATTCAAGATAATTCTGCATACTTCTTCGTACTTCATATAATTCAGCAGTAATTCACGGGATTCCAAAATTTGAGCAATGGAGGGTCCACACCCCCCGGATCAAGTAGTTTATTTTTTATCATTAGTAAACTGAAAATTTTCCGTTGCAGAGGCACTAGAAGGTGTTCCACACCCTCTAGACCCCCGGATTAAGTAGTTTATTTTCTATTTTGTTGCAGAGATCTGCCTCCCAAAGGGTACGGAATTTATAATTAATTGTCAAATTAAGAATTAAACACATTTACTTGACCATAGCTAATTTTAATAAACTTGAGATATGTTTAAATATTTAATTCACTTTTAATAATAATAAATTATCTAAACCGGGGAGTCTGGGGGGTGTGGAGCACCCTCCAGTGCCTCTGCAACGGGAGATCTTCGGTTTACTTCTGATAGAAAGTAAACTACTTGGTCTGGGGGTTCTGCATGTTCTGGAATGTTTTTCATTCCAAAATTTGTGCACTGGAGGGTGTTCCACACCCCAGACCCCCGGATTGAAAAGTTTTTTTTTTAGAAGAAAATGAAGGTCTTAACAGTTCGGAGGGCCCCTGGGTGTGTTCACAATCACTTCACAGATGGATGAATGGCTGATTTTATCAAGTAAATTGAAGACTTCCGTTGCAGAGGCACCCGGGAGGATGTTCCAACGTGGAAGTATTCATTCTTCCAATTTTTAGATGATGTACAAAAACTTCAACCAAGCCCGGGTTTAACCTCCTCGGTAATATCCAACAGTAACCTCGACAAGATCCGACGCTACTGCTGGTACTTTGAGCATATTATTATATTTCAATCAAGTTAAAAAAAATAAATAAGTGAAAATTTTTAGAATTTTTAAAACAAATGAAAAACAAATTTCATTTAAAAATTGTTTTTGTGAAACTTGGCTTGGTGAGGTATTGCCGACCTGCCTGTCCTGAATTTTAAATTAAATAGCATAGTCAAGAATGGCAATAAATGGTAATCTTAGGAATAAGACCCATTTACTCTCCGACACTACCAAAAACCTTGCCCTTTTCGGATTTAAATTGTAGGCGTTTCCCCCGGTTTAACTTTTTGGCACATCAGCTAAATTTAAGTTTCGTATTTTTTGGTTCCAAGTCTGCCGATACTGATGTGTAACAAGAACTTCAAAATGATTACGTTCTGTATGTGTAATGTCGAATGTGGTGGTAGTGGCTGACAATCTCTCCAAATGCTATTACCATTTGGCATTCCATGTAGTCTCCGTACATCATCCTTTTGCTGATTTGTGCTCATGGAGTGAGTATTACAAGTTTTTCTTTTTTATTTTCAATTGTTACGGCGATAAAAATGTTAAAAATTCAAATTATGTGCTTTGTTAAGAACAGAGGAAGAACCAATCTGTTTCGTGCTTCAATTTCGATCAAATAGTAGCTTACCAAGTAATAGAAAAAAATATATACTGGGGGTAGATAAAATAAATTGTCTGTTATAAATTTGGTATAACAGTCTGAATATTGCAAAAGCAAATTTTAAAATGCACGATCATACTAGATTCGTTGCCATTAAAGAATTTATATTTTCAAGCGACCATCAACACGTAGTGAGAATTTTCATACATTCATACATAGCTAATGATGCCGTTTCCATACAGGGTAACCCCGTATTCACGCTCTCCAGTTCCAAGCAAGGAAAGTAGTTGATTTATTATTTGAACCAATCAAATTCTATTTGGTGGTTGCAATGAAACTGCAACCACGTCTGGTAGCCTTCGTCTCCATCGATTTGCCTCGTCACTATTCCACATTTACTTTCTTTATTTGCCCAAACGCAGTTTGACCCAGCTGGTTCAAGCGAGTTCATCCATTCCATTTTCAACCTTTGCTTTTCCAAATACATTAAACCGGCATGGTCCTTACATATGTTCGCTCCAAGTTTCCTCCACCCCAAGGAAGTTTTTCATGTACTACCAACTACATTTTTAATTAAAACTCAGTCTAAAATACCCAACAAACTAATTTTGTACAAAGAACTACATTTGCTTTTCCAGTGTAGGAAAAACTGGGGCTAATAAAATACAACGTATTTAAATCGTTTATCTGCAGAGCGTTTACGTCATTTACATTTCAAATATATATTACAAAGCATCGCCATATCCCTTCAAAACATTTCAATAAAAAATCCGTTTCCTGAAATAAAAACAGAAAAATAGCAAACCGAGAAGAATTTAAGTTCATAATTATGCACTGCAAATTCCAATAAATCTCATTAGGGTTTGCAAAATTTTTTCTGTAAAACTGAAACTTTTATGAAGTACAAATATTAAAGCAGTCGTAACATTTAATGAAAGTGTACTTTCGGGACCACTCCATCCAAGTTTTAAAGAATACTCAACTTTTTGACTTGGTTTATCTTTAAAGACGATTTAAACATACGTCGCTAATTAAAAACGTTAATTTTCAAAAATCGTCAACAATGTACTTGATCGAATTTTGCAAAGCATTTACTTTATATGTGAGTCAAATTCGTACTGTAATTTGAAAGAAAGATCAATAAGAACATAGCAACACGTCCGGAAAATTCGTGAAGACGTTCGGTTATATTTGCTCACATAATATAATATTTCATCGTAGTTCCGGCATTTTTATTGTAGGTTGGTTGATTTTTGTTGTATTTGTATAATAAAGGCAATTATCAATTCGATTTTCGTACAAAACAATCACCCCTCCTAAGATAATTAATCTAAACGTAGTTTTATACATAACCACGAAGCTTTCGAGCTTTCCAACCAAATAATATCGAATTTCGTATCTTTATATTTAGAACTGAAATTAGTAGTCAAGTAGGTGCAATGCGTCAGATTGACTGCTTAAAAGTCCTGAACCTCCTTCGTAGCTTTGACAAAATAAAAAGTTCCTGCTTTCTAAAGAAAAAAAAATGAACGTATATCATAATAACAAAGAAAAGGGGGAATAGAAAAAGCTTTTACTTTATCGAAGCTCTTTTTTCACATTTCTTTCTCATATATCGCGCGCTAGATATGATAGAAGGCCGAGAACCGACTTCAAATTAAGGGTTTTTACATGAAGTTTCAATTATGAACATATCTCGTCTTCCCAAGCTCTAACCATCGAAGTTCCAAAAGTAACTTCGTTATCGGAACTCTGTGGAGTGTTAAATTCGTGTGGCGCCCTCTCGAACCTCCCCATTGATGATAGTTTTAATCTACAACATAAAGTTCCTGTAAATCCCCGCCTACTCAAATCCGAGTTGTTTGATGTAATTTTGCGTCTCTGCTGGAGCGTGATCAAAATTGTGTGGCGCAAGGAAACGCACCTTTACGTCAGGTTATGTTCCAAACTGTTAACTCGCATATTTTACATTCATCGATTTTCATTGACCATCGTTAATTTTAAATGCCTACCTAATTTTAGACGCCTGGAAAATCGAAAATATTCTCGTGTAATTTTGTAAATATTTCAGTTGATTAATATTGTTTCACCAAGCTCTAATGAATTCCGACAGCTAAAATTTGTTCGCGTACAAATAATACGCGATTAAAATTCGAGTTTCGTCCTGTAGATTTGATTTTCTTTCATTATATTATAAATATTCGAATAAACATTGTCGACTTTTTATTCAACTGATGGGGAATTGACAATTTTCTAAATACACTTCCAATAAGTTAGTACTACATAAATCCACTAGTTAATCGCAATGGAGATTATTAGGTTGTAAAGATTTTCTAACGCGTTTTCAGCTTGTAATAACACAACCAGACGTGTGCTTGTTGCCCCAATTTCAGGTATTAACAGTCTTTCCCCACTATAAAACGCCATTATGTCGAGAAAAGCGTCAAATTTAATTCAATCTCCTTCACGTCAACATTATTCCATCATTCCTCCTTTTTGTAAATAATGCTATACAAGCATTGCATTCTGTCGTGATGATCTTTTACTTTAGGGAACGATAACATTTTAGTTAACCAACACCGAATTGGGCGATTAAACCAGAAAATTGATTTCTCTGCGGAATGGCCCTTCCTTCGAGTTTTGTCGGAAAATTAATGACCGTGATATACCTACGTAGTGGTTTAAAGTATTTTTCTAGTGGAAGATGGCAAATACGTGACACTGGTGCCACTATTGGCACGCCAAGGAATTTCGTTGGCACGTGAGAGATAAAGAATACAATTTTACTTAGAAATTCATTTTCTACGTTTCTGTTTGGACTGATGTCGTACACTATGTGAAAATCAATTGCACTAAAAATAAGAAAATGAAAATGTAATCCACCAAATTACATTTATTTGTAGACACAAACACAATTCCCAACGTAATGATGCGCCTTGATCTGGATTAGAACTGAATTCCTGGTAGTACCAATTTCCATGCCAGATGCCAAACACTATTGACGTGGTGGTTGATAAAGTCCTGTGTACCGGATTGCTTAGTTGTATACCGATCTGGCATAAATAATCAAAAATATATACAAATTCACATTCATACCACTGCGGGGCTCGCTTCCAATGTTATCGAGGTGTACATACGTAAATATCGGTGGCATCAAGCCTGATCGCGGTACTGCTGAATTAGAACATGTCTGATGATGGGAAATCCTTCTGGTAATGTCGAAACCGCTCACATGGAAAGGTTCACAGACTGCTACCTGCATTTGTATCCTATGCAGAAGGCGCAGCCTCGGCTACTATATCATATCAGTGTGAAGGACGTATTTGTCTAGATTTATAGTAGTAAGTTCAGGACAGGCGCTTCTTCTTCCAATAAAAATCAGAGGGTGGTAAAATCATCGATTAATTGAAAATTCATAATTCGTTTACAAAATTTCAATCTCTCCAAACGTCAGGAAAACTTTACTTCAAATCATTCAGGCCCCTCTGCACCACTTACACTGTTAAGTGTTACTAAAATCGTTAAGTGTCACTTAAATCGTTAAGTACCGTTTCCTATTGATTGGTATTAGATTTAAGCGACACTTAAATTTTAAGTGTAAGTAGTAAATAGGCATTAATTATTAAACCTAAAGTTTCAGTTTCTTGTTTTATTTGGTGCACGCAACAAGCTGCTCGACATATTTTTTCAACATTTAGTGCCGTCCATCGCCAGCAGTAATGGTAATGTAGCAAGACTCGATTAACCCTGATTGCGCTTTTCCTTTTTTTAATTATAAAAGATTAAATAGATTAAAAATGCAATAGACAAATAAAAAAAATTAAATTTGCTGTCGAATCACAAATTTTAAAATAAAACGGCATTAAAGAAATACGATCATTTTATTGTGCCCTCGTCCTCCCTTTTTACTCGTACCCCGCCCATCTAAAATTAAAATTTATATTTAAAATGTATGTGGTGAAGATTGACGCCGCCTGCGGCGGCGCTCATTATAAAGAAAACATCACTGAAATGCGGTCCTACTCGAAATTATGGGTCCTTGACCCGACGAATACTTGAAGCAGGGGTTGACCACTGACCAAAAATGTGTAAATTTGCATTTACAATAATTTGCAAACAATTGCAAAATTTGCAAATAATTTCAAAATTTACAAACATTTGCAAAACTTTACACAGATATTTGCCAACAATTTCAGACATTTACCCTAATAGCATTGTACCGTTGTCACAAGGTTGTAACAAGGTTGTCAAGCATTTGACAATATTGTGACAATCTTGTCAAAACCTTCCGTGCTATCTGGGTACAGACATTTGCAAAGATTTACAGTCATTTGCAAAAATTTACACACATTTGCATAATTTGCAAAAATTTACAAAATTTACAGATATTTGCAAACAATTTGAGACTTTTACAGACACTTTGCAAAGATTTACAGTCATTTCCAAAAATTTACAGGCATTTGCAAAAATGTACACACACTTGCAAAATTTGCAAATCTTTACGTAGATATTTACAAACAATTTCAGACATTTACAGTTATTTGCAAAAATTTACAGGCATTTACAAAAATTTACAGGCATTTGCAAAAATGTATACACATTTACAAAAAAATTACCCACATTTGCAAACAATTGCAGAAATTTGCAAGAATTTACAGTCATTTGCAAGATTTACAGGAATTACTGTTATTTAGAGGCTTTTTGCAAAATTTACACATTTGCAAACAATTGCAGAAATTTGCTAACAATCGCAAATTATTTACAAAATTATGTACACCGAATATACTAGGTGGTCAACCCCTCGGTCGACCCAGATACAACGCACGCACTGGTGATAGAACGTTTTCCATATATGGCACAATATTGCGCAATAATGCTCTTACATGTTGTGTTTCTTACGGTAAATTCGTGATTTTCAAATTTAAATTGTGACCCACCCAATTCATCCTCATCTTAGAAAACTTCTAAAATAGCCCTCTTTCGTTTGGTGAAGTAATTTCTATAGTAAAAAGCGTATTTTCGAGTTCGGAAATCTTAAAGTCAAGCTTCATATAACAATAAATTAAAATGCATTTTAATCTTAGATTAAATTTATAAAACGGGGCGTAAACATCACGGAAGTCTATTTTATATCAAAAAAAATATATAAGAACGAGAGGTTGAGTCAGAAAACCCGAACTCAAAAGTCCACTTTTTCCTATAACGATAGCGCTAAACGAAAGAGCACGAAAATATAAGATTTTTAAGGTGAGGTAGAATTTGGTAGGACCTTTATGAAGCCCATAATTTAAATTTGAAGTTCACGATATTTCCACAAGAAACACATCATGAAGTGCTTTATTGTGTAACAAATTTAATTTTCTGTTGTCAGTACGTGTGCGTCCAGAGTGGGTTCTCTCACTCAACACCCGTCAAGGTGCCAGTCGCTCTCGAGCATTCACCGTGTCAACTATCCAAAATTTCGAGTTCTGTAACATCTCAGGGATGTTTTTTATAGTGGGCGCCGCTGTAGGCGGCAAAATTTATTTTTTAATGCGCAGAGAACGATGTCCTCTTTCATAATTCATGTTCGGGATTGAAAACCGTGGCCACACGAAATTATGAATTTACAAAATTGTAAATTGTAAAGAGTGCGTTCTTCTGATCAAACGCGAGGCCGTAGGCCGAGCAGTCTCGTAGACTAACCAGGAGAGCAGCCACTGTAATGTTACGTCAAGGATGTCATTATGTCACTCTGCAATTCTGTCGTCGCGTCATTTTGTCCATTCATTCTTCTTCTTCTTGATCGTTTGCTTCTTGTCAGAAGCGTCGTGACTCAGCTTGGCCGAAACCAAGATGAATTTTCATGGGAGTATAATTCATGAGGTGGTTTCCGTTGCCTTCCTCATGGTCCACAGGTTGATATTAGACCTTTGATCACAGCAGTGTATCCGACTCGACTAGGAAGCGAACCGCGGTCTACCGCTTTCCAGTCGGCCGGTATATGCTTTACGCTACACTGCTGGTCCTTTCATTATCAAGCATTAATTAATTCAATACAGCGACGGTGCAGTAAATAATAAAATCACGAAATTACTACTAACAAAAAAGATGGAATAGAATTCGATAGTTTAGTGCAATAATGCCCGATTTCTTCACTTACAATTAGAGATATCTCTTAGATAATTTATCTATAAGATAAATTAACGAAGCAGCCAATCATATTTTTGATTGTTTTGCTGCTGACTGATTGCTTACTTTGTTCATTTATCTTTAAGCCAATTATATTTTTGATCGTTTTGTTTTGCTACTGTCTGATTGGTAACTTTGTTAATTTATCTAATAGATAAATTATCTAAGAGATATCTCTAATGTCCGATTTCGTCATCTAGAGATATCTCTTAGATAATCTATCTATTATCTCAGTATCCCTTATTATAGTAACCAATCAGACAGCAGCAAAACAAAATAATCCGAAATATGATTGGCTACTTCGTTAATTTATGTTATAGATAGATTATCTAAGAGATATCTCTAGGTGAAGAAATCGAGCATCAAGGAAGGCAAATGCTATCCATCGAGATAATAAAACAGTTGCGGTATCATAAATTAACATAATAACATGACAGTGCGGCCTTCAGGCCGCACAACCTTTCTAATTCTATTTATTCCAATTAATTGTGCTTAATCACAAGTGCATTTATTCTGTTGCTAGTAGAAATTTTTATGTGGGTAATAAAAGGATAAACTATCCAGATGACGTTGTAACGTTTAGATCTATGCTGACCGTCATTCTTGATAGACAACCGCTAAACGCCATTTTTGACGGGTAGGTACATACATCTTCTAGTGATAATAATACATAAAACGCCAGATTCCCCATTCGTTGACTTTTTCAGTTAAAGGATAATTGAAGTGTTCGTGCGGCCTTTAGGCCGCACAACTTTGATCCTAGGTGATATCATAACAATTTTTCGCGATTTTTAATGAGTTCCCAGCGCTGGTACTTTAGAAAGTGATGTGATGAAAATTATGTACCTCAAATCTTGGCATACCAACTGTGAATACTTAGAACTTCTCTACTTATTTCTACTTCTTAACATTTCGCTATTTTGTCGAAAGAAATACTTTCTAGAGCAAAGATCGCTGGGAAAATTGATGATGTAGCTAGGCGTCGACCAGCGATGATTGAAAATATCACAATCACATTTTTGTTGACAAAACGGACTAACAGGCATCATGTCGAGCTTAATGATAAAGCCAATACGCCACAAAGGTTTACCCATTGTAAAGTTAGCAAATACCTTTTAAAAATGACGACAAACATCAACTTGATAATGATCTTGAGCAAAGAAAAATATTTATCGGCCTGACAATAAGAAACCCAACATAAAGACGTGCTAAAAGGAACCAAGCTTTTCAAACAAATTTTATCGACTGCATATTCCGAGCTAGGTTCCTGTGGCAACACTTTTGAAATAGCTGTTTAAACATTTTGGACTAGTGGTTGACGTCTCGTGGGAGGCGAAACTCATCAACACCCCAAATTGCTGTGTAAATTTAAAAAATTATTATTAAAAATTGTTTCTCCAAGAGACGCCTGGGGTGCACCATCGCGATGCTGGAAAAACAAAAATATAAAAAATGAACGGTTACTCAACAAACGATTCCATTTTATTGTCTGTCGCACTACATTCTTTATTTAAACTCATTAAATGGAATAGTACATAGTAAAAGAATAATATGCGCAAAAGAGAAATGGGGAGACAAAAAGCTGACGTCGTTCATTTTTTCTTCCTAAAAGTTTTTTTATTGCCTACACTAAACTATACACTGCATTGTAAATTAAGAAAAGTATTGCCAAATTAAAGAGCTTTAGTCAAAGTGACCGTAAAAGATGAGAGAAAACATCAAAAAGTGGAATACTTATCTAAATTGCGAGCAACCTCAAAAGATAAAATGTCCGATTACCGTTTTGTGCAAAATTTATTAGACCAGGATCAATTTTAATTCCAATTGCAACGAAAGCAGTTTTCAATATTTAAGTATTACCAATTTCCGGTCTGAATATCGGAGGTTCGAGTCATTTATTTTGTCGCATCACCCCATTATTTGAGTCGTGTTGATGGTATTTAAGAAGTTACAATAATTCTGCAGTGTTGTCAAAAAATTATGAAAGAGATAAATTGGAGTAAAATTTTGTCAGAAAGTTGTTGTAGAAGTTTCTAACTAGGAATCTATGTGGAAGATAAATTGGGATGCCGACAATCTCTCTGACGTAAACGGAAACCATTTCGAGTAAAGCAATCGAGTACAATAAAATGGCAAATAATTTCATATTTAATCAACTAATGGGGATAATAAAAACGGTAAGAAAAATTTATGAAGACCTAAAAAATGGATTTTATATCTCGAACACATGACGGCACTCAAAATAAGATTTTTTGTACTTCCCCAAAGCTATAAAAAAACTTCCCCTTAAAAGTTTTGTATTACGAAAAACCTTTTCACGTTTTTGAATGTACATTATCAAAAACGTCGCAGGTTTTTAATCCAATAAAAGAAAAAAAATTCAAGAGTCAGGAGAGATGTAACAGCAATGTTCGAATACTTAAAAAAGCAATTGGAGAAATCAAAATCGATAACAGAATCTGAAGATTCGGGGATAATTGTTAAAATTGGTGTTTCACTTACCGAAACATTTAACTGCAACTAACTCGGGAAAATTGAGATTTATCCAAGAGTACCTAATTGATCATTAACGTTTTGCAACTTTTGATTAGGAAAACGATTTCGTTTGTTCGACAAATGAAAATCCCACTAAAAATTATATCGCAAGAAGGAAAATACATCTTTAAAGTGAAAAATCAATAATAGCGAAAGTAGGTACACTAATAAAAGCGTTGATATAAACGGTTTAATATGTTTTTCTTATGACTTTCTTCAATAAATGTAAGCTGTAAAGCACACAAAAAGACTTTCGTTAAGTACATAGAAAGAAAAAATTCGACAAATTCCTACACAAACAAACCAAAAGATCTAGGAAAGATGTTTGTAGAATTATTATTAGATTTTTATATTTTTATTTTCCTTAGAAACAAGTTTGAATACAAATTTCGGCATCAGAAAAAGGGTAAACAAACTTCTTAAAATATTAAAATTTGAAAAGAAAATCGGCGAGGTTTTCTCGAGTAAATTTGGTTTTATGGCGCCAAATAAGATAACAACCTACTACCAATGTAACTACAATTAAGATAGAGAAAACTTAGTAAAAAGCTAGATAAATGATCCAGGTTTAGCTTTATCCGGAAAGCACGCTACGTGTTAAGCCACAACCTTTTTCATTCCCTAGTATTACGCCAACAGCATCCCAAACCGCACACAGTATTTGAAAAAGAAGAAGAGCAAACAGTCGGCAAAAGTCCTATGTTATAACAAGTAAGCTCGTGTTCAGATTAGGGCGTTTTAACGTTTGTGTAATGAATAGGGGAAGAAATGACTAGAAATTGAGATATATCCATCCACCCACTACTTCACATTATTTATAACAACTGTATTTTTAGAAAAAAAAAAAATGACAAAAATACCATATTAAAAACGATGCATGTGAGAAGAGCTCGCTACTGGCACTCTCATTGGACGAGCGATGTCGTGATAGAGCATTGTAATTGGACCTTCAAGAACAATATTATCTTATCCACCAGAACTGCCGTGTATGTCAAATTTTAATTGCATTCGAGTCGAATTGTTATTTAATTTTTCTAGCACGAACTAAAAATAATAAAAAACCCTGTCCGGTCTAGACTGGGCAAATATAATGACCGAGCTAACAAAATTATAACCTCCAATGTAATACACAACAAACACCGAATTAAAATGAAAAGTTAAATCGATTGGTGTGGATACTAAACGGTAAACATAAATCGACAAGAAGTTTCAATATATCAAAGAAATCGGCACAAATTTCTGCATTACCAGAGAGTTTTCTCAAACATTTACTGCTGCTTTTATATAAACCAACCCTAGATTCATCTCTTGTGGATAATAAAATACGTCGGCTAGTAAACAGACATCATTTTATGCTTGAACGATGATTAAAAATATAAATTCCCAGTTTCATCTTAATCAAGTTGAAAAGGAATAAGAAGCTGTTAAATTTTTAAGTGCTCTACTTATGTATTATGTTAATTCTCGTTCATCATTTCTTCCATGCTTGCCTAATTTAACACATTTCCAGGAGATCGTAAAAATTTACATCTTCTTATGATTGCCATTAAAATTTCATCGAGGTAATGTTTAATATGACGACAGTCGCCAACGAAGCAGTTCGGCAAAAGTATCCTCCTCGATTTGGATTCGAACCAGAGTTGTTTCACATAAACAGTAATCTGTTACATTTGCAAATCCCTTAACCACCATCATTAGTATTGGCCCCGCATCTCTGCCACATAGCAATTTAGTGTGATTTACCTCAGTTCCGTTTGTTCTTCATTGTTAACTTTTCAACGTCTTCTAATTCGAAATAACGCCTTCCAAATATTCATTTATGTTAACGAAGATTTTCTAAACTTTAAATACATTACATGTCACTTCCAATAATGCTGTTCATCGACAAGAACAAAAAGAAGTTGATTTTCGTGAAGAAGGAGGAGAGGGGTACTAGCACTAGCTCCAGAGATGGCGGCACACCTTACTGATAAAATTGTGGCAGCAGTTACTAAATTGTATACTAAAATTTTAGTTGATAATCAATCTCGTGTCCCACTGCACATTTTTCAAAGAATCGAGAATAATTAGAAAATCAAAACCATCAATCAACCGATATTATAAATTAAAACATGTGATGAACACCCGAGTGGATAACTTACAAATTTGTGAGAAATATTTCCTGTCATAACCGAGCCATTATTAATGAGTATGTGTCATTCAGAATGAAAGCTTTCTGCGCGATACAGATCTATTACAATCATGTGTATTTGATTTATATCATTTTGATGCCTGCTCTCTTGCACACACCATCTCGACGTTATAATTATAATCATTAATGTCATTAAGATAGTATAAGGCTGGGTATACATTACGCGAACGAACAATGTGTATCCACCCTTACTACTGGGTTTACTCTGTATGGAGGAGCAAAACAATCTACTGGACCACGACAATAATTCCACAAGCTCTAAAAGGGTAGAATAGCTTCCTTTTTAAGGAAACCCCCCTGCAAACGATAAATTAAAGAAACCAGGTTGCCGAGACGACCGAATCGATCTCATCTGGTGTGCATCACGTGATGGTCAAAATGCTTAGAGAAGACTTAGAGAGACAATTCGATCGAGAGTATTCACTTCTGTTAAATTTTAAATAATTGTGACGAAACATCAGCCTACAAATTATTATCATTTCTCCGTGTACGCAAATCACTTGAGTGTTTGTCGTCAACTGACATCGCTTACGAAATTTGCTAATAACCAAGTTCGCTTCCGATCAAACCGCATGTTCTAAACGTTTAATTAGCATATCACAATATGTACCTAACCATCGTGTAATATATATACACGTCCCGACATAATTGATTCTATGAACATTAACAATACGTTTTAGTAGGGTGCTAACCTAACTATAAATCTCGAGAAATGATATTGAACTTTTAGATTAGCGCAGCCAAGATTCGTATGGGAAAACCTGTATTGCCTGCTGGAAAACGTAATATGTTAATGAATTGCCATCATTAACAATATAAAATAGGGTAACAGGCACATCTGAAGCCAGCCTAGCAAGCTACTTCAAAATACAATATTGTATATAAATAATACTAGCAGGGGCTTCGGAACTTCGCCGAGGTTACAGTTGGAAATTACAGGACGTAGTCCTATGTTAAGAGGAAGAAGAAAACGTAATAACATATTTCCTGCTCGAAAACAATACTTTTTCATATAACATATTGTAATATTGTTTTTGGTTCTCTTAAATGTCCCGCGCTTTTAAAAAACAATTAATAGAACATGGGTGGGTTTATTCAACTTAGATCATGGTACGACTGAATTTAATTCTCAGATACAGTTAGGGTTATCTATAAAGGACGTCCGCAATTTTTTCCAAATTTTGACCCCCCTCCCTCTTTTGTTACATTTGGACACAATCTTTATCACCCTCTCCGGAAGGACCCCCTCACTTATCATCTTCTTCTTCGTGCCATACACTTCATTGTGCGTAGGCGATCAGCTTAGCCGAAGCCAAGCTGACTTTACTAGGAATATAATTAATGGGTGGTTTCCGTTGCCTTGCCCACAGTCCAAAGATTGATATCGGACCTTTGATCACAGCAGTGTAACCGACTCGACTAGGAATCGAACCATGGTCTACCGCTTTAAAGTCGGCCGGTGTATGCTTTACGCTACACTGCTGATCCATTTATCATCATATTTGAAAATTATATGAAAAACTACTCGAGCACAATTTTTTTACAAATCTCAAAAATGAAATTTTTATGCGAACGTCACATGGCTAACCCCCGCAAAATAGAATATGAATATGAGAAATTGAGTTTTAAACCTAGAAATTAATTTAGAGGTAAAGCCGGATAAGCATGTAAAATCTGCTAACGATTTTAAAATCCATATGACGGATTAATTTTTTAAATAAAAAATTTTTCTGAAAATTTTAGCTTTTAAACTCCATGGGGTACGACGTAATTTAAAAAAATGTGTTTTTCAGTAATTATTTTATTGTAACTATTCTACTGAATACTTTTTAACAAAAATTTTATTGCTAATAATTGTCAACAAGGGCCGTTAAAAATAATTTTTTATAATTTTGTAACCACCCCCCTTTTTTTAAATAAAAAAGTTTTTGTCGTTATATTTAAATATGTTCCTTTCATATGACACTCACGAATTTTTCACAGAAAACTCCTTTCTTTCTCTTCATTATACGGTAAAATTTTCAACTTGATCCATTTGGTGGAAAATGATCAAAAAAATAAAATAGTGTTTTTTCATATTTTCTTCTAATATTATTCATTTTATTTACTTGTTAAATAGGTACTGCTTTTTTTATTCAAAAATAAAAATCTTATTTAAATGTTCATACTACGCCACTGGTACCTCAATTAGCAAATGGACAAATAAGGTTATGTTTGGTTGTCATGGTCACCTTATTAATGTGGTTCAATTACTGGTATGTGTTCATGAATTGGTAGCTACGTTGCGTTTTCGTCTATTAAAAGAAGTTGGGTTACCATTCGCCCGACGCTGGAGGTTTCGATTACGATCGCGATGTTAGATCAAATTTATCGATGTTTAAATTTGAAATTTGTGGCGCGAACTTCGAATTTTGGTATTTGCGAAAAGATACGCAATTCATCATCTTTTATCTGCCTTTTGCTTCATTATCTATGAGTTCCTTAGGGATCCGCAATTTTTTCCAAATTTTTGACCCCTCCCCTAACCACAAACCTTTGTCACAATCTTTTATCCCCTCCGGCACGTCCAATAATCACAAATCTAGGACCCCCTCTCATTTATAAAATCGAACTTCACCTTCATTTTAAAAAAATACTAATTTGATAACGTGGGTAGTTGCCCACGAGGAAAGAATTTTTTTTAAAACTTTTTTTTTAATAGAACATTACTACAAATAATAAAAGATAAAGAATTTTACAATAAATAACAAAGGCATACTTACAATTTTCCATTCTGCCTCTTCCAATTACCTCATGGTACATTTTTTGATTTTATTGTTGGTAAAGACAGAAATGTAAATATAAATTATATAACTTGAACTTTGCAGTTGGTAGGAGGTAAACTAAACTAAAGAATTTTACACTGAAAATTTTGAAATAGCTTAAGAGGAATCATATTTTAAAATTATAAAAAAAACCCAAGAACAATTTTTTTACAAATTTCAAAAATGGAATTTTTATGTGGGCGTGACATTTGACTACCCCCCTGTTACATTTCGTCACATATTTTGCCCCAGGGCATGGACGACTCCTTAATCGGTTTTTGTACTTTAACGATTACTGATCAGTTAACGACATTGTAACAAAGTGAAAGAATAAACGAATTATATAAAACTGGAAATAAATTTTACTGTATTTTTATCGCATTGGCATTCATAACAGAATAGTGAAACGTAAGATTGACACAATGGAACCCCTATCCTCAACCTAATATCTACTGATTCCACGTCTAAACACCAAAAAACAAAAACGCCGAAAACAAAATTCCAAAACAAAAACAACTAAAAACAAAAACACTGAAAGTACTACTACTATAAAAAAAAGCTGCCTGTGCTCCGATTTTCACGATTTTCAAAAACAATAATTATGAAAAATAATAACAAATTTTGAAAAAAAACAAGTTTTAAAAATTACTTTGGAATGCATTTTCTCATTGGCTCTTTCAAACTATAACCCCGTCCATCGTAAATTAAAAATTAGCTTTAAGCGCTAAAAGTAATTTTAAATAGATATTTTATAATATAACTACCAATGGTAAAAAACATCCCTGCTTATGGAACTTAAGCCGCCGGATTCGAGGGTCAACTGGTTAAACTCATTAAAAATATCTCCGAGCCTAAACTAATCTAGAAAATAATAAATCTTTGAGTCACGGGGGTTTCTCCTTCTTCATAGTTTGCTTTTTGTCAGAAGCATCAAAAATGAATTTTCATGGGAGTATAATTCATGGGGTGGTTCCCGTTACGTTCCCATGTCGACCCGTGAATGGTTTACGCTGTACTGTTGGTTTTAGAAAGGGTTTCAGAGGAGATTAAACTTATTAAAAACATCCCTAAGCGCGATAAAACTGTAAATTATGGAATTTGAGCAGTCGGATAAGAGGAAACGAAATTAAATCATCAAATTTAACCAACACTCACTCATTCATGGGTGTACCCAGAAAATTTAATTATAAAATAAAACTGTTTAACCAAGCGCAAATAGCTCATCACAGTAACGGTTCTGCCTCACTACCAGGTCTTGTCCTCCTGTCACTTTTATTTCCGCAAAACAGATTTAATATGTCTGCTCCCCCCTCCTTGGCCCTTATAATTTATTTGCAAGTAAGGATATATTAAAGTATAAAAAAATAGAGACGAACACAAAGATCAATATACAAATCACTGATAAGACCGGTATTGACATCACGCGTCGGAGGTTCTACGTAGAAGGAATGAGGATCTTTGATAGAAAAGCATTAAAAACTATTTTGGGACCAAAAAAGGAAGAAAGAGGGCCGAGAGCAAGAATGAACACCGTGAAGCTATAAGCGGAGAAGATATCGTCAAATTCATAAAAGCTTCAAGGATAAAATGGTTGGGTCACATAGTGAGAAGCAGTGATGAAGAAACATCAAAGATGTTGACTCTATGGAACCCAATCGAAAAGCGATATAAAGGAAGACCAAAGAAAACATAGTGGAACTGCGTAAAGGATGACCCGAGAAGCATGGGTTACAAAGCATGAAGATTATTAGTTAACGAAAGGAAAAAATGGAGAGCCATTATAAAACGAGTAAACGATCGCAGTAGTTTATAACTTGATGATCAATACGAATGATATGTAGTAAAAGACTAATCCCCTGAAAACGGATCTAAACCGAATGTAAAGCTAATTAAATAATAATAAATATAATTGCATATAGTGACTTTGCAACAATTAAAAAAGACATCCCTGAGCGCGACAAAACTCGAAATTATGGAACTTGAGCCGCCGGATCCGACGGTCAACTGGTAAAACTTATTAAAAATAGCTCCTAGACAAAACTAATCTAGAAAATAATAAATCTTTGAGCCACAGTGTCCTAGAAAAGGTTAAACTTATTGAAAACCTCTCCGAGAGCGACAAAACTCGAAATTATGGCACCTGAGCCTCCGGATGCGAGGGTCGATTGGTAATTCGTAGAGCAGTAAGTGTTAAAACCCAAGCAGAATGCACGGACGGACATCAAAATGGTTAATATTACTACGCAGTACAGCGCAATATTATATTCTACTCCCAAATGTTTCTTGAACACCAAATTTAACCAACACCCATTCATGGGTACCAGAAAATTTTCAAAAAGCCTAAAATATAATATTATTTTTAGAAATTGATTGCTTTATTGTTTTTTTTTTGTTTTCCGCATTTTGACTTTGGCGTTTTGTTTACGACGTTTTGTTTACGGTGTTTTTGTTTTCGGCGTTTTTGTTAACCATCAAATTAACATGTCAAATTCATGGGTGTCACCAGAAAATTTTCCAAGTGGCCTAAAATAATATTATTTTTCAAAATTTATTACTTTATTGCTTTTTTGACTTCGTCGTTTTTGTTTTCGACGTTTTGTTTACGATGTTTTTGTTAACCATCAAATTAACCATCCATGGGTGTCACCAGAAAATTTTCCAAGTGACCTAAATTAATATTATTTTTAAAAA
Organism: Lycocerus yunnanus; assembly: GCA_036346125.1. Lineage (NCBI taxonomy): Eukaryota > Metazoa > Arthropoda > Insecta > Coleoptera > Cantharidae > Lycocerus > Lycocerus yunnanus. The sequence goes on from JARFIX010000052.1 coordinate 7,515,077, forward strand.
TTTATTGTTTATAAAAATCAGTGTTTTTGTTTTTCGGCGATTTGACGTGCTACCATCCTCATGTGTTGAAAAATCGACCCAATTAGTGTCATATTACATTACAATATTCGCCAAAATAATTCAGAAACTTCAACATCTGATGGTGATTGTCGGGGGTTTGGAATCCCAACGGTTGATTTTTTGTCGCAATATTAAAAATGCAGACGAATGGCTGTGTAAATTTCACTTTAGTTTACAGAAAATTCTCAACGTCCCAGTAATTACTACCCTGTAAATTATCGTTTTCGTAAATAAAACTTGCATGATTTAGAATTTTAGATTATCGCTGGGGTTGCATTAGAGAGCAAATTTATGTTCTCGCTCGCAGCTGATTAGCGGTTAAGCTTCGCTGTTTTTTGCACGCAGCTTCATCAAATATTAACTTTTTTGTGTAATATGTCAAACTTTGCGATGCAAAAATAAGTATACACGTACACCATAACTTCCAACAAATTTAAAACAAAAATAAACAAAGGTGAGATAATCCTCACCAGACTCTACACTCTAAAATTATTGCACCTCCTCCGACATGATTAATTTATTCGCGATACTAAAACGCAATATTGAGTTTCCTCATTAGAATAAGAATAACCGCAAATTGTTTACTACATCGTTAAAATTCTTGAGAGAAATTAATGTCAGTGCCAAACGTTGAATGTATTTTCAAGCTCCAAAAACAATGTCGGTGAAAATAAAACTCGATTGATACTAACAATGCTGTATTGTTTTAATAAAAATTCCGAAACTCGTGTTCATACAATATTTACAGCAAGAAAATTATACTTTCGGTATTCTACTAATGCGGTACTGCTGTTTAAATCAATAACCCGCCAGAGTTGTTGCTCCAAAATGCCCATTTCAGATTCTATCAGACGCCAAATTCAATATAAAGGCCATCATAAGCAGATCGTTTAGTTTTTATGGCCGTTGTTTGTGTCGTGATATTCACCAAACAATATTATAGAAAGTCGATCGAATCGTGTACCATAATCCTCTTGGTAAAATTTAAACTTAACAAACGCACATTAATAGTGGTACAATTGGGCAATAAGTTTCCTTTTCATAGGAGGATGCAATAAATTACCAAAAATAAATTTATATCTCGTTGTGGAACATCGTATGATTTAAAAACAACACATAAGACCTATAAAATGCGATTTATTCATGTGAAGAAATATAAAGCACTTGGCAAGTAAATATGTCATTAAATCAAACTTCAAATGTAACCCGAAGAGAAAATAAAATGCAGGAATAACGGTAATTAGAAATAATTCCGCCGTGCAAATAATTTCCAAGTGGAAATTCGATATTTCCATTTAGTCAAGAAAATTTCAACATTTCCTTTTATCAATGCGTCTTCCAATTTCACTTGACACTTTTCCAATAACGCAGGTAATTCTTAACAAAAAGGACCTGGATCCTAAATAAGTAATTCCATTCGCTAAGAAAGTCTTTCAGTTACACGACGATCCTAACGTTTTAATTACCTGCTTCTAATTTTTGAAAAATGTCTTTTTCTTACGAAATTAATCAAACGTGGTAAAACTTGGCGTCGCTATGTGGTATATCATACCTACAAAACTACGCTTGAAAAATTACATCTTTGAAAAAAATATATCATATTTTATTACGGAAAACTTCACATTTTAGATTCTCTACATGAAAAATAACTTAAAAGTCATGTCAATTTTTTCATTCTTAAAACTTATGTATGTACTACAAGGTGTCGCAAATTACCGTTCCCGATGTGTTTTATTTCGAGTAGTCGAGTAGTAAATATCAATTTCGCGAATTTTTGAGAGAAAAAAAAAATTTGGCTGATGCATTAAGGGTTTTGCAAGAAAATATAAATCTCTGGTGTAAACTAAGCGTCACATATTCTGTAGGTATCTCAAAGAAATACATTTTTTTTAAATTTACACCTTCATAATACAAAGTAAAATCGTGGCTCACTATTTGAAAAACTATGCAGAAATTTTCTCATCAACTTAACACGTAAATGGTTTCTCGACATTGCAAATTCTCTAATATCTCACGTGATCACAGCCGGCTATTTGTAAAGCTGTTGGAAAAATTGCGATCGGTCATAGGTCATGAAGAATAAAATTGATCGATTTCAGATTTTATAAGTTTCCTTAATTCTGTTTTTTAGAAAAAAATATATATTTGTGATTATTGACATTTCATCAAATGTAATCTAAAAAATCTACTGCAGATTATTTTCAAAACAAGAACAATTATTATTTAATTCGGTTCTTTCAACCTTCGTGACGATCTTCATCAAAGCGAAATATGTCCTTTTGTATCCTTTATGACACATTAACAAAAAAACAAAATTTGTTTTGCGAAAATGTACAGAGAGAGAGGCAGTAAGGCAGAACCCCTTCTATGATGAGTAATTTGCGCTTGGTTAAAACAGTTTTAGTGCATATTTGTCTTCATGATTAGCAGCAGTTTCTATGTGAAGTATGAGTACATAGACGCTTACAATAAGCAAGTAAAGTGATAAAATGTGTTTTAATAGGTAAGTGATGTTATTTTGCCTTATTTTCAATCCTTCTGCAATTAACTAACCACATCATACACTGTATTTTCTTGTGACCACATGTGTGGTGTCGGTTTTCAATTCAATTTAATGTGTAATCTTAGGTTGATTTTTTGTTGATTTGGTGCACGTGAGCAAAACCGGGTACAAAATTACCATGTTTTACATTCAGAAGCGCAATTATATGTCTTATTGACTTTATATTTTAATAGTTTCAAAGCAAAACAAACTTTGCTGATGAAGAACCGTAAGATGTGGGAAACATTTAAGAATATTCAAAATAAAAAGTATAATAATTATTGTGATTGAACTCAAAATTATTTAAATTTTAAGACATTATTTTTAGCACGGAGGGTTTCTGGGATACAATCCGAGTCACCCCTAAAGGGGGGAGGAGCAATTGCCCTTGCTCCCCCCTAAATACGCCACTGTATGAGGGTTGAACATGGATAATTTGGAGACGCATAAGAAACCCGTCATTCGATTTTGACCATTTTTAAAGTGGATTCTGAAAGATGAGGGTCTAATTAGCGTATTAAAAAAATAAAATTTGCGGACGGCTCGCACATTTTTGAAAAAAACGGCTTTAAAAATTTATTAACAGTGTAATTTACTCATTGGCTCTTTTGAACTGTAAAAAATTCACTTTTGTGTGAATCCGACTCTTGACGTAGTTGCGTTTATCAAAACCCACTTTCCGCATCCGTTTTAATAATCGCTTTACTTACTAAAACATCCCCAAGTACCTCCAACTCGAAAAAGTATGGATGTTGACGCGAAGGATCTCAGGGAACGACTGGTATCTACCCACCACTAGTCACTGTTAACCCAGGCACCGCACACGTACCGTTAACACAATGCATAAATTTTACGCAATAATACACTTACATGTATTTCTTATGGCCTTATTAGAAGTCCCGACTAAATTTATCCTGACCTTAAATGATTCTTATTTTTATGCTCTTTCGTTTGGTTGAACCATTTTTATAGGAAAAAGTGTACTTTCGAAGACGGGTTTCTTACCTCAACACGATGATTTTATGTGAAAGATTTGTCAACGTAAGCGTTAAAATATCATGATCTGTCGGTAGCTTCTTAAAACGCCGAAAACAAAAACACCGAAATCAAAACGGTGAAAACAAGAACACCGAAAAACAAAAACACCAAAAACAAAACACTGAAAACAAAAACACCGAAATCAAAATGCCGGAAACAAGAACGCTGAAAACAATAACGCCGAAAACAAAACAATAAATTTTTAAAAATAATATTATTTTAGGCAACTTGGAAAATTTTCTAGAAAATTACTTTTAGCGCTAAAAACTAATTTTAAATTTGGGATGGGCAGTGTTATAGTTTAAAAAAGCCAATGAAAAAATTGCATTCGAAAATAAAATTTTAAAACCATTTTTTTTTTCAAAATTTTATTGCGTATATTGAATTATTTACTTTCGTAATTGCTTTTAAAAAATTTCAAAATCAGAGTTCAGGTTTCTTAAACTCCCTTCATTTTCCTCTATGAGTGCCATCTTGCTTGTACTGGTGGTACTTTCAATGTTTTGTTTTCGATGTTTTGACTTCGGCGTTTTAGTTTTTCGGTGTTTTTGTTTTCTGTGTTTTTGTTTTCTGCGTTTTAGTTTTCGATGTTTTGTTTATCGCTGTTTTTGTTTTTGAGTGTTTTTGTTTTCGGTGTTTTGTTTTGGTGTTTTGTTTTCAACGTTTTGACATGAAATCAACCAGTTCTGGCTCCTTATCCAGAGCTTCTACCCCGTGGGTAGGGGCAGAAATATTTTAAAATACCTTCAGTCTTTTTTTTTAGATTTTCAATAATTATATCAATTTAAGTTATATATTTTTTACGTTATAATTCAGTGTTTATGTTAATTATATTTCAAATAAAATATATATTTGTGTAATCAAGTATTTTATGGTAAATTTCCCAAAGCAACCCCGTTCTGCCCCCCTCTTCTCTATGTTTACTTTATCTTGTGTTCTTTCCGAATTGATTTTATTTTAAAATAGATAAATTTTAAAACAAAAAAATTCCGTAACTATAAAAACAATAAAAAGTAACGTAATTATAACCTAGCACCACTCAATGCTGGATTAAGGAATTAAGGGATTTCGGGACACTTGCTAAATAAATTAAGGAGAGGATTATTTCTTTTGAAGAAATTTCCAAGTTTCAATGAGTTTATAATAACTATGCACATAGTTGTGAATATATTGCTATGGTCTAATTTATTTTATGCTTCTGTTTAATTAAATATTGGGTGCCTTAGACCGTAGACTTGCGCTAAAGTTAACTCTGATCGTTCTTTCTAATTTTAAATTGTTTTTAATTTCCGAATCGAGTCCAGGAGTATTAAATTATAGATCTTATCTAATTAAATTTTAGTAAATATAAGTTCTAAATTTAAAATGCTTTCTAACCAAACAAATCGCTTAGATTTTCTATTTATTTCCTAGTTTTTGTGCCTACGTTTTAAATTCTGTTATTATTTAAATCAATATTTTTAATTAAATATTTTAATTTTTACATTTACCAACTGATGTGTTGTTTTCACTTTCCAAACTAACCGTTACTGGTGAAAAACCTTCTAAATTCAATCCTTCCCTTTGTTTTCTACATTTAAATTGTGTACTTTGCTTCAAATAAAAACTAAATTTTTAAACTCACATTACAGACTGTATTATTTTCTTAGGACTTTTTACTTTATTATTTCAGCTCCATCAATTTATTTAAATTTTTTTCAGCGATCCAAATTTTTCATCTTATAATTTTCACTTTCCTAATCAAACTGTTGCAGAAATTCTACTTTAAAACCTCCTTTGAAACTTTTTTAAAACTTAAACAATTTTTTTTCTGTAATGCTGTTGCTGAACTTCAAATTGCCAACTTTTTAAAACTTGGGCTTTTGTTTGCACTCTTATTTTAAAATATTCATAATTTTAATGAATTTTTTATTCGATTTAATTAAATTTAAATTAACAATGTCTTCTTTTCATGTTTAAACAATCGTTACAAATGATCAATTTTGTAAATTGCCGCCACATTGTTAAAAAAAGATAAGGGTCTAATTAATGTATAAAAAAAATAAAATTTGCAAATGGTCGACAAATTTAGGAAAAAAACGACTTTAAACATTTATTTACAACACAATTTTCCAATTGGCTCTTTTGAACTGAAGCCCCGCCCACCGATATTAAAATAGGTTGTAGTGACAGTAAAAATAAACGAATTATGAAAGATTAGGGTCTAATTAACAAATAAAAATATAAAATTTGTGGTCGGTCCATCAATTTCGAAAAAATACACTTTTAGGGTGAATCCGAGTCTTTCTGTAGTTGCGTTTGTCAAAACGGCTTGTAGCGGCCGTAGCGAAAATTCCCTAAGCACGGTCCAACTCGGCAACAGTGTTGCCAGACACTTTAGAAAGCTGTGGCACCATCTCGAAACCGAAATTCAATATTTTATTCTATTAAAATTTAAAAAAATTAAAATAAGTAATTAAAAAAAATATGACCGGTTTCATCAAGGTTAGTTAAGATTTAATCAATGATTGAAGTTGGCAACAATACAATATGTAAAATTTTAATCATTGATTAAATTTTACCAGCAGTATAGCGCGAAGCATGCACGGGTCGACTGCGAAGCGGTAAGTCGCGGTTCGAACCTGCTGGCGCTAGATACATTGCTGTGATCAAAAGTCCAATATAGATCTGTGGACTATGCGGAAGGCAACGGAAACCACCCATGAATAACACTCCCAAGAAAAGTCATCTTGGCTTCGGCCAAATTTATGATCGCTAATATCCGGTAACGGATAGGCACCTGAAGAAGAAGAAGATTAAATTTTAACTAACGTTTCTGAAACCGAGCATTAAATAAAGATAATTTTAAATAATAAAAAAATTGTGTTTCAATTTATGTAGGTCAAGCGGCCGCTTCCTACAACAAAATTCATAGTGGCCAAATCACCAAAAAAAATTTTAAATAATTAAATTAATATTATTTCAAACAACTGATTGTATGCATCACTGATTCGGGGACGGGTAAGAAACCCGTCATCCGATTTTGATCATTTTTGAAGTGGATTCTGAAAGACGTGGGTCTAATTAGCGTATAAAAAAAAATTTGCGGATTATTGGCACAATTTTGAAAAAAACGGCTTTAAAAATTTATTAATAAAGCCATTTACTCATTGGCTCTTTTGAACTGAAACCCCGCCCCGAAATTAAAATAGGTTGTGAGGACAGTAAATATCCCAGAATCTCGGTTTTTACAACGAATTATGAAAGATAATGGTGTAATTAGCTAAGAAAAAAATAAAATTTGTGATCGGACAACAAATTTCGAAAAAAACACTTTTTGTGTGATTTCGACTCTTGATGTAGTTGCGCTGTCAAAATCTACTCTCTGGGTCGCTTCGGACGCTACGAGCGGTTTTGACACGCGCTTTACTTACTAAAACATCCCCCAAGTAGCTCCAACTCGAAAAGTTTGGAAGTTGACGCGACGGATCTCACTAGCCAGTGTCAACCCAGGTGCAGCACACGGACAGGTGATAGAATGGCCGCCTAATGACGTCATACCTAGCAAAAATTCACTTACATTTATTTCTTATGGAAAAATTGTAATTTTCAAATTTGAATTGTGACCGTATTAAAAGTCCGACAACCTCCATCCTCACCTTAAAATGATTCGTATTTTGTGCTGTTTCGTTTTGGTAAACCCATTTTACAGAAAAAGTGTACTTTTGAAGCCGGGTTTATTACCTCGACCCAAAAATTCCCGTACCTTTCATCTTTGTTTAAATTGTTGTCTGACCGTTTATTTTAAAAGTTTTTGTTTGTGCGATTTTTCTATCATCCGCTCAATGTATTTACCAAAATATCTAAATATTTTTAAATTACCTAAATCATGACTGGTCGGTCGCAACGCCGCTCCATGGCTTTGATTTGAAAACAACTTTCGACGAAAGGTTTTAATGATTTATTGTTACTATTTTATACCTAATAGTAGATTACTTCGGTTGTGCGGCCTATAGGCCGCACTTAGGAGAATAATTTTGAATTTACTCGATATATGTAGATTAGAAATAAATAGACAGAGATGCAACTGAAGGATTTTCGCCATTTGTATTTCCTAACCTCCAGTGTGTACTGAAAGTACAATTAATTACATGAGCATGGTTGTTTTGTATCTGTTGGGATGTGCCTATAATCTCGGTTGATTGGTAATTATCTGTTTGTTTAAGCTGTAATCCAGTCCTAGCTCCACCACCACTTCCACCAACTTATACAAAAAGTAAAAATTAAACAACATTAAGAAAATAACAAATCTTTAGAAACATAAACGGGTAAACAAAAGTTTCGCCATCTCAAAAAGGTATTCCAAAGTAAAAGAAAAAACAGTTAACTTGAACAATTTTCCGTTTTAATCAAGTGATGTATTTAAGAATTCGCAGTGTCGAGAAACCATTTACGTGTGATGTTTGTGATCCGAGTCTTTACATAATTAAGTAATCTAAAAAAATTTATTATCACGCAAGTTTTACAGTTTTTGAAACGTTGCTGGTGTAAGGTCGGGCCGTAATTTTTATTTATTATTATGACTGATAAAAAAAATTAAAATTCCGCGCTAGTGGAAGGCTGTTGAGGATATAGAGGAAAACTAAGACTAAATTAAACAAAAGCTTTTAAGAAGAATAAAAAACTAACGCGAAAACATCGCCTGACGTCGGGGGTAATAAAGTACAGTCACGTGAAAGGAGTCAAGATGTAATTTACTTCCTATCAACAAACCATGTTTAAATAGTTGATAAGTCAGGCAGGGTGCATTCTAACGAAATAGGCTGCCGTACATTGTTCTCAGATTAACAATCAACAGTAATTATGCAGTGATGTCAAACCGCGATTCAAGTCACGTGACCGAAATATAAAAATAGATTATTTTAAATTTGAATTATCCGAAGCAATCTAAGTTTACGTTAATAAAACAAAAACACATCGGCAGCAGTATAATCATTAATTTCAATAATATCTGCATGGGAGTGAAGTTTGAAAAGCGACTACATCAAAGTCTTGTGTCTAACACAAAATGTTGATAGAAAAGCAAACAATCCTGATGGCAAAAACTGTCCCTTTTTTGTAGTTCCACAATCCTAACCTTGTAGTCAAGTAAATTTTGATTTTGTTTCGAATCTGGAAGCGCAAGTTCAACGACGTTAATTAATTACCAACATTTCTCAAGTCCTTTCATACGGGCTTTGAGGAAAGCTCATTAAATTTACCTTAGCAAAAAAAATGAAACCTAAAATCTCGCAAGTATAAATTCTAATAACGCAGCAACGTGAAATAATAATTATTATTAAAATAACATTTTATTAACTTTTACAATTTCCATTCATATTATTTAAACTTTGGTAATTTACTTCGATACAATAATAAGTGCAGGTTCATGGAACTATAAATAACATGCTTGAGCAAGATGCTACTCCAGAAGTTTCATTTAATTTGGAATTTAGTTGGATAGTTAATATAGGTTTTGCTTTAACCATTAACAAAGTTCGTAATGCTATTGGCTACTGCACAACATGCAAGTAATACTTACTTGAAAAAGTTCGGAACACCGCAGGAATACATTTATGAGGTATTCCAGGTTACAATTTTAAATTGTTTTACCCACGGGTAAAAATTTTCCTATTTTCTGTAGGTGAACGGGCACACTTTTCCAATATTTCATGAAAACTAATATTTTAAATTACAGAATAAAAATCATAATATGAGAAAAGCTTTTTATTTCCATTACATCTAACCAAATTTATTTTGTAAGGAACCTCCCGAGGTAAAAGAAATATTATGTATGGCGCATTCTTTTGAAATTTATTGTGTAGTTGCAAATTCAATTTAATTTATTGTAATACGAATATTTGGAGAATTTTTTATTACCTGTATTGTGCTGAGACGATGAAATTATGAGTGCTTCAGCATGTGAATTTTTAATTTTACTTCAGTTTTTTTTTAATTTTTACAAAACATCGTCATCATACTTTTAATTTCAAAAAGCTGAAATAGCAGAAGGATAGCCGTGGTGATCCCCCTAGTTGCATTTATTGGAATAAACCAAGATGAAACGGTAAAATAACTACGACGAAGGATCCAAACCGCAGACATCCCAAATTGTTGGCGATCTCTCAGAGAACTTCCATTATCGAGTAACAAATAATGCAAAATAAATTAATATTGTATACCACATTTGCATATTCAGGGGGATGATGAGGTGTAAAGCAAGAATAATTTACACAAAAATACAAGCAGTCACGCCATTCTTTTGTGCAATAAAAGTCTAACTACCCTAATTATTAATAGTGGTGCTGTCGTTAGCGATCCAGAGCAAACAGTAACCGGGAACATCTGAACTAAGAAACTCAGATGCAAACTCTGCTCAAACAGAATCTATTTGAGCAAGGTAAAATATCGACTACATACATACAAAATTGAATTAATCTGCATACATTCATCATGCTCGAAGAAGCCATATTCTAACATCCACAAATCAGTTTATCCAAAAAGACAAATCATTAACCTCACCTGAGGTTACATCAACTTAATGAAGATTTAAACTCTTAATCGATCAGATGTCTAACATGTAAGTCTGGTCACGACATTAAGTCATTTATTAGATAAAACGGAGTGTGCAGTAGTTTTCCTACTAAATTTTCGCTACCTATATTTGGTGCAAAATTTTCCGAGGAATGTTCGGCGTTCGTAAGAAAACCGCATTTTTACTTATTCGGTAATATTCCAAGTCCGGTCCTGCCCATTTTTTTTAAACATGTTTATCATTCACTGGTCAGATTTGGTTGGTAAATCGGCCATTAATTGGCACTTACGCTCGATTTTTTAACAACTTCTAAAAGAGGATTACGTTAATCCGATAATTCTTTGTAGAAGCAAAAATTACTCGAAATGGTTTACGTTAAAATAACAGAAATCTATTTTCAATTTTCTAATCGTTCGGCGAAAGATTATATTTTACAAACTCGGAAAAGCTCAAGATGAATTCACAATCTCATAACGAAGGTTTTAACATTTACAATAATTAATTAGCGAAAGCAAGGGGGCGAAGCACAATTTGCTGCTTTTGTACAATAAATTAGAAATTATTTTAATGTAGTAATTTTAGGACCTAGGGGTTTGAACCTGAGTAACCAAAGATCGGGTAACTAACTCCGGCGGAAGGTTGGGTCGGACTCTCTGTGAGAATTTACATCGGATATTAATTGGCATACCAACCGAAAGACAAAACATACACAAAGAGACATAAACGCAAAATTCAGTAGCAATGTAATCACGGCATACAAAAAATATAAAGAAGATGGGTAACCTTGCAACTTTCCTGGTCCAAAAATTTGGTCAGCCTTCCTAAGTATAACAGTTTTTGCATAATCTGTCCTAATTAGACACTTGATCCTGTTCAGTAAATGAGAGTAATTTAACTATTAACCTGAAACGTTTGGGTTTCACTTAACGCGGTTACGTGTAACGCGGTACATATTGATCGTGTTATAAGAGGAGTTTTCTTTATCTTTTGAAAATTAATAATTATCAAAGTTTGCTATTCAGTAATTTAAATACACAAACCAGTTATTTTCGTAGCCATAAAGCGTGTATACTTCTGGAATGAATTATCATCTTAAGTTTGAAGGATAGCCCAATATTACGCCTATTTGTATATTTGGAGTTTTAATTAAATCTAAGACAATAACAAATCAGCACTCGGTGAACTGCGCTATTTAGGGTAATTGTTCCAGTTGTTGCTTCTCATAGGATAAACTACATTTTCGCAGTTTCTTTGGTGGTTGATGTTTTACCGTCATACAGGGTGGTTATAAAAAAATCCTTCATCGTATAATCTCTAGATGGCATCTCTTCGGCGTCTCATGTATTGAAAAACAATTGCAAAAAAATTTTAACTAATTTAAAGTACAAATCAAAAAGCCCCAATGTTGAAATTTTATAATCCCAATAATGACAGCATCAGCGTCATAACGCATATTGTCGTGTTTTTTATGTGTTTAGTCGAACTGCGTAAATTATTTAAAAAAAAAGTTTCTAATATTATGTTGTATCTTTGACTACTGGCAGTTTTAGTTAACTTTAATGCTACAACTGGAAAGCGCTACAGATCCTGTTTAATTACAACTTACTTTTTTTTAAAACAGGCCCGGACTGAGCCGGGAGCAAAGCCAGAAGCCCCACGCGACCTTTCAAATATTTGATTGAATAACATGAAATCTTTATTAAATTAATTAGTATGAACATTATGAGCCTGTAGGTAATACACCTGAACTCAAAAGTAGATTTTTTCCTATAAAAAAAGCGCTCACCAAACGAAAGTGCACAAAAATACCAGTTATTTAAGGAGCGGCTGAATTTGGTAGGACTTCTAATAGGGCCACAATACAAATTTGAAAATAACGATATTCCCACAAGAAACGCAATGTAAATGTATTATTGCGTAATATTACGTCATAATTGAACACATTCTATTATCAGTCCGTGCGTTGTAGTAGTTGGGTCGACACTTTCAACCGGCAATTGCTCCCTGCTATCTGTCGTGTCAACATCTACACTTTTGCCGAGTAGGACCGGTCTAGTAAGATATTTTTTTTAGTAAGCCTCCGTTTCGCTCCGGCCACTCCGGGCCGTTTTGACAAACGCAACAACGGCAAATCTAGCAATTTTAAAACCGTTTTTTTCAAAATGTGTGGACAGACCGTAAATTCACTTTACTTTTCATAATTCACTTTAAAAATCGTCCAAATCGAAATTCAGGTTTATTACCCGTCCCCATTATGGTATTAACTTGTATCTCTATTCAATTTTTTCTACCAACCACATTTTTTGCTGATTTTTTCTTTATCTCAGAGTGAACATTTTAGTTTAATTTTGTTCTGCTTGAACTTCACACTTCATGTTCATAAAATTACGATATCGCAAAAATTTTTCCGAAACGAATGTTTTCTTAATTTTTTTCAAATTTTGTTAAAGATCTGGTCCAAATATAGATTAGGTCAAAATTAGACTCGAAAATCGACCAAGAGAATCAAAATGAAAAATATTATCAAGTTGTAAAATAATATGGGAAATGTAGTCGATACTATCGTGGGTGCCACCAAAGGGGTAGGGCAGTCGCCCAAAATAACCTTTCGGTAATTTTTCGTCATTGATGGATATCTTACGAACCTTTAATAAATCCTCCTGAAGTGTCTGAATACTAAATTAGGATTTAACCTAGTAATAACGGGCGAATTCGTAAAGGTATCCAGCAATGATGATAATTGCCCTTGGCGGCGGCCTTGAATGCAATATTAACGTTTTTGGAAGTAATGTATTCCATTTTCTTCTTCATCGTTTGCTTCTTGCCAGAAGCGTTGTGACCCAACTTGGCCGAAGCTAAGACGAATTTTCTAGAAAGCAAAATTCATGAGATAGTTTCCCGTTGCCTTCTCCAATCTATATATATAAAAATGGATGTATGTGTGTGTGTGTGTTTGTGTGTGTGTGTTTGTTCCTTATAGACTCCTAGACCGTTCGACCGATCCCAACCAAATTTTGCACAGTTACTCTCTAGGACCCTAAAGAGGTTTTCCGCTAAAAACCGGGACCGAAAAGCTTAATTTAAAAAAAGTGAAAATTGCGGACGCGCATGAATGGAACGAGATTCCCATCGCCAATACCTGTAATTGATATATTATGGTAATTTTACGTTGGTATATTCACATTCAGTACCTACACTATTATAAGTGATTTCATTTCGTAAAAATAAATCAAGTTATAGCAACCAAAGGACAACGGGAAGCAAGACTGGAAACCGTTCTGAAATACTGGAGAAGAAAAGCTCGGGTAAAGCAACCCTGCAAAATCAAAATACTTCAGACAAAGGCAAAGTATTTTATTTTAATGAGACCCGGCGAAGCCGGTATCCAGCTATATACTATGTATGTGCAGCTGTAACAAATATTGCGTTATATTGGACTTTTGACTGCAAATATTTTTATTTTTAAACTTTTAACATTTTTACTGTTCACTTAAAAAATGTATGATTAAATATAATAATAGACCATACAGAGTGAATTTAAAATTATTCCAACAGTGCGGCCTTCAGGCCGCACAACCTTGGTCAGCTAGTATTCCATATTTCTCATAGAACTGTGAAAACATGTGAATCTGGCAAAACCTCGGAAAATGGCTAAAAGTCGCTGCAAAATTCTTCAAGAGAATTACATTCTTTTTGCGCCGGGGGTTGACCACTGACCGAAAATGTGTACACCAAATTTGCATTTACAATAATTTGCAAAAAATTGCAAATAATTTCAAAATTTGCAAATAATTTCAAAATTTGAAAAATTTAACACACATTTTCAAAACAATTTTAGACATTTGCAAAGATTTACAGTCATTTGCAAAGATTTGCAGTCATTTACAAAGATTTACAAGCATTTGCAAAATTTGCATAATTTGCAAAAATTTACACAGATATTTGCAAACAATTTCAGACATTTACAGCCATTTGCAAAGATTTACAGGCATTTGCAAAAATTTACACACATTTGAAGAAATTTGCAAACAATTGCAGAAATTTGCAAACAATTGCAGAAATTTGCAAACAATTGCAAATCATTTACAAATTTTCAAAACAAAATTTTCCGATTCAAAAATATTAGGGGGCGTTCAAACATTACGTAAGTAGGGGTAGGGGGTGGACAGGTTCATTCTTTGGGGAGATCTTATAAATATTACGTAAGATAAAAAAATTATAAAATAATGAAAATTTTAAATTTTAATTTTGATATTTAATAATAAGACTTTTGAAAAAATTCTTAAATCTTAACATTTGGGAAAGAGGGGGATTCACAATTTGCTTAATTTTGCTTATTCCTGGGGAGGGGGAGTCTAAAATCATTGAAAGTTTGCTTGAACTTGAACGTAAAATGTGGTTATTTTCGTGCTTATAATTGTTGGGTTCAAACAGTTTCGCTTTTTTTAAATGTTAGAATTTCACTGCCTTTTTTATTACAAAATATAACAAATTAAGGTGAAAAAATTAGCTTTTAGGACTAACACAAACATCGCCAAGTGGTTCAATGATCACTGTCAAGTTTTTAAGACGAAACACTTCACTTTTAAGCTTCATGAAATGTTAAAAATGTTATATATTCGGGAATTTCAATGAAATTGTCTCATTAAAATGTATTAGAAGCAGTAAAAAGTTGGGTTAAAGTTAATATTTCCGAACTCGAAAATATACTCTTTCCTATAGAAATAGCGTCACCAAACAAAAGAGGGCTATTTCAGAAGTCTTCTAAGGTGAGGATGAATTTGGTGGGTCCTTTAATAAGCCCACAATTTAAATTTGAAAATCATGAATTTCCCATAAGAAACACAACATGTAAGAGCATTACTGCTCAATCTTCTTCTTAATCAGCCTGCATTCGTCCACTCCTGGACATAGGCCTCTCCCAGTTCCCCCAAACCTCTCTGTAAAGGATTGGTTCGGTTCTCCCGAAAGGTTCTGGCAGTTACACTCCTCGCTTGCCGAACGTGTTAGCGTGGAAACTGCCCGCCGGCCAATTTAGCGTATGCTATCAAACTAGGGAATCATTTCGAGAAATGGCTACGAGACGAAAATTTGGCGAAATCAGCCGAAAGCCTCGCGAAGTTTTCGTCGAAAGTGTTCGAAAGTCGGTTTTGACAAACGCAACCATGGCAAATCTCGGATTCAACCTAAAAGTGCATTTTAATTTCGATGGACGGGTTTAGAGTTCAAAAGAGCCAATAAAAAATTGCATTTCAAATTAATTTTTAAATTTGTGGATCGACCGCAAATTTTATTTTTTATCTGCTAATTAGACCCTCATCTTTTAAAAATCGTAAAAATCCAGATTCGGGTATCTTAACAGTCACCAAAAGTTGTTGTTTTCAACCTTTTTCTATTTGGGGTCCAAAAATCCTTTCGTTTTTCTAAATTATGTTCAGAACTTCGCTGCCCGTTTTAGAGCATATTATGTCATATTAGAACTGGCAAATGCACCTGGAACTGGCGTAAATGTTATAAAGTAGCTGAAAAGTTATTGCAAAGTCTGGCAAAAGTAGATTAGATTGCTCCATAATTTTTTTAATTTTAATCTTCGTTATAAAAATCATCTTGAAGATTGAGGCCGCTTAAAGGAGTAACTAAATTATTGCCAGTCCGGACCTGTCTCAAAGTAGACACAATAAACCTAAAGCTCCTTAAAAAAATCAAAATTGTATTCTCCGGTAAAATTAAACGACATTATCAATTAATTTTTCTCCAAACCACATTTCTCGTATTTGTGTACACGATTACCCTTCGAAATAATAGGTACCCAAATAATTGAACCTAAATTATGTTAAAAAAATTTAAAGATTACGTTATTCCCCGATACAAAACAAATATGTTCAAAAAGCAAATTTCTGCTAGCGTCACAATTTCGTTAGTTTTTAACTTTTGAAACCGGATTTAAGTGCATCTTCCAACTAATTAAATTTTAATTACAAAGTTTTTTGAATCCGGATCTTTATTCGAGTCCTCAACGTGAACTTATCCAAACTGCTCTAACGAATGCGACTTGGACATTAGAATTTATTCAAACAAAGATAAGAAGTAAATAGAGTAAGTTTGAAAACGGAAGCTGAAGAATAAAAGAGGTAGCTGTGCTTAATTAATTGGAAAAGAAAAAACACAAAAATGTGGCACAGCAGAGCAGTCGCAAAACGCATAATGACTGATTGGTTCTTTAAAGAAAGATAGCCGTCTGCCTCACATGAAGGATTCTCCAAATTACAGGGAGGCTAACCAAAAGCAACATCTTTCGACTAATCGAAAAATTAATTTGAGTTGCGAACGTCCACCGAGAAAACAACAATTAAGCAAAAGAAGCAACTTTTGCAACACGTGACTAGCTAACCGCGAGTCGATTACTTAAATACCTCGAAGATTTCCTTAATTTCCGTTGCCTAGTATTATAACTAAACCCCAAACATTTCCTTTCCTCCAAGGTAATTCGAAACTAATCCGACACATAAATTACGTTTCTGAAACTCTAATACTACAGTTCCATGTTAATGGTGAGTGCAATCTGTGCATCCATGGGGAGCGAAACGCGAGGAAGACGTTTTAATTTTTTCCCAGCAAAAATGTCGATCCTTTGATATAAGAAATGAGAAAATATCACTTTAGTTTCATTTATTATTAAATTTTTGCACCCCGTATAATGAAATTAATGCGAAGCAGTTCGTCTCTTTATTCTTATTAAGATCAAACGATCAGATAAAGAAATCAATTTGTGATATTAAAGAAGTTCCGTAAGTAGCTTATTAGTTTGTTCCAAAAGAAATACGGACGGACGGAAAACGAAACGAAAAAATATTATAATTACTTCTATTATTGTAAATATATTTTTTAATAATAATATAAAAAGGGAAAAAATCGAGTTTATGCTTCAATGATGCCATCATAAAAATTGTGTAGTCGTAATAAAAAAAAATGAAAAGCTTTTTAAGACGAAAACAGTGAAATGCTATTTTTGGTGTGAATGATTTCCTCCTGGTTTATTTTATTTAAGCCTTCCCGTAAAACTTTAATGGTTGTCGTATATCGATAACGTCGAAGATTTTCGAATTTTGATTAAAAATTTATATCACCTGGCAAATTTTTGGATAAAAATGTATCTTCTGAAGAGGCAATCGCATTAAAAAGTAAACTGATAATGATACACGTGGGACTGGTTTAGTTTTTCCCATGTCTCAGCTAGTTCACGACGGAAAAGCATTCTCGGTTGGGATGTTAAATTGAATTTATAGGAAAACGTCAGATACACTTGAAGTAACAAAATGTGTGCGCGAGAGCGACAATTATGATGTAACAGAAAAGGAAAATTAATTTAAAAAAAAAGCGTTTGAAAATAACTTCGTAAAGGTTGAAAAGCGCTTTTCAGATTGATAATGCAGAGACTCTTCGGTTTTGTAAAAAGTTTGGAGATTATCATGTGAAATGGGCGAAAAGAGGTTCCAAATCAATTTAAATCATTGGCTTCCATGATTAATTAATGGAAATGTTCTTCTGATTATAAGCTCGGATAAAGTCTGCAATGATTAATGGTATTTTAATGACATTTGCCATTCGCAGCAAGTACACAGTAAAAAATTTAAATTACATTAAAGTTGTGATTTGTCTCTTGGCATTTATATTATAATTATTATTATTATTGCAACTCGACGACAGTTTTTTCATCGGAAAAGCTATATTTTTTGAAAGCCGAACTCATATTTGTGTCTAAAAGTGATGCATTATTAAAAATCTCATAAACGATCGTGTAATAACGTGCCATTGTGTCGTTTGGCGTGTTTCGGCAAATTTGACATGAAAACACGAATTTCGACCATCATATGCAACAAAAGGGTGCCATAATTCTCCTTACTTTATAATAATCCAACAACAATCATCCCCGCATTTATTCCGGCAAGCCTAAATTAATTAATTTGTGCTTGGTCGATTTTCGTGCGCTCATTTGCAATCTACACAGTTTATTTTATCATATTTCATTAGCTTAAATTTTCATAAATTCACGTTTCAGCACCTTCGGAAAAAGATGGCTTTACATAATCAACAATAAACCGTCATGCAAAAAAATGCAATTACATTTGAACTTAACTGTTCAAGAAAGTTACTACATTCCTGGCGCTTTACGACCGTCTCCCCCTAAAAGTTCAAAACAGGACCAGTACACTTTACTAGAAGAAGAATCATGACAAAAGCATAATAAAACGTATCAAGGTAAATTTCATTCTTGCAATTTCCTCAATTTATATTCCACCCAGTTTTGCCGTATACCATACACTAGAAGAAGACGGAAAAGTCCCGTGTCAACGGTTACAACAGAATGGATTGTAAATATCGACCAACACCAAACGCATGCGTTTTAGAATTTCCCGGTTAGTGAACCGGAACCCCCTATAAGTATCTTGCACCCCCAAACTGACTACGTGTGTGAGCACTATACTTCAGTTCTATATTATAAGCCAATATTTTTTGTACGCCAGAAATATTAAAATCTGCATTTACGTGGTTCAATTAAGAGTGGAATTAAATCAACCAACCCTCTCTGCTACAAAAACAAACAACAATCGCTCCATAATAATAAATAAACAAAGATAAATTAGCTGTACATTATCCAGCCTTACTATTAGCAAGGGTCCTTCGAGATTTTAATTTCCTCCGACGAAACAAAACAATTTGAATTTCTCGAGTCGATTAGCGCTAAATTTAAAAAAATTCTACAACTCTCGCAGTTATTTAATTAAAACTCTGTAAAAATTTAATTGCCATTTTTTATTAATCCACCAATAATAAAAAGGTGGATATAAAAATATCAGCTATGCGCGTAGTAGCAATGCAAATTTAAAATTTTCATTTAATGGAAACGACCAAGTGCTAAATGAAAGTCAGGGTAAAATCGCAACGAAGGTGTAAAAAGCAAAATAAGATAATTTCCAGGACATTGGTTAAATAATGCAAGACGAAAAGGAAACCGTTTCTAAAAAAATATATCATGAACAACAACAAAAAAAGGTTAATAATTATTATCGTTAAAATTAATGCTCGAGTTTTTCTAAATTTTTGATATAGGTAGGTCTTAAAACGTCACGTCGTTTGTGAAATTTACAGTTAGACAGTTTCTCACCACATTTGTTCTCGGTTCAAAAATAAAATTAACCAACCCTAACTGACATTTTGGTAGACGTCGCATCGCATACCACAGGAAAACTACTCACGAAAATTACTTGCTAACATTTCAACTGTATTATAAATATTGACTGATCTATTTGAGAAGTTTTTTGTGCATGAGAGAGTGGAATCGTTTTTACTCAGACCGGTGACCACATATCACCCCGCCTTGGGTCAATCCTGATTTGATTGCAAATAATTTCCGCACGCTGACAGTCCGATTGATGTTCGCTCGCCAAACCACCAACACAATCTACTAACTTGTACAACTACAAAGGGGTGATTTCCAACACCCCATGTAGTTCAATATTGATTACACCTAATAGCGAACTAATTAAAGAGGCACAATATCAAAATACTCACCACTCAAATGAAGTTAGATTCTTTTCGTAGATGGAAGTGCAAGTTTCATCTGAAACAAATAAAATTATTTTAAATATTTTTCATGTTCTCCAAATAGAAAATAATAATTTCGTCGACGCCGCCTTAGATGATACGTTTTCGTGTTATTATGGGGCAGTTGGGTCAGTATTTGAAAATCTCAACTACCTGGGTCTTAGAAAACACAAAAGCACTCTCCAGAGTGAAGGACATGGAGATGATGTCCTATGACAAATGCATTACTATGCTTGGAAACTTGCGCTTGAGATCTCTCCATAGGCCATAAACCATATAATTGAAATGTTTCCAGATCATGAGAATACATTGAATATTAAACGTTACGGCTCTCTGAGATATTTCAATTCATGTAGAGCACAATAGAACAAGTCGACCAAGAGTACGCTTAGTTGAATTATACTTCATCCAAAAATGATAACCTGTTCCACTTGTAAGTTTCTCCCTATCGTTGTGAACATTATCATAATTATCATTTTTTATTTGCATCGGCACGAGTCGGAGTGGCGCGGTTTTTAATAAAATATTACCTACCATTAGAATTATATTTTATTGTTATGTTTAAAATAAATTTTTGCTAATCTTCTTAGTTATGATTATCGATCACCGTGTAAATTGCACGATTAGCGTTAATTAGCTAACTGTTCACATTAAGATAGTTTGATTAGCTGACGTATTTTATACAAAAGTGTGATATTCATTGAAATTGATGGCTTCTACGCTAACGCGCAATAAAAGTAACTAGCAAGTTGAGTTACTAAAAGTAAATTTAATAGTTACTATGTTTCAAGAACTCGACCATTACATTTCCACTAATCTTACCGGTACATTTTATGGTATGTTAACCTCTAGTCATAAAATATAATCCAAAACAAGAATATAGTACGTACTAATCAGCTGTTTCAAATTAACCACAACAATTTACGTATTATTCACATTACAGATCCTTTTTGGCAGGTCGTATGTTCCTTTAATTTTCGCTTGATTAACTTTTTATGCCCCGGTAAACTTCGTGCAATCATCGAATACCACGAGAAAGAAAAGTATTTTCACAAGTTGCCACACAAGCAAATAAAATACTGGACGCTTGTTTCCTATACAATTTGGCCCAACAAATCGTTTGGCGCAAGCAAAATTGCCGTAAGTTTACTTTACAATTTATACCTCAAAAAATCAAAAAAGTAGCCAAATATTTGACACAAATGCAAATAAGCTGCTGTGACACTTGTTTCCCTACGCAATTTGGCTCAAAAAATCGATGGGCGCAAGCAAAATTGCCGTAAGTTTACTGGTTAGCATTCTATGAGCAGAGACAATTTAATGCAATCAATTTATACCTCGAAAAACCAAAAAAGTAGCCAAAAATTTGACACAAATGCAAATAAGTTGCTGTAACATTTGCGAGGGGTCAACCGCTAGAGTTCATGATAATTCTGCATACTTCGTACGTCATATAATTCAGGAATTTATAATTACTCATGTTACACAAAAACACATTTACTTGACCATAGCTAATTTTAATAAACTTGAGATATGCTTAAATATTCACTTTTAATAAAAATAAATTATTTAAACCGGGGAGTCTGGGGGGTGTGGAACACCCTCCAGTGCCTCTGCAACGGGAGATCTTCAGTTTACTTCTGATAAAAAGTAAACTACTCGGCCTGGGGGTTCTGCACGTTCTGCAATGTTCTTCATTCCAAAATTTGTGCACTGGAGGGTGTTCCACACCCCAGACCCCCGGATTGAATAGTTTATTTTATCAAAGTAAACTGAAGATCTCCAACACTGAGTGTTCCACGCCCCTAGACCCCCGGATCAGTAGTTTATTTTTTATCAGAAGTAAATTGAAGATCTACCGTAGCAGAGGCACTGGAGGATGTTCCACATGAAGTACTTCATGAGATGTGTACAAAAAACTTCACCAGCGGTTAACCCCTCGAACATTTGCTTCCTATGCATTTAAGCTCAATAAATTGATTGGCGCAAACAAAATTGCCGTAAGTCTACTGGTTAGCATTATATGGCCAGAAACAGCTTAATATAAATTATTCTATACCCGGAAAAACCAAAAAAGTTGGCACAAATTTGACACACATTCAATTAAAATACTGTCACACTTGTTTCCTATTCAATTTGATTGAATTAATCGATTGGCGCAAAAAGAATTGCCGTAAGTCTGCTGGTTAGCATTATATAACCAGACACAGCTTAATTCAATCAATTTTTACCCCGAAAATCAAAAACTTTGGCACAAATTTGACACACATGCAATTAAAATGCTGTGACACTTGTTTTCTATGCAATTTGGCTCAACAAATTGATTGGTGCAAGAAAAATTTTCGGAAGTCTACTAGTTAGCATTCTATGAGCACATACAGCTAAATGGAATCAATTTATACCTTTAAAAACAAAAAAAATTGGCAAAAATTTGTCATAAATCCAAATAAACTGCTGTTGCACTTGTTTCCCTACACAATTTGGCTCAACAAATCGTTTGGCACTAGCAAAATTGTCGTAGGTTTACAGGTTAGCATTCTATAGCCAGAGCCAGCTTAATGCAATCAATTTATACCCCAAAGATCTAAAAAAAATTGGCAAAAATTTGACACAAATGAAAATAAAATGCTGTGAAACTTGTTTCCCTACTCAATTTGGCTCAACAAATCATTGGGCGCTAGCAAAATTTCCGTAAGCTTACTGGTTAGCATTCTATGGCGAAAGACAGCTTAATACAATTAATTTATACCCTGAAGAACCAAAAAGGTTGGCAAAAATGTGACAAAAATGCAAATAAACTGTGTGACACATATTTTCCTACGCAATTTGGCTCAACAAATCGTTTGGTGCAAGCAAAATTGTTGTAAGACTACTGGTTAGCATTCTATGGCATGAGATAGCTCAATACAATCAATTTATACCCCGAAAAATCAAAAAAGTTGGTAAAAATTTGACCCAATTGCAAATAAACTTCTAGATACTTGTTTCCGTACACAATTTGGCTCAACAAACCGATTGACTTAAGCAAAATTGTCATAAGTCTACTGGTCAGTATTCTATGAGCAGAAACAATTTAATATAATCAATTTATACCCCAAAAAACAAAAAAAAGCCAAAAATTTGACACAAATGCAAATAAGCCGCTGTGACATTTGTTTCCCTACTCAATTTGGCTCGATAAATCGTTTAGCGCAAGCAAAATTGCCGTAAGTGTACTGATTAGCATTCTATGGCCAGAAACAGCTTCATACAATCAATTTATACCCAGAAAAACCAAAAAAGTTGGCAAAATTTTACATGAATGCAAATAAAATACTGTAACATTTGTTTCCCTACGCAATTTGGCGCAACAAGTCGTTTGGTGCAAGTAAAATTGCCGTAAGTGTACTGATTACACAACTTAATTCAATCAATTTTTACCCCGAAAAATAAAAAACTTGGCACAAATTTTACACGCACAATTAAAACGATGTGAGACTTATTTCCTATGCAATTTGGCTCAAAAAATCGTTTAGCGCAAGCAAAATTGCCGTAAGTTTACTGATTAGTATTCTATGGCTAAAGACAGCTTAATGCAATAAATTTATATCCCGAAAAACCAAAAAAGATGGCAAAAATTTGACACACGTGCAAATAATATGCTAACATTTGTTTTCTTTGCGAGTTGACCCAACAAATTGATTGGCCGAAAGCAGAATTGCCGTAAGACTACTGGAAAACTTTTTATGCCCCGGTAAACTTCGTGCAATCATTGAATACCCGGAGAAACGAAAACATTTTCACAAGTATGCAAGTAAAATACCGTCACAATTGATTCGGATAGAGGTAAAAACCTGCACTCAAAAGTACACTTTTTTCTATAAAAATATCTTCGACAAACGAAAGAGCACAAAAATACAAGTCGTTTAAGGTCAGAATGAATTTGGTAGGTCTTTAATTAAGCTCGAAATTGAAATTAAAAATCACGATAGTCCCATAAGAAGCACATATTATTGCGTAATATTACGTCGTAATTGAACACACTCTGTAACCAGTCCGTGCGTTGCACGGCCACCAGTTGAGGCAAATATCCAAAATATCGAGTATTTTCGCTCTGGAATATTTTTAATAAGTTTAACCTCTTCTAGGACCCCGTGGCTCAAAGATTTATTATTTTCTAAGTTACTTTTGGCTCCAATATATTTTTTATTACTGTTAATAGTTGTCCCTAGGGTTCTGCCGGATCTATTTCGAGTTTTGCTGCACCCTGAGATTTTTTTAAATTGTAGCGAAGCCATAGGCTTTGCCCTTTATTATTAATATAAAATATTTATTCATAATTGCTTTTAGCTCTAAATACTTATTTTAATTATCGATGGGCGGGGTTACACCTTCAAAAAAGCCAATAAGAAGATTGCATACCAAATTAATTATTAAAGACTTTTTTCCAAAATTTGTGGAAATTTTATTATTTTATGAGTTAATTAGACCCACATCTTTCATAATTCACTTCAAAAATCGTCAAAATCAAAGTTTATTATCGGTTCCCCTTGATTCGCATTCAATTTGTCCCAACGAATCGATTGCTGCGAGCAGAATTGGCGTAAGTCTCTTGGTTAACTTTTTATGCGTCAGTAAAGATCCGTACAATTATTGAATACCCAAAAACGAAGATATTTTCACAATTTGCCACACATGCAAATATAAGAACTTGTTTCTTATACAATTTGACCCAACAAATCGATTGGGGCGTAAGCAGAATTGCCGTAAGCCTACTGGTTAACTTTTTATACCCTTTAACCTTTAGAAATAATGAATAAGAAAATTCACTCTGGGGGGTCGAAAGCTTCGGCATTAAAAGTTTTTGAAAGTTTAAACTGAACTGAACACGACAATTAATTTCCAATCGTGAAACTGTGGAAATTCAACTGTCTAGTTCCACTGGTATTTAAAAAAATTTAAGGCTGCCGCGTTTTCAACAAAACATACATCGCAAGCATTCAATAATGGAATAACAATGAAAAATTTAATTACATGTCACTGCAATACTTCAAAGTATCTCGAAACATTCAACTTCGCGCCTAAACGTTTTTATTTTCTTCAGAAGGTTAGTTCCCTCCCAACTCGTTATTATAATTGTCACAAATCGATAAAGCATACAGAAACTTCGTAAAAGATATTTCCAACCAAAAACCGTCAATCGTTTTTGCCAGATAAGGCAACTAATTATTGACGAAAACGTGGTGCTAGATTGTAGCAGTAGTCATGATATACTAAAAGTTCCAACGTTAGTATCAAGACATACATTTAAGGGTGTGCTTGTCTTTTTAATATTCGCATAGTCGTACAGGCGAAAAACTTTACAAGAGAAGAAGAAGAAGAGAAACTTTCCGTGCGTACTTTTTCTTCAATCCAAAACATACAACATGGAGATGTCAAAATTACAAAATGACAGCACTACAAGCTACAACCTGGGGTTTTATTGTATAGATACGTTGCGGTATACTCGGTATAATCGAGGCTTTGGTAAATAATTTTGAGTAATATGATTGGTGGATTCTAGGAATGACGAAATATAAATTGCTATGAGTACAGGCATTATTATTTGGAAATTACATTCGAGGCAGACTAAAGGGGAGATGCTTTGGATCCCAAAATGAACCAGAACCTTTCTTTCTTTTTGGTTGATAAAAAAATTACTCAATTAAATAACTATCGTTTAAAGTATAAATTTGTGCTCGTCATTGGTTAATCAGCCTAACCAGATATCCAAGGAATGATCTTATAAATTGTAAATCCGAGTTTAGACACTTAAATAATTTAACAATTTGTATAATTACTGGTAAGACACGTGTCAAGACGTCTACACATAATCTAAAGAGCATTTGAGAATTTTGCTTGTGTATGTGGAATAAATTATAATCAATGTTTTCGCTCAGCATCCCGCGCTCCTTAGTCTGCAGATCTCCTGGATAATTCGAGAAAAAGAATTAAATTCCTTTTGCAAAAAATGGGTAAGAACAAAAATGTTTGTATTGGGCAGAACATTTAGTTGAGGGTAACCTTTAGCACGTTGGCGAAGTTAACTGTCGGTTAACTAATGCGCTTATGCAACACAAAGCAAAAACACTGAGTCGTAAAATTGCATCAAGCCAATCGAAAGCAAACTTCAACAATTTTAATCGCAAAGTTACGTAAGCAGCAAGCTTTTTTTAGAAATCAATCCGAGTATTTCTTTAATTTCGACAAATAGTTTTCTGCAAACCTTCTCTCAAGAGAACGGTCTGACGTGATTTCCGAGTTTGATCACGAAAAACCAAATAGAAAAAGTTACAATTAAACAACAATTACTGCCAATAACAATTTAAGGAATCGAATTACGATTTAAACTCAGAAATGTAATGTTTAAAATATATTTGGCTTATCTTATTTGTAGCATAGTAATTTATTTTCGACATGACAAGCATCAGCATCAAAACACCTGCGAATTCTATTAATATGAGATAGCTTAAACTAAAACCTCCCCAGTCTATATGTAAACGCATGAATGGTTTGATTAATCGATTTTGTGGTAAAACATCTTCAATGGGAAGAAATTATCTACAACTAACGCATTTCAATAAGAAAGGATTTTTGATGATGATATGTTAATATATTCGAAACCCTTAAAACTTTACAAAGTCAATTACATAACACAAATGTTATCCGAGAACGTGCGAACATTAAGTACTAGCAAAACATCAATTTTGGAAAGCTAATGACTTGAACGTCCAACATAGCAAACCCTTGAAATTCCTTCGGGTCTCTATATATGAGATCAAGCTTAATAATTCATTGTAACGCTTGCCTACCATACTTAAATTCAAAATTAGCAATCAAATTGGTGTTCTTAGTATTCCCAAGTTACAGCATTACAATTTGCAAATGTCAAGTTTTGATCGCTCTTCTATTAAATATTATAACACCAACATCCGTACATAGTAAATACTACACCCCTTTTTTTCCAAGAGGGTTTAAAATGTACATACCTAAGCCGAAATAGGATAATTTACGGATTAATTGTATTCGGGTGGCTTTTTTCAACGTGAGTTGCAATTTTCATCCCCTCGTCAGAATATCACAAGTCAAACTGACTTATACGAAAGCTGAGAACAAATTTGAATTTTGAATTATATCCAATTATTTATGGGCGCTGTATATTTTTAATCACAAAATTGTGACATTTTATACAAAACAATTTCAAAATCCGGGACGTTGAAGTTATCTCGTTAAAAAGTGGTCGGTTGCGTTGAGGGTGAATAAAAAGCAGAATTTGAAATATTTTCACACAAACAAATATCTGAAAACGTTTTAAGGGGTTATGCCTACTTAGAAGATCGATTAAAATCGAACATTTATTATTTTTTTTTGGGAAAATGTATACATATTTCTGCACAACAATTAGAATAATCAAAAGAGCTTTATTTAGAAATCACCTCATAATTTTTTTGTACAAAAATATTAAACAATACTCAAGTTACGGTCGTTGTTCGACAACCCTATTTTTAATAAGTGTTTTGCGGTGATCAGTGCTATACGGAGCCAAGTTATCTGAAATTAAAAATTCAAAAAGATTTAGTTAATATACGAGTTTATCTAGTACTTAACGAGCCAAATTTCAAAAAATTGAATTTTGACAAAATGGCAACTGTTCAAAGTTAAAATATCGATTTTCGTAAGAAAAAAGCGATATCTTTTGTACATAAAATGAAAAATACGCACTAAAAGAAAAAATTCCCCCGTTAAGTACTAGATTTGGATGTCTAAAGAAAGTATAAAAAATTTTAAATAAATTTATTCACTAGTTTTTGAAATATCTTGATCACCGACTTTCAACATGTAGTACTGAGATAGTCGCGTTTAAAGTTGTATATGCAGTTTACACTAAAGCAGAAAGGTTATTTTTTTACTTACACAAAGTCATATAACTTTGTAAAAAAACAACAGATTGACGCAAAACTTGTAGGGGACATTTCTAACATTATGTACTTTAAGAAAATGTACTTTTTGAAAAATCGATTTCTAAGTAGGCATAACCCTTAATCAAATGAAATAGTAGTCACAGAAGATTTATATGAAAATATCAGAATTTCGTGTCAAAGCTAGACACAATATATCCTCTAACATCCTGCCACCCTTGAATAGACTAAAACTAATTAAATTCGTAAAATATAAAACATTTACTACGTTAGTGTTAAATCTTGAAATTGCATTAACGAAATGGCACTTAAAAGGACGTCTGACTGACACAAGCTTGAGGTTTATTAATTAATGTATACCTTACCCTTGCTGCTTATTAAGTGTCACCAAACACCCTTTATTAGAAACTTCCTCAATAGATTAATGAAGTTCTATTATGTGCACCTTATAGGAACTTCTATCAAAGAATGTACTAGGTAGAAATGGCGAATTTAGATGTTTCGCACAATGAAGTGAAAATAAACGACAGCTTCTCGCTATTTAATTATCGGTAGGTATCGAATCGATACGCCGCTCTATTATGTAAATCAATTTTTACCATCTCTACGTTCAACTTCTAGGGTACTACCGGAACCACCCTTTGCGCTAGCCTGTTTTGTGTCTCTCGGTTCTCTCCCAAGATATTAACTTAATAATCTGCATTTACATAATCTCAGAAGAATAAATACGAAAGGGTTAAATTCGAGCACTGAAAAGCAAATCTGAATTTTAAAACGGGGCTATTCACTAAATTTGCTTATTAAAAACTAAGAATTTCATTCAAAACATAACATGGAAAGTATGCAGAAGTCATTCTGCGTGGGTTATCTCAGAGGTATCGTTTCTTAAACTTTGTTTCAAAATAAGTAACAATTTTCACTGTTACGACTGGCTTTGAAACAACTAGACACAGTTTACTATTTATACAATGCATTTAAGGGGTTGCTTTGTCTCTAACCTCAAAAGGAAAACTATGTTTTGAAACGTTTACCAAGGCGTAAGACTGTAGCTGTGAGAATTACCAGAGAAAATACTCTTAGTCAATTTTCCATTCATATTCAAGAAATTCTGAATAAAAGCTTCATTCCTTTGTTTTTCCCAATTTTTCTAAGAATACGAATTTTGGTTTACTGCCACAGCAGTTAACGTTCTTCATTCAGATGCTACCTTCAAGAAGACTTTTTCGAATACAGAATTTTATGTTCAACAATTAGTAGTTGTAAAACAACCCCGACTCTCCATACTGTGGAAAGGCTAGTTGCCCGTTAGACGAAACTGATGATGTATCGAATTATATCTCTGATAATTCATCTGAACTTAATTCTAAACCTCGAGATGCTATTTTGTAGATCCCAGAAAAAACTACATCTTTAGTGAAACTTGACAACAAGGCAGACTCCAAAACCTAAGAAGAGCGAAATAAAAGCCACCGATTGTATCGACTGAAGTTGGATGACTTCACAATTATGGGCGACAAGGTATAATTCAATGTGCTATGTAGATTAAAGGTACTCCAAAATTCACTTAACCACCGACTCGAGTGCTAACCCAATTTATCTTTTTTCTCTTAGCATAAATTAAAATAAAATAAGACACCAATTCCGTATACACCAGAATTCGGCGCCTCGTTCCAGTATGATCTTCAATCTGTGTTCATTACCATTTATTTAAAAAATTAAAAAAAAAGCAGCTTATTTCTTCTGAAAAGCACTCGGGAGCGAGCACCTACCTACCGATAAATATAGGGCAAAAATTCGCAAAATAAAAAGAAAAATTAATGCAAAAATGTGCGCTAAAATAATAAATCAAGTTAAAATTTTAACGATAAAACAAGAAACTGAAACGCTGCATACAACTCGCAACTTCTCAAGATAAAACGATAAGATTTTATTGAGATTGTCACGTTATTTTGCAATAAATCAATACGAAAATTTAATTTCCTTTTGTAATAATTTTAGGATAAAAATTATCACGAGTCGCCTACTTAGATCAGGAAGCAATATAAGTAATAAATTGAATTTTGATTTTAGCTTTACCCCTACAAATCCTGACTGTTTAAAACAATAGACAGATTAAGGACGATATATGGGTAGTAACGTCCTGCACAATTGGAGAATTGAAACACGTACGGGTCGTAATTTGCATACAAAGTATACCTGCTCGATCGTTTACCCCGCTAACCCACAAAATTAATGCAATTAAATAATAATTCCACATCAGATTTGGTTAATTTAACACGGTGCAGGCAAATTGAGACTCGCGATAATTTTGAAGATTTTTATAAATCAGTTTACAATCCGTCGAATATTCGTCTAGCTGAGATTATTTTACGTCAGTTTAGCGTCAATTACTCTCGAAAAATTGTTCCAAGTTGCGTTGCGTTTTATAAAAACCAAAGTTTCAAAATAATTGAACTACGAGAGTCAATTTCGTACTGCCGATGTTACTTTCGCCTATCAATCGATCCACATAAATTTTGAAATCTTGACATCCTGAAAGCTCCAGCAGGAAAAGTAAAACTCAATTTCGTCTTTAATCAATATGAATTTTTCATTAGAATGGAGAAAATAAACATCTAAATTTTTATGCGAAACTATATCGTATCCTGAATTAATGAAAACCAATTAAGTATTGAAAAATAGCCCCTTACAAATCATCCGATCGCCCCAATCCAAAAGACAAATAGGAACATTTATTTCTACATTCCGTCCTAACCGCCGGAATAGAAATTTTAAGTACTCCAGGCTTAGGATACCTTTGGAAGATTACAATTTGTTATCATATCAATTACATAGAGAGATACAGGCAGTTTTTTGATTAAATTTAATTAAGTGGTCAAACAAACCAATGGAATTGAAAAGCCACGCAATTTCCTCATAATATAATGAAGTCCTGTTCGGCAATTTTCAATTAGCGTAATAAACCAAACTTCGTTTGAATAAAACTATGTTGTTAATTTAAAATACATTAATTAGTAATGAAGACTGAAGTTGTGGTGCTGTACTGCTACCTGTTATGCAGTTCCATCATCAAAGATGAAAAATTCCTTTCCACCGTGCAGCTTTTTTAATTAAAGTGAAAATATGTAGCGTTGGTCTAATTATTGATTAATTAATAACAAACGACCTTTTAATGAGATGGTCGTAGGTAAATGTCAATTTTATGTTGCACACAAATAATAGAACACAACTAAAATGAATTAAGCTAATTATTAAATTAATTATCGCATATACATTAAAAAGAAAACATTAATCAAACATAAAAGGCTAATAAATTTATCAACTTTGGCGAAAAAAGTAGCCAGCATAAAATAAATTTTATTTGATATAAAATAATCTTATAAAATATTAAAACTTGCGTGTCAACAGGCATTTCGGTTATCACTTTGGATTTACAAGCCAAAATTTAAACTTTTTTACGACCGTTGTAAAATATTTCATGTGGATGAATATTTACAAGTTAAACACTTATTTCTAAACCGGAAAAGTTATCAAAGTGAAATTATTAGGAAGAAAACCTAATCCAGATCAATCCAATTTTCATCAGGCTCACATTTCATTTATTCTCCAGTGTCATAAATTGCAGATCAGTCGACGAAAAAGCAATAAAAGTGAACAATGCGGAACATTTTTGTAAGTATATCGTTAGAATTTCCTAAATATACACGAAGAGCATTGTGGGAGTTTGTGGGTATTCGTTATCACATTGCAAATAGAAAAAAACACTTTCATGTCATAGCTTCGAACTCCGGATATTCCGAATGGCCTTCCAAAACACCTCGGTTCAGTTTTCAGCTAGAAAGCAGAGAGATAAGGGGAAAGGCAACTGAGTTACCCTATTAATCACATTGCTAAGTTAAAACATCTTGGGTTGAGCCAGACCCAACGTCTTTTCAAAATAGCGAACATAAGCCGCAGAGCATCCTGTGGAACTTGGTATACAAACTTAGAGAATTGAAAATAATCACTTGGTAATAATTGGAACTTCTGTTCTCGTTGTTTCGGAACTGTCCTGAGCTTCAAACGTAGCTTTCAAAATTTCTGCAGTGTACTTCTCTCCTTTTCAATGCGTTAATTTACGAGATCGGTGGAAAAGTTCGTATCGTTCCTAAGAGAGGGCGACACTATATTTCATGTTTTTCAGTGAGAAACAACCTTTAAAAGATACGTTTCAAAATTTGACAGCGATCGGACAATCGGTTCGCGAGTTATAGCATTTTGAGTAAAGCAACTTTTGTTATTGGAAAAGAAATGTATCAAAAACTTAGCTTGATAAGTGTTATCTGGACTCTGCTCCAGCGAAAGCAACCATTCGTAAGTGGTTTGCTAAATTTCGTACAGACATATGAGCATCAAAATGATGAGCGCAGTGGACGTCCAAAAGAGGCTGTTACAGACGAAAACATAAAAAATCCACAAAATAATTTTGAATGACCGTAAAGTGAAGTTGATCGAGATAGCTGAGACTCTAAAGATATCAAAGGAACGTGTTGGACATATCGTGCATGAATATTTGGGCATGCGAAAGCTCTGTGCAAAGTGGGTGCCGCGTGAGCTCACAGTCGATCAAAACAACAACGTGTTGATGATTCGGAGCAGTGTTTGGAGCTGTTCAACCGCAATAAAACCGAATACTTGCGTTGATATGTGATAATGAATGAAAAATGGATCCATCACCACACTCCAGAGTCCAATCGGAAGTCAGCTGAGTGGACTGCACGCGACGAACTCAATCCAAAGATGCGCATGGTATATTGTTCATCGATTATCTTGGAAGGGAAAAACAATCAACAGCGACTATTATATAGCATTGTTGGAGCGTTTGAAGGATGAAATCGCGAAAAACGGCCCATTTGAAGAAAAAAAGTGTTGTTTCACCAAGACAATGTACCGTGTCACAAGTCGATGAAAACGATGGTCAAACTCAATAAATTGGGCTACGAATTGCTTCCCCACCCACCGTATTCTCCAGATTTCGTTCCCAGTGACTATTTCCTGTTTGCAGAACTCAAGAGAATGCACGCTGGAAAGAAATTTATCATCAATGAAAGAGTAATCGCCGAAACAGAGGCCTATTTTGAGGTTAAAGACAAATCGTACTACAAAAATGGTATCAAAAGTTGGAAGATCGCTATAATCGGTGTATCGCCCTCGAAGGCAACTAAGTATGTTGAATAATAAAATTGAGTTTTGCCAAAAAATGTTTTTTCTTCAAAACGATACGAACTTTTCAGCCGAACTGTTATGACCACGCTCAGCTCTCTCGCTTCAAATTTTACTAACATTTTAGGAATCAGATATATTTGATTCGAGCAATTTTGAAACTACTGTTTGAACAGTTAAAAATCACAATCTTTTATCCCCCCCCTCTCCGCAACGTCCAATGGTCACAATAAATCAAGGACCCCTCATTTATTATCATACTTTAAAATTATAAGAAAAACATACTCAAACATAATTTCTTTACAAATCCCAAAAATGAAAATTTTATGTGTACGTCACATTTGGCTAATCCCCCCCCTCAAACCCTTGTCACATTTTGTAACCCCCCCCCTTCGGCAAGAACGTCCTTTATAAATTACCCCTTTAGACAAAAATCTAGAAAAATCTCAACACTGCATAAGCTTTCAGTTTTTCGGCCACCATTTTGTTCTTTATTTTTATTTTGTAAAATCAATATCATAATTCTTTTCAGCATAAAATTTTTATTATTTGATATCACGCACGATTTTTTATGATTTTTTTTTAATTTTTCAGGATAGCGGTCAATAAAACGCATTTTGCACCCTGAGATTTTATGTCGAATAAGTCAAAAAGATACCAACAACGAACTAAAAAATTTAAACCCCGTCTTTGTGGAAATTAGTTCCACCCAAAAACCTACATATATCTACTATACTAATTTAGAATAAAATTTTAAAAGAATTGGGAAGCCTGGAGATTGCAGTGGTGTTGTATGTATACATAAACTAATTAAAAAATCGTTCGAAACCACCGTTTGACGTCACAGTGTAATTAACAATGAGTTGTGATAAATTGTACTAATCAAAAACGAAAGTACTTAGTAAAATTACAAAAAATAAATTTTCGAAATAATCAATTCCATGCCAGAAGAGAGGCTCACGAGAGGCAAGTGTCATCCTTTCCCAAAATCAACTGCGTTTGAAATACACATAAAATAATTGGAATTTTTAACTTCCTTGAGATAAAGAAAAAAGGTCTTTACAAACCGTGAATGTCCTTCCTGAAAAAAATCTGCTTACGGCACTGTAAGGTTAGAGTTCGAATTCCCAGAATTAAAAATACACTTTTTCTTATAAAAATTGCTTTATCAAACGAAAGACCAGAAAAATACAAGCTCAGTAAGGTGAGTAAGTTTTAATAAGGCCACAATTTAATTTTGAAAATTACAATTTTAAGCATAAGAAATACATCATGTAAGTGCATTATTGCGTAATAAAACATTAAATTTAATATGGAAACATTATGTTGACGGTACCATAACGCTTGTAGCGCCCGGAGCGTCACGTAGGGTGCGGAAAGTGGGTTTTGATAAACGCAACTACGTCAAGAGTCGGATTCACACAAAAAGTAAATTTTTTCCGAAATTTGTTGTCCGATCACAAATTTAATTTTTTTATTAATTAATTACACCCTCATACTTCATGATTCCTTGTAAAAAACGATATTCTGGTATCTTAACTGTCCTCACAACCTATTTTAATTTCGGTGGGCGGGGTTACAGTTCAAAAGAGCCAATGACAAAATTGCATTCCAAATTAATTTTTCAAGTCGTTTTTTCAAAAATGTGTGAACCGACCGAAAATCTTATTTTTTTATACGCTAATTAGACGCTCATCTTCCATTATTTCCACTTTAAAAATGGTCAAAATCAAAGGACAGGTTTATTATCCTTCCCCCGGATATTTAACAATGTGGCGGCAATTTACAAATTTGTAAAATTATTTAAGCATGAAAAGAAGAAATTGTTAATTTAATTAAATTAAATAAAAAATTCATTAAAATTATAAATATTTTAAAATAAGAGTGCAAACAAACGCCAAAGTTTTAAAAGGTTGGCAATTTGAAGTTCAGTAATATCAAACCTGACAGATTTAAAATATTTGCATAAAAAGCAGAATTATGTGCACAATTCTGCAAGAAAACGCCTTACATGTATGTCATGCAGCCGTGCATTAAGGGGTTACAACAATGAAAAACATGAATTGCGACAAAATTAACAAAAGACGGCAAATCTTGTCATCATTCCTAAGAAAACTAAAGAAATATCATCAAGTTTCTGTATTTTGTTGAATAATAATTTCTTGTCATGTTCGTTGACAGTGAAAATGGTAAACTTTTGTTTTTCTGAAAAATTAATTTTTTGTTTACTTATGACCGATTTCTTCACTCATAGTTACTTCAAGTTAGCGAACCTCAGGTTAAATTGACGAAATAACCAATCAGATGATTGACTTATTTATCTTGTCATCTTTATTGGTCATTTCGTCAATTTAACCTGAAGTTTGCTAACTTGAAGAAATCGGGCATTAGTAACATTCAGTTTGAGAATCTAGTGTGTCGATGTGGGTTTGTCAAAACATTTATATCAATTTATTATTTCTAAAATTTTCCAATGTAGTTTTTGATTTTAATGGATTTTAGTACAATAAAACACCGTTGTACAATGTTGTTTCGCCTTATCAAGAACTCATCAGTTAAACTATCTCTAAATGAATGAAAATGGATGTTACACTAGAAATGTAGGTTGGAAAATTGTTAAATTTCACATTTAATGTCACAAGTTAATAAACTATTTACAATTCAAGTTTCTGTATAAATTATAAACTTTATGTATTTCCTTTCAATACTGAAGCACTGGAAAGTATTACGAAACTCCCAGACCCCCCCCCCCAGTTTATTCAATTCATGTAGGTTGGGGCAGTGTACAATGACCTCTAATTGTGAAAAAAAATTATCAACTTATAGTTTTGGTTCTGAAGAGTAGACTTGAAGGTCTGGGGGTATGCAGTGCCGTAGCTACACATGTGCAACGCAACAGTACAGGGCGCTGAATGAAGGAGGCACAGAAATAACCGATAAGAAATATTAGCCTAGCAATAACAGTGAACTAATAAATATAAAAAAGGGCAATAAACCTGTCAATTTTAGTTTGCAGTAAGTACTCTCTTTTAAGTTTATCCTTTAACGCTCTTTGTCGGGTTACAAAAATATGATGATAATCCAACCCTAAAAAAAATATTCAAAATTTCCTCAAGATATTATGAAACATTATGAAAAAATATACCACCAAAAGATTATAAACTTTGGAGCATTCAAAAATTTATGACATTAAGGGCCAAAACCCAAAATTGTAATCCGATTACTGCATTGGATAGCTTCGTACGCCAGAGCTCCGCCCATCGACAGTTACATGTATACATATTATCGAGGGGTTGACCATGTACACCATATTTGGTGTACAAAATTTTGTAAATAATTTGCAATTGTTAGCAAATTTCTGCAATTGTTTGCAAATTTTCCAAATGTGTGTAAATTTTTGCAAATGTCTGTAAAATTTTGTAAATGCCTGGAAATCTTGCAAATTACTGTAAATTTTTGCAAATTTATGCAATTGTTTGCAAATTTCTGCAATTGTTTGAAAATTTTTGCAATTGTTTGAAAATTTTTGCAATTGTTTGCAAATTTCTGCTATTATTTGCAAATGTGTGTAAATTTTGCAAATGCCTGTAAATTTCTGCAAATAACTGTAAATCTTTGCAAATGTCTGTAAATGTCTGAAATTGTTTGCCAATATCTGTGTAAATTTTTGCAAATGTTTGCAAATTTTGAAATTATTTGCAAATTTTTGCAAATGTTTGCAATTTTTGCAAATTATTGTAAATGCAAATTTGGTGTACAGATTTTTGGTCAGTGGTCAACCCCCCGCATATTATGGGAAGGGTGTGTGTCAGAGATTGAGGTTATTCGTATAATATTGAATCGCGACAATACATAATTAGTGTCAAAATTATAATCTTACACTCATATTGATTAATATTACAATATAACGTATAGTTACTACTTTTTAGAGCTAAGAATAAATTAGAGTAAGAGCATTTTATATTTATAACTAGAAGGCCTAGGTTGTGCGGCCTGAAGGCCGCACTGAAAGGATGATTTTGTACATTACAAACACACAGATTGTTAGATAAATTTAAACTTTGGTAAGATTTAAAAAATCCTGTCGATTTACCAAATTCACAGGTCCGCGACAACTCGCCATGGCCGACTCACCGCGAAATCCAACTCGCCGCCAAGCTCAACTGACCGCCGATCAAATTAATTCTAAAGTCTATGAGTCATACAGGGTGTATAGAAAATATCTTTAGATGGACTTGGAATGCTTGATGTTCTTTAGTCTTAGGTTCTTACGTGGCTTGGTTCCAAGGTTGTGTCAGCTGATCCACATTTTTCTTCCTTGATGTTTCTAGTTTCACGCCGATTGTACAACGATTTGGAAGGTTTTTTTGAACATGGTCTTTCTTACAATTTTCTAAATTGTAAAAAAAATTTGTTAAATTATTTTGTTGTTGTTGTGCAGTACTGGAGGTACTTATTTTGATCACCAAACTTCAAATTTAATCAACTTTCGCGGCGAGTTGAAGCGGCGACGAGTTTGGACGCGGCGAGTTCGGGCGGCGGCGAGTTGTTCTTGCCCGCAAATTCACTATCTATCTAAAATATAAAGTTGGTACAGAAAACGATTTGTAATGTTATTGGTTAAAAAAAAAGAATTTGCATAACATAACGAATTCATCGAAGCTGTCAACGCTCAGAGCAATGGGTAGTTGAATAAAAACTAGTAAATGCTAAGATTTGAAATGCTAAGAAAATACCTGCAAAACTTATAAGACTGATACAAATGACACTCAAAAAATCAGCAGCGGTGGTAACAACACAAACCGGAACAACTGAAGAATTCATCATAAATGCGGGCGTGAGACAGGGCGATGCATTGTCGGCAACATTATTCAACATAGTGCTAGAAGGAATTGTAAGAAGAACTAAGTGCAATGGAATGATCAACAATAAAGAAGTACAAGTGGTAGCTTATGCCGACGATATTGTAATAATAGCGAGATCACACAAAGCATTAATCGAAACGTTGATCAAGATGAAGGGTGAAGCAGAAGAATCGGGACTACAAATAAATGACGCAAAAACTAAACTTATGAGGTGTTATAGAGGTAGAAATAAGACGTTACAAGACATAAGAGTACAGGAATGCACTTTTGAAGAAGTCAAAACATTCAGATATCTAGGTATGCAGATCAACAACACCAACGAGAGAGAAGACATAATCAAAGATAGGATAATGGCTGGAAACAGAGCGTTTTACTGCAACAGAAAATTAATTATGTGTAAACAATTAAGAAAAAGACGAAGATAAATATCTACAAAACCCTGATAAGACCCGTAGTAACATATGGAAGTGAGATTATGTGCCTAACGAAGAAAGAAGAAGAGAAGCTGCGGGTATTCGAGAGAAGGATAATGAGGAAAATAATGGGACCGGTGAAGGTTGGAGAAAACCAATATAGACGAAAGACAAATGATGAAATAGAAAGAGAACTGGAAGAACGAAGCATTGTTTGGACATG
The DNA here is from genome assembly GCA_036346125.1 of Lycocerus yunnanus. Classification (NCBI taxonomy): domain Eukaryota; kingdom Metazoa; phylum Arthropoda; class Insecta; order Coleoptera; family Cantharidae; genus Lycocerus; species Lycocerus yunnanus. Next base: position 7,553,516 of record JARFIX010000052.1, read on the forward strand.
TGCTGAGAGCGCATGAAAACAGTGCAATTAGATGTGCGATGAGATGGAGACCAGACACGGGGAGACCTAAAGGACGGCCGAGATTGAGATGGGAGGATGAAGTGGGAGATGATCTGAGAGTGATGGGGGTCAGCAACTGGAAATCAACTGCTCTGGATAGGCAACAATGGAGAAGGGTTGTAGAAAGTGCGAAGACACATAAAGAACTGTAACGCCAAGAATAGTGAACAAAAGTGGAAGAAAATAGGGACTAATCCACCCTAAAAAAAGGATTGAAAAACGTCAAACGACGTGGCGATATTCCGTCAAGGAATGGAGTGCCGTGATGATGATGATGAAATGCTAAGATTTGCAAAAATTAAGCAAATGCTCGATTCTAAGTGAATAAAAACCAAGTTACAAAAAATCGAGCTTTTCTGACTCAAAATGAACTGGGCGAGATTAACTCTGGCAAATGTAATTTGGCGTTGTCTGCCCCTCCGCTTGACTATTAGACTGACGGAGACTCATACATGCGAGCGATAGGCAATATTAGCAACTTTAAATCGATATTTTAGTAGTTTTTTCATAATACACTTGAATTATTTTCACGTTATCTAATTATAAAAAAATTTCATCACTAAAAACCATGCAAGAAACCCTGTTAGGGTACTTTAATTCTGTATTGATTACATCTGACGGAGGGAGTAGATCCATGGCATATTTGTTAGTTTTAACGTCGCTGTCCCAAAATTTAGGATTTTGCAGTCCCAGATGGCGTATTTTGTCAATTTTTTAGGTACATCAATGATAAATTATTGAATTTTGATCTATTAATGCCTATAACACATGGTTTTACATTTTAGAAGCGATTCAAGGTTATCTTTGATATTGGATATTTTCGTATTCAGAAAAATATGCTCTACTCAAATCTGCGAAAAATGGCTGCAATTTAATAAAATTGCCAATGAAGCGCAATTCAAAAAAGAAATACGATAGAGATATCAGTTAATACGATCTAGAAAGCCACACGCGTCCAGATCGTGTTCTCGCTTCCGAAGCCAGATTTTCACAATATAATCAGACCACTCACCACGTTTACATGCAGCCGGTAGTTCGATCTAACTCAGTTCGAACAGGTAAGTCCTTTCGACTATCTTCTTCTGGGGTAGGGATAACCCTGTATGCCCAGATCTGTTTTACTTAATAGTAGCATCGGCGATATTCCGAAGCCATTGTCAGTACCGTGAGCACTACTTGCTTTACATCTGAAGTAGCTTGCTAGGCTTGCCTCAGATGTGCCTGTTGCCCTATTTTCCTATATAGGATATTTTTATCCCTATGGAGGACCACCGTCTGGATCTGGATTATTTGTGGAGGGCAAATTGCTTTGCACGCACTCAGGCCACAAAACCGGGCCCATTATGCTACCTCCGGGTTTCAGTAGTAGCCCTCCGCCTCACCTATAGTATACCTCTAGCCATCCTACATCGAGGATATACTCGAGGATCTTAGAGGGCAGGGTGCCATAAATTCTGGCCATGGTGGGCCAGAAGTCCCCAACATGGATCCTCTTTTGGACGCTAAAGCCGGGCATGTGCAAAGCACATGCTCCGCCGTTTCGTCTGATAATGCACACCATCGACAGGTGGGGCTTTCTACCAACCCCATTGTGTGCAGGTGTTTATTTAGTTTGCAGTGTCCCGTCAGGACCCCCGCTAGTATTCGTAGCTTATCTCTTGATAGCTGTAGAAAGTATTTGGAATGTCTGCTCGGGGCGCGCGTAGTGCTGCCCTTGCCTGTCGGCATTCTTTGGTATTTTCCATCTGCTGGTGTGGAGTTTAAGTTTCTTCAGTTAGAAGAGCGTTGAAGAATTCGAAGGCCGGCATTACGAAGGGCTCGAGCAGGACCACCGTCTTTACGTGCCTTCCGAAGCACGGAGACGACATTGCAAAGTGAGCTCTACCTAGATTTGAACCGGGGCGCCTTACATTAGCAGTTCATCGCGCTAACACCCAGGCCAATGACCATCTATCTGAATAACTCAAACATAATTACCACGTTTACATGCAGTCGTTAGTTCGATCTAAGCTAGCTCGCTTCTAATTTTATCGCACAGGTGTATACATGCTTTTATTTAGTTCTAACAAGAAACAATGTTCCCAACTTAAACTTTGTGTTGACAATTTAATAGTGTTCATCTAAAACTAACCTAAAATTTTACCGTTGCGTCTAGTTCGAACTAAGCGTTTACATTCAATTTTAAGATCGACCTAAGCCACTAGTTCAGGTATTTCGCTCGATCTAACTAAGGTCGATCCAGCGGATTAGATCGCTCTACGTGAGTGTATACATGAAAGGACTAACCAGGTCGAGCTGAGTTAAATGTCAAACAGCTTATTACTAACCAATGACGTTTACTCAATGATATGCGTGATTAATATCACGAAACCCATAGTCAAATATATATTACTATATTATACTTCGATAACTCGAATTTTTGAAAAGTCGAACAAAATCCTTTGAACTGGCGTCTGAGAGTTAAAAAATACGTATAACCTTTACTCGATAACTCAAACTTAAAAATTGGGAAAGACAGAACTTGCGATGTTTCGAAGGAATACCTACCCTATTCTATTATTTGTAATATATGGCATTAACATACGTAGTGTCGAGTTTATTAAATTGTTCAGGCACAGACAGTCTCAATTGTTTGTGTGGAGTGTTGACGAGTAGGTTACAATATCATGATGGTACTTATCGTGTCGCCAAAACGCATTTTAAAAACGTTAACAATAGATGATAAATTTATAGAGATTAAAGAGGGTGCAAATGAAAAGAAGGTAGCCAGTTAATATGGTATTCGTCCAATACATTGTCTCCAACAATAAAAAAAAACTGTTGGTTGTAAAAACACTGAATACTGAGGTAAGAGACTAAAGAAACCTATGTACATATGAAGGTTTCAAAGGTCTCTAATTATCTAGATAAAATTATGTGGTTTCATTTATTCAACTATCAATAGACCGAAGTCTTTACAGATACGTAATTAAGCAAAATAATAAAAAAAACCTTTGGAGCTTTGGGCAATGTAATAAAACCGTAACTAACCACTGGGCCGTGTTATACAAGTTTAGGCTACATTCGCAACTACGCTATTCACGCCTTGCTTGACAAACACATTCACTTCAATAGAACTGAATTTCTATAAAAATTTATACAAACGACGGTCGTTTAGAAGTCAATAGTTTGCTCATACGACGACTACAAAGACGGTCAGTAAATAGAGAAGTTGTAAAGAGTTTATGAATTTATAACGCAACCTGTACTATAAAAGAAATACTGCGATATGATGGAGTACTTCTTCTCAAGTCAGACTTGCCAATTTATTAAAAATCTTGCTAAATTAGTTTTTACTAAAGCGACAGTTGGCAATTCGGTCGAGTGCTCAAAACTCCATTTTATTAGATAGGGACTCCATTTCCTAAGCGGTAAATCCCCAGATCTTAACGTTTACTCGGCGAGAAAGTATAGTGTACTGCCAATGTATCTAATTATTAAGTTGTTCAAATATACTTCAAGCATCAGTCGAGTTTACTTCGTGATGTGGTGATAAAAAAACAGAATAGTCAAGTATGTCCGAGTACTTCAATGATTAAATTCTGTCTAAAAAATGGTGCTCCAATTCCTTCCACATGCGGGCAAAATTCATCTGATAATTAGTTTGTCCCGACAGCTTGTTGATCATTATTATGCTTAAAATTCTTGATGCGTCCGGAATATTGTGACCCAAAAAGTAAATCCGCTAAAGATAGAACAATGAAGTTGAACTATTTCGTGGTTGTTTTCCAAACATGTAATTTTAGCCAAGATCAAAATCATAATTTAATCCCAAAGCGAAAATATTGTTTTTCCATGTCGGGGAGGATAAATTAAATTAACAAATTTTTACTTCCACCCGAGAACTCTGTTTAATTTGCATAAGTATCGAGTGTTTAATATTATCAAGTCAAGAATAAGATTTTCATCAAGATTTGCCTTAATTCAATTTTGACTTCGGCATGTCTGGTAATACTGTTACTTTCGTATTAATTAATCAATAGAATAAATTAGCCCTAGTTTTATTAAATTCTTGCTTTTTATGGCTTTATTTTCTTATTCACTTTCCCGCGGCATTTCATACAAATATAATAAAATATTCAAGTATGATTACGTGTGTGTCAATATTTTCGAACCTATCTAATTTATATCTTATTACTTATTTAAAGTGTTTAGGTAATGCGATATTTGATTTATTGAAGAATTGATGAGCCGAGCTGGAAAACTAATATAATATACAAGATGGATGCCAAATACTGTGGACCTTTACTCGTACGCCAAAGTATCACCTTTAACATTAAACGGTAACTCACGGGGACTTGAAAATAACAACCGACTTTTGAATATTTTACTAGTTCTAGAATAACAGAGCTTCCATTATATATACGAAATATATGCGTGAGCGTTATCCTTCATCAACCAATTTAGACATTATAAAAAATATATACATATATAGCATAGCACACATCTACGTAATAAGAATGAAAGTAATAAGGAAGACGGTGGAAAATGGTTAGCTATGTCAGTTACAATAAGGGCTGCTATATGATTTCATTGATCGCCAATGACGTCAGAGAACACCCTCGCTTTATCATCGTGGCATTCACGTTTCACGTTGAGACACAAATAGCCATGTCCCCATAGAAAAGACATTCACACTTTGATTACAGTAATCTCTTAATAAGTTATCTTCCAAAATATCTTTTGGATTCGCTTATACATTTTAATGCCGTCAATGAAAACCTTCTCCAACCGCATTACGGTCCACCATTCTGCATGTTATTTTAGGCTTAAACTTCCAAAAACGAGAATCTTCAACTTAAAACATATTTTATGCACCAAAGCATAATCCCTGTCACGATAACTTGGTACTTTATTATTCAAATAAGTCCATCACTATTAATAACCAACTACGAACCAACCCCTCGCAATTTCACATAAATTCCTAGGAACCTTTCTAAGCAACTCGGGGATGAAACTGACGTGATAAAATCTTCTCCAACATTACGTGACAAGTAATTATTTAATCTAATTGAAACTTTTTGACATCGAGACGTACACAAAAATCACGACGAAGTGTTCCAATTTAATAAAAATCATTCACATATTATGTACGTTGCCTACTTCGAATCGCGATAGTATCGGAACCAGGACCACCCACAAGTTTGATCAAATAGGGGAATAAATTGAGACCTCATGTTCAGGCTTTACAGATTTGGTTATATTTGTTTCTGGGGTTTAGAAATATAATAAAGATGCAACCGAAACAAATATGATTAGATTTAGAAAATTTATGATTTTTACATAATAGTAAAACCTAACCTAACTTTAATTTCCAATTAATTGAGGTTATGTCTACCTATTTATCATTTCACGTGTGCCAATTTCTGTGAAAGCTTCTCGCCCTAATCAATACGACAAGCTGACAATCAACTGTTTAGTATTGAATTAAAACGAAAGAAGTTAGCATGTGAATGAAGCCAATACAAACAATACACTCGACAATTGCATACAATTACTGCACGTTACCCTACACCTTGGTAAAATGTTATTTAATGGAAGCCGATTAAACGCTTACGACATTAGTTTCCCCACATTCTATCAGTGACACTGATTGACAAGCTTGTATTTTCTTCGTATTGCAAATGCGTGGTGAAAATATTCCCTTGAGTAGTAGTCGCAACAACAACGATAATATTGAAAAATGATATATCGATAATAATATTTGGAGATTCATAATTTTTCTATATGCCTGCCGAACTTGGGCTTAGTCTAATGGCCACTAGAAACGGATACTCCATTCAGATATCTCGGGGTAGATACACAAAGGGCAGAAGAAAAGCAATCTTGCATTTCCCGAAGACAACTAGAATTCGTTTGCTGCTTTGCTAGGCTTAGAGTACTGGGATTTGCGTGCTTCCTAATCTATTAGCATATCGAGTCGCAAACTTTAGTTCGGTATTCTCTTGCGGCAGAATGACGTCATCATTCTGCGGCTTATCAGTCACAGTGCCTAGTTTCGGTAAAATTGGAAATGTTTCTCTTGTGGCAGTGCCAAAATGACCGCTTAGGTATACAATATTTTCCCCGTGGCAAAATAACGCCATCACTCATTGTCTTATCAGTTACACTGCCAGTTTCAATCAAATTTAACGCATGTCATGATCTTATTTCCTAGTTAGTAAATTATGAACACTAAATTTCCTTCAAATAGCAGACTGCGAGACAAAATTAGATTTTGACTCACAGTCTGAGAAAATACCCAAAAAAATATTTTTAAATAATATGAAATACTGTGCTCGACTCATGGGAATTCCAGTTTCCTCGTAGACGCTGCGTTTGCCAACATCACGATTATTTGGCAATGTTTATTGAAATGTTGCATCCGACGCCTTCATTTCCCAAATAAAATCTGAGACAATGCGAAAAAGTCCGGGAGTCGGCGTAATGGACCTAACAATGTGATATACTTCTTCTCTATGACGCACCGCATTATTTTGCATAATTCAATTCCATATGCTCTAACGTACGCAATGAGCAGCGCCAGCGGCTAGCAGAATAGTTAACGAGAAAAACAACGCTGATATAGCCTTGCTCGAAAATTGTCAAGTTGAAATAATTCGTGCACATAATAAATGTGGCAATTCAGAAGGGGTAATTATTATTTCAAATTCGTGACCGCACTCATTTAAACACGTGAGATAGTTAAATAGGTTTTATTTTTAAACCCACTAATCAAGTGAAAAATCTGGACACATTTTTTTAAATAAACAAAAATTCAAGTTTTCCTTTTGCTCTTTTGTCTTATTTTTTATAAAATGAACTTGGTTGCAAATAATTTGAATTCTTGTAAACCAGTAACCTTTCGGTCATAAAACGAAGTGGGCTTGCGAATTCATTTTTAATGCAAAATAAACTTGGAGATTTTCCTTCCAAGTTGATTCTACTTCAAGTACAATGATCTTTTTGATGTTGTTAAAGAGAGGAACTTGGATATTGAACTAGAAGTAAATATTTCTAGGACCGCAATTCTACCGAAATGATTATATCTGCAAAAGGCATTTCATTCGTTCCGAGATGGGCTTAATCGATATATCTAAGCAGCATAGCCCCTGGTGTTGTTTAAATGGAAGAAGCAGCAATTTCGTGTTCCTTTTCCAGAATATCGATTGTGTTCTCATAAGAGAGCAATTTTTCCATTTTTCATTCCACTGCCTAACTGGAAGTGCTGAGTCAACCTGTTTGTATGTAATCAATTTCGCACTACAACTAACGGTAGCTTCTCCTTCGGACACTGTTTCGGTCTGTTTTTCTAATGGATGTACGGATGTACCTCGGATGTATCAAATTACAATACAAATTTTACTGAATAATTTCTATCCGCGGTATTTAATTAACATAACCTCACTAATTTGTGAAGTGCACGACATAACCTCAATAACGAACCATTCATCGCGCGAATTAGATTTATTCAGTATAATTAAACATAACATAAATTGATTGCAAGATCGGAATACGATCATGAGATCATCAAAACCAACGATAAAAACAATGGTTCCCCCCACAATCAATATCACCGATGAGGAAAATATGTGGATTACATATACCTGAACTCCGATTTTTAAGTAAATAATTCGAACAAGTTAATAATTCGAGATTTGCCGTGGTTACGTTAGTCAAAACCAGATGTTGAGCCGACAGATAGCAGAGAGCGATTGCCGGTTGCGAGTGTCGACCAACCTACAACACACGGACTGGTGATAGAATGAGTTCAATTATGTCGTAATATTGCGCAATAATACACTCACTTGATTGTGTATCTTATGGGAATATCATGATTTTCAAATTTGAATTGTTGCCTTATTAGAAAACCAATTCGACCTAGATCAGCAGTATAGCGTCAAGTATACACCGGCCGACTAGAAAGCGGGAAACCCCGGTTCAAATCCTGGTTGCGTCGGATACGCTGCTGTGATCAAAGGTCCGATGTCAATCTTTAGACTGTGGAGAAGGCAACGGGAAATCCCCTAGAAAAGTTGATCTCTTACACTGTCAAGTTTATGGCACTTAAAGAAGAAGACCCAATTCATCCTCACCTTAAATGATTTGTATTTTTGTGCTCTTTCGCTTGGTGAAGCGATTTTTATAGGAAAAACTGTAGTTTTGAGTTCCTCTAGCCTACATATTGTTGACAACTGACATTAAATGAACGACCCAAAAATATCATACTTTCACCTCGCCGATGGAAACCAATGGAATGTTCATTAGATACAGATCTGAGCGCATAACCTTTGAAGAATCTCCATAATATAATATTGAAGTCCACGGTGGTTTGAAGATATCGGCTTAAATTCGGCATGTTTGTATTTTATTGGGGTTTTATTAGGAATTTCTTGGTATTGTACTTTTAATTTCTTCAGTTTTGCGTTTGGAAACTGCCAATGGCATTGTTGTTACGTGTATACTTTGGGAAAAGTAAGAACCTTATTTCTAACCAGTGATATTAGCAAGCACTCGGTTCCCTAAGAATGAGATAATATTTTCCCTTGATTTGTTCGATGGAAACATCTAATTAGAAAGAAGATTCAAAGTAATCTGCTATTTATCTTTCTTCTTCTGGTGTTGACATAGAGGAAAATGGTTGAAAATCTTTTTACACTGTTCCTATGTTGTTTTCTCTATGAATACTTAGCAGTAGATCGTAACTATGGAGAATGATTTTGCAGATCTTTTGTTATGCCCAAGTCGACAGCTTACTTTAGTCCCATAGGTAGTAAATAGGTTCTTCGGTTGAAATATGTTGGAAATTGTTTTTACTAACTCTCTTCCCTTCGAGATAATTTGCTTCCTAGGGTACTTCAAACTGTGCTACATGGCAGATATTGTTATTGTACTTAGTTTTTCCTCCAGGGCGAAGACAACACCTCCTTAACGTTTTAATTAGATCGATAGTTACACGTGGAGTCCTAACCACGACATTCAAAATTTGGGAGTTGATAAAAATCAAACCAACGATCAACTTTTTACCAATAATCCATCGTTGTATAGGAAAATACGGAATTTACGACACGAAAGCTCTAATTGATAATAGCCATGGTCTATACCAGGGATGGCCAAACTTTTGGTCAATATGGGCGACCTATTTTTTAAATTATATGCGGTGGTCTACCGACATCGCATGTGTTAAGTTATCATAAGGAAAGTAGTAATTTAAAACCAAAATAAGCTTCACTTGTCTCGCACGCTGTGACTCGCCGACAAGCTCAACTGGCTGCCGACGAACTCGCCGCGAAATGTAATTTTAAAATGAGTTTAGAATTTTATTTGTATATTATCTTGAATGAAATATTTTAAAAATTAAAAGTTTAGTGAAATATAAAAATTTTCCAACTTACATTTTTAGTCTAATAAGGAGACTGCATAAAATTAACATACATTTGGTAAGTTGTGAAATGGAATTCCGTAAGATTGCAAAAATAAAACATGCAAAGGGTACTGAGATCGCATCCAGATCCTGCCAATTTGTTTTTTTATTTATTTGATTATTAATTCCCCCCAGTATAATTTATGTCATCGTTTTCAAGTAAACCAAAGCGCTATAATAAACCCTACTCATAATCTGTAAACATTGAATGTTTTGCCTTTCAACAGTGAGGCACTGGAGGGTGTTCCACACCCCCCAGACCCCCCGGTTTGTGCAGTTTATTTTTTATTAGTAATAAATTGAAGACATCAGTATAACCGATCTAAAAAATCTCTAGAAAAACTAATTAATCCTAACTTTAACAAATCACACTTAAGTAACTAATATTCCAATTAGCCCAAATTATAAACCAAAGTTGTCGAGACCGGGGGTCTGGGGGGTGTGGAGCACCCCCCAGGAACACTCAAACTGTGATAAATTTGCAAACTTATGGTTATCAGTATTAAGCGATAATGGTAAAAGTTTTTAGCACAAAAAATATAAAGCAGTGACCAAAAATTGGGGGGGGGTGATTATGGATTCCCCAGTATAATATGTCATCGTTCTCAAGAAAACCAAAGCGCTATAATAAACCCTACTCATAATCTGTAAACATTGAATGTTTTGCCTTTCAACAGTGAGGCACTGGAGGGTGTTCCACACCCCAGACCCCCCGGTTTGTGCAGTTTATTTTTTATTAGTAATAAATTGAAGACATCAGCATAACCGATCTAGAAAAAATTTCTAGAAAAACTAATTAATCCTAACTTTAACAAATCACACTGTGTGAGCACCCCCAGAAACACTCAAACTGTGATAGATAAATTTGCAAACTTATGGTTATCAGTATTAAGCGATAATGATAAAAATTTTAGCACAAAAATATAAAGCAGTGACCAAGAGTTGGGGGGGGTGATTATGAATTCAGTATAATGTGTCATCGTTTTCAAGAAAACCAAAGCGAAAATAAACCCTACTCATAATCCATAAACATTGAATGTTTTGCCTTTCAGCAGTGAGGCACTGGAGGTGTTCCACACCCCCAGACCCCCAGTTTGTGCAGTTTATTTTTATTAGTAATAAATTGAAGACACCAGTATAACCGATCTAAAAAATCTCGAGAAAACTAATTAATCCTAACTTCAACAAGTCACACTCAAGTAACTAATATCACAATAAGCCAAAGTTGTAGAGACCGGGGGTCTGGGGTGTGGAACACCCTCCAGTGCCTCACTGCTAGAAAGTAAAACATTCAATGTTTACAGATTATAAGTAGAGTTTATTATAGCGCTTTGTTTTCTTGAGAACGATGAAATATTATACTGCGGGAACTAATAATCAAATAAATAAGAAAACAAAATGGCAGGAGCTGGATGCGATTATTCATTAGCAACTTACCAAATTTATGTTAATTTTATGCAATTCATCAGTAATATGTATATAATTATTCAAATTTAATTTTCTCAAAATTTGCAAAGAAGCGTGCCCTTATACTTCCACCTGTTGAAGTCCAATACAAGACCTACACTCACAATGAAAATGAATCAATTCAGTGAGGGTAAGTTGCCGGTGTCCCCTTGTAAGACCCCGTTACGCAAAGTGGTTTCGTCCTTTCAAAAACTCGTCAGTTAATATTTTCATATTTCACTAAATTAACTAATTTTTCAATATTTTATTCAACATATAATTTCACAAGTTAATAAACATTTGCAATTATTTTATTTGTATATTATCCAACAGTAAAATGCTCGGTACTCTGAGCATATTATTTGTTTTACATCCGAAGTAGCTTGCTAGATTGACCGCAAATGTGCCTATTACCCTATTTTATATTATTAATGATAGCAATTCATTAAAATAGAAGGACCACACGCTTTACGTGCCTTACAAAGCACGGTAACGGCTATACAAAGTGAGTTTCTACCCTGATTCGAGCCGGGAAGCCTTACAATGGCAATTGATCGCGCTAACAACCAGACCAATGACCGTATCTTTGCCTATTCGTCTAACTAGTGATTTTAGGGTGGATCCAAAATTTCCCGTGGTTGCGTTTGTCAAAACGGCCCGAAGCGGAGGCTGGTTTACTTACTAAAAATGTCCCCCTAGAATGGTTCTACTGGGCAAAGTGTGCTACTAGGAAGGGGATGGATTTTCCTCAACGTGGAAGTTTCTTAACACTGATCTAAGCTCGATCAGTGAAAAAACTCAGATAGTAATTTTATTAATTGAACTGTAAGGCTCACTGTAAGACTCGAGCCTTAAATTTTTGCAATAGGTTTTGTTGTTATTGCTGTTGTTGAATAAAATGTATTAAATGCAAACTATACAAACGAATGAAGCTTATAATGAAGCTATTAAAGAAGAAATACGTAAGGCACTAGATGAAACGCAGACCTAGGCTAGACTACCTATAGGAAGGCCGTTTCCTGGAAATGAAGAGAGCAAAAGAGCCATGCATGAGTCGAAACAGACTTTATGGAAGAAAAATCAAATTCAAACCGTACAAAATGGAAATTATTTATTATGCTGACCAGGCTCTCCATCACAATTGCACTTGAAAAGAGATGCATTACCGATGAAGTATATAATTATATCAGCACGGACTGATTGGGGATGTCATGTCCGTTGCTATGGTTACTAATGGAATTAGTAATGTGATAGAATAACTAAATATTTAGTTAATGCACCCATTAATGGAAGTTATTAGCGCATACATTTCAGAAAACTTTCTTTTCAACTATTTGACTGAATTCGTGTCACACCTTTGCTAAATAAACTGATCCAAGACTGTGGGTGGGTGAGGTATACTCTTCCAAAGGGATTATCAATGTTTGCCGAAAATCTTAGTTACATAAACAAAGAAATTATACAACCTGCTGCTTCGGGGCTAGGACAAGTGGATATTCCTCTGGATTACCATCGAATATTCAAATTTCAAAACAATTGCAATTAAATTGTCTGAAAATAAATACTTGAGGAAAATAATTTCAATAATAATTTATGTGGAGGAAGAAAAAGCTGGAAAACTCGAGTCGATCGCATAATAAAAATTGTAAAAAAAAAACTAAAAGTTGCATGTTACAAAGTCTTATTGATTTACAAACTCGTTAAAAAGTTTCTCGCGATTTAACTTTTCTAACCGTAATTTTGGAACGTATCCAAAGTCGAATATGAAATTTAAAGTGGTAAATTCTGCTGCAACCGTTGCATTAAAATCATCATTTTACTTTGCCATTTAAATTTGTAGTAAACGACTTTTTGCAAATTTTAATAATCTCATTTGCAAAGTTTTTCCGAGTTAAGTTTGTTTCGGTCGATTTTTTTAATGAATAATTCTGAGCAAGTTGTATGTAGTTTTAAATGTCACAAAAATATTAAAATGTGATGGCATAAATTATGTAAATATTGTACATTTTATATCCCATGGAATATTATAACTTTCGGTGTGGAGTGGTGCGGGTGTGGCGGGTATTGATCTGCGGCATTACTTAATACGGCCCTGAATGGCCCCAGGGTTACGCTTACCCCCAAAAACGTGGGACAGAATTAAGTGTATCCCTGGAACAACAAACTAACTAAACAGAAGGGGAAGTTTTTCTTTTCCGTCCGCACGGCCAGCGGTGGTTAAAAAAGCACGGTAATTTAACGCCGGTATCCTAGGATCGACATTATCGGGAAGTTGATGAAAAAAACATTTTTTTTTCGACAACTAATAAAATCAATGAGTGGTTGTTAAAAAATCATTACTGATTCGAGAAGTAGAACTCCCAGTCTTGGTATTAATTTGTAATGTCACCGTCTTACGTAAGTTACAAAAATCAGTCATTACTTTGGTTGACTCAGAGTGTCAACTTATTTTATGGGTACTTCTACCATTAATACGCTGAGATCAGAACTTGGAAGACAAACATTTTTAATAATATTACTTTATTTTTTTTTAATAATTTCGGAACAGGGTAAAGGGCAACTGTGCCCGAAAAAATGCAAAAAATATAATTTTTATTGCATTCCTCCTATATTATTTACTTTATTAAATTCCTCTCTAAACCGCATCGGTATATGTAGTAACAAAGATTCCTGTAACATACAAAATTAATAAGAGAACAATTTTTAATAAACAAATGAACATGTCAAATTAACAAACGCTCGGTATATTTGCATAAAATTTTAATCCCGAAGGAAAACACGCACATAAAGAGGGCCCAATTAAATCGACGCCGGTCATTAAAAAACGTCAATAAGCGAAAAATTCACCCACACCACGGAAAAAATTAAATAAAATCGACAATAACACAAAAAATTGTAAATTGGGAGCGTCCTGTAAAAATGACAGATCACCTAACCTAAAAATTAATTAAACATCCGAATGATGTGTGACATTTCGCTCGCAATTGTTTTTCGCTAACTTAAATAAGAAGCGCACCAAAAGGGGCGAACCGGGCACCTAATTAAAAACATAATTGATAATGAAAAAATAACCAAAATAGCCTAATTGGCAAAAATGTCAGAACAAAATCGATGACAAACCGAGCAAAAAATTGGTAACTTGTAAGTTATGATTATTTGAAAATTTTCATTACTTACATTCAATTATAGTCCTCAAATTGTACACCTACAGACACTCCAATTAAAAATAATAAAAACGTACGTATAATTTAACACAAAACATGTAATCAAACAAAAAAATTCACGAAACACACATCATAACAACTACAAAGTCAAAGAACGACTTGCGAGTATTCGTTTATCGTCGGCTAAATTTAACAACATCAGCCGCTGTTGACAACAGATGGAGCGCAAAAATATTTGAATTTTATTTTAATGGAGCGCTTATAGACATCTCGTGCTCAAAAAGGAAACCAACTAAAGTTAGCGGAAATAAAGGTAATTTCCAATAAATAAAGAAACTAGTTCAACTTGAAATATATTAAATGATTACAACCTGAAAATACTGTATTTTTATCTTAACATCCAGGAAATATTTGAGATATAATAATATAACATTTTGATGTTCATGGAAGAAAACGCGGAAGAATTCAATCTAAAAAATATTTTGCAGCCCAAAATATATTTATTTCCATTCACCTATGTATAGGAAACATCTCGAAACTGTATCTTCAAACGTTTGGATAAAAAACAGCATCATACAGAAGCTTGCAGATAGTGGACTTCAGCATTATCATACTCGGCAGCAGGGCTACCCTTAACCACAGGTCTTATGCTCGATTTCTTCACATAGAGATATCGCTTCAAGTTACTTAACGAAGTAACCAATCAGACAGCAGCAAAACAAAACAATCAGAAATATGATTGGCTACTACGTTAATTTATCTTATAGATAGATTATCTAAAAGATATCTTGCGGTGAAGAAATCGGCCATAAATGAGATTAACCCCCGGTACGAAGGCCTTTGGGGGCGGCAATTTTTCTTGCACTCAAATCAGTTTTTTGATCAAAAACTGACTTTTAAGTTCTGAAATTCTTAATTATTTTAAGGTCTCTTGGTAGTAATAGAAATTTTTAGTTCTCTCCCGCTTGCGTGTATTTTCTTATAAAGAGGGGCGATTATTGATGATGATAACGTTACATTTTAAACTATCTAGTTTAACTTGAAGAATGCAGGGGAAGAACGGAAAATTTCTTCAGAAGACATCTTTTTCAACTTCCATTTGTTACTTTGAATTACTTTCACTTCTTCACCAAATCGACCTTCATTTTCAGTTTTGCCTGTGTACTACTTGTTTTACCCCCTTACCTTTTGTTTTTATTCAACATTTGGGTTAATTTCGATTAGCTTGAAGAGTATAAGTGAAAACAGGGATCTTCATATTTGAGCCCGATTGAGCTCATTACGTTATTTTATTGAAAAGCGTCCATTAATAACTGAAGACTTTTAGAGATGGGGAGAAAAGCACACAAATACTTTAAAAGAAAGTTCAACATTGGCTGGTTTCTATTTGTGCAAGTCAAATTTAAGAAATATCTCAAAAGAAACCATAGTTTTAAAGTCTTGGGGATATTGCCCCCACACATAAATTGTAATAGATAAATTTGCGCACTTATTAGTGTCCTCAAGATGAAATGATAAGTAAGGAAACTGTTAAAGACAATTTAAAAATATTAGATAGATCACCCAATCTATGCAGTTTTTTAGCAGAAATGAATTTAAGATTTCGGCACATCTTCTCGGCCGTTGCTATGGTAACGTGACATTTTTAATTCTTTGGTTTAATTTAGTTTAGCTTGAAGAGGGCAAGAAATGAAGAAAAATTTCTTAAAAGCCCTTTTTCAATCTACCACTTCAGTTTTGCCCTGTACTTGTATTATTTTCTTTTTGAATTTCTGCCTTCAAACAGTCATAGCACCGTAACTATTGATTTTAAGAGGATATCCTCAAGGGTTTAAACTAAAAATGTTATTTAAAATATATCTTAGAAAAGTAGAAAAACTTCTATCGCCACCTCAAAGGTTTACCTTAGTCACGGCGACACCCTGTATGCACATGGTGTTATTGATATTGCATGTAGATATTGAGAAAAATATCAAAATCCTGATCTACCCTTTCGCGCAAATTCCACCTATTTGGTTGATCAACTCGAAAAATATATAAAACTAACTTAGCCGGCTCCAAATTGTCGGCGCCGAGTTATCCCATCCCAGACTTTTTTAATCTGAAATTTTTGAAAACACACTGGTCATTCCACTCCCACTTCGACTTCCTTCCGTATATTTTCGGATGAAGAGGGCGCATTATTGTCAGTAGCCCACGGGCGTCAAATATCTTATAACGGCTCTGCTCGCGGAGGAAGATTGCTCCTCTAAGGGGCCGTCCATAAAGGACGTCCGCAATTATTTCTAAATTTTTGACCCCTCCGCCTTTGTAGCAGTTGGTCACAATCTTTCATCACCTCGCGGAACGTCCAATGGTAACCAATCAAAAACCCCCTCATTTATTATCATATTTTAAAATTATAAGAAAAAAATATTCAAACACAATTTTACAAATCCCAAAATGAAATTTTTATGCGGAGGTAATATTTGGCTAACCCCCAAAGCAAGGACGTTCTTTATGAACAACCCCTAAGTAGCTAAATAAAAAATAATGCATATGTGCAAAAGATCAATGCCCAACAGAATCATACCACGAAAATGGTAGTCAGCGTTATATCCACATCCAGAAAAAGGTTACAACTACATTTCTCAGTCTCACCTGCGTCAAACACAATATGCAACTCTTCCTGTTTGTAAAACCTTAATAACTTCTGTCAGACATAAATTATCTTTTTTCTTGTGCATGGGAAAGGAGAAATTCTGAAAAATTACTACCCAGTTGTTGTTGGGCAAGATGTTAAGTGTGCACACATCTCACAACTGCACCTCGTACACCAAGTACTCTTCGAGATATAGTTGGAATCAGCTTCACGCCTTAGTAATCCTATTCTTTCGGAACTTTTTTTTTCTTTCATTTTCTCTATTCATATTTTTTAATCTTCTCTCTGCGGTCTCTTTTCCAGTCATGATTTTGGTAAACACACTGGCGACGATTGCCCAGGTTTGTTCACATTCTAGCATGGTTTGGAATATGTTGTTTGGTTGCAATTCGGTGTTGTTTTGTTATTCTGCTGCTGTTCCCACTTTTTTCTATTCGTCGCATCCGAACACAATGTGTTCTTCTTAGTAGAAGACGCTCTTGTTGGTATTACTTCTGCCAATTTTGAGCAGGTATACATTCAAACACCCGTGACAATTAATGCCTGGGTCATGTGGAATGTCAGGTTTCTTTGTCTCCATCTTTTCTCTTTGATTCCATCAATGCCTTCGTTCATCTACTTTTTGTACCTTCATTCCTGCCACCCTTCTATCAGCCATGCACTGTGGTTCCTTCGCCGTTTTCCTTCCTTCCTTTTGCTAGAGGTAACGGATTGCAAGTTGAATCTGCTGCTCTCTACGTCTGGGTGCTTCTAAATTAAAGGTAAAGGGCAAGAGAAACTCACACGCACTTAGGCCACTAAATTAGGCCTATTATACTACCTCCAATTTCAGCCCTCCCCCCCAGCTCCGTTACTCCTCAAGCCATCCCAACTGAAGGATGAACTCCAGGACTTTGGTGGGCGGATACCGCTGGGGTTTGCAGATGTTGCAACAAAGAGAAGGAAATAACCGAGAATGTACTTTGTTACTGCCCGGCATTAATTTCTATGAGAAGATCCATGTTAAGAGACTTCTGTCCTGGATTTCTTCCTCCAGTTGGGTGCTTGCTTTTTTCGTGACTTCTATTGTTTGACCTTCTCTTTTGCAACTCGAGTTTGTGTTGCTTGTATTTGTTGGTGCTGTTTTTCAGTGCACCCCCCTTCGCTTAGACGGATTGTTTGCGGTGCCTATCGCTGGTGGAGCTCTTTGTTGTTTTCTCAGCAGTTCTCCCCTTCTCCGTGGCTCTGGCATTCTGCCGAAGCTGTTGCCCCTTTGATCAGTAGACCTCTCTTCATTGGTGATGTGCTAGCTTCTGCAACAGTCAGGGCCACAGTTTAATGTTCCCTATTAACCTAGGGGGTGATCGTTAGATTCCTTGAAACAGAAAAAAATTAGTCTGCATGAAGTCTTATGAAGTTTTTTCTTCAGAAAACTATTATTCGTTTTAAACAAATTAAATCTTCATGAAATCTTATTTCGAAATCTATCATAAAATCTACATGCGCCAGCAATGAGTTTATTTTCCATTTATTTTTTATTCCTCACTCAGTCAAGAAAACCTAATTGCAACTGTTATTTCACTGGTGGTCACTTCGTCTTAGAATAAGAGGCTGATGTCCAGCAGTAGATGATCTGTAAAGGATTAATTTTTTTTGAAAAGTTAAAAATCTTGAAAAAATAAAAATATTTTAATAATTGCAGACACATTTCACTAACGGGAATTTACCAAATAGTTCAGCCTGATGGATAGTGCAGTTTTCACTCAACCCGCCCACTCTATATGTACTTGGATTCATTACAGAACCTGACCACAAACCGACAAGGTGTTGATACCGTTGGTTTCAGAACAGGAATGCCAAATGCTGTCCCGCAGAACAAAATTGAAAAAAGTTGCGACAATTTCTCACAAGAAAATGTTTTCATTTAAAAATGTATTGCTTACATCTAAAATCCCGAGCAGTTCAAAGGAATTCCCAACATCTAATGCGTCCTGTAACCATTAACGTGCAAATCACCCGCCAATGTCTGAAATATTTCGTAACAACCATCAAATAGTAATTTTTATTATTTTAGTCAAAATCTGTTAATTTTTTGCCTACGGGACAAAAATCTGGCATCTGTTTCAGAAACACATCAAATTTTCCTCGACGACAAGACTATAGATCAGAGATGGCCAAAGCGGCAACCGTAGTCGACTGGTCGCCCTTAGTGATCAAAAGTTTGGCCACATTTTCTATAGAAGGCCATTTGATTTTCATCTTGTCTTAGGTCCGTAACAAAATAAAGTTAAATAAAAGGTAAAAATGCTTGAAAAAGACTAAAACAATACAAGAATTTTTATAAATTTATTTCTAATAAGTATTGTGCTCAGATCTAGATGTAAAATGAGGTGTTGTCACAAATAGAAACACTGACAACGCCCCAATTTTTGCCATCAACTAAAACACACATATCACAAGCTTAGTACTATATAAAAAATTATACTTATATATTATTACATTTCTTCTACAATTAAGATCAATATATAAAAATAATATTCGTTCAAATGAACTTCATTATTAGGTAAAACCTATCACATTGATTTCTTTCTCTTAAACATATAAATTGGTAAAATCTGTCGAAGTGTGTCACTCGTCCAAGTAGTAAAAATTTAAATTATTATAAAAACACCCACACAACAAATTTCACCAACAAATTACTATGTACTAACAAAATTAATTTATACTACTACAAGTAATTTTAATTTTTTGTGCCTACTTAATTTAAGTAAACGCAAAAATTTCAGGAAATAATAATTTTTTAACGCTAATCTCGAGAAAAGTTTTTGACAATAATAATTTAAAAACACACATAATGTCATTTAACATAAAGCAATTAGGTCTTACACATAATTACATTATATATCGACTAAAATACACTGGGGGTAAAGGGGAGCTAATAAAATATTTACATTTATTATTTTAATTTGGCATTGTAAGTACTTTTTTTTAACATTTAAAATAAAACAAGTTAATATAAATTATCGCCTCTTCCAATCACAAATTGAAAAAGGGAACAATTTTGCAACGATATTTGAGTTAGCAAGGCTTTGCATTTTAATCATCTTTTAATAAAAAGAAAGGTACTTTTTGTCACCCTAACAATAAACGCGCACAAGACGAAACTATTAAATTACATCGAAAAATGTAAATAATTCTGATTTTTTTTCTTTTCTATTTACATACAAAAACAAAATACTATACGATAAAATGAATAAAGATCTATTTTTTTCATTACATTATTACAATTATTATGCCATAATTATACAAAAACTTATTAACAGCCTTTCAAGAAATGGAATCGCACTTACATGTTCCAAAAAAATTCCGCAACAAGAAGAAATGCCCGAAAAGAATAAAACAAAAATTTTAACATAAAACGCAATTTTGTGATAGGAACTTTTTGAAAATGTAAATCTTCATCCTCGATTTTTCTAAAATAATTAATTAATTAATATACATAAAAACTATAATTGTAAATATAATTGTGATTAAAAGTTTATCGTTTATGAACAAAAATTAAAACAATAATTTTTCAATTACTGGCAAAACTTTTTTCTTTAAACAAAAAAAACTCGAGGTAACCAAATTTGCAATTGGCAAGATTAATTAAATTGTTGAGATCAAACAATTTACAACTGATTTGTACTTACAACAACAAACACAGACACACCTAAGTAATAATAAAAACAACTTGCACACACAAAAATAGTATGCACAAATTTATAATTTTTTTCGAAATTCTCGTCCTACCAAATTATTTTAACGAACATTAAAAAGTTAAGTGTGAGGTGAAAAATAACGCACAATGCACCCACATTTATCTACCAAAAAACATTGACAATGCCACAACATACATTGAAAAAAAAAGCTACAGTAATCATGAATGATAAGTGATAAAAAACCAACCATGCTTATGTATGTACAATTATGCGAACCATGATGAAGCATTGTTAACCTTTGTAAGCATAATGATGAAAGGCCCAATCACAAGTATGTCGATTCACCTGCAAATTAATATATTTAAGCCAAAACTTTCTTTTCGCCTTTTATACATAGTGTTTTGTTAAACAAGTTTCTCTTTTGGGGTTTCGAAAATTTTTACAAGATAATTAAAATTCAATTTTTCATTTTTAAAAAAATTCAATAGAGTACCACATGATTTTCTACAGGACACTTTCATATTTGTAATAGATCCTCATCTAAATTATCTCAGTTTTAGTTCCAAGTTTTACTCTATAATGAGGTAAATGCAATTTCACCGTAAAGCTGCATTCACAATCTTAAAATTAATATTTACAATTAGTTTAATAAAATGAACTCTGATTTCAAAGTTGTAAATGCAGCTTAAATTTTGCATAAGTTGACTGGAATTATCGTAACTTACAACTATCGATTTGTACTCGTCATTTAACATTTAGCATATAACACTTAACAAAATGAACAATAGGAATTGTGTATAGAATTGTGTAACCATTGGTTAAAACCAATTTTAATCCTCTTAAGTCTTAAATGCTAAATGTTAAATGATGAGTATAAATCAACCATCACATTTTTTCCAAATGTTATAAAGCTTTTTATAAGTTTTAAATTAATAAAAATACGTAATATTGAGAAATAAAAAGGATTCTGACTCAAATCAAACGTAATTCCGTTTTGTGTACAAAAAGTAAAGATGAGGATTGTGTCAACATTTGTCCGATTTAAAACATGCAGTTTTTGCTTATATTATCTAGCGATTTTGGTAAAGATTAAATTCTTTTGATCCATAAGCAGTGGCGGCTGGTACAGGGACTCCCAAAAAGAATACTAAATGATTGTTCATTTTTAAACTCGAGTTTGACCCCCCCCTAAACTCCTGTCAATATGAGGTTTGTGAGAAACCCACATAGAAGAATAATTATTGGTTCTTCATATAAAGAATAGTTCTTCATTTTATAAAATTTTCAGTTGTCAACTTGAAAATTAAAATTATAGGCAACAATTGATTATAAATTTGAGAAAGATACTTAGATAGATATAGATAATAACATGCATAAACCTTTACAAAAAAGAAGAAAAAGAACTTGTTCTTCATTCAGCAAATGATTTATTTTATTATTCCAGATGGAACTGTAGGTCCCCATTATGTACTAGTGTGTGCAATCTGACAATAGAAGGCGCTAACTGCTTGGATCAGAAAGGATGTAATCCTCAATTTACCTATGGAATAATTTCAGATGTTAGGAATTTAACAAAGGAGGTATAGGGCTATGCCCTAGAACTCCAAGGCAAAGTAATAAATAATTGCAAAATAAAAAATAGGTGATGTTATTTTTTTGTAATGAAAATTACAAAAACGTATTTAAAAAGACGAATTTTTTCAATCTAATACAAATAATAACTTTTATGAATTAAAATGCTTTTGCCAAGATAAATTCAAAGAAATTCATATAAACTAAATCAGATTGTTAATGATGAATATTTATGACAAAAATAACTCATACATTTAAATTTCTAAAACATTGGGGGCAGTTTCAAATGAAATTAAACCAAAATATTGTTGTTACAATCCCAAAATTCGATTTAGTATTTAATAAAGCAGCAAATAGTTTTAATTAAAATTATTTTTATCATAAATGTTGCACATGTGTAAATGAACAATTATTGAATATTAAAACGTTTTTTTTTACGTCGCCCCAGGTAGCCAATCGCACCCCTATAAATAATATTTTAGAGCGTTGTTCAGTGCTGCACTAAGTAGCTCATGTTTTATTTACTTGCCGTTTAGAATTATAGCAAAATATATCCACAAATTTCAATTTGGTAATCCACGAATCCTAATTTTCGATTTACTCAATGTTCCTACGAGTAAATCACAATTTCCTCACATATTAGCATGCAATTTTTAAAACATTCTGTCCATAATTACTCAATACAAAACTGGCATAGCTATAAATTACCAAAATTATGTTCTACAAATTGGTGCAAAAATATCTCTCCTCAAAAATTTAACTATCAATTCTTTGTTGCAACATTGACCATTTGAACCATTAATAATGTCGTGAAAACTAGAAACATTTTAAATATAAAACTCTTGAAAAATTTCCCCTAGTCACATTAAAATATTCTTGCTTTCGGGCGAATTCAAGAGTCAAGTGAATGAATAAGATAATTTACAAAATAAAAATTCTGAGTAAATCTTAAAAAGGAGGGTTCGATTTTGTCTTATAGGACAAAAAATAGGATTCGATAGTTACAAGCAATAAACAAACAAAACCGTTGCAATGCCACCCCTATTATTTCAGAATTTTTATTTTATAATTCACCGAAAAAACTGTAGGTATCTAAAGGTAAAAATGAAAAGTGAAATTAAAATTTTGAATTTTCAGTCTGGTTCGTAGTGTTCGACATTTTGGTTAAGTTTCTAATAGTTATCTGTGCCAATAGGTTTGAAACAGACGAAACAACTGCAAAACTACAATCCACTATAGACCAGGCTTACAACAATAAATTATCCTGTAAAGATTGTGCATTTAATAATGTAAGTATACATTAAGTGCATTAACGATCAAAAAAGTGAAATAATTGTTAAACAAGACACCATGCAATAAAATTTCAAGTTAGATAGTAATTGATTGGTATTATAAAATGTAACAATAATAACATAATATGATGTACCTTGTAATCCATAAAGAGCAGCAACATGAAAATGATATTAGCAGGTAATAACGTTTACAAAATGAAATTCAATGTTAGATACTTTTAAAATGCTTTTAATTTTTTGTAACTAAAAATACAATCTACACTATCAATTCATTGCTACAACTTCCTAAACAATAGCACAGCTTACAAAACACTTTTTGTCCTAAAAGAAACATTTTCAATTTGTCTCGTAATCTGTTCCATCTGTTTGTTTAATATATTTTTTATATTTTAATATACAAATTTTTAATTTTGTACTGCAAAATATTGTAGTAGTAAATGTGCTAATAATAAATATTTATTATACTTTTTGTGTAGTATAAAAATTTGTAAACTTCCCCAATTTATTTCTTTTAAGTACTAATAAAACAAAGCAAGGAAGAAATTAATTTACCTATACAAAACTTAAAAAACGAAATTAACATAAATAATAATAGAGATCAAATTTAGAGAGATTAAACAAATTACAAATAGTTTAGTTTTAAATATACACACCAAATTTTATAAATTTGATAATAAATATTAAAAATTTAAATGTTTCCAAAAAAGTTAAGACCAATGTAACCAAATCACGCTGCAAGCAGCTCAGAATGTTGGTCATTGGATGAAGGCGCAATTTGTGAAGCTAAATCACATTCGGACAGAAGTCTGTAGCCTACACCCCTCGGATCTAAGGTTTCCCGTTCCACGACTGCATGAAAGCAAGCCCAATATGTTAGTAACATGCTAGAATGAAAATTATTTGAAACAATCAAACCAGAACTTGTATAATTATCACGTTCTCGTTTCATTGTTTCATTTTGCATGCATTTTGAGGATGATTATGGAAAAGCAAAATGTATTTCTTTCTATAAAAAACGTACTACACGCCAAAATCCAAAAACTTACACAAGTGCATACTAAAAACGCAAGACTGTGTAAACACAGTCGGATATTATAAATACATCATCAAAATTTTGAAATAGTATAGGAAATATACAGAATGATGCAACACCTTTTTGGTAGAATCCTTCCATAACAAGATCATTAAAAACTCACCATCATCCTGTATATAAGACATGAGGTATGTTATGTAGAATATTAGGTGAATACTTCAAAAATCCCAAAAAAAATTGTTTAAAAATTTTACTAATCAATTCGCTTTAAATATTCTACAATTACCATCGACAATAATTTTAAATTTCCTAAATTCGACTATAAACATGAAAAATACTCTAAACAAGAAATTTAACAATTTTTTGTGTCTAATAAATAAATATGTAATTTATTTTAAGTCTTTTATAATTCTTCCTGAGTTTCAGAATGACCTAGTTTGTTACATGGCAAAAGGCACTTACCACTATCCCAGTCGTCTTCGTCATTATAATCGTCTTCCGATGTGTCAGCTTCTGAACTTTCACTTGGTGTGTCCTGAGGTAAATTTACCACCTCCCTCGATGGCGCTACTAACCAACCCGGAGGACCGGGAGTTTTAGTCGGCACTCGATGCATTAGTAACGTTACCTACAAAACATAACAATTAATTCAAATTTCAATCAATTCAACGGCTGGGAAACCAATTAGTTTGAGTATGATTCGATCCAGTTAATAATTCAAGAACGGTGAAAGATATAAAAATATTTAAAACCAAAATGTTCCTATTTTTATGTTGAACACTTTTAGCCTCTTCAACATTTTTCGCGTGTGGCACCGTTTTCGAATTATATGAGAAAAACTGGAAGAGTCATAGTTGAGCTCTCATGATTATCATGAGAATTTATTTCAACAAAAAACAACTAAGAATTATGTCTCTAGAATTGTTTCCGTAATATTCTTATTATTTTGTACAGGTATTCCCTAAGCAGTTAACCCTTCGGATTTGAATGACTAATCAAGCAAGTTTGATGGAGATTTTTTTAAATAATGATTAAATTAGAAGTATTAATCGATAATTGAAATATCATTATATTTCGAATTAAAAATTAAATTAAACATTTGGATACTTAAAATGCTTCTCTAAAATCACAAAGGTACGCTTAAAGTTCACAGATCATCAAAATAAACTAAGTTAGTCCAGTACGGTAAGCTTAGGCTCATGCTTAAGAAACACGAGTTCAAATCTTGGCCGGGACGATTTTCTTTCTTGTGTCATGGTTCAGATTTCACGTAGAGCTGTAGGTTCGGTGGGATTGCTGCGACCATGTCAAATCAAACCATCCCCAAGGGATCTTTGGTACCACATTGCCACGCTTTCACACTCCTTGCCAACTAAGGAGGATCTACTCCAAGTAAGATCTTTTAAAAAACTCGGGCACTTCAAGACGGGAAGTTAGCCCTGATATCTCAAACAAAGTAAAGATGCTGACGCAAAAGTTAAACTAAAAGTAATTTTATGACAGTAAAATAAAAATTATCGTGTTATCGTTTAAAAAATATTTATTAGGATTCTGCAACAATCTGATGTTGCAGATTTAAAAAAAAAGGATTCTTAGACAATTTCCAAAATAATTCAGAAATTTTCATTTATAAGAAGCAAATAGTGTTAATAAACCTTCAAACTATTTCCACAAACCAAGATAATTAACGCATTGTAAAAGATGACTAAATTTTATAAAAAAATATACCAATAATAATTCTACATTCTTCAAGATATTAAAACCTGCTTTAGTATTTCTCCAATGAATCATAAAATTGTTACAATAAAACCACAATTTTTAATTGCGTACAAATTCATTGACACAAAAAAAAAATAAGGAAGATGACTAAAATTTACGAAATTTCATTATAATGCTTTATCTGTAATTCTGTAATTTCTATAAGTTCTTTAATTAAATTATTGATAATAGAAAAAAAATGTGTATGTAAATTAGATTTCATTTAATATTGTGACACACTAAGTGCATAATCGAACAAGCACTTTGATAATTAAATCGAAGGTCCTCAAAATTTATCGGTCAATGTAATTTTTTATTTCTGTATTTAGAATTAGATAGCAAAACTTTAATATTAGCACAAAAATAGTAGACTGCTAGGTTTGAAGTGATAATTATTTACTGATCCTCCATTATCTTATCTCCGAGGACGATATATGTAATTGCTTTTATCAATTTTAGCTTACTGAATACTTTTAAGCAAAGTGAATTAACTTCCTATGATAAATTTACATAATCTAACCAAGGGAAATGTGGAAATTAAAACTTTGAATTTTCTAGATATGCAACGATAGTGCATTTCCCAAATTATCACAAAAAATCGTCTAGACGGAGTCCTTTAAATGACTTCAAATGTAAATATGTCTAAAAAAGATGTTGGAAAGCGATGATGTATTGTTAGGTCGTTATCAAGTTCACGTAAATTTGTTTATATAAATATTATCTCTTGCCTATAAAAAATCAGCATTTTGAAATTCATAAACCTACAAGTAGGTCACGATAAAATAGAAAATAATCAAAGCACGATTGAGATTGTCTGAATCTCGGATGGAGAGGGAGAAGAAGCTAAAAAGTAAAAGAATTCTTACCTTAAACTCCGAACTAAATACTTTATTTTGCTTATCCTTCTTATTGACAATGTCCAATTCATTCTTCCTTAATGTTAATAAAAGCGTAGTTTGATGAACGTCCTGTGCCGAGTTTCCATTTTCATGTACAAATCCATTAGAATTACTTTCGGGTAATTCGTCATTGACAAAAAACGTATTAAACCAAAACTGAAAAATTTTTTCTTTTCGTCCTAACTTGGGTTTATTATAAAATTCTAACTTAACGTCACCGGTAATTGGCATACAACAATCTAAACGAATAACAAAATTTGGCGCACTTTTCTTCATATCGTAAACTCCACTTTTGTACAATTTTAAACAATTAAAACTTTGATCATTATCTTGGTTAAGCGTTTGTTGAGAAACGGAAAAACAAATGCTACCTTGTCCACCGGTAAAACAAGGAACTGGTTCTAAAATTATTTCTTGTATGTATAAAGAGACAGGTACATATTCAATATTTTTTTGTATCAGTGCGGCATAATAATTAACATATCGCAACTGACTAGGAATTGTAACGCCTTTTCTATCCTGCGTTCGCGTGGTACCATAAAAATTTAGCGCTTCTTCCGCCGTACTAAATTGTCCACTATGCAAAAGGTAACAACAAATCATTGTACCAGTACGGCCCTTTCCGGCTTTGCAGTGCACAGCAGCGACGTTTTTTGAGTCAGACATAAGCCACTCCTGCACGGTCGTACAAAACGGTCGAATAATTTCAATTTTTGGAGGATTGTGATCGTCGAACGGAAATGTCCTAACACGATTGTGAAATTTTGAAATGTCGTACGAACGTTCTGAACAAAGATTGTATATATAATAGTGGTCCTTGTGCTTTGATTCAAGAAATTTTACGACGTCGTCTATGTGGTTTCTGTACACTCCTTCTATGCTTGATGCTGGATATCCCATTGCGATTACATTATCAGTTATATCTAAAATTCGTTAAGGAAAATTTAAAAAATATGTAAAATAAATGATTTCAAGGTTGAGTACATTTTTTCTGGTGTCTCTAAAACCTAAAGCTTAAAAATTGTAAATTAGTGCAGTGTGGGATTAGAGAATCGCTCAAAAGATATCATAAAAAATTTAAAACAAATTCAAATCGACAAATGAAATTGAAATGTATGTTATGCATTGGGAATCCCCTATTCATTAACAATTTTTTAGAAAAAGGAAGTGACTCTACTAAGAAGTAGTTAAAAAACCACAAAGATTGTTTATATGCATAACAACGGATGCATTGGCGTAATCCGATTTTAATTATCTTATTTATTATTTCAAATGATAAAATGTGATTTTATCAATTGTCGTAGTAATAAAAAATAATTCGGTCTATAAAAAAGCACTCACACACAGATTAGTTCTTGTATTGCATTGCAAGAGCTTGCAACAACCAGTCAATTTCAAGTGTAAGGGAGTTTATATATTTTAATTTGATTGGTTCCTATAAGCTCTTGCAATACAATGTAAAACAATACTAAGAAACTTTTTATTCTTATTTGACAGTATCTTACTCTAAAAGAAAATAGTACAGTTGATACTTAAGCTTGTACTAGTTGCCAAAGTATCAACGTGGGGTTCTTGCTTTCGTCATATTTTGATAGTAACTATTCTTATAATTTTTCTTTTTGATTATTTAAAATGCACACTAGCAGCGTTCTGTGTGTGCTAGGTATGACACTGCCACACCTGCATGAAAAATTTATTAAATGATCTTCCATGACATCACAAGAATTTTCCATTTACTTGTGGCGACCCTGACCACGCGGATGCTATTTTCAGGAGTTGGAGTAGTCGCGCCATTCCCGACGCATAATTATGATTTTAATCCATTAGGTTGGTACTCCAACCTTAAAACACGTATATAAGTAGCGAAGGTCAAGGAACACGGACAACAAAACAGAGAAATAGAAGTGGACAAACACACAGATAGGAAACACAACATCGGCACCCCGCGATCGGGGACTTGACAGCATCCATATTTATTTACGATTATTATTTTTTCTTCAATAAAGTGAAAACCAAAATCCACATACTAATAGGTAGGTATAACGTGAAAACTAAGTTTACCACATATTAACCCAAAATTACTTGGAGGACAGATCAAAATAATCAAATTTAACAAGCTTCCTACTGAATATTCTGAAACAAATTTCATGATCCAGGTTTTCCCTGTTAAAATTGATAATTTTCAAAAATAGTTGATTTGTTGAACATGACAATTGCATAATTAAACAAATCAGTTAAATTATTAGACAAAAAAGTTCATTTATTTAATAAAACAGTTGAATTTTTTGACCAAATAGTAGCTTTTTTGCATAAAACAGTAGAATTGTTGAAATAAAACCGTAGAATCGGTAAAAACAGTAATTTATTAAACAAAGAGTTGAATTGTAGAATCAAGAGTAATTGAATTGTTAAACCAAAATAATTGAATTATTCAACAAAACAATTGAATTATTAAATAAAAATAATTAAAATGTTGAACAAAGTAGTTAAATTATTAAACAAAACAGTAGTATTTTTTGGACAAAGTAGTAGCTTTTGGCATAAAACAGTTGAATTACAGATAATTGAATTCCTGTACCAATTAGTGGACAAAACAATTGAATTGTTGAATCAAAAACGACTGAATTATTAAACCAAATCCAATTAAATTACCACGCCAAAAATATCTAAATTGTTGAATAAACCAGTTGAATTATTAAACAAAGTAGTTGTATTATTTAACTAAAGAGTTGCATTTTGGACAAATCAATATTACATTGTTAAATAGAAAATAACTAAACAGAGTTCCTACTGAACCGCTCAAAACAAATTCGCTCGACTTTTCCAGATTTTCAATAATTAAAATCGGTAATTTTCCCAAACTTTTCTAAATTTATTAAATTTTAAAATAAAATATGGATCGATTAAACGAAATAATATAGAAAAAACTTAATACAGATTTTAAAAATAAATAAAACACGTAATTTTCATAATTTTTTTTGAAATTAAATTTTTTATTTTTATTAAATTGCCAAGAATTTTTCATGCGCAAAATGTTAATGTCACCGACTTGTGTAAAAATCAAAAATTTCCCGGCTTCTCTGACAAAATTTACATAATTTTCAATTTCGTGACTTTTCCAGGTATTCCAGACGAGGGGGAACCCTGTTTAATTTGAAAAATATTAGTTCTTTTGTTTTCAAGACAGTTTATATTCTTTTAAATGCAATTACTTTATTTTTACATTTTACTAATAAATAAAGAGTAAATAAAAAAGAAGACGGTCGCGGCCTGGCGCTTAAGTGCGTCAATTCCTAAGCCGAGCACCCCGGTTCAAACCCGAGTGGGATGAGAATTGAATTCTAATCCGTCTTCTACGCCAACACGCTCGGCATACAAATGCCAAAAACTTCTCAGGAGAACCTCAAGAGAAAATCAATCCTTTGGAAAGGTTTGGGGGGAATGGGAGAGGCTTATGTCCAGGAGTGGACAAATACGAGCTGACATTTATTACTTATTAAGGAGCAAAGTATCAAGTGTTGGGTATCCTAACACACGGAAAAGAAATTTCTTGTGATTGATACAATAGAAAGAAGAAATCAGCGTTTTAGGTAGTTTCCAACTAGTGCAGGTATGATATTTCAAGTCAATTGGTCCATGGATGTGTCCAAAATCGTGAATAAAAAAAACGCACACATACACGGCCAGACATCATTTCAAACATTGTCTTTAAACAATTTACATAGAAAAAATGTTAACTCAAAACTTTTTTTTTTACTCGATTACAATACTTTCCTTCACTACTTAACATATTATTTAAAAATGGGAATAAAAGCGATTGCTATAATGAATAATCATTTAACAAGTAAAATTTAAGTAATTAATCCCAATAGACCAAACTGAAAAACATAGCGTTAGAGACCGAGGGGTCTAGTATTAAGTAATTAACAGAGAAACTTTTTGAAACTAATTAAAACTTAAGAGTGACCGGAGGTCTGGGGGGAAGCAAGTATATTTTGTCGTAGTTCCCAAGAAAATTACAGCAATATCATAAAAATTCTGCATAATTTGTAAACATTTAATGTTCTGCCTTCCGATTTTAGGGCACTTGTACCCCTGTATCGGTCACCGTTTTTATGTATCTGCATACCACTAATGGTTGCCAAACTGTTTTATTGCAATATGTCTGTTATTATCAGGCCTATGATCAAAACACCCATTACTGATATAGTAAACTAAAATTTTCTACAAGTTTCGCCCAAAACATTTTTTTGGACACCAAAATATGGGTCCGCAGTTTCATCACATAAATATACTGTTTAACGTGGAATCCAAACCACGGTCTTTATGTGACATTTTTAATAATAAGTTTGAAAAACTTCACCCATCAGCTTTTCAGCCAGTAAGTATGGAAATGTCACAAAAATTCTAGAAAAAATCATACGTCATCATCTGTGGATCTCATCAAACATAAATTTTCATGATATAAAATTTTTTTTAAATGTTTCTTGTGTATTTTGTTGCTAAACAAAGGAAATTGAATTTTCCAATTGTAATAATTGTTTTTTGCGGTTTTTGGTTCTTAGATATCGTCTGATAGTGAGACAATTTTACTGATATAGATCTTGTTTGCGGTGCAATTTACGACAAAAAATGTATTTATTATTTTTTTGGTGAAATGAACGCTGATTATTAATTTTATTTATGCGCAAAATCAAGCATAATATCTTATTTTGACCTCAATAAAATAATGAGTGTTCATTCTACAAAAAAAGGAAGTAGGAATACCTTTTTTGTCATCAAGACTTGGACAACTCTCAGAAGATACTCAAAAAAAGTCGCAAAAAATTTAATTTTTAATAAACAAAATACACAAAATCTAAAAATCTTTTGTATCGTGAATTAATTTGCAGAATTTTATGTTCCCCGTATGTAAAAACTCCCGTTGTTTTTGGTGCTATCATTGCTACAAACTTTTAATCGAAAAAAAAGGGGGTGGTATCTATCTAACAATAAACAATTCCATCTTTTAATTATATAAAATATAATTAATTCCTCTTGGACGTTTTTATTTAGTTCAATGTGTGTTACTAACTACAAGAGCTCCACAACTGATTTATCTTTAGACTACCGGAGATGCTAATTACGCCTAAATTAAAAAATTTTAATTTTGTAATTTTCTCGTAAAAAACTTAATAATTTTAGATTGCTGAAATATTACAAGAGGATAAGAGTGATATAGCAATTAAAATAAAAATTTGTTATTATATTTGTAAATAAAGCCGCATTTTTTAAGTTGCATTGGTGTTTTCCCGGTATCATAAGTGTAATAAAAATTAACATTCATTAGGCAATGTTGTTATAGTAAAATGTGGTTAAAATACTGATAAACAATAATCAAAATAATAATAAAATACTTCCATACAAACTAAAACAAAAATTAAAATTTTTATCTTTGCCAAATTAATGATTGTAAATGGTAAGATAAACAATTATATAGTACATTGCAAACCAGGAGCCTATTGCGCCGTTTATAGTTACTTTGCAATATTTTGTACTGCATTTTTTATTTCTAATTTTTTTGTTTCACATTTTGGGTTGTATGTATTTTTTAAAGGCATTTACTTGGAGATCAAGAAATGGTCAGCAAAGAAAAGTCGTAGGATGCATCTTCGGGAGTTTAGCTTTTACAATATTTATTGTTGTTTCTTATTACTATTATTGTTAATCTTCTAATTTTAATAATAATTACTGATTGCACAACGTGTATTTGCATTATTTGTCTTTGAAATAAATTAAAGCAAATAGTAATTGTATGCATCGTGACTACACAGGCAGCGTCTTAAATAATTCATAACAAATTAGCTAATCAGTGGCGTAACAGGAAGATGTTTCGAAAAAGATGATATTATTATAACTTCAGATTGAAATTTTATAAAACAATTATTTTCGAATTAAGAAGCTAAAACTTGAATGATACCCTAAAAAATATGTAACCACACGCCACTGGTTCGACTTGATAATATAAAATTTAAGAAATTAGCACCATCACTTCTGTTCGTGTGTTTTTTAAGTTATATTATGTTTAGCAAAATTCAAATTAATTTGAATTTTCTGTTTAGTACAAAAGCAATATTGAAGATCACACAGCTGGTAAATCTTCTATATAAACGTTTTGAACATTGATATCGTCAATTTAATAAACACAAAATTAAAAAAAAAAATTGGCATAACAAAGGTGCAACAGATCTGACCTTGACTTATCACGTCCTCCGAATCGGGATAAAATGTATAGTTTCGAAAAGCTTAAAAAGGATACAAGTTAAATCCAAATTAAATCCGTCTTTTTTGTATCTGTAACGACGTTTGCTCACCAACCCCTTGATGGGGTTGGTGATGTTCATGTTGGTGAAGGAATTCGACATGGTGACGTCCGTCGCAGTTTTAGAAGCACTGTAATTAACCGAAACTGACGGTGGTGCTAATATCAATGGATAGCCGTTGATGTGATTAGCCACACTTTCTTCATTTGTTATGTGCAGCGCTGGAGAAACGGTCGATTGAATGTGACAACATATTTTGCTACCTTTATCTAAAACCAAGAAAGAAGAACACTATAAGATAGATATTTAAAAAAAGGTGACTTAACGTACAAAAAGTTGTATCGATAAAAAACGCGGTAACAAAGTAAATTTAAAATCCCTTATCGCATTAATATTGACTTATGATATCTTCAACAAATACTACAATTTGTTGAACTCTTTGAGAGCCCAATTTATTAGATAACCGTGCCGTGCCCGATGGGTTCAATCGACTAGTTTCTAGTAAATGTAATCGAATTTCTGAGAAGTAAGAGAGGTCATTATTGATAAAGTGACACACAGGTGCAACATACCTCTAAATCTAGCCTTTGAATTGCGACAACTAAAACACAGACCCATAAAACTGATTCAAATAAAATAAAGGCAATCCAGGCGATCCCTTATTTTTTCTCAAATAATAATAACCAATTATATTAAAAACAAATACACAACAGGAGAGCACTTTTTATGCAAAAACCAAAAAATAATTTCGAGGTAACCAAATTTTTTTAGATAAATCACTTACAATTAAATTCGCGCACTATCTTTTTTTTTAAATCTTATTTGTGCGTGTGAAGTAGAAAAATTATTATACACTAGCAAATTGGCACTGAAAATTTGTAGATAATAAAAATTGATGTCCTAATTTTTAACATTTATACATCGAGTTGTAGATGATAGGTGCACTTAGTAACTATAACAAGGTTTGCCAATTTAATTGGAACGTCAGTGGGTCGTAATTTTTCACTAAATTCATGGCTCACAAAATTATAATCACCTAGATTTTATTGATAATTTAGTTTATGGCGAAATTTGATGGTAAAAGCGAAAAATCAACGAGTCTCTTTGTCTTGACGTCTTTTAGCACCACACAGGCTACAACATAACTACAACGTGCATTATGCAACTTTCTTACACTAGAGTGCGCTCACCGCGAGCCAATCATTTCAAATTCAAGGTCTCACATGTTTCCGAATTTCGCTAAATTAATTAATTAATTCCGTTTTTAATGCTAAAATGTACCTGATGTAACGAAAACCTCAATTGCTATAACCACACAATTTTTAATCACCAAAGAAAAGATAAATAACTCGAGTGGATATGTCAGGACCGTAGTGAGCTACCTAGCGCTGCAGTACAGGACGAGCAAATTTCCTTCGTTTTTGCACATAAAAATAATTTACAAATTTTTCGCGTAGCCCAAAGTAATTTATATTAACAGTGTTTGTTCTGCAAACAGACTTTTTGCAATATCTGGACAATAGACCGGATGTATAAACTGCCATGGCCCCACTTGTACCACTCTAAGCCCTGGTAGTCCACAATGCTAAGATGACAAATTTTTTCTTTGAACTCCCATTTCAGTCTCGGATCAGGGTAAATAGGTAATTATTATATTATTATAAATAAAAGAAACTTGATCTAAAATTATTTTTAGATATCTGCGATTGAATACTTTTGGATCTTCATCGATACTTGACACATTCGAGTCGATTGCAACAATAGAACTGATGAAAACTCCTATTTTCTTCCTTTAAATTCTGAAAAGTTACTGCGTCAGCCGCCATCTTCAATTTATAGGAAAATTTGCTTTTTTGCGATAACTTCCCCATTTTCATATTTGACTAAAAATGGTTTTAACCAAAATTGTAGGAAATTTAATTTTCTACAACTTTGAGGCACAAATTTAATATTAGTAAAAATAATAAAGGAAGATTTAACTGCTTTGTTTAATAAATGTCTCCGGATTGTTACAACCTAGAGGGACCGGAACCCTACAAATTATGCTTAATTCGATCATTCGATGATTTATTTCTCCACAAATGTTAGTTTGCATTTTATGCAGGACTCGAAATGGAAGAAAACGCGCCGGAACGCCGTTGATTTTAATGTACTTTTTTATGGGTTTTAATTCACATGCAATTTTTACACTGGGCTTGGTCTTGTTCCATTCCAAATTAAGTAAATATACGAAATGACACCCTGTATGCGCTTTATTTGAATTTGCCGCCATTTATTTGGTTACTTGAAAAGTTATCAAGTTGGATACAAATCAAAAAACAAATTAAATCATAAACTTGTTATAATGTGTGGTTAAAGTTTATTTGTAATCAAACCGTTACTTACTTTATTATATTATATTATTCTGTGCCTTTACGTTGCCTTGAAACATGGAAACAGAAGAAGATCGCTTGGTAGATGAACTCGAAAATCAGAGCGTACAAGAATTTATAGATTTGTATGACGAATACCTTTCTTCCGAAGCGGCCAATTTCATTAAATTAGCCCAAAATAACAAAAATCATAAGGGATATAATGAAGAATTTTATCAGGCATGTTTTAAATTATACTTTATAGCTCGTTCGGGCAATCGAACTTAAAATAGTTAATTTTTTTAAGAAGGATAAATTTTGTTGCATTTGTTTTCGTGAAATGTCAATCAAACCTCATTTGTTTTATAAAACTGGATGGCATCAAATAGTTTGTTTTGAAGATGACGGGAAAGCATTTCGTCTTGCTTTGAAAGTCTTGGTTGTCTCAATTCAGGGCATTTACAGTAATTGGAAGCTACCCATTGCTTACTATTTTCTTCATAACACGGACGATGCTTGTAATTTAAAAAGTATAATCACCGAATGCATTCAAAAATTAAAACAAACCGGATTTTTTGCCAAGGTTTTAAGTTGTAACATGAATTCTTCTAATATTTGGGTAAGTAATCTTCTAAATGTTCTGATCGTCCCTAGTTTTTTGAAAATAATAAATAAATCTTTATGTTTGATGTACCCCATCTGATGAGAGCAACTAGGAATAATTTATTGATACGTAGTTTTCGATTTCAAGGTAAACAAACATCTTGGACTGATATTGTGTCATTTTATGATATGCAGGAAAAATTTGGTAAATTTGCCTTCTGCCCCAACCTGACGGATTCACATATAACACCTGCCTTGTTAGATAAGAAGAAAGTTTCTTTAGCTATTCAAATAATCAGTCATTCAGTTTGTGTTGGGCTGAATTTCTATCAAGTGGGCGGACGTCTTCCAGCAACTTCTATTGGTACATTAGAATTTTTGAACCGATTTGACCAATTCTTTGATATCTTGAAGTCATCAAGGAGGACAAACAATTGGAAAATATTTACTAAGGCTTATAAAGGAGCTAAATTAAATCAATTGATTGCTCGCAAATAAGTATTAATGCTTATAGCCCGTTTAAAAAAACAATCGATTTGATTTTGTGTTAACGCAACGAGTCAGCCAAAAAGCAAGGAAGCAAACTTACTCCCATACAATTTCAGAAGGAATTTAAAGAAAGTTTTTGTCTAAATCTCTTTGATAGTGGGCCTAAAAAATTTGTGAATGATCCGAGAATCAGTTTAGCCGATCTTTTTAATGCTTCTTGTGCACCTCTTCCGATCATATATCTGCTCGTATAATATCAATGCAGGATTGTGATTATCATTATCACACTCCAGAACAAAATTCTATCCAACACATTTGTGGATACTTGTTAAAAAAATGTTTGGCGATTCATTCTTGCTCTGATTGTCAAACATTTGCAGATGAGCATGCTGAGTTACATTCTACATCTTTGTATTCCGATTTTAAAGTCTACGAAAGCAATAATGAGACGAAATTGTGTATGCCTCCCAATAATTTATTTTTTATGTCTATAACTTGGAGGAACTTTTTCAAGATTATGCCGTACAAAGAAAATTAGGTTTTTGTTTTATTCCTCTTCGAACCACATATTCTAACTCGCCCATGCAAAATGTTTCCCAAGTTTTATTTGCTTCATTTATATATTCGTATGAAAACTTTTATACCCACAAATTTATTAATAGAAAGTTGAACGTAAAAGGAGAAAAAAGTATAATTTGGAAACAGAAGTGATAAAAACTCTTCCTAACTTGGTGTAGGGGTTGAACTGCAATCTCAGTTACTTTGAAATTATTTGTGCCATAGTTTGAAACAAACTCTTACGTTAAATTTATAAACGCATTGGATATCTCAGCAATGTGTTATTTTTGTAAATAATCTTATTTTTTATATTGAAATTAAATTTGATTATGAATTTTATTAAATTTAACAAATAAACTTTTTTGTCAGTGTGATGTTGTTATAATTAATACAAAATTTTAGCAATTTAAACTATCGATGGCCAAAACTTGCATATCAATATCATTCTAGAGGAAGGAGAGACCAGGGAAGCAATAGCAATAAGAAGTCGAAACACGTCTAAAGGCCTAATCCCGACGTGAAGAAGAAGAAACTATCGGTGCATTTTTATGTCTATTTAAAGCCATCGATGCATGTAATAATGTTACTTCAATATTTAATTTTGCAATACTTGAAAAACGATGTTACGTTAATTTGTATTTTACTCTCTAAAAATGTTACATGAATTTTGACTTGATTTGAACGAAAAATTCAACGAATTTAAACTTTCTGTGAAAGTATTACTTTGTCGCTGCAAACGCCGGCACTTTTCTGCACTGCACTGCATGCATTTACTTACTATGTAGCACCCAGCTATTGAATATATTTTCTAACGGCCGATATAAACAACACCACCAACAAATAGAAATACTATTTTATTTCTAAAAATCCGCGTACTCAGGGATTCCACGTCATTAACATCCCACTTTGAAGATCTGTACGACTTGAGAAATATTTTTAATAGGCACCCTCCGGGTATTTAAAATAAATTTGTAAATGGTTCACAAAGGGTTCTCGCCAATTCGAATATTTTTAAGTTGATCAGTCAGCCGTTTCTGAAGTTTATTTTATAATTTTAACAAAATTAAATGCAAGAAAAAAATTATTTCTTCTCTTTTGCATCAATGACAGTATATGTAGCTGAATTATTGAACCACGTAACTGAATTATTGAATAAAACACCCGAATTATTGAACAAAACGGTTGAATTGTTTTAAAAACAGTCTTAACAGTTGAAAAACCTGTTGGGATTGTGAAAGAAACAGTTGAATTGTTAAATCAAGGATAATTGAATTGTTGAACAAAACAATTGAATTATTGTACAAAACAGTTGAATAGTTACGAGAATTATCAAATGAATAATTGAATTGTTGAACAAAAAACAAATGAATTATTAAACTACTAATATTAATTGAAATTTTGAACAAACCAGTTGATTCTTTGAACCACATAGCTGAGTTATTGAACAAAACAGCTGAACTATTGAACAAAACAGTTGAATTGTTTTAAAAACAGTCTAATAGTTGCAAAACCTGTTGAACTGTAAGAGAAACAGTTGAATTAAACCAAATAAATTATTAAATAAAAAACAATTAAATATTTAATCTAAAAATAATTGAATTGTTGAACCATGCGGTTGAATTTTAACACAAATACCAAAGAGGTAATTGAATTGTTGAAGAAACCGTCAGTTGAATTATTGAACAAAACAATTGAATTATTCAACCATAAAAATGTTATTAAACTAAAAATGATTGAAATACTGAACAAAGCAGTGAATTGTTGAAATAAACAGCTGAATTTTATTAAACAAAGCAGTTGAATAATTGAAAGAATCAGTTGAATTTTTGAACAAAGCAGTTGTATTCAAACAAAAATTGCCAGATTATTAAACCAAAAGTAGTAATTAAATTATGAAATCAAAAATATTTGAATTGTTAAACGAAGCAGCTGAATTATCGAACAAAATAGTTGAATCGAATATAATTGGATTGTTTAACCAAAAAAAAATTGAATCATTCAACCGGAAACAATAAAATGCTAAAAGAAACAGTTGAATATTATTCAAAATTCATGCAACAAATCAATTAAATATTACTTTATCTACAAAACACAATCTTTCGTAAATCATAAGTTGGTAAATTTTTATTATCTAAAAATAATTTTCACTAAATGATGTGTTTTATCTACCATAAATAATCTTGATTAAAGTAATTTTGACAAATTAGTTATTTTGTCAGCTACATACAAAAGTCAACTTTTTCACACTAATTAACGAGTGTTCAATTTAAATTTCCGCATATCATCATCATTGTTCCAAAGAGTAAGATTCACTAATTAGATCCCCCTAATTTCTCTCAGACTAAATAGCCAAAAAGTCAAGCTTTTTTACTGTACTAATTTTAAGCAGCAGCTTTCTCGAAAAATTGTAAAAAAGTTTTTGTCTGCCATACAAATTCATAAACTTAACTTTTCATGAAGCTTATTGGTCATAATATGTTCAAACGGTGGTCTAAAGATTTTATTTTTTAACTTTATAAATAGGTAAATCTGGTGAAAGTACAACAAATGTCAACACGGACGACCTAAACTTTTGCAAAAACTCAAAATTTTAGGACTTATTAGTTTGCATATAATCTAAACGTGGATCTTAAAACATTAGTGTTTTAAAGAAATTAGAGCATTAAATTCTGCTCGAATGAGAACAACAATAATTTGGTCAATAGTATGGTCTAAAAACGACGATTTTCTAATTTTGTCAAAACTGAGATATACTAAGTGAGTGCGCGTCCGGCATCGATCGCGCACTAAATTCGTTGTAACTTTTAAACAAAGCATTCAAAAGCTCAAATGAAAGAAGAAACATGTAGCTATTGGATTATTATACTTCAAAATAAAAATAATGTATATAAGAGTAGTAACGTATATAATTGGAACATACGGAGATATCCGATAAAATCGCTAAACTATTATTTATATTCTAAAATTTTACACTAAATTACTTATTTTAAGTCCTATTAATAATATATGCTAGTTAGGTAGGTTAAATAAATTTTTTATAAAAGTTATTAACGTTTAACGTACCTCTAATTTAACGAATTTTGGAGCAAAAAAAAATTTATTTTTTATTTCTGTAAAATAAAAAGGGTTGATTTACTTTTTAACCTAAATCCTCTTATAGCATCTTAAAGTACACACTTCAAGCTTTAAAAATCGCACCTGCAGAAATGCAATAACGCGATTTAAGCAAGAGTAATATGTGGTTAAAGTTAGGTATACATTTAAGATTTTATTACTTACCCAAAATTTTGAAATTTTGGAAGTATACATCTTCAATACTAAATTTTTGAGATTTTTTTTACTTATCGGATATTTTTATACATTACTTTTAGAGTAATTTATGAAAATTTCAGATCTTTATTTTAAGAATTGTAGAAATGGTAGAGCTCTTAGCAATTTTATCGGATATCTCCGTATGTTCCAACTATATACATTTACTACTTTTATATACATTCATTTTTATATTAGAAAATATAATAGTCCAATAGCTACATGTTTCTTCTTTCATTTAAGCTTTTGAATGCTCAATTTCATTAATTAGTTTAAAAGTTACAACGAATTTAGTGCAACGCGATCGATGCCGGACGCACACTTACGTATTACTAAATCTCAGTTTTGCAAAATTAGAAAAATCATCGTTTTTGGCCGTAGTTTTCGACCATACCACTTGACCAAATTATTAAGTTGTGGTACTTATTCGACGCAGAATTTAACTGCTCTTAATTTGTTAAACCACAAATGTTTTGATAGGATCCACGGTTTAGAGTTATATGCAAAAACTAAAAAGTCCTAAAATTTTGAAGTTTTTGCTGCCAAAAGTTCTCCTGAGGTCGCCCGTGTTAGCATTTTTGTTTTTCACATGCTTGTACCTATTTATACAAGTTAAAAAAATAAAATCTTCTACACCACCGTTTGCAACATACAACTCCTTTACTGACTGGCCTACATTGGATCATGTTCATATTTAATACTTTTATTTGAACATTTACCAATCAGGACTGATTCAGAGCCCTGGAAATGTTGTTAGCCAAAAAAAAATACAAGCAAAGTAAAAATAATCTTATTAGTCCTTAAAAATTACAAATTAATTTTAAATTATGTAATACAGAGGGCAGTACAATATTTTTCCTTAAATTTAACATAACCAATTGGAATTTATCTACCACGGACTCTCCCACGATTGAAGCCACCTCTGCCTCTAGCACCAGCAGTGCCTTTAACTTTTGGCGGAGGGCTTTTTGGTCTTAAAGCTTCAATTCTGTCCGTACAACCGGTTGTCAAGTTACTTGCATTAAAATAACTGCAGTAAGTATCGGCATTAAAATTACTGTTAGTTAGTTCAGGACCAATGGTTAACCAACCTGGCCGAATAGTACTATCGCGTCCAAAAATATGTAACCTCCGACGACCCAAACAAAAATGTTCAATAATATGAAAAATTTCAACCGGTTTCTCTAAACTTCCATAATCAAGTTCTTCCGAAATTATTAAATCAATGTCAACGTTGGCGTGAATAAAATCTCCGTCGGTTGAACGTCTCACCGTTCCTTTTATTCCCATCAAACAGTGCTCTTTGGTCCTCTGAAAAACGGCTTTCGGTTCCAAATTTTTAGAATGCCCGGGATTTTTTATATTGGTCCGTATCCAGCAAATATCTTCGCATCTACGAAATCCCCACTTCCGTAAGCACACACGCCCCATATCCAAACCTTCAGAACTTCCACACCAAAGGAACACAAAACTGCGTTGAGCAGCCAATTCACCAATATCTAAATTCATGATCTGATCCCATGACCAAAACTGCATGTTAGTGACCCCCATTGTTCTCTGGTATTCTTCCAACGGAGGTTCTATTAAAATAACGTCAAACTTTCCGTTCAAATTTTTTAAGTCATACGAATTCAAATCACATTTCAAGTACATGGGCGGAGTTGCTGTTTTAGAAATGAGATCATCTTTAAGTCGAATTAGTTCCCTCAATTTGGGATATTCTTCAAATCTGTCGGCCAAACCAACATCACGAATAAAATTTTGTGGTCGTTGCCCAGTATCGACGAAGTGCTGACAATAGTCATTATGTGGATTGGACGATTGCGTACCCTAAAAGTCAGCATTAAAATTGCTGTAATTAAAGTAAGCTCGACTTACTTTTAAGAAAGTAGAAGAATCCCGATAAACCAATTCGTCCGAAGTTCCATCTTTTAATTCATTTTTGTCGCTATTTTCTTCATTACTGCCTTTACCCCGCTTGCCGTCATCGGTGTGTGTACCTAAAACCTGCCGTAATTCTTCGACGCCCGAAACACCCAGCTACAAATTTGTTGTTAGTTTTAAGAATATTATTTTTATAAAAACTTACCGTTTGCGCCAAAAGCTTTTTACGTTTTCGTGATTTTTCACGTAATTCTCTCAACATATCACCCATAATTAAGATTGTGTAAAACTTATTACAAAAACCAGCGGAAACTAATTTGAGGTTATGTTGATATTTATTCCTATTGTCATTTTTGAAGTTTTAAAAATTGCGGGAAAGTTGAAATCAAAATTTTGTGTTTGAAACTTTCAGGCGGAATATATTGTGATATTGCTTGATCATATTCTCTATCTGATTTCATAACACTTTTATGTTATATGGCAAGCTACCTTGGTTGCTCTACTGTCATGCTAAATTATATTATAACCCCCCCTGGTTGTTACTTAAATATAATTCGAGTCGGAATTAAATTAAATATTCAATAAATTATACGAAAAGGTAAATAATAAAAAAATTACATATTACAGAAAACAAAAGAATTTTTAAAGAAAAATCATATTTATTACAAAATTATGTACAAAATTAAATTAATCGAAAAGTCCCAAGCCCATGTCATCATCTGATTGTTCGGACTCTTCCTTCTCTTCCTCTTTGGTATCTGAAATTTTTCATATTAAAAATCTTGTAGAGCAAAAACTAAAATTGTTAATTTGAAAACTTCGGTGAAACATTTTAGCATTAATAAATCTCGGCCAAAAGGTGGTGGACAAGTTAACCGACTTAACATTATACAAAAACCCAAATATATACCTTTCTTTTCTCTTTCTGCAGGTAGAACTGCTGCTATGGAAGCAACAATTGAAGCCGCACCTCCAGACATGGAGCTTAACTTATCACGTCCTAAAATTTACAAATGGATTAGCTGGTTACAAACATTTAATTTAGTGTTTTTACCTTCTGCAAATATTTTTTCAATACATTTACCTTCGAGTTGAGCTATAATCTTCTCGATTCTGTTTAAATCGCATTCGATTCCAACCGTGTCTAAGATTCTCTCAAGATCGGCTGAGGTTGGAGTAGCGTTACCACCAATGACGGCCAAAAGGTATGAAGCCACGTAACGCATTCTTAAAAATTGAAAAAATTTGATCACCTAGTACATAACCTAATTTTTTGTAAAGTATAAACGATGTAAGTTCTGAACTTATTTACTTCTGCTGAACTAATGAATTGCTCTAATGCCCGGTTTCACAAACGATTGTTAAGGAATTTAACCTTTTGTTACAAAGATAATCATTGGTTAAGTCACATTTCGGTTGCAGAAAGCCAGGTATAAAAGTTAACAAGTGGTTAGTTTAATCAGAGGTTAAATCTGTTGTTATGCCCCGAAAACCAGTGATTAAAGTGACATAACAAACGATTTTAACCTAAAAGTTTACCTAAGTACGGTATGTTAAACGGCCAGTATACTTTCATACGTGTTTTTTTTCATTTTTGAGTTGTATTAATTTAGCAATTGTAATCGAGTAAAAAAAAATTTTGAGTTAGTATTTTTCCCATGATTTATGAGTCCATAGAAATCGTTTAAGACAATTTTTGGAACGATGTTCGGATGTGAGCGGCCTTAGAAACAAAATAACGAATAAATTCAAACAAATCTTTTTAAAATTAAAAATTTTAAAATTTAAACAAAATTAAAATTATTGTTATTTTGATAAACCTAGGAGTGAATGGGAATGTCCTGTGATGTCACATCAGATTTTTATATTATAAGGTGGCAAAATTTCAACTGCGATACGACTTATGTAGTTTATTCTTTACAATATCATTTAAGTTTCAATAATATTTTTTTATTTTATATTACATATAATGAAGGTTTTATGAAGAAAATGTGATAATCATAAAGAAT
The DNA here is from genome assembly GCA_036346125.1 of Lycocerus yunnanus. Taxonomy (NCBI): domain Eukaryota; kingdom Metazoa; phylum Arthropoda; class Insecta; order Coleoptera; family Cantharidae; genus Lycocerus; species Lycocerus yunnanus. The sequence continues at coordinate 7,598,008 of JARFIX010000052.1, forward strand.
CAACTAGGGAACACATAAATAGCATGTCGGAGATGTTGCAGTTTCTACTAACGTTTAGATTTTATGCAACGGGGGATCCCTTCGGCAACTTTAAGGAGTTTTCCAAAAGCAATCCTACAATGATTTTTATGAAATATTTATTTATGATAAATCACCTAATTATATAAATTGACATAAACTAGTGTTTTTTTTGAAAATTTATATTAGAATAAAAATTATGACTTAATTTGCTAATTTCTACTAATAATAGTTTACGGTGACAACTTAATTCCAGTTGTGTTGATTAAGTTTTGTCAAATAATATCGACACCGAATAACATTGATAATATTCATTAGTGGTCCATAAGGACAGAGGGTGGTACTTTGTTTCATCGTGATGATTGAAAATGCAGTTTCTTCTTCAAGCTCTGGGGGTCGAGATAAAATAGATGAAATTAGATTCTCCTGACAATACAATCATATCCTCCGTGCAAGACATCATTTTTTCATGAACAAATGGATATCATTGACTGATGATATTAAATAATAATTAATTAATCACAAATTAAGTAATTATCGTAACAAACCTGTTTCAAAGTAATCATCGCAGTTAAAAACAAATAAAAAAGGGTCCGATCATAGATTTTATCGTAAATAATATCAAATCATTAACACTAAATTAGCAATGCAATAATAATTATATGATCCATAATCGATAAAATTCAAAACAAATTATGTGAAATACCATAGATACGAAGTACATAACCTTAATAATTTTATTATTGTCGGTAACTGACGTTTATAATTGTCAATTTCGTACTATGAAGTTAGCGTTTTGCGGTACCAACATAACGAATCGGCACATAATCAGAGGTTAACTAATCATAGATTTCAGGTAGTTTCTGCAACCCATTCAAAATTTAACAAGAGGTTACCGCAACAATTGTTAACTAACAATTGTTAAAGTGAACCTTTCTGAAACCGGGCATAAAAGATTTAACTTACTTTAAGTCTTAATGACACGAAACGTGAAACTTGCAATACAAATTATTAGCCTCTACCCTAATCAACTGACAGAAACCAAAGTGGCAAAGAAAATGATCGATGACAGAACTTCAATAGCGGTGGAAATGTGTAACTAAATTTAAAAGGCGTAAAATATTTTTTTTAACTTTCAAATAATAATGAACTTTCATTTGGCTCTGAAATTTAGCATAGCAATTTTAAGTTTAAAGTTTACGAATTTTCCATAAGAGACACATGCAAGCCCAATTTCTTCACCTAAAGATATCTCTTAGATAATCTATCTATAAGATAAATTAACGAAGTAGCCAATCATATTTCTGATTGTTTTGTTTTGCTGCTGTCTGATTGGTTACTTTGTTAATTTATCTAATAGATAGATTATCTCAGAGATATCTCTAGAGACGGTCATTGGCATGGTTGTTAGCGCGATGAATGCTGGTAGATGGTTCGCATCCGGTAAGGTCACTTGTAATGCCGTCTCCGTGCTTCGAAGGCACGTAAAGACGATGGTCCTCTCACGAGATGCTTGCAACATCTTTGAGATATTAATTGCTAGAGTACCCTCTTGAGGGGACGGGTAAACGACCTTGGTTGTATCCTTACATAAGGAAGCCCGAAATATATAGATAGATATCTCTAGATGAAGAAATCGGCCATTAGGTAGATGCCATAGAGGTACCTACCTCGGCGCGACCCGCAGCAACGCGAAATTTATTTTTGTTTCAGTGAAGTGTGGGGCCAAGCCCCGGTACTCTACAGTGCCATGACGACAATGATAATGGCGGAGTTTAGTTCTACAACGCCAGGAGGTTGTCAGTCGATCCTTGGACTTTTTGGCGAAAACATCCATAATTTTCAAGTTCTTTCGCACCCCAGGGATGTATTTTATAATAGTGGGCGCCGCCGTAGGCGGCGTTAAACTTCAGCACATAAATTTTAAATAATATAAAATTCATTAAAATGTAATTTTCAATGGGGGTAATACGAGAAGGACGACTAAAATTAAATTTTATAATTATAAAAAAAGTGGTGAAAATCGCAATCAGGGTTAATCTACTTTCGCCGACCAAAGTTTGTTTGTTAATTTATTGCTGCCATTATTATATACAAATATAATTTATACAAGTCAAGTTACATTAATTCAGTGTTATTACAACATTTTATGAATTCTTCAGTAGAATAAAAACACTTTCTGATTAAAATCTTTGATATAATTTTCCAAAACCCAACTGGAGGTTGATTTTTCACTTCTGCTGGAAAAACGTTCAAAAACTGTGCTACATGAAAATCTCTGGCTTCCCTGGAGCAAGCAAGTATGTGAAAAACCTGCACAATGTTACCTCAAAAATGTCTTTGGGAGAAGCAAATCAGATTATTTTTTAGATTCTCGTTAATCCGTTCATGCGCGTCAGTGGTAAAGAGATGACCGACAAATTGCAAAATTCAAAAAAATTAAATAAATTTAAAACTTATTTCAAACTTAAACTTATTTCAATTTTAAAACCGCGTGGTAAACATTATTTTTATTATGAGGACTTCAGGGATACAAACCGCGTCATCCTTGGAAGGGGGGGATTGCCCTTTTACTCACTTCTAAATACGCCCCTGCTCAACTCAATGGTAATATGTAAGGACAAAGCACAGTCAATATTTTCAACTCAAGGAACTTCCCTTTGCACCTGTCATTGCACCCCAAACCGGAGATGATTCTTATTACCTTTCTTTGATTAGATTCAACCGTTTGAACAGAAGTTGGTACCTTTTTCTTGGTTTGGGCGGGTGTTCCTAGGAAGATGTTCAAAGTTGGGATAGACACACAAAAGAGAAAAAAAAACGAGAAAGAGCAAAAAGGACAGATGAAACAAGGGAATAGCATTTAGAGTTGAAGAGCAGAAACGACCCGGATGATGGTGATGTTGGCGTAAATGCGAAAGTGGTTCCAGGTGTCACCCAAAAGGGAGGGGTTTATTGTGCAAAATCACTACTATCACACAGTACGGACCGCAGCTGGATTTTTGGTATCAGAAGAAAAAAAATCTGATCGAGCAGCAATTGAAGCTAGAGAACGCTGACCACGATGACAGAATGAGCAACGACACTCCTTAAGACGTGAAATGTCTTTAAAAATGTCCTTATGAAATGGGAAGCGAAATTTTGGCACCCGTGTTCTGAAAAGTAAAGAAAAGCTGGAGGACGGAAAACTGCATTGTGAGCCCACCTTACGAAAGATGACAGAGATGCAGCAACATAAAATTATCGCAAAGCTGGAGGAGACGGGAGCAGCTGCGAAGCTCTGCGAGACCACGAACAGTTGTCCATAACCAACAATCTTGGCGGGAGTAAAAGCCATAATGGATGACAACGCGACAAAAAATAGGAAATTGCCATTAATGATGAAAGAAATGGAAGCTAGAACTACAAAAGAGCTCGAAGTCGCTTGCAATCGGCAAAGTGAAAATCGAATGTTCAATGCACAAGTCAGACACGTGCAGAAAGAACTAACTACGCCAAAAGGATCTCAGCAGTTAGATTTTTTGCAAAATACTATAGGAAAGCGAAAGTTTCCCCTTCCGCTGAAATGATCTTTTGTTGAGCTGACCTACTTAAGAGAGCGGCACACGGAAAATAAGTAAGATGAAAAGATCTCCATCGATGTCCTGCAGAGAAAAATATGGCAAAACACGAGCGACAGCCGATGGGAAACCACAGAATACATCAAGTCAAAACTGGCTATGAAATGGGGTAGGGCAACAAGTCAGACAAAACAAAAAAGAAGAAGGAACCCGCGTTGATGATCAAAACGACGAAAAAACAACTTTTCAGAGAAATCCAGAAAAAGATGACGAGAAGACACAAACTGAGAAATTTCATCTTGGGTTATCGTTATAACCCAAAATGCAAACGCATTAATGGAGGTAAGTAAAAAGGAAGTAGATATAGAGATCATCAAAGACAGGATCCAGATCACAAAAACGATCGATGTCAAGATTGGCGACATCGGCACTATCGCGGATGAAGAAGAAGTGAGACAAAGTGTTACAAAGCTGATCGTGGCTGGAATCCCTCAAGGTAACATTCTGAAGAACGCAGCCGGTCTAAACCTTTGGCGATTTTTTGGTCGTCGATATTTCGACTTGGACGGAACTCAGGTCCTTATAATCTTTTTGTTGGGCATTTTCAAGAACATTTCTTAGTTTCAAAAGTGAACGTTTAATAAATAGGAGTTGACCTTCAAAATCGTCACTATTAAGTTTAGGATTCAGTTTCTTCCTGGCACACATGTCCATGTAAATATTGTAAGCCCCTTTCCTCGCCTTAAACAGGTCCAAACATTTTTCCCCCTTAATACTTCTTGAATATCTCGAACCATTTCTCCCCATTTTCTGTCGCTAAACACTGCATTGTCGTGGCGAATTTGAAGTTCAGCTACCCGGTTCATAACTCCCATTATGATCGTCGTTTGCCGAATATTTTCGGTTCTCTGCAAAAAGATAAAAATAAAACAAAGACTGGAATTTTAAAATACAGACCATGTTGCTCTTCATGGATTCCAATTCGATCAAATTTTTTGAAAAATTTTCGGTCAAGAGATTTCTGGCGTAACTGTAAGATTCGATTTTATCATAAACATCTCTTGCAGATTTAAACTCATCATTTTCCTTAGCTACGGATTCCAAATAGTCCTGGAAGCGTTATTCGGTTTTAGAATTAACGAGCAAAATTATATTTACCTCATAAATTTTATATTTTTGAATGCTTTTTTCCATTTTTTCCTTAATCTTCCTCAACTTCTCCGTCACAACCGCCATATCTTCATTTATTAAGGTCTGCTCCTGTTGCTTCGACTTCTTCTGCAATTTTCTTTCTGCAACGCTTGCGCTTCTCCTCATTTTGTTGTACCATCTACGGAAGTGTAAAAATTTCGTTACACCACCAAAAACAACATAATATTACCTCTTCAAAATCCAAAAACCTATTTCTAAAGTCCTGCGAAGTTTGTTCGATTTGTGTCCATTGCTTTTGAAGATTTTCTCGCCGCTCGTCCATTGTGCTCTTGGTTTCTTTAAGTTTCACTTCAGCTTTATGTAAATTACGTTTTTCGGCTATCAAATTCACGATCGGTTCCACTCTTGGTAGGTCCCATTTTGGATATTGGCTGTAAGAAAACACAGTTTATGTCGAAGAAAACCGTCTTCAGCGTCACAGCTTACCCAATAGCTTCCGTGGCAATTTTTGATTCCAAATATTCACCGGTTAATTTTTCTGGACCAATTTTTGGAAATTTAAGTTTCGGTCGAGGTACATTTTTCATCGTGATTCGAATTTGATTTTTCATCCAATTATTGATCAAACGACTGAAGTTGTTATGGCATGTTAATGTACAGGGTACTCCCAATAAATCGTTAACCGTACAAATTTTTAATTATTGCAAAACATCCTGTAAGAATTTATTTTTAAATAACCTGAAATTTGTTATTAAAAAATGTCTACTTTTGAAAATAAGTGAAAGTTTTGAAAAGTTTTGAATTTATTGCAAATTATAATTTTTAAAATTCAACACCTGATTTCGCTATCAAAATCGAAAATAATCGAATTTGGTTTCGATTAATTTCAACGTTCACACCAACTTAAGTTTTCAAACTCTGCCTTCAAAAATTAAACTACAAATGCAGAAAAAATTATATTAAAAAATTATTGTTACATCTAAAGGCAGTTGCAAATAATAGAAAAAATAAATAATTGTGATTATTGTTTAAAAGTGTTTGTAAAAAGATGTCTTGCAGTTATTTGACTTCACGTGTGGATGTTAAAGCAGCGGCTTCTGATACCCTTTCAGAAATTTCTGAAACTGGAACGATAAATTCTGGATGGACTTCGGGATGGGATTCAAGAGAAGATTTACAGGATTTGGTTGCAAAAATTGGATTACAAGATGTTAGTGATTTACATCAAGAAAGGTTTCGTGTCGATAGGAAAAAATTAGAGCACATGCTTATTGGTATTTTATTTTTATTGTTTTCTTCCATTTGCTGTTCCTCTGTTCTTTGAAAATTATAAATTCTTAACTTCAAGGTGATGCGTCATTGTTTCATTGTGAAAATATCTACCAAGTGCACATTTGGCATCAATCCTGTTCCTTCTTCCAGATGTGATCCTATCATTTCTGCTTTGTTCAAAATATTACGCAATTTTTCCACAACCAAAAGGTAAGGTAAAAATAAAAAATTAATGATTTGATTTTTATTGCAGGTGACAATGAAGCTCCAGAACCGGCAGATACATTTTTTCACAAGGTAACTTTTTCCGAAAGCAAAACCATGCGTCACCATTTTGTATTTTAGATTATGGAAGATACAAACACTTATATTACTTGGCCCAGCAGATTAAAAATTGGGGCGAAATCTAAGAAAGACCCTCATGTTCGTATTGCCGGAAGACCCGAAGATGTTCAAACAGCGAAGGAACGAATTATGAATGTTCTCAACACCAGGGTAAGCTAAAACTGTTTATCATGCTAATTTTGCAACAACAATCGTTTTAGTGCAATCGCGTCACCATGAAAATGGACGTAAGTTATACGGATCATTCCCACATTATTGGAAAAGGAGGTCTCAGCATTAAAAGAGTAATGGAGGAAACTCAATGTCACGTACACTTTCCAGATTCCAATCGCTCCAATGCTACTGAAAAAAGTAATCAAGTGTCTATTGCTGGTGATATAGAAGGTGTTGAAAAAGCTAGAAGCCGTGTCAGGGTAAGTTTCCAAAACATATCGTCTCGTTTTGCTGAAATCCTTTCTTTTACTTACAGAATTTGACTCCATTAATATTCAGTTTTGAATTACCAATTTTGGCATCTGCGCACAGTATTCCTGATGCTAACACTCCTTATGTTGTTAAAGTTCAGCAGCAATACAATGTACAGGTGATGTTTAGAACACGTCCAAAATTGCACGCTACTTTAGTTATGGTGAAAGGTGTGGAATGGGAAGTACAAAAGGTGAAACAAGCCACTTTGTTATTAATCGAGTATATGTGCGAAAATTTAGCTGTAAGTAAACGCAACACTCTGTTTTCTTCATCACAATTTTCTAAACTTTCAGAATCAAATTACAATTCAAATGTCGATGGAAATATCTCCCCATCATCACCAATTGGTAATTGGAAAGAGTCATTCGAACTTAAAATCGATCGTTCACAATACTGGAACTCAAATCATGTTTCCCGATGCTCAAGATCCCAACATTCCAAATCTCAAAAAGAGCAACGTCACGATTTGTGGAAACATAAACAGCGTTTACACCGCCAGACAGCAACTGATGGTAAGAGAGTTTTTTCTTTTTGAAGTACTTTAACTGAAAATCAAAACTGTAGGGTTCGTTGCCTTTGGTTCTCATGTTTGATCTTCCCGAAGATACAAGCGATTTGCCAATAGAAGCCGAAAAGCTTTCCAAGATCCAGGCTTCTTTAGACATAACGATTAATATTCGCAACAAAGCTAAACAGAACACAATGGCTTGCATTATTAAAGGAATTGAAAGAAATGCTGGCAATATTTACGAAGCAAGAAATCGAATTTTGGGAATTCGCGAAACTAGTATTGTACCAGACATTCCGACATCTTATTTTCCACCTCAGCAAAACTTAAGTAACGAAAGACCTCCACCTATCAATGTAAAACCCATTTCCCCGCTAGTATCTCCTTTGGTATCACCAACTTGGCCGTATCCAGCTACCTTTAATCAATCTCAGTATGTGGGAATAATGCAACATCCTCAGTTTATGTATAACGTGATGCCTCCAACATCGATTAATGGGATGACTGGAAATAGGTAGTAAATCATTGCAAAAAAAATGACAGATTTGAAAGAGTGTTTGTAGGTTCCAAACGTTGGGACAATATCCTGGAAGTTCGGTGGAACACAGCCGCGAGGGTAGTTCTTATTCGTCAATTACAAATAATACAAGTCCAGTTTCTAGTCCTATGGCAAGCTCAAGAAATAGTTTATCTCCTGGATATCATAAGCCGGCATCGGAATCCGCTGCTACTTCGTTAGACAAAATGGGTAAAAATATATTATATTACAAAAACTTACCCTTTCGCATTACCAAGTTTATCTCTTAGGGTTCTCTTCTATTTTAACGGAAATGACCACTTCTGGAAATTTTCATGGGCCAACAGTTAGTAAACGTACAGATAATCGTCAATCATTAACGCCTTCAGACTATGAACAAAAGCGAATTGCCGGAATTAAGGCAATGCAAAATCGACATTTAGGTGGTTACAGAGCTGCTACCAACGCTTGGTCTGGTTATGGAATAAGCCATACCAGTCCTGGACAAATGCAATTGGACTCTTATCTGCCTAATAATGAAGAAGACGAAGACATTTGGAAGACTCCCACATCAAACCAAGACTTTAATTTTCCTTCGACAGCACCTGCTAACTTAAATTCGAGTAATTTCTTAGACCACACTCCTTCGCATGTTGTTAACCAAGTAACCACTTCAAAATGGCCAGATCTTACTACAATGTTAGCATCTCTAGGACTTGAAAAATATATTGGACTATTTGTATCGCACGAAATTGACCTTAGTACATTTACCTCTTTAACTGATCACGATTTGATTGAACTTGGCGTTACTGCTTTTGGCGCTAGGCGCAAGATGCTGCTTACCATAGCGGGTAAAAAATTTGGATAACTTTTTTGGTTTTAATTAATGATTCATTTTCTTTTCAGAATTAACCAAACGTACTAGTCCATTTTGCGCAGCTCCTGGGGCGGAACGAAAAAGTTCATCGTCAAGCAGCAGTCAAAGCAGCCCAAGGAATAATTGGTAAAAATTGGCGTATGTAAATTCTAATGTTTGTAAATTGCTTAAATTAATTTATAAAATTATTAATTGTTAATGTATTAATATTTATATCGTTTTTTTGTATTTAAATGGTATGCACGTTGTTTGCATGTTTGTGTATGGGTCGTCGTTTCAAAATTAGTTATAATATGGGCGATATTGCTTATTAGTTGTTGTTTTAATTAATGATGTAGGGTAATTTGAATTTGATAGACATAAACAAGTAATATCAAAATTTGTAATGATAAATAATGCAATTTTTTTAATTCAATGTATTGTTTTTGCAACAGTTTCAATTCAAATTTTTTACTTATTTATTAAATAATATTCGTTATCAATTTTACATTTTTGAATAAATTCTTACATTTTATGGATAAAGTTCTTAAAATGATAATAGAAATTTAATCAATTAATAAAATAGTACGTGGGTACTAACACAGTTTTTAGCGCTTATTGTTCGTAGGTCCCATTATTGTTACCATATTATTTATTCTTAAAAAATTGTTATGATGGAAGTTTCACTATGTATGGTTGTTTTCTGATAATTTGTAATACAAAATTAACTAATTGTACTTTTTGCATGAATAAAATTATTGATAACCTGTTATTTCAAGTTTGGCTTGGTGTGGGATGACCAAAAACAGCAGAGCGAGAAGGCCGGCGGTGGTTTACTAGAAAACCTCGATAGGTTTACCCACACAAGTTTTTTCAAAACTTTGATTTCCTTTACAAATTATCGATTGTTGTTATCAAATGTATAATAAACCAATGATAATGCAACAGTTTACACAGAAGAAAAATAACATTTTTTTATGTTAATGTTAATGGATAAATTGCTGAACCATATGTTACTTGAAGTAGCCATAAAATGCATACATTGAAAGTAAGTGAAATGCAAACAAAATCAGAATTATTATTTTCATGTTTAAAATTATAGGAAAGTTACCTGGAAAACTGATAACTACAGAAAATCAGTTGAAGTTAACAGTTTGAAAGATTACAAATCAGCAGTGCTTTAGTTCACTCACAGTCAAAAAATGAATACTTCGTTTTGGGAAATTCTAAACGGAAATGGCGTTCGGTTAACTTGCATGAAGTGGACCATCGTTGAATCAGGCTTTGATAGCGTTTCCGTTGCAAAAAATGAAAGTGTAAGTAGTAAATTATTTACAAATTTTCCATTTTAAGTTTCCACTTATTTCACTTTCACTCACAAGGGGAGACCGGCAACTTCCCCTCACTGTATTGGTTCATTTTCATTGTGCGTGTAGGTCTTGTATTGGACTTCAACAAGTTAGTGTAAGTATAAGGGCCAGTAAAGTATAACCAGCAGTGTAGCGTAAAGCATACACCGACCGACTTTAAAGCGATAGACCATGGTTCGATTCCTAGTCGAGTCGGTTCAACTGCTGTGATCAAAGGTCCAATATCAATCTGTGGACCATGGGGAAGGCAACGGAAACCACCCCATTAATTATATTCCCTAGTAATGTCAGCTTGGCTTCAGCTAAGTTGACTCCAACATCCGGATACGGATAGGCACCGAAAGAAGAAGATAAGGGCACGCTTCTTTGGCAATTTTAAGAAAATTGAATTTGAATAATTATATATTACTGATGAACTGCATAAAAATTAACATAAATTTGGTAAGTTGTTAATGGAATTGCGTAAAATTGCAAAAAAATAAAAACATATGCGAAGGGTACTGGGATCGCATCCAGCTCCTGCCAATTTGTTTTTTATTTATTTGATTATTAATTCCCCAGAATAATTTATGTCATCGTTATCAAGAAAACCAAAGCGCTAAATCCTACTCATAATCTGTAAACATTGAATGTTTTACCTTTCAGCACTGAGGCACTGGAGGATGTTCCACACCCCAGACCCCCGGTTTGTGCAGTTTATTTTTTATTAGTAATAAATTGAAGACATCAGCATAACCGATCTAGAAAAATCTCTAGAAAAACTAATTAATCCTAACTTTAACAAGTCACACTCAAGTAACTAATATTCCAATTAGACTAAATTATAAATAAAAGCTGCCGAGACCGGGGTCTGGGAGGTGTGAGCACCCCAGTAACACTCATACTGTGATAGATAAATTTGCAAACTTATGGTTATTAGTATTAAGCGATAATGGTGAAAATTTTAGCACAAAAATATAAAGCAGTGTGACCAAGAATCGGGGGTTATAAATTCCTCCAGTATAATATGTCATAGTTTTCAAGAAAACCAAAGCACTATAATAAACCCTAGGGGCCGTTCATAAAATACGTCACGCTACCACCAACTTTTTGACCCTCCCCTATTGTCACACTGTGTCACACTTTCTGTGACCCCCTGTAAATATTTCGTCACAAAACTAAGACCCCCTGAATATAATAAATTTCAATGAATAGTACACAAATTTTGAGAATTAAAAAAATTTATTTAGTTTTTATAATAAAATTTGAATAAATTAATAAAAATCTTTTATAAAGAACAAATAAAGAATAATTCTATTTATCAGAAGTCCAAGGATTCTGTAAATGCGCCAAAATATCTATAATTGGTATTGCAACGGCGAACGTCACATTGCCGTAGATCCCCTGTCCCTCTTGTCACATCTTGTCACACTCAGCAAGACCCTCCCCTTGTATGCGAACGTATTTTATGAACTACTCATAATCCGTAAACATTGAATGTTTTACCTTTCAGCAGTGAGGCACTGGAGGGTGTTCCACACCAGACCCCCGGTTTGTGCAGTTTATTTTTATTAAATAAATTGAAGACATTAGCATAACCGATCTAGAAAAATCTCTAGAAAACTAATTAATCCTAACTTTAACAAGTCACACTCGAGTAACTAATATTCCAATTAGACCAAATTATAAATCAAAGTTCCTGAGACCGGGTCTGCGGTGTGGAGCACCCTCAGTAACACTCAAACTGTGTTAGATAATTGAATTGCAAACTTATGGTTATCAGTATTAAGCGATAATGGTGAAAGTTTTAGCACAAAAATGTAAAGCAGTGTGACCAAAATCGGGGGCGGGAGGGATTATGAATTCCAGTATAATATGTCATCGTTCTCAAGAAAACCAAAGCGCTATAATAAACCTTACTCATAATCTGTAAACATTGAATGTTTTACCTTTCAGCTTGAGGCACTGGAGGGTGTTCCACAACCCCAGACCCCCAGTTTGTGCAGTTTATTTTTATTAGTAATAAATTGAAGACATCAGCATAACCGATCTAGAAAAATCTCTAGAAAAACTAATTAATCCTAACTCTAACAAGTCACACTCAAGTAACTTATATTCCAATTCGACCAAATTATAAATCAAAGTTGCTGAGACCGGGGTCTGGGTGGTGAGCACCCCAGTAATACTCAAACTGTGATAGATAAATTTACAAACTTATGGTTATCAGTATTAAGCGATAATGGTGAAAGTTTTTACAAAAAATCTAAAGTAGTGTAACCAAGACAATCTGAAAATGAATGTTACTTTAAGAGGCAGGCTATAATAAACCCTACTCATATTCTGTAAACATTGAATGTTTTACCTTTCAGCAGTGAGGCACTGGAGTGTTCCACATCCCCAAACTCCCCGGTTTGTGCAGTTTATTTTTATTATAAATAAATTGAAGATATCAGCATAACTGATCTAGAAAAATCTCTAAAAATACTAATTAATCCTAACTTTAACAAGTCACGCTCAATTAACTAATATTCCAATTAGCATAAGCCAAAGTTTTAGAGACTGGGGTCTGGGGTGTGGAACACCCTCCAGTGCCTCACTGCTGAAAGGTAAAACATTCAATGTTTACAGATTATGAGTAGGGTTATTATACCGCTTTGATTTTCTTGAGAACGATAACATATTATACTGGATGGAATTAATAATCAAATAAATAAAAAAATTTAGGCAAGAGCTGGATGCTATCCCAGTACTCTTCGCGTATGTTTTTATTTTTTGCAATCTTACGCAATTCCATTAACACCTTACCAAATTTATGTTAATTTTTATGCAGTTCATCAGTAATTTATAATTATTCAAATTTAATTTTCTCAAAATTTTCAAAGAACCGTGCCCTTATACTTGCACCTGTTGAAGTCCAATATAAGATCCACACGCACAATGAAAATGAATCAATTCAGTGAGGGAAGTTGCCGGTCTCCCCTTGTCAGTGTATTTTAATTCAAATGATTTTTCTAAGAAAGTACCAAGAAACTTTTGTGAAAATGCATTTTTATTATTGTAAATTGTGAAATCCTCAACACCTACGGGTAAAAATAAGGAATTTCTGATTTTGATTGATTGATGAAATAAAAACGAGCAGAAAAGTTAGACGCCCCTCCCAGAACGAATTCAATATTTTTATATAAAATATTTAATTGCAACGACTAAACATAGGCAACTTGCACTACACTAGACAAACAGTTGTTTATATTCGATTCAGATCTTATATTTTTTCAGATATATAAAAATTCTACTTTCATCAATACCATGTGGTTAGTAATTCCCACCCACGAAATTATTATAAAAACGAGCATCGTCGTGCCCATAGTACTATGGGGTGTTTTTGGAAACATTTTGCTGTTGTATGTACTAATCAGAACAAATATCTTCGTTCGCCCACTAATCTGTTAATTGGAAATATGGCGATTGCAGACCTACTGACCTTACTAATAATTCCGGAAGTTTTCCTCCTGTATGATTTTTTTCAAAATTACCAATTAGGAAGATTTGGTTGCCGAACAGAAGGGGGCGTTGAATGTTAGTACTAAAAGTTTTATTATTCACTAATTGGGAGTGATTATACTTTATCTTCTGTAGGCGCTATTTTATTAGCAGGAGTATTCAACTTGGTGGCTATTAGCTACGATCGTCTGAACGCCATTGTCTTGCCACAAGAAAACAGATTATCAGGAGGGGCCAAAATTATAATAGTATTAGCCTGGATAGTTGGATTTATTTCAGCAATACCGTTGTTCCTCTATCGAGAATATAAGGTAACTTTTTTTTTGGAAAATCCATGTGTGCATCTTCCTCTGCTCATTTCGTTTGTTTTAATTGCAGGAAAGACAATGGCTGAACTTTTTGGAAAAATATTGTACGGAAAATATGTTGGTTACAAATATTTACTGGCACGTTATAATTACCATGATGGTTTGGTTCCCATTGGGAGTTATGCTGGTGTGTTACATTGCACTGTTCATGAAGCTTCACGAATACGAAAAAGCTGTCATTCGTAAAGGAAAAGATGCAAGCGGAATAAATGTATCCTATAAAAAAAGAGTGGCCAAAATGATGTGCACCGTGGTTATCACCTTCATGGTATGCAGAATCCCCTCACAATTCTAATCTTTTACAGAGCTCAGTTGCTGAGAAAAAGTAATATTTCGCACACCCAACAAGTGCAAAACCAGGTATACATCTCATATGTGATATTATTACTTCTCATAACTTCTTCTTCCAGGTAAATGGTTTTTATTACGCCACATGGTTAACGTCTCGATATATGATTATTTTAAATGCTGCGGTGAATCCAATCATTTATGGCTTAACGAATGAGAAATTTAGAAAAGCGATTAGGACGACTAAAATGATGAAGTGGTTCGAACATAATTCGCAAAATGCAAAGAAGTCAAAAATCAAAAAGCCAAAGCAAAACAATACCAACAGCATCAACAAAGTTAACATCTTCCTCATCTTTAAGAACAAATTGCAGAATCAAAACTTGGTTGTGAATGAAACCACGACCACGGACAGTACTCGCAGAAGTAATGCTCCAATTTTGAAAAAATAAAATTATTTGCAAAAAAAACCTACATTTTTGCCATATACACATTATAATGTACCTTTTTGTTAACAACATAAACATAATATAAAAATATTTGGTTAAATTACATTATTGAAGTGTTTCACAAAGTAATTTCGGAGCTCTTCGCGTATGGCGCCCCGATTAGCCGCATCTTTGCTTACCGTGTGGAGCCGGCACTGCATGCGGCTACAATAGCTATAATAATGGTAATGTTAACTATACCAAACTCCAGCTCCTTATTTACTTCAAACCACCCCGAGATTAATTTTATAGTCATTATCTGAACCGAAGCATACTTATTAATTTTAGAGAAAGAAGCAGAGCCGGCACCAGGTTTACGCCGCAACAAGCAAGATTAGAATTCGTCCCCCGTACGTGTCACGGGAAAATAGCACAAGATTACCGCTCGCTTTAAAACCTGAAATACCTGAAAAAGTCAGAATTTAAAATTTTGTCATGGAAAAATTGAGAAGATTTTGATTTTTAAAGAAGTCGTGGAAATTAATACTTAAGGGCAGGGTTTCCCCATTATTCGTTAAAATTAAAGACTACTATTTTTCAAAAGTTGTTTTTTTAATTTATTTTTAAACGTTAAATTTCTTTCAAGCTGCTTTTCTATATTGTAATCTTAGGATGTATTTCGTTCGGTCCATCCAATTTTTAAAAAGAGCCAATATCGAAAAATATAAAAACTGATAAAGAAAAATTATCAATTTTAATCGTAGAAAATCTTAAGAAGTCAGAGAATTTGTTTTGAGCAGTGCGGTGGAAACCTTGTTTAATTGTTTTTGGTTTAATAATTCAATCGTTTTGAATTCAACAATATAGCTGAAAAAATTCCACTCTTTTGTTAAATAATTCAACTGTTTTGTTCAATAATTCAACTTCTTTAGTTTATTAATTCAACTGTTTTTTGTTGAATAATTCAGTCGTTTTTGGTTTAGTAATGTCACTGTTCTGCTTGAAAGTGCGATTCTTTTGTTCAATAATTCAACAATTCAAATATTTTTGGTTTGATAATAATTGAATTGGTTTTGGTTTAATAATTCTGTCGTTTTTGACCCCACCCTAAAATTATTATTTTGGCAAAAAATGTAACTATTTTGTGCAATAATGCAACTGTTTTGTTCAAATTTTAATTATTTTTGTTTTAATAATTTAATTGTTTTTGTTGAATAATCCAATTACTCTTGTTTTTGGTTTAACAATTCAATTATTCTTGATTCAATAATTCAATTTTCCGTGATTCAACAATGCAACTGTTTCTTTAACAATTCAACAGATTTTTCCAAAATTTTACTGTGATTTTTAACAATTTAACTGTTTTATGCAGAAAAAACTAATATTTTGTCAAAAATGCAACTGTTTGGTTCAATAATTTAACTGTTTTGTTCAACATTTTAATTATTAATCTTAATTAAGTTGTTTTTGATTCAACAACTTAATTATCCTTGATTCAACAATTTTATTTAATAAAATCAGCTACTTGGTTTAATAATGTAACTGCTGTGTTCAACATTTTAATTATTTTTAGGTTAATAATTCAATTTTTTTTTTTTGAATAGTTCAGTAGTTTTTGGTTTAGCAATGCAACTGTTTTGTTCAAAAGTGCGAATCTTTCGTTAAATAATTCAACTGTTTTGTTTAATAATTCAACAATTCAAATATTTTTAGTTTACAATATACTAATTTAATTACTTTTACCGTTTTTGGTTTCATGCTGCAATTGTTTTGTCCAAAAATTCAACTATTTTGTTGAATGATGTAACTGTTTTATTCAATAATTTAACTGCTTAATTTAAGAAATTCAACGGTTTCGTGCAATAATTCAATTGCTATGTTCAATATTTTGATTATTTTTGGCGTAATAATGTGATTGTTTTTTATTGAACAATTTAATTGTTTTTGGTTCAACAATTCAATTATTCTTGATTCAAAAATTTAATTGTATGTGATTCAGCAATTCAACTGTTTAATTGTTTTTGTTTTTGATTCACCAATTTAATTCTACGTGATTCAGCAATTCAACTCTTTCTGTACAATTCAACAGCTTTTCAAAAATGTTACTGTGTTTTGAAAGACATTGTTGAAGCAATTCAACCGTTTTATACAAAAATGCTACTATTTTGTCAAAAAGCAACTGTTCAAAATTTTGATTATTTTATTCAACATAAACAATTAAATTATTAAACCAAAAATAATCAAAATTTTGAACAATAATTATAATTCATTTGTTTTTGTTTTTAGTTCAACAATTCAATTATCGTTGATTCAACATTTTAATTTTGCATGATTCAGCAATTCAACTGTTTCTTTAACAATTCAACAAATTTTTCAACAATTTTACTGTGTTTTGAAAAACATTATTCAAACAATTGAATTGATTTATGCAAAAAGAGATACTATTTTGTCAAAAATGCAACTGCAACAGATTTTTAACAATTTTAGTGTGTTTTGAAAAACATTATTCAAACAATTCAACTGTTTCATGCAAAAAGTGCAACTGCTTGATTCAATAATTTAACAGCTTTGTTCAATATTTTATCTAATTTTGGTGTAATGTAATTGTTTTCTGTTAAATAATTCATTTGTTTTTGTTTTTAGTTCAACAATTCAATTATCCTTAATCCAACAATTTAATTTTTTGTAATTCAGTAATTCAACTGTCTTTTTTTAATTCAACAGATTTTTAAAAAATTTTACTGTGTTTTGAAAAACATTGTTCAAACAATTCAACTGTTTTATGCAAAAAGAAGCTACTAGTTTGTGAAAAAGTGCAACTGCTTGGTTAAATAATTTAATTTATTTTGGTGTAATAATGTAATTGTTTTTTATTGAATTATTCGATTGATATTATTTTTGGTTCAACAACTCAATTATCCTTAATTCTACAATTTAATTTTGTATGATTCAACAATTCAACTGTTTCTTTAACAATTCAAAACATTTTTCAAAAATGTTAGTGTTTTTCGACAATTCGACTGTTTTATGAAAAAAATATACCACTTTGTCAAAAAGTGCAACTGCTTCACTGAAAGAAATTCATTCTCGCCATTTTTGAAATTGTTCCAAACATGGCAGCATTTTTAAATTCAAATAAAGCATGCTCAACTTAAGATATCACATTATTGATTGGTTTCTGCAATATTACTTAAATACGACATTCTTAAATTTTTGTTTCAATTTAAGAACATTAGATCATTGGGTCAATTTGAAGTACATTATTCTAGCTGGTAAGAATGTATTTTTTGCGTGTTGGTTCAATAAATTCGGCTAGTTTATTTCATAAAATCAATTGTTTGGTTTAATAATTTAACTGCTGTGTTCAACATTTTAATTATTTTTAGTTTATAATTCAATTGTTTTTGTTGAATAACTCAGTCGTTTTTGGTTTAGCAATCCAACTGTTTTGTTCAAAAGTTCAGATCTTTTGTTAAATAATTCAACTGTTTTGTTTAATAATTCAACAATTAAAATATTTTTAGTTCGATAATAATATTGAAAAGAAAATATAGTTGAGCCAATGAAATGCTTTTTTGCATTTCTAAAAATTTCCAAAATTATTTTAAAAATTTAAAAAAAAAAATTTTTTTAATTTTTTAATTAATTTTTTTTTTTTTTAAATTTAAACTTTTTAATTAATTTTTAATTTCTCCAAATTCAAATTTTGGCGCTGCTATCTTTGATAATCATTTAATTACTTTTGCATTAACGTTTTTGGTTTCATGCTGCAATTGATTTGTCCAAAAATTCAACTATTTTATTGAATGATGTAACTGTTTTATTCACTAATTTAACTGCTTAGTTTAATAAATTCAACTGTTTCGTGCAATAATTCAATTGCTATGTTCAACATTTTGATTATTTTTGGTGTAATAATGTGATTGTTTTTTATTGAATAATTTAATTGTTTTTGGTTCAACAATTCAATTATTCTTGGTTCAACAATTTAATTGTATGTGATTCAGCAATTCAACTGTTTAATTGTTTTTGTTTTTGGTTCAACAATTAAAATATCCTTGATTCAACAATTTAATTCTACCTGATTCAGCAATTCAACAGCTTTTTTAAAAATGTTACTTTGTTTTGAGAGCCATTCTTGAAGCAATTCAACTGTTTTATACAAAAAATGCTACTATTTTGTCAAAAAAAACAACTGCTTGGTTTAATAATTTTACTGCTTTGTTCAAAATTTTGATTATTTTTGGTTTAATAATTTAATTGTTTTTTTGTTGAATAATTCATTTGTTTTTGTTTTTAGTTCAACAATTCAATTATCGTTGATTCAACATTTTAATTTTGCGTGATTCAGCAATTCAACTGTTTCTTTAACAATTCAACAAATTTTTCAACAATTTTACTGTGTTTTGAAAAACTTTGTTGAAACAATTCAACTGTTTTATGCAAAAAGCTACTATTTTGCAAAATGCATTTGCTTGGTACAATAATTTAACTGCTTTGATCAATATTTTAATTATTTTTGATTTAATAATTTCATTGTTTTTTGTTGAATAATTCAATGGTTTTTGGTTGAACAATTTAATTATCATTATTTCTACAATTTAATTTTGCGTGATTCAGCAATTGAACTGTTGCTTTAACAATTGAATAGATTTTTCAAAAATTTTACTGGTTTTTTAACAATTCAACTGTTCCATGCAAAAAAGACTAATACATTGTCAAATAATGCAACTGTTGGATTCAATAAATTCAGTTGTTTTATTTAATAAAATCAATTCTTTGGTTAATAATTTAACTGCTGTATTCAACATTTCAATTGTTTTATATTTTAATAATGCAATTGTTTTTGGTTTTTTTCAACTATTCTATTGGTTTTTTTTACAATTTTAGTGACCTTTTCAAAAATTCTCTTGATTTTTTTTTCGACAAAATGCATTGTTTTATTAAATAAATCAACTTTTTGTTCAATTATTTTATGTTTTTACTTTATCATATGTAATATGAGAAAGTATTGTTTTCGTGCAGAAAAAAATTTGAGATTTTGATGGATTTACACTATTTGAGGTCCCTGAGTAAAATAAGACGATTTCCAAAAATGTCTGTGTGTGTGTGTGTGTGTGTGTCTGTGTGTTGTGTGTGTGTGTGTGGTCAAATTTTGTGTGCGACCTACAGCAAAACTAATAGGAATTTTCAAACAAAATTTTGGATTTTGTATTCTTATATTAAGACTTAGAACTGATTAGATTTTGGCTAAAATTGGTTCACGGAACTATTTTTTATATTTTTAAATTTTATTATTTAATATTAGTTTTAATTAATATTTCAAAACGAATAGGAATTTCAAAACCAAATTTAGGATTTAGCATACTTATGTCGAGATTTAAAACTGATTAAATTTTAGTAAAATTGTTTTATGAAAACTATTGTTTTTAATTTTTAAGTTTTATTATTTAATATTAGTCTTTATTTAATATTTTAAAAACTAACAGAATTTTCAAAACCAAATTTGACATTTCCTATTTTTATAGCAGGAGTTAAATTTATTTAAATTTTGGTTAACATTAGTTCATGGGAACTATTTTTTAAAATTTTTTTAAATCTTATTATTTAATATTAGTTTTTAATTAATATTTCAAAAAGTAATACGAATTTCTAAACTAAATTTAGGTTTTCGAATATTTTAATCGATATTTAGAAGTGATTAAATTTTAGTTAAAATTTGTTTATAAAATTATTGTTTTTATTATTTAAAATTTTATTATTTAATATTAGCCTTTATTTAATATTTTAAAAACTAAAAGGATTTTCAAAACTAAAGTTAAAATTTGTTATGTTCATGCTAGGAATTAGAACTGATTAAATTTTGGATAAAATTGGTTCATGGAAGCAATTTTTTATAAATCTTTTTATTTAATATTAGTTTTTATTAAATATTTCAAAAACTAATGAGAATTTCAGAACTAAAGTTGGTATTTCGTATCTTTATATTTAGACTTAGAGTTGAATAGATTTTGAGTCACATTGGTTAATGGAAAATATTTTTTTCTTTTTATTATTAAAAATTATTTTTTTAATATTTAATAAAAGTATGATAAAGTCATGGGCATGGCCACATCCGATTTTTTACTTTATTTTGTGTTATTATTTCAATCAATCTTAGAGCGTTGTAAATAGATGCGTTCGTATTATTGTTAGTAAAATTATAAAATGCAATCTTTGTGTTTTATAACAAATTATTAATATATTTGATTCCATAATGTTATGGAATCTTTACAGTATTTTTACTTTATCATATGTAATATGAGAAAGTATTGTTTTCGTGCAGAAAAAAAAATTTGAGATTTTGATGGATTTACACTTTTTGAGGTCCCCTGAGTAAAATAAGACCATTTCCAAAAAATGTCTGTGTGTGTGATGTGTGTGTGTATGTGTGTGTGTGGTCAAATTTTGTGTGCGACCTACAGCAAAAACTAATAGGAATTTTCAAACAAAATTTTGGATTTTGTATCCTTATGTTGAGACTTAGAGCTGATTAGATTTTGGCTAAAATTGATTCACGGGAACTATTTTTTTTTAATTTTTTAAATTTTATTATTTAATATTAGTTTTTAATTAATATTTCAAAAACTAATAAGAATTTCAAAACGAAATTTAGGATTTAGCATACTTATGTCGAGATTTAGAACTCATTAAATTTTAGTTAAAATTGTTTTATGAAAACTATTGTTTTTTTAATTTTTTAAGTTTTATTATTTAATATTAGTCTTTATTTAATATTTTGAAAACTAACAGAATTTTCAAAACCAAATTTGATATTTCCTATCTTTATAGCTGGAGTTAAAGTTATTTAAATTTTGGTTAAAATTGGTTCATGGGAACTATTTTTAAAATTTTTTAAATCTTATTATTTAATATTAGTTTTAATTAATATTTCCAAAAGTAAAACGAATTTCTAAACTAAATTTAGGTTTTCGCATATTTTAATCAATATTTAGAACTGATTAAATTTTAGTTAAAATTTGTTTATAAAACTATTGTTTTTATTATTTTAAATATTATTATTTAATATTAGCCTTTATTTAATATTTTAAAACTAAAACGATTTTCAAAACTGAAGTTGATATTTGTTATGTTTATGGCAAGAATTAGAGCTGATTAAATTTTGGATAAAATTGGTTCATAGAAGAAATATTTTTAAATCTTTTATTTAACATTAGTTTTATTAAATATTTCAAAACTAATGAGAATTTCAAAACTAAAGTTGGTATTTTGTATCTTTATATTTAGACTTAGAGCTGATTATTTTTTATTTTTTAAGTTTTATTATTTAATATTAGTTTTAATTAATATTTTAAAAAGTAATACGAATTTCTAAACTAAATTTAGGTTTTGCATATTTCAATAGATATTTAGAACTGATTAAATTTTATTATTTAATATTAATCTTTATTTAATATTTTAAAACTAACAAGATTTTCAAAACTAAAGTTGAGATTTGTTATGTTTATGGCAGAAATTAGAGCTGATTAAATTTTGGATAAAATTGGTTCATGGAAGAAATTTTTTGAATCTTTTATTTAATATTGGTTTTTATTAAATATTTCAAAACTAATGAAAATTTCAAAACTAATGTTGGTATTTTGTATCTTTATATTTAGACTTAGAGCTGATTAGATTTTGAGTCACATTGGTTAATGGAAAATATTTTTCTTTTATTATTAAAAATTATTTTTTAATATTTAATAAAAGTATGATAAAGTCATGGGCATGGCCACATCCGATTTTTGGTTCAAATTTTGCGATAAATTTTTTGAAAACATTTAGAGCTAGGAATAGCGGCGTTCATAGAATTTGTAACAAAATCACTAGTTAAAGATTTCGTTAAAGTTTTCCATTGAGGATAATGAAATACAAGAACTTTGATATTTCATACTTCACAGTTCATCTGATTAATGTTTTTATAATATGTATGTTTTAAAAATGTCATCTATTAATCAAGGCCATGCATAAGTTTGCAAATTTTGTTTACAATAATTTATTGAAATGATGGTATGGAATACTCTCCATACTTTCTGTTTTTTAAACTACAATTTTTCTTTTGGGTTTTGTTATTTAACAACTTATTTCATTAAAAATTGTAAGTGCAGCTTTATATAAGTATATTTTGGCAACCCCCCCCCCCAACACGAATGTTTTGTTGAAATTCGAGTCAAGCTTCCATTCCAATGTTTGAACCATAACTGTCGCGTGGTTATTCGCGAAAACTCCAACTCGAACTCCAATAAGCTTCTATTAGCATGATTTTAATTTTATTTTTTTACGATATGAAAGGTATTTGTAGTTTGTGGTAACTCCGAGCAAGTGACGCATGCTACCATTCAACTATAAAACAATTCCAATTTTCTTTTAGAGCCATGTGAGATTCTGTTCAAAAGCAAAACATTTTAATTAACATTTTTTCAATTTTTAATAATTTTTTTAGCTTGACATGTCAATACTATGCAACAGTCACACTTAGCGTACACGGAAAGCCGCCAGCAAGAATTTGGTGCTGAAATAAGTGTTAATATAAAAAAGCAAGTTTTTATTTTATAAGAAAGCCCGTAAAAATGTTAGCTGACAGCTTGACATTCGGAAGGTTGTTGGGTTGGCTATGAAGTTTGCCTGTTTGGATACAGTTAAAGAACTTAAGATTTTTTAATAATAAATACAAAAAGTAAAATATCTCAAAAAATACTAATAGATCAGGATTGAAGTAATATAATAGGGCGAGTAACCTCTCAACGCATTCAATTTTTAGCAAAATCAAAACTGGAGTTCTGCAGAACAATGACAATATTTTGTCCCATTTTACTGTGATTTTTAACAAATTAAAGGCTAAATTTAACAGAATGACATGAGTAGGTACCAAATTTGTGTAATCACTTCCAGCCATCACAATTTTTTTACTGTTGTAAATGGTTGTTGCTTCAATGAAGATCTTATTAATCCACTCATGGGCGTCGATGTTAAGCGTTTTTGCAATTTTTTAAGCATACACAATTACATTTTTTTTCCTAGAAGTACAATTTTGTTTTATGTTCAATAAATTTATGTCTATTAATATTTTGTTTTATTTTTAAAAAAAATTCAAATGAATTAGTGCATCTCCACAAATTTATAAGTTGGTATAAAATGGCTGTGTCCTGATCCTGACCACCAACATTACGTAATATTTTATTATAGTCGCAAAGTTTCACATTGAGGTAAACTAAATATTTTCTGTAATTTTTAAATATCAACATTTTGAGAACTTGGACTTGGTGTTACAACATCTTCTCTCGCATTTTCAAATAGAATGTTATCTTCATCTTCATCATCATCATCATCGTCATCGTCTTCGTCCATAGTTAACCACGAATTGCTTGAAGCTAAAAGCACTCTTAGCAATACAGGTAACTTCCTAACAATTACGAAAATTTACCATCGGACACATTATCAGCCGTTTGAGTCGGCAGTCGTCTATGATGTGCCAAATGTGGATTTCTAGGTATTCTTCTCGTTTGTACGTTTATTTCCAATTGCATTCGAACATCTAAAGCCATAAACGCAAACGTTATTAAAAGTGGTAAACGATATCTGCACGCCCATGCCAATTTTATTAAAATAATAACGGCGAATCCATCAACTGAAACTGTACAATTTTTGAGCAAATTAATACTTTTATTTACAGAAAACCGCAATGCTGTCAATTTTGACAACTAATAATTTAGGAAATTCAATTTCGTTTTGAATTTCTGTAATACGAATTTTTTTTATTCACTAACATATTTTCCCTTTCGATAAACCAAATTAGAAGCTACCAGCAGTGTCATAATCAAAAATTATTAGTTTCTCTTTGGCTGCTTTAGTAAAACTAATAGAATAGAATTAATGGTAATTATTAGAAGAACGAAGTAAGAGAACCATGCCGAAGGAGGGGAAAAACAAATTTTAAAGGGAAAAGAAGCGAGAAATCAAAATATATTCCAACGAATTCTTTAGCTAGAGCTCTTTAGCTCTTTTCTCTTCAAGTTTTATTAAAACTTGAGCTAAACCTTGGAAGAAGTAACAAATACTGAAAAAAATCTTATTTGCCGCCTCAGGCAAAATTAATAGCTCCCGCTCCCACTCCCCAGTATTGCAAAATTGGGGGGGGGGTCTGTTTTTTTTAATTAAGTACAATTTAGAACGCTTTAGCTATTTTTTTTAATGTGCTAAATTTCATAACAATTGGTTAGAAAGAGGTATCAAAGGAGCACCCATTACGCAATACCACTGATTTTTTCCATAAAAAATCCTATGTTAAATAAAAAAAATTAAATTTTCAATTGACATTTTTTGTGTTTTATGTCGTCGTCTATCATGTGTGCCAAATATGAATTTCTAGGTATTCTTCACGTTTGTACGTTTATTTCCAATTGCATTCGAACATCTAAAGCCATAAACGCAAACGTTATTAAAAGTGGTAAACGATATCTGGACGCCCATGCCAATTTTATTAAGAATAATAACGGTGAATCCATAAACTGAAACTGCAATTTTTGAGTTTTAATGCAAACTATTAGTTTTAATTTTACAAAATCCGCAATGATGTCAATTTTGACAACTAATAATTTACAAAATTCAATTTCGGTTTTAATTTCCGTTCTGTAAAATAGTTTCTTATGAAAGTTTTAATACATACCACCTACTATGTATTTAATTTTTTTGGTTTACCAATATGTTTCCCTTTCGATAAACCTTGGATGAGTAAAATTCAATTTACATTATTAAGCTAAAGAAATAATTTAAATATTAAACACAATATAATTACCTAATCAACTATTAATTGAAATTAACCGATGTGAATCGGTGAATTTGTTTATTGTGCACGAATCGTTTAATCACTGTATGAAGGCCTCCCCATCTCTCTCTATCTTCTTCCTTGTTCAACCATCTAGTACCTGTCGTCTTCTTTATTTCGTTCCTCCATCGTGTTTTTGGTACTCCTTCCAGATCCCGATCTCCATTACAGCATCTTCCTTGTCCATCCATCACCTCTCATTCTCCGGACCAAATGCCGGCTCTAACCGGCAAATAGTTAAGAGGGGCGACGGGGAAAGTCGAGGACAAGCGCGAAATGTTAAGTCCGCCAGAGCTAATCTCCCTAGCGAAATCCGCGACAACGGATCAATGGCTGAGCGCAGACCTGGCGGATCACAATGGGTACGATCCCTTATAAAAACGCCAAAAAGTGACCTAATGAGTGTGGGTTAATCCCAAGTTAGGAGATGATCTGTCATCTATCTATGAGACATTGTAGTAATAGAGTCGACTAATCCTGACTTGAAAATATACTTTTTTCTATAAAAATAACTTCACCAAACGAAAGAACATTTAAATGTAAGGCATTTAAGGTGAGGATGAATTTTATAGAATTTCTATTATGGCCACAATTTAATTTTGAAAATCACGATTTTTCTCGTAAGAAACACGTGTATACACTGAATACATTTTATCACCAGTCCGTGCTTTGTAGGTGGTTCGACACTCACAACCGGCGTCATAGATGAGGGAGATAGTAAAGATGAATAACTCTGGGCGAGAGGAGTCGTACCATCATCCGTATCTCTTTCATCCATGACCGGCGTGGAGTTATCAGTCGCTGCCTGCTATCTGTCGGTTCAACGTCCACACTTTGGCGAGTAGGGCCGGTCTAGGTGGATATTTTTTGTTAGTAAAGTGTTTGTCAAAACTATGGTAACCGAAGTGGAAGCTACGGAAGGTTTTAACTTTCGCAACCATTGTACATTTCGGATTTACCCTAAAAATATATCGATGGTCGAGGTTAAAATTGAAACGAGACAATAAAATATTCGCATTCCATATAAATTTTAAATCAGATTTTTCCAAAATTTGTGAACCGTTCGCAAATTTAAAGTTTTTATGCCTACATAGCATTATCTTTCATAATTTACAAAGAAAATAGTGAAAATCGCAAACACAGTTGATCGACTCTCGCCACATTGTTACAGGGACACACTCACAATATTTCACAATCAGTGGCGTATTTAGGAAGGGCAAGGGCAAGGCCCCCAAGGATGACTCGGATAGTATCTCTGAAGCCCTCCGTGATAAAAATAATATTTATCAAGCGGTTTTAAAATTTAAATAGGTTTGAGTTTGAAATAAGTTTTGAATTTCTACAATTTTGGAATTTGTTACCACGGACGCGCATGAATGGATTAACGAGATTCAAAAATAATTTGGTTTGTCCCTCCACTGGCATTTTTAAATACGCCAATGTTCACAATAATGAATATGTTTTGTCTTGTTAAAACTACTAATGGGACTTTTTCTAACTGTTATTTTATGAGTTTACTATTATTTAACTTTTATGCTTTCTTGTCGCGAACAGACAATTGAACTCACCACGACTTTCGTAACATGGTGTATATCATGACTCTAAAGGGTTGTTGTTCCAAATTAAAATTAAATAAATATCATTCTTGCATAAAATAGCTTAAAATTTTAATTTATTTCGGAATTAATATCATAAAAATTAAATAGGTACGCGATTCGATTCGGAAAACCACGTGTCACCCCTCCTTTAATGAGCTTACTCCAGTACAATATTATAGAACCGGAATTCACTAGTGAATGCTCTACGGAAGTGAGTGCTCGTATTTGTTTTCTGATAGAATTTTCTTTAGTATTGTGATTGTGTGGTTTGTGAAAATGAATACTATTAGCGGAAATAACGAATTCGATATCTTCAGAAATTATTATACCGCAGAGTAAGTATTTTATTGTATACTTTCTTCCATTGTCTCTTGGTATTGAAATCAAAGTAAGCTCAACTTTTAAACGATTCACTAGCAAGTTATTTCTGCAATTTACTTCTGCAATGACTTGTAGCTTTATTTGCTAGTGGAAATACAATGCAATGACTTCTGCAAGTTTTTATACTTGCGAGTTAATTTGCAAGTTGATAAAATTGTGTCGTACAACAAATTATGAAAACGACTTGCGTAAGCGACTTCAAAAGTTGCCAGTAGCTGGAAGTTTATTTAACTTGCAGTTGCAAGTTACAATACACGCCATTAACTAAAGTCCAAATTGCATTTGATAATTGCATTGCAGGATCGTCTTTAATTTTTCAGAAATTATATAACATTACCATTCGGCTAATTAAATTGTAAAATTGCAGTATCTTTAATTTTAGTATTCACCATGTCAAAATTCTAAAATACAGTGAGTAAAAAAACGAGTTGGACACCTAAGAAAATTTCAGTAAATCGTTTGTATTTCAATTATTTCTGCAGAAAATGAATTAATTTAAATGTTAGTTGGTAAAGTATTTTATGTACTTTACCGATACATAAATTTTTTTCATTAAAATTGCATACAAAGCGCTATTTTTTCCAGGAATTGATTTCACAAAGTGTTTACTAGCAAAAAAGCAAGTTGGACACCGAGCAATTTTTCTTATGTAGGCGCCTTTGTGACGCCGTGTATTTGCACTTTTTTATAATCAGCATTTTATAATGTTACTTTGATACATTCATTTTATAAAACTGCAGTTTGATCGTAACAATTAGTAAAAATTGATCGAAAACGAGCACACATTAGTTTCGATGTAAGGCAATTCATGATTTATCCCTGGGAAAAAGGTAAATCCTATCGCGACATTGTTAAGTTACTAAATGTGACCAAAAGTACCGTTTGTAATATAATACGCCGCTTTAAATTTGAAGATCGGATTGATTTTAAGCCTAATAATGGCCGTCATAGGAAATTGCATCAAGGAGAACGAGCAGCAATTGTTCGTAAAATTAAGAAAAACCCTCGACTTATTGCCCCTAGATTGGCGAACGAGGTTTTTCAAGATTTTGGACGAACAGGACTGCTCAAACAATTCGAATATACTCAAAAACAAGGCTATTATGGCAGAATTTCCAGAAGAAAACCATTTATTAATCTCAAGAATAGAAGCAAACATATTAAATTTGCTAAAGATTAAACTTTAATTGCTAAAATTTGCTATAAAGCTAAAGATGAAAAGTGGTGGAAAGATGTTATATTTGCCGTTGAAAGTAAATATAACATTTATAATTCTGATGGTCCAGCTATAATTTGGAAAAAACCTAATTGCGAATTAAATCCCCTCAGTTTACAAGGGACAGTTAAACATGGATTCGAATGCTTACTTGTTTGGGGGTGTATTTCGGTTGCGGGGGTTGGGAAATTGGTTTTTATTGAGAGTATTATGAACCAGTATAAATATATCGAAATTTAAAATAACAATTTATTACACAGTGCTGTGCAAATGGGCATTAAAAACACTTTTGAATTTTATCAAGACAATGATCCGAAACATTGCGCCCGTTTTGTACAAGAATATTTGTTGTATAAGTGTCCGAAAGTGTTGCATTCTCCTCCTCAATCCCCAGATTTGAACCCTATCAAAAATTTGTGCGATGAATTGGACCGTAAAATTCGGCAAACCCCCATAAACAACAAGTAACACATAAAACAACGTTTACAAGAAGAATGGAAACTTATAAGGGCTGATTATTTGCCCAAAATTATTTTTAATATGCCAAAGCGTTTATAGTGTGTGTTAAAACAAAAAGGTTACCCAAAAAAGTACTAGATTCTATCCTTTAAATGCATAAAATTCAAAATATTGCTTAAGTGTCCAACTCGTTTTTTTGCTAGTAAACAGCGTGTAAAATCAATTCCGGTAAGCAATCTCATTTTGTATGGAATTTTAGCGAAAAAAATTTATGTGCGGGCCAAGTATATGAAATATTTTATCAACTAAAATTGAAATTAATTCATTTTTTGCAGAAATAATTAAAATACAACCGATTTACTGAAATTTTCTTAGGTGTCCAACTCGTTTTTTTACTCACTGTATGTATTTGCATAAAGTTTGCATTAATTAATGGCAACTCGAAATTATATTTTCAATACACCCTGTAGCATTTAAAATTTATACTATCAAACAAGACCATTATTTTATCTTGGTTCATTATAATATGTTATCGAAATTTCTAAAGTCATATTTCAAAATTGACGGACCAATGAGAAGTGCGCAACTTATTGGTCTTGAAAGTAATTTTCTTGAAAGCAAAAAATTTTTTAATGTTAAAATAATTACTATATGCCTGTTTACATCCACTGTTGGATATAGGCCTTCCCATTGGGGAGTATTAGCCATAAAACACCACGCTGGCCAAGCGTCTTGGTGAGTGCGTTTTATACCTACTGCCAGGTAAGACGGTCAGAATAAAGTTCTATACTCCACCCGGGTTTGAACCGGGGCCGCTCGGCTTAGTAGTTGACGCATTTAAGCGCCAAGCCGTGACCGTCTCTAATGTTAAAATAAAAATAAAATGTTAAAATAATTATCTGAAGTTATTTTTATAAAAATAGTATAATTTTTCCACCGAGATCCACCGGTCGAGCTTAGGCCAGTGTTTTAGGCCAGCTTACGCCGGCATTTTGATACAATACACAATTACAACAGTACCACCTGCTAAACTTGTGAGCAATCTACTTGCGAGCACGCCGGTGACTGTAAACACCTAAGGAAGTTTTTGCCGCAAGTGCTTGTGCAAGTATCTTGCAGAAGCAAATTTGCAGAAGTTTCTGTTTAGTGGAAACACATTTGCAAGTACTTGCGGAAGAAATTGCAGAAATAACTTGCTAATGGAAACGTAGCTTTACGATTTTACTTGCGGAAGTCAAATTAAATTTGTTTTTTTTTTTGCAGAAAGAGCAACAGTTGTAGATCAACAGTTAATCTTTTGCCCTTGCAATCCAAGGATGATGTTTTATCGGAACGTCTTCGCTTATTCGCAAAAACGGATTTTGCACAAGGGAAATATTACGTTTGTTTGGAAAAGTATACAGAAAGTTTACGTTATGCGACGTTCAATGGACGAGAATACGCAATGGCACTTGCAAATCGTTCAGCCACTCATTTTGCCATGAAGAAATACAAGGTAAGTTTTATGTTATGTACATAGGTCCATGGAAGAATGGCAAGTTTGGCCAATGCCCCCTCTGGATCACGCCTTTTAATATTTTAGTTCTTGCTTCACAATTTCCTAATTTGAGCTTAAATCATATTTTGTGCTTTTAATGAATTTAGCCAGAAAGGGGCAATAAAATTAAAGCACCTCTTAAATTTCAAAGAAAATCATCAACCAAATTTTGTCTCGTAATATTTGCGCCCTGGGCAACTCGTGTTGATTATCCCTAGATCCTGTATTGACGTTGGGCATGAGCTGCTGAGACGATTCGTACTTTATTTTTCCAAGTAAAACCTAACGAATGTTTCAAAATTGATGAAAAAATAATCGGTGATCTTCAAGTAAAATGAAAAAGAAATTTACAAAATATTTTCAACGAAACTTGATCAAAGTTACGAAATGCATAATTTTTATAAACAAATTATCTAGTCAAAAAGTACAAGTTGTTATCTTTCATTTATTTTTGTTTATTCGTTTGGTATCAAGTAATTTCAAGCGTAGACATTTCTTATTAGCAATTTTATCTTCGTGAAACCGACGATCGGCAGCTGCATTTGAAAATTCATTATTTTGTTTTCAATAGCACACCTCGAGAAAATTTCAAGGCAGCTGCTATAAGATTCGAATAAGGATTAGATTATAACGGAAATGTATCATTTTTGCAATAAAATGCCAAAGAGGAACCCCGGCAAAATTTTGAGAGACCCTAAATTTTAAGTGAAAACAGAAAATTTTACTTTTTCAAAAGCAATTATGCCAAAAAATTTGAAATAATTAAATAGATTTGACAAATCAAATGCATATAAGGTATCCCGAGATTTTACGACCTGATTGTTGGTATGTCTGAAAAATTATTTGTTTTCATACCAATTTGCTCAATTATTTTCAACTACATTTTAGGTTTGAACGAAATGAGTTAACAAAAATCTTTAATTTTGTGCGTAAAATCAAAACTATTGTTCATATGAAACATTTTATTCGAAAATCCGATTTTTTGAAAATTTACTGAAATTTTCACTTGTCGCTTGGATATAAACTTATTGTATTACAAATGAGTTTCTGCAATTTTTGGCGTTTGCTTGTATTTTCTTAATTCTTGTAATTTTTCAGATCTTTTCATTTTGTTTATTTTCTGTAACATTTAAATTTTCGTTAATAAATTAATATGTATTGTAATTAATACATTATTTAATATTGAAAATGCTATTTTGTAATTAAAATTAAAATTTAACGCACTACTAAATTTTACAAGTTAACAATAACTTCGAAGTTTAATCATTGATTTTAAAATTATTATTATTAAATATTTATAGAAGTCCGCACCATTCATCTTTCTATAAGCGGGCTTCTTATTTTATAAAATACATGATTTATTTAAATTTTTAATAAATATAGAATCCACATTATCTCTAAAATTATGAAAACATTTTATATTCACTCAAAATTGTCATATTACTTTCGAGTTTTAAAATGCTAAAATTTCCTGAAAAGACAACAGTAAACACTTTTTCCTTGGCTTAATTATTAAAGATAGTATACTTTCTTGATAATATTCAGGGTTACGCAAATACTATTTTTTTGTATTTGATATACTACAATAAAAAATAATTTCAATAAATCGTTTGTAATTTAATTAATTTTACAGATAATTAATTGAATTTATTGCAAGTTGATAAAGTATTTCCGGATACTAGAAAT
Source organism: Lycocerus yunnanus (assembly GCA_036346125.1). Lineage (NCBI taxonomy): Eukaryota > Metazoa > Arthropoda > Insecta > Coleoptera > Cantharidae > Lycocerus > Lycocerus yunnanus. The sequence goes on from JARFIX010000052.1 coordinate 7,630,379, forward strand.
CCAAAAACCATTTCAAATTTTAACTTATAGCAAAATGAACTTTTCACAATTAAAGTATTTTTGTTAATGCATCTTTTATCATTTCAGAATTGTTTAATCGACATAAACTTAAGTCTGCAAGCCAATTATCCTGCGAATTTGAAACCAAAGCTGCTGATCCGAAAGGCAAAGTGTTTCATAAAAATGGGCGATATGAAAAAGATGGTCGAAACAGTCGACGATTGCTGTAATGAAATGCAAAGCAATTCGAATCTTCCAAAAACTGATAAGGGTGTGTAATTTCGTTCTTTTCTCTCTGTTGTAGTGTTTATTGTTTTAGTAAATTTTTGTACATTCCAGACAATTACACGAAACAAATGAAATCTTTGATGAACATTAAGGAGGTCGATATAGATGAATTTTCGGTGGAAGAAACCACTATGGCGCCTGAAGTTATACTGGAAAAAAATAAACACAACCCAAACATGTCTGCTTCTATAAAACCAAAGTATTACAATTTCCCCATTAAATTAAGATTTCTGTGTTAGGATTTCGTTATAAATTCTGCTTTTTTTCAGATACAATAAAAATACAGGGGTAGATTTGTAGCTGCGCGTGATATTCCACGCGGAGAAGTACTGTTCATTGATACAACATATTCTAGAAACTATACGCCTGATTTAGATCCCGATTCAGAAAATTCTATTAAAACAATTATTTGCAATTATTGTTGGACAGAAGCTCAAAACTGTATTCCGTAAGTGTATAATAAATTATGCCTTTTTTTAAATATTACATTTAATATTTTAATAGTTGCAAAGTCTGTTTCAAATTTGAGTATTGTTCTGAAAACTGTCTCACTAATTCCTGGACGGAATATCATCAATGGGAATGCGATATGTTTCGATCAAAATTGTTGGCCAAAATTTATGTTTAGCCTTGCGTACTTTGATTAAAGCAGCTTTTAGTGGTGTAATTTTCCAAATTACAAAGAATACAAAACCTTGCAAATCTTTAGAGGTTAAAGATCCATATTGGCAAATCTACAGCTTGCATTTGGATTTTGCAAGTATTCGTTCAAGATGCACAGAAATGTTTGTCAAATGTTGCGAGGTAATGGTGTAAAACCAAACTAAAGTTTTTCTCGTCCATGTTGACAACATATGAAATTGGTTTTAGCAAGCCGCATTGATGGTTGAATTTTTTGAAAAACGGTGATTTTTTTACTCGTTTGATGTCGACTTCGTCTTGCCGGAAAGATTATTCTACAGTAGTCAATTTAATTGGAGGATTATTGATTAGACATACTATTCAAGCATATCAGAGATCTATAAACATGCATTGCCCATCATTAAGTGTATCAATTTTCGAAATATCATTCTCATCAAAGAACTTGCAATTGCATGCATTTTGCCCTTTGGTATCGGGGGTAAAATACTCTTGTGAATCCAACACCAGCTTGTAGTAGGTACTTCGAGGTGATAATTGCATTGGAGTTAAAATTTTCGATTTTTCAGTTTTAATGGAAGCTCCTGCATAATGAAGGCGTGCAAAAATATAAAAGCAGGTGATGGCATTTTTCGGCCCGGTTTCAATTTTTCACCAATGATACCACTTTTACTACGCCAAGCGGTACTTGCCCAACTAGATATAAATTGCGATTGCACAGCCTGCCAAGATATCGCTAACAACGGTGTAAGTGTTGTTGCACAAAACTGAAAAAAATATACCCCTACCAAATAATTTTTAGGAAATTTTGGACACGTTCTGGTGTATGGGATGTGGCGAATTTACAAATTTATGTATCGTACCGTCACCTAATATGATCTGCAGAAATTGCAAACGGATAACGACCGCAAAATTTATGCATTGCATGGTTGCTTATGCACTTGCACGTGCAGTTCAAAGAGAACATTGTGAGTATCGAACCCTTAATTGGCTGAATTAATTTGAATATTTTGTTTCAGTTTATTTTAATAGCCAAGATTATGAGCAAGTGAGGGCAGGGATAAACGCGTTAAAACGATTTCTCAATCCAAATCACGAACATTTGTATTCAGGTTACAAATCACTTCTTATGATAAATTCAACCCGAGGTATGCAATAATTTGGTTTTTAAGTTTTTTGTGATTATTGCTTTGTCAATTTCAGAAAACATCAATAACGAATTTAGGGCAGCTCTACATAATTTTAAGACTTCTGCTAAAAACAGAAATGGCAGATTTGATGTTTACGAGTATGTGACTGATCTTATCGTTGTATGCAAGCATGTTGCAATTACCTAGTGCTTAACAATATAATTTACGGAAACGAGAAGCAATGTAAGTGCTTTAGAAATAGCTTTTTTTATAAACATTTTTTCAACCCAAACATGTAGTTTTTTTTAAGATTTTGCATTGTATTATCGATTGCAGAAAATTATTATTATTATTTTTTTTTTCAGTGAAATTATAACTTACTTTTCCGATGCGGTTGATGAAGCGAAGGAAATCGCCCAATTTACTTACCCACCATTATTACGTTTATTTTCTCCATTGGAATATTTTATTTTAAGATTTCGGGTGAAACACGTATCTCTTCAAGACTAATTTGTTTATGTTTCTTAATGCTTAATTTTAAAATTAAATGTTTCTGTTCCTAACGTTTTGTATTTTTATATAAATATAATGTTTTTAAGTTTATGCTTTTTTGTTTTTGACAGAAGTGGAAATGATAATTTTCTAAGAAATAATCAGTAAGTATTGTCTGAGCAACTGCCAGTTCTACAGTGAAAGAGGCTTATAGACAGAAAATGTACTGCACTGCAGCGATGGAAGTTTCCAGTCCATCCGAAATCGTAACACTTCAATTAGCAGTTCGTATCTTTTCCACAATGGAAAACCCTATCTAGTACTTCTTTGACTAATTTTAATAAATAATAATGCCTAAAAGTATATAAAACGTGTATCAAAAATAATTTTAATTTTTTTGAAGTCTTAACAGATTTTTATATTAAGCTTTAGTGAAACGATGCTGTAAATGTAATTTGATGGTTTGTTCTGAGTGTCGATGTTCTTTACTTCTAACTGAAAACGGCGATCCTTGGCAACAAAAATGTAAAAATTCAGATGATGTGGTATAAAATGAAACCAAAATTAATTAAAGTAAGTGAGTTAGGTCGAAGGAATGGAAAACATCTTCAAACGGCCCTAAATGAGAATAGGGTAATATATCGAAGATTGGTTTTAATATTATATTATTCTCAAAGTGCATCATTTTTATAAGCTGCGAGTGACTGTTGGTGTGTATTTAAAAAGTTCTTGTAGAAAATTACAACGTTGACACAAATCTACTATTTTTTGCAAAACAAATTTGAAATACAAGAATATATTCTATCGAAATATCTTCATGAATTAACAAGACGGAATTTCACGGCAAAAAATAATCATGATTGTCAGCGGCGGCTCATAAGAAATGAGAGTGTGAGGTAATGGAGGAGATTTGGCTGGTACGCGTAAAATAATAGTATATTACGTAACGAGAGTTGTAAAGCCTATTACACGACGTGGAAAGTTATTCACGAGCCGCGAAGCGGCGAGTGAAGTAAATTCCACGAGTGTGTAATGGCTTTACAACTCGAGTTAAGTACATACTTTTCTACGACCACACAAATGTAAAATTTTTAATTTTTAATTGTATTTTTGAATTCGCAATAACTCGAGAACGGCGCTAGATATCGAAAAACTGAGCAAAAATTCTCCCCTCGCTTCGTACTTCACCCCTGCTGAATTATCGATGGGAAGGTGTATGCAAAAATTCAGATTGATCGGGCGCAAAAAATTAGTTAAACGTCAAAATTCGTATTTTAGGTTAAATTTTCACGAAATGCGAAAAATTGTATAAACCTCGTTAAATTTATCATTAAATTAATACTTTCTCGACACGATTGCAGATTTTTACAACAATATATGTATTATAATTTATTATAACTACACTGAAAACGAATATCACGAAACCTAACAATTACAACTATCAAAACAACTGTCAGAATTTAATTAGTACTGCCAACACAATTTTAGTAAATTATAAAATTCCTAATCGTGCGATCGACTTATTATTACGCACGCCGCGCCGTGTGTAATGACTTGCATACATAATCTCCTGTCAATGCAGTATTTGTCATTTACACTAGTGGTCGTAGAAAATAGTATATTACGTAACGAGAGTTGTAAGAAGCCTATTACACACGACGTGGAAAGTTATCACGAGCCGCGAAGCGGCGAGTGAAGTAAATTCCACGAGTGTGTAATGCTTTACAACTCGAGTTAAGTACTATACTTTTTCTACGACCACACAAATGTAAAATTTTAAGAAAAGAAAGTGTTAAGAACCCGATTTTTATTTATTTTATTTTATTAAATTTATCTAACTTCTGTAAATTACATTGAAATCTTTTTGCTTTGCTTTTCGGAAAGATTTAATTATCCAAGATTAAAGATAAATGTTTAAATAATTTAAACATTTTTATTTATTATTTTGTGATGGGCTGCTGCTGATCTTTGCAGATTAGAAAAATATTCGAAATTTTTGTTGTGCCGTAATCTATATATATAAAAATGGATGTATGTTTGTGTGTGTGTTTGTGTGTTTGTGTGTGTGTTTGTTCCTTATAGACTCCTAGACCGTTCGACCGATCCCAACCAAATTTTGCACAGTTACTCTCTAGGACCCTAAAGAGGTTTTCCGCTAAAAACCGAGACCGAAAAGCTTAATTTAAAAAAGTGAAAAATTGCGGACGCGCATGAATGGAACGAGATTCCCATACAGGGTGAATTTAAAATTATCTTCTATCTTCTATCTATATATATAAATGTGAAATGGTATTTCTTTGTCACGCATGATCTCCGAAACTACTGAATCGATCGACTTGCCGTTTTTTTTAAATGATAGAGTACATCTTGGAGCAGGTTTAAAGCCTAATTCCGCGTTTGTAAGTTAATAAACAATGAAGTAATTACATTTTTTGTACACACACGTCTGAACAGATTATCTACAGATTTAATCTGATAATCTACAGATTAGTGACATTTTTTAGGTTGGTTAAATAACCTACTTCAAATTACTATATAAACTAAAAATCTGGAAATCAACTGACAAAAAAAAGGAACGAAGGAATCATAACAAACAGTGGCATATAAAGTTAAAGAGAAAATTAAATCTTGATCGTTCTTCTACTGTGGCCAAAAGACAGCGTTTTTGTAGACAAAATCAAAGTACCGATAACATAAATGATCGTAATGCTTCCGACCCAGCACAGGATTCCATTTCACAGCAAATCCAAGCCCCAATAAGAGTTAATGATGGTGATCATTTGCATGATATGGAAGTAGAAAATGAAAGTGTTCCTTCAGTCCCATGGAAAAGTAGAGAAATGTCTGGATTTAATTATGATGTCTCCATTGATTATGCAACCGATTCTCACGTTTCGATTGAAACCATGACTTCCAGCAGTAACTACTGTCGTGCATTAAAATGGGAAAAAGAAGCACCTGGCCTGTGTTGTTGTAGTGGAAAAGTTTTACTCGGTGACATTGTTGAACCGCCAGAACCATTAAAGAGTTTACTACTTGGCACTCACTATAATTCGGACAATTTCCTTAGAAATATACGAAAGTACAACTCCGCTTTTCAAATGACATCGTTTGGTGTCACCGAGATACGGCATGGAAATTTTATGCCCACGTTTAAAATTCAAGGCCAAGTTTACCATGCAGTTGGTTCCTTATTTCCAAAAATGCAAGAAGAACCCAAGAAGAAGACAAGATTTCTTTGAATCATCAAACAAATAAATTTGTTTGGTCCGAACAAACAATTTTTACCGTTTCCTTAACTTAAAATTCTCAAACTTTTCAAAAAAAAGTAAATTCAGACAAAGGCAAAGTATTTTATTTTAGTGAGACCCGGCAAAGCCGGGTATCCAGCTATATACTATGTATGTGCAGCTGTAACAAATATTGCGTTATATTGGACTTTTGACTGCAAATATTTTTATTTTTAAACTTTTAACATTTTTACTGTTCACTTAAAAAATGTATGATTAAATATAATAATAGACCATACAGAGTGAATTTAAAATTATTCCAACAGTGCGGCCTTTAGGCCGCACAACCTGGTCAGCTAGTATGTAATACAGGAGGAGGACCCCCCTCTTCCTCCTCACGTGGGATTTACCCCACAATTTTTAGCACAACGGAGACGAGTAATTTTTTTCAGTGAATCTGTTATAATAATGTAATTTTTTGAATTCCAAAGTTGACGTGAGTTTTTATTGACCCCCTCCCTTTAAATGAGATTTGGTGTGATTTTGCCGGACCCCGGTTTCCATTTTTAGCTCGCTTAATTAATGGACGTCCCCTAAGGGTTAAATAGTAAATTCAGCGGCACAGCTTAAACTTTGGCGATCCCCGCAACAGTTATACTAATGTAATAAATAAGAGCTTTACATGTAGAGATTTTGCAGGTAGTACATAGTATAGTAATGTTATTATCAGCATCTAATATTCTGAGTTCTTATCATCAGCTGTCCTTGTAATATTTTCATGAGGTGGTGGCATTTTAAAACAAATATATATTATAATGAATTTACTAATGCGCTGCGATGTCGGCTATACTTGAGGGAGATATATTTTCTAAATAAGAAATGTCGACGTCATGTGAATCATTTGATCTCAAACGGATGAACCAAGTGATTGTAAATCCTGAGGAAGATAAAAAATAACTAACGTTATTAGTTTAGTTGCATTATTTTGTGGCAACGGGTAGTAATTATTTATCAAGAAATTAGAAACTTGGTTTAAACCATGATTTCCTATAGTAATTGTTTGATCAACTTTCGTGTGAAAATATTTCCGCTCGAGATTCCTTCAAAGCTTTCAACAGGATGCTATACAAGATCTAGGTTTAAAAAGCTACCGTCCGATTTTTTCCCGCGGTTGTACCTAAAATAAAGTACACTGTAAAACAGATTGGACATTTTTTTTTACATACTGCAAAACAATTTCAGTTTTACCGTTTCAAATGAACCTTCAGATGACCTTGGAATAATACAATGGAATCTTTCTAGTTTTAAAAATACGAATTAGAAAATAGTACATTTTTGGGTAAAGGGTACGGTAAATCAAATAAATCGGTTCCTATTTATCCCATTAATGGGGAGGGGGTAAAACGAAATTGGAGTAAGTCCCGTTGTTCGAAGGTGCACTTTACAACAGAACCTTTTCAAAAATCGCAAAAGGAATGGCTGAATACTTCGATTTTAGTGAATCATGTCAACCTGAAAAACTGTTTAGGCGAAGTTCGGTGGGAACTCTGAAAGAGAAAGCTTTCATTATATTTCAAAGATTTTCCTCGTGGCGAACATATAGTAGTAGTATGTAGTATAATAGGCATCACAGATTGTATAGGCTTTCAATGTTTTGCCTCCCAAAGTACAAAAAACCATCTGTTCATCAATCAACAAGTTGAAAGCAAATAATTCAAACTGAAGATTTCTTTTGCTTTATTAACACTACCCAGTGATTACCAAATGTTTGGCATCAAAAGTTAAAAATCGATTGAAGGAACCCAACTTGATAGAGATCATTCGAACCACATTGAAATTCTAATACAAATGAAGGCTACAGGAATAAAACAGGGTATGTCACAAAAGTAGAATATTGAGAAATCTTAATTTTTAATCTTAATTATTCTATAGTTTATACCGGTATACTATATTTTCAACGTTAAATTTTGTGGACATCCTTAGTTTTATTTTTTTGATATTTTACATGTAGAAAGAGCCACATAGAGGCAAGAAATGGGATTAACAGTTTCATTTTGCAAAAAAATGGACTTACCTTGTTTTATTCCTGTACCCTTCAAATGTAGTAATTCTCATTCGGCATGTTATTATGGTATTCTGATAAGAAGCTTAAAACGTTGATTTTCAATCAACGCTTAAAATTCTTTATTATACTGTATAAGAAAATTTTAAGAAAACTTCAAAAATTAAATTTCAAAATGGATATTCTATCATAAATGCAAGATTTTACTGACAGCTAATTTATTATAAGTTTAACACAACATTACAAGTTTTAGTTAATTTCATTTAAATTGGTAAAAAGTAAACAAAATTACATCTACAAAATGTTATTCAAGATTATACACATGAAAATATAATCCAAAATAAAGAATGAAAAGTTCTAAATAAAATTTTTATGCAGGACAATTAACGATTGATTCGCATAGAATATCACAAAATATTTCGTTCCTAAGTGCTCCTAAACTAACTTTTTTGTATTTTTATATTAAACAATAATTAATAGAAATTAGTATTTTTTATGAAATCGTGTTTTTATTTAAAAAAATTCTATTACCTCCTGTTTGTTATTTTTGTACGATAAAAATTGGAATATAATTTTCTGAAGGATTGGTATTTTTCACCTCATAAAAGTTAAATTTGTACCAACTTTTAACGATTTTATATTTCAGAATTGTTTAATTGACATAAATCTATGCCTCCAAGCTACTTATCCAATCAATTTGAAACCAAAATTCTCATCCGAAAGGCCAAGTGTTTTATCAAAATGGGCAATTTTCAAGAAATGATTCAAACAATTGAGGATTGTTGTCAACAAATTTAAGATAATTCAAATCTTCCAAAACTTGATAAGGGTGTGTAATTAATTGATTTGTTTCTTTCTGACGCAAGCTTTTCTCTCGTTGCTACTGGTAACCATATTGGTACATTTTCTAGATAATTACTTGAAAGAAGTAAAATCAGTGATGGAAATTAAACAAATTGATATCGAAGAACTACCATTTGAGGAGATTTCCTTACCACCAGAAGTAATACTAGAAGAAAATCAACTAAATCCTAACGTATCTGCTTCTATCAAAATAAAGTAAATCAGTTTTTCCAAATTAATCATTACTTATTGGAGACTTCCTAGTCTACCTAGTATCTTGTCAACTAATGTCTTGTTGATGTTGAGATATGTTCATTATTACGTTTAACATGCATCTACAACACCTGTGTTTACTGGGCTCCTATAGTTTAATCTTCTCTTTAAATGTCGTCACTAAAAATTTAAGAGTTACATTTTCAGATATAAAAAAATGCAGGAACTGTTTATGTAGCAGCACGAGATATTCCATGCGGGGAGGTACTCTTTGTCGATACAGTCTATTCCGTCGGTTGTATGTTTGACATTATTAAAGCTGAAGATGCTATTAATGAGTCTTTTTTTTGTGATTATTGTTGGAACGAAGCAAAAAATTGTATTCCGTAGGTTTTTTGTTTTACTGTTTCTAAAATTTTCCCATTTATTACCTTAAATAATTTTTAGATGCAAAATCTGTGTGAACTTTTTGTATTGTTCTGGGAACTGTCGCGATAATTCATGGAGCGACTATCATCAATGGGAATGCAACATGCTGAGTTCAAAATGCATAATGGGAGAATCTTCTTTAGCTTTTCGTACTGTAATTAAAGCAGTGCGTAGTGGTGCAATTTTTCAAATTTCAAACAATACAAAGCCTTTTACGCCATCCAAAGATATGGATCCATATTTTTATATCTACAGTTTGAATACGAATTTAGAAAACTTACGTTCAAAATGCAAGGATATGTTTTTGCAATGCTGTCAGGTAAAATTCAAAATGAAATCTGCATATCACCTTTTTGTTTTGTTCTTTCCTTTTTCCTTTTAGAGAACCGTGTTTATGGTTGAATATCTGAAGAAAACTAACTTTTTTAACGATATATTGTCGACTTCGTCCTGCCAGAAAGACTATCCTGCATTGGTCATTTTCTTAGGAGGACTGCTTTTTAGGCATAACATTCAAATGTTTGAAAAAATGGTAGTCATGAATTGTGCGTCCTCATGTGTATCAGTGAACGAAAACCAATGGGAGTTGGAATTATTATTCATAAGGAGCATGCAGTTTTGTGCCTATTGTCCTGCAGTATCAGAATTGAAATATTCCTGTCAATCCAACACTAGCACGTAGTGAGTACTTCCAGTCTATAATCACGTCCATATTTCTGTTTATAATTTTTTTAGTTTTAATGGCGGCACATGCATTGTGAAAGCGTGCCAAAAGATAAAAGCAGGTGATAAGATTTTTCGATCAGATTTCAATTACACCCCTATGATACCATTTTTAAAACGTAAGAAGATGCTGCTGGAAGTATATGTAAATTGCAACTGTGTAGCCTGTGAAGATGTCAATGAAAATATTGTAAGTTATCTTCAAAAAAAATTTTAATATAGTGACGTTATTTAGGATGTTTTGGGCACTTTCCGATGCACTGAATGTAGAAGATTTGCAGTCGATCATCTCGCTCCGGCAAATGTCATGATATGTAATAATTGTAAACGGATCACGGATGCAGACAACTTTCATTCAATGATCAATCACGCACTTGTTTATAAGTTTCCTAGTGAAAAAGGTAAGTTTCGGGTTGTAAATTGAAGAATTGAAATTGAATGACATTGTTTCAGTTGATGATACTCAATATTTGAATAAAATGGTTGCAGGAATGAATACGATAAATAAATTGGTAAATCCAAATCATCAATATATGTATGAACTTTACAAAGAACTTCTTTTGTTATATTCAAAACGAGGTTTGTAAATTTGGCTTCGGCACCTTGTTTCCTTGTAATTTTTCACTTATTTAATTTAGAGAACATCAATGAGTTTAAGGAAGCGTTACAAAATTTCAAAACCTGTGCTAAAAACAGACATGGCAGGTTTAATGTTTTCAAATATGTGATTGATCTTGGCGTTATTTGTCGGGCATGTTTCGCTTACGTACAACTGAATAAATCCAACCTGCCGAAACAAGAAATGATGTAAGTTTTTTTGGCATAAAAAATTCTTTTCTTTATAAAATGTAATGTGTGGATAACTTCACAATTCCTTGTTTAGGGAGATGATAACTTACTTCTCGGATGTGGTCAATGAAGCAAAGGAGATTGCCAAATTCACCTTTTCGCCATTATTACGTTTATTTGCGCCGCTTGAAATGTATATACTGAAATTCGGCATTACTCACTTATCTCTTCAAGATTAATATCTTTATGCTATTATTTGTATTAGCTTATGTACATACATGTTAGTTCAGTTTTGATTTAATGTCCAGTGTTTGTCATGGAATTTTGTATTTTTGTTAAATATAAGCAGTGCTGCTAATGTTTCTCCCTGCTTGTTATTGCCCTGAAACGGGTGTCCTTGTTGAAGTAACAACTCCTTAAGTGCAATAGATTTTTAAAATATTGGGTACTCTTACATTTCTATTTTTCCAGGAAGTAAAGGCTAGGATTTTCACAGGCTATGGCACTGAGCATATGATAACCAAATATCTGAACATAATATAGTCCCGTAAAAATTTGGTACTTACATTAGTAATTGTTACATAAGGCTTCTTCAGAAACAATCAATTCGGCATAAGATGTGTTCGGTTCAAAATACACATTTCAACGTCATCCTTATTACCGTCAATTGTTTTAATGCAAAACTTAAACCGTTTTATCAAAAATTTTATTTGGTGAAAGCCATTTTGACGTAAAACTTATTCCGCGCTAATTTCTTTGGTAAAAATTGTTATGATAATCAAGAATTATGAAAACCTCTTTTTCTTTATCTTACTCCTGATTGTCAAAAATCAACCGACAGGGAATGTTTCAGGTTGGTATATGTATCAAATATCATATTGGCAGTAACCTGATTGGTCGATGTGATGATGCTTCTTTCAACTTTTCTCCTAGTTTTGGGAGGAGGATAATTTGGGCGACTTTACATTGGTTGGGAAAGCATTTCAGTAGTATGACAGCATTGTAAATAAACGTTATGAGCTTCATACATTTAGGAGCGAGTTTTTTGGATTTATTTCTATTTGAATGACTGTTAACTTCTCTGACTTTGTAAGTTTGAATAGGCAAATCCATTTAGAATGGCGCTTTTAGGTAATGTTGAATTTCAGAAGTTTCTTCTGTTGTGAGAGTGGAAGGAAATCGTTTGAATACTCCTGAAAGGTGTTTCGCCAATACAGGCAAAATATGAATAGTGTATAATTTTCATGTTTTAAAAATCAGCGATCTATGATTCACGCACCAATCATTACTCTCGGAGATCTCAAGCAGTAACCACCATCCCTTCGAGCCTTGTTTAGATTCAGGGAGGTTTTTGCGCTTCGAATTATATTATAAAATAAACTATTCAAAATTATTTTTTGCTCTAAAACCCAGTAGTACATAATATGAACATTTAACGCCGTTTTTTTTAAATTTGTTAACCGACTGTGTTACTGATGTTGTGTTATTGCATATTAAAACATATTAGGAGCGTTCAAAATTTGCATAAGCAAATTTCCAATAATTTCAACCCCCCCCCCGCTGTATAAGCAAAAATAATAAAACACTAACTCCCCATAATAAAACGTAAGAATTTTTTTAAACTTCATCAAATAGTTTGTGAACACAGTAATAATAATTAGGAGTATTATTTTGGTGTATTTTAAAAAAAAATAATCAATTTGCAAATGCGTTGTAGATGTCGGCTACATTTGAGGGAGATAAAATTTCTAAATAAGAAATGCCTTACGTCATGTGGATCATTTGATATCAAACGAATGAACACAGTGTTTATAAATCCTGGCAAAAATAAATAACAAACGTTATTTACTGCATTGTTTTGGATAACAAGATAATTTTATTTATCAAAAAATTAGAAACTTGGTACTTTAACCGTGATTTCATGTGCATAAGAATTGTTTGTTCAAGTTTCGTACAAAAATATTATTTCTGCTCGGAATTCCTTGAAACCTGGTACAAAATTTATGGTTAACGAGCTACCATCCGAGTTTTTCCCACGGTTATGCCTAAATTAAAGTTCAAATTAGAAAATAGTACACGTACATTATTGGGTTTTTATTTTTTATAAACATCTTACAAGAATGCCTGCCAAAGTACAAAGAACCATTTGCTCATCAATCGACAAGTTGAAACTCAAATAGTCCAAACTAAAGGTTGCTTTTGCTTACTAAATCAAAGAATGGGTATACTTTAGTAAATTTATCGCATGTTGTTGTGGAACTCATTTCAACTCGTACAGTTTTTTACAATCCCTTGTCTTCATCCGTCATCGGTGGACTAAATGTTAGGTACGTTGTATAAATAACACTGTTTGATTTGGGATCAAGTGTGGTATCCGGAGAGAATAACAGTATTCACAGTTTTAAATTTGTATTATTAATTTAAAATGTGTGTTTATGTAAATAAAATTTGTATTTAAAATCGCAAAAATAATGCATGTCCCGACTTTACAGGGATGCCTTCAACACGTGATAATGCAATTTAAAGCATCGTCTTCGTATTGAAAGGGTAGCTTATCGAGTCTTAATTATTAGTAGGAGCACAATGGGGTATTAAAAACATGGAAATCAAAAAATTTGAAGTGACTGAAAGAAATTCTGTATACTGTAATGTCTGCCTCGTTTCAAATAATTAATGATTATTAATTGCAAAATAAACGTAAAATAAACCAACCTGAATTGCAGTAAAATTGCCAACGGTAGATGAAATGCCACCTGTGATGTACCTACTTTTGCTGCTTCTTTATCTGCAATCTTGAAAAGAAAACTTCGCTTCTGCTACTGTGAATAAACTGTTTTGAATTTTAAATAAACACCCGCAAAAACTTGGCCTTTTATAATGAAATCTGTATTAATTTAAATATAATTTTACAAAATGACTAAAGATGTCACCAAAGTAGCTTCTTTCTTTATTAATCTTTTGTGTAGTGATGTGTTCGTATTAGGAATTATACTAAGAAAACAAGTGGCCATTTAAATTAAAAATTACTTAAAACTAATTAAACTAAAGCGTTGTAAATCGTTCATGTTATACGTTTTTAAATTATTAACGAAATAAACAAACCGGTGGACGATCAGCTGATTAGCAGGTCATTGCTTCCTTTTCAATACGCAGTGGTTCCAAACATGTAATCTTCTTGGACATCGTCATCCACATTCTCACAGGTAAATACGAAATTTTTCTTTAATAACTTTTTCTCCGTTGCACTGTCTTTAAATCACTTTTTTTTACATAAAAATCTATAGCGTCACTAGTAGTTGCATGTTGTATGTCGACAAAATTATTTTATAATTTATTGTTCATTTTGAAATTTTTTTAGGAACGAAATTTTCACGTCCTACCTGGGCAAGTGAAAATTGTCGACTGATCGTATTTTTCGCATCGCGAAGCCTATTAAATTGAGGATTTCTACTTTATAACAGGGTTTTTCCAACAAAAGCTCGATTCCAATTGGCTGAAAATTCTTATCAAACGGATCTTTGAAACTTTCACGAAAATTAAAGACTACTAAGCAGTTCCACACAAAATTGTTAGAAAAATTCCAAGTTCACTGGTCGTTCCACAATCATCTGTCAAAGTACGAATTCTTTCTTTTGCACTCCATGTTTATTTCACACACTTTCCTATCATAACCACTTGCGTAACACTTAGTTTTTAATTCCTCATCTTACAATACTAATCTCACTTAAATCCTTATCCTATTAACAAAATTATTACTAAAATTAACATTTTTGACATTTCTGCAGGTAACAGTTTCACATTTTTCAATGTAGAAGACTCAATTTTGCATCTACCATCCTCACTTGTATAGCAAATCGTTCTACAAATTAATCCTCAACTTTTGGTATGCCTTATGATGTAATTACAATTTTTATGTTATCTAAATCTCTTTTTAGATTTTCCGAAGGATGAAATTTTCTTTGCTCATTTTAGCTTTATTTGAAACTTTTGGATTTTGGATTCACTTACAATAGTGCCAAGAAATGCGGACGCTGCTATTGGATATGCAAAACAATTCCAACTTTTATCTGTGCTACCCGTAGGAAAGATTTTAATTTTTAGAATGCTAACTGCTCTGGCCAGCTTATGAAATGAAATTTTGTGTTCAAAATGGCTCCAATGGTATGCCATGAACCTTCTATAAATGCTACATGCCAAAAATTAACAACCCGTTCCAACAAAAAGTTCCATCCGAGGTTACACTTCATCTATCGAAGCTGCGGTTTTTAATCGGAAGATGCAATTTACTTTATTAAGGTTATTTATCTTAGTTTTTAAGTTGATAACATGACATAATTACCCCTAAATAAAAATTTTTAAATTTCGGTAACACTTGTCTTACATGGAATTTCAAAATTTTTGTTTACAAATAGTTCAATGACTTTTGTATTAACACTCCTAACCTACTATTCAAATAAACTTTAACTACTTCTAACCTAATCTTTAATTAACTAAAACTCACTCATCTCCTCGCATTACGATGCCCAAAATACTAACATTAATTTATTCTAATCTATTCTATTCTAAAACTACGCTAAACCTACTTCCGTAACTTATTTACCTCCTTTTCTTTCCTTCATCGTCTTTATCTTAATTCCCTTTTATCATCATAAACCTTTCTTTTCTATCATCATAACTCCTGCTTTACTCAAACTAATTCCTCCCATCTATCTTCCACATTATCGTCTACTTCAAAACTACATTTACATCTTAATCATTTATAATACCATCTTCCTTCTACTCACATAATTCTTCTCCTTTTTATCATCCTAATTCTTCCTCCTTTACTCAAACTAAATTTCTCCCGTTACCTCCTACATTATTATTTACTTCAAACTACCTTCACGTCTTAATCATTTACCTCTTTTATTACTATTACTGCTTCTCCTTTCGCCCTTTTTATTTACACTTTTATTTCGTTACTCCTGCCTTACGTTGAACCATTATTTACTCTACATTAAGTCCTCGTGTATGTTTATTTTCCATATGAAACTCATCATGTTTACCTCCACCTCTTTTCCTATAGCTTTATTCACTTTAAATTCATATCTTTCACCTCAATACTTCGTATACTCATTTTAATCAACATCATCATCTTCTTCTTCTATTTACCCCCCTTTCATAATTCATCAGGCATCTTACCTCTGACTTTAATACTCTTTGGACCTTTTGTCCTACTTCTATATTCCCCTAATTCATCATCATAATTCATCATCTTCTTCTTCTATTTACCCCCTTTTAATACTTCATCATCATAATTCTCTCAACTAACTTCGTATACTTTTTATTTCAGCTCCTCATATTTGTTCATCATTTATTCCACTATTTCACATCTCCGTCTCCTCTTAATCTTTCTACCTAACCTCCTTCTTTGTACTTATAAACATTCACGAGTTCTTTTTCCTTTTTATTTATTTCATAAATTTTGACGTATATCTCATTCGTTCCCCTGAATTTCCCCCTTGAATTTCTAAATGACCCCATCCCGTTTCTACACTAATCATATTATTACATGGTCACCTAACTTTAAATCTTAGTTGCTTCACTGTCTCGTAAGCTCTTTATTTATTCAAATAATGCTATCCTGAGTTTCAAACTACCTCCGTTACTTCAACTTCCTTACATCTACTAAATTCTGGCCTATTGCCTTCCCTACTTCTTCTTCTACATAATATCAACTTCATCTTACTTCCGGCTCACTTGGCCCTTACTACAACTTCATTTACTTCCGGCTCACTTGGCCCTTACTACAACTTCATATTACTTCCGGCTCGTTTAGCCCTTATACTATTCTTTCTTAACTTCGGCTCTCACTTAGCCCTTTATTCTAATACTTCGGCACTTTTGCCCTTACTACAACTTCCTTTTCCTCCGGCTCGTTTAGCCCTTATTACAACTTCATCTTACTTCCGTTCTCTTAACTCAGCACAACTTCTAATCCTAATTTCCATCACTCTTCGACAGCTACTACTTTTCCTAACTTCGACTACCTTTTCCCCCTGCATAACTAAATTTTCTAAATTATTCTACTTTAAATTTTCCTTCAATTCTACAAATTTTTCTTACTTCCGACTACTACTATTTAATCATCTCTCACAACCTTTCGCTTCCCAACTCTTTCCAACATCAAACCTTCTACTCGTTCCATGAAATTTTAAACTTTCGTTTACAAATTCCTTCCAAATCTTACTAAGTTCTTAACTGGATCTACTTTCCTAGTACTCTCCCTTTATTTTATCCAGTTTCATCAAATTTACATTTATTCTATTCTAAATCTAAACTATCCTAATTACCTCAATTAACCTATTCCTCTTCTCTAACAATCTATCCGATCTCTTGTCGATTCTAATATTCAATACCCCCAATACTTATTTACGGTCCTACATTGACCTCCGTCTCCTACCTAAACTTCTTCATATCGGCTCTTGGCCCTCAATTTACTTCAATAATACTTTCATCTCGGCTCCTGGCCCCCATACTTCAATAATACTTTCATCGCTCCTTGGCCTCAATACTATATCTATCATATAATCTCTTTCCTCATTTACTTCTAAACTAAATCCTTTATTTTTAATTCGACCAATTCTTATCATCATCCTATTTACTAATCTTAAACTTTCAATTAACCTAACTTATTTCTTTCCCATTACTGCTACTTATTCTTTCTACTCCGAAATTAACTAATCTTTAAGTTGCTTTCCGTATTGACACCATTTTTAATTTTCCCCGTTTCTTCCTCTTACTGATTTACTTTGTCGGTATGCCTTTCCTACCCTGTACAAATTTTAACTAACTTTTCATACCAAGCAATGTGTCTATAATCATCGTAATCTTTACACCCTTACTTCTTTAAATTTTCCTCCACCGTTTCTTTTTTGCTCTAGCAATTCTTTTAATATTTCTGTTATATACAACCCCTTTACTACTTTCCATTAATACTTCCATCTCTCGTAACCTTGTTCGATTACCTTTAACGACTTCTCACTTCCTCAACTAACTCAAATTTCAACTTCCGATTCATTATTTTTATTTGACCTCTCGTTGCCTTTCGTGTACCTTTATTTTCTTCCGTTAACACAATTAAACACTTTTTCTACTCCAACTACTTTCCTATCTATTATAATGCAACCTCCTCTTACTTCTTTCCATTCTACCTGAATCATCTCGTTACCCCTTGATTTACCATTACTATCCTGACCTTCCTCAACTTGAATTTCTAAATTTACATCTTTTCTTGAACTTCTTTAACTTGAATCTCTGCCTCTTCGACTTTAATATTTAACTCAACTTTTCTCCTGACCTTCCTCAACTTGTCAAACGATTTAACTAACTCACCCATTCTACTGTTCGTACTTTTAACATTTGTATTTAGATTTTCTAATTGCCCCTTAAATCCTTACTTTGTTTACCTATATCCGACCTTAATTCATCAATTTGTTTTCCCATATTTGAATTTATTTGCCCCATATCCGACCTCATATTTTAATTCATCACTTTGTTCTTCCATTTTCCCATCATCATCTTAACATTTTCATCACTTCATCCCAGTCTTGTGTCACGACCTTATTCCTCTACTACAATCCCTTTACTTATTTTGTTCATGTTTAAAATTTAGTTAATTTACTTGACAAGTTTACTTTAATTTTAAATTTCTATAGTCGTGAGTTCTCGATTGTTTGCCAGTATTACTTGGCAAGATCGAGCCCCACGTTGGGCGCCAAATTTGTAATGTCTGCCTCGCAAATAATTAATGATTATTAATTGCAAAAAAACGTAAAATAAACCAACCTGAACTTTCAAGTAAAATTGCCAACGGTAGATGAAATGCCACCTGTGATGTACCTACTTTTGCTGCTTCTTTATCTGCAATCTTGAAAAGAAAACTTCGCTTCTGCTACTGTGAATAAACTGTTTTTGAATTTTTAAATAAACACCCGCAAAACTTGGCCTTTTATAATGAAATCTGTATTAATTTAAATATAATTTTACAAAATGACTAAAGATGTCACCAAAGTAGCTTCTTTCTTTATTAATCTTTTGTGTAGTGATGTGTTCGTATTAGGAATTATACTAAGAAAACAAGTGGCCATTTAAATTAAAAATTACTTAAAACTAATTAAACTAAAGCGTTGTAAATCGTTCATGTTATACGTTTTTTTAAATTATTAACGAAATAAACAAACCGGTGGACGATCAGCTGATTAGCAGGTCATTGCTTCCTTTTCAATACGCAGTGGTTCCAAACATGTAATCTTCTTGGACATCGTCATCCACATTCTCACAGGTAAATACGAAATTTTTCTTTAATAACTTTTTCTCCGTTGCACTGTCTTTAAATCACTTTTTGTTACATAAAATCTATAGCGTCACTAGTAGTTGCATGTTGTATGTCGACAAAATTATTTTATAATTTATTGTTCATTTTGAAATTTTTAGGAACGAAATTTTCACGTCCTACCTGGGCAAGTGAAAATTGTCGACTGATCGTATTTTTCGCATCGCGAAGCCTATTAAATTGAGGATTTCTACTTTATAACAGGGTTTTTCCAACAAAAGCTCGATTCCAATTGGCTGAAAATTCTTATCAAACGGATTCTTTTGAAACTTTCACGAAAATTAAAGACTACTAAGCAGTTCCACACAAAATTGTTAGAAAAATTCCAAGTTCACTGGTCGTTCCACAATCATCTGTCAAAGTACGAATTCTTTCTTTTGCACTCCATGTTTATTTCCACACACTTTCCCTATCATAACCACTTGCGTAACACTTAGTTTTTAATTCCTCATCTTACAATACTAATCTCACTTAAATCCTTATCCTATTAACAAAATTATTACTAAAATTAACATTTTTGACATTTCTGCAGGTAACAGTTTCACATTTTTCAATGTAGAAGACTCAATTTTGCATCTACCATCCTCACTTGTATAGCAAATCGTTCTACAAATTAATCCTCAACTTTTGGTATGCCTTATGATGTAATTACAATTTTTTATGTTATCTAAATCTCTTTTTAGATTTTCCGAAGGATGAAATTTTCTTTGCTCATTTTAGCTTTATTTGAAACTTTTGGATTTTGGATTCACTTACAATAGTGCCAAGAAATGCGGACGCTGCTATTGGATATGCAAAACAATTCCAACTTTTATCTGTGCTACCCGTAGGAAAGATTTTAATTTTAGAATGCTAACTGCTCTGGCCAGCTTATGAAATGAAATTTTGTGTTCAAAATGGCTCCAATGGTATGCCATGAACCTTCTATAAATGCTACATGCCAAAATTAACAACCCGTTCCAACAAAAGTTCCATCCGAGGTTACACTTCATCTATCGAAGCTGCGGTTTTTAATCGGAAGATGCAATTTACTTTATTAAGGTTATTTATCTTAGTTTTTAAGTCTGATAACATGACAATACTTATTATTCTCACATTAAATGCACTACGTGAAATTTTTAAGATGGAATAGTTAAAATTGAAATACACCTATCCGATTTTACACAGTAGATATAGTACGAGATACCCGTGATTACAGTCCATCGTTTTTAATCGAAACCCAATTTTATAAATAACTATTAATAGAGGAATACGATTTTGTCGGGTTGCCTATCAAAATATGGCCGCAAGTAGGGATTGTTAACTGTTAAAGATACATAAGAACAAAGAGAGTTAGCCCGCTGTAACTTGAAACATTCATAACGTATTTTAATAAATTATATATCAAATTAAAGCTAATTTTTATCTCTACACGAGGCCTAGGGTTGCCTATGCATAGGTGGCCAAGTAGAATTCTTAACTGTTAAAGATATATAAGAGCAAAGAGAGTTAGCCCGCTGTAACTTGAAACATTGATAACGTATTTTAATAAATTATATATCAAATTAAAGCTAATTTTTATTCTACACGATGGCCTAGGGTTGCCTATGCATCAGGTGCCGATTTAGTAGGAATTCTTAACTGTGGTAAAAGATATATAAGAACAAAGAGAGTTAGCCCGCATGAATTGAAACATTTGATATCGTATTTTAATAAATTATATTCAATTAAAGCTTAATTTTTATCTCACCGATGGACTAGCGTTCATGACAGATATTGTTTAGTTGTAGTTTTCTAAATGTTTGTGGAAAATGATGCAATATGATACAAAAGTAGAAGCCATCAATTATTTCTAAATATCGATTTGTCCAGGATTAGCTTTATTCAATCTTGGACTTCAATTGTTTACTCAAAGTAGACTTGTCCGTTTTGAACATTTGGCTAGACATAGAACATGCAAGGAAGAATTTCTGGTGCAAGCTGATTTAAGCATACTAATAACAACTTTTTATCAATGCTTACAATGCAAACATCGTCTGAAAATATTTTTTCCAATTTTATTAATGCTTGCTTTCCTTTGATAGATTTCTCTTGAATTATTTTTTAACAATCAGATGCAAAGTTATGTATATTATTTCGTTTAATGAGTTTCACAAATCTTGTAGGATCTTCAAAACATTCCAAAAGAAACGCAATTTTGCTGGCGACCTAATGGCTTGACTTTAAGCAAAAATCAGCAACATTTGAAGATGTCCGCTTTACCAGAGACATTTTGAATAAAATGTTTTTTCCAAGTTTTCATCGAATGGATTCATCGTTATTTTATTGTATCAAGAATACTGGTTGGAGCTTGATGTCTTTCTCAATTCGATTTTTTGCAAAGAATGAGAAGTATTATCTGCGTGTGATAAAACCCCATTTCCGTCTTTACTATTGACAAGATTTTAGTCCTCATGCTGTGACTAGACCCATCGTTGTCTGCAGATATAGAGTTTGTAAAATGACGTTACACAGTTCTATTACAACGGCTAACTCTCCTGGGTCTTATATTACTTTAACAGTTAACAATCCTTACTTGCGGCCACCTGTCCATAGGCAACCCTAAGCCATCGCGTAGAAATAAAATTAGCTTTAATTTGATGTATAATTATTAAAATACGTTATCAATGTTTCAAGTTACAGCGGGCTAACTCTCTTTGCTCTTATATATCTTTAACAGTTAAGAATTCCTACTTGCGGCCACCTGTGCATAGGCAACCCTAGCCATCGTGTAGAGATAAAATTAGCTTTAATTTGATATATAATTTATTAAAATACGTTATGAATGTTTCAAGTTACAGGGGCTAACTCTCTTGTTCTTATGTATCTTTAAAGTTAACAATCCTACTTGCGGCCATATTTTGATAGGCAACCCGACAAAATCGTATTCCTCTATTAATAGTTATTTATAAAAATTGGGTTTCGATTAAAAACAGATGGACGTAGTAATCACGCGGTGGGATCTTAGACTAATGTACTTCCTGAGAAAAAGTGTAAATCGAAAATTAAAAATTTTCAAGTCAAAACCGTGTAAATCGAAAAGCTTGCAGAAAATGCATAATTTTGCTTTTAAAGTTAATTTATAATAATCTAAATTATGCACTCACTTGTAATTTACGAATATGGAAAATTAAATCTTTCTGAAACTGTGAAACTTTCACTCAAATACAATTTTCCGTAGATAAAACTTTAATTTTATGCGAAGAAATACAACAGTGTGCACAGCAAGTCAGCATAGCTCGATTCCCCTGAGATGTGTACAACCACGTGTTCACAAAATGAGAGCGGTTGATCCGGACGCGATTTTACCATTTTTGAAGTGGATTATGAAAGATGAGGGTCTAATTAGCGTATAAAAAAATAAAATTTGCGGAATATTCACACAATTTTGAAAAAACGGCTTTAAAGTTAATTTGGAATGCAATTTTATCATTGGCTCTTTTCAACTATAACCCCGCCCCAAAATTGAAAGAGGCTGTGGCGACAGTAAATATACCAGAATCTCGGTTTTCACGACGAATTATGATAGATAATGGTGTAATTAGCTAATAAAAAATTAAAGTTGTGATCGGACAACAAATTTTCGAAAAAATCACTTTTGTGTGAATTCGTTTCGGAGGTGGTTGCACTGTCAAAACCATTCTCCGCACCCTACGCGACCCTCCGGGTCGCTCCGAAACTCGAACGGTTTTGACACGTGCTAAACTCATTAAAACATCCCTTAAGCGGCTCCAACTCGAAAATTTTGAAAGTTGACGCGACGGATCTCTGAGAGCGACTGGTATCACCCACCACTAGTCACTGTCGACCCAGGCACAGCACACGTACCGCCAACAGAATAAATGATACCTTTTCATTTTAATACACTTACATGTATTTCTTATGGGAAATTTGCAATTTTCAAAATTAAATTGTGGCCTTATTACAACTCCGACAAGATTGATCCTCACCTTAAAGAGCTTGTATTTTTGTGTTCTTTCGTTTGGTATAGCCATTTCTATAGGGAAAAGTGAGCTCTCGAACCCGGGAATATTAACTCTACCCCACGGTAGCATTTAGTAGAGTGCGATAAAACAAAAAAAACTTATTTGGAAAATCGTGTAAAAGCGAAAACGTGTAAAACAAGTACCGTGTAAATCGGGGATAGGTGTACTATAAATTATAAGCTCGTATTCCAGTTAGTATATTGCAATCCAAAATGTAATTTTAGTATTAAAGATGAATATTATCTGTTTACTAACAATAACGGCAAAGTGGGACAATTTATTTATTTATTACATTATTGCTATAGGAAAAGCGCACCTGTTACACAAATTTACAACTTCTTTAATCTGTGTACAAGCCGACTGTAGATTTTAATTTTAAATTTCATAAAACAGTAAATAATATACATAGTATTTAAGGAAATATCGTTCAATTTTTTTTCTATTCTTTTATTACTCTGTATCCATTAAGTGTCGAAGTGTGACAGTTTATTTGTTTATTACTTCAAAATTTTTTCTTTCGACTTTACTGTCGCCATAACAAGTTCAATTGCAAGAAATATGATGACTAGCAACAAGATCTTTGATAATAATTATTGTATTATCACGTGCTGGAACGGTCTCTGTAAGCTGGGATACGTGCATTATTTTCGCTACAATGAAATTAATTAATCACGACTGAAATAATGAACTACCAAAACTTTTTATTAAACTATTACACCTTCACATAAATATGATATTTGATCAACTGAGCTAAAAAAAAGTTAAATATTCCACTGCAAGGGGGCTAACTTGATATTATATTTTAATTGATTAATTACGAAAAACAATGATTACCAACATTTGTTGAAGCACTTGTTTAGGATATTATTTAAACAAATTTTATTAGTTGAGCACTTTTATTATTATTTACGAAACTCTCCCACTAACTCACTACACTGAACCAAATATGAGCTTAAATACAACGAACTGAAACTTTGCGTTGGCGAAATCGTTCCCCAAACTGCCCCAACGATGGATTTCGTTGTAACAACAGTAACGTATTCGTTAAAAACGTTTCAACGAAAACAGATTCGTTTATATTAATACGTTACGTTCTTTCATATAAAGAACGCCGATAAGTTTCTGATGACTGATTCGTATTTAATTTAACGTACAGTGAATCACAAAGGTTTCGCCTACCCATAAAATTACAACAATTTCTCATTTATTATTGATTTACTCAGTTATTTTGGAAAAAATAGTGTTTTTAAAACTGTATTAAAGAACCAACAATTATAATTACATAAAACACAAAAAATTAGATAAAAATTGTTTATAATATTAAAATAATCGAGATTATTTTATTCACTTTGCATTTAATATAATTTCATAGTGTTACAAAAGGTTTCGCCTAGATACTCAATATTATAAGAAAGGGGAATTTTAGAATCTGAATCTGCATTTTTGCTTACGTATGACAAGTAAGGATCAGTTTCAGTGTTACATTTAATGTGATTATTTGTTATTTCATTGCGTTACTTATATTAAAAATGAACGAAAAACATAAAATATGTTTTGTTTACGTCAACTGGTGTTTTTTAATTGACACCGTTGTAAATCATACGACAAAATTGAAAATTTATTGAATTTACCAAGAAGTACAGTAAGAAGTATCATATAGAGGTTTAAAAACGAGGATTGAATTGATGATTTGAAACCAACAGTGCATCCAAAATTGTTCAGTACCCGAAAAGAAACAAACATCACTAGAAAAGTAAAAAAAAATCCACGTTGTAGTGGTCTAAAAGTTTCAAATGAAGTGCAAGTAGAAACAGGAAAGCATGCAGGCCCACAAACCATAAGTAGAATTTTTAAAAAATTTGAATAAAACGGGCGTTTGGCCAGAGAAAAATCTTTTATTAATAACGTTAATAGGATTAAACTTTAAAATTTGCTTCAGAAGGAATCTACGTGGTAGAATGGCGTAATTTTTGTTGATGATAGCAAATTTAACTTGATAAATTCGGATAGGCGAGTAATGGTGTGGCAAAAACCTAACATGTAGTTAAGAAACGAAAATTTGTGTGGGACAGTAAATCATGGGCAAGGAATGTTTTAGTTTAGGGTGCCATTTCGGCTGTGGTAGGGGGAAGTTTGGTATTTATAGACGATATAATGGATTGCTACAAATATCTAGACAATCTACAACAAAATTTATTTCAAAATTCTGAAAAATTAGGTATAAAAAACACTTTTAAATTCCATCAAGACAATAACCCCAAACATAAATCATCTTTAATTTAGGAATATCTTTTATACAAATGCCCCAAAGTAATCCTTAATCCCTCCCTAATCACCAGACTTAAATCTCATTGAGAATTTATGGGACGTTTTGGACAAAAAAATCCGTGAAACTCCGATCAATCCAATACAAGAATTGAAACAAAGATTCCAACAAAAAAGTGTCCTAATAACGCTCGATTATTTATCGAAAATTATTAGTAACATGTCAAAACGGCTAAGGTGTGTTAAATAACAGAAGGGCTATGCAAAAAATATTAAAACCTACAAAATATTTATTAAGGCGTATTGTGCACCTTTTGTTAAGTGGGCGAAACCTTTTGTAACTATATACAATTGGTAAGTGGATGACTTTTCTTGATTATTTATATGTGTTATAATTTTTGAAATTGTTAAAATCCAATTAATTTTTAAAAATAAAGTAAACTTTTTTTCAATTATTTTAAATTTAAAAAAAGTGTTTTTGTTTAGTGACACGCTTAAATGTTTAAATTAATATTAAATATTTTATATTTATAATTTTTAACGTGAATAAAGTATATGTTTACAAAATTATTTTTAAAAATGTATATTAGTAAAGATTTGATTGTAAAATTTTAATAATATTTATAAAGTTAGTTTACTTATAATTAAATTGTTTTTCATTTGTAATTTAAAGTCACAAAATTAAATTTATCAACATTTTAAATTAAATTAATTTATTTATAAAATTTAATTATTTAAAATTTAAGTTTCTGTATACTAATTCGTTTTCCATTTCCTAATTGAAACTAAAAATTATAATACAAATTTTTCAAATTAATCTTATTTTAAGTTTTTATTTTAAATATTGATAAATTTTTTTACCTAATTTTTTATTATTTTAAATTGGGTTTAAAAATTATTTTTTTAATAGGTAAAATAAAAATTACATCAGGTAAAAGGGTGGACTTGTACTTACGTTAAATGTATTTTTGGTATTGAAAAATAAATTTTAATTTTTGTAGTTATTAATTATAATTTTTTTTTAATATTTTTAAAAATTTTTTTTTTAAAATTAAAAAAAAAAAAAAATTTGAATTTTG